>CM073770.1:103698491-104980167 GCA_037158775.1 Hetaerina titia | reverse complement strand
TCTTTTAAATGGAAGATGAGACCATTTGATCTCAATTTCTCCCAAAAAAATACCTCTATCTATCCAACTTCTGTAACGTTTCAGTTAGTTTCTTTTCGCGTCATCCTTTCTCAAATCACCAAGAGAAGTACGTGCATAACTTCATGCCATTAATTTTAATATTTTATGATAATGTACTTCTGACTTCACGGATTTCGTTCTATGTCGACAATCAATATAAATAACAATATAATATTTGTTACCTTGCTTTCCCATGAATGCCAATTTTCTCCAGTTCCCAAATTAATGTATAGTATAGAGTTTAGGAAATGAAATTCTACAACTTTAATTTCTTGAAAAATATACGTGTTTCAAAATAAAAATTAAGAACAGAAGGCTATACCCATTCTGGACATTGGCGACAGTATTCATCATCATCCGTATTTCTATCACGCCGCATGTCCCACACCTCATTTCTGTTTCCGTCTCTTTCTGTCCTTTGTCTGATCCTTTGTTTCTTTATAAGGTTTTCCAACCTTGAAGTCATCCAACATATACAATCTCCTTCTTCCTCACCACTTTTCTCTCCTTCAGCTCCCTCAGTTGCTCTTTTCAATATTCCTTCTCCTCATTACAATCATCAACCAATCACCTGGCCATATTTCGGTGTCGTAAATCTTATTACATAATTCTATCAAATGCTGAAAAACCTGTTCATGTAGACATTTGAAGAAATCTATTTGAATATCGCCTATACCATTGTGTTCTTATTCTTAATTTTATTTATTGTTTTTCATGTTTCATATTTTAATGTATCAGGGTCTCTTTAATCTATATATTATCTTCTCCTAAGTTTTTATATTCATTTCCTTAGATTTTTCTCTTGCAGTCCCCTTCATCTCCAAGAACTTTCTCTCAGGCACATCTTATAGATACCTTCCTTCTCATTTGGTGGTGTGAGCATGCATGCTTGTATAATGAGCAGATCTTTCGGTGAAATACCATTACTCAATGTCATTAGCCTGTCATGTATACACCTTATTATCTGCATTCCTCTTCCTGTGTTGTTGCTAACCACGATTACTACCTCATTTTTTTCCTTTCGTGGCACTTGAATAAAAAGGAGAAATCCCTCCTCTTCTCACGTCACCGAGTCCCTTCCATCTCAACTCACTCAATTGTATTTTAAATCTATATTATTTTTTCTTCATTTCTGTCCATAGATTTTCTAATTTTACAGTATTTAATTGGTTCTGAAAATTCTATATCCCGATACGAGTACACATTTCTTCTTGTTTATGTCAGTACTTATATTGCTGCTTACTTCAGAGATCCGAATGGAAATACGTTATTTTAACTCCGGAGTATTTAACAGAAGGAAACAACTGCATGGAGTCTCAAGAAATATTAATAGAAAAATGGTTTGCCTTATGTGTTCTGTCCCCTAATATCGTTTACCGCCTAAAGAGGTTTCACCACTCTTCGAGGCAGTTACCTTTCTCAAGGGCAATAAAGTGTCCCATACCATACCCCATAATCCATTTCTTCATGGAGACTGTTGGCACTTTGGTGGTGGATGGACCCCTTGTTCACTCGGTGGGATCACTCGGTCGCCTTGGCCTCGTTAGTGACGACAGGGTACACCACGTGAGGGTGAGGTTGACATTAAAGAGGGGCTCTCTTCCTTGCACCCCGTTAGATAGTATTATGTTAGTCTTCAACCGAATTGAATTTTCAGCCTTTATTATTTATTTTGCGGCCATTTTGCTGCTCAAATATTTTTTCTCGTATGCATTCTCTGATGATCCTTGAGTGCAGAAGTCTTTGCTCAGAATTTTCTGGATTAAATTGTAAAATTATTGCATCAGTTCTATTCCGAGGAATTTGAATTTATATTATTTGAATAAAATCAACGTGCTTCCCTTTCTTTTCTTAATACTATACTTACTTAATACTTAATAAAGTTTATTCTAACATTTAGTAATCAGTTTAATATCATAGGAAATTTATCGGGAGCAAATCGGTGTTATTGCTACAAAATAAAATTAGGTGAATTATATGCTTTTATGATTCTTTTTTTATTCATAAACCATCTATATAATAAAATAAGATAATATTTTAATTAAGAGATCGGAGTAGTAAAATGCCGTTCTCAGGGTCTTTGAAGTAGATTTGAATCCTAATTTAGTCAAAACATTTTGATTTACGAAATACAATTTTGGAACTATCGGACTAATTCCAAAACTGCCCTTAGAAAGCATTCATAAAACATACGTATAGAAAATCAGAGGAGTTAACCTGAATATGAAGCTTTATTAATATTTATCACCTCGATGCTGGTTAAAAATGAAGTAGAGAAACAGGACAAGAGGGAAGGAGGGTTTATGCCTATGCTTAATTTTATTGATTATTCGTTCAGAAGTCTTAGTGAAACTGAACGTATTGCATAAAGGGTCCACTATAAAAGTAATACGCCTTCTCTGAGAAAAATATAGCCATAGATCGTCCTTCTACAAATGCTTATAATTCTTCAAAACACTCTCCCCCGGCATCAATACACTTGCGGAAACGTGTCTGGAAGGCACTCTGAAACTCCACGACAGGAATGTCTCTCAGGAACGTTGGAACATGCTTTTGAATGTTTTCTCAGTGTTTTCCTTTCAGCTCTCTCTTCAGTCGGGGAAATAAAAAAGAGTCGCACGGAGCTAATCGGGACTGTAAGGGGGACCACTAGGGTGGTAATCCTGACCAGGAAGTTGGTAACGATGAAGGACGCATGGCTGGGGCTTGGTGGAGCTTGACCGTGTCTTCGATGCCAGTCCTCTCGCACGCAACCCGGTATTTCTATCTCTTGAGCACCTCCAGTTAAAAGGCTGAGTTCAAAGCTTTTCCCAGCGGTACGAACTCAAAATGGGCGAATCCTCGGACGTCAAAGAAGACAATGAGCACCGTTTTTATGGGAGACTTGCTCATATGCGCTTTTATAGAGCGGGGGGATTATTTTGTTTGCCACTCGTTCCTCTGCCTTTTCGATCCTGGTTTGTACTCGAATATCCAGAATTCGTCTCCGGTTACGATGGGGTTAAGAAAGTCAGGCTCATTTTGAATGAGGTGCAATGATTCTTGACAGCGCCAAACTCAAAGTTCTTTCTGGTCTTCCGTCAACACTTTTGGCAAAAGCCTTCGCACAGACATTGAGCATTTCCAGATCCTCGGTCACTATCTTACTATATGTACCCCAAGTGTGGGCATATTTAGGGTGTCAGACTAGATGGTCAATCGACCGTCGGAACGCAGAACCTTTCCCACACAATTTAAGTTTTCGTCGGTTCTGGCCGATGTTGGGCATCCAGAACGGGGTTCGTCGGCGACCTCCTCCCAGCCCTCCTTGAAAGCTTTGTGCCATTCCCGGACTGTGACTTTGAAATACAGTTGTCCTTGAAGGCCTATTAAAGCATCTGGAATATTTCGGTTACATTCTTTCCAAGCTGCACGGAAAACTTGGACTATTGCTGTACAAGCGAACGCTCCATCGCGCCGTGCTACGAAAAACACAGTTCACGCGGAGGCACGTCTTTCCACTTATACTGCTCAGAGCAACCTGAAAATGAGCTGACCCCGCACCTCATTTTCAACCAATTTTACCGCGTAGCCATTTATAGTCGCGTCGCAATAAAATCATGCGCATTACTTCCATAATGGACCACACATGTCTTTAGGGATGATTAAGACCGTGTAGCTGTACATCTACAGCTACATAATACCCCGCAAGTCGCCGCAAAGGCGCGTGGCGGGGGGTGTTAGGTCACCACCCAAAAAAAAGGAAAAAAGAAAAACCGCATTAAAAACTAACAAATATCTGCAAACCCAAATCCACAGTAGTGCATACATTCATAGAAACATCCTATCATTTTGCACGCATGCAAATACACATCTACCTCCCTTCACTCCACAAGCATGCAAGTACATATGCTTAATTATAACAAATAATTGTATCTTAGGATGCGGCAGGAAATGTATCCAAGAACGTGTAAGCTAGATTGTAGTAAGTAGCAAGGCGAAATACCACCACCACAAGAACGTACAACATAAAACGCTCTCCTACCCAAGGTGAGGAATTTGGCCCAACGCTGCAGGTAGGAGGAGGTCTCCCCCACGGAGAGGGACAAGGGATGGAAGGGGAAATTTAGGGTACCAAAAGCATAGCAAACAATACTGTAAAGAGCACTACATTACTTAATGGCATTCCAATGCGGCCATGTGGGAAGGGTTTTGACACAACACACAGGAGGTTAGTGAAAGTGCATGCAATTGAGTATAACTAGTTGTACCAAAAAACTGTTCCCATTAATAAGGCAATAACAGCAATTCGTCACTTGGACATCGAAATCCACATATTTGGCCACTGCAGTGGAATCTTCCCAATGTTAGGACAAAAGCTATATTGATTTTAAGTTGAAAAAACCCGTTTTCGAGAGAATTCTCTGTATTTGGAGCTCCATATCTATTGATAAATTTTAGAATCCATTCAGCAAGCTCTCAAATATCAAGAGTCTAATTTACCTCAATAGAGAGTATTAATCGTTGATTTGCATCCATTTAATTGAATGTAGCATCGATGTTGACTAATAATTTGTCATAGCAATTTGAAATTAGTTTTGTGAACCCTTTCAACTGGCTTTAATGACCTCTTCATTTGCCGATCACAACATGTATATTATAGCTAATGAAAATGCAAATAAATTGGATTCCAGCTCATTTATCTGAAATTAGATGTCATGTAAACATATTAGCCTGTAGCCTAATAATCCTTTGCACATTTAACGACCATATTTATAAAATAAATCCGTATATATCTGGTGCTGCATGTGAAAAACCAAATGCTTCAGATAGATAAGAACACATTTTAGGGCTATTTTAAATGCAAACAGCAGTACTGAAAATATACTGTCAGTCTCGGGAATACTTATTTAGTTACTCTGTATTCTTTTTAAATATAAAGATAATATTTATGCAAATGTATTATTGTAATTCTACAATTTTGTAAGTATTTAATATAATATTACAAGTGATTTTACTACCAAATTTAACATAGAATTGAGGGAAAGAATCAAGGAACGGTTTATTTACCTAAAAATGAAAACATTCTCTATTAATCCATAAATAATTTAAGAGAGGCGATACTTATTTTTTCCAATTATAGTTTCATTTTTATCTCAAAGACAACTTTAAGTCCTGACACCAATTATGTATTTTACATAATCAAACGGAGACATGAATTGTGTTATAAAATCTTGAAAAAAAATGAGTCGATGAGGCTCTCGCTGCTGTTCTGACTTAAAATTTACGTCTTAAGCGTTGAAGCGATTAGAGCACACTCATTCTCTCCTCACACTTCGCCTTTCCACTTCGCTCCTCGGGCCTGGAGTCTCCCTCTTTGCATTTCCCTTCCGTCTTCTGCCCCTTTTTACTCCTTCCCTCTCTATCCTCACTTGGCTTTCCCGCTCGCAAGTTTTCTTTGTCGCCCACTCCTAACTTATTGGCGTCGTTTAAGGACGCTGTTGGAACGCTGTACAACCGAAATCGAACAAGGTCCCCCTTGGCACGCTGCCACGGAGACGCGATCGATGGCCCGCGATCCCCTTTCGCACGCACCCTCCCCCACTCCACCCCCGCCCCGCTCCTTCGCTCCCAAGTGTGGCCCCCGCATTTCTCCCCCCCGCCCCTCCGCCTCAACTCCCTTCCTTCCCGTCCACGCCTCTCATTTTTAGTGGCTATTACATATATTTCGACGGGCGCACACTATCCTCTCTAAATCCACGATGAAATGTCCAATAACACCATTCAAGCAAGTAATGTTACCGCAGTCGACTGCTTCGTATTAAATTATACAAAGACAATTTAGGAAGCCCAAAACAACGACAGGAAAGTACCCTGGTGATATTGACAATGATGCCTTCGAAGTTGATAGAATAATTTCATTCCTACCTCCAAATACCAAAGGAGTGTTCATTCCACAAAGCTTGGGGAAGTGATATCTACTCTCTTTTCATTAATGTAGCAATATATCTTCTAAAACAACTAGTTATTTAAAAACCACACGAATATGCGCAAACCCGAACACAAATGGTAAAAACAACAGTCTTTTGGGATATGTTCTGTGGATTCCTCCAAGTAGATTAATTTCACCTCTGCCGAGGGTTTTGCATCAAAGATTTTTGTCAAGGTATGGCGTCTCAAAAACTATTTTACTCGGGAAATTTTAAGGATTTTAACCCAACGTCATTCATCAAAATCGATTCAGGTGTTTGGCTGCTACGATGGAATAGATAGTAAACTCATATGATGCAATAAAGAAAAACGCGCACACACAAGTTTTGGTAAATGAAATTTGGCAAGTTCTACTAAATACCTCAATTGCCATCAATGCTTTCCTCTGAGGTTTGGGAGTGAAAAATATATCGGAATGTTCGGAATGACTGAAAGAGTGGCCACATAACATAAGGGGGAAGTAAGAGGAAAACTATTTCGCTGTTTGAACAGCTGGTTTATTGGCACAAAAAATCTCCTCTCCCTTAAGTCAATGACTTACCAACTCATTTTATGAAGGAAACGAGGCGATTTCTGTATAGTTTTAACTTATAAATCAGTTATAAATCCTGCTGTGCATATCAGCGATAAATCAAATCGTAAACGTCCATAAAAATATTTCAGGTGTTCATCCTGTTGTTTCAAGTTAGCGTTCGTTACATAGTCGAAAGGAGAAATATGATGTTTACTAGAACTTAGGTATTTTAAAATATTTTAAATTGTATAAAGAATAATCAGCTTAAAAAAAATTATTACTCCTCTTTAATGTTGCTCTTCTGTGTGATATAAATAAGAAAGACTCTTCATCAAACAGTCTAAAATAAGTTATTGGGTTCATTTAAATGTAATAAATTAAAATTACGGGGAATAAATATTAGATTAGCGGTCATTAAAGTGAATGAATAAAACTAAAAACCTATCACGCGGTACAGGAAAACTAGTTTTTAGGAATAAATCAATATATATATGTATGGAAGTGTATATGTATGTATTGAAATATATATATTAGGTGGAAGAAGGGACTATTAAGTCTCAACCTCGCCCAATTAAGTCGGCGATATATATATTTTAATACATATATATCGCCGACTTAATTGGGCGAGGTTGAGACTTAATAGTCCCTTCTTCCACCTAACCCTTACATTACGCACATTACATTGAAGACAATTACATACAGTCAAGCCCTGGATGGAGAAAAATCCACCCAGACGGGAATCGAACCCGTGACCTCGCAGTTGGTAGACGAGGACGTTACCCCGCCGCCACCGGGGCCGGCAAATATATATATATATATATATATATATATATATATGTTTTTTGTTCAACAATTCCGTGTTACTTCGAAGAAATCATCGAATATATATATATATATTATTATTATTAGGTAATCTACCGGTTAAGGTAGGTTTTTGGATGGACACAACTATCAAATAAATATTTTGTAGCTCCAAACAAAACCCAATCTAGCAACCTAAACTACATCAGGTCCCTATTCATCTCTGTGTACTGCATATATATATATATATATATATATATATATATATATATATATATATATTGAAAGTGTGTGTCAAAACTAGAATGGAGACATCATTGAAGTAAATGTTAGCACATCAATCTTTCGAAATGCTGCCCCCCCCTGGTCATTTAGACGCAAATGAATTGGATTAAAATCACTTGAAATGATTTTATTCTAATTTGTTGAGTAACACGTGCTAAGGGCGTGTTGACTGATTTTTACTCATTATACGAGTGCATGATAATAAGGGTAATTCATTCCAACGTAAAATGTTTGAACAGATTATTACAGCGTTGAACCAGGCTTGGGACCTGTATTTTTCTTTCTGCAAATTGCTTTTACATCCCCCAATGTTGTTCTGCGAATTGACAAATGCAGTATTTTACTCACTTATAGGTTCATGCTCGGCTTTGGGGGCATGGCATTGGAAAAAAAATTCCGTGCGCCAAGTAATTTTATTCCCTGGTTCTCTCGTTTTTTGATTATATTTAATGTACAAACAATGTATTCTCTGAAGAGACTGAAATGCAGGAATATATTATTAGCCACAGTTAATATAGAAATACTGGCTTAATAATAAAGTTTCCTATATAATTAAATATGATGCATTATTTAAGTTTTTATTGCAAGTGACTTTTCAATTAGCTCTCGCTATTTACCCGTATTCAAACTGTGGGATACATGTCACCGGGCAAAAACTTTTAATTATGGATCCCTTTCCCTTGTCAAGTTCTAACATGCCATTTGCTTTTGCATTGGTTCCCGCAGACGAATTCCGATAGTCCGGTAAGGCTACGCCCTTTTCAGTATATTTTACATAAAATAAATTCGTCTAAAAGTTATAACAACTGAGTGCTTGTGGTTTAACGCTACCATTTATACAATAATGATTAGTTGAAATTTTTCATTTTTGTGGGGAGAGGAATAAAAATCAATATGTTGGTAATCTGATTTCAGACTCTCTTGATTAGCGCAGAGATTTACAAAAGTCTCTCACCCACTTATGCCTCTCGGCTCTTCCAGCCACACATTTACGTCGGTGGATATGATTATAACGACTCTTGAATTTGTCAAGGTGCCACCGGGGAATTTTTCCCATTGAAGTAAATCAAGCAGAGATTGATGTTTTAATCCAGTATTTGTTATATTTTATGTCATAGATTTATATTTTCGATATAATAAATTACAATTTGCAGCAACACTCGACGAAGTAAAACTGTTTTTAATGATGTGATAGGAATAATTTCATAGTAATGTGTTACCCTGGTAAATAGGTACGCAGTTATCATCCAATACAATAGGGAGTACGTAGGTATGCACCTAAAAATTGTATACGTCAATTATTAATTACATAGTATTCCCATTATATGGAAAGAAAAACCAACAAACCAGTGTATTTGAAAAATAATCATGCGCTCATGCGGTATGAGATGTTACAAAACGTTTGCCTAAGATGTGTAGGAAAGAAAAGCACTCTGCTATTCCACAAAAAATGAAAATATCACGGCAGTAAAATTTATATTTACGTGGAATAGCCGAGTGTTTTTCTTTGCTACGCATCACGGAGGAGTGCCACCAAGTTACGTCATCCACCATTGCATATGTTTTCCTAAAGTCTTTAAAATTTAAATGTGGACAATATTTATAATAATGATGATAGTCTGTGGAAAATTTTTAGGAGAAAACAGGTAACAACTTGTCACCACTGGTAATATTTACTTCTAAATATATGTGTATTGTAGTGTAGTTCTGTCAAAAATATACCGAAATCAAATTTCGTGCCAAGACAATGGCGAATATAGTCCTACACCTCTATCGGCTCCACTAATTAGGAGACAAAGATGGCCAGGAGAAAGCAGTGCCTTGATCATATCTTTAATCGAGCAATGGAATCTAAGTCACCTAGAATGTTAAAGATTCAAAGTTAGATTCTGTTAATTTCAAGGTGATCATGGAATTAGTGAAATATGTTCTCCCGTATCGAATATTGCTTAGTCTGAAGTCCCATAAACATTCCATACATTGGAGTATATAAATTTAAACAAGGCTTGACCGTATAAACGATTCTTTGGGAATAATAGGCCTGTTCCCCGAATACCTTTGTACTAGGGTGAAATTCTTCCTCCTTCCTTAAAGAATACGTATGTCCACAGTGCAGAGTCATAAAATATCCGTTTCCACGACCCTCACTCCCTGCCCTGCGCCAGACTTCAACCTTTCACTTCGTCTCGATTCTCAACTTCCACCGCGTTCTTTATTTTGCTTGCGCATAGCATTCCACTCGTTTTTCGGGCCGGGCGAGGAGATGAGTGGTTTGTGGCCGGGTGAAGAATGGTGCCCGAGCTCTACTGGTTTGTAATTGATTGGTGGTTAACGGTGAATTTTCGGAGGGTGAAGAGCAGAAGAGGATAGGATTGGTATTGATGGATGGATGCCCGGGGGGGATGCCAGGGGAAGAAAGGGGGGGGGACGGATGTGTGCAGGGTCGACAACGGGGGAACCGGTGGGAGACTGATGCGCATGGAATGACTGAGATCGCTTGGAATTGGGATCGGCGGGCCGGATTAGGACAAGAGACCTCTGAGGGAATTAAGCACTTTCGTAAAAGGCGCTGAAGTAGGAGAATTATGCCTAGGGACTTAAAAAAGTTTGTTGGAAAAAACGGCAGGAGCCTTTGGTCTACGCAGGATAACTGAGAATGCTTAAATTTAGTTAAGTGTCTAGGGATTTCAAAAATGCGTGCAGTCATCGGGAAAATAATTTATATGTTATTTGAGAGATAATTGTGAGTAAAAATCAAATCTTCAGCCTGTGTGTCAACTGCAAGCGTTTAACTCTTTCATTTTCCCTTGTGGCTCGCTGCCAAAACAGATTCTCTCCTTTGCAGTGATTTGTTGTATCTACTGATCGCTCATGCTCTTTTTCCATTTTCTTTGGGTATACTATTTGAATTAATTTATTTATCTCTGTAAGAATCATACGCTACTCTTCAAATATTCATACAAATAGGAGGTGTAAGAATTTACAAAATGTTCTTCTTAGGCCTTCAAAATGTAAATGTGTGCAACATATAAAAAATTACGTTTGTTTATGGAAATGTTTTAGGAGCAATTAGTTCACAACTTAGCAGCACTGGTTATTTTTTCTTAATTTGTATTGGGCAGTAGTTCTGTCAAAAATATATCGAACACAAACTTTGTGCTATAACAATGGCAAATGTAGTACTACACCCCTACCAGTTCAGCCAACTCACAACAAAAACATGGCGATAAGAACGCAGATATGTTATTGCGACTTTTGTTATCTTCTTTAACGGCGTGCATCGTCATATATGTTGCGAATAACGGTTATATTACCAAATCTCTTGTTCTATAGAGAGAGATGTATAGATTTGCTATTTATCTTATCATCAGCAAGTATGTTATAAATTTAATCAATTTGACATCCAAAATTCATTTTCTTAAATACTATATGTATAGCCATGCAGAGAAAAATATACATAGATTTATAATATCGGACGATAATCTTAATCCATATAGTGGCGTTACTGATTCTAATTAGCATAAAAACATTAATTCAAAATGCAGAGACAGAATATGCATTTGATTCTGCCAATTACATCTATAAGCCATCTCGGAGGAATAAACTAATAGGTATTGAATAACCGATAACGCATTCAGAATCTATACTTCATCCAATTCTACCTTTGAATTTTCAGCCGAACTTGATATTCTCCAAGTGTATTCACCATTAAAAATTTACTGGGCAAATTTATAACCAGATATGTTATCATTAAAATTATATTTTTATGGCTTTGATGGACCTTTTTCTTCAAAAGGTCAATATACCATTTTATATTGGGCCCAAAGTCATAATTTTACACGACACTGCAACTGTATTGTGATTCATTTTTACTGGTAGCTAGTACATTGCATTAAAAATAAGCTAGTGACACGTCCTCCACAAATATACTGTGGCATGAATTTTGAAGGAAGTAATGATTGCATCTTTGGAAATATTACGCCCAGGGAATTTTATTTTGCTTAAGTTGTCATACGTCCATTTGATTGACGAGCAATCTCGGACAAAAAAATTGAACAGAGTATTTCCAATATCAATCTTAACGATCTTTATTGAATTAAAAATACATGTATAGATGTATATCATTTCGGATGAAGGATGTGTATTCGGACTGGGATCGATGGAACAAATTCTTCGTGAAATTATCAATCTATGGAAGCGTCGAACGGAGATACGGAGGAAAACCATTTATTCAGGCTCACGTGATGGTTTGCATGGTAAATAAAGAACGAATTAGTTTGCGGAAGCGGATCGCTAGTGGATGCGGTCCGAGGGGCCATTGCTTGGAGAAGGAAGAGGAAAATTGGGTGAGTGGGTGTGGGGGGAGGGAGGGGGTGGGAGGGTGAAAGGGAGCAAAGGGTCGGACAGTTAAGGGATAGAGAGGTTTGCGGCCTGTGGTCAATAAGGGGATGAAACGGAAGGGGATGTGCCGGCGAGAGCGCAGCGGGCGGTCGGAAGAGAGGGAACGGGGGGTGGAATCATTTGTTGGCGGCGGGCAGGTGGGCGAATTCGGTGGGCAGGGGTGCAGGAGTGGAGGTGTGTGTGTGTGTGAGAAAGCGTGACGTAGGCCGCGATCCATTTCCACTCTGCAGACGTCACACGCATCGGATTCAATTCAGAATTGTGTTCGAGATTAATTAGCAGCGCCTGCACGTGCTCCCAAAGATACACACGAAAGCAGGTGGGAGAGCACGAAGAGGCAAACGCTCCAGAGCTCGGACACACATCCGCGAATGCGAAAGCGCTGGGAAGGGGTTTTAGGTGGCGCGCACCAACTCATTTATGCCCGGACTGGACAGGGAAGGCTGCTGCTGCAGTTGATGCTGGAAGCAAACGCGCTTGAATTTATGCAGGGCAAAATTAAAGGCCGCATCGTTCGTTGCTTCAGCTCGGCTACTTAACCAAAATTTTACTGTCCAGAATTATTCCGGATTTGAATACAAGGCAAATGAAACGGTTGGGGTAATGAGAGTAGCAACATGTGCTGCTTAAATCATGGTAACGTACCATTTTAGATTAAAGGTCCCCACTAACGTGTTTTGTGTACGGTTAAGTATTCCCAGGCGGAGAAATAAGAAACTATCTATTTATAAGTGACTATCTATCTGTAAGAAACTCTTGCTTATCTCACTAAGGAACAGCGACTCAGGTCAGTTCAGGAACCGATCGAACTAACTTGATAGTATATGTGTTTGCCTACGTGTTGGTGAAAAGTGCTTTTGAATAAATATATTCGCCACTGAGAGTATAGGTTTGGATGGATGTGTTGATTTTGCATGTGGTTTTGTCTGTATTTTACGGGTGATGGCCTAACATCCCCCGCCACACGTCTTTACCGTGGCTTGCGGGGTATTATGTAGATGTAGGTAGAACCTGAAAAAATATTCGAAATTCCTTATATTATGTGGAACAATATTGACTATATAGTGGGGAAGAAATACTCAAATAAACCTATTTCAATTTAAATGAATGATTAAAGAATCGGTGACCAACAAATTTGCTTCTATTTTGTAAGCTATATGCAGCTGTCATTAAATATCTTGAGCTATTGTAAATTAATAGCTTCCCGCGACGACAGGACGTGTATTTTATTGTGAAATATGTAACCTGGAACAAAGCAGCCAGCATCCTGGCTTTTTACTCAGTGCGTTCCCCTTATTTTGATGTTCTTATGCGTCGTGACACAGACAGTGGGCTCAATAAATAAATTATTTAATGATCACAGTGATGTACCCCATGTAGCAAACTCGAGGGATGGGGTGGGTATGTTGGCTATCAAAGACTAATCGAAGGAAATCAGTAGTTACAAAGGTGAGCATTGTGAATCATAACACTGGATTCAAGGCGGGAGCTTTTCGAAATAAATTTTTTAAACTGATAATTCATGATCGTACGTCATCTGAGATCAAATCTTACGTACAAGAGCTACCGTATTCAGTTCATGGAATCTTCAATCTCTTCACTGGTATTTTCAATTAGGAAAATATAAAATAAGTGAAATCAAAATATAACTGACGATCAAATTTATGCAGAAATAACATAAAATGTCAGGTTATAATAAAATTTTCTTGAACTATACACATGTATTAATTAATATATAGTTGCATATAAATAATTAAAATTTAACTAATCAATTTTTCGTATGGTTTATAATTTCTCTCTGTTCAATTTTGTCACCCCTATTTGCGTGATAAAGGAACATAATTATTTATAATACATTTTTTTGTGCATTATGTTTTTACTTAGACAGTAAAATTTATGATTGTTTATGTTTTTGCATGGAATAATTATTTTGAAAACTGCATATAATTTTTCGTTTCATAAATTAATAAAAAAATAAAAGAATAGATAGTTTCTTTGAGATTAAATTAAATAAATATTTGAAATATAATCAGAATTAAATTGACGATTATCCTGTAAGAATTCGATTGAAATTTAAATTGAATATGACGTTTTCAATACCGTAACACAGAAATATATTTAAAACAAAACCAATCGGTTAGTATCTTACAAATGTTTATTATCATTATTACTAAATTAAATGAATCAATCCATGGCAGCACTGCGAGAGGTTGCTACTCTCGTGTAATTACTAACGAAAATAATTTTGTCCTATTATACACGGAAATGAAATTACGCCAAAGGATTGAAATTTCTCTTTTAAGCTAGGTGCTTTATTTTACAGCGCTGGCTTCAGTGATGGGATTGCTATAACAACATTATTATTATTTACATTTCATCACAATTTGGCAAATGGGCCAGTGGCAACGGTCTACATTTAATAGTGAATTATAATGACGTATTAGGATTCTTAAGACCATGATAAATTTAGTGGCAATAAATGTATAACATCGTCATCTGTTTTGGTCATCTCTAGGCTACATGATTCTCCACCAAATTATCCTCTCCTTTAGGATCTTATTGCTTACTTCTTTCATTTTTCATAGCTTTTTTCCAATTATCTCATACCCTGGGACTTCTCTGCTCCATTTCCCATATAATATTCTATGATGACTGTCTCCATCTGACCATCAATCCTTGAAGTATCTCTCATTATGGTATGCCTTATTTTGAGAGGTTTTGCACTTCTTCTCCAGCAGAATGCCTTAGTTAAGTAATTTTTATAAATCAGGGGTCGCCAAACTTTTCAGCTCGAGGGCCGCATTAACTATCAAACAGCAGTTTTGGGACCGACTGGATACTCGTACTCGAGGTCCAAAGAAAAAAAATTAATTATTTTTTTAATATTATTTTATACAGTTATTATTTAAAAGCACATTTATGCACTACATATGAACGCCTGTATTAGTGGAAATAGTGAAATTTTATCCTTGATGCCAAAATAGCAGACATCTCTGGCTTTAGATTGTCCCTAACATCAACAGTGAGCTGAAATTATCATGAGACAAGTTTTTTCTATAATTATTCTTCACGTATTTCATTCTTGAAAGTGTTTGTTCACACAAGTAGGTTGTTTCAAAGATTGAAAAGTACCTTGATACAAAAGTGTTGACACTAGGGAAGTCTTTCTTGGGCAAAAACTTGTGAAAATCCATCAGTCTATATTTAAACCTGTAGCTAAGAAGGTCATTTCCTTGCAATGACCTCCAGCTGCAGTTCATCTGGGCAACTGGAGAAATCTGCTTCAAATGAAACAGTCTCACTTCTTCTGATTTTCAATCCAAGTCAAAAAACTGCTCCTGAAACTGTAGCTGGAGGTCTTTGATGATCTCGCATTCAAAAGACGAGTGAAACTCAGCTGCTGATTTAGCCTTGATTACTTGGCACTAGTGAAAGTGCGTCTAGTTGTTGGCCTTTACTTGTTCCAAAAATAAGAGAAGTTTACATCTTAAGGCTTTCAGGTGGGTGTATAGATAAGAAACTAGACTTTTCTCTCTTTATAATTTTAGCTTCAGAAAATTTAAATGACTAGTTATGTCTGCAGTCAAGGTCAATTACCATGCCCACTCTTCATCAGACAGTAATGGCTGTTCCTTGGCTTCACTAAAGAGGAATCCTCCTTATTCCTTTCTTCATTCAAATTCTCTTAATTCTTCTTTTTAATTCTTTCTCAAATTCTCAAATTAGCCATCCTACGGCTGTGTAGTATGGTGAAGCATACGATTCTGTGTCTATATCAACATATCGCTGAACTCTCTATGGTAGAGCCTATGTGACCTTAAAAAAAATCACCACCTTCCCCACAGGATTCAGTGCACTACTAATGCCCACATATTTAGTACAAAATGCTTACTGGTGAATAACACAGTGCAGGAATATTGGTTTTGGAATGTTTTCTCATTACACATCTACTTAGTCTATTCAATCCAGCCTTTCTTTAAGCCACTCATTTTAATTCCTCCATCAACAGTCAGGATACCGAGGTTATTCTAGTCCATATTACAATCAGCAAGTATTATTTTCAATTAATTGAATATATCATCTCCGGCAACAGTGCCATACATGTTATATAGGGAATCTAGCTTTTGTCTTATGTTCATGCCTTCGTCCACATCGCTAATAAACTCATGCAGTTGGGAAATGGAACAGATGTCCAGCGATTCATCCATTGCAATTGTAAAATGGCGAAACTTGCTTGCATTTTTCACTATTTGAGTCAAAATGTTTTCAACCATTTCTGAAACACGGTGGGAAATGGTATTTTCACCCGAAGGTACATTTTAAAATTGTTTTGAAAATATTTTGGCTCCAGATTTTTCTTGAATTATGACGGCGAAGGTCTCATTCTTTCATCACAGCCGCGGTTTTGCTGCCAATCACACAAAATGCTTTATTATCGGATTTTATGAAGAAGTATTTCAAACTCTTCTTGAAATTGCAAACTATTTTTGGACTATTTTTCTTCTCCTCTTCTCGGCCATCGTTGGGCACTAAAATGAAGTGACTTCAACATAAATAAATAGTGAAACTGAAAGTATCTTGCACACAATATGACTCAAATACCTGCTTATGAGAACTAATTTCGTAACAATTAAATGTCTGCAAATGAACCAAAACAATTTTAAAAAATTCTTAAGTTGAACTTACCTGAGTATAACCTGCTAAATAAATCCACTTACGGGAGAGGGATTATTCCTTTTAATCTTTCCTGTACTGGATATTCGGAATATTCTTGTTAAACTAACGACATTCCCAATTTCGTTGGTTAGGCCTCATTTAGAATATTCTGTAAGTATATGGGATCCTCACGAAGTTAGATTAATCGCCGATGGATCGCGTACAGCATAGAGAAGCTACTAGGCTGAGAATCAATCTCGGAGCGAAGGTTAAATTAAAGATTGAAGCTCTTGCATATGAATTGGAAGGAGGTCTCTTTAGCAGTGATGTTGAAAATGTATAACCACCTCCATCGTACTACGCTAGGTGATATAATAAAATTAGAGAGATTGAGTGTGGGACAGATTTTATTTAAGAGGCGATTTTTTCCACGAAAAATAGGGGATCATAATAATATTGCTCATATGTTAATGAAGATTTCTTAACACTCACCGTATAGCGTTGGTTGTTAATTGACTTAACCTGCGATATATTTCCTTCTTTACCTGCGTCATTCTAACTCAATAATTACCGCCTTTTTTTGTCGGTATTAACGGTGTAGTTTTACTAAAATCATTGTGCTCTTTCGAATAATATCCTTTGATCATATATTTATCGATACAGACACCAGCAGCTGTGTCTGTATTACGTGTATGTTTTAAATTCAAAGAAATGACGGGAGATACGGTGGCCGTAACTGTTATGTAACGCTATCTATGATTATTGCAATGCAAATATTTAAAAACGTAAATATCTATCACCGTGGCTGGAACTCGAAACCGGTTCCCTCGATGCCCAGCTAATCGGTGCTGGATAGTGCTTTTTGGAACCTCGAGTTTTAATAAAAACAACAAATAAAATACATCCCGTAAAGAAATTTTCGATAATTTCAAATTTCAATACTATTGAAATGCAATAAAATTATTTTTATGAATTTTAGCATTTTATAGGTAGGGATTCCTAAGTATCAATCGCATGGATGATATACATTGAGCAAAAATTGCTACGACTGAATTTACAATCTCTCATTTACAACGGAGCATTTTACAATGTTCAGACAATAAGTAATAATCACAGACCATTTGCTCTAATTTATGCACCAAATTTGTGCGGTGAAAAAATATTTTAATAGGATATGATTTAGGAAACACTCATTTCCTATTTCTTCCCATTGTCGCTCACCGTTGCCTACTTATTTTTGTGCGCAGCATATACACGTAACACTTTATAATACATATTTCTTTCTCTTTTTTTCGCTGATTTACACACCATCGGAGTCCCTTCCTTCATAATCGCCCATGATTTCCTTGGTCTACGAATTTAATTCAATGTATTTTCTCTATAACACAGGTTTAAATTTTGACTGTCTTCTACTTGTCCAACATAATCAAACTAGCGAGGTAACTTCCTTCGTATTCATTTACTTTGTAATCTGAGTTCCACTGGCTGTGTTACCATGGAAAAAAACGAAGATTATTTTTTCCTAAGCACCGAACATCGGTATGCAATCAGCATTTTAGGTGCCTCTCATACATTTCTCAAACCTCTCCGCAACTTCCAAGAGACTGCAGGAGATGCCGCAACAGTAGTACGGTATTTTGTTACAGCATCTTGTTACTTTAAAACCCAAAAATTTCGGTGTTTAAGAGGACGCATCGATAGGTTAATTGGGTCAAGTATTCGGCCGGGCATCGAGGGATCCGGGTTCAAATCCCGGTCACGGCGAATGATTTTTACACTGAAATTCTTGTACTCTCTTCAACTATAAAAATAAATTTAAATTCCGTTTATTCCGTAGTCATCAACCATAGTTGATAAAAATATTGTTTGAATTAAAGAATAAATTGTACTTATCCCTTCGATTTTATTAAGGTACTATTTAATTCAACGCTCCAGCGTATTTGTAATGTACCTGAAGAAAATTCAGTGGACGAATGTACCGTACACAGTATTCCTATGTCCTTGAACTTCCACCTTGGTCAGTCTAAAACCATGAATTTCAATTGGTATGCATGTGCGTCCATGCTTACCTAACATAATTTAGCGTGCATGATATTTTAGTAGCCGGAAAGCCAACGCTAGGTGTGTGGCAAGGGGTGCGGACACACCAGACTAATTTTGCCCCGAATATGACCCTACCACGCGGTCTGACAATTTTATTCTGATCCCTTATAGTTCGCGGATAATTTACTTAAATCTTATTTATTAATCTAATTATAACACCTTAAATTTCTGTTCCACACGTAATATTTCTAATTTTATTGATATGATCTATCCCACCGTGGTACGACGGGGGTAATAATATATTTTCAACATCACCGCTGAAGAGAGGCTCTTCCAATTTATGCTAGAGCCTCAATCTGTAATTTAATCATCGCTTCGCTAGTGATCCCCAGCCTAGCTGCTCTAATATTTTGGATGCGCTGCTAAATCTATGATAACAACGTTTCACAAATCTAGCTCCTATACGCTGCACGCGATCCAATTCGACAATCAATCCAACTTCGTGAGGATCCCATATACTTGCAGTATATTCTAAATGAAGCCTAACCAACGACATAACATTTCTCTTTGACTTTTCCATCACATTTACCTATTACTCTTCTGATAAAGGCTAGTCTTTTATTAGCTTGTTCACACATTCCCCGTTTGTGTTTCACTCAGGACAGATCGTGAGGGAGGGTAACGCCTAGGAATTTAATTGATTCTTCACATTCCATTTCGTTATTCCCAATGCAGTAGGCGTACAGGAAGGAAATGCTCTTTTTCCAAAAATTCATCGCGTCACACTTTTTCACGTTCAATTCTAATTTCCAAATGTTGCACAAGCGTTGTAAAGCATTGATGTCATCTGATAAATCTGCTTTATCCTCAAGACCACGGATACCACAGTAAACCATTGCAGCGTCGGAAAAAAGAATCTTACTAGTGTCACTAGTCAATGCCGTTAAAGTAATGTAAGAATTAAAGATACCCGATGACACTTCGCTGGGAGACGTACTGAAGTGCGTAGAAGTTACCTAAAGTAACTTCCACGGTATTTGAACTAACTTCATCTATCACTACTCATTGAACCATTCAAAATATCTTTAATCTAACCCCGGATATATTATCTACACCATATACTTGTAGCTTTGCGAGTATTTTTCTATGAGGATCTTTTTCGAAGGCTTTCTTAAACTCATAACATCCTCGTTGTACCGTCTAGGATCCGTGTTATCTTTTATAAATGACATAGGAATTAACTTGTTGAAATAAAGTGGAACTAAGAATGATTATGAGACACAAAACTGTTATTTTTAGTATTGTGCCCATTTATTAAAAATAATATTTTGACAGAGGAACTAACGGGACGACAGCATATCGTGCGTTGAATCTGATCTTCCCGCAGATTGAAATATGGAGCAGGGAAAGAATTGGAACCCATTCCCTCACGTATGAATCTCACTCACTCCACAGAACTATCTGTACTACCAGGCGATCTCTAATCTCTCCTATCAAACTAACTTTTTCGTTGATTGCTGCGTTTTTCAACCAAAGAAGTAATATTATACTGAGCACTAATATATCTCCTTCAGACTTCAATTCCCTTTAATTTAAAAGGGCATTTAAACTACAACAAATGGTTTTTTCTCGGAGGTACACGTGTAGGAAAGGTAGCACGAAAATGATAATTTAAAAAAAGGAATTAAAAATTTTTCTCTCAACAAGGAAACGTTTTCCTGTCACATTTGGCACGATTCTCTCCAACTGCTTTCCAACTTAGCAGCAGCAATATTGCACTGAGAAGTCTCCTTACTTATATATTTGAATTTTCCAATAGGCGGTCCGCTTTAGTGCGCAGTACCTTCTTTGTCGTGCCGATTTTGCATTATGTATTCGCCTATGCGACGCCCTTCGCCTCGGGGCCACACTCAATCAACGCCGCTCAACGTCTGCACCGCCGCTTCCTGCTCCCCCACTCTGCCCCCCGTTCTCTCCCGAACACCTCCACCCCAGGCCAATCTCCCTGCCAGCCCAGGATCCTTCTACTTCGCCTTCCTTCCCAACCCCCGCCCGAGCCACATACCTCACGGCGTATCGCCTCTCCGTCCTCCAATTTTAACTCGTCCCGTTCCCCACACCCTCACCCCCTTGCAGCCCTCACCCGACTCCCTTTACAACCCCTAACCATCCCCTCCCGGAGCCACATCTCCCGTCTCCTTGCCGGTCACTAGTCGTGCCCCACAAAGGCACGCTTGCTCACCGGAGGCCAAATTTGCTTCAAATTGGACACCATTATTCTCCGTTTTGGTACTTTCAAATCTGTTTGCTCAAGCGCGCTAATCATGTCGTTCCCTCTAAAAATATATTTTTTTGGAGAGAAGAAAAATTTTTTTGCAGCAATACGATACAGACACTCCTAAGATTCTTCATTAAATTGAATTGATTAAATATCACACACACACACATATACATATATGATACATATATATACATGAATGATTTCGTCGAAGTAACACGGAAGTGTTAAATAAAAATCTTTGACCGCAAAAAACAACATAAGAACACATAAAAAGAACACTCACATGTTATTTCTTGCTAATTTCGACGGAATTGAGCTACGTCTTCATCAAAAGATGCAGTAGAACTCAGTTGACTATGACTCTCAGTCACTATGAGTTCTACTGCATTTTTGATGAAGACGGTGCTCCATCCCGTCGAAATTATCAAGAATGAACGTGTGACTGTTCTTTTTGTGTTTTTATATTATTTGTTGCTGTCACAGTTATTATATGTGTGTGTATATAGGTGTATAATATATATATATATATATATATATATATATATATATATATATATATATATATATATATATATATATATATATTAATATAATATTTGCAACAAACCATTTACCCTTGATTATTTAGGATGAAATCCGGAAAAGAAAAGGTAAGGTATTGGGTAAGGTATTGACAGCATACATATGTCTACACGTATCTCGTAGGGGCCAAAAAGTCTTTTTATAACCCCTAGCATGTTTAGTTCTGTCCTACTAATTGCGGATCAAGATAAGCTATATAATTAGAAGTACGTTAGTCTGGTATTTCTCTTAATATGAGCGCCTAATAAGCTAAATTATCCAAATATGTGGAGCAATCTTTTGATAAAAATATAAATACGCCGACTAGAATATAAGGTTGGTTTTGAATTTTTAACTTTAGCGATATATTTTAAATAATTTAAGCACGAGATGATAATTCTTCACGTATGTGTCACACATGAATTCCGGAAGTTAAGCAATCATTTATAATCATAAATTATTTGGAAAAATGTATGGCAAATAAAATCATGCCGCCATATTACAAGAACCCAAGTTTTTTGCCGTGTGGGGAATTGATATATTGGCGATTGGCAATGAAATAGTATAAAAATATATTTTCAATAATTATGGCTTAAGCTCTCATTGAATTGATCTTTTTGGGAATTTAAGCTGGCATTTGAAATCAAACGCATGATGGAGTGATATATCCATTTTATATAAAATGACACTATACTATATATACTTAAATTATTGCTATAAGTGTTGGCAGCCAGTTTAAAAATAAAGACAGCTGAACACGGTGGTGGCAGGATATCGTCTTGGCCTACCAATACAGAGGTCTTGGGTTCGATACCTGGCTATGTTGGCATTTCTCCACCTAGGGTTAGGATGTCTAAGTAATGTCTATGTAAAAAAAATTTAGATGAATATATTTTTCGAAGACTCACTTTCAATTTTTAACTTTATACACGAGAAACTCTTGATGCCTTCTGTTGGTGTAAAATGTCGATATGTTTTTAATAATAGCAATGGTAATTGATAAATACATGAAAAACATGGCCATCTCCATATTTAAGAAAATTACATTTTAGACCGTAATAAATTGAGAGGTGATACATATGTATAGTAACTTAAAGTTGTGTAGTAGAGGCAAAAGGTGATAATGATCAAGAGATTCCTAAATGAATCAGTAACCATCGAGTGTAATTTGCCAACGACGGAATATCCTTTATATGAATACCTCTCATTTTAAAAGTTCCACTAGGACGAACCAAATTTATATATATATATATATATATATATATATATATATATATATATATATATATATATATATATATGTTTAATATCATAAAATATCGTAATACAGTAGCTCGCAAGACCTTTATCTGGAGTACCATACCCAGAAATAAGTTGCAAAAAATACGAAAGAAATGCTTTGATTATGATAATTAATTAATAGTAGACAATAGTATACAATAAAAGCTCGTAATTGGTGTTCCGCAGTTTATTACCTATTTTTAAAAATTAATTTGCTATAATTAGGAATGTGATTATCCAATGGGTAGAGCATTGTTCTACTGACCTTATGGCTCGGGTTTGACTCCGGAGGATACCTCTGAGCACCTTAAGCTTCACTCGAGCCTTGTGATCTTTTAGGAACAGTTCTTTCTGAGAATTACTAGCCGGCACAGGAAAAGAAACTTACCCTCCTCCCTGCCCGGATTTGTGAATTTCACACGCAGTTAAGCCTTAGTTTTAAAAGAGCCCAACTCTTTATTTATCAAGCCGATATTCAGGTTGATAACTATAGTGTTTTCTATGTTAAAAGCATATCTGAATATTCACTGTTTCGTGCAATGCTCACTCTTTAATGCGATGTTGACGTAATCTTGGAGGAAACCTAACTCCTTTCTTGAATTAGCATGCCAGATAACTGAGGTATTGACAAACTGCATTCTTTCGTGAAAATATCCTTGATGTTTGATTTCACTCGTTTGAGAGTTTTTCCATTCCCCAGAACTCTGCTCTCATGAAATGAGATGAGTGTCATTTCTAAAGTGTAGTTAAAAATATCCTAGATTGATACAATTATATCGTGTTTTTTATTTTATTCTATATTCACTCAAACAATGCTCAATAAAAATACATAGCCTGTTTGCGGCTGTTGTAATTGAAATTTACATTCGATGCACTTTTTTGCACGTGTCTGAGGTGATTTTCCTCTATTCAAATTTCAAGAAACTGTAACAGTAACTTTAACGGAGTCACCCGCTATGTGTGCATTACAATGCAACCATTTCAGAGAGTAAAAATCATTCGCCTTGACCGGGATTCGAACCCGGATCCCTCGATATCCGGCCGAGTGCTTTAACCACTTAAGCTACCGAGACGTCCTCTTACACTCTGAAATTTTGGGGGCTTTAAAAGAACAAGATGTTATGACGAAATACCGTACATACAATGTCACAGGCATTCGTAGTCGTGCGCGACGCGCCACAGTCCACGATGTTAATAAAGCCAATTTCAAACACTTAGGCTGTTCATACCTTAGACAAATTTCAAGAAACTGTAACAGTAACTTTAACGGAGTCACCCGCTATGTGTGCATTATAATGCAACAATTTCAGAGAGTAAAAGTCATTCTCCCGGACGGGTCCCCGGATCATATATCACCCGGATCCCAAGGCGAATGATTTTTACTCTCTGAAATGGTTGCATTATTTCTCTGTTCAGTTGTCAAAAATGTGTTGACTCAAAAGACTGAGGAGAAAAGATGGTCATGAGAAGACGAAGGGGAAGGTAGAGGAGCTGCGATTGCTTGGTAGACTTAGTAACCAAAAAATGGCAAAGAAAGGCACATGAGCATACGAAGGTGCTAGAAAATGACGTAGTTCATTCTTTGGTGTGCTTTTGAGGAATGGAAACCAAGATGGAAATAGGGGTAGTTCGATAGCTTAAGTACTGGCTTCCCACCCAGAGGGCCCGGGTCCGAATCCCGTTGGGGGCAGATATTTATCAGTAGTATCCCTTTTTGGAGGAGCAATGTGGAGGGCACTTTGAGTCAGTACGCCGTCCGTCGATTTGGATGTTAAGCTGCTGACCCCTTGGTGCCTTTCGTTAAGAGTAGGTTGATGCCGACGCTGGGGTTCTACCGATCCTTCATCCTTTCCAGTCCATCTCTAATGGCGCAAATGATCTCAGCTGTAGGTTGCCTCCCCTAAAACTACAACTGACTAAAAAAATTCATCTCTTATCTCCAAGTGAGTTATTAGTTTTAAATTGTGATATTGGTTTTCTTTAGCAGTTCAGTCCCAATGTCCGAATGAAAAATTTAAGGCTTTTGATGAAATTCTTACGTTGTGAAGGAATAATTCCTGCTACATACATGGGGAACATCTTTATTTTCTATTAATCTATTAAGGATTAAATGGAGTCGAAGAAGCTGAGACACTGGGAGACCATTCAAAACATCCTTGTTACCGATTATGAACAGAGGCTTTATCATTTACTCTGCTGCCCACGCCAATAAATGTCTTAGTTTTTCCAGCCAATATTCTAAAATTTCACGTTAAAAATAGCCCGAGATCCTTTGTTGGGGAAATAATTGGTTTATTTGATGCTGAAGAACTCAGTAAAATACCATTAATTCTTTTGAAGTATCGACTTAATAAATTCCAGAAATAATATCTAGAAGTAATTAAAAAACATTAACTCTAAGATCAGTACACTGTTCGTTACTTGCATTCTTGAAAAATTCGACGTCGTTTGACTGAATCAAAATATACCAACCTTGACACCATTGCTAATAATTTACCCCAAGAAATTGATTAAAACCAATTATACGGCTAGTATTTCGCTATTTTAGTATTTTTGTGTTAATAGTTATTTGTTTTCAATTAATCATGTCTTTTTGCCGTGAAGTAAGCATTAATTAAAATTGTAAGAACGGGTCGCACTACCATTCCACAACATTTATTTTCCCAACGTGATCGCTAAAGTAAGTTCAGCTGTCTTTGATTTACAAGTTACTCTAAATTCGCTGCCTACTTGACATTTTTTATATCCTTAGAATTTAAAATTTTAATAATGTGTGAACAAGCAAATTAATAAATAAGGTAAGTTAAATATTTTTGACGGAGGTTTTGATGGTAACAAATCTGCATGATTTACTCACCGATGACAATTATCGAATTCTGAGAGGTATGGGATTGCCTACTTCACAAACTATTTACTTGGTCACCATTTTCTCAAAAATCTTTCCGGAGCCTTCGATTGAGAGTTACTTTCTCGGAAAATTCACCTTGAGATATTGGTTTTACAGACACCCATGTATTGGTATAAATAAACATATACATTTTTTTAAACGAAGGAGCGAAATGTAGAACAATACATAAAAAAAGGATACACGAGTTCCGAAATTTTCAATGGCAAGACCACCTTAATATAGAGACAGAATGAACTGTACCTTCTTTACGTGTGTACACAGAGATACGCATATTATTATAGGTAATGTACCGGTAAGGTAAGTTTTGGATGGACACAACCATTAAATAAATATCTTATCTCTACTAACAAAACAAAACCAACTCTACACTAAAGCCCATCTTCATCTCTGTGTACTTCCTTCCTCCTGTCCAATATCCCTATCATGTTCCTGCTCCTTCCCTCGTTGTCCTAAAGTTTTCCCCTCTATCACAGTCTTCAACGTCTGACTACCGATCGATATGCTCTCCAACCATTTTTTTCTATCTCCTTATGATTTCTTCAGCCATGATATTTTTGCCCACCTTACCTTTCACCTCCTCGTTTCTTTTCCTTTCTTTCCACTTTACTTTCTGATCTTCTTCAGTTCTGGCTGATTTTATATATGAATAAGTATATGAGTTCCTTCCATGCCTCAAGAAAGGTGGTGTCGCCACGAAATATTCGGAATACGTGTGAGTTTTAAGATTACACTATGAAATTGCTGCATTGTAATGAATATTTAGCGGATCGCTCCGTCAGAAGTTACTGTTGCGCCATCTCCCGCAGTTTCTTGGAATGTTTGAGTTTCTTTTGTGCGTGTTTCTGTCCTTTCGTTCCTTAGTGCTTGGTGCGCAGTGTATGTATGGACAATATATATATATATATATATATATATATATATATATATATATATATATATATATATATATATATATATATATATTCAAACTTGAAAATCCCGCCATACGGCGCACAAATATTCATTCAAACAGAAATAGGTATAAGGAAAGGGGATAGGAAAACACATAATAGGCGAAGACAGGACATGTGGGGAAGGCGGTTTTTGAGCAGATCACGAAAGTAAAAATATTTCCCTATCCGGGATTTGAACCACGGACCTTCCACTTTCCGGGCGGATGCTCTTGTGTCCCGTCCATTTCTCCTTTGGTGGGTGAAACAGCTCCATAACGCCATCTCTCGGGCAATATGTATCGGAGCACTTTGGCGCTTTATAAGATCGCAGATCTCAAGGTAAATCAGGTTTCCCTATTAGCTCAACTGGTAGAGCATCCGCCCGGAAAGTGGAAGGTCCGTGGTTCAAATCCCGGATAGGGAAATATTTTTACTTTCGTGATCTGCTCAAAAACCGCCTTCCCCACATGTCCTGTCTTCGCCTATTATGTGTTTTCCTATCCCCTTTCCTTATACCTATTTCTGTTTGAATGAATATATATATATATATATATATATATATATATATATATAAACCATAAACACAGTAATCAACCCGAAGGTCGGTTTAGTAGGTGATGGTAGAGCTCACCCATGTCCCAAGCCTAACGGCGTGTGAATATTCACACATCAGGGTAGGGGGGCCAGTTCCTATCCCTGTGCCGGTTATGGTTTCCCAGGAATATCTGGTACCCGAATAATCAACTAGCTTGGGTGGAGCTGCAGGTGCCCAAAGTGCCTTGCCAGGGAATCGAACCCGGGACCCTCTGGTCAGCAGCATGTGTATATATATATATACACATATATAAATAAAATATATATATATATGTTTATATATATGTGTGTGTATATGTGTATATTTTTTTTCCTACAGGTTCCCTCACCTATTTGATAACCCCAAACCCCTCATCCCTTACCCTTCCCTTATGGTGCTACACCCCCTGCCACACACCTTTTTTGGTGGCTCAGGGTATTTATGTAGATGTAGATTTATATGTGTATGAGTCAATGTTTATATTTATGTACATATATACAGGTACCTGTATATGTGTAAGTATATATATATGTGCATATATATGTATGTATAAAAAACTTAGACAGCAACACACAGCACCAGAACACATAAAAAGAACACTCACAATAATATCTTGATAATTTCGACGGACTCGAACTTCGTCTTCTTCGGAAGATAAGATATGACTGAGGTTTTTGGGTACGTGGTGCAGAGAGAGAAGGGGACTAGGGAGAGGGGAAAACAGGTAGTGGGGGAGGGGTAAAGGAGGAGGTTATGGAGGGGGAAAGGGAGGCCAGAGTGGAGCGGAGATGGAATAGGGAGGATGCGGAAGTAGTAACAAGAGACACAGAATACTAACAATTCATCCACAGATACCACAACACCCATGACCAAGGCGTCAACTCACAAAGTCATCATAAGGGCTCGTCAAGTCAAAACCCAGGACAAGGATGACAAAATGTACGCGGATGAATAAATTGTCCCACCACCTCGCAAGACACAAATCCACCTCCATCCACCCCAGCCCCCCCCCACCCATTTAGTGAACGACATTGAGACCCGGATGTTGATAGGCTTTACACAGCCATATAAATGCCAATTCCATTGTTTTTAATTTTATAGGGTTGTCGGATGGGGGAAGGGATGCTAGCACGGAAACATTGTAACAGTGGTTGAAGGGGGTGTTGTGGTTGGAGGCATGTTTTGGGATGGGAAGGCCCGCGGACGGGGAAGAGGGATTACATGAGGCGCGATGATTGTTCACCCTGAGGTTCAGGGGTGTAGAGCACTGGCCTATATAAAATGCCGGGCAGAGTTTGCAAGTCAGAAGATAGATTACATTCTGAGATGTGCATGAGGAGTGGGGGAAGGGCGGGAGAGAGTTAAAAGGTGGGATGGAGAGGGGTGGAGTGGTGAAAACAGGACAAGTTTTGCATCTTGCTCGCAAGCATGGACTGGGTGTGATTCTGGGGGTGGGAGGGGATTTGGAAAGAGGCTTGGTGGATTTGAGGAGATCTGATAGGTTGGCGGGCCGTTTGAAGGTAACAGAGGGGCATTTGGGAGAAGGTTGGACGAAACTTTATGATTTTTGAGGATGGGGTACAGATCTTTGAGATTGAATTTAAGGGAAGTAGGTGGTGCATATTGAGAGAGGGTGGGAGTCTGTGGTTGAGGGAGGATTGTGGGTGTAGGAATGTTTTAGGATTTTTTTGTGAAGGAGAGAATTTGGGTATCCCCGTTTGAGGAGGGAATGGTGAACGTTGTTGAGGTATTTGTTGAGGGATTCGGGATGGTTGCAAATGCGGTGCCCGCGGATAGAGAGGGAGTAAGGGAGGGAGCGTTTGGTGTGGTAGGGGTGGCAGCTGTTAAAATGAAGGTATTGTTGTTTGTTAGTAGGTTTAGTATGTACGGAGGTTAGAAATTTGTTGTTAGTTAGGGAAATATTAACATCAAGGAAAGTGATCTGTGATGATGAGATGTTGGAAGTGAAAGAAAGAGATGAGGAATCATTGAGTTGGGAGATGAATGAATTAAGAGAGTCTATGTTATGTGGCCAGAGTAGAAAGATTTCATCAATATGCTGAAGCCACAGAAGGGGTTTTAGAGGGTAACTGGAAAGGATCTTCTCTTCCAGGACCCCGAGGTGGAGGCTAGCGTATGACGGGCTGAATCTACTTCCCATGGAGGCCTTAATTTGGAGGTAAAAATTGTCATTAAAAGAAAAAGAGTTACGGGTGAGGATGAAGTTGGAAAGGTCAATGAGAAAATCGGTGCTTGGAGTTTGAGGGCTAGGGCGTTTGGAGAGGAAGTGGCGTAGGGAAGCAAGGCCTTCTTCGTGAGGAATGGAGGTGTTTTGGGATGTGACGTCAATTTTGGCCATAATGATCTTGGTGTCATATCTTATCCTACTAATCTTATGACCTACAGGGTTCGTCCGGAAAATAAGTGTACTGATTTTTTCCCGCCGCTCCAGGCACGCCCAGCACCGCTCTGACGGGCTACGATTGGAGGGGGGTATGTTGGCAAGCGACGCTGAAAAAGGCAGTCGGCTCTGAGCTGTGATGTAGTGAGGAGCTCTGTTAACGCGAGCCTCCACGCTCGACCCACGTCACGGAACGCGATGCCGAAGTTTTTGGAGCAGCGTTATTCCATCAAATTTGCGGTAAAGCTTGGGAAATCGTCTACCGAAACTGTCAGTATGATTAACCAGGCTTACGGGGAGTCAGCCATGTCCAGAAATATGATCTTTCGGTGGTACAAGATGCTCGTGGAGGGCAGAGAAGAGGTCGACGACGAACCACGGCCTGGACACCCATCAACGACACTCACCGACGAAAATGTGCGAAAAGTTCGCGATGTACTGAACTCTTTAGTATTCGGATGATAGCAGAGCAGTGTAATATGCCAAAAACAATAGTGTACGAGATTATTAGGGACCAATTACAGATGCGAAAAATTTGTGCAAAGTTGGTGCCGAAAGTGCTCAGTGATGATCAAAGACTCAATCGTTTGGAAATCGCGACACAACTTGCGGATCACTGCAAAAATGATCCACATTTTTTAGAGAACGTTGTTTCGGGTGACGAGACGTGAGTCTTTGAGTACGACCGCGATACGGGACTTTGGACACCGTCAAAGAGGCCGTGATGACGTGTCTTGGAGAGGTTCCCGATGATGCCTTCGCGGGAGCGTTCCAGGAATGGGAACGCCGCTGGAACAAGTGTATCGACTCACAAGGGTCCTGTTTTGAGGAATATTAGCTTAAGATATGTAAAATTGTAATAATTTTTTTTCCTGAGCTCAGTACACTTATTTTCCGGACGAACCCTGTAAGTCATATCTTATCTTCCGAAGAAGACGGAGTTCGAGTCCATCGAAATTATCAAGATAATATTGTGAGTGTTCTTTTTATGTGTTCTGGTGCTGTGTGTTGCTGTATAAGTTTTTATTCAACACTTCCGTGTTACTTCAAAGAAATCATCTATATAGTATGTATATATGTATACAAAAATATGTATGTATGTATATATACCAAAATACTTTTTTTTAAGGTAATCTACCGGTTAAGGTAGGTTTTTGGATGGACACCACTAACAAATAAACATTTTGTAACTCCAAAAAAAAAACCAATCCAGCAACCTAATCTACATCAGGTCCATCTTCATCTCTGTGTTCTTCTTTCCTCCCTTCATCAAAATACTTTATACTTGTATATTTGACAAGTAATGGCTTACTATGAGACTAAGTTAGAAAATATTTATTTATTCAATTATTATTCTATTTTAACGCATCAAAAGTCGGGAATAAATTTAGTGGCATATTTTTTTGTTCAGAATTAGACGTTCATCATTACATACATTTACGATACCTGATTAATTCTCTATTGGATGATACTATGGTTCCAAAAATTATTCATGTTTACGCTAATTTTAGTCTGAATTTAAGAATGGGATATTTGAGTAAAATTAGCTGGAATGCAAATCACCCTTTATGGCCTATTAGTCCAAATTTAATTCATGTACTTGCATGAAAACAGTTCCCAGCCCTTAAGGTATTCGTAAACAGAAAGCCCAGAAACTCTCTCACATGGATAGGTGCTTAATGGGACGATGACCTAATTGTAACCGAATCCTCCTGAATAGCTTCTGGTACTTGTATTTAAAGGAGGAACCAGGTTCGTGTAAACATTGGAAGCTCATGCGGATAAATCCATACCTTCCACGTCAAAAAGGCCTTGACGCTCCTTACACTGGTTAAATGGATTTTTATTGTTTCCCAGATGGCAAAGACCGGGCATTCTCTTTGAAATTATGGTCTGTGTTTTTGTGACTCATTAAGTTCCTCTTATAATTTGTGTGTGCTCACGATGTATCCATTGGCGTGAAACAGTTTGAAGCCAGGGCTGTCAATCTTTTGATCCTGTTTTGGATTATCGAAGTAGAATTTACGGATTTTCATCGAGAAGAGGTTTTTTTACATTCCGAGAATAAAAATACATTTTTCAAATTGTTTTTTAACCACAGATATCGGGAAAACTTTGATTCTCTCCATCCGTCTAGGTTGTCGGTGAGATCAATGTGAAGCAGTTATTTTGGTCATAAAAAGTGGGTATTTTCGACTGAGTGGTGAGTTTTTTGCCAGGCGAAAAATGTTATAGAGAAAATATTTTGATCTGATATTTTCTACGTATTTAGAAAAAACAGGATTTCCAAGTTGTGTTTATGAGGAAGCGTTTTCCTAAATTGATCTAATTTATCTTACTAGGTAGGTTTTTGGATGGACACAACTATCAAATACACATTTTTTAACTCCAAACAATACCCAATCCAGCAACGTATTGTACATCAGGTCCCTCTTCATCTCTGTGTACTTCTTTCCTCCCTTCATCCCGTCCAACATCCCTATCCTATTCCTGCCCTTTCCTCGCTTGCCCAACATTCTCCCCTCTATTACCTTCTTCAACATTCCACTACCGCTCACTACGTCTTTCATCCATTTTTTCTGCCTCTATAGGATTTCTCTCAACAAACCCCTCTCCTCACCCACCATATCCAGTACTTCCTCATTTGTTTTCCTTTCGGTCCATTTCACAATTCTCCATTCTTCTCCACATCCACATGTCAAAAGCCTCCAATCTACGTCTATCCTTCTGCTTCAGTGACCATGTTTCCGCGCCGTACATAGCTACGCTCCATACCAGAGTTTTTACGAGTCTTGTCTTGACCTCCCTACTCAACGTCCCCGTCATCAACTCCCTCCTTCTTGAGAAAGCCTCCTTCTCATTGCGTTCACACTACTTTGACCGTATTGGTCCAAAACACTTCCGAGATATGTAAACTGTTCTACCTGCTCTATTCTTTCCCCGCCTATTTTAATATTTAGCTTAGCCTTTTTCTTTATGGAAAATCGCATCACCTTTGTTTTATTAATATTGATTCTCATCCCATATTTAACGCACTGAACCTCTAATTCACTCAACAATGCTTGCAGCCCCTTGGCTGACTGAGCAACTAATGCTTGGTCACCAGCAAACCTAACCGATTTTACGAATTCCCCTCCGACTTTCATTCCTACCTCCAGTTCTTCCCATGCCTCTCTAATCATTTCCTTCACATATACGTTGAACAGCACCGGTGACAATGGGCAACCCTGCCTTACCCCTCTACCTAACAATGCCCATCCGGACTCTTCGTTCCCCACTCGCACCTGAGCAGTCTAAGACATGTACAGGTTGCGAAATGTACGAGGGTCATCCGGAAAGTAGTACCCTTTCGTGAAATAAAGACACAAAAGTAAATATTAACAAACATAAAAAATTTTATTTGAAAGAGGATACTCTAAACTACTTCTCAACATAATCTCCAAGCAAATTAAGGCATTTGTCATAACGTGTGACAAGTTTCTGTATTCCTGCTGCATAGTCCTTCGCCGCCAGCTCATTGAGATACAGGGTCACTCCTTCTTTAAGTTCTTCATCGCTGTCAAATCTTTTTCCTGCCAAAAAGTCTTTAAGCTTTGTAAAGAGATGAAAATCTGAAGGGGCCAAGTCCGGGCTATACGGTGGATGGTCGAAAGTTTCCCATTTGAATTGCTGCAAAAGTTTTTGTGTTATCCCAGCTGCATGAGGCCTGGCATTGTCATGAACGAGAATGACACCAGTAGACAATAGACCTCGCCGCCGTTTTTGTATTGCCCGCCGTAATTTCTTTAATGTTTCACAATACGCATTGGCATTAATAGTGTCTCCACGGGCCATAAAATCAATAAGCAATACACCTCGTCGATCCCAGAAAATGGTTGCCATGAGTTTCCTGGTGGACAGAACTGTCTTGAATTTTTTTGGTTTGTTTGGTGAATGAGCATGATGCCACTCCATTGACTGTCTTTTACTCTCAGATGATGCATAACAAACCCATGTTTCGTCACCAGTAATTATGCGAGTCAAGAAAGAGTCTCCTTCATCAGAATAACGTCCCAAAAACGTCAGTGCTGCAGCCATACGCTTGGTTTTGTGCTCATCTGTAAGCATGCGAGGGACCCATCTTGCACAAATTTTTGCATAATGCAGATGGTGTTTAACAATTTCATGAACAATTGTTCGAGAAACATTGGGAAAATGCTCACAGATGTCATCAATTGTGACGCGCCGATCGTTCCTCACGAATTCGTCAACTGAGCTCACCAGTTGGTCTGTAATGACAGACGGTCTCCCCGAACGCTCATCGTCGTGTGTGTTCCCCCTCCCCATGTTGAAGTTACGACACCACCGCCGAACAGACGACTCGTCCATTACATTGTCTCCATACACCTCCTTTAATTGGCGATGAATATCACATGGGCGAACGTTTCTTGCATTGAGGAATTTAATCACTGCCCTCACTTCACAACTGGCGGCGTTCTCAATTTTTTTTAAACATTGTAAACAATCACAGAAACAACACAGGCAATGCTAGCGTCACGCAACTTGGCTCAGAGAAGGCAGACAAGCCACTGAAGCTATCTGAACTCGTCCAGCGGCTACTCGCGTCGTCAGCACTTCATGCGGCACGAACGAGTACTACTTTCCGGATGACCCTCGTATACATGTATACATATATATGTATAAACATACAAACACACACGATAACCCGACCGAAACGTCAAATACATTCTGTGAGTGTCCTTCCTTTATGTTTCTGTGAGTTGGATATTTTGTATCTGTTTGTTGGTATTTTTTTGTGTCACCGGAAATGGTCCATTTCGAAGATTGTTTGAATGAATATAAAAATATACATGTGGCACCTGCAGCTCCACCCAAACTAGTGGATTTTTCGGGTATCAGATCTTCCTGGGAAACCATAACCGGCACAGGGAAAGGAACTGGCCCCTCTACCCTGATGTGTGAATATTCACACGCCGTCGGGCTTGGTACATGAGCTTTACCATTACCTACTAAACCGACCTTCGGGTTGATATTTAAAAAAAAATTATGTATATGAACCATAAACACAGTAATCAACCCGAAGGCTGTTTGGTAGGTGATGGTAGAGTTCACTCAGTGTTAGACCCAACGGCGTGTGAAATTCACACATCAGGGTACGGCGGCCAGTTCCTTTCCCTGTGCCGGTTATGGTTTCCCAGGAAGGTCGGGAACCCGAGAAATCTCATAGCTTGTTTTAGCTGCAGGTCACCTGAGAGGCTTGCCCGGGAATCGAACCCGGACCCAGGTCAGTAGTCCAACGCTCTGCACTTGGGCTACCGCGACCCACTAGTGTGTTTTTATGTTTTTAATGTTTTTAATTTTTTTATAAAAATAAATTGAAGTGATTTGTAGCTAACTAAACAGAGTTTTTCTAAAGATATAATCATTCACACATTGCATGGAGTACGTAAACATATTTTTATGAATACGAAAGATATCAAATTCTTGGTTAAAAAATATAGTATTATATCTCAACACGATTCCAATATTAAAATAATAGCTAGGGTGATTGAAGTGTATTTTTCAAATTTTATCTTCATATTTCCCTCTTCGTGGTATTTGTTCATTGTAACAATAGTTGATAACCTGCAAATCATATTTGAAAATCGTTTATAGGTTACCTTAGCTTTTGTTTATCATTGCTAAAGGTTTTTGATGACAACACATTGGAGGGGAACTGAGGCATATTTTACCGAAATCTTATCTTGGATCGGTGATTGATTTGTTGGTGGCTGGATTCCGACGAATTAGAAGAGGCTTAGGCCAACGCCGGCCAACATCCGACCAAAAGACTCTAAATAACAAAAACTCTTCGATCAAAATCGGTACTGGTTGAAGCATTATAGACATAAAACCATGGCAGTGCCAAGAGGAACCACTGAAAACTAAACATCGTCCCACATACGTTAACATTGCTACCTTAGATTTTATACGCCAGGAAGTGGATGTCATTTTTTTGAAATTTTCATCCACGGACACGTGATGTTATTAGAAACGTGTTTGACTGCAATTTTTGCCATTCCCAAGCGACGAGTGATAAAACCTCAAATCATAAAAAAGTCTCTTCCAGATGGTATGGTCATTCAATCATTCATTTATTCCGTGCGTTCGCCTCGTATTCAGGTGTGGTCTTGGACGGCGGAAATTCTCATCTCCTCATGAAGTTTGACCACTCAATACGAAACTACAGCCATGTGTTATTCATGGATCCCAAAGAGGTGCCCACTCTCCCCTATCACTTCCCAGCATCCGCCCACACGCTAATCCCATTCCCTGCCACGCTCGGTTTTTGCCATCCCCCCCTTCCCAATCCTACGGACCCCTTGGGTCTTCGCTGCCGCAAAGGCAGCGGTCTTCGTTCCAATGGCGAGCGCAGGACTCACGGCCACTTGAAGCGGGCCGCTCTTTTCAAGAACCGCGGAGTGGAAGGAAGGGAGTATTCCCATTGCACACGGAGCTAATGGCACACCCCAATTGGCATGTGCTGAAACGTGCATCGAGATGGGGGTTGGATTCCCGCTGCTGAGTGCCTGTTTCGTTTGTGGACCTTGCATTATATTGTCAGACGAGAAAGCCTTTCATAAAGGTGGGGGAAAGACTAAAAGATATTGTCCTTAGTCATATTTGTGCAGAAAATGTTTGTCTTATGTAAAAGAGAAGAGTACTCATTACGTGATATCGTTACTGAAATTTGCGACGGACTGCACACTAAGATTTGATGATTTCAGGATAAAATTGATTACATGATCGCAGATTAGAAACATCAACTGATTTGTTACAAGCTTGTCCCAGAATTTAGCACGATCTACGTTTGTCCAGATTTGCAGGAAGGCCGAAGCTCAACGCATTGTAGAATGCCCGTATAAACTTGTAATTGAAGTTGGTGCTTATTGTTGCCTTAGAGCGCCGTTGACTATATTTTTACGTTAAAGAATTACTCATAACATAATAAGTAAATTGATAAAAACATTGTACAAGAGATAGTAAATCTAAAACCACAATTAAACCATTGATGAGGATAAAAATAAATCACGCGTTTTTACATTTTGAATGCCGCATCATGCCGCAATCATCAAAGTATATTCATATATTGAAGAAAGAATGAGTGAATATTACATATTAATGCATTAAGGAAGATGAGAGGACATCTGTTTCGAACGGTTAGGGTTACAAGAAAAATGTTTAGAAGATAGTCACTGATAGTCACAACCTTATCGCCACGTATTTACCCGGCACTCAAAGTATCTACGCCAGATTCTAAAGGAAATTTGCCTCATAATAAATTAATGAGGAGCATAAATCCCTCCTTCCAGAATGCCCCACCCAACTCTTTCATACGGCTCGATAAATTGTGCAACGTATTAAAACTCACAAGACCCCAACTTCGGCCCCGTGTCCCGCAATCCCCGCCCTACAACAGCCAAAAATGTAAATTCTGCCCTCTTTCGTAGTCTCTACAGTTTCTTCTTCCAAACCAATCTTGAAGGTATTTGTGCTTCGAAAAATATAATATTCCTCCGCTCTTCTAACTTTTGGTCCTTTTTTAGCATTGGGGAATTAAGCACTAATCTTTCCATCTGTGTCAATATTCACCGTAACTCCACTAAGTCTCCCGCATTCATCGGTCACACCATTCCTAAACTCGCCGCTTCCTACGATCAATACTTAGATTACTGCCTCACCGTCACCGTAACAGAAGTCCTTCCAGGATTATCCAGCAGTATTAAGGTGAAAACCTGGAAGTTATATATTGTTTAGAAATATATATATATACACTTTTTTGGAAAACCCACAAACGTGTAATGTAAATTCACTGATAGTCATAACAAACACAGAAACCAAAACACACAAAAGAGGGAAATCTCAGTGAGTTTTCCCTCTTTTGTGTGTTTTGGTTTCTGTGTTTGTTATGACTATCAGTGAATTTATATATATATACATATATATATATATATATATATATATATATATATATATATATATATATATATATATATATATTCTTCTCCTTACGTCCGTACCACTTTGACGTAAGGAGACGAATATATATATATATATATATATATATATATATATATATATATATATGTATGTATATATATATATATATGTATATACATATATATACATATATATATGTATATATATAAGTGTATATATATAAGTGAAGGAAAGCCTTACGGATATGAATAATAATTAAGACTGATAAGCGAAAGAGCACTAGTGAACAAAAAGACGAGAGAAGCACATACAAATAAAACACAAACGTATTCCACATTTTCGGTGGCCAAACTTGAACTGATAGAATACTAAATAATAGTATGTGCATATGTATCTATATATTGTTATTTGGTCAACAATATGTATTCCATTTCCCCTTATGAACCCCACTGCCAATGTTCTGATATGCTATCTTGTGATCATGTGTTTATCATTATTTTATCCTTTTTTATAAGGAATCAACCAGTTTAGATAGGTTTTGGAGGGTCGCAACTGCCAAATAAATATTTTGTGACTCCTAACAAAACACAATCCAGCAACCTACTCTACATCAAGACTCCATTTATCTCTGTATACTTCCTTCCTCCGTTCATCCAGTCCAACCTAACCCTATCCTATTCCTGCCCTTTCCTCGTTTGCCTAATATACTCCCTTCTAACTCATCTTCCTCATCCCGCTGCCGATCAATATGCTTTTCATCCATATTTCCTGCCTCCTTATGAGTTCCCCAAAAGTTCCGTCTCCTCCCCCACCATACTCAACACTTCCTTGTCTGTTTTTCTTTCTGTCCACTTTACTTTCTCGATCCTTCTCCATACCATCATTTTAAAAGACTCCGATCTACTCCTATTATCCTGCTTCAATGACCATGTTTTCGCGCCGCACGTAATTACGCTCCATATCAAAGTTTTAACGAGCCTTTTCTTAACATCCTCAATTAAAATCCTTTTCATCAATTCCCTATTCTTAGTGAAAGTTTCTTTGTCTGGTACAATTCTTGTTCTTGTGAACCTACTTCTTTGACTATTTATGTGCAAAACACTTCTGAGATAAGACATTCTGGCTTCTGGCATAAGGGGATCTGAGACACTTCCAATTTGTGGCTTTCTATTTTAATATTTAGTTTAGTTCAAATTTTTCTAGAAAACCGAATAACATATGTACGTTCGATGGGGTATCGTGCACCTATAATGACTGCTAAAGAATAATCGAGATAGAAACTTAGAGTTATATTTTATAATGTTCAGACTTTTCTGCATAGTCACCATCCTGAGTTATGCATTGTCCCTAACGTTTTTTAACCTTTCGAAGCACATCATTATAGAGCCGTGCATATTTCTTCAAAAAGCAATTGTTACACCGCTTGAATGAGGTGATTTTTTATGTCGAATTTCTTAACCTGCAATGGTTTTTTGAGTTTTGGGAATAAGAAAGAGTCGTTTGGGTGAAATCGGGAAAATATGGTAGATGTGGCAAAATTTCAACGACACATCGCTTTGATTGCAGGTCGTGTCATGTTTGCTTCTGAAAAGGAGTAAGTAGTCGTGGAACCCAGGGTGATGTCACCTTTGACGTGTGCAGTTCTTCGTGAATAATTTTCCAAGCACTGCCGCAACTCTGAGCGGTGACATTCATGATCATTTGGATATTGCTCTTCAGTCCTAGGACTTCTTTCATTGTTGTTCAGTGGAAGACCAACATTTCAAATGTTGGTCTTCCATTTCTTGATTGTCTGTGAGGGAGATGTGGCCAGTTTGAAAATTATTTTTCCACCTTAAAATTATCTGTCTAATATGAAGGGCCTATCATCAATCTGCACATTAATCTGCCACTTTTCTTTAAAAGCAAAAATAATTATCTACTTAACTACTTATCTGATAAACTGATTTCCGACCATCAACTTCACGAATGATGAGGTCTCAGGCGTGATGTGGTGGAAGCGTAACATATTAAAACCACAGGTATTGCAATTTTCCACTAGATATTTTATTTCGACACTACCGGTTTCGATGTTTTCACATCATCATCAGGTGTGATCACACCTGATGATGATATGAAAACATCGAAACCGGTAGTGTCGAAATAAAATATCTAGTGGAAAATTGCAATACCTGTGGTTTTAACATCAACTTCACCTTTCTTTAAAACATATGATATCTTATTTTACTTTATTATGTATATTCAGTCTGTATATTCATATGTGTTTGTTATACTATACTACATTGAATAACGTATTAGAAATTGAAGTCCTACACAACGTATTTGAATTACTATATTGAGTACTATGTCTCACACTGTTATTTATGTATTTCTTCTACTTTATTATTTTTTTACATTATTATTATTATTTTGTTATCTTCACTTTATTTTTTACTATCTTGCAGCGTTTTCGCAGGGTTTTCACATGCCCCTTTTTTGAGGGTGTTTTTCTGCGTGGGGTTTTAGTAGGGTTTTCAGATCTGAACTCCCTAGGCTTTTCCCACAAAATTACATCTTTTGCGTATTTCTTTTATTATACATGTGATTGTGCCGTATTTTCTTCTCTTTCATATCGCCTTATATTTTATCTTAATATTATCATTGTTATTCATTTGATGAAGGAACCATTTGGCCTCAATTTCGCCCGAATAACGACGTTTATCTATCTTTCATTTCCATAAAAAAAACCATAATATCATCGAGGATTTGTCGGGCTGTGTAACCTTTCAAAGAAAGGAACTCAACCACATTGCTTACCTCAACCTTTTCCATACCATGAGCTTCCAACACAAGCCAATTGAAATTCATAGGCTATTTTGTGAAATTTATGGAGACAGAATAATAAATGAAGGAATGAGGCAATGGTGCATTCAGTTTAAAAAAGGCCACAGCACTAATGTTCACGAAGAGGACCGCAGTGGTCGGCCTAGCCTTGTGATAGATGTATTGACTGTCCTTGTGACAGATGTATTGACTGTGAAAAACAAAGAAAACATTGGTGAAAATTGCTAATTTACGATTACGAATCTCTCCTCGTGGCTTAAAACACAGCGCTTTTATAGTGACCCAGAATTACATGATGGTGCCAAAAAAGTGGTTAAAATGTAAGACAGCAAATTTCTCCGAAGAAGGAATTAAAACGCTTATGTATCGTTATGATTAATTCCTAAATTTGAATGTCAACTACACTAGTTTACAACTAAAACTAGTTTAAGAATATGCCTTTTAAATTTATATAATAAAACTTCCTCTAGTCACTATGTTCATATTTTATTTCAAAACGTAGGTTGATTTTTGAACGGGCTTCGCTGACTACTCGCAAGATTTTCTATGGCAGTGCACGTTTTAACAGTTTAGAGTGGGAAAAGTAGAAGAACCGCAATCTGCACACTATCACAGAAGTATTGAGTGGACGTTTAGACACCAAGATGGTGGCTCTAGACCTGCCCACCGCCTCGCTAGGCCGAAACTTAAGTTACTTTCTTGACAACCCTCGCACTTTCCTTGGGACCTCACACACCCGTGTCTCTTTAACTTTTCAAAACAATCGGCGAGGTCCTTTTTCGGAATGTCCTTTAGTTTCTTCTTCCTATCTAGTCTTTATCGAGTCAATAGACTGTTGGGATGACTGGGCTTTTATTTTAGGGTCATAGCCGTAGACCCAAGACTCATCTCCAGTTGTGAACTTTTTAGAAAACCTTGTTGATCGTTTGAGGCTTGGGGGAAGCCACTGTGACTGCAGCACAAAATACTTGACGATGACGAGACGACATTGCTTTGGATTTTTGGAGTATTTACCAATGTTTATCACCATATTCCAAACATCAAGTCGGCCATTTGCCTCGCCCTTTACAATTGCCGTTTTGGGCTACGCAGTACTCCCCTGTCTTATGAATTCTCGTAAGTTACGTCTTCGATGCATCTGTCGCAAAACTGGGTTTTTGCTGGGCGTCAGTCGTGGTAGGAGAGAAATCTATTTTACTATATTAGTAAAAATTGAGTTAATACCGTGAGAAAAATATCACTAGGGCGCCTCAGTTAAGAGATTCAACTGTGAGCGTCAGGAGTAAGTGCTGCGCCTCCCGTTGTGGAGCTCACCGCTGGGAATATGAAATTATTAATCTCTGTGGAATTCTTTTTGCGATTGAATTTTTGCGAGCAAATATCATGTTCCTGGAATCTGGTGCAAAAAATTTTCCTTTAACTGTCATTTGTTCCATAAGTAGCAGGTCGGGTTTCAAACACTATGGGCGTTTTAAAGATAAATGTTCCTACAAGTGTAGATACTGTTGAATGCAGGAATGCAATTAGTACGAGAATTGAATTGCTCCTATTGAATACGTTTCCATTGGTTGGATTATTTTGGGAGTGCTTGGCACATGCGTAATCAAAGTTTTTACATTGGTTTTTAACTTTACATTCTGCAATATATTCCTCCACTCCGATTTGTCGTTAACATTCCTACTCGACGTTTTTAAATATTTTATTTTTTGTTTTACATAATTTATTATTAATGGACTTTTCATCTATTTTTTATTTTGTGTATTTAACTAACTTTCATTTCTGTGGTGTTTTAGTGTTCTATGGTCTTTTGTTAAAATTCCTTGGGAATTATTTAAACACAGGAATCCAATGTCTGAGTAGATTTAATCTGAAATCCTGGTCAAATGTTTTCTTTTGGATTATATTTCCCATGTTTTTTATGTCCCTAGTGGTGATATCAGGTAATTTATTTGGAGTCATTAAGATATTTTCTTCGTTCGTTAAAAAATGTAATATTTCGGAAAGAGTTCGACACATCCATGGACAATGATTATGAAGAAAGTAAATACACCATTTTGACACGCTATTTTACCACTGAGGAGTATTGAATGATTAATAGCAACTGCGATGTGGGAATTAATAGATTTAAACCACTTTAATGTTTGCAGAACCCCGAAATCATTTTATAAATTACTATTACCCATAGCCTTCTTATGCTTAAAAATTAACAGTTACAATTCTATTCTTAAGCTAGGGTTTAGAATACTCGTTTCAAGCTCTACTCATATAAACTCATTTCTCGCTGGTATATATTTTTTAATGAAACAAAAAACAATCAATCTGAGCTAGTATACGTGTTTATTTAGGATTATCCTAATGGCTAGGAATTTTTTCATTGGGATCACGAAGTAGGTGTTTAAACAGATCTCAGGAAAAATTTAATTCAGGCAACAAAAAGCGTTAATTACGAGCGACGATGTTAAACCTTAATGGAATGTAGGTCGTATAAAGGTCACACTTAACACGAATGCTCAAGATAATTTATTCATGAAGAAATTGTAAACCCAATGATTTTCCACGAATGAAGCTCATTGAGTTAAATCATCATACTTTCTAAATTTAAACATTTACTCAATATAATTAATGCTCTTTAAAGTTCTTACATTCACTCTGAATCCATGACTTCTGTTTGAGCGGACGAACATTTTCAAAGGAATGGTCTTGCGGAAGAGGTGGTGAAAGGCATCAATTTTTGCGGTACAAGAAGGAAGAGATGAGAGAACGAGGTTTCGCTGGATCGGAGTGAAGTCGAGCGGAGAAAATCGGGCAACTATTAAGAAAAAATGTATCCGGCGTTGATAAAGGAGAGTTGTGGGATGGGATTAGAAGAAAGAGATGAGTCAAGATCTCCGAAAGACGGTAACAATCGCCGTAGGAGTTGTAGTGGGGGGGAACACAGGAGATGAGAAATGAAAACAAAGCTAAGAATATCGGTAGTTGATTTCCCTTGGGGTTGAAATATATAACGCAAAACTCGAAACGAGATGAAGGGGATGCAGGAATGATTTATAGAATGATCATTAATTGATGGCCATTTCGCCCTTTGACTTCGTCGTGTATAGAAAAACTTTTTCCACTGAATATTTATGGAGAATTTGTAAGTCAGCCATCCAGACTTTTCATCAATAGCATCACCAAACCAGCTATACGTTTATAAATTTTTGTTCCATGTATCCGTATAACATACAAACTTACAACCATTCTACAAGTGTGTTGAGAAACAGAAAATGAGTAATATTTTCGGAAAACACAACTAAATATAGGAGTTAATAACATATAGTTTGTTAAGCTCAATAGATTCAGACGAGGTGTAGTGGAAGTTCTTCATTATGAGAAAAATAAATTTGCTCTTTTACACAGGTTTATTGGTAACGTACAACGCCTTTTGGTTCACAGAACTATCTTTAAATACAAGACTTCAACCATGACGACTTGTTTCTATGAACCAAAACTCGTTGCACGTTACAAATAAATCTATGGAAAAGAGCATACCTGTTTTTCTTATGCATAGTTCTTTATTCCTTGAACGTTGAATCAGTGTTGGTTGAATTTACCAAGGATGTTGCCACTGGCCAAGGTTTTCAAGGACAGCACCAACTATGCCGCTAGTCTCACGAAGACGACAGGTATTACACCCCAGCGGCAATTTTGTAAACACGAAGGCACTCGCATCGAACCACGCCAACGTAGACTAGTGAGAATGCTTAGTGCAAGGCTGGAAAAGGCCTTGTAAACTTTCCCGAGAGAGAGAAAATGAGTTCATATGGTTTTACAGGTAAATAATATTACAATTAATTCGTTTTTGGTGCACCGTGACAACAGTAATTCGGGAAAGGCCGTGATCACATTTACTTGAAACTACAGAAGAAAATTTGAAGAATAGTTTGTATTGCTTATTTTGTTTCTATTTCATAAATTCAGGTTTTTTCCAAAGGAAGCACATACATGTATCGGTAAAGTTTAAATGGCTCCTAAAGATGATGGTGGTAAATAATTCATAGCAGTTGAATGTTTTCGCTTTGTTATTTGCTAAATAATTTAGTATCCATGTTAAAATGATTTTGTACTATTCCAACCAAAGTCTGGGGAAATACACAGTTCCTATTAATATGGATAGTAAATACTTTGACTAAGTGAAGCCTGATTCCGTAGGGTATGCATTGCTTTAGTCATCGAATTCTTCAAGAACGGAAGACTAGACATAGGCACATAATGTTGTTATCGACTAATAAAAGATAAACTGCTCTAAATTATTTATCTCAATGTGAGAAAAACTTGTGGCATTGTTCAATCAGACATCGTAATGCAAATGAATTTCTCTAACATGCGTAACGATTTAATGCGTTAACGATTTGGGAAATGAAGAAATTATGATGGTAAAGCTATGCCATCGTCAATCTATTACACCATATCCTTCTTCAGTATTTCTCTGCATTGAGTTTGTTTAGTTTCGTTGAAGTCTAAAATGATGGTGGAAATTTGCAGACCGTACGTTGCAATTATAAGTACACACTAGTTGGGGAAACCCCCGGTAATAAATTTTATTTATTCCCCAATAACACTAACATAGGTTTAAAGAGAACATTTTTTTAACTCACATTTTGTCATTAGAGTTATTATGATTATGTTAATTGTTTAGGACTGATTAAGTTAATTTTATCCAGCTTTCAGGACAACCGTAAGGTTCAACTCAACTTATGTAACATTATATCTACTCACAATATCATCTATGCGTCCTTCCGACAAATATTGATAACAATCCTTAATATAATTCTCATTATTGACCTGGTGAAAATTCAAAGGTAATTAGAATAATCAATGGTGATTTGGTATAGGTTATAGTTAATAGTGTCTATAAATATTGGCTGAACGGAAAGTAATGATGATGAGATAAAATCTACATCTATGGTCCATCGCATCTACTTACTTACCAGTCTCGCCAGGTGATTGAACTCTTCGTTCCACCTCCGTGTAAATTGTTTTTTCCTTCCTCTCCCTTAGTATGCGAGATCCGTAATCGCAACAGCGCTGTTCCTCCCCTGCGAAAGAAGCGAAAATCGATTTTTTTGAAGAGGCGAGAGATACGTGTTAAAGCTCCCTTTCCCTCCTCTCACCTCCTCATCCGCTGCTCGAGGGAGGAGGAAACAAGGAGGTACGTAGATGGGCAGAGAGAGACAGGCGGCGAGCGAACAAAGTTTTTGCGGATTTTCAAGGGGCGAATACTTGTCGCGCATTTCTTGTTTCTCCATTCGGGACTGTGTAGGGAAGCCGCACAGGTCGACGCATTGGGAATTCTTATTGCGTCTCTCAGTCTGACCTTGTACTCAAAAATCTAGCAGTCATGAAAGCCCTACGATGCTTGGGCAAGGTCTGAGCATTGGATTATTTGACTACAAGTGTGCTTCACCTCACGTTTCAGCTGCAGTGAAAACGAGTATAATATTTCAAACGTTTCATGGGGATGCAAAAGTTTTTCTTTTCAATACCTACCATAGGGATCGTCGGCTTATTCAGTGGGATTATTTTGAGCATCAAATAGCAATACCAAATCAGTATAAAGATGTTATGATTAAATTTTAGCTAAATGAAAATGCATTCATATTAGCTATTCATTAATGAATGTTTCCATTATATATATATATATATATATATATATATATATATATATATATATATATATATATATATATATATATATATATATATATAAATTCACTGATAGTCATAACAAACACAGAAACCAAAACACAAAAGAGGAAAAACTCACTGGTTCTCGAATTTTCGGTGGTCCAACCACCTTTCTCAAGAGGAATATATATATTTATTTATTTATATAAACACACAAACACTAAGAAATAAATATTACACACACAGAAACATAAAAGAAGGACACAGTAGATATTTACGTTTCGACGGCACGGCCGTTGTCATCAGATGACGACGGCCGTGCCGTCGAAACGTAAATATCTACTGTAAGTGTCCTTCTTTTATGTTTCTGTGTGTGTAATATTTATTTCTTAGTGTTTGTGTGTTTGTGCGTCGCCGGAGAGCGTCATTTTCAAGAATATACATATATATATATATATATATATATATATATATATATATATATATATATGTATATATATATGTATATTTTTCACACTTGTCTTATTCAACACTTCCGTGTTACTTCGAATAAATTATATATATATATATATATATATATATATATATATATATATATATATATATATATATATATATATATATATATATATATATATATATATAGTTTGTATTTGTTGAATTAGCAGTGGAAATCGAAACTTATTAGGCAAAAAATATGACAGAGTGAGAAGTTAATTGGAAGATTCCAGGAGAATGTGAAGAGACGAGAACCCGAAGTCTGAATTTGTTCAGCATTATGCCTTGTACCAATAAATAGATAAATATACACATTTTTAAGCTAATATGGTATAGGATGAACACAAATACCAAATAAATGTCTCCTAACGAAACACAACTACACATCCTACAAGCCCCTCTTCATCTCTGTGTACTTCTGCCCAACATCCTTTTTCTGCCTTTTCCTCGTTCGCCTAACATTCTCCCCTCTATTTCAGTCTCCAACATCCCACTGCCGATCAATACGCCCTTAATCCATTTTTCCTGCCTCCTTATGATTTCTAGTAACAATCCGCTTTTCTCGCCCACCATACCTGGCACTTCCTCATCCATTTTCATTTCGGTCCATTTACCCTCTCCATTCTCCCTTCACCTTCGTACATTTAAAGCCTTAATCTTCATTAACTCTACGTTGCACGTTACCGTACTTATTTATTTAGCAGTGATCTCGGATATCCTTCCATCTCACCGTTCGTCACTCTAATATATCTACATTTTCTCTTTCCATCTCCCGCTTTGTTGTTTGTCAATAATCTGCTATCCAAATCGTCACAAAATGAAACCCCCATTCTGTCTTATTCGGTTCTCTTCTCATTTTTCTACTCTTCTCACGAATCGCATAGCTTTAGCTGTAATTTTATGGTAACAATCCATATCGGAGAAAAATTACAACTAACCTTTGTGATTTCAACTCTTTTATTTTTATTCGCTAGTTTTTCAGTTAAACAAAGGAAATTGAAATAATCTATAGAAATAAACTGGATCACTTCCGGTTTATCATCATTATCTAAAAATATCAAAAATATTAAGTGGGTTTTAATGTATAAATGTATACGAAGGGGATATTAGTGATGTTTCTCTTTAAATGACTTAAAATAAATGTAGGAATTTTTTGATTTTACTATTTTACTTTTATCGTAGTTCCTTTCAAAATTATTTTGACTAGGTTTGTAAAAGTTGTTATCAATAGGTAGCAGTTTCACCAGACTATTAAAAGAATTAGAATGGGAGCCAATCGTGGACCGTAAACGTAAATACAGGCTAAATTCACTGTGTAAATTTTAGACAGGTTACTCATTTGAGGATGTGAAGAATATATGAGAGGCTTCATGTGCTATGTTAGATCATATCACATGCTTAAAATCAGAGAGATAGATGACAGAATAGTAAGATTTAAAATGCCTTTTTTTTCTCGAACCATTAGAGATCAATACACGAACAGGGACGAAGGAAACAAATAGCATTGGCAGTATACTGTCGATATCGTGCATGTATTTTATTCAAAGGACCATCTCTTTAACAGTTCTTCCGCATGAGTTCAGTTTACCTATCCTGTTATTGAATATTGTTGCATGTAAGTACATTCTATCGTTTAATTAACTTTATTCCAGGGCATGATCAAACTAATATTTGTGTAGAGATGTCATGATTGGGATCGTGCACGCATGGCTGATAACCTGTCACGCCCCGCCACACGCCAGGTGGTGGCCTACGGGATATTATGTAGATGTAGATTGCTCTATACTCTTCCTTTCATCCTTTTGACTAGACAAATATTTTGGCAATCCTAAAATGGTGGAATGAAAAAAAAACGATCAAAGAGCCGTACTACCATTTCGTTTCGTCTTGGATGTCAGTATTTTTTAAATAATTTTTAGTACTCTGCAAGGGTGTGTGGCAGGGGGTGATTATACTCTAGACTCCTTGTCTCGAAATATTTTTTGCCCTTATTGTGGTCAGAAACACGTTCTTTAATCCTGATCCCTTATTGCTCGTGGGAAAAAGGACACCTTAAACCGATATGTTCAGCACTTTATCTTTCTAATTTTATTGAAATGATCTCTCCTACCGTAGTTCAATGGGCGTAATAATACAGTTTCAACATCACTGCTAAAGAGATAACTTTTCTAATTTATGCAAGAGCTTCAATCTTTAATTTAACCTTCGCTCCGTTAGAGATTCCCTACCTAGCAGCTCTAATATTTTGGATACGCTACTCATTTTGTCACAAAAATATTTTACAAATCTGGCTCCTGCACACGATCCATTTCGGAAATCATTTCAACTTTGTGAGAATCCCATTGATTACCAACATATTCCTATTGTACTCTGTGTTCTGGAAAAAAGTAAAATTCTTGCAGGACTATTTGTTTTAAGCGATAAAAAGGCATATGTCAGCCCAGTTTCATCAATTCCATTTAATTTCACACTACTTGTGGCAATAAAATCTAAATATCCAATTGATTTGCTCAGTTTATGCAAATATTTTGCAACGCTCCATATGTGAAAGATCTTGTGCTTTCCCGGCGTATATTTTGATAAGCCTCTCGGGCCTTTCACAGGGTCAGTGCCTCCATAGCTGCCGACGTTTCGATAACCGATTTGGTCATCGTCCTCAGGGCACCTGAAAGAATCGTAAACACTCTCGACTCAGGAAGCCAACTTCTTCAGAAACTAGTAGAGTACGATGTAGTAGCAGAGTACGATGGCCGAGTCTGTTCTCGAAACGTCGGAAACTATAGGAACAGTAACACGGTGGAAGGCCCGAGAGGATTTAACTCGCTCCATATGTTTTAGTTACTTCTTAGACCACCATTGTATTGCAGTGCTCGTAAATGCTAAAGGCCCATAGATGAGAACGCCTCCACCTTTGCAGAAGGAAGGAAAAAGTGAGCCATGTATCCGTGGTGACACCTTTATGCATTTCAAACGCACACCGAATTCATCCACACATTTGATTCAGGATATGCGATCAAATGTTATTTTCGTCCTTCAGACCGTATTTAATCTTTGGGTATGAGGCAATGCTATCTTTCGAGGGGTTAAAACTTTATTTATTAATCTATCATTGTGGTTCAAGCGTTCTAACTAAATACTGCAGTCAAAATAGCGTGGTTGAAAAAGCATAAGCTCTTTTCCTTCACTGTGTGATGAAATGCGAGATGCCAAATTCGTGTTAGACATGAAAGTCAATCTTGTAGATCACGGAAAAAAATATTTATCTCTATATCAATTACATAATCAAAAGAACTAATCAAGACAATAGCAAGTCAAATTCCGCTGAAAAGAGACAAAATTCTCTCAAATGTTCAGTCTCAAAATTTATTTAGGTCAGTAGAGCCCGCTTGATTCACCATGATTAATTTTCCATCTTTAAGTGAACCAAAGTGGATATGGTGCGGCAGCCAAGGTACTGGCTTCTGAACATGAAGGCCCGGGTTAGAATCTGTGAGTTGGTAAGATTTTTAACCCCAACATCCCAATCCATACTGGGAGGGCTTTGTGGAGAGCACTCACAAGTGCGTACACCACTCGTCGCATGGGGCGTTAAATTGCTGACCCGTTGGTGCCTATCATAAACTAGTACGAGTATGCTACTGCCGACACCATGATTCTCTGATCCCTTCCTTGATCCCCTGAACATTTTGCCAAATTAATCATCTAGACCTCCATTGTGCAAAGGTCCTTAGCTCTTGCCCACCCCCGCCCACTTAAAATCCAAGCTGATGGAAGACATCACCTAAGCAGTACTATGATGTGTGTAGAACGTAGCTTGATTCAAATGAATCCTGACATCACGTGAAAACTTCGCAAGTTTTGATATTTATAAACAGGAGACGTCCAATTCAATACGTTTTTAGGATAATCTTGAGTTTTCCACTTATTTGCGAAAGTACACGATCGATCGGGAGTCATCAGTTTAGGGAATCAGAGTTCCAGTTACCCATTATTTTGATAAAACATTAATGCACACTCAGTTAAAAAATTGAAAATAATTCAAAAGTTATAAATAATTATATATTATATATGTTTGCATACTTTATTTAATATTGTAACTCTATGGTTCAGGGACTTGGAATATTGCAAAAGTGGGTCAGCGAAGAATAGAAACCTTTGAAACATGGTGCTAGAGGTGAATGATGAAAATTAAATGAACAGACAAAGTAAGGAACGAGGAAGTATATAGAAGAAGAGTAGAAGAGGATAGGACGCTATGAGGAGAACTCTACGGCAAAGAAGACATAGAAAATAATGGTTTGGACACACATTGAGGCATAATGGTTTGATTAGGAATATAATAAAAGGAAAAATAGAAGGGAAGATCACACGAGGAAGACCAAGAGACGTGTACATAGGACAATTAAGGACGCAACACAGAGAAGGTATCAAGGATGGACGTATTGACATTAAATAGAGTAGAATGGAAGGTTGCAGTAAACCAATCCTAGGATTGATATACTGGTGATGCCGACATATGTATATGTATATGTATATATATATATATATATATATATATATATATATATATATATATATATATATATATATATATATATATATATATATATATATATATATATACCCTCTTTTGTGTGTTTTGGTTTCTGTGTTTGCTGTGACTATTTAGTGAGTTTCATATATATATACATATATATATATATATATATATATATATATATATATATATATATATGTATAAACTTGGAAAAGACGCTCTCCGGCGACGCACAAACACACAAACACTAACACAAAAAACACTACACACATAGAAACATAAAAGAAGGACACTTACATTGGATATTTACGTTTCGACGGCACGGCCGTCGTCATCAGAATCGATGACGATGACGATTGATTCTGATGACGACGGCCGTGCCGTCGAAACGTAAATATCCAATGTAAGTGTCCTTCTTTTATGTTTCTATGTGTGTAGTGTTTTTTGTGTTAGTGTTTGTGTATATATATATATATATATATATATATATATATATATATATATATATATATATATATGTGAGAAATAGAGAAATAGAGAAAAATTTATGGAAGCGGTTCATACTGGAAAATAAAATGATTTGTTCTTCCACTAATTTCTCCCACTATAAGCACAACCTAGGTTTTGATCTACATAGTCATCATCAGACCTTTTAAATGACCCTTTCGCAAAATATTGGTGCGTTAGAGGTTATGAAAATTCCAAGTATTGGACATTAAATGTTATTCTGTTTGGTCTCTGGGACACTTGATAAAAATACAAGGACTCGATTTGAACTAAAACTGTTGAACTTATTCTTTTCTGAAGAAAAATTGCTTAAGTTTTACGAATTTATTAGAAAGTTCTTTACAGCCATCACTGATAAAACTGAGCACACACAGGAATTATTGAACTTAATGGCCTAATAAGAATGTACTTCGGAAAATGTCTACAAGCATCATCAAATGATACATCGAACCCCACTCCTTGTCAATTTTGTGGAGAACCATGTGGCTACGACAGTATAAGAAATACCAATAGAAAGCAGTCCAAGCAAAAAAGATACGGAAATTCATCATGCCCTTTTACTATGAGTGTCATTGGAATTGAACGCTGCAATCTATCCGGAAGGTCAAAAATCAGCTCACCATGAAAATCGCGGCCTTCTTCACCAAAACCGATTACAAGGTGATCTGTAGCAAATCACGTTCCCAGATTGAGAAAAAAGAGCTCTTTTGTCGCTAGAACGCTATGTGGCGAAGTGCGTGTATTAATTTTTTTCTAATTTATAGTTTAGCATATTACATTTTGCGCATAGCCAAATATATTTCAATGCATGAGGGATTTTAATCTTTATCTCGAGTCGTGATATTTTACTCGCTTTTTAAATTGATTATGGACAATTCTTATTCGGGAAAAATATTTGAAGCTCATTTTCAAAATAAATCCATTGTGCTTTTATTTTTAGCCCTCGTGTAGTACAAACAGTTCATATTCAAAACGATAGAGGTGTCGACCGAGGGGGTCGACCCTGTTTGACAACGATTCAATGATTTCCTCCTCTCTCGATTTAACTGATTAATTGAATATGGCCAGTGGAAAGGTATAAAATGTTAACCATGGTGATCACCCATCGCTCTTTCACAAAAAGAACACCAAAACAGGTCTCATTACAGAATATTTTCATAAAACTATTTGCGCGGTGGGACGAAGAACCATTTTTATATATTTTGCAATAAATAAGTAAAGTCGTCGAATACATAGAATAAAAGAAAACTAGAGAAGTCTTGCAGGCGAAATAAAACATCTCGGGAGGATGGTCACAGCGAACGGCAGATCTTTATGGTCCTCTGAAGGTCCGTCAAGCTAAGGATAAGCCAGAAGGAAGAGACGGAGGAGGTGCATTGATCGCCATGACAAGCATTTCCTGCCTCTCAAACAATCAGGGACAAACTCTAGGATTCTCCCAAAGCCCAATAACGACAAAACGATGCATAAACCGTCTGAATAAATAAAGAGATAATGATTCAATCGGACTTAAAACCCATGGTGTCTATTAAGTCCTCTCTAAGGGCGGCGAAGTTGGCGTGCGTGAGAAGCACCATTGATACTAAAGGATCACCGTCGGAACCCTCCTGGAAAGACCTCAGATTGAGGACAATTACCAAACTCAGCAGTCGCAGAGCACAGTGTTAGCTGTGACCACATGTGACAAGGCAAAATAATTTTCACGTTCGCAGGATTATTGGGACGGTATGACAAAGGAGAGAATTGAGATGGTGCTCCAAAGCAATAATTTCACTAAGAATCCCGGTTACCAATTCAGTACCGTGGGGACACCTATACTGAAATGTATCCAAGGAAAGGAAGACAACGAGATTAGTAGAGGAAAAATTGGTCAAAACACTGCGGACCGGTCAGAAGGCACTTGACCCGTAAACGAAGAAGATTGGACGACATTTATCAGCGAAAGCTAAGAAACTAAATCCTAGGCTCTCTAACGGAAACAGCTCTTCGAATTATAAAGTTTAATATTTGGATAAGTGATCTATGGGAGTAAGGAGGCATTAGAAGAGGGTAAACGACTTGATTCTGAAAATGATTAGCGGGTCTTTCATCGAAACGTCGTTTGAGATGGAGGAGCTAATAAGGTGGGAAACCCGATAGGATTTTTAATATAGTATATTTAGAGAAATACATATATTTTAAATTGCAAAGTGTGAATATTTTAATGAATATTAATTCATCTTTGCCATAAACTCCTGTAGTTTTTTAGCAAAAATTCTTCAAACGCTCTTTGCCAAATTTAAGGAGTCTTAAACCGTAGGCCTCTTACTGTTTACTGTCTAATCTTATTGAGTAGAGAATTGAACCTTGGTAACGAAATTATAGATACGTAATTTTTCATTGCACCCATTCTAAATGCATTTGTCCGTTATGAAAGTAATGGGCATGATTTTCTTGTGACGTTCGCTTGAACAGCATTAGTCCATCAAGTTTTCCGTGCAGCTTGGAAAGAATACAACCGCAGCAGTCCAGATGCCTTCAAAGGCGACTGTATTTCAAGGTCACAGTCTGGGATTGGCACAAGGCGTTCAAGGAGGGCCAGGGGAGGTCGCCGATCAACCCCGATCTGGACGCCCAACAAAGGCCAGAACCGACAAAAACGTGAATCGTGTGCCGCAAGTTTTGCGTTCCGACCGTTGATTGCGCGCCCTGCAAAGTTCTGCCACCCTAAACATGTCCACATTTGTGGTACATATAGTGACCAAGGAACTGGAAATGGGCAAGGTTAGCGCGAAGCTTGAGCCGAAAGTGTTGACGGAAGACAAGAAAGAACTTCGAGTTTGGCGTTGTCGAGAATTGTTTGATTTCATTCGAATGAGCTAGACTGAACTCTGTCATAAACGGAGACGTATGCTGAATGTTCGAATATGACCTAGATTCGAAAAGGCAGAGCAGCGAAAATCGAAACAGTGGCACACAAAATAATCAAATCAAGAAAGCGCGAATGAGCAGGTCTCCATCAAAACGGTACTCATTGTCTTCTTTGACATATACATACATATATATATATATATACATATATATATACATATATATACATATATATATATATACATATATATATACATATATATATATATATATATATATATGTATGTATGTATATATGTATGTATATATGCATGTATATGTATATATATATATATATTTGAACGGCACAATAGAACACAGAATAAAACAGATAACACGTAAAAGGACACTCACACTGTAGATGATTTAAGCTTTCGGCCTCGGAGAAATGTTGAGGACAGGCAAATTAGAGAATATTAGGCGAGAAATGAAGAGGTAATATAGATGTTTTAGGTCTCGATGCGAGGTGAGATGGAAGGATAGCGGGGATTACTGGAGTGACAATTAAAGAGTGATATACAGCGGCGGGGACGAGAACCAACGAGGGGTTGCCATAATATTAAATAAAGGGGTAGGAAGAGGCGTAGTCAACATAGAGCAAGCGAAAGATAGAATTTTACTCGTAGAGATTAAAGCAGAGCCGACGAACTTGGTCATTGTTCAGGTATACATGCCACCGAGCAATCATAAGGAGGAAGAAGTCGATAGGATGTACGATGAGTTAGAGGATATAATCGCGCGTGTTCCTGCAGGGAAACATTTCATAGTGATGGGGGATTGGAATGCGACGGTAGGCGAAGGAAGAGAGGGTGGTGAGGTGGGGGACTATGGGTTAGGCACGAGAAATGAACGCAGGGAGAAAGCGATTGAATTCTGCAGAAGACAGGGGTTAATCATCACCAACACATAGTTTAGACATCACAAAAGGCGAAGGTATACATGGAAAATGCCAGGTGACTCAGAAAGGTATCAATTAGATTATATTATGGTTAGGCACAGGTTTAGAAACAGTGTGATATATAGTATTCGCACAGTTTCCCAGGACCGGATGCGGACTCTGACCACAATTTAGTTGTTATAAAATGTAACGTCCGTTTCAAGAAGATAAGGCAAGGGCGGCGGGTTAGAAAATGGAACGTAGAAGCACTAAATGGATTAACGATGAAGGAGTATCAGCAGGCTGTAGAGAAAATAATGGATGACGGTAAAGAACTAAGTACAATCGAAGAAAAATGGGAATGTATCAAGCAAGGGATATCGGAAGCAGCAAAAACACTATAGGAACCATTAACGGGAAAAGAATAAGGAAACCATGGGTCACGGATGAGATGATTGCAAAAATGGATGAGAGAAGAAGATAGATAGATAGATAGATAAACGTCTTAATTCTGGGCGAAATTGAGACCTTCAGGTCCCCTCTTCCATTTAACCCATTAAGATGGAAGAATGTAAACACAGAGTTAGGCAAAATGAAGTACAAAAAGCTAAACAATAAATTGAGAAGGGTCACAAATAAAGTAAAAGAAGAATGGTGGAAAACGCAATGCGAGGATATGGAAAGTTTACAGAAGAAGGGTGAAATTAGTGCTCTATACAGCAAGGTCAAGTTATTATCGGGAAGTAAGAAGGCAAGATCTGTGCTAACAATTAAAGATATGTGGGGTAAGATAATAGTTGAACCAGGAAATGGGGGTGCTCGTAGGTGGTTTTGTTGACTTGAAAATGTCTCGCAAGTTAGACCAGCATTTAAATGAAACGGAGGGACAATGTGGGAATAAAGGTGATGTGGATTGGCTATTGCTAATAATTGGGAAGAGTTCACGGGTTATGTTTAATTTTGTGGATTCCGGGGAAGAAAGTGGTGATTAGGTTAGGGCATTTTGGGCGGTTTGGTTTGGAGAGAGGAGTGTATTGGGTGTGACGGTTTGAGAATTTTCCTATTAAGCAGTGTTTCAGGGTACCCACATTCTCTGAGAGATACGTGTAGCTGGTAAATATATTTCTATTTGGAGGGGATGTTGTTGAAGGACCTACCTCTAATCATCCTCCAGGTATTGATGGGGTTTCTTAAAGTATTCCCAGTAGGATGCAATCCTTTTATCTTAACTTTTTCCAAGACATGCAAGAAGGAGTTTCGTCAGGTCTTTCAAAAGTCCTTCAGCAGCCTTTACCACTCGTGTTGATAAGGAAGAACTCTTTCCAAGGTATTCTTTTCTTTCTAATGCACAGAAAAAATTCGCAGGGACTATACAGGGTCAGAGGGATACGCTCGATTTTTGCGAAATATGAAGCAATGCTTGCGATATTCGGCAGTGTATTGTCATGGAACAACACCCAACCTGTTGCTTTGAAATCTGGTCTTTGTCGATTGATACTGTCTTGTAGATTTTCAATAGATCCCCGTTGTATACTCCATTTAAAGTTGTGATTTATAAAATGCGAGAACAATTTGGAAAATTCTTTGAGGTAAGAAAATTTAAGAACTGAAACTGAGGAAACCCTTCTCTAGGAGTTGTTGAAATAAGAAAAGTGCAAGATTCCTAGGAAGAATGGGGAGAAAGCTACCATAATGAAATCAATGGCAACATTAAGAAGAAAAAATGAGAAAAGGTCTATAAATTGGTTAAAAGAAAATTGGGAGAAAGAAAACAAAATGCCCACGACGTTCGAGATGTTAATGGAAAGAATTCAAGAAGATGAATCCACGGAGAGGAGATAGAATGGACACACAAAGAACTCTACCAAGGGCTTAAACCACTTAATGGCTACTTAATTTTAGGAAAAATCTTGATCGAAGAAGAAAAACGAGTTTGTAAGATAGGGAACAATGAATTCGTCTCCGTAAAAGATGCGAAGGACAACAAGGCATAAAGAATTGGCAAAATAAACGGAGTGAATGCTCAAGGGACTCTGGGTCAAAGCGAAGGATGCCTTCTTCTTTTGAATGTTCAAAGATAGGAAGCTATGACATTGGAAAAGAATCAGAGGTCTCCATGAAGAGAGTGATGATGGCATTACTGAAGAAACCAAGAACTGATAAATAAGAGGAACACATATTGAGTGTCGCACCCATTGAAAACACATACTCGGATACTTAGCCGAAGAATAGATGGAAATAAAAAAGAAAGTCTCACCAAAAATCAATTTGGATTCGGGAAAAACTGAGGAGCAAGAGAGGCAAGTCTCAGCTCTGAGAGTACTGGTTGAAAAAATGATATCCATAAACAAGCCATTACAAGCGATTATATGTTTATTCGTGGGTATGGAGAAGACCTTGGACATCGAAATTGAACAAGAAGATCGAGATACTAGGAACTCTTGGTTTGGACTACAAAGTCAGAAGAATGATCCATCACTTCTACAAGAATCAACTACATTACAATGGAGAAAAAGAAGGAATTATGGGACAAAATAAACAATGGAGTCAGACAAGGATGCAACCTCTCGACACCACTATTCAACCTATATTTGGAAGACGAATTAAAAAAATCACAATAATTGGGCATTAAAGGAGTCGAGGTGAATGGTGAAGAAATTGGCGCGATCCGATTAGCTGATGTAATATCTACAGTTGCAGAAACACGAGAGGACCTGCAAGCGACTGAATTCCATGGATATTTTTACATCGGAAATAGAACATGAACATCATCAAGATGAATACTAAATCCATTCTGTGTGAAAGGGAGAAGTTGAAGGCACATATTACAATGCAAGCAGTGAAACCAGAGCAAGTAGAATCCTTCGAGTACTTTGGCAGCTGTATAACTTTCTATGGGAAAAGTTCGACTGATTTCAAGAAAAGAAAATATAGTGTAAAGAAGGTGTTCGTGAAGAAGAGACAACTCCTATGTTCCAAGGCTCTAAGGCTACAAACAAAAATTTTGTTCGTCAAAACATTCCAATGGAGTACTCTACGGATCAGAGACATGAAGCATGGAAAAAATGGATCAGCTAAGACAAGAGGCCTTTAAGTATGACACGGAAGAAGAATGATGAAGATTAAATGGATAGAAAAAGTGAGAAATTTGATTTGCTGGTAGTAATATCTGCCATAATAGACTGTGCATTTTTGAAATAAATGTTTTTTAAAACACAAGGTCATGGAATGTTTCAAAGGTTTTGGCTCTGCAAGTGCTTGATTGCGTTCGACAATTTAAGCAAATAGTGAAGCAATTTCTAATGTATCATTGACACTCCTCTACATCCGAATTTAAACTTTAATATCATTTACTAATAGATTTGCAAGGGAATTCAAACAAGGGAAATTATTTTTATAACACCTTATATGGACTACGATACGAAAGCCTAAAATAATTCCCTCCGCATATGGAAAGAGCTGAATTACGGGAGAGTGATATAATATTTACATATTTAATGATACAAGTATTACTCCATCATTAATTAGGTTTTACATATTTGCTCTGTTCTTGATGTAATTTTGATCCCTCTTAGTTTTTTTGATTGAGTAAAATTCTATGTGTTGATCCTAGAACTACTCCATTACTACCTACTCCTTTCTTGTTTTCGAGAAATCTGCTATCATATGGAGACTGAGATTTTCAACTTAAATGCTAGTGAAGACTGATTTTAATTGGTCTAAGGAATTTGATCTTTGATATAGATTTGATCGATTTGTGGTTCCCTGCCTTCATTCGGCAACGATCAAGCTACGTTATTAAATTAATCATAGCTAAGTTTTGGAAGTTTGACTTATCTTTCTTTGCAGGATCCCCTTTATATTTTTAGGATTCTGGGAATACAACGTAACAATTTTGGCATGAAACTGGCAATTAGTTTAACTTCCAAGGGTTTTTATTTGATAAACATAAATGACGATCTTCGAGGCGTTTAGAAATTGGTTGTGCGGATTGTTTCGCAATAGTTTAAGATGTCCTACTTGACACGAAGTATACTACTTCTATACTAGCATTCCGAGTCAATCCACACATGACCAGTGGGACATTTTATGGTAAAAAATGGGCATTTATTCGTCCATGTGCATTTTATAAAACGCTGATGTATTATTTTTTAAAGTGAGGTTAAAATACATAGGTACTTCTCTTTGATTATAGCTACCCAATAAAAATATTTTTCTTCCGTGAAGAGATAACTAAACCTTACTCATTTCTCTGGGTATAGCTCTATTGAGTGCGTAGCGTAGTTACACTATTCCAACGGTTAATTTCCGACAATTAGAAAATAATTGTTAATGCAATTTAATGAATATAATTAACCACTTTCAAAGATGAAAACGTATGGATGTGGTCGGTATTGTAAGAAAGTTTTTCATTAATGACTCTGTCTAGGCAGACAAATTGGATATTTATGCTAGTAAATGAATCTTTGTGTAAAATCAGGGCCGTTATTATTAGAATTCCTGGTATAGGACAAATATATTTTCCCCATGGCTACAACATTGTCTTAAACATCTACCGCTAAACTTGGCAAAATTTAAATAAATATTTCTGAAGAATTATATTACCAGCCTTCTCCATTTTAACTTTTGCGTCAAAGAAATTTATCATTTTATGTTTTTTTTAATATTGTGGGTTGAACAATCACATTGCAATTTGAGTCAAGCAGAGATAATTTTTACTCTGTCTCAGTTTTCTTAAATTACAGATATGGTTCTTTATTATAGTAATACCTACTTGGCTGCCGTCGTAACTCAAACCGTTAATTTAACTTTACCTCCGTTCTGCTATATCGTTCGTGTCTTATTATCCCATCCATATTTTTCACACAAGTTTTTCCTGTGGTATTATAATACTCTCCTTGTTTCTGGATAGCTCCTCCTCTCTGCCAATATATATTACCTCGTGAGAAGAGCCTTTCTTGACATATTTTCTTCTACTAGTGCTATGGGCGGGTTCTCATCAGCCGCATCTTTTTCACATTCCATCAACATCTTACTTTAATCCTTTTTTTTAGATTTTTATGAGCATGTTTTTAGCTCCTTGGGTAGGAATGCGCAAGTCTGCCCTTTGTCGAAATTCCTCGGGCCCAAGCAAACACCCGTTCACATGCCTACAATCTCCTCCGCCGGAGGCCGTCCCAGCGCCGAGGCATTTTTCTCCTTCGCCCTCCCTTTCCTCCTATCCTTTGCCTTTTATCTCCTCTCTTTCTTCGGAGGAGCAACCCTTTCCTTTGACACCTGCGGGTGAAATTAATTTATTTAATTATAGCGTTTGAAACTGATTCAGTAGAAGTTAAAAAATCTGACCGAAAGTTTTTTTATTTTCTACCAGAAGGCATTTCTGGCAATACCTATAAAATACATTCACTCACTGCAACTCCATTTTGGAAAAAAGAAATGAAGGGATGGAAAAAAATCGAAAATTAAATTAATCCAAGGAAAGTTATGATTTTTCATTGTAAGCAAAGCGGAAATATTATACCAAGCTTATGTCACGCAAATCTAATTAATAGTTACAACAAATTAGATTGATTTTCCCATTCCTATCAAACAGTTTTCATGATCTAAAAGAGGAAATATCGACGTTGATGCTAAAACACGTTTCTTCTGGTGATTTGACCGCAACCTTTTTTCGAAAATCGTAAGATTGCATTATTTTTATCAGCTCACGATTTCTTTAATTGCTATTGGTACTCAACAACTTTCAGATGTCATTCAACCGTAAGCCATGGTACTCCCGAAATCTTTCAACGTTCTTAACTATGAACTACAAGAATATTTGCAAGCTGAGGTCACACGTCTTCCAACCCACCCGTTCTTTGCTTTCATTTACACCATATTTATTCGTAATAAACTTCTCCGTTGTTATCGCGCAATCCTCTACTTTTAAGTATTTTTACCCTTTCCACTAACCACTCGCATTTATCTCTCTCTCCTTCTCTTGTATTCTACATCTTCAATCCTCTTATTTTTTCTCTCACTTTGTTTCCTTCGTCTCACTTTCCCCACCTCTCTTTCTCTCTCACCCATTCCGCTGCTTCCGTGCTCAGCCATCGTATTCCAAGCACGTCTCCGGGAGATCGTCGGAGGCAGCCACCGCCCGGCAGAGGAGGAGTGCCGCGTGTGGGAGGAGGCGGATGTCTGAGGCGGTTGGGATGGTACGGCACGCGGGGAAGGGAAGCGGGGGCATCCTTCTGTTCTCCTCCTCCACTCCTCCTCCTGAGAGAGAGAGGGAGGACGCGGTCATGGGTGGAAGCGAGACAAAGGGTGAGAGAGGGGAGGGGCTGGTTTTCTTTAGGGTGCAGCCAGCAAAGGTAGGGGCGCGGGCAGGGAGGGGGAGGAATTGGCGTGGTGTGCGTGTGTGAAAGCGGTGGTAGCTGCGATCCCTCTCCTCCCCCTTGAGGGAACTTCCTTGAGAGTAGGGCGAACGGCCAATACCCTGAGAAGGGACACTTGAATCTTCCGTAGTGTCCCGAGGAAGATGCTCCGTCGTCGCTTTGGTGTCTTCGGAGTTGGGTTATTGTTACACGAGCAATGCATGGAAAGCGCAGGTTTTTTTTCAAATGCTCCATTTCCACTGAATGACCTCCAAAGTTTGTGTATGTGTGTGTGATTGGGTGTCCGTAAACAGCCAGCTGCGTTTGAAACTCAACACGCTAATTTTTGTCTTCATTAAAAGAGGGAAATTATAAGTTTCGTGTTGTCATTACAAAGAGTGCATGAATCACACACATGCATGCAGGTATTTAATCATAATTGGAGGCATTGTTGTTTTGAACATCCTTGAAATGTGTCCTTAAAGGGCGGGCTTCGTAATTATATCAATTTGTATGCGACTTGAGTTGCAGTAGTCGGTACTCGTTTCGCAGAGATGGCTAGCTCACTCCCGGCATTCACGGAATGAATATAAGTTCACGGAATTATGGTGATGAAATTCCGTCATAACCAATGAATATAAACGAAATCTTTTTCTGCGGGGAAAACAAATATGTTTTCGCCTTCTTTTTTAAAACGATCCTAAGACAGTCGCGGACTGGCTCTCCAAACCACTCTGTCTTCTCATTTGTACATAATTCCTTTTTTTAGGTATTGTTCTAATTAGCACTCGTTCTTATTGAAATAAATATTAATATTGAAATGCAACAATTTCAGAGTGCAAAAATCATTCATTCGCCTTGATCAGGATTCGAACCCGGATCCCTCGATGTCCGGAAATTCAGGATCCGGGTTCGAATCCCGGTCAAGGCGAATGATTTTACACTCTGAAATTGTTACATTGAAATGCATGTTAGTGGATGACTCTGTTAAAAGTTGCTGTTGCGGCATCTCCCGCAGTTTTTTGAAATTAATATTGAAATTATTCCTGTTGCTTTTTATTGAAACAAGAAGTACTCTTTTCGAGACTTTAAAACAGTTTTGTCATTTGGAGACAAAGAGAGAGTGAGAAGGGGGTACTGAAGGGAAGGTGATATGCTGTCATACAGGTGTAATACTATATATTTTGACCCGAGTCCCTATCATGTTAATAACAGAAAACACGAAAGTGATCTTCACCGTACTGTTGCCAAGTAGTGGCAGCCTTCGTCCAACATTATAGCAGTACGAGAAACGGTCTATATATTTAAAAAAAATCATAAGCTCGTACATTTATAAAAAGAAATTTTTTCATTTATACGTATCATAATATTCTGCTGAATTGTAAATCTCACTGCAACATTGTTTAGGTGAATTAATTTTGTTAATGTTCCATTGGATAATTAAAACGGTACACGCCTGAAACATCATAATATTTCTTATGCATTCAATCTTGTGGGAAAAATTTTGACAAAACTTGTTAGTTTTTAATCTAGTTCACATTCAGTTGAAATCTAACGTTTTTCATTTAGCACCTGCTCATTGCCTTGCTTTGAAACAGTATGTTTATAAAACTGGAAATGAAATGGGTTCAGGTAAGACTCAAAAATTCCTAAAATGCGTTCGCTATTGTGATTTTGCCCTCCGACGATAGGTGACTGATAAAAATACGGACAGGAATGTTATTATTCTATCCGTGACTGTTCTGGGCGCAGTATTTCTTATCACTCCCTTAGGATCCCCGTAGAAGAGAAAGCTGTTGACTGAGACACGTGTCAGCCGTTTTAGAGTACTTATTGATACCTGCCTGCTGATCGACATCACTGAAGGGCAAACCCTTAATAAAGGAAGTACGTCAGGAAAACTATACTCAAGAGTATGTTTTTGAAAAATGCATGCATTCAGAAACTACAACAGACCAATGAGATAATGATAATGAGTGGCTTCGTCTTTACCGACTGAATAATAGAAGTTTTTGAGTTCTCATTAATAAATGTTCATATTTCTACAGGGTTTACACTTTTATATTACCATTAAGAGGTAATTTTATATCTTTTAATTTAGTAGTAGTAGTTATTAGGGGAGGCGACTGACAGCTAAGGTCATTTACGCCATTAGAGATAGATGGGAAAGGAAAAAGGGTGGAGAGAAACCCGCCGTCGGCATTAGCTTACTCCTAACGAAAGACGCCTAGGAGTCCGGCAGTTTAACGTCCCATCCGACGGACGGTGTACTAACTCAAAGCTCAAGTGCTCTCCACTCAATCACCTCAAGTAGAGACTAAAACATATCTGCTGTCTCCAGGATTCGAACCCGGGCCCTCTAGGTAGGAAGCAAGTACTTAAGCCACCAAACCATCCCAATCCTATCTTTTAATTGAATACACAGAATGTGAATATCTGTTAATTTTCTTATAGATATTCATGCAATTTGATTATCATTTCCGTTTATTGAAACGAAACATAGAACGAGATTTGAGCGAAAACAATAGGGCAAACGGAAAGAGTGTGGAGCAAGTAGCTCGTCGAAAAGTTTCTTCAGGATATTGCATAGAAAAATAGATATTTTCTGCATTTAAGAATTTTGAAGGAGATCTGTTACCCGTTTACTGGCTAAAACATTACGTGAAATGAATAAATTTGAAATTAGTTGTTTCAGAGAAGTCTTAATGAGTCTCGAAAGTAAATAAATTCCATCAATACGGAAAAATGACACGATCTCATTAGCCTCCCTTATTATTTACTTAGAAGGCTCTGCAAACGAATTTAAATGAAAATTTTCCCTGTATTGTACTACAAACATGGAGTTTATAAAACGCTGTGAGTGTGCTTAAATTATTAAAAGAAGATCACTTATGATTATATTTTCCACTATTAAAGTATTAGAAAAAAGGTCTATCATTAGAGGAATAAATATTGGTCCAACCAAAAGCTTTTGGATCGATATACTCGTGCGTCTTCATTTGCTCAAAAATTGTTCCATTTCATCATTACACATTCATAATCACATTGTGCATCATTTTACCTACTATGATTTATGTAAAACAATTTATAATCGTATTGCGTACTTATAGTATAAAAACGTATATTGGTTATAAACCACAATGAAAAGTTTAAGCACAGACTTTTGGTAGCATGTAGCTCATCAAAGTCAACGCAATACGGGCGAGTATGCTGACAGCAAGAATACGAGTACTTGAAAATATTTTAAGTAACCTTTAAATGCATGTTTGGCAAAGCATTAATGGAACGTGTAATTTTTACTATGTTCGTGTGAATTACTATATATTTCAGTAAAACAAAATCTTACCTTGCATATATATCTGCGATAAATTTAAGTTAAAAGTCGAGCAATGATTTATGTAAAAACTTTATTTCTCTTCTAATCAGATTTTGATATCAAAAAGTGAATATAAATTTATTTTCATTTTTCAAATATTCCTCTTTAAAAATGTAATATGGAATAGCTTCAGGGGAATATTTGTGACGTTTTTGAGCCTGTATTCCCATGAAACTAAGAAAATATTCATGTAGTTTTCATAGACAAACTAAATTGATGCGTAAATGTTTGAAAAGGCAGGTTATTATATAGTACTTTTGTGAAGTGGAAAACCGTAAAATGTACCATCAATATGAATTGAGTATAATTATTGAAAAAAGGAGAAATTCATTGTGATAATAAAAGCCAAATTCTAAGACAAATAAATAAGTATGTATTTATTATTAATATTGTTATTTCTTTTTAAAATTACAAATGGCTAAATTTTATTCAAATTTAGAGGAGAAAGAAATAAAAAATCTTAACCTGACGTTGTTACTCGTTAGGAAACAAAGCAAATGTATATTTAAATGTTTATTACAGGGTAGCTTAGACATGGTCGTTTGAGTGCAGAACTGCGGAAGCGTGGGAAAGGATAACGTTTCTAAGGTTCCTCGAGCCAGACTCGGGAGTTCCGTGGAAGTAAAGAGGTGATTCCCTAAAGAACGGACGGAAATTATGGTCAGGTTATGGCGGCTAGGGTAGGTATCGGTCAGGAAAAGGAACGTCGGAGCCAAAAGTTCTCCCGCACGAATTTTGTCCAAGGCTGATGGAGGTGGAGATGAATTGTTGAAATGAAAGCAATCATGCAGGGGCGACTTTACGGGAAGGAAAATTAAGAGCAGTGGGAGTAGAAGAGACATAAAGCTATGAAGAGGAGTTGATGATAATTAATGAAAATTAAGGTAAAAATGATGCAAAGACCAGGGTTGGCCGAACGCCTAGTGATCATGGAGTATTCTGTAATGTTCCATGTTCTCAAGTAATCTTGTGTATCTCCGAATGGCTACTGCCATCAGTTCCTCTTCTTGCTCTCTCCCTGTATTTTTCTTTCACCCTCTAACCCTTTCTTTTTCGTTTATATTATAATTTGATGTAATCGAGTCCAAAACCAAGAGTTTTAATTCAATACTGTAAATGAAGGTACACTAAAATGGAAAAGTTTATTTTCTCGATTTCAATAAATAAGCTTTTACCGTTTGCCTTTGCTCCCACAGTCGACTAAACAATTACCTATGGTTATTATAGAAGACATGAAAGGAAATTCGACGACAGGCTAGGCCGGTCATAATAATCCGAAGTGCTTCTAATCAAAGGTTCTACCAGAAAACTACAATTAATTTTATTTCGTTGTAACAAATTCTGATTTCATCTTCTCCCAGGCATCCTAGATAAAGTATACTTATCTACCTTTGCATAAACTATGGTGCTCTCTCAAGAGCTACTAAGTTTGCAAACTAATAAACTAATAGTAATATGCCAACTGCATATGCAATTTGAAAATCGCATCAATAACTTTTTTTTCAACTTTTAAGCACATACCGTAATGTTATACAAAATAACTCACCTACCACGGGTGGTCGTTGCATGAAGCTGCTCAGGTCATTCTCATTTCATACTTGTGGATAGCAATAATTAATACAGAGATTTTTGAAAGTTATTAAGTTAAATTCTAATAATATAAATTTGATGGAGAAAAAATGATTCTATGAATTTAAATTAATCTAATCTTACACTCCTATGCAAATTCGTTTTAATGATATGGGAAAACCTTTTAACTAGTTATGCGCGAAAAAATTCTATTAAAAATTTAATTTCCCTCATTAGAATTGTTTTTATTTAATATCATTAATTTTTTATTTTATAAATTGTTATTTATTTTGATTCATTATTTAATTTAATAGGAAATTTAGCCTCATTAGGTCGGACCTATATAAATTGTTCTCACATTACCTACCAGCCTATATTTCATCACGTTTTAAATGAAACGATTTTAACTACCTTTCAATTTATATTCAATTCCCATTTTGTATCTTCCTCTAAACAAATATTTTGTTTGCCTTAGACGTTTGAAAATTCCCCCTCCTTAACGTCCAATTCTGAGGGTGAAAATGCGTCGCCCACTAAAAGTTTTAATCCCCTTGGAAGCTTATGAAAATAAACGCCAATGTTAGACTTGAGCGTTAAAGGTTTTTTGACTGGAGGTATTAATAAATTTTTAGTCTTGTTTTGCTTCATATATCATTAAATTCTGCCAATTATTTTTTTATAATCATTCATTTATTATTTACTCCATAAAGTTTATATTCAATATTAATATAGCTTCCAATGAAAAAAATGTGTAATATGACTACATAATGTTTTTACATACTTGTGTATATATATATCTATTAAATTACGTATTTATGCTCTGGTGAAAGCGGACGCATTTTTTGTGTGCTTATGTCATCGGTTTATCGAGTTCACTGGATTAAAATTTTTTTAAGCTAAATTTTCATGAAAACATAAAAATAAAGTAAAATCGAATCACTTAAACAAGATTATCAAGTTTCATGGTTACGCCATGTAAAAAGGCTACGCAAAAGCGTGTGTATACTGAGTAGTCATACTCACTTGGAAAGTTTGACTAATTCCATTATGCACAATTGATATATTGCTGTAAACTTTCACAGACCACCATCATAATAATAAACGAACCGAGTTTCAATGCATTAGCACCATAATCAAATTAATGATGATTCCACGACAATGAAACACATGTCGTGTGTCATTGTCATTTTAATGCGTGGTTCTTAAAAGTCAGAAGCCATATGTGCTATAAATATTGGTCTTTTTTTATTCCTATTCCCGGTTTATTCGTTCTCTTCCACGAAAATTGGCCATATGCTAAAAAAAATTATGAAGATGAAGATGCAATCTGCGGAAAAATTGGGGCTGCTAAAATGAAATCCTGGAGAATAATGCCCAGTAGATCTTTGTATTGAATTGAATGTGAGGGTAACGAACCCACTCTTCAAGTATCATTGACGCGGTTGAATAACGTAAGCCGTTTTTGCAGACAATCAAATAAGGAATCGAATTCAATGGGAAATTGATCTATCTCAATGAAGAATGACAGTGTAACAGATATTTCCGTAAAAATGAAAGTAGTGGACACAAGTACTGATGCATTGAAAATTACATGGTGTAGTAACATATAAAGCGGAGAACGCGACTTCAAATTCAGAGAACACAATGGCTCTGCAGTAAAAATATACGAGTGAAATAATTATAGCAACATTAATAAAAAAATCCGATTGTAGCAAGACAAAACATCACGAAAAAAAGGTAAAATAGAATAAAGGACGCATTCTTGGAAGAAACTCGTAAAAAGAGTTGATACAGAGATCGCAAATTTAAGATGAATATAGATAGTTAGTCATCACCAACACATGGTTTAGACATCACAAAAGGCGTAGGTATACATGGAAAATGCCAGGTGACTCAGAAAGGTATCAGTTAGTTTATATTATGGTTAGGCACAGGTTTAGAAACAGTGTGATAAATTCGCAGTTTCCCAGGAGCGGATGCGGACTCTGACCACAATTTAGTTGTTATGAAATGTAACGTCCATTTCAAGAAGATAAGGCAAGGGCGGCGGGTTAGGAAATGGAACGTAGAAGCATTAAATGGATTAACGAAGAAGGAGTATCAGTAGGCTGTAGAGAAAATAATGGATGACGGTAAAGAACTGAAGACAATCGAAGAAAAATGGGAATGTATCAAGCAAGGGATATCGGAAGCAGCAAAAGACACTATAGGAACCATTAACGGGAAAAGAATAAGGAAACCATGGGTCACGGATGAGATGATTGCAAAGATGGATGAGAGAAGAAGATGGAAGAATGTAAACACAGAGTTAGGCAAAATGAAGTACAAAAATTAAACAATAATTTGAGAAGGGCCACAAATAAAGCAAACGAAGAATGGTGGAAAACGCAATGCGAGGATATGGAAAGTTTACAGAAGAAGGGTGAAATTGGTGCTCTATACAGCAAGGTTAAGTTATTATCGGGAAGTAAGAAGGCAAGATATGTGCTAACAGTTAAAGATAAATGGGGTAAGATAATAGTTGAACCAGGAAAAATCCAAGAGAGATGGAAGGAATATATAGAAACAATGTATGGTAAAGAACTTAGGCCGACAAGGTTAGACATAGAAAAGGAACATGACGTAGAAGAAGATAGCTTAGGTCCAGGCATACTCGACGATGAAATAGAAAGGGCATTAAAGCAGATGAAAGCTAATAAGGCCGTGGGGGTGGACAACATACCTGTAGAACTGTTGACATGTTTAGGAAAATGCGGGAAGAAGGCCCTATATGGACCTATGTGAGCCCTATGTGAGCCCTATGTGAGATCAGTGTTAGTTCCTATTCCAAAAAAGGCAAAGGCTATATCATGTGAGGATTACAGAACAATACGTTTGATATCCCACGCAGCTAAAGTTATTCTCAGGATCATCAACAAAAGGATAGAGAGTAAGGCAAATGATTACTTAGGGGATGATCAGTTTGGGTTTAGGAAGGAAAGAGGTACGCGTGATGCCATTGCAGTAATGAGATCACTAATTGAGAGGAATATAGAATACAACCAGGACGTTTTTGCCTGTTTTGTAGATTTCGAAAAAGCGTTTGATAGAGTGAATTGGGAAAAATTAATGCGTGTATTGCAGAAAATAGGAATGGATTGTAGGTAATTGGAGGTTCAGTGCGATAAATGTGGGATGTGAATCAATATTAATAAAACAAAGGTTATGCGATTTTCCAGAAAGAAAAAGGCTTAGCTTAATATTAAAATAGGTGGAGAAAAAATAGAGCAGGTAGAGCAGTTTACATATCTCGGAAGTGTTTTGGACCAATACGGACAAAGTGGTAAGGACGTAAGGAGAAGAAATGCGCAAGGCAAGGAGGCTTTCTCAAGGAGGAGGAAGTTGATGACGGGGACGTTGAGTAGGGAGATAAAGACAAGACTCGCAAAAACTCTGATATGGAGCGTAGCGTACGGTGCGGAAACGTGGTCACTGAAGGGGAAGGATAGGCGTAGATTGGAGGCCTTTGAAATGTGGGTGTGGTGTGGAATGGAGAAGGTGAAATGGACCGAAAGGAAAACAAATGAGGAAGTACTGGAGATGGTGGGTGAGGAGAGGGGTTTGTTGAGAGAAATCCTATGGAGGCAGGAAAAATGGATGAAAGGCGTATTGAGCGGTAGTGGAATGTTGAAGAGGGTAATAGAGAGGAGAATGTTGGGCAAGCGAGGTGAGGGCAGGAACAGGATAGGGATGTTGGACGGGATGAAGGGAGGAAGGAGGTACACTGAGATGAAGAGGGACCTGATATAGCTAGGTGGGGAGTCACAAAATGTTTATTTGATAGTTGTGTCCATCCAAAACTACCTTAAACGGTAGATTACTTAATAATAATAGATGAAAGACGGATTTAGGTATCCTCATGAATGATGATTAGTAAGATGAAATACCACAACAGTAACTACATATTTTTGTGGCATTGTATGTACGGTATTTCGTCAAAACATCTGATATTCTCTTTTAGAGCTCCAAAAATTTCAGATTGTAAGAGGACTTCTCGGTAGTTGGACTTGATAAAGCACTCGGTTTGATATCGAGGGATCCGGCTTCGAATCTCGGTCAAGGCGAATGATTTTTACACCCTGATATTGTTGCATAATATTTAAGAGAACAATTCGTTGGTTAATTGTAAGAAAACATCATGAATTTAGAAAATATGAAGAAAGGAAACACTGGCGCAGAATGCAGCTTGTAAATAGTGAATTGGTAATAAAGAATAGGCGGGAGTATCTGAAAGAAACTAAGAAAATCTGAATTTAACAAGATAAGAGATATGCCAATATAAGACAAACAGGAGAACAGATGGGAGGAGTGAGTGAGGAGAGAACTGGAACCTCTTCGATGATAGCCGATGAAAATTGAGGACGTGTTTAACGAAGAAGACTGGAGCATATATCCTAAGGGATGGATGTGATAGTGCGAGGGAGCACCTTAAGAATCTCGATGCAATTACTCCAATTCAATTAGAAAAAATAAGAAAATAGGACGAAGGTATAACCAAAGGCAGCCGATTCGGAATGTGAAGGGAGCTGCAAAAAATGAAAGTTTTCTGGAGGGTCTTGAAATGAGAGTATCGGTCGCTATGCCTAAAAATACGTTGAAAGAATATGGCAGGAACACTGAAAGTTATCCAGTGGTTCAGTCGTCCAAAATATTGACTAAGGTAATGACCAGGGGAGTGGAGGGAAAAGTTAGAGATTACCCATCTGAAAGCAATTTGAATTCCGTAGTAACAGAGAAATGAGAGAGAGCGTTGTCTCCAGATACGTTTAGATAATATTTATAATCGTCAATATGTCGGTCTGTGTGACAGCAATTGACTTAGAGAAGGAATGAAAAAAATATGAGTTATACATATTCAAATATCTGGAAACATTTGATTAAGAATGACAAAGATTGGAAAATGCGCTAGAAGATGCACATAAGTACTGTCTTTTTTAATCTAATAAAAAAATAAGAAAAACAGTGGTGAAACTAAATAAAAGATTTAGACGGATGCAATTTATCAAACTCGATGTTAGAGATTTACAATAGTTAATCGACAAAATGAATTAGGATTTAAAACCATTCCGACCAACTGGGAAGAAATTAACGCATTCTATTTCGTGTGACAGGTCTTTTAGAGGAATAAGGCTTGGAGCCGCTTGAGATGCGAAAGGAACAGCTAGGCTTACGCTGTTAGCAAGGTTCAAATACACGAGTTTAACTATGACGCAAAAACATTATTATGGCCCCACACTCTTTAGGTAGATTAGACCGCAACAATTAAGAAAATGGGGATACATTCCATTAAAGATAGATACTAATACTCGTCCTTTCCCCGGTCAATCTGAACTCATTATGAAAGGAAGTTATGCTTCCCCACCCTATAGTAAGAAACCAGAGTCATAATAGAAATATTAAAGACATGCGATTAACTCCAGAAGACATGTGGGCATCATTTTTCGGAAGTAATTAAGCACTTTAAGGATATGACATGAAAATATCATCGGAAAAACTTAAATCCTGGTATGGGGAAGAGAGATTTCAAGAAGATGATATGTTAAAAGGTAAGATTATAATAAGGGAGGAATGTTTCACCAACCTCGAAATTGGCGCAATATAGCAATGAAAAATTTTAATGGATATAAAGAGGAAGAAGCTTGTTTCAAGCAAGATGATGTTTACCATTTTAATCAAAGAAGATATGTTTACAAGAAAGGAAGAATTACGTGAAAGCGCTCGAGTAGGGCACTCTGTGAGCAGCATTGGAAAAGGAGATACGTGATCCGTCTGATGATGAGCAATTTTCGAGATGCGGTAATTGAGATAAACTGAAGATGAAATGAGATGTGAAGAATGAATATATAGAGGAAAAGAGGATGAAAAGAGTAGATGCAAATTTCATTCCACGAAGAAATCAAAAACAGGAATATATGAGCCAAGTAATATAATTATAATAAAGATATTCACGGAATACCTATTAGGAAATAAATTAACAAAGTGTGCATTGATGTAAGCACAAAATCTTTGTAATAAATTGGTCCTAATTTTGACGCGCTGAAGACGAAAAAAAATAATGAAAACAGGAGAAAAATACGTATATACCTTCAAATATGCCAATAAAATATACCTTTTTGACTGCCCCGAATAAAGGGGAGACCTTCAATGGATTCGATATTTCACAATAACAACCCGTGCCATTGATAGAGAAAAAATGAAGAGAGTTCATTAAAACACGAGGTTTGTTTAAAAAGTATCGGAAGAAGTTTTGGAAAAATTGATTTATTCCAGATATTGCTACAATGCCTCAATATTCTCCAAAGCAATTCTTTGAGCGTCAGCACACTTTTGCCAGCGGATTTTCTGCGACTCGAAGGCTCCATGACAGGGAAATTCCGGAAGGTCCTTAAGGGTACATCTATATCTACATAATACCTTTGCGAGCCGCTTCAAGGGCGTTTAGCGGGGGGTGTTAGGTTACAACCCGTAAAAGAGAACAAAACCACATGCAAAATCAACATATTTATTCTAACATACGCCCACTGTGGCCTATGGATTCACGCACAAACCTTTTTGACTTTCATGTATGCATTCGACTTAAAAACACATGCACCCAAGAATATAGTAACAATTTATCCAATAACGTGTTAGCTTTAGATTATAGCAAATGTGCTTGTATGCTTGTAAAATGAAAGTAGGTAGATATGAATTTGCATGCGTATAAAATGATAGGATTTTTTTATGAATGTACAGGTTTTTCCTGTATGCACCACTGTAGATTTGGGTTTGCATATATACAGGGTTCGTCCGGAAAATAAGTGTACTGAGCTCAGGAAAAAAATGTATTACACTTATACATATCTTAAGCTAATATTCCTCAGAATAGGACCCTTGTGAGTCGATACACTTGTTCCAGCGGCGTTCCCATTCCTGGAACGCTCCCGCGAAGGCATCATCGGGAACCTCTCGAAGACACGTCGTCACGGCCTCTTTGACGGCGTCCAAAGTCCCGTATCGCGTTCCTTTCAAACTCCTCTTTATCTTCGGGAACAGAAAGAAGTCCGGTGGTGCCAAGTCCGGGCTGTAGGGCGGGTGCGGCAGCGTTGCCACGCCGTGCTTGGCCAAGAAGTCCGACACGACAAGCGCGGTGTGAGACGGCGCATTGTCTCTCAGGTTGTCAGTCATACGGTTGATCGCTGGCCGGACCCGAGCGACTCGTTTTCGAAGCCTGTCGAGCACTTGGACGTGAAATGCAGCATTTATAGTTTGTCGTTCAGGTACAAATTCGTAGTGGACGACTCCCCTTTTGTCAAAAAAGAAAATGATCCGAGATTTGCTCATGCGAGCTTTTTTTTGACGGGGTGATGATGGGATGTGCCACTCCGCACTTTGTCCCTTCGACTCCGGGTTGTACTCAAAGATCCACGTCTCGTCATCCGAAACAACGTTCTCTAAAAAATGTGGATCATTTTTGCAGTGATCCGCAAGTTGTGTCGCGATTTCCAAACGATTGAGTCTTTGATCATCACTGAGCACTTTCGGCACCAACTCTGCACAAATTTTTCGCATCTGTAGTTGGTCCCTAATAATCTCGTGCACTATTGTTTTTGGCACATTACACTGCTCTGCTATCATCCGAAAACTAAGACGACGATCAGAGTTCAGTACATCACGAACTTTTCGCACATTTTAGTCGGTGAGTGTCGTTGAGAGCGTCCAGGCCGTGGTTCGTCGTCGACCTCTTCTCTGCCCTCCACGAACATCTTGTGCCACTGAAAGATCATGTTTCTGGACATGGCTGACTCCCCGTAAGCCTGGTTAATCATACTGACAGTTACGGTAGACGATCGCAAGCTTTACCGCAAATTTGATGGAATAACGCTGCTCCAAAAACTTCGGCATCGCGTTCCGTGACGTGGGTCGAGCGTGGAGGTTCGCGTTAACAGAGCTCCTCACTACACCACAGCTCAGAGCCGACTACCTTTTTCAACGTCGCTTGCCAACATACCCCCCTCCAATCGCAGCCCGTCAGAGCGGTGCTGGGCGCACCTGGAGCGGCGGGAAAAAATCAGTACACTTATTTTCCGGACGAACCCTGAATGTTGGATTGAATGCAGTTTTTCTTTATTCCCTTTTTTGGGTGGTGGTGACCTAACACCCGCCGACACACGCCCTTGCGGCGGCTTGCGGGGTATTAGATGTTAACTAGAGTTTGAAAAGTAAGAAGGCCAATGCCACTACCAAATGGATATGCAACCTACAATCATCTCCGCCCCTAAGGAAACAGGTAGGAAATCTGCAAGAGCAATTTGAATGTAAAGGTTGACTGAACATTTGTCTATTGGATGGAAATGGAAGAGTTTATTTCGATTTCATGTTTGCTGGGCGTCAGAGATGCAATTATATTTAGGATTTAGATTTGTCAAAAACCAACCTAAACTGATAGAATACTCTTATAAATAATTATTGATTTCAGAATTTCCAGGGCATGATATTTTACACTGTGAATGAGTGAAAAAAGTCCCATCATTTTTGTAAAACATATGAAAGGGTAACGTTTATATTATACGAGATGAAGCTTCCATTACGAAGAGACATTTAATTTGCCGCCACGTAATGGAAATCAGATAGCATTACTAGTTTACTTTGCTGCATATCCATAAAAATAACTAATACTACATTATAACGGCTGAGCATCATAACATTTCCGATGAACGGCGGTATGACATGACTCCATCTTCTTCGAAATTTTGATCTGAAAACACAACCTCAAAAAAGTCATATGGCAGTAGGATTGTGGTACCCGCTATTAGTCTAAAGATACATTGTCCGGTTTACGCAACATCGTGTTGGAAAACGGAGTAAGAAAAGATACACTCGTTGCCGGCCAAAGGGACGTTGTCACGTCTTAATGAGGATAGGAACGGGAATGGGTTGGTGGGCCGAGGGACGGAAACATTTGAAGAGAATAAGAGGAGCGATAAAAGCGGTGAATGAACTTACGTGACCCCACACCCCACCAGAGGACGGGCTCCTTTCATTCGGTTAGGGTCCGTTTGGTGGCCCGGGAAGTGCCTTAAACGCTGGAATTGAATTAAAAATGTATTTTGATGCTTAGGCACCTTCGCGAAGGGAAGAGAACTTGGGCACACTCCAGCCGATGGGGCCATTCCGAGGAGTGCATCGCATATTGACAAGATTGATGCTGTACTCGTGTTTAACAGCTAGCGTATAAAAACAGCTTCGTGACAAATTGTTCAGCAATAATAAGTATATGTTCCCATGTCGGTTTATAAAACTAACTGAGAAATATTTTATCGCTACTCTGTATTAAAAATACAGCGAAAACAGTTTTTTCTAATTCTTGGAAATGAAAAATATTACAACCTTCCTTATCTCAGCATTCGTTCTAATGGAAAAGCTCACCTCGGCTAACGAGAACTCCTTTTATTGTACGATATTTATTAATTTCCCTTTTAAAATATACGCAAAAATAAGTATTCCATTTAAATCAAGACTTTATATTCTAGTAATTTTCCCTCTTCATTGTGAAACTGCCCGCATTACTTGATTCCCGAGGCCTTTATCTGGTATGCTGCTGTCGTTGGTAAGATTTTTGGTAATTAACTAGAGAAAAATAAGGATGCGTGAAAGCGAAAGGTGGTGTTTTATGGTGAAAATGAACTTTAGAGCACGTAAATAATGAAATATATGTGAGCAAAGTCCTTGCGTGCCTCTCACCAAATCAATTAATCAGATGTTTTTGTTAGTTCAGCTACTCCGTCGTCCCTAGGGACTTGGGAGTGCCGGGTCAAAAACCGCCGCTCTGGCAAATCTACCCTCTGGTTGGGATTAGGTGCCTTCCGAATGACTGACGCTATTTCCCTCCTTATTTTTCTCTGCAAATATTTTCGTCAAAATGTTATCAATCTGATGGTGGAGGGCATCGGACCTCTACTGGTGGCTAACGTACATAAGCTCACGGGTTCGAATCTCATCCACGACAGATATTTTTCAGTGGTATCCCGATCCTTACTTGAGGAGCTTTGCGGAGAACACTTTCCGTGAGTACGCCGTCCGTCCGTCGGATGGGACGTTAAGCGGCGGACCCTTTGGCGCCTTTCGTTAAGAGTAGACTAATGCCGATACCGGGTTTCTCTCCAACCTTCATCCCTTCCCGTCCATCCCTAATGGCGCAAATGACATCATCTGTCGATCGCCTTCCATAAAAGCTACTACTACTAGTGGTAGACCAACTGAAAATAACACCATGTGCCAAAAAAGCACCAAATCCAGCGGTATAAAAGCCGTCTGATTGTTGCGATGCATGATTGCCTCTGGTTGCGTATTTTAAAATGTATTGGAAATTATTATTTTTTCAATTTGAAAAATTGTTTTTCGAACAAATTTAAAGAGCTTTTCATCGCACTGTGTATAATAATAATTATGGTTGCTGTAATTTCCCTATATTCAGTATTTTTCAACTTCTGTAATGATATACATGTATTTCAAATTTCTAATGCAGATCGAGAGCGCGTTGGCTAGAACGACACTGTCCCGGACCGGGTTCAATACCCAGCTATGATTGTCATGCTGTGGGAGATTCCGATCCTTGGGTTCTGAGTAAGTGGATTTACTAGTCTTTGATTCTGCCCCTTCGACATTAAGTTAAAATGTGAAAGAATTTAGATTTCTATTTGAGAATTCCCGTTTTTCAGGCATATTTTCTTATGCCTCTACCAAATGTCATCAATTAACCAACCTGTACTTAACGGCACAGATTAATTTACCGGTTGCCTAACTTCCCTCACGTGACTCCGTTTTCTAATGTCGAATGTCCATAAAGGCTGGTTCTCTGGTTCATCGTTTGATCGCTGCGGCGTTATGTGCACGACCTCCAACCTCTAGGATAGGATCTCCAAAGGCTACTTGTCTCAGTGGTTTTAATAAATCCTCGTATCTCTTCTAATATCCAGCCAAATATCCGTCTGAATTTTTTTCTCTCAGCCCAGTAAAAGTTTTTCACTATAGACAATTTTCCGTCGCGTCAAGCTTTGAATTAATTAATAAGGGATAAATATGTACTCGAAGAAATCAAAATTTTTACCACTTTATTTTATCCATTAATTATGCAATACGAGCCAAGCTGTTTGTAAGTTGATTTTATAAGAGAAAATATTGAATAATATTTGAAGGACTTTAATATATTACCGCTCATTTATCTTTACTAAAACCGTAATGGTTAAACTATTTCCGACAATTAGGATTTATCAGTAAATGGACTATTATTATGTGTACATATGTTATGTACTATATGTACTTTAAGACTACTCAAGTACACCTCTAGATCTCAATCATATTTAATTATTTTATCTATATTAGTTTTACTTATTATCTCAATTCTTGAAATGAAATTACTAACTTTGTAATTCCACACTAAGAGTATGGAATTAAAAAGTCAATAATTTCATTTAAATGTGTTATGCAAATTCCAGAAAGTTACGCCGGAGACAACAAATCTCAAATGTTTTTTCAGCCACATACTATAATTAACTCTCAATAACTTGTCTAAAAAATAGGTTTCTTTAAAGTACAGTGCAATAATACATATATGGAAGGTCGTATCGAGATGTCATATATACATTTCATTTTGCATTAATTTCTCTCAGCTATGGTCAAAGTACAGGGTATCAAATAAAAATGATAAAACAGGAGGGTACAATGCTAGTTTTCATTAAAATTGAAATAAAAAATCCGGAATGTGAATCATGGTCATGTGATAGAGGAGGACCAGATGAATTATGAAGTAATTGTGTAAAAGTACATGCTGCTCTTACGAGAAATGATGTCCATGTACGTAGTCACATAAAAAGTGTAATCGTGTTAACATAACAGTATCTAACCGAATTCATTTAAAGAATTTTAATCAATTTCTGAAAAAAATTTGCGGAAAGCGCATTATTTCAAAAGTTGAAATTTTGGAAATTGTTTAAAATAGGTTTCGTAGCATGCTTCAGAAAAACTAAAAGTACCTCCACGAGCTTAAAAATAATTTTCACGTATTTTTCAATAATGAAGTACGCATGAATGGGTATTCCATTAAATTCATCAATTGTCATTTATACAAGAACTAAGATGACATAGTTACTCGTGCAACCATGAAGGAATTCCACTAAGTTAAGCCTGAAACTGTTAGCATGATCTAACTACCTTAATATCATAAATGATCTTTACGTCTTCTCTTATCACGCCTGTCATCATTATTCGTCCCTTTATTTGTACAAGGTAGTAGGACTTATTTTTTCATGAATAGACAGACGGGCGGGCTGCGGCTTCTCTGGCTGGTTCGAGGGAGGGGATCTTAGAAAAGACCTGAGGCCGGTGGCAGTTGGCTCACAGCCTTTGCGGAGTGTGAATTGTTCGTTTGAGAAACCTTTATAACGCGACCTCGTTACGATCCGTCATGAACCGGTTGAGAACAGCGCTACGTCATCAAATGTTGCGTAAAACTGGGGAAAACTGGGAAAGAGACTCATGAAATGCTCAAGGCAGCTTATGGTGATCAGGCCATGGGTGTTTGAGTGGTACAAGTTGTTTCGGGAGGGTGAAGAAAATGTTGATGACGATGAACGTTCAGAAGACCTCAAGGCTATTATATTCCTATTATATATTCCTCCTGAAGGCGAATTATAAAGGAACAGTAATTCTGTCGCATTAGGAGAAAGATTTTTACTTTTTATTCAGCAAATTACTTTTTTTATTCAGCATATCGTGGTTATTAAATTTATTGAAGTTCACTGACTGGAAAGACGAAAAGTTGGATTTCTATATATGTGGGTATTACTCCACTAAAAATTTGCAGTTGTCGGATAACTAGAATTTATCTTGAAATAACTTGGTTAATTGAGTCAAGGAAACGCTTTCGTATTACACTTTCTGAAATATAGCTGAGGGGATTAAAAAAAATATTTTATGTGCATGAACAATTTCTTCAATGTCTTACACGTTTTCCAATGCAATTCTCTCTCACTGAAATGTTCAACCCTCGCTGAAAAACATGTTGGGGACACCACTTTTATAGTAAATTAGAGAACGGATGAGATAACATTCCTCCAATTCCTTTAAAATCCTGTATTTTTTCTCGGCCACAAATGTATATTTTTGCAAGTGAATTAATCTTTATTTCCCCTTTACATCAAAGTTTGAGGTTAATTTTGCTCTCTTGAATCATTTTAAAGGGAGTTATACCAAAAGTGTCTTTGGTATTCCTTTTTAATTTAGCATGTCCGAATATCCTGGAAAGTTAGACGTGTACAACCATCATCCACTCTTTATTCAACAGGGCAGAAATGGAATGCATACGGGATAAATGAAATATTTAACGCAGGACTTTTCCACCATCCGTTACTTTCATGTTTTAATTATAGAGTCACTCTCTTTCGACCTTTTCTTATTTATTTAGTTAAAAAAGGATTAAAAGTCACTACTTGTTTTCATTAAATTACCATGTTTTAGGCCCTTCCTGTGTAGGCATCCAACTAGTTTGTTCCAAATAAAAAGAGACGTTCCAGGGGTAATATGGTGGAATATCATGATTAATTATAATTGGCAATTTTCCACGAAATAAAATTTTAACACGACCGGTTTCGATGTAACTACATCATCTTCTTTGTTCCAAACTAAACTGGTTACTTGAGATTCAGTCTATCTCTCATAACTTCGCGTTTTGGTCATCATTATCATTAGTACTTAGAAGAATTCTGGTGACTTGAACGATCTGTAAAAGTTGTCAAAAACTGAAATAGGTTTCTGAAAAATAAAATTTGGAATGGAGAGAAGTGCTTACAAGTCCAAGAAGATGTTAACTAAATTTTTTTAAGTGTATGGTTTAGTAAAACGTTAGATTATAGGAAGCGCATCATATTTGTCTTTTGTTCTGCCATTACGTGTGCTGAAAAAACGATTGACCGAGGTGACCATCAAATCAAAATCCTACAGAGTAAGATTGAGTCACATAACGAACAGTTGTCCCATAGATAATTCCTAATTAATTCATGACAATACAGCAAATGTGTAAAGGTCTGCGAGACAGAAACTGAGCTTTGAGATTGGGAATATTTATTATTATAATTTCACAGTTTATAATGTCAAAAATGTAATCGTCTTGGCCGTTAAAACTAAAGAATGAGTTAATCTATGATAGCTTACTTTTTCACATAAACTATTCCATTTGCGTGCAATATGTTTTGCCAACAAATAATTACCTGCACGTATTACAAGTTGCTGCATCATCAGATAGGAAGATTTAGTCAAAGAAAAGTACAAACTATTATAATTGTAAAATAAACAATTAAAAAATGTTCAAAATATTATCTATTTAACATTGAGTAAATATACCACATATAATTTTCATAATGTACTTAATATCTTTAAATCACCTTTACTACATGCAACACACATAAAAAGCATTTAATTCCATTTACCCAAGATAAGAAATTGAATTAAATGAAAATAGAAAATTGAATGAAATACAAGTCCTATTTCTCAGTATTACATTACCAATAGTGAAAAAATTAGGACATGAAATATACCAAAAATAAAAAACTATAATGGAGGAATAATTGAAAAAAATTCAAAGTAGAGTGAAGCTATTTTCATGGTCGTTTCCTTGAAAAAAACGATTTGAATGCGACAACTGCGAATGAAATGAACTCTTCTCATTTAAAAAACTCGTATCTTGTAAACATGCGGAGTATGTTATATTTAAAATTACTTTCATAAAATTTTGTTTTCAAATTCATTAAATATATATTTTCAAAACCTTAATACCCTGGTATCCCATACCAAAAAAATCATTTGCTTCAATGATCTATGATTCTTTATATCTCAAAATATTCCGTAGATCCAAAGAATGTATCTTCGTGAAGAAAGATTGTTCATCTATGAGATCAGAAAGTTTAATATCAGCTATCAGAATTTTTCGAAGTGTTATGATGCAAGCAGAGAATGTTTGAATAGTTCTATTATTGGGAAATTTTTGGCCGTTTGCATTGGCACTATCAAGATTCTACATAATAGCTTAAAGAATATCACGTATTATTTTTTCGGATGTATGGCATCTTACATAAGCAAACTGTTACCTGTGGTCAGCATCATTTTAAAGGAAGTAAGGGAGCATAATGAAGAACTTTCGGCCAAATTATTATAAATTTTACTGACCATATTTATTTATTTTACCCTTATTTTGGTCACATTAATTATTTTTAGAGAAATGAGGAGATGGATGCGACACCTAAATTGAAAGTCTAAGACGCTTCAAAGCTAATTGTTTACTCGAACTGTAGACTGAAAGACGATTAAAAATATTCCTAGAAAATTTTCACCAACCTATGACAAGGAAGGTCAGGGATGATTAAAGATTTGGATATTCATGTGGATTTTGTAATTACAATTTATTTGCACGGCTGAGAGCAGAGGAAAAGAAGCGATAAAAGAAACTCTTATTGCTATGAAAATTATTTTCAATGAAACTTACATTACCCAATATATAAATTTAATATTTAAAATTACGCATTTTATGTTACATTTCATGCCTTCCACATGGGATAAAGACAATAATTAGAGAAAATACTTTCGATGGAAAGAATGGTTACAGATTAAGTTTAAATATGACAAGAGAGTAGAGGAATATGTCAAATGGCTTTGAAAGAAGAAATACGACGGGGATAATGAAATGCAGTGATGGAGCGGGATGTAAAAAGTAATTGCGAAAGGGGTCGTTTCAGCAAAGCTGGGTACGGAAAGGAAGAGAAAAGGAATGTAAGCAAGAAGATATGAAGTGGAAGAAGCAACAAAAAATAATAAGAACGAAATAATTGTAGGAAAAAATAATAAAGATGCCAAACAAGGAAACTCCACGTTAAATTTGGAACAAAATAATGGTTAAAATATTCTGAAGTCTTTCATTTGGCAATAACATAAATGAAACAGTAAAGAAATGAAGTTGTGAGCTTAAGGAAGTTGAAATTCCTTTCAAGAGAAATTAATTATTTCCTGGTTCTCTATTTTTGACAAGCTAAGTATATTTTAACTCCAATTGACAGGATTTAGTGTAATGGTAAATTTTTTCATTATATCTTTAAAGGGTTTCTAACTATAACTTTTCGAATATTATTTGAAAAAAAATCAGCTTTGGTCTTTACAAGGTTTTACAAGAAAAATGATAGAACATGTGTTGTTAAACCAATGACGATATTGAAAATATAATGCTCAATTCTTCGACACAACACGTTACATTCACGCATGCAAATAATGTAAATATCTCAATGTGTTGAGAGTTTTACCATCCCCAATTACCGGGCCATTGTCACCCGCCGTATTGTTTTCGATAAATTATTGGTTAGCTATTTCCACAGAGTACTCCATAAATGTAACGTAATATTTATTTGACTTGGGAAAAAAATTGTGTAAGATCGGTAATCGATGAAAAAGTTTTACTAACATGCATTGAAAATGAATTGTACTCTTGATAGAGGGTGACAGCTATGTCGTATATAACAAGTATGTTGAGGAAACGTTTGGAAAAATCGAGAAGGTTATATAAGTCATTATATTTAATGCGTAATTTTCCCGTAGCGAATTCTCAGAATATTGCAGAGGAATGCTTGCATTAGTCACATGGGTTGCCATTGCATAAAAATAAATTTGTTACTTTTTACTTTAGTGAAAAGGGTGCACGTGATCGTCTAACCTAGTGTGTCATATAAAAATCTTATTCTTTTTTGAGGAAATACATTTCGTATATTATTATAATATTCAATCGTGTAACAAGTTTCTTAGAACTATTTACAAGACTCATACAGCACATTGCTGACCAAAGTCTAAAAGAAAGGATCTCGAATTACAAAGTTTAGCTAACTTAGGAACTGATGTGAAGACCTCAATTTATTTTTTCATGCGATAATCAGACGTAGCGTTGCAAACCTTCTCAATTTTAGTCCGTCGATTGTTCCATCCTTGCTTATTGGGATATTATATCTTGAATAGATTGTCTAACAAAATAGAAACATATTTCATTTTGTAATGATATATTGATACAGGGGGCATTAAAAATGATGAATTAGTCGCGAAGGTTTTCCTAACCGGATTTTTATCGCCATAATTTGGACGTAACTGTTCGATCACAACACGCAATCATTTCGATGACTGATTCTATCACAATGAATCAGCCATCGAAACGTCGGCAGCCGAAAACCTGGTCGAAATTTGGCGAAGATTTCAACGCAATTTTAGATTTCATATTGACCACTGTCAATTTGAAATATTTATTTCATTTAATCCAAATTCTTGTATGTTTGTCGCTTTTTCTCTATCGCTATCGCTCTCCCCATCCCACATCTATTCCTTCGCAATCAAACGCACTAAACTTACATTGTTATCTCTCACATTCGTCTCTCATTGATTTTCCTTAATTTGTTCCGACTTCAACTTTTCTCTTTCTCTAATTGCCTTTTTCAAATTAATAGAGGGATTCATTGTTCCTTTGTCTCGGGAATTCTGAGTTTTTGAAATGTTGTCTACTGTTTCACGTTTTGCTTCCAAGACTTTACATTACAGCACCAGTCATTGGGACGGTCATCCTTTTTCTCCGAATTTACATTTTACGAGGATGTGGAATTGTAAAAATCCGCCAAACTGAAGAGTGTTGCGGGACGAAGCTAAATATTGTGCAGCTTTTCTCCATAATTAGTTGTTGAGGTGAACACTTTGTGTAAACCCTCGTCTTTAAGCTTTGCAAATTTCCATAAAATTCAGAACATGCAACTATTAATGACACTATGCATTGTTCTTTCTTTTCTTCCTAACTTTTTCTTATGACCTCTTTGGTTAATATGAGCAAGAATTTAGACAGATACAATGAGGCAGCCTTCAAATTGCAGTGCCACTTGCTGTTGGAAAACTGCGTAAATAAACGACACTTTTTGAAATTATAATGAAATATTCTTGAACTGCGAGGCATAACTAGGAATTAAAATATATTAAAATTTAAGGTTATTTGGTATTATAAAAATCTTATATAATCAGATCGATAATTAATTTTGTGGAAAAATTAGTTTATTAAATGAAGAACACAATGTATTTTTCCACTGTTCTTTTAGTTGTTTGTTCTGTTAGCACGGAAATAAAAACAGTGTAACACATTGTGTTCTTAATTTCATGAACATGAGCTTCCACAAAGTTGATTCAGAAACAATTGAAGACAGCAATAACTTTAATATTAGAGGGTAATTTCATGGATAGATTGTAATTCACCATCTATTTGGAAACTAAATCTATAGACAGTATGATATCTTGTCATGTAAGACTCCCGATGATCAATGGTAGAAATATGATCATTTATAAATCACTCTTCCTGAAAGTAAAAAAGGAAATAATGGCTCTTAAAAACCTTTGCGTTAATAAAATGAGTTTACCACGATTCTTGCGACTGACTCGAAATTCTTGCTGTAATCATTTTGTATCAAACTACCAATTCTCTACACCTATTTACTGCTACATTGTCCTATTGACAAGAGGACTCAAACGATGAATAATTATTACAGTTCTAATTGAATTATTTTTCATCTTTTTATCGATGGGTCAATGCTGGCAAAGCTTCCATTAAACCGAGGCACAGATACTATCTTTGCTATGACGTTAACGTAGTTTCCGTAACGCTCGCCATTTTTTCCGTCTCATAGCACTGTGGGAGATTCATTGTTGCGTTAAGTGTTCAACTGAACTGGCCGACACACGTCAATTACGAACTGGTACGGGCGATGAGCGATGCTCCTCAGAAAACTCACTCAGTGGACGATCGGTTCCATGCGGAAACACGCTTGGCAAATGGGTTTGCGATTGCCTCTCAGCGCTTTCGTCCGGACATCACTGCTCAGCATCAATTAGTCCGTTCTCGGACGGCTGCTAGACTCGTTTGGGCGTCATTATCACATCGGAGAGAGGGCACGGAAAACTCCATGGGAACAAGGACTGCGAAGTGGTAAAGGGCAGGAATGCGATCAACTGATCTCAACACACGTAGCTTTCCTAAATATAATATCTGGCTCTCGAATTTCAGACGTCCTTTAAGTTCAAATAACGAGAAAGAAGTCGCGATATAAGTTATTTTGATTAATTTTTAACTCAGTCTTTCATTAAGTAAGGTATTGCCGGAAAGTAGCATTCCACAATCTTATCTTACGATGGTGAGTCACGAATTTCAATTAATTCTCGAGCATATTTACATTTTCACAGCAATCCAATGGCAAAAGGAATCTTATGGAGTAGTGCTCATTGCATTTACAAATTTTGGTAAAAGATTTATTTCTCATTTCTAATATTTAACCTATCGCATATTTAGGGTGAAAAATGGATGTACGGGAAAACATTTGAGAAGAGTTATGCACAAATTATTCGAAAATTTACTTAACTTATAGGAAAAGATTTTGATTGCTCCTCCTGAAGTATATTTGAAATTGTGGTTAATTTCGCGTGGTTGAAAGAACAGCGTTCGGGAAGAGGAGACACACACAGATGACTAAACAGAATTGGTATTCGAGGGTGAATGAACGCCCAAGGAATGGAATGTTTTGCCGAAAGGTTTTTCTAATGTTTTTGCTGGCTTTGGCGCGTTTTGCGGTTCCTGAGGGGATGCAAATCTTTATAAGCACATTCGAGGTTTAAAAGCTCAACAGGCAGTGCGTGGATATGTGTGATTCTGAAAAACTGCCTTTTTCATAGCTCACATTCGGAAAAGCAAAATTCTCAACTCTCTCAGATTTAATGAATTTCGGTATTTGCCTGTGCTGGAGACAATAAAAGCGTCATGCGGCTTCCACCTTTAGAGATTTATATTTTATTCATGGACTAATATCGTCCTTCGACGATGTATTTTTTCTTTAGTCTTTACGTTAAGGACATTGGCTCCGTAGTCAATAGTAAGTTACGTTTATTTGCTGAGGATGCAGTTGTTTGCCGTAATATCCGTGATCCTGAGGACACAGTGGGGTTATCAGACAACCTTAATGGTATCCAACGCTGGTGCGACACTTGGCATATTAGAATTAAACTTAATAAAGTGGGTAATTATACATTTCTGGAAAAAGAGCAATTACCAACCGAACGCCTACTGCATTGGGAACACCAAAACGGAATGTGTAGATTCAATTAAATACGTAAGCATTATCCTCATTCATTATCTCTCCTGGGTGAAACGCATATGGGAAATATACGAACAAGCTAACAATATATTAGGATTTATTAGAAGAGTATTGGGTAATTGTGATGAAAAGTCAAAGAAAAATGTTATCTGTCGTTGGTTAGGTCTCATTTAGAATATTCTGCAAGTATATGGGATCCTCACGAAGTTGGATTAATTGCAGAATTGGATCGCGTGCAGCGTAGAAGAGCTAGATCGGTAAAACGTTAAACTTAGTAGCGTCTCCAAAATATAAGATCACATGGGATGGGAATCACTCGCTGAGCGAAGGTTAAATTACAGATTAAAGCTCTTGCATAAATTCGAAAGACTTTGCGGTGATGTTGAAGATGTATTCCTATTATTGCTCCCATCGTGCTACGGTAGGAGAGATCATGTCAATAAGGTTAGAAAGATCAAGTGTAGAACGGATAGATTGGGGATGTTAATTTTTCAACGAACAATAGGGGATCATAAAAACATTGTCCGACCTCGGATGAAAATTGATCTGGTGTGTATTCACTGCATACTACATACCCTGGCGGTGGCTTGCAGGGTATATTAATAAATAAATAAAATAATATACTATCAACTAGCAAACACATACATCTTAAAATGTAATCTTAATACATTATGCTTACCGGCAAGTAATTGGGGGTAACAAATACTTACAAAATATAAAGGAGTGCCGGAGATGTTTGGCAATTAGAAGCTGACTGACACGAACACCATCTCATCACAGCAGTTGACCACAACTGGCAGATTATGATAAAAATAATCAAGTCTTGAACAAGCAGCAAACCTTTTAAAAACTGCCACTAGATGTCATAATGTAATCACTTTTACTTCTAACAGAAGTGGTAAAAGTAAACAGCGAATAAGGTTTTGCAATGTGGTGATCGGTTTGTAAATAACGCACAACTGCGCGCCTCTATTTTAATTCTGTGAAAATGTAACATATGCGTTAGTGGCTGCTGATCTTGGCAGTTTACACGTATATTTCAGTAAATATTCCCCGTAGGTGAAAAGGTCTCCACAGGCCGTAGTTTGGGACCCCTGCTATAGCGAATGGAAAAATGCTCAAGGATATTTGAAAACGTGTACTCTTTCCGCGTTAATATCTTGCAGGACGTTTGTGTTCTGAAAAACACTTGCAGAAACTTTGGATTTATTTTGATCGCGTTATTCCTCAGGCTCACAATCCTCGCTTTGGTGTGTTATTGCTCTTCCTGATGATTCTCTTCAGCAATTATTGGTTTTAAGTCTGTCGGCAAAAACCTGTCTCGTGACCGTTTAGTTTCCATTGTTATAATCTTTGTTGTAATTATTGTTATCAATTCCACGCGCTCACTCTTATTTTACAGAATAATTGGGAAACCAAATGGTGTTTTGTTTGCCCCTAGGATATTTCTAGCGTGACAATGAGTGTAAACAACTGAAATAAGAGCATTGTGTTTCAATGAATGTCGTGAGATACTTTTTTTGCCATCTATTTGTTTTTCATGAGTATTTCCATGGACAGATTATTGTCTCATTTTATCTCCGTGCCGTTTCTTATCCAGCTGTCTCTACGACACTCAACCCCCATCTCCCTTTTTCTACCTCTTATGGATATTCCATTATCCCCCTATACATCCACTTTCACTCTTCCCCTCCCTTTTTCCTTGAGGTCTCGTTGCTGCAGGTGTTCCAATGTGAGGGGGATCACCTATTCGGGCCAAACGACATAGGGAAACGACCTGCATAGTCCATGTCCAGCAAGAGCGGCGGAAGAAGTCAAGTAGCCAGATATGCTTAATTTTCTGTAATTTTTCTGAGAAATTTACTTCAATATCCGAATTATATTGTTAAAACGCATTTCCCGCGATCGTGGAATTCTGCCCTGAACTCCCTTTAGTTCTCTCGTAATCCAGTAATATCTTTCCTTGGAAACTTAATATCGTAATATCCAAGTTTTAAAGGATGAAATTGGGAAGGCAGTATGCAAAGGACGTATTTGCATACTGACGTTGCCGAGTTAAGGCATCGCACCGCTTGATACTCCGAAATTTGACTTGATTATACCAAAGGCGCATGCTCATCTCTTCTTGAGTGACAGTACTGCTCCGACTTTGTATATTACTTGGAAGAGAAAGGTCCTTGGTAAATTCTGTGAATGCATGTTCAAAATTCTTAGAAACGCGTTGGAATGATAAAACAGAGTAACCTTTAAATCTGTAATTGTTTTTGCAATGAAATTTCACATGCCTAACGTGAATAGATGCGACGGGGAAACCCCGAAGTTAGCGTGTCTGCCTGTGGAGCCGGAGATCGCTGGTTCGATTCCCATGACCGACAAAAATTTTTCAGTTTAGTAAAAATTCGTTAATGGTACTTCGGAACGAGACTACGGGAAAAATGAGAGATCACTGAACCCATGGTGAAAGGTAGCAGTTTCAACATTAGGCACTGGTGGTACTACGGATTGGGATAACGAATCGGCGCGGGAGAAAGACTGATAGATTTCGGCAGCGAGAAAAACATGGTAGTGATTAATACCATCTTCCATTAACATCCAATTAGAAGATACACATGGAGGATCCCTGGAGACCAAGCTCGATACCAAATTGACTACTTCCTTGTCAGCAAAAGAAACGAAAACCAAGTTAAGAAGTTTAAGAGCTACCCCGGCGCAGACATAAAAAGCGATCACAACCTGGTGATCATGGACAACAGACTGCGTTACAAGAAGATGAGGAAAGAGACACAACAACCCAGATGGAACACAAAGATTCTGGAAGAAAAGAGCGCAAGAGAAAAGTTCACCACGGCCGTCGAAAGGGAAATAGCAGGAAATAATGAAAATACCAGCACTGATGGTCGATGGAGAGAACAGAAGAATATAATTACCAAAGCTAAAGATAAGTTCCTTGTGAGTAAGGTGGAAACATCTAAGAAACCATGGATAACAGCTCAAATAAGAGGAAAATGAGATTGAAATGAGAGTGAAAAAGACCTTTATAAACAGTTGTGGAACCAGATCATACAAGAGTGTAAGACGTCAAAGGAAGAATGGATAGGAACATGCTGCGAGGAAATAATTGACAACATGAAGAAGGGAAATAGCGAGATGGCTTATAAACTAGTGAAACGGCAATTCGGGGAAAGAAAAACAAAATCACAAAACATCGGAGCCACCAATAGAAAAATACTAATATCTGATGATGACATCGGGAATAGATGGAAAGAATACATTGAAGTACTCCATCAAGCTCCCAAATCACTATAAGATGGCTTAATTCAAGATGAAAGCATGATAGGTAAAGACGATTGGGATCCGCAGATATTAAGAAGCGAATTTGAGAGAGCCAAAATAGACCTGAGAAACAAAAAGGCAACAGAAGTTGACAAAATAAATAGAGAAATAATCAAGGCACTGGTGGTCAAAGCGAAAGATGACCTCATAGAATAATCAAAGATAAATACGACAGGGGAAAGATACCAGAAGGCAACGAGAGAAGTATAACGATTACAATACCTACGAAACCATAAACAGATACATGCAAAGAACACAGAACATTGAGCCTGGTGTCTCAAGCATCGAAAATCCTCACTCAGATAATTAGCCGAAAAGTAGAAGGAAGGATATAAGGAAACCGCTCAGAAAAACAATTCGGATTTAGGAAAAACCGAGGAGCAAGAGAGGCGATTCTCAGCTTGAGAGTTTTGGCCGACAAAATTAGATACGTAAATAAGCCATTATACGTGGCATTCGTGGACTTGGAGAAGGCCTTCGACAACGTCGAATGGAACAAGATTCTCAAGGTACTAGAAACGCTTGAATTGGACTACAATTAAATATGAATAATCCATTACCCCTACAAGACTCAGGCTACAGCAATGCAAACTAAAAATGGAAGAAAATAAGAAGTCAAAATATACGAAAGAATGAGACAAGGAGGCAAACTCTCGACAGCAATATTGAATGTATACCTGGAAGAGGCCATAAAAGAAACAAAATAATTGGATATCAGAGGAATCAAGGTAAATGGAGAGGAAATCAACATGCTTCAGTTTGCAGATGACATTGCAGTAGTGGCGGAAACGCGGAGAGACCTTCAAGCAATTCTAAGGGCAGTGGATAAAGTACTGGGGGAATATAATATGAACATAGACAAGAAGAAAACTAAAATCCTTGGGTGTGGAAGAGGGAAGCTGAATGCAGATATAACAATTCGAGGGGTGAAACTAGAGTAAGTGGAATCCTTCATCTACCTGGTCAGCGGCATAAAATGGGATGGATGAAGTTCGACCGACATTAAGCGAAGAATAGCCCAAGCTAAGGACGCATTCATAAAGAAGAGGCAATTACTATGTTCAAAGATCCTAGGTCTGAAAGAAAGGAATAAATTCGTCAAGACTTTCGTGTGGAGCAAGGCGCTCCATGGTTCCGAGACTTGGAACATTGGAAAAGTGGACCAGCAAAGAATAGAAGCATTTGAAACATGGTGCAGGAGGAGAATGCTGAAGATTAAATGGGCAGACAATGTAAAGAATGAGGAAGTACAGAGAAGAGCAGAAGAGGATAGGGCCATGTGGAGAACTCTACGGCCAAGAAGAAATAGATGGATTGGACATATATTGAGGTATGCTGGATTGATTAGGAATATAATAGAAGGGAAAATTCCACGAGGAAGAACAAGAGACATGCACATAGGATGAATTAAGAAGGACGTAAGACAGAGAAGGTATTAGAAATTGAGGGAATTTACATTAAAAATAGTAGAATGGGGTTTTCGCAAATCGATATATTTTTTTTAATATTTTGCGGAAGGTACGAAAATCACCAACAAATATGCAAGGTAAATTACTGGAATGAAGTTAAAAGCAATATTTTTTTTTCAATCATCTTTATTAATCCATTAAATTCCGTGTTTTGCAACGTTATTGGTTATCTAATTCGAATTGATCGGTAAAATCTTGGATTCACATTATCTTGAATCGTAACTGTCACATAAAAGTACAAAGGTTTCTGTGCCATGCGATTTTCACAGGGTTTTCTTTCAGTTCATTAAATGTTGTGACCGGAGGAGTTCATTCAATTTCATTATTTCACAGATTAATCAACAATTTATGAATTACTATACCGTGAATCGTTTAAACAATTGCCAATTTATTTTAATTTAAATAATTTACATCACAGAATTTAAGTCGAGGTAGATATAATGTATGCTGTCTCTATGCCAGAGTGATATTTGTGTTTTTCTCTATGTGATAGCTTTTATCTGAACAAAAGAATTTTTCTCAGCTGCTTCAGGTTATACTTTCGGTGAACAAAGGTACTTAACTCCAACGATCTTCATCATCAGTTTTTCCATTGGGTGAGGGTGCTAAAAAGTGTCCAAGATCAAAAAAGCTCATATGGAAATACTTGCCTCCAAGTTAAATCTTTGTATTTTTAATGGTTTTCCATTCATTTAGATTTCTACATGTTGCTGCCTTGGTTAGAAATTGGTCGGGAAAGAGCATCGGTTGTCATTGGTCGGCGTTTCCACGCCTTCCATAAATATATAATTTCCTTCTGTTGTATGAGATGCCGACATTGGAGAATGTGAAGGGAGTTCTTCTTTCGTAGTCCCATTTCCCGGGCTCCGTTTGGTATCGCGTCTCTCTCTCTCTTTCCAGTCTCTCTCCAATTTCAATGTCCACACTCAGTCTTTTTCAACGATCCTGCGTATTTTCTTTCCAGCTTCTCCTCGTCCATATCCAGTTTCTGGTAGTAATTTCAAGTATTTTGACCTCTCTTGTAAAATCCTTACTTTTTTCCCTAGGATATATTCTAAAGAACCTGTTAGAGGCATGCAGATGTAATGTTGAATCGTCCCTCAGTACACATCAATGCAAAATCTTTTTTTGAATTTTTCTAGAGATTTTTTGTCGGTACTTACATACTAGCATGGCTTGCTATTTATAGGTAAATGGGTTAGAAATATATAGATAACTAAAAATAGCATATTTAAGAGATGAAAGCAACGAGACTCATGACAGCTGACGCTTTTGGAAATATTAATTCTAAATTTTAGCTACGTAAGTTAGAAATGCTAGCATCTAGGCTGGGTCCTAAGAGTTTAAGCCTATGATATCAATCTCTTGAGCCTGTTCTTTTCAGATGATTCCCCAAAATTTAAAAAAATTCCAGCGTTAATTCATTGCAAGCCTATATCCTATCGGGCAACCAATTAAGTTTTCCCGACTTTTGATGACAGTTATTTTAGGTGGAAACCAATGGAGGATGCATTGCAGTTCAAAATTAAATTAAAACGATTACTGTGATGAGGAATGGGTTTAGTGATTTAACGGGAAAACGAAAAATAAAATTAATTAGGCGTTTTTTGCTAGTTGGCTAACTGCGGAGAGTCAGCAGCAGAAGGCAATCTGAGCATAAGCATATGCTTCTGCTGTTAGCACAACTGTACCATGCCACACCCCAATATGTGACGAATCGCCCTTCCTAGAGGCAATTTTTTAATCCTCCGTTGCACCCACGAAAGACCAAAACGACAAACATACTTGTTTAGGCCTGCGTGGATAAACCTCGCGAGAGACCTTTCCGTCCTCTTAACAGCAATTGGCACGCTGTCTGTCTCTTTCCCTCCCTAATCTCTCCAAGTGCGGAGCCAAACCTTACTTGAGAGTCTTCTCCTCCAGTCGCTAGCATTATTTCTCGCCGTGAATCGAAGTATTTCCACTTAAGAAGTCTCTTGGGATGCAGCCGCCTGGGGTACTCAAAGTCAGTCGTATGTTATACTCTTCATTAAATTACTTAATTCAATGAAATGTAAAAATGTTAAGATTTTCGCCTTATGAATATATTTTAATGATTTCCGGAGCTCAGATATTGAAAAATAATCTCAATATCACTAATTTCGCAATTTAATCAAATAATTAAAACAATCAAAATTCGCTTCACACAAACGCTGGGAGAAATGACGGTTGGTACAATAAATTAAGCTAGATGGTCCCAACTCCAACCGAGCCCCAGGCAACTACAAAATTAGAGTACACGAGGGCACCCAACTTAAGCTTTAGTGCAGGTTAGTATTAGCTACAAAGAGTTTTTCTAAAATGGTGCTATTTATGGTGGATGCTGGATATTATGTTTTGCAATCTACAGGGTCCTTCATAAAAGTAATGTTAGTAATACAGTATCTGGGGAAAATTTATTGATCGTACTTGTAGAAATGCTTAAAATTCTTCAAATCACTCTACGTCTGAATCAATACGTTTAGGAAAACGTGTATGCCACGCCTGGAAGCCATCCTGAAACTCCTCGACGGGAAAGTCTATCAGGAACGTTGTAACATACTTTTGGATGTTTTCCACGGTCTCCTAATGCTTTCCTTTCAGCTTTTTCTTGAGTCTGGGGACAAAAAAAGTCACACGGAGCCGATTTGGGACCGTAAGAGATACTCTGGGACAGGAAGTTGGTAAAGATGAAGGACGTGTGGCTGGGCGCCCCATCGCGCGTGTTGTAAAGTCGAAAAAACACAATTCACGTGGGTGCTCGTCTTTCCGCTCAGACTGCTCAGAGTAAACTGGCAACCGGCTGCGTTGGAAGAAAGACTCCTTCACCACGTTAGCCAACTAGTTTTACCAGGCTGTCATGGATAGCCGTGTCACAATAAAATACGCATTACTTTCTGAATGGTCTATATAATAATGGTGCAGAATGGGTATTTCATTTCAGGAAGGTAAACTGTTAACTACAACGTAATTATACACATACATTTGAGAAACAAATTAATGTATTTTTTCAGCTTTTTTTGTGGAAAAAAGTATCGCTGGTGGCGTTGTTAAACAGATTTTCAAGGTTTTAAAATTTTAATTACCCCCTTACTCTCTTTCAAATTGAATTTGAACAATTTAAATCTAACCTGTCTTGGTTACGATGTTAATAAAGACTACCCAAATTCTAAAGGAAATCATGTGTCAATAGACTAACCATGGAGAGGTTGTAAATTGCAATATTTGATTCAAAATAAAAAACATTGCAGGACGATGGCTATATTCCTCAAAACTATAAAAAAATTGATGGAATGAAATACCCGGTAGGACTTTTATCATCGAATAGAAATATCTTTGCAAGATAACATGTACTTTCTCGTTCCCAATTACTCATTATTTGGCAGTGATTCACCAATTTTTCTATAAAAATTGATGTAGCCGTTTATTTTACCCACTGAGATAATGCATGTATGAAGATTAAATTGTTTGAGACGTGGTTCCAAGGAGAAGGAGAATGAATATATTCACGGTGCCGGGATAACGGGGAAAAGAATGTACAGGATACGTTGGATGAAGGCAGTTTTTGTTTGAAGAAATATTATCATTAAACAAGGAAAAAGCTGAAAATATTTAACATTTATTGATTATCAACTACTGAGACATGCGTCAGCAAAGAAGAAATGGATCGTCAAAGTCTTTTAGAGTGTATTACTTGTATTACACTAAGCGAATCTATGAAACGGTCTCTCTTGTGGTGCAAGATTTTTTATCAAAATTCAATCGAATATTTTATTTAGTATTGCTATTGAAGGAGAAAGTCTTTTTTAGATTTTTTTCAAAATGATTATTTTAATGGCGTATCTGCGTAGAGAGCGCTGATGTCGTACTTTCGGAATGTTTACCAAATATCCTATATACTCGGGAAGTTTGGCAAAAATAACTTAGTTGGTCTAGGTAGCTAATAGATAACTATTTTTAGTATCTTCATACTTAATGTGGCAATATAATAACATTTTTTATCTATTTTCTTTCGTTGAAGGCTAATGAAAGCGTTTCGCTTTTCCTATTCTCCGAGATATTTTACAATTATGATATAATATAAATGGCTGCGAGTGATACCTGTTAATTTGACCTCTCTTCTCATTTTAAAAGTTTAATGGAATAAATAAATATGTTAAGTAAAGATCGTAAATTGGAATTTAGCTCAATTCCTCTTCTGGAAAAGATAAGGTTATACGCAGTTTGCCCCTTTGAAATCACCTACCCGGACTTCTGGAAGCACCAGAAGGGTCGTTAAGATCCCGAAACAAAACGGGCGTGGAAGAGAAGCATTCATTAGCCCCTCAAGTCAACCATTAAAATTTCCTCCTGTTTAATTTCGACCCCTTAACTCCCACTTCTTCTTCCCATAACGCTTAATGTTTTAGTTTTATTCGGGCAAGGATTCTGTGTAATTTTTTACTGGCGGTGGTTTTTATTTTTCTGCGTTAATAATGCTTAATTGTGCTTGTTTTATAACACTGACTACTTTCAGAGAAATTTAGTGCTATTTCAAGTTATGTCAAACTGCTTACTCACTTTTGGAAATTGGCTTTGGTTTTTAGTGTGTCGTGCGATCTTACAACACACAAAAATAATATCCGAAAAAAATGAACTTTTTAAATCACGTTATCTCAGTTCATACATTAATACCTTAAAAAAATTCGTGTTATGTAATCAAGAGCAGGATTCCTGTAAATGTCAAAATTCATGGACATATTTTTATTAATTTACAAAAATATTACGGAAGGCATAAAGATGTGATTAAGGAAATTTTAGCTGTATATTAGGGTCTAAATCTAAAGTTTCATTACCTTTGTCATGGTGATTGATTATGAAAAGCGCATGGATTTGATTTATTAGCCTCGTACGTATTCTAAAAATTAAAATATATAAAATATTGTTTATTTGGTTATAATACGCAAAATTTTGTTTCCTGTTTTAATATAAAAATAATGTCTCATACTAGTTGTTGTATGAATTCAAGGCTAATTTCCAATAATTTAAGATTTTTATAATGTCACAAAAAATTATTATGGTGTAAGTTTCATGTAGAATACCTCTTCTCAGTTCAATAAAACTTTTTCTACTACTCTTCACACCTACAACCTGCCATTCTGCAAAATAAAAAAGCTTTTTATTCTCTTCTTCTTTTATCTAATACTATCCCTTCTGTCGTACTTCGATTTCCCACTATCTCTTAATATTTCCTTTACCCTTTCCTTCTGACTCTACACACTTTATCGAGCATATTCATCGCATATCCCAATCTGCTTAAATCTTCATCGTTCGTCCTTTTCTCTGATCAAAATATTTGGTTAATTTCAAATATTCAGTTCTCAAAAGCCTCAATAAGCTTCGCTCATCTTCTGGGCTACAGAGCTGCGCCATACTATATTTCAGCGGTCGGCAAAGTTCGTCTCGCGAGCCATATTCGTACGTGTACGGTGCCTTGAATGTGGCCTCTTCCACAATATAGTATGCCACATGCGGGCGTAGTTGGCGTTTACGTGTTTTTATATCCAGGCGACTGTCGTGAAGAGACTTATTGAGAAAATATTTCCACAAAACTAAAATGTCAACGCGATTCTCAAGGTTCTATCTTCGCATTATTCATATTGCTTTCGAGTGCGCAGCTTCGTATGAAAGACGAGTTGCAGTTAAAACATGCACCCCTGCGGTTGGCAATCCCAACTGCCTCAGTCCGAAGCGCTTTGCCTCCTCACCAAGGCTTTCGCCACAACGAATTGTGGAGCTCAAAATTTGCACTTATTTCCACTGATATGGAAATATACGAGAATAAAATATTTGAACTTAGTTCACGGCACAAGTGGTCTGTACTGAAAGACCAGAAGAAGAGGGATATGTTGATTTTTAATGCCCGCAATAGTATTCCTGACTCAAATTATAAGAATGAAAACTTAGAATTTAATGTTATTTCCTTATATTGGTCTGCACATTCTGGCGAACAATCATTTTCAAGCTAGGATCTTATCAAGAATAAAACTGAGAAGTCTTGTTTTTGATGGGAACCTGGAATCATGCCTTAAATTTAAAACAACAAAATGCAAACTTGACTTAACCAAACTTTCCAAGGAGACATTAGAAGTGATGCTGAAAATGTATTATTACTACCATCATACTACGACTGTAGAGATAATGTCAATACAATTAGAGGGATTAAGTGTAAAAAACAGATAGATTTAAGATAAGAGTGATAAACGAAAGACAGGGGTCATAAAAACAACCAGTGCGGAAGGTTCATATTCCGGGTAAAACATATTTTGGTGCGTATTCACCTCCTGCCACACACTCTCGCGGTGGCTTGTAGGGTATTAAATATCTATCTAAAATATTGATGTTTGTCAGCCATTGCCATGATTGAAATTTATGTGTTCCTTAAAATCAAAGTTCATCGTTGATAAGTATGAATATGATATCCCGGTAAAGGAAAATGATTTTTACACTCTGAAAATGTTATAGTGTAATGCACACTTAGCGGATAACTGAAAGTTAACATTAAAAGTTACTATCACGGCATTTCCCGGAGTTCCTTGGAATCTGATGTCAAGTTTCATTCAATGAACCTATAGTTTAACTAAGACCTCAAACTTTAAGTAAAATTTATTAAGTTATTTTTTAGTACCCTTGATGCAGCCGCTAGGGTTAGAGGTAGGAGCTAATGTTATTTTGTTTTATTTAGCACCCTGCGAGCTACCACTAGGGTCTGTGGTTGGGGATGATTACACACCACATTACTTTTGACCCAAAATTCTTTTCCTACATAGCGCGATCGGACAATGTTATTTTGATCCCTTATCGGTTTTGAGATATATGTAATCTTAAATGTATTTGTTCTGCATTTGATCTCTCGAAATTTATTGCTAGAGGGACTTCCTTCTAAGTTATGCGAGATATAATATTTAATCTGTCTCTATTAGACATCCTCTACCGCTTGGCGGAAATAAGTGACCCACGAGCATTGGACTTATATTTTTCCACAATTGTCCTTCCACTCCTAACTTATTGCTCCCCCATCTGGTCGATGTCAACACCTTCCAAACTGGCTACACTGGCTAATAGCATTTCCGATTTCTTCACTAAAATAGTAAAACACCGGGTCCCCGATCTCCCTAATGCGTCCGAAGATTTGATGTCGCCTTCACTTTCCACCTCTTATCTTTTCAACGAAAGGCTAAAATCTGATTTAAAGTTCATTTACAGTACTATTTCATATTCTTCTATTTCTGTTTATTGAACTTACTCCCTAAGATGCCATTGATCCTTATTTGCTTTCCTCCAACACATTTACTGCCCTAGCCATTTCCCAACTATCCATATTTAGATAATATGAGGAACTTTTATTTTTATTTCTGTTATTAATTGCTAATATCTGTTGATTTTGTATGCATGCAACCTTATTCGCAACCTTCGTTCAGGTCGACTCCTTTCAAATCTTTCATCCATACTGGCCTTGAATACTTTTTTCGTCCATCTCCGTCCCTTCATCCTCCCTATATGTCCAAACCATCTAAACATACTTTTCTCAATCGTTGACACCACAACAGCTTTCAATCCACAATACGCCTTCAAGTTATCTCAAAATAAAATGCGTCGTGGTCAATTTTTGGAAAAAGAGCAATTCCCACGCGAAAGCCTACTGCATCGGGAACCCCGAAATGGTTTTTTAGACTTGAGTAAATAGTTAGGAGTTAACTTCTGGCACGACCTCTCCTGGATGAAACACATACGGGAAATATGTGGGCAAGCTAACAAAATGTTAGGATTTATTAGAAGAGTACTTGGTAAATGTAATAAAAAGGTCAAATAGAAATGTAATATTTAGCTAAAAAAACAAAAAAAAACAGTTTCTGGCGTAACTTGGTGGAAAATCTTCATACTGACTTTTAATAATCAAACCACTTTACTTTTCCACATAAACTTTTTAATTTTTACTACCCAGGTTTCGTTATAACATAACATCATCAGGTAAAAATAAACAAGTCCAACACCGTATATATACATGTAGCAGACGGGGAGGAGATTTGAAACAAGAATAAAGGAACACCGAGCTTGTTTTAAAAATAACATCTCCGCATCACTATTCGCCAAGCACTTGAGAGATTGTGGCCACACCAGCGATTTTACTCCCGAATTTTTACATTTTGAGAAGAAAGGGTACCGTCTTGATGCGCTGGAGCAGTTGGAAATCCTTCAAAACACGAATTACGGGGAAGATGTTTTGACCAACGATTTTATTTACCCCTTCACATTGCCCGTTATTGTTTTTTCCCTCACCCCCTGCCAGCTCACCTGAAACCAAGTGAGACTTTTTCAACAATGTAGCGACTCCTCCCAACCCGCTACTGAGTCACCTAACTAATTACTAAGTGCCGTTCTCCCAGTTCATAATAATCATTTCCCTAATCCTCTGCCAACTAATCTGATGTCAGGTGGGCTTTTTGCAACATTGTATTCACCATATCCTTCCAACTAATTATATAATATTATCCACCTCAAACCATAGACTTTTAGTCCCCCTCTTCATAGCTCAACCAATCCTTTCTTTCCTCCCTCCTCTTCCCCTCCGCCCAGAGATATGTATATATACGGTGTTGGACTTGTTTATTTTTACCTGATGATGTTATGTTATAACGAAACCTGGGTAGTAAAAATTAAAAAGTTTATGTGGAAAAGTAAAGTGGTTTGATTATTAAAAATTAATATTTAGCTGGTTAGGCCTCATTTAGAATATGCTACAACTGTATGGGATTCTCATGAAGTCGAAATATTTGCTGGATTTGGACTCTATGCCGCTCCCATTTTGTTCACATGTGTCTAGCCTGGTTTCAAAGATATTAAATTTATTCAGAAAATCTGGTCATGCAAATGAACTCAACGGCTACGATTATTATTTACTTAGTCCTTATTGCTGTTTTAAATTATTGTAATATTGCTATTAAACTATAATTTAAAAATACATTCTCCCTGGTACATAAACGCTACCTAGCTCGTAATGTGTTCACATAGTAGTCGGTAATATTTAATCCTCAAGGAGATAACTTCGAACCACTAAAAGAGAATATGGAAAAATTGACCAAAAAGACTTATTCGAAATTTTATGAAGAAATATAGGGTAAGCATAGGCAATGTACACAATTTGAAAGATGAGTGTATTTTACAAGAGATAACTTTCCGAACTGTTTGCAGAAAAAAGCTGATGCTTACGAGTTAAATAAAGCTTCAGATTCATTACTCTGAATTATTATACATGAATTATACATGAAAAATACACTACATTCATACACAGAAAGGACATTAGGTCAGTATCTCAAGACTTTAAATTCCCAAATTATGTAATTCACGGCGTTAGTTCTTTCTGAATACCTTTCTAAAATAAATGAACTGTACGTTGACGCAATTAAAGTTTATTCCCAATCGCAAGTCTCTATTGGAGACCTCCGCGCTGTGCGTCAGTTCCACTCGGCCATGTTTCAGTTTTGTATCTGCAATGGCACACCATCAGAACTTCTTGTGCCAAATAAAATGCATATCACGATTAAAATCGGGCATTATTTATTTTTCTTAGTCGATTTATAGCTGACTCAGTAAATGGCACTCTCAAGTAGTGATAAGATGATCCAACTCGCGGACCAACTCTAACGCGAATTGCTCCTCAAAAATCAGTGGCGATATTTACTGGCTATAAGCCTCAATTACCGGTACGAAACGTAGTTGTCAAAGGTATCAGGTAAGATAGTATAAATACGATTTGTAAATTCACCCAGTGTACGCATTGAAATTGAATTTTTATTGTTTGAAGTTTATTCCTGTTGGCTCTGTGCATTAAAATGTTGTTTTTTCTAATATTAATATCGGCAATTTTAAAATATTATCTAATTTAATTCTGTATATCAGCGAAAAGAAATATACTCAATGTAATAAGAAGCAAGAAATCTGTCCTTTCAGATGTAGCGTTACCCATCTCGTACACTCAACCTCTAGCTGCCGTAATTGCTCGAAGCGGGGAGTTGGCGTCGGAGGTCTGAGGTGTTACCTGGATTTTAACCCGCTCCCTCCAGTCAATTTCTCCAGCATAGAGGTCAGTAGTCTGTGAAAAAGCGAATATAGTGAAATTTAATATTCCATATGTCTTACGTTTAAAATACCTAAGACCAAATTCAGTAGTGGGCCACTGGTTTAGTATGAAATAGCTAACTTTTAATGTTGCTACAGAGAAACTGGCGATACTATTACGCTCATAGATTCAAGCCTAGAGGCAATTTAATGATACTAGTTTCATTCAGAGGAAAAGGTGCGATGGAAAAGACAAATGTCCTAAAGGGGAGTTAAACAGTACTAAAATAAAAGTAAAATCGCGCGATGGTATATTCCACCAGCAGGATAGTTGATAATGACAAAGGTGAGTGAAATGATAGGAAGTTTTGTTTTTGGGCCAACTTTCATGTTCTACCAAAGCACATTACACAGTCGGGGAGTCCTTTTATTGGATTTTGTTTTATTATATGTAAGTCGCAATAGTATCAACAAAAATCTATCTACATATACTATTGCTATTATTGTCATCAAAATTATAATGTACTCTAGTAGAACCTGCAGGTTCTACTAGATTTCAATACAAATTAAAACGTTTATAAAACGTCTAAAAATGCGTGCAATTACAATGCCAATAATTTCAATCTTTTTAAAATGTATTTGATCACTTTTGAAAGATTTTCAGTTACGAGTACATTTCTGTAACTGTTTCATTTTAATTTCTCTATCTTTTGCTGGATATTTTGTGTCTAATATACTAGATCTATCCGCAAACCGTAAATAATTTTCATATGTTATTGGGATGTTGGACGGGATGAAGGGAGGAAAGAAGTACACCGAGATGAAGAGGGACCTGATATAGATTAGTTTTCTAGGTGGGGAGTCACAAAATGTTTATTTGATAGTTGTGTCCATCCAAAAATGTGATACTACCTTAAACGGTAGATTACCTAAAAAAATGCATTTTATCGTAGCCCACAGGTATAAAGAAAATATTTGCAAATAATGCAGTACGTCCAATTCCAATTTAAATTATCGAAAATTTCTGATAAAATATCTTACAAAGAAACTGCAAAATATTATTTTGCAAATTCGTGTTTGAGAGATTTTTGATTATGATTATCCAAAAGTTCAATAATTTTTATTCTCAGACAAGAGGTACCTTTAATAAGAACAGGAAATGTCACTGATTCTTTAACTTACTAATTTCCTCTGCTATAATATATTTTTAAAGTTTAAGAATTGATTGAATTAATAATTTTTATTTTATAGTTGAAAATATAAAAGAGATTAAGGATAAAAACTGATTTTGAACAGAAATATTCATTTTTAGGGCGGGGAGAAAATAAGTGCCTCAATAAAAATTGTTTTACAAGCTCTACACATCGTTTGCCCTTGCTAATTAATCCAAATGCTCTCCGCTTCTGGCTGACTAAGAGCTTTCTACTAACCGGATTTGCGCAGTCTAAGTTTGAGTGAAGTAGGCATTCACCGGCGACATGTTAGCGTTAAGAATCCGTCACGCCAGCGGATGCGTCCTCCGTTTCCGGCCACAAAGCCATTGAAAATAAGGAAGACTAAAGTGATGGTTTGCTGATTCGTAAAAGAGAAATTTTACATTTACGGAATAGCGTGTTAAATCTGAAGTTTGCCCTCAATCATTACTCCGCACTTGAGCTAATTAATGAGATACTTCATTCTTCACTGTGCGTTTCATGGAATTTCAATTAAAAAGTCAAAACGGGTGAAGGGAGATGTTGTTTATTAATCACGGGATGAGCACTGAGTACGTCAGGTGGTGCGGATATCGAGGAGGAAGAAGAAGGGGGTGTGGCATAAGAAAATTGAATAATAGATTGTCAGAAGTGAAAACAAGATACCATTAAAGTGGACGCAGAATCCATGAATAAAATTATACAAAGGGAATAAACATGTTCTGAGTGAACGTATTTTGGTTTTAACTGAGTCTTGCCTTTATATCGTTCATATAAAGCGTATTCCATAGTATTTACAAGTCGACTCTTACTTTGGCCAATTGCATTATTTTTAATTTAACTTGGGACTTTGCTTTTCACTCATCGCAAAATAATACAAAAAATTTAAAATTTTGTGTGACGTGTGCACGCAGAATTAATTTTACATGAAAATCATTACTAAAAATTAAAAAGCTAAAATGAAGCTTTTAATATTGGTGAAAGGCAGTGGGACTAGTTTGAGGTTGGTGCTTCAAGAGATTTTGGTGCCAAGAAAGTCTTCAAAACAAAGCATTCCTTGGAAAACAATAAAACCGAGTGTCATTATGATAGGCATGACCAGCAAATTCCACTAATGTTTATTTCACTTGCCTCGAGATGCTTGCCTTGACAGCTGTATGGCACATTCTCCTCCGCCATAGAGATGGAAGAGAGTAGTGGAAGAATCGACCAATGGGAATAACTAGATATTAGAAAGACGAGTGATGATAATTGATACAAATAGTTAAATGGTTACAAATGGTAGTTTAGGCAACTTAAGAGTGAAAGACTCTTTCTCAAGGTAAATTGAGTGTGGCGTGAACGTAATGCTTCCTTTACTGGGATTTGTACATTTAGTAAATATGAGTAACGAAAAATGGGATGAGGAAGAAAAGATGTGGGCAAATAACAAAGAACCGAAAAAGTAGAGTGAAAAAGTAAATGTTGAACAGTTACGACACCCACACATTTACGCCCTCATCCTCTCCTTTGCATGTACCCCCTCTGCTAGAAATCGTAGTCGTCGCTATTCCCTGAGGGACGTCTGACTCTAATTTCTTCGAGATATTTATTCTGTCTCTGACTAAACGAGTCTTAAACAAATGCTTAGCGTGAAAGGACCGCCATCTGCTGTTAAAGTAATGAATGTATTTATTTTTTTTGGTAGGTAAGTGACTCAAATTTATTAATAAGACTGATACATATGTTTTACATTATTAAGTTGAATTTATTATTAACTAAAGCAGGAAAGTTATTTCTTCGAATATTTCTTAATGTTATTCCGTCACATTGCATGCCTTAACTTAGTTTTATTAATCTCAAATCAAACAAAATACTGGGAGTTATTTATAAGCAATTTTGCTTGTTATCTGCTTCGCAGTAATGCATTTTACTCGATATCATTCTATCTAGTTAAATACACATACCGCTTTCAGTTCGTAGTGTTAAGGATACTGTAGCATATGGATCATTTAATTTACAATTTCCCCGATTTACACTCTTCACGCATTTGTCTTTGATTGTTCACCATGTAAACCATCATGTTAACCCATTTTTCATCCCTCTCGTAATTTCAGCTAGATACACATATTTTTGCAAGCAGCTGAAAGGGCGTGAGGCGACGGGTGTTAGGTCACCACCCATACAAGTGCAATCCCAGTCATGAAACCTCTACACAAATATTAGTTTGATCATTTTCTCGAATAAAGTAACATACAATATTATTCAATTGCAGAATACGGATATTAAAATCATGCGGTAGAGCTCTTAAAAAGATACATGTATTAAATAAAAGTTAACATGCACAGTGTCGAAAAAATATATACAATGCCAATTATAATCCTCTCCTACGCGATTGCTCTTATATCTAGTTTGATACCTAACGGTGCGTAGAAAAAGCAACATTTAAAATCTATCCGTTTTACAATAACAGGTAAATGTGAATCTCCCTGATTTAACGTAGGTGATCTGATTTACCAGGGTAAGTCGGGGCCTGTAATTTGGTTTTAACATCCTCAGATAAGTAACCTACCTCAAATATACGCAGTAAATTTAACTTGTAATTCAAACTACAGTTAACTAGTAGCTCTAATCCTAATTCTTTCATATGTGCTATTAAAATGCTACCTTTGTCATAAAAACTATTCCCAAACCTACCTGCTCTACGTTGCAGTCACTCTAGTTCCAAAAGCAAGTCTACTTCGTAAGGATCCCGTAAAATTGAAGCATATTTTAGGTGGGGCCTACCTAACGTGAAATGACAATTTTTGTTTTTATTTTCAATATTTGTTTAAAATTTATTTTCCCATTTTGTCGGTTATGAAGTTATTTTGGTCGCCTCAGTGGTCTTCCTAAAAGATGAGGAAATTTATTCTTTTTTCTCCGCAAATGCCACTTCATCTTTCGAGGTCTGTGTTAATATAATAATCCTAATTGACTCTTATTCGCTGAAAGGCTGAATAACATTTTTGTATTTAAAAAAACCCCTTGGTTTTACTTTAGTAAAGACACCATTGGCTATGGTGTCCAAACCGAATCACCTCTAAGCAATTCTTCAACGAAAAATATTACATGTAGATTTGCCGTAAGTTGATGTACGTAGAAAACCTAGAGAAGCGACCACTTTCCACCAGGTCCTTCTTTGGAGCCAGCCGCCTCCTACGATTGTCCGAGTACATACGAGTTCCTTCTTGTTTTCCCTGGGTACGCACATGCATCTCTCCCTCAGTCCTATCCTCCCTTCAACCCGTCCCCCCACGTTCTTCCCTCACAGTCGAGCCAAACCCCTTTCTTAGACCCATCTCCCTTCCTAAGGCACGGCATGTATCTCTTTCGCCCGCCGCCTGTCTCCCGCATGTGATGTTTCGTTTAATTAATTGCCAAGGGCCACTCTTAGAATGAAATTTCTGCGGCGAAATGATGAAAAATTGAAAGGAGGATAAGAATTCCGCTCTTATTTTCAGGGGAAAAAATGCCGAATATGGAGTAGGGGCAGACGTTGAGGGACGCGCAGGAGTTGGCTGGCGTAGTGGTGTGGGTGTTGGTGATGGTGTGGGGGCGAGGAAGACTGGGGTGGGAGATTGTCTTTGTGGGGTGAAGGGGATGGATGGGTATCGAAGAGAGCTGAGGAGGTGGAGGTAGGGGAGGCGACCGTGGTGGGAAGGGCGATTAGGGTGGGCATAATATTGTGAGGTGGGGAGGGGGTGTGCTCGAGGCCACTAAATGGCATGGGGCGGAGAAGGCTTGCAGCGGAGGCTGGCGGCGCCTCTAAAAAAACGCCTTAATTAAATAGCAACCATTTAATGAACCTCGTTTCTTTCACATTTCTTATTCGGTGGCTCAGAATGAAAGGAGAAAAATAAGTTAGGCCTGAAGGAATATAAATTCTCGTTTTTCTGCATCCCTTAGAAAAAAACACTAATTTCTAAATAGTACTCAGCATCACTTCTTTGTCCTTCCTCAAATGTACTTTTTCGAGGAAGGTCACCTTGAAAGTGATGCCTAATGTCATCAAAACAATTCAGTGTCTGTATACTCCAGGAATATTTGCTGTTACTTTCACAAGCAGCATGAAGGAATGTGAATGGTAAATGGATAGCTTTTAATATCACTTTAAATAAAAATTTATGTTTATCCAATATTCCATGAATTCATGAGATGAAATATTTGTTAAAGAGTTAAAATCTGCAAATTCATTTTGCATGTTGAATATACTTTGGAATAACTGTAACGATATTTTTTTGCGGAAAGGAATTTTAAATAGCCTTTTTAACGAGGTTTGAAACATTAGGTGACTTTAGGATTCCTAATTATTTTTTTACGGTACTACCTGCACCATTGTGTCATCCACTCGTAAATGAACTAGATACCCATATTTTACGTCATCACCACAATTTGAAAATAATTTCAAAATCATGATAGTTAAAATATGTAGCAGGAAAATATATTTTTGCTTGAATTAATACAAATAAATTGTGCCTTAGCATTTTCACAATTTTGTTTTTTTATTTAAATTTTACTTGTTGAATTGATCTGATTGATTTCATTCCATTTTCATTGCACGATGGAAATTATATAAAAGTACAAGTTTTTTAATTTTGTGTAAAAATTTGTCATTTTTGAAATATTGTATGATACGTCATCAAATTAATATTTTAAGTCATCACTTTAGATTTTTTTCCGATAATGTATTTCGTCATATTGCTTATTATTCTCAATTAATTCCACAATTCTATCTGTTTATAGCGTATTATGGCGTCATCTTCCACTTGCTAATAAATGAGCGTTGTTACACGTTCCTAATGTTCTAATACTACATAGATACGCCTTCACTCAAAGAATTTTCTGTTTGTGAACTATGAAAATGAAAGATAAACCATGCCTGCAAGTAGCTGAGAATATAGTTGTTCGCGAAGACCCACTTTTAATACTGTTGCAAATATTTTCAGAGTGCTCCGTTGCGTATATTCCGTGTACATATTTATAGAACTATTACCTTTCGATTTACCTAGATTAAAAAATATTTTACGATAAGATTGGAATTCTCGGTCACAAACCAGGCAACCAGAGATAACTCAGTTCTTTCACTCTTTTATTTATGGCTAACGTGAGGAATTTATTTTCAATTAGCCGCACCTTATAAGGAAAAGACTACTCAACTAGGAAGGCAAACAAATTGCTTCGGTCCAGCGTATATCTTTCCATTCCTGCGTGCATTTGCGGAGTGGTTATCGCCCCTCCCTCTCCTCCCTCCCTCGCAGACTGGACCGCTGATTTCATTTCCACTCTCTTTCACCTTTCACCCCTCTCGTCTCCCATGCACAACCCATAAAATTTAACCTAGGCTTTTCCCCTCACCCTGTCATTTTCTTACCCTCTGGGGGAGGAATTTCCAACACTTGCCTTATCTTTCTTCCCTCATCTATTCTAATGAAATGTCCAAACCATTCTAGCGGATTTTCTTTATTCCTTTATCCCTCTTCATCAAAAAAGTCTGTCGCTGCCCTTTACTCGTGTACAGGTGTTTCGGAGAGGATGCAGAGGTAATGAAAAAACTCGTAAAATATTTATCTTCTCAGACACAAGACAATGTGTATCCCGAAGAGTTAATTTCAATGATTCTGTTGTAATTACTCCGCTAAACGAATTTGGGGAATAAAATTCCGAATCCTTTAAAACTGAATTTACGAGGCTTATTCAAGTGAAGATACTTTAATTTCCAGAGTAATCGTTCATGCATCTTCTTCTATGAATATGTTGTATCGTGGCTAAAAGTAAAAAGGCTCTGCTAGATCAAAAGCGAGGTTGGTTTGAATGAGATATCGGTGCCTTGGTTGGATCATAGTTACGAATTATCTTATTTTAAATATTTACATTGATCCATTAGATTGACAACATCAGTACAGTATTTATTTTAAGATTCACTATTCGATGAATCAAATTACTACTCCGATATATTTTAAGTTATTCACATAGCGATGACCAATGCAACTACGTTATCTTTGTATTTGTCCGTAAATTTATTTATTTTATGAGGTTTAATAATTTTTTCCTGTTGAACTGGACTTTGATATTATTTTTAAAGTTCCTATTACATTTTTAAGAGGATATTTTTTGTATTCATTCGCATTGCCCAAGTTCAATGCCTATATCTACAATTGATATTTGATCCATTCAGCTTCCCTTTAGGTCAGAGCTACATTATTCCGATTGGTATATGAAAGCTGGGTTAATTAAAGATGTGATTATACTCCTTTGCAGCAGACTAAAGGATTTGATTTGAATTCATTCTTTGTCCAAATTAATGCAGATATCTTTTAGAATAAACGTTACGTACCCGTACGAATTGAAATCAATATACATCTATGTATTTAAACATTATTTCATCGCAGTTCCCTTTATTCTTTACCACATGTATATACTATTCAATTTGGAGGATATGTCGGCTAAAAACGCCTTAATTCATATTTTTAATAACACAGCTCATGTATTTTGATTAGACAGAAATATCTTATTATTTGATTAATTGGAAAAATTAAGGATATTCGTCAAATATTATCCCCTTCATCAGAGGTGGCTGACTGGAAACATTGACTTTTTAAAATCATGTAAGCAAAAAGCATTGAAAATATAGGTAGTATATTCATCCACAATATGGTAAAAAGCAGTTTTATAGTTGGGAACATATATTTGGTTAATACATATTCATTCGCTTTTTGGAATCTGATTATTTCAAAAGCAAGCTGAAGTTTTAGGTAAATGCGCATTCAATATTAAGAAACGATTGCTTTCAGCTTGATTAGTATAAAAACCAATTGAAGAATGAGAGAAGTTTCGACGTTTTTAAACGTATGACGTTGTTCCCCGACGGTCTCCTCTGGACGTGTTTATTTGGAAGGTTCGGTCTAGGAATACCGATGGTTCACAATACGTAAATTTTGATGATCAATTCTAGAAAAAAGGTCATTCTTTTGGTGCCATACATATACAGTAGGTTTACTTTGGGTGATCTTCTCTTAAAATCATCGAAATTGAGTGAGTTAAATTAAAAGGAAATTGAGATTTTGAAGTTCTTCTCATTGCGGATGAATTTAACGAGCTTTTGCAATGAAAAGGAAACCAAATGCGATCATAAGTGTGATTGGTGAGTTTTCCCCCTTCTCAGTGTGGATCTTTCCGGTAGCTGGGAAATTTGGTTAAATGGTTTGGTAGGAAATGAGATGGATAGGCTTCACAGATTTGAAGCGTAGTAAAAGGAAACAGGAAGACACAATGCGCCAATTTGAGGAAAAGTGGCTGCGGGAACTTGAAAGAATCAAATCCCGAGACCGTCAGGGATTGGGTGGTCTTAAAGCAAAGGGCTAAAACCGTTTAGAATGGCGGACTGTGATTTAGATATTATTATTAATGACTAAGGCCATCTCCCTGAGAAAACTCATGATTGCTTATTTTTATTAATTCAATCTGTAATTTATCCGAAATATGTGAAGCCACTAAATTAAAAAATGGTCATACGTTTATTTCAATTGATGACGGCGGAATTTTAAATGTTCAAATGATACTACAATTGTTAATTTTAATTAATCTATGAATAAGTACTTTTAAATAATACCAATGAAATCTTGACCTCTGAAAGATATCTTCCTGAAGTAATTACTCTATTAAAATATCTAGTAATATCTCTCAAAGGTTATTCGGATTGAAATGACCCTAGAAATTTATCATATATACTTAGTAAATAATTTTCAGGAAAATCTATTAAAAATATTTGCTTCTGCTATAAATTTGTATTTTGTTTTCTTAACTATTTAAAATTCATTTCTAATCCAAAATCACGTTCGTTATTAAGTTTATTAGAAAATGTTTCTTGATGAGCCATTCTCTCTTTTGCGCTCGTTTTTTGGGGCCTAAGGTGATCATTGTGTGTTCATGTCATATTAATTTCTGTGTATTCCATTCTTTTATTTTTATCAAGTGTTTATATTTAGGAAATTAAAAAGGAAGATTTGAAGGTTTGAAATATTGATATAATTATGGCGTCACGAAAAAGTTCTTTTCTTGATTTATTGCATGGCTAGCATAACAGAAAAATGTTTTAACTTCGATTAAGTGCTTAAGATCCTATAAAACCGACATGGGATTGGAGGGCTGAAAGGTAGGTAAGACTTATTATGGGATAGTGTTAGTTAACGATCGTGCGTCAAAATATTTATATGCATTGGGTTGCCAGAATGCGTTGAGTATTGTGGAGTAGGAAAACAGGAATCCCAGGCTTGATGTCCTTTGTCTCCGTGGCTGTGTTCCTTGTTCTCCTAATGGTCGGCTCAAGGCATTTCCTCGAGAAACGAAACGTGAGTGCAGAGCACTCCTCGACCGTAACGAAGGTCACAAGCGAGGAGCACGGGGATTTGGGTGTTTATTCGGGAAAGAATAAAAACCAACAAGAACTTAGGGGAAGTTTTGTTTTGGAAATGGAAACGTACGATTTGCAGGAGAGTCCGTCGCATGGACAAATTTTTTTCACTCGAGGAGCGCATCTTTGGCTGCACTAAAACTGTACCCTGTATGAACCTCCAAGAATACCTGTAATGGATTCAACTGTTCGCGTATCCCCTTTGCATCAATTTTTTTTGCCACTTTTCCTACTGCGTCCGCCTTTCCGCTGTTTACGAAAGGTAACCTAGTACCATACGCACTAAAAAAATTGCTATAAAGTACATATCTCCATGCTACTTTGTCCATAATTTAATTAGGAAACTACTTAAACACGGAAATCACCCTCACATTTAACAGGAAAATTAATATTATTGGTCATTATTTATTTCGTTGACCACGACTTTTAAATAAGTTTGCACTAATGAAGCGTGAGTGAATAATTGAACCGAGTTACGACACAAATGATGGCACAAGATATACATATTTTTCATATATATGTATATATATAAATATCATCATTATTTTCAGTTCAGTTCAGTTCCATAAATATGGGATGAGAATCAATATTAATAAAACAAAGGTTATGCGAATTTCCAGAAAGATAAAGGCTAAGCTAAATATTAAAATAGGCGGGGAAAGAATAGAGCAGGTTGAGCAGTTTACATATCTCGGAAGTGTTTTGGACCAATATGGTCAAAGTAGTAGGGACGTAAGGAGAAGAAATGCGCTAGGCAAGGAGGCTTTCTCAAGGAGGAGGGAGTTGATGACGGGGACGTTGAGTAGGGATGCTAAGACAAGACTCGTAAAAACTCTGATATGGAGCGTAGCTATGTACGGCGCGGAAACGTGGTCACTGAAGCAGGAGGATAGACGTAGATTGGAGGCTTTTGAAATGTGGGTGTGGAGAAGAATGGAGAAGGTGAAATGGACCGAAAGGAAAACAAACAAGGTACTAGAGATGGTGGGTGAGGAGAGGGATTTGTTAAGAGAAATCCTATGGAGGCAGGAAAAATGGATGAAAGGCGTATTGAGCGGTAGTGGAATGTTGAAGAAGGTAATGGAGGGGAGAATGTTGGGCAAGCGAGGTAAGGGGAGGAACAGGATAGGGATGTTGGACGGGATGAAGGGAGGAAAGAAGTACACCGAGATGAAGAGGGACCTGATATAGATTAGTTTGATAGGTGGGGAGTTACAAAATGTTTATTTGATAGTTGTGTCCATCCAAAAAACCTACCTTAAACGGTAGATTACCTAATAATAATAATAATATATAAATATATATGAAGTCACTTTCTTGAAAAACCCACGAGCGTGCACAATAATGTAAATTCACTAACTAGTCGACAAACACAGAAACTGAAACATATAAAAGATATAGAACATATAAAACATATAAAACTCTACTATATTTATACTACTACTACTACATATTGAGAAACAGTGAGTCCCTCATTTATATGTTTTAGTTTCTGTGTTTGTCGACTAGTTAGTAAATTTACATTATATAAATATATAAATTTATATATGACTTAGACAGCAACACACAGCACGAGAACACATAAAAAGAGACTCACAATAATATCTTGATAATTTCCACGGACGTCTTCTTCGGAAGTTAAGAAAGACCCGGAAAATAAGATAAGATAATATTCTTGTGAGTGTTCTTTTTGTGTGTTCTCGTGCTGTGTGTTGCTGTCTAAGTTTTTTATTCAACACTTCCGTGTTACTTCGAAGAAATAATCTACATATATATATATATATATATATATATATATATATATATATATATATATATATATATATATATATATTCATATATATCTGTCAGGGATTGGAATCTTCTTGCTTAAATGAGTCAGAATAAGGACACAGACTCCGGAATTAATCATACACTTTACGTGGCTGCAAAGTGCATTCAGCATATGGACAACGAGGGGCGTCACTTACCTGATTTGATTTTTAAAACTGTGAAACAAAAATTTAAATATGTGCGTACGTTAAAAAATTATAAAAAGATTCTGTTTAATAAAATGTGTTTTATTGCGTTTTGAAAAAAGGAAATAATGTTACCGCACCCTGTATATGAGAAAGGTGAGGGTGGTTTGGTTGTGAGACACCTGTCAATTATTCCTATAGGTACATAATTGTACTGCACCTTATGTCGTTACAAGCGTGAACGCTGGTATACCAATTCACCATTCACAACCAAAATTCATGGACTCCAACTGTTTAAAATAGAAACTAAACACCCTTTCAGGTTAGGTTTTTTCATTTTCGACAGACGAACGAATAGTATGTCGTATTTGAATGCGTCTTTATGACTGCTGTTTATTATTTATTTTGAATGAAACTTTAGATTGGTAATTAAAAAAAATGCGTAGTGTATACATTTCCAGTCAAAAATGCTTCAAAGGGACCAAGAAGGATGCCTTTTTTGTTTTCTTACTCATGATGAATTATCACAGCCTTAATGTAACCCCATTATCATTGAATGCATTTGTAGAATGCCAAATGTTCCACTTCGATTCGAAGGTTCCATTGGATTGGAATATATTTTTTTGCATTGAAATTTATAGCCTTTTTCTGCTTTGTGTGTGTTTAACAATCTATAGAAACTAGTATACAGGGGTGTAAAGAGTAAACCCTCAATACATACCCCGACATACAATAAAAGTTGAGTCTCTAAAGACGCAAGCTACGGTACTTCTCTATCATATCTTCTCCTCCGAACTTCTTCTAAGGCATCCATAAATCTTATCATTAGTTACACTGTCAAACTATTACAATAGTGTTCATTCCAATAAGTAAAAAGGACATTAATGTCAAGTAAAAAATTAATAAGAAGAAATTTTCCAAATAATCAAACTATCTCAAGGTCATCAACAAATGATTGAGTAGGGCAAATTATTACGTATGGGAAGATCAATTTGGGTTTAGGAAGGGGAGAGATGCGTGTGGTGCCACTGTAGTACTGAGATTAGTTATCGAGAAGAATATAGAATACAATCAGGACTTATTTGCCTGTTTCATAGATTTCGAAAAAGCGTTTGATCTACATCTACATCTACATTAGTACCCTGCGAGCCACCAAAAAGGTGTGTGGCAGGGGGTGTAGCACCATGAGGGAAGGGTAAGGGTTGAGGGGGTTGGGAGTTAGGTGAGGAAAGGTGGGGGGAACCTGTAGGAAAAAAAATATATACATATATATATATACACATACATATATATACATACATACATACACACATGTATACACATCCTCGCGAAGTCCCTAACCTGTACGTTAATACTTATTGTAATGAACTAACTCCTGGGGAATTTCGGCTACAAGCATTCTGGTCCCTTATCGTTCTTGGAAAAAATGACATTTTAAACCTGTCAGTCTTGCAGTCTATCTCTCTAGTCTTATATTCGTAATCCCTTCGACCGTAATACGTTGGGGCTCGTATTATATCCTTGGTGTCATCGGAAAAGGGCCCATCTTTAAATATTTTTAATAAGTTTAATCTATATTGGAAACGCCGCTGTGTAAGAGAATCCCAATCTAAATTGTCTAGCAAAGTGGATACGCTGCTGAGTTGGTCATAACAATGTTTGACAAATCTAGCCCCCCTCCGCTGAACTCGATCTAATTCCGAAATCAAATTTATGTTATGAGGATCCCATATACTGGCAGCATACTCTAGGTGGGGCCTGACCAAGGCAAGGAAACATCGTTCTTTCACCTTTTCGTCGCATTTACCTAGCACTCTTTTCACAAATCCCAATTTTTTATTAGCACGACCGCATATTTCTCATATGTGTTTTCCCCAGGACAGATCGTGAGTAATTGTTACACCCAAGTATTTAAAGGAATCTACCCTCTCGATATTGGTTTGTTTCACTTTGTAACTATAAGGGAGGGAATTACTCTTTTCCCAAAAATGTATTACTACGCATTTTTAAAAATTCAATTCCAATTGCCATGTATCGCACCAATTTTGAATTGCATCTAGGTCGTTGGCTAACACGACTCTGTCTTCGTGACTTCGGATGTCCCCATAAATTACTGCATCATCGGCGAAAAGACGGAGCTTGCTATTAACTACGGTACTGAGGTCATTGATAGAGTGAATTGGAAAAATTAATGCGTGTATTGCAGAAAATGGGAATGGATTGGAGGAACAGGAGACTGATCCGCAACCTGTACATGTCTCAGACTGCTCAGGTGCGAGTGGGGAACGGAGAGTCCGGATGGGCAGTGTTAGGAAGAGGGGTAAGGCAGGGTTGCCCATTCTCACCGGTGCTGTTCAACGTACGTGTACTATATATGTGGAGGAAATGATTAAAGAGGCATTGGAAGAACTGGAGGTAGGAATGAAAGTCGTTGAGGAATTCATAAAATAAGTTAGGTATGCTGATGACCAAGTTTTAGTTTGTCAGTGAGCCAAGGGGTTGCAAGCATTGCTGTGTGAATTGGAGGTTTAGTGAGGTAGATATGGGATGAGAATCAATATTAATAAAACAAATGTTATGCGATTTTTCAGAAAGAAAAAGGCTAAGCTAAACATTAATATAGGAGGAGAAAAAATAGAGCAGGTAGAACAGTTTACGTATCTCCGAGGTGTTTTGGATCAACACGGTCAAAGTGTAGGAACGTAGGTAGAAAGATTGCGCTAGGCAAAGAGGCTTTTAAAAAGAAGAGGGAGTTGACGACAGGGACGTTGAGTAAGGATGTTAAGATAAGACTCGTAAAAACCTTGATATGGATCGTGGCTATGTAAGGTGCGGAAACATGGTCTGTGTTTATTTAGGAGTCACCTAATTTTTATATGGTGGTTGCGTCCATCCAAAAGTCTACCTTAACCAGTAGATTACCTTATCATAATAATAAATAAATACATATTTATGTATTCATAAACTTAATACTTTATAATTCTGGAGAAATTATTGGGTTATTAGGTTATTCAATACATTACATGAAAAATTATGAATAGAATATTACCATCACATACCCAGTTGCTAGAGCCTTTTTTATCTTCCCAAAGGGGAAAATAAAACCACCCAGATGGGAAAGAATCTAGGAACAGGATTTTTACTTTTCCTTTCATTATTCATTTATATCGTTGAGGATAATACAATTAGTTAAAAATCTTAGAAAACATTGCTTTTAAATTAGAATTTCAAAGCTTTATTTGATTACCTACTGTACGCATAGGTGAATGCTTCATAATAATAATACAGAACTTAACTAAGACATATAAAGGTTAACTTTACCTGTTTTCCCACCCTGCGTTCTTCTGTAGTCTACTCTTTATCGCTTATACATTCTTTAACCTCATTATCGATATTTTCATATCTTCCAATTAATATTGGAAATAGCACCCTGTTCCTTGTGGCCTACGCTAGCATCATCCCGTAATCCGTCGATTTATTTACGTCCCCTTCTCAGGATTCGATTGGACCCCCTTCTATCTCTTCCGCTTTGTCGGAAAGCATTGGCGAGACATCGAATGCCCACGTGAATTTGGAAGTATAGGTCTGTGGTTTCACAATGGTATCCCCTACCCACAAAACCCTCTCTTCCCTATTCTCCGCGTCCTGTATGCAGAAACGTGATGGGACTCAGTTACTATGGACGGGAAAAAATAGGAACTAACCGAATGGGTCTGAGACCGGAGGAGGAAGGAGATAGTGTTTGCCTTTTTTCACAGAAATTAATTCGAAAAAAAACCCGCAAACATTTATTTCTTCACTTTTCAAATTTCATTTTTCATTTTATTTAGGTTGTTTTTTCTGTTTTAATTCCAATCATGGAAACCCACAGAGAATCAAATTTGGAATTACATTGCTTCATCCAGAATTTTCGCTTTTCGGATTCCATTTGGTTCTTCCACAAATCTCTGGTTTAAAACAATGGTCAGTTTTTTTAATTTCCATTATTACGGCTATAATTGAATGACTTCCTATAATATAATCCATGTTTACATAATATCTGGAATCAATTTATTGCATTTTGCGTTCTCAATGCTTTTAAAATCAGAATCAATTAGCAGTGTGCCAAATGAGATAACTTCACTTTGGGACGTTTAAGGTACATGCCTTCGTGTAATCATAATGTCGTCAATTTTTTTATTTTCTAGCAAATGGAATCATTATTAGCTAACTAATAATCTGAAATAACTATTTATTTTCGGAATACACGTTTGTAAATATTTATATATTGTATAAGAGAAAAAAAATATCTCTGCTATTGTAAACCGTGTAGCCTATTTTGGAGGTCTTGCAAAAGTAGCCCCCAATCTTGTGGTTTATATACAGCTTCTTTTGTTTTCCTTTTAATTAAAATGAGGTATCAAATAATAGGTGGTACTTTTATTATAATATGATGTATCATTTAGAAAGATATTCATGGAGTTTTTTATACGCATATTTCCCTAGAAGTAATTATGCAAAATTCATGACCACACTGCTTCCACTATCGCAATACTTGAGCTCTACACTATATATATATATATGCATATGTATACACACACACATACATGATGGGCAGTGTTAGGAAGAGGGGTAAGGCAGGGTTGCCCATTGTCACCGGTGCTGTTCAACGTATATGTGGAGGAAATGATTAAAGAGGCATGGGAAGAACTGGAGGTAGGAATGAAAGTCGGAGGGGAATTCGTAAAATCGGTTAGGTTCGCTGATGACCAAGCATTAGTTGCTCAGTCAGCCAAGGGGTTGCAAGCATTGCTGAGTAAATTGGAGGTTCAGTGCAATAGATATGAGATGAGAATCAATATTAACAAAACAAAGGTTATGCGATTTTCCAGAGTGAAAAAGGCTAAGCTAAACATTAAAATAGGAGAGGAAAAATTAGAGCAGATAGAGCAGTTTACATATCTCGGAAGTGTTTTGGACCAATACGGTCATAGTAGTATGGACGCAAGGAGAAGAATTGCGCTAGACAAGGAGGCTTTCTCAAGGAGGAGGGGGTTGATGACGGGGACGTTGAGTAGGGAGGTTAAGAAAAGACTCGGAAAAACTCTGATATGGAGCGTAGCTATGTACGGCGCGGAAACGTGGTCACTGAAGCAGGAGGATAGGCGTAGATTGGAGGCTTTTAAAATGTGGGTGTGGAGGAGAATGGAGAATGTGAAATGGACGGAAAGGAAAACAAATGAGGAAGTACTGGAGATGGTGGGTGAGGAGAGGGGTTTTGTTGAGAGAAATCGTATGGAGGCAGGAAAAATGGATGAAAGGCGTATTGAGCGGTGGTGGAATGTTGAAAAAGGTAATAGAGGTGAGTATGTTGAGCAAACGAAGAACGGGATGGGGATTTTGGACGGGATGAAAGGAGGAAGGAATTACACAGGGATGAAGAGGGATCTGATGTAGATTTTCTTAGGAGTCACAAATTATTTATTTGATGGTTATGTCCATCTGAAAACCTACCTTAACCGGTAGATTACCTAATATATATATATATATATATATATATATATATATATATATATATATATATATATATATATATACATACATACATACATTTTGAAAAGTTTCTGTTTGCTTATCGGGAAAGCAAGATCAAATTGAATCAAATAGAGTAAAATGAAATTACACTAGGTTCTAGCATGCAAAAAATATCATTATTAATATAGTTGTTCAAGTTTATATGTTTTTCCATGGTTCCTAACTATACAAAAGTCTGACAAGTATTATTTGTTATGTATTGTAATACTCAATATGCAAGTTCTTTCGTGGAAAAATATTTTTAAATAGCAGAAGAGCATGATATTTTATGAGTTTTGAATGATATTTTATGAATTATATCAGAGGAAACGGTAAATTTGCATAATTGTAGCTACAAATCAAATGATACTTGTTTCTTACGAAACAGAGGCCTGACGGTACACCAGGTATTTTGAATAATAATAATATTTGTACTATAAAATAACTTGAAGTGTGACATTATATTCATTGCAATTATTTTTATGGGAGGAAAACTTTCTTATGAACTACCGTTTTTGATTTCTAAATAATATATTTAATTTATCAATCTCTTCGTACGTCTTATAGATGAAAATGATTTTTTATGTCATTGTTGGGAGTTGTGACATATTTTAAGCACAATTTTGTAGAACACATATAGCTAACTCCTGTAGCATATTTTACAAAAAGGTGCTAATAATGTAAGTTGGAGAAATAAAAAGCCAAATTAGGCATTTGATTACGGAAAAAAATCAGGGTGTGTGGATGAGAGAAGAGTTTGCTGTTGTTGTCAGAGTTGAGTATGTTGTAGTTTGTTGGTAATCTCATAAATTTAAGACTTGCTGATTTATTTTGCTCATAAAGCCGTCGACGTAGTACTTATGCTCTATGGTGACATCTATAGAAAGGAGTATAATGATGGGATGGGTAGATGATGATTACTGAGGAATCCTCGTTGATCTCTGCTACCTTGTCTACATTTTATCCAACAAGAATCTATTATAAAGTATTCATTACGTTCGTAGACAATTTTCCTTACGTGCTTTTATGAATAGAGATGTTATTTGCTTTAGAAAATGTATCAAAGAAACAAAATAAACGCGTAGTAAATAAATATTTGTCATGCTCTCATCACTTGAATACCTTTTGTACTATATTGTTAAGGTATTTTTTCAGAATTGTTGGTTATGGAAATTAGAAAATATGAATCGGAGGAATTACCATAGTAAAGAAAAAGCGGTTTTCAAAATATAGCTTGGTTGATAAGTTGTTTTCAGGTATGTTTTAAAGTATAGTCAGAAGAGAGAAAAAATAAATGATAAAAATCAGTTACATTATGATTTTATAATTGATATATTAATGAAATTATGCATTTTATTCTAGGCATTATATATATATATATATATATATATATATATATATATATATATATATATATATATATATATATATATATATATATATATATATATGCATATTAAAAGAGTTTGTAGTTTACCACAGACCTTATTTCCCAGTACAACGCGTTTCACCGACATCATTAGGTACAAGTGACACACACAGCTGTTGAATATACGTAAACCCATCGGACAGAGGAGAGAGGTAAATTGAAGTTTGGGGGGGGGGCGGGTTTTCTGGGACTCTAAAATCGGTAGTCGTGGCTTTTTTGATTTTTGGAAGAAGATGTGGTGGCGCCTTGGTTGCATTGTTTTTCCATTGATACATTGCATATATATATATATATATATACAGATATATATGATGTGGAAGTGTGGATATATGTGGATATGGTATAACATGTTATACATATATATGCGTGTGTGTGTGTTTGTGTGTATTATGAGACTAATTGGATGAATACAATCCGGTGGTTCAAAGCATGAATATTAATTACCATCCGTTGGAGATTTCCTATTGCATACCATTTCCCTTTGGACGCTTTTAGTTGATTTTGATAAACATAGGCAAATTTCTAGGAATCCGATAAACGCAATGTTCCATGGAAATCTCGTCATTTAAATCAGTTTGCTGCTTTGTTGTGTCTTGAGTCTTCCCTTATCTCCAACCATTCTCTTTGCTCTTCCATGTTTCAGTTAATTTCTAAGGGAACGAGACGCTGGATCCGTGACTCGTCCCTGTCTCTTCCCCCCGTCCTTCTCTGCAACTGCTCAGCACTCCCTACCCCCTCCACACCCCTCCTTCGCTTCCCTCTCTCCTGGATTCGGGGTCACCTCCCGATTCTCCTTATGCACACGAAACTTGGGGGCTAACTGCATAATTAAGTCTGAGCGTTCCTTTTAATTTTGGGAATCATCTCCCGCTCTGGTGTCACGAAATAGCGAAACTCCTTTTACCTCTGCATTCAATTTGAAAATGAAACTCCTTCTCGTTTCGAAGTTTTTATTGACACAAAACTATTGTTATAGCCTCTTGAGAGGTTTTTTTGGTTAATGATAAAGAAGTAAGAGTCAATGAATTAAATGTCAAGTTTTTCCTATATGCACATCTGAAAATTATTCTCCACGGCAAATTTTATACAGGGCCTGTATGTTTGCCTACCTAAACTGTGTTCCGAATCCATGCTTGTTGAAAGATGATGAAAACTATGAGCGTAATCTAGAAGTGCCACCAGTTAGTTTTTGTTTGGTTAATTAAACAACCTTACTCATGTGCATTTTATTTGAAACTTACACGGGCATCAAAATCATTAGAAGTATCTATTTGCGAAAGAGGAGGTATTATTTTAAATCCGAACAAGAGCACTACAGAACGGCACGGAAATTCCGAGACAGTAGTGAACTACGAACGACTTTGGAAGGAAAACTATTCTTTTAGTATAATTTTATTACGGGAGTATAAGCTCACGAGAAGGTGACATCTATCTCTGTTTCCACATTTTTCTTGGTCAAATCTGGGTCTGTTTGGAATCTAACGTGCTTGGACACTATCGGGAAATTTACGCATCATCGCAAATATTTCGTATATACGAGAATTTTTTCGAATGAGGATATTATAGGTTTTAGTAGTAACGTGACAAAACATAATTTTAGTTATGATTATTAGACGTTTTCCAGATAATCTCTTTCAATAATACTGATTACTAAATTTTCATCCAGTCTAACTATATATATTCTGCAGTAAATACCAACCAACATGAATCACGCAGTCACTAAAAGGTATTTTGTTATTTTTTAACAAATTTGACTTGCAAGTGTGAACACAATGTATTTCATTAGGGCATTATATATATATATATATATATATATATATATATATATATATATATATATATATATATATATATATATATATATATATATATATATATATATATATATATATATACACACATACATACATATATATATGTGATGCTCGTATTTGTATATAAATATCATATACATAAATCTTTCTAATTTACTTTATGTTTAATCTAATTTCAATTAATGATGCCAAGTTCAATTCAATTCATTAGTTAACCAATCATTTATCATTTCCCTTCATTGGTATTCATTTTCCGAAATCTTATACGTGAAGATCAATTTTCATTTCGAATGAAAACATACTCATTGGAATACAGCTTTGTTAGCTCTCCAAATTTTTACGTCGAAGAGAGTAGTTTTATTGAAGATCCATTATGTATTGAAAACGCTATTTCTGCCATTACTTTTATGAAATTACTGCACGAACAACCGAAAATGTCAAATTGGTGAAAAACTAAGGGCTACTCAATGTAATTTTAAAATATTTTGTTCTAGTATGCATGTGAGTAATTAACTTGTTATTAATAATAGGTTATTATAATTATATATTATATAAAAATTATAATAAAAGGTTATTAATAGACAGTGAATATGGTAGAATATCCGAGTTTACAAAGTATTAAAAGGTAAATTAAAAATAAAATACATCATATTATTACATAAATAATGTAGCTGGTAATGTTCGTTAGAATATTTAAATCATCGATCTCAAATGAAAAAAATGGAATATCGGTGCCAGCTTATCATGGTTGTCTTTTAAAATTTTATTTTAAAAATATCATGTTATTACAAATTCATCATTAATCTTATGTTTATCCCCATTTATTTCAAATTTCTTTCATTAATTTTTTGTCAACGGAAAACATGCGGGAGAGTTTGTGTAAATTACATTAATTTCAAAGACACATTTGAAATTCTATGTACAACATAGAATCTCTAATTATCATACCTATTATGTTTCCATTTTCTCTCTTCAATGAATTATGAAACAGAATTCGTTAATATTTTACATAAGCAATGCTCTGGCAGTTTACATTTCAAATTTCACAATAAATAAAATATGCTAAGGTGCTAATAGTGAGAAAGGGGCTGTGGTACTACTGTGGGTAGAGCGATAGACTTGGGTGTCCGGGTACAATTCGGTCTCTGCACTCTCAGCTTCACCTAAGCTGAGCGGTTTTTCGAGTCTTTAGTTTTCTTAGAAACCACAGTCAAGAAGGGGAAAGAAACAGAGTGAGAGAGCTGTACTCTTTAACTATCAAACCAAACTTCGTGATTAACTGTCGTTAGGGGGAGTGTATATCGTAACAACTTAATGTCGTATCATTAATAATCTACGAATGGACTAAAGAATCACCGTATTATTGGCGTTAGAATGGCTCAATAATTTGAAATGCAAAATTACATTGCTGATAAACTAATGATTCCAATTATCCCCAATATAATTATAGTGAATGAGAATAAACGTAATTAAGAAACCCGGTCGGTCTTTCTTTTATATTTTTTCTTTAAATATATTCGAATTTCACCACATCACGCCTGAAATTACTTAATTTGAGAATAAACGTATTTTGGATCTTATTGAGTCATGTTGATTTCCGCGCGCCACGTATATTGATACCCTCGAATGTTATTTGGACAGTGACGTTTGAAAGTTAAATTTGAAATGAGGCAACTGATGAGGGGAAAACGATTCATTAATTAGCTTGATTCCTTTATTTAAAACACTTACCCAAATGAGACGGTATTCTTACGAGAATGCCTTTCCAAGGATGTGGATTTACGAGCAAACACGTGTAGCGTGGACACATTTTTTTGCATATTCAGGAAATCTATTCTATATCCCTTTAAATTCAATATTTTTGATCAAAAATAATTTAAACTGATTGAATTGATTTCTTTCGCCGTAACTCATGATAACATATTCCCACACCCCCGCTAAAGTTATCTAGAAATTGTATCTTTCCCTCCTACGTCTTCTGTTTGCTTTTACCAGTCCATTCGGGTGATAATGTTTTTGCTCAAATCTTATTTCTCTAGTCGCGAACATTAAATAATACTGTTCCATCAGCACGCTTTATATGACAGCAGCCGGGTTAATTTCAATGCTTCCACTCTCCGCGCCCGCAAAATTATGAAAAATAGATTGAGAGGCCTCGTCGTCTGTAAACAGCACAGGGTTGCTGTAACATCGAGAACATTTTTAAAGCGGAGCTTCCGGAGATGAGGAGGGAGGCACGTTGTATGGCGACGGAGTGAGTGAATGAATGCATTTGGGCGTGCAACCTGGACCTAGGTGATGGAATCAGAAGAGGAAAGCGGGGTTGGCGGTGGCGATGGAATCGGCTCGGATGGTTCGGCCGAAATGGAAGGGCTGTCGGGAATGGAATTGGAAATACTAAGCGGCAGAGGAGAGAAAATATCCTGGACAGACAGAAATGATGGGAGGGGAAAGTTTTCCGCGAGCAGCGGAACAAAGTGGAGCGGGACATGGAAGGGATGCGGGAAAGGAGGGGGAAGGAACGTAGTGAGCTGGGGAGAAGGGGGCGGGAGGGGAGGGTGGGAATTGGAGGTGTCGGTGGGCGGTAACGGAGAAAGGAAGGGTCGAAGCAGGAGGAAGCAGCCAATGCATACGTTGCGGCCTTCGCAATGAGTAGCCATCTGCGCCCCCTGTCCTCTCTCTCCCTCTCTCTCCCTTTCTCTCTCCCTCCCTCTCTCTGTCTCACTGCCTCTCTCTCCAGCTCCTAACTTAATGGCGCCTACCGTGGTTGTCATGGCGCCTTGTCCCTATGCTCAGCGCCCGAAGAATCTTGCCGATGTGCAGGCATCGCGCCATCTCGTTACCCCCACACATAAAACTCTACCAGTCACACCATTTCTTCGTCCTGAATTAACTTTTCACCTCGATAAAATTTTTTAGAGGCCTCCGTATTTTTTTTTACCTTTTCACGGGTAAAAAACGCCGACGCTGAAAATGACCGCGTGCATATTATTTTTGGCAACGAAATATCGAATTTTTTCCGAGCCATTTTTAATCTCCTCATCCTGTATTTGTGAGTTGTTATTTTGCATTGTGCTTTACTTTTGCTCCAATGAAAGTTTCATTAAAATTTTTTCGTGTTTGCGTCTCTTAATTTTTTTTTCAATTTCAATCAGCTTAAAAAATCTGGTTATTTATTCATCCGCGACTGCTTCGGTCTAAATTATAAATTGGCAGAGGTGTGAGAGAGACGTAATTTAGGTTATTCCGCGTAAAATGTTTGTACTGCAATGCATAGATGTAGGATGAATTTTATTCCTTTACGTTTTGTTGGTACCCACATTTCATATTTTATTACTTACAGGGCGAATGTGATGAATCTAACATCGTTGAAGAGAATAGAAACTAATAATCTACCCTTATATATATAGATGTGTGTGTGTGTGTAAGTTTAAAGCAGAAAGAAAGCCTTTCCTATGTTTTATGATGATTATGTAATTATCAATGCATGCGGTCAATTTTGTCTTAGCTCTGATGCTGAAAAAATGGGCATTTCCTACGACATTACCTCTGAAACGAAGCTTGAATACATTCAGTCGCTATTTGCTTGCTTTTGGCGACGGCTATTTGCTCGTCCCTCTCCTTTCCCGAGTACCTTGCTTCGTCTGATCGTCCAACTCCTCTGCAAATACCCCACTCATCATCACCCCCGATCTCCTTCCAAGCCCCTGCATTCCCACCCCCTCTCCCCAGCCACTCCTCACATCCCTTGTCTGGTCTCATTAGTATTCCCGGACCACTCTCCATTACTCCTACACACACGCACACATGCGGTCTCGCACACACACACACACTCACGACGAACTAATCCGCCAAGGCCCAATGCTGGAACCAACCTATTTATCTCTCCCGTTCCACTTTGCATCAGCCGATCATCTTATCGAGCAGAAACTTGGGCCGCGTATCGTGCCTATAGCGCGTTTCACTGGGTTGATAAATCGAATATTTATCCCGTCCTCGGCAAATTCAAATCTCAGTTGCCGAGGTGCTTTGTGTACCCAAATTGGTCGTTCTTTTTGATGATATCAATAATAAATCAAAAGGCGCCAGTTATTCATTCGTTCGGGGAGCGTGGCTAACTCTCGCTAATTTCAGTCCACTATCTCTCTCTCTCTTTCCTTCATGATCATTTCTTTCTCGATTGCTTTATACTGTATCTCTTCCTTTTTCCTGCCTATATTGATAGTAAGTTAGATTTCATACTCTAAGAAGCATGTATGTAAAATTTATAAATAATTTTATTAAGTACTCTCCTCAAAGTTATTATTTTCTTTCAAATGCTTTTTCTTACTGTTTCATTAATTTAGTTGAAAGATATTTCGTGCAAATGAAGACTGATTATTAAATAATTAATTTCATTTTATATTCTTACAGATAATGATGTAGATATATTCTTCCTGGTGAGTATTTAAGTGAAAAACTCCAAGGGATAACTTTCGTACATGTCAAAATAGTATGGAGTAAGTCATCGATGGTTACTATGAACCTATTGAACTCAAAATTAGTATCAGCCATTCAAAAGTTTTATATATTGTCACTAAATGAAATGACTCAAATAAAATACTAACCCGCTAAATCAATATTGTAATTATCATTTTCCGACGAATGATACAGCTGTCACAAATATCAACTTATTCACGATGTAATTAAGAGATCTTGCTGGAGTCGATAGTTAGGATGTTTTTTCGAATAATTACAGTAGCCATGAACATGGTGATATTCTTCATTATACCTATTGTTATCAATTAGTTCAACCCAATCGACCTATATATTCAACAGAAACAAAATTTGCACTTTTTCACTTATTTAAATCTGTGGAGGTGCAAATTTTGTTTTTCTCGTAATGAAGAAGCGCAACTACATCTCGCCTGTTGAATATTAATTCCACTTATTTGGCTGTAAAATCGCAATCAACCAACTTTAATACTTATGAAGTTCTTTAAGTATAGCAACAGTAAATCCATCCATAACCTGAAATTTTATTGAACTTCTTAGCTTAAATTTATGACGTTTCTTCCTTAATATCTTAATGACATCGTCAACACTTCGATTTGAAGAATAAAATAGATCTCTAACATTTAATAAATACTCATATTAGTCGGCAAGTTTTACCCTGGCGCGACCAAACTTTAATCTTCTTCGATGAATGAAAGTGGTAAACCTCATTTTATGATTTTCCAATTTTCTTAATCTTTAAATTCTAAGTAGTATTTTAATGGTTTGGGTAAACTATCAGATTTGATATATGTATTATTAGCGTGTTTTAAGGAATTATAAACATGCACTGCAGTATTAACAATGGTAGGAGCCCATGAGGCAACTACAAATAGCTCGGAACCTGCATAAATAAATTGTGCTATGAAATACGATGGTCAAATTATGTATGGCAAATTGTTTTTTTTTTGCAATTTTGCTAATGAAATTAATTATGGATGCAAATTTTGTTAGAGATTTAAACTTTTTGTAACATTACTAATTATCATTTTCTTGAAAGAATTGGAAGAAATATGACCTGAAAACCGCTGGATTAGTCAAATAAGCTAATACATTCATTAATTTGATGAAAATATGCAACCCAATAAGGTCCATCACATTTGGTGAATACGAGATCTAATACCAAACATATAAAGTGTAGAATATTTTAATATAGTGTCATTCACATTCGATCTCAAGTGGAAGATAAGTTTAGTAATATTTAGATGAGCCAAAACACTTCACACATTTGACATGGTATCACACTTCCAATTGAGCAACAAAAATATTAATGTCAGTGGGTGTCAAAAGAAACACCTGACAGCCTCCTCATCCCTACTCAGCCAACTCCTCGTGTTGTTATATAGCTCTATCAGAAATTTTAATTTTTTTTGTTTCATTGGTCAAAAAGAAACCATCATTTTAAACGTCTCTTTAAACGTCTAAAATCAGTGACTGTGAGAAAGTAATTGCGAAGGTCGCGTGGCTAACTGATACCTCCTCTATATCTTGCGATTCCTACCAAGCGTATGTAAACCTACGCCAACACTGATAAAGCATTACCATATGAATTACGTACATTCAGTGAAGAACAAGGTGGCATAGTGAGTGGAGGACTTAACTGAAACTTACTCGGTAAATCAATGAATGTTATGCTATTTCTGGAAAGCAGAGTTCATTAATTGCAATGGTCGTTAGCGTAAAATGGTCGTTTTATATGAAAATGACGGTCTGGTTTCAAAATGCCACACTGATTCCGGAGAGCTAAAACGAGAAGTAAAATAGGTGGTTTGACTTGTGGCCTTGGGCCGAATGGAAGTGTTTGATGGGGCATGATGGGAGGGATCCCCAGGCAAGAATGCTGAGAAAGAAAAAACCAGGGGGTTATTTGAGATGCGGGAGGATGGGTTACTATGGCTACCAGGGGGCTGAACGGTCAGCCTGTCACGTAATGGCCCCAGGGGTTTTCCACTGTGGAGAGACCGTTATTTGGGGAAGGGCCCCAGGGAATGCGGGGGGGAGGAGGAGAAGTCGCGACTGCGCACTCGGTAGAAAGAAACGCGACACGACAAGGAAGGCGACGCGACAAAACTCCGATGCGACCCAACTGTTCATCCGAACTAACATGACGCTCTGTACATTATTATGGCAATGTTAAATAATGCTAAGGATAACATTGCTGTGTTTCGTATCGTGAATCCACATGACAGCCATTTCCTATCTTCATTCTGATTCTCACCCGGGGAATGATCTTTAAAGATGCGACTCTGTTTAAAAAATGTTATCGCGTTTCGTATTTCATCTGAACAATACTGCCGTCATGCCCTTTAACCATTGTAACCTGTCAGTATACGAGAAGCTCACCTCAATTTCTGACTAAATTCCACGAAGTTCCTTCGTGAGGAATTGCTAAATAACTCCATGGGACTGACTCGCACTGAGTATGGTCGAAGAAAAGGTCAACTTACTGGAAGTAGCTAAATTAACTTTTCCGCTATACGATTTTTGAGGCAGGATTGTGAAAACACAAAGAAAATTTGTTTCTCACTGAATTTAAAAAACTCAAACGTAAGATCTCAACTTGATAGTAACGTTCACAAGAGTCGCTGCGTCGTTCAGAATGCCACAAATTTAAGAACTTCAGCCATTCCGAGCATATCGTCTAATTTTGTAAATGGAAAAAACTCGTCAATATTGGCTCAGGAAGGTCAGCTGAGGATAAAACTGAACTCGTCGAGAGGTAATAATGCGTTAAAATGAATTGATGGAGATTTGCGTCCGTGTTCGTTTCTTAATTTAATTGAACGAAGTAACGATTAGTAAATTGGCACAATGCCACAAAACCTACATTAATTTCTCATGACTGAACCTAAAATGTGTTTTTCAAATTATTTATATACAGAAGATAATACCTGATTTACCCACGTACAGTTAGTGAATGATGATTAAGGAATTCGAGACATTAATTGCTTTGGAATAATAAGAAATTTCCTGCCGGCTTAAACTTTTATGAAGCGATGCTGAGGTAAGTTTGTTTCAGTCTGAATTGGTCCTGTATCGAGGGTGCGTGATTCGCAAAATTCGCAACAGGTGACCTTTTGAGGAAGTGCGAAACAGGGATCAAAGTTAATCCGTCAGGAGCCTCGGTTTTCTCCCTTCCCCTCAAAGGGGATGCACGCTTCCTATTGGCACGCGTCATGGAGCAGTGACGCGGTGCGACGTTAGCCCATCCGACCGGAGGAGTCAGGAGATCAGGAGGACCCGGGTGTGTGTGTTTCCCTCGCCGTGACGGAAGGGGTCACGCGTGCAGCGGACGGGAAGGGACCAGTTGGACGTGGGCTGCCGGGGAGGCCAACCGAGGCGGAAGGCCGGACAGGATGCCAAAGGGTGTAGCGATTTGCGGAGGGAGAGGGCCGATGAAGAAATCCCCCGCGGCTGTGTATTTAAGTGCGAGTACGTATGGGCGTGTCGGCCCCGGGTCGTTCTCTGATCCCTCACGTGTCCTCGAGGGCGCGCCCAAACCAGTCGCAGAAACCGCACGCCCTGCCCACAAATCCCTCCCTTCTCAACCCTCCCCCCATACGTATTCCCGCAGACCATCTTCCACCCGCTCCCTCCAGTCCCTTAAAGTTAACCCTTCCTGGAATTTCCCCCCTCCGCACTGTCCTTAACCCGCTATTTCACTTTTTCTTCGGTTTCTCTCCCATGTTTCATCTCCCCTTTCTCCGCCCTAGCGCGCTTTGTCCTTCTTCCAAGAGCACTCCCTTCTAATCGCCTCCCACCTCTTCCCGATCTCCAGGGTTTTCATCAGTTATTTAGGACTCCGCCATTTCCCTCAACGAATGCTATCCCGGCGCACGAATTAAGCCGGGTTCATCTGAACCTCCCGGCCCCGCGCCGTTCTCCTTTGTCCCTTAAGAGTTACATGGAATTTGTTCGAAGTTCACTTGTTGCAAATTGATCTTTTCGAAAAGCTTCTAGACGTCCAAGGTTTGACTAAATTACTTTTTGGTGCATCCATTCCTAATTTATGCCTGTGTTAGCGTAATTTATTATAAAGTAGAGGAGCTTATAAGAGGAAGAATACATTTTTCCTCTCTTACGCAAAGAACTTCGTCGTCGTACTCTATACTGATGTTTTTATATTCATATATGTACATTTTGTGTATTAGAAAATTGTATTAATAAATATTTATTAAAAATAAAAAAATACAATGAGGATATCTTTGCCTCTTTCGTAGATTTTGCAAAGGTTTGAAAATTCATCATTTGTGGGCCATCAAGAGTGTCATGAGGCTGTCATGAGTGTATTTTTATCTGTAGCCTCTTAGATTTTAATTAAATACCAGAATGCGAAGATAAATGAAATTTCTATCATTTATTAATTAGGCTTATTACGGAACCTATGTATAATCTTACCAATGTCAGTTATAACAAGATGGACGAAAAATTTTAGTCAATTCTTCCAAAGATATGAAAATTTCTGCGAATATTTTCGCGAGCAAATGTTTGAATAAGTAGGGAATAAGGAATATAAGAAACAATACAATCACCATAATGACTTACTTCTAGATGGCCTTGAATTAATCTGTATCAAAAACAGACGATGTAATTAATTAAGTCCCACAGTGTCCATGCACATGTTACACACCTTAAAATTCTTTAATTTAAGTGAATGAGTATGTGTTCCTTTCTATAATTGACTTTGGCACTGCGATAGACCTCAGAGTTTTGTAGCTCTTTATATATTTTGTTGAAAATGATTTTTGCTTAGAAAAGAGTTTGAATTCACTGGAACATCTCTACGAAAGAATGATGACACGTAATGAAATTAGCTACATGTAAGTCAACAATAGTACCAAAACCAATTAACTTATTTCGCAGTACATAATCCAAGGAAGAAATCTAATTCACGATTAAAATAAAGGGAAAAACTTTAATTGCGTGTATACAACCAATAAAAGTGGTTTCACAAGGAGGAGGGGATTGATGTCAGGTGCATTGAGTGAGGATGTTAAGAAAAGACTTTGATATGGAGCGTAGGTATGTACGGCACGGGATCGTGGTCATCGAAGCAGGAGGATAGACGTAGATTGGAGGCTATTGAAATGTAGATGTAAAGAAGTATGGAGAAGGTGAAATGGACCGAAAGGAAAACAAATGAGCAAGTACTGGAGATGGTGGATGAGGAGAGGGGTTTGTTGAGAGAGATCCTATGGAGGCAGAAAAAATGGATGAAAGACGTAGTGAGCGGTAGTGGAATGTTGAAGAAGGTAATAGAGGGGAGAATGTTGGGCAAGCAAGGTAAGGGCAGGAACAGGATAGGGATGTTGGATGGAATGAAAGTAGGAAGGAAGTACACTGAGATAAAGAGGGACCTGATGTAGATTAGGTTGCTGGATTGGGTTTTGTTTTGAGTTACAAAATGTTTATTTGATAGTTGTGTCCGAGTGGTTGGTGGACGAGCAGATGGGTTTTTTGAGAAAAATAATATGCAGGCAGGAAAAATGGATGACCGTCGTTTTGATCGGCAGTGGGATGTTGAAGACTGTGATTCCTTAGTGTGGAATTAGGCTTTTCCACATAGAAGTCAGGGTGTAGCCGTCCTCACGTTAGAAATTATTTGGATTTTTCATTATTTCTACCGCTTCTACTGTGAGTCTCGAGGTCACTATTGGAAATATTGACAGGGGGCAATCAGGTTATACGTATGTGTATGCTCCGTGGAGTTAGAGAAGTAGTTCCATAGAGTATATTGGAAAGATTAAATGAATGACGTGAAAAATATGAGAGTAGACTAAAGAGATAGACGACATAACTGGTACATAAACATGTTGCAGGCTTTAGAGGGCACGGACATCAATTTTTAGAGTCGGTAGAGTGATAGACAGGGAAGCAAGTGACAAATAATCATCCTTGTCATCTAGTCTTCCTCAAATAAGGTTTAGATATTGAAAGGAAAGACTAATTATTAATAAATTATGTTGAGGAAAAATAAATCCATTGTTTTCTGACTAACTTTGTGAGTGACTCACTTTGTTTGTATGACTGACGGGTCCCTGCCATAGGAGGAATCCTTGTAAAACCGAATGAGTGAGTACGTGCGTTTCACAAAGGTCGGATACACCTAAGTGATTGAGTGAATGCGTTTTTACCCAAGTCCCTCATTTCCGTTTAGTTATTTTCGTGTGATTGGCGGGTCCCTGACCTAGGAGGAATCCTGGTAAACCCTGAATGGGTGAGTGCGTGCGTTTCACAAAGGTCCGATACACCTGAGTGATTGAGTGTCTGCGTTTATACCGAAGTCCCTTATTTTCCGTTTAGTTATTTTCGTGTGATTGGCGTAAATTATTATTATTATTTATTATAATTCCATTTATTTATTCATATTTATTATTATTATTTATTATTAAACAATTTCAAGTTTATGCTCGTTGTCAAGGTGGCATTTGACACTAAAAAAATTCTTGTACTGTTTTTTGTTTGCTCCATTCAGTTGTGACTTACAGGGTGTTAACAATGGAAGTCAACAAAGAGAAAATTCCGTATATTTTAGTTTTTCTTTGATAAGGCGAAAATGCAAGCAAGGCCGCTGAAATTGTGAATGGTGTTTATGGTGCCGATACTGTAGCAGCTAATTACGTGCAATTTTGGTGCAATGTGTTAGAACAAATATTCTCATTTATTCTAGCATACATAATTTTACAACACACAAATTACAGGGTAATACAGCCATCAGGCTGCAACAATGATGATTTTTCAGCAACGCAGAGGTGGTATAAATATGCACAAGTCGGAAATTACACATATTCTTTACAGTAGCACTTTATTGGTAAAAATGGCTTTTGATGGGAAATAGAGTTGAGTGTCACCCGCCCCTTCGAATGAGTTTCATGCTTAGGTACCTATTTATAATAAACTAGGGTATTTTGAGGGAGAGAATACTATAATATTATACGCAATTTCTTTTCTCTATGCAAATTTTCATACTATATTTTGTAGCCTTTAGCTCTATGATAGTAATGCTTCGCCGACAACTCATTTATTAAGGTAATGGCCTGAGGATTGCAAAATAAATATTATCGTGGTGCATGTTTCAAAAGTATCAAAGAAACACATCTCAGCCAAAATAAAATCAGCTTAAAAAATTCAGTAATTTTTAAGAACCCTGAAATGCGAAAGATTTTTGTCGAGACCCAAATTATTTTGTCCTTAGAAATGTCATGGAATTTCTAACAGGCAACACTTTACTTATATTTCAGCGTCAATATTTCTCCGAATCGCGCGTGAATTTGACACCCGTGATAGAGCATTCGGATGCTTTACTTTGGTGCGTTATCTGTCGCGTATGCGGAACAAATTTTTTGGAACGATTTTTCCTTGAAATATTGCCTTGTACCAAATAATGCACATGATACCATGAAACCCAATATATCAAAGCGAATTTCATGACGGTCAACTGAATCATGCTCTCGAGCGAGATTTGAGAACACTTTGCTGGTTAAACCAACCCGAAATTCTCATCAATCACTGCGCTATAGTGCCGTGAACATTCTTCGATATACATTCCTCAAAAATTAGAAGTTTTCATGGCAAGGATTCAGACTAGATTTAGAAAAATTGAACTATGAATTCAAACGAGCGCTCTGCTTCAAATGCGAATAAAACGAAAAACTATCGAAAAGTGAGAACGTTTTAATCCATCTTCATTTGAATTACCATCTATAAAACGTTTAGAATTATGTATTTTTAAGGAGAAAGGATTTTTTGAGTGATTTATTGAAATAAACTCTTTTAAACACATGAAGTATATCAAAATAAAAGGTTATTAAAATAATTCGAGAGTCATTCCACAGTTAATATTTCATTAATTTTAATAAAATGCAGCTATTGGCCAAAATTATGCATGAATAAATTAATACCACAAAAATAAGTTAAGTAAAAGTAAATTTAATTTAAGGTTATTTACAGAATATGATAGTAGCCGCTGTCAAGAAAGAATATCTTTTGCATATACTTAATCCAAATTCCTATTTTAACCAAATACTTTAGCGTTGTTTTTAATCATTAAAGTTAGGCCGTGTGTACCCTAAGGGAAAATAATAACAGGTAGTAGCTTTTAATATATTTTACCCAATTCGTGCGGTAACTTGATTATTATGGATACTCGGTATTGATGTTTTGTTGCATACAAGTAAAAAGAATCTTAAATGTAGGATATAAAAATAAGTCAATAATATTGAAGTGGTGTGTATATTTGGAACTATTCAGCCTTAGGACATTTGGGGAAAAGTTTGGTGGTCGAGTTGAGTATGGGGTAGAGGTTTTTTAGGATTAATCTAAGAGACTCAAGGCCTGGGAAGTACGTGGTACAAATTGAAAGAATGTGGGTGGCTGCAGTGGAGGAAGGTTTGGGAGTGTAAGCATGCCTTCGGATTCTTTTGTTCAGGAGGGATTCATGATAACCTCGTTGGAGGAGATAATGGTGTAGACTTGAGAGGAATTTATTAAAGGAGTCGGGATTATTGCAGATTCTGTCTCCCCTTATGGGAGGGAATAGGGAATGGAGCGTTTGGTGTGGCTGATGTGCGTTGGCGCGGTGGAAACTGTTATAATGTAAGTTTTGTTGTTTGTTGGTCGGTTTTCTATGCACAGAAGTGTGGATTTTTTTGTCAATTAATGATATGTTTACATCTCGGAAGGTTATTTGGGAGGAGGAAACGGTAGAATTGAAGGAAACAAAGGAAGAAACAATAAAGTCGGAAATGAACGTTTTCAGAGAATCACTACCATGTATAAAATATCATCGACACATGAGCCAAAATAGAGGCTTCAGGGGTTGCTTTAACAGCAATTTTTCACCGAATCGTTGGCAAATAAACGTATCCTACTGGTGACGGAGTGAATGTTGTTATCGTAAAGTAGGAATAAAGGAAGTCTGATGACACTTACCTGAGGTATACCTGAAGTTGCCTCTACTACATTTGATCAAACTTCATATATGACTACAAGTAGAATTCGAATCTAACCCAAATGCCCGATAATATCAAATTAAAGATTTAAATTTAATAATGCATGTATAATGTAATGCACGAATTTTTGCGTAACACCTATGAAATGCTTAAGAAAGTGTATTTCTGTTTTTTAGTCCAATAAATATTTTTATACGTCTACGAACAAAGAATTCTGTGAGCGTAACCGGTGCCTTAACACTCCCTGCCACGCGCCATTGTTGTAGCGTGCGGGATATTATGCAAAAGTAGATGAGGAGTTCTTTTAATTCATAGTATAAGTTTTAGACTTCACAGGCTATACCCGTGAAAGTGGGTAAATCTTTTTGTTGTAAATGAGAAGAAAAAAAACATATTTATTAATTTTACATCATGTCATAGAATCTTTGAAAATATTTCCCATTATTGATTTAGGCAAATATTCAATATTAAAATGTACTTAAAGTAGTCGGTATGGAAATGCACTCTGGATCGAAATTGTGGGGAGAGCATACCTCTCTCTGAATGTATAGTATACACCCTGGTAACAGTGTTGATGATTACAGTATAAATGAGGCTTCAATGGAAATTTCCATTTTCATCACGCGTTAGTTTCAAAGTTTGCAGAACCTAAGAGCATGATCCGAAATTACGAGTAACGTTAAAAGCAATGCCAATAGCGTGAATCAAATCATTCACGAATTGACGAAAATCACGTTTAATATTCCTTTTCCGTCAACTCCGGTTTAAATCTTTTGGGAACTTGGGTGACCCACCCTCCCGTCCTACGTCCCTCATTTCTTCTTATCATGCAATCCGAGCGGCCGCATCCACGTATGGATTAAGGGAGAAAATCCTTTGACGGGGATTTATTCCATCTATCGCTCGCTAGAGAGCTCATCTATTTTTTTATTTCGCCAATTCGCCAGAAATACGGGCTCGAATCCATCTCCAGATTCCGTGAATATTTTCTGACATAATACCTCGTTCCATCGTACCATTCCTACACCATCTCTGTCAAATAAGTATCCGCACTGGGCCTCTCAGTGCATGGCCCTTGTTGCATGTTGTCGCAGCCTAGTATGAACGTTTGGAGCGGGTTTGCGTTCACTCCACCCGCCCTCTAATCTGCAGAATATCGCTCGGGAGCGCGGCGGGGCGGGACCTATGGGGAAAGAGGGTGCGGGAGCTCTATCGCCGGAGGACATCGGGGTCAGCATCCATTGGGGCAGCGAAAATGTTAACGCATCGCATTTTCCCGTGCAGCAACTCCAGTCGCTTGCATTGACGGCGTCCGGGCAGTCGGTCCCGTCCCTTAAAGCCTTGCCATGCGTTAAGCAAGGGACTCTCGTCGGACATTACCGTGCCCCTATGCAAGAGCAACGGCGGCGGGGGCGGCGGCCGTCTGGTCTTCCCCAATTTGAGGACGTCAGCATATTTTGATCCTGGGAAAGGGGTTGGGTGTCGAGGTCATCACTGCTCTGATTCCTTCGCATATACGCTATCCCAGTGACGAGCGGTCGTGGCTAAGTGGCACATAGGTGTCCGGGGGGACGCGGTGTGAGAACCGGCAGAATTTCGAGAGACACAGACAGAGAGAGATGGAGGGAGGGAGCTTGCAAGGGCACCAACACATCAGTGTCGAGACTTTGTAGTTGAGAAATTGTTCATTTGCGACAAATGTGCTTTAAAAATTTTAGTAATGTCAGTTTGCATGAAAATATTTCTTTGATTTCGGTCAAAATTTTGAAACAAATTAATAATCGTCTCTGTTTGGCCACAATATTACTTCCATTACCTTTTTTGAGATTCAGGTGAAAAACTAAAGGACAAAGTATAAAAGTTTAATCGGCTATATGAACCTCAACATAGCCCCTTTCCCTTAGTGTGAATTTTCTAGGAAAACTATTATAGATCGCATGATGCATAACCACAAAAATGACATCCTTACGTTTCTTTTCTCTGAGCGTATCTATTGCGCGTAATCAGGTACAGGCATAAGAGAGTTAATCATTCGTCCATCAATTTTTGGAACAAATAATTAACTATAGAAAATAAGTCCCTGCATAATTGAGACGAAATCCGAAGTTATTGCGCTTGATCTGGAGAAAAGTGCCCCACAACCACTCGAAAGGAATCTTCAGTATGAGGTTACTAACATTTTAAGTGGGTCGGTATATTTTCCAACTCTATAGAGAAACAATGAGTACCACATGCACTTAGGAAATAAGCTTTAATTGAATTGATGAAACAATTATAAATCGTATATGTGAATTTATTGATTAAAATCTTAGATTTTCTGGTTAAAATTTTCTATCTTCTACACTACATTACCAGGCCAGATCGAACACGAGACTGCAACTCAATGACAAACATACTGAGTTACTTTTTCAATTTGATCATTAACACGCTATTGTAGCACGATGCATCTCAACTATTTTTTCGCCTTTATTTTGAATGAAAGATGAGAATTTAGATGGTTGTACTTAATCTCTTAAGCATACCGTGGAAAACGTAGAGCTAAGTGCTGATTTAAAGATTTCAAAAGACAACATTGGAGAATATCTGGCAAGTGTAATTAGGTTTAATGTCTGAAGTGGGATGTGTAAATCATCTATTTTCTCTAGATAAGGAAGTGCTGAAGAGATGTGCGGGCATGCTCAAGACCGTTTATTTTGAATTTTTTGCAATGGAGAACCCATACGACAAGAAAAATCGATGAAACATCTGGAACACTTTGATAAAATAAAGCGTGTAGGAACAATTATTGCAATGAATATACGATTATTTGTAAAATACATTTTAATATTGACAAGGGGAAGTAAGCTTGCCTTCAAAGGCTAATTTTACATTGAAAATGGTGTGAAAAAATAATGACTTATTTCATCTTCCAGACATTGTTATATATGAATATCTGTGAAAAACCTGTCAATATTACATCGTCCTAAGGATTGGAGAGAGACATCCTCTTATTGTTGCCTACACTAACGTAATGTTTTCATGATATGATATTTTCATATTAGCCTTAAATGGAGTAGGCTAAAAACAAAAGGCCAAATAGTGCGCATTCAACTCTAGGCTGGTGTATTGGGTATGTTCTTAATAACCGCTAGCCACAAAGATATTATGCTGTTTGGTCCAGGCATTTTTTGTCATTGGCAGATCTGTTGTCAGTGCAAGCGCAAATGTGTGTTTTCCTTCATGAACCGGGGTGGTTTTGGCTCCCATTTCCTCCTAAATTACCATCGCATCCCTGTTCTCTCCCCTATACTTCCCATGTTTCTCCCTTTTTCTTTTCTCATTTGACCAAATGACCTCGGTAATTGAAAGGGACCCCTCTGAAGAACTAAGCGCATTACAAAAGGGGATGATAGGAATGGGGCGGCAATTAAGTGGGGAATAATTTTATGGCTTAGGGGGAGTGGAGAGGAAGTGAGAGAGAAAGGAGGAGAGGGAGGATAATTGTTTATAATAAGAGGTGAAGATGGAGATAATCGTAGCTTCTGAGAAAGGTCGAGGGAGAAGGGGAGGCGGGTGAAAGGCGTGCTTGGAGCAGTTTCACCTTTTGGGAGATATATCCACGGCTGGTGGCTTGTGTTAACTTCCTCCGAAGCCACCCTCTCCATTTGTCGGTCCGTTGGAAGCAAGAGTCGGGAGAACTTCGCTAACGATCTCGTCGGACGTTTACATTCAGCTTTGAGTTTTTCTTTCTGCTCTTCTATCCCTACCTTCTTATTCTTCCTTTTCAATTCCTCCCTTGTATCGCATTTCTCCCTCCCATTTTCCTCCGGCGTCCCCCTCCTCCCCAACTCGAAATTTCTCTCTTCGGGAAAATTTCAAGTTTCGGTCTTCTTTCGGGAATGACGCTTGGAATCTCTCGAATCGCTTGATGCCCCTCTCACTTCCCCCTCTTCCGTGATACGGAAGAAATCATTTTGCCAATTTTAATGAGATATTTCAAATATTACTTACATCTCACTTGGAATAACTACATAGAAACGGTGGTTCATCCCTTTGGTAATCAGCGTAGCAATTATGTGATATTTCAGATTCCCAAAAGCCCTTCTCAATTTAAATATTTATTTTTACGACGAAGCTACGTCTCAATTTGATCAGTTTTACTTAATGAAATGAACATTTCGATTGAGCCATTTATTACAATGAACATTTCATGCAATTTTACCAGAAACACTGTAATTTTCAAACGCATATCACTCAAAATGGTAATCATTTTCCAACATGGTCGACTACTTTCCTGAAATTAGGATATTATTGCACGATAATATAACTGAATTGCAGTTTTCTATGGGAATGTATACAGCGTTGTGATAAAAAAGTTAATCAGCGAGAAACTTCGGAGGCTCAGTTGGGTGTTTTTCACTTTATCTTTTTATCTCATTCCAAAGCTTTTACTTAATTTTAACTCAAACTAGTATTTGGCACTCCATAGTTGAGAAAAAGTCTCAATGTAAAGAATCCCAATGTTTCTAAGTAAAAATATATTTAATGCTCAATGGATTCTTAGGCTTAGATTTGTTACATATAAAAAGATCTTCAAAAAAATCATAAATAGTCATCTCAGTAATAAACATAACATTTTCAAGTTTAAATTTGTGGAATTCCAAAAGGATGAGGGTACAATAAGAAACTTTGGGCTTCCACATAAAGATTTAATACTTCACAAGGCCATGGTATTGATGCTGAGCATCATCATCAGATGATGGCGATGTGCAGTTTCTCTTTGTTTCTTTTGTACCCTCATCAATTTTAGAAATAGTAAAGAGTTTGGTATTACAAGCGAGGACAAGATTAAAAGCTACGTAGATCTACATCTATTTAATACACCGCAAGCCGCCGCAAGGGCGTGTAGGGGGGGGGGTTTAGGGCACCACCCGTTATTAAAAAAAACGCATGCAAATACTACAAATTTAAACAATCGACAAGCAAAACATGGTATACATTCATGCAAAAACCCTCACAACCCATACGCTTGCAAACACTCAAACTACCATCTAACATCCACACGGACCTACAAATGTACCTGATGTCTTTGAAATGTTTAATTTTGTTCCGACTTGTAAATTAAATGTTTTTAATTATTCTAAAATGACTTCGGTTTCTTACTATTATGATTCCTGATGATTCGGGGAAAGAATGAGTATTTGTATCAGTCTGTACTGGAATCTATTTCTCTTATTTTATCTTTGTGGTCTGATCTACCTAAGTAGTGTGGAGCCATTATAACTCCTTTAGTGTCATCGTTAAACTCGTTTGTTCTAAACCTTTCTAATTTCCTATTAAAACCACAGGTATTGCAATTTTCCACTAGATATTTTATTTCGACACTACCGGTTTCGATGTTTTCACATCATCATCAGGTGTGATGTGAAAACATCGAAACCGGTAGTGTCGAAATAAAATATCTAGTGGAAAATTGCAATACCTGTGGTTTTAATATGTTACGCTTCCACCACATCACGCCTGAGACCTCATCATTCTTTCTAATTTCCGCTTAACCCAGAGCTGAGACAAATGAAATTTGTCGAATGAAATCAATGCAATAAGAATATTTACGATTAGTAAATTGTAAACTTACTGTAACTAATTATTTCGCAACTAGGTGATTCAGAAACTTGAAAATAATCAGGACAGGGGCTAAATATTGCATATAAAAGGATAGGCCATACTGTACACAATGAAGGATTAAGGTATATTCGTTGGTGTATGTTAGTTGCTAGTATGCAATATGTGTTTGCATGTGTGTTAGTTAGAATGATTTTTGCATGAAAAGAAATGTCTCTGTGACTTTACAATAATTTGCCAGTGGTTACTTTTAATTTACGGGCGGTGAGCTAATCTGCTCCGCTGATTTCGCAACTCCTCGCCGACGCTTCATCTTCATCAACACCAACACCATTTTTATTGTAGCATTTACGCTATAAACTATTATCGAACTGAGTCAAGTGGCGGTTGAAAAAATTTTTCCATGAATTTTTCCAAAATATTATTTTTTATTGAACCTTTCAAGAGGAGCTGGTGTTGTAGTAAATTTTTTTAAGGTTAATTAAGTGTTTGTGTACTTGGTGTACTTGATGTCCCATAGGTAAATGAAAATCTAATTTGAACATCGTATGAAGAATTATAGGCATAAATCATACAAAGAGCAGAAAAAATCCATGCATACAAGGTAGTTCTCTGCATCTAAATCTACACCCCGCCGGCCGGTGCAAGGGCGTTTGGCGGGGGAAGTTAGCTCACCAGGTGTAAAACAGACTAAAATCACATGTTTAACCAACAAGTGCGTCCAATTATCACCCGCAGAGATTTATTTCCTCATACAAAACCCATCTTAACTTACACACATGGAAACATGCGTTTAATCTTGTCCTCGCTTGTAATTAGAATGCATTTATAATTTCTATTATGACTTTAGTTTCGTACTACGACGATTCCGCGTGGTCCGGAGAAAGAACGAATATTTGCATCTACCTGCACATGAATCTATATCTCTTATCTTATCCTTGTGGTGTAACCTACCCAAACAGTCTCGGGCCATAATAATTACTTTGGTGTCATTGTTAAACTCGGGTGTTCTGAACTCGCAAAAAGTCTGTTTCGCTTGTTCCCTTCGTATCTCAAGTGGCTCCCAGCCTAAATCCACTAAGATACCCGTCACACGTTCTTATTATAATAATTCTGATTGTTTGCGGAAAAAATGAGTATTTGTATGCATCTGTATTGGAATCTATCTCCCTTATTTTATCCTTGTGGTCTGATCTACCCAAGTAGTTAGGGGTTATTATGATTCCTTTACTGTCATCGGTAAACTCGTTTTTACTGAACTTTTCTTACAGTCTTAGTCCCCCTTTTTCTCTTCGTATTTTAAGTGGCTCCCAGCCTACATTACCTAAGAGGCCTTTCACACTTGTGCTCTTATTATAACAATTTTAACCAATATGGCGTATTTTCTCTGGGCTTTATCTAATTCTTTTTGCCAAATACTCTCCCAAAGGATTCCAAGCACTTGCGGCATATCCCAAATGAGGTCTAACTAGAGCAAAATAGTAACTCTGTTTAACTTTCACATTACATTTCCCCACCATCCGTTTGATGAAGCCCAGTTTCTTTAAAGCGGATCCGCATATTGTCCTGATATGTACTCCCCATGAGAGGCATGGTGTGAGAACTACCCCCAAATATTGAACTTAATATGCCGTTGGTGGCAATTAACCCTCTCTTTCATATTTTATGTCCTGTTCGTCACTTCCGTTGTTGCAAAATTTCAAAACTGCACATTTGCTTATGAAAAGTGCTAATCCCATTACTTGTACCAATACTATATTTTGTTTAAGTCTCTAGAGAGTGGTTCGAGATGCACCGGAGTCCTTATTTCCCTGTATATCACCGTGTCGTGTGCAAATGATATGAGATTGCTACTAACTCATGAGCTTAACTAATTAGTGTATATTATGAATAGAAGCAGTGGTCCTTTTATACTTCCCTGGGGAATAATCGAAGTTACTTCTACCTCCATTAAGCACAACCCATCGATGACCACTATTGTTTACGATATGACAAGAAGTCCCTAATGAATCTAAGGGCCGTGCGTGAAGTGAAAGGCTGCATATATAAAAGCAGAAGTACTTAGTAGGTAAGTATTACTAATTGGCATTGTAGGAAGAGGCCTGCATATTATGAGGCTGTCGAGATTACAAAGCGGAGCCTAAAATGACTCAATTTCTCGCTCTCTGATTATTACTAAAGATAACATATCATTCCTCCCGACAGAGCTACTGCTCCTCTCAGCAAAACTAATGCTTTTCTGTACGTCAATCTTCAGTATTTATGATATTAAATAAAATATATCTTGCTATTTAATTTACTCACGATACAACTTAAGTCAGTACTTAAAGACAACGCAAATAATCAGAAATCCTACTGTATTTCATTATCACCCAGGTCATACAAATGCTCATGGGATAAGTCAGCATTAAAAAAAAAAAGAATTACCAGATTGATTACGGTTACCACTGTTATTTGAGCAAAATCCTCAAAAAAATAAGAAGGTAAATAGCCAACAGTTTACTTTCAACCAAGTGTTGGAGGTGTTTTTTCCCTTCGGTTCGCTGAAGAGGGCCACTTTGTGGCCGAAGCACACGTGTTCGACGCATATCCTCGTCTGCGCTCTACTTGCTTTCAGATTCTCCCAGAAGCTGGGCCCTTTATATTTATTTATCTATTTCTTTTTGTTATGGCCTGAAAACAGCACAAGTGTGAGTGAGTGTGTTTATTGAGTGCTAGTGTGTGTGAATTATCTGTGATCGTATTTCGTGGATAGTCAAAGAGTTTGTCCTTGCAGAACATCATGGTATCTTTAACGGGATCTTCTCTACAGCCTCGTGAAGGATTACATTCCCTCCTGGAATCTTTAACGGGTTCTCACAGCCTCGTGAAGGATTCCAGATAGGATAGTGTGTGTAGTCCCTGGCGTGGATTAATTTCCTGTAAACCACCACAGAGGGTATTCTTGGTCGAGAGGTTGTGGTTGGTCCCTTTCGTGGTTCCTACGAAAACCAACGCAGCAATTGGTCTGACGAGAGTTGCGACTGTTTATTACGGCCATTGGAGTTTTTCCCTCTTCTTATTTTAACCTGAGGCCGTAGATCTCTTGACTTTATTCCAAAATCCTCATTCATAAATATCACTTTGGAAAGTAAATTAAAGTATCAAGGATTAAATATTTTTATGGTATCGTGTTACAGAAAAATATTGGTTCAATAATATCAGGAGAATAATTGAATTAAAGTTTATCATATTTCCCTGTACTGCCGTGAATAATCATGTAATAAATAACTTGGAATCTTTTACAACTCTATGTTCGTTTCTTGTATACCTTAATTGATAGTATATGTATTTGCACGTGTTTAAGTTTAATAGAGTTTTTCATGAACTTATACGTTGGCGTAAATGTGAATTGGCTTGCTTTTATTTGTTTTGTATGTGGTTTTATTCTGTTTTATGGGTTGTGTCCTAACACTTTCAGCCACACATTCTTGGGATATTTTTGTATATACAATGTATTAGGTGAAATATCAAAAAATGATTCATATAAACATTTTCGAATAAATGTACCTGCCTACATATTATATTCCAGTAGCATAACCACGATTTGAACCTTGGCGGTCATGCCAAAGGCATTTCAAATTAACCATTCGACTGTAGTGAAAATATAATTTTTAACTCTCCCCATTTCGTTTTTTTGAACCCTCTGGATTGTTGATTAATTTTATATTATTCTTACTTCCCATCGCATTTTGGGAAAAAATAAAAAAAACTGTAGTCATAACTATTATTATGATTGGCACAACACTTCCCTATTAAGGTCACCGTTTTACTGCACCTTAACGTCAAAACTATGTAACTTCAGTATGATTCACAAAAGTGGAGCTGGGCGAGAAAAAACATTGTGGGGTCCAAACTCCCTTTCACCCGCTCACGTTTGTTTATCGCCATTCGCTTCCGATGAGAGGAGGCCAGGGGGGGGAGGGTGGGGGTAGGAAGCAGAGAGAGCAAGATGGTAAACGAGTTCTTATGCAATAGGACCACCGTCATTAAGCTCCCCTTTCCTTTTATCTCTCTACGTCCGACCTTAAGAGTGCCAGCGGCGTCTAACCCGTTTTTTCCTCTCTCGTTCCCGTTTTAAGCTCCGCGGGACACACCCACCGGGACGTTTCATTCCTTCCGTCTCCCCTGCGAGCTGCAACCCCCTTGAGAACTTTCGAGCCCCAGGAGGGGAGGCCCCTGCTGAAAGGGAGTGCAAAAAGTGAATACAAGACCACTGCTCTAAATTTGCCCTCCCTCCTCCTCCTCCTGCGCTCCCCCCCTTCCTCCACACCCCCACCCCCTTCATCTTTCGCACAATTTATCTCCCCATCTGCAACTTATCACCTGATGCCTTCTGTTTGCTCCGCCAGGGGGACCTCCTGGCCCCGTTTAAGCCGTTCGATGTGTGCTGTCGTCTTTTTTATGTGCCCTTCGGTCCACTCGTCCCTTCCTTCCCTCCGCCCCTTCAGCATTGGGTCACTTGATTTAATTCCGCTTAAATTTTATCGCATTCCGACTCGCTATCTTCTACATTTTTTCTCGCCGGCCCTGCACGAGAGTCGCCGTCACGTCTGCCGAACTAAGTTGTCCCCACCGCGTCCACCTGCGTTTTTATCCTCCTTTCTTGTGCATCCATGAAGAGAGGGTCCCAAAGATATATCTTTCTCGGTGCTCCCTGATATAGATATCAATAGCGTTGCCATTAGTGTTTAATCTTAGCTCGAGGCTACTGCTGATAGACGAACCTCAACGAGCGACTCAGTTCCTAAAAGGGAAACGATCTCTCTATTTTAGCTAAGTTTTCTCCCTTTGTGTATCTCACTTGTGGCGCATTCAGTCACATTGAGATAGATCATCGCTCAAAATTAAAGATCCAGTCTCAAGTTGGGAGATGTGACCCTTGGCTCTTGGATTAGTAATATATGATTAGGAAATCATCTCATTGCAGCCAAATCACATTTCGACTAGAATTGTGTAAATATTATCGATACTAAAGTATAAACTCTCAATCCACAAACTAGATTTCATTTAACAAGATATATTAAATGCCATTTTAATTTGAATCAACTATTTTTCAAAATAATAATAACTATTTTAATATAATCCCATTGATTTCTATAGTATTTTTATCAATTCATGTGGTTGCTTTCTGTTTTACTGGTGATGTGCTAACACTCCCCACCACACGCCCTTGGGGCAGCTTGCGGGGTATTTTATAGATGTAGTATTCAACATAATTGATGACGTAAGTTAGCTTGACCAAATTTTTGCCTCTTTATAAAACCTGAAGTAATTAAAAACAATCTTTTTCGAATCGATCTCCAGGAAAACTTAAATTTTACGTTTTTAGTTCAAATCATTCAAAAGTCAGTCCCTAGAAATACTCTACACCCTGCTTTTAAGAGTGCTTAGAGATCTTCAATAGTCTCTGCAAAAAATGGAAAATTCAACGGAAAATATTAGTCCTCTCCAACTAACCTACTCTCTGTAATTTTTCTAGAGGTGTTGATAAATCGCTAAGGGTGCTTCCTCGATGAATTATTTCGACACACGTGCTCATTTGAAGCAAGCAGATTAGCTCGATCATGCTACGTTATACAATGTTTCAGCTGAGCCATTATTTATTTCCCTTGGCTTCGACGCCATCAAGCCCATATTAATCGTTGAGCAAATGTTCAAGATGAGACACATTACCTTAGTTTAATCGTTTACCTGGCTATAAACTCTCCTTAATTCCCAATCGCCAAATTTTGGTGAAACCTTAAAATTTGTAGCCCCATAAAATCTCTGTATTCACTTTCAGTTTAGCCTAACTCGCACTCATCTCCTCTTCCAAGTCTAACTTTTCAGTGCCCAATATTTAATCTTTCGAATAATCTGCAGGTTTAACATTCTCAATGCTCAATAAAAGTATCACTATTTACAAAAGATTATTGCCTGTGGCTAGAAAGGTTGCTTGCTTTTTTCATGAAGCGCACCTGTACAATTTGTTATTAATGCATAGCTAGTTGATAATTATTCTTCGAAACGAAAGACATCAGTAAATTAAAATAGCTCAAACATTCCTTTTGCCATTTTAATGTCATAACTACTTTACACATAAATATTTTACCAAATTAAGTAATTTCAGGCGTGATGTGGTGGAATTGGAAGATACTAAAGAATGGACAGTAGCGATTTCCCACTAGATAAGATTTAATATACAGGCCTGTACAACTGGGTTGCCATATTCTTCAGGTCTGAAGATAATGTAATACATCGAAATCCGGTCGTATACTCGTACACATCTTAGTCGGTGGAACATTGATACTATCCGTTCTTTATTTAAAATATTACCATCACCAGTCGCTTGATACTACTTTTTTGCGATTTTCAACTACAGATGGGCAAATTATTACAACTTTCATGAAGAGTTCGTGTACATACTGATTTTCGTTGTACAGGATCTTATTTATAAAAAAGTTGAAAACTTTGCATAAAATTTTAGGGCACCTTCTAAACTAATAGTGTGTTCGAGCGTATTGAATTACATTAAAAATGGATTTTGTAATGATATTTACGAACTTTATGGGTGTGAATTGGCACGCTTTTGTTTGTTTTGCATTACGTTTAATTATGTTTCGCGGAGGTGTCCTATCACCCCCTGCCACATGTCCTTCTGTCGGCTGGTTGGGTAATTTGGGTCTGTTGCGCAGAGTGCTGTGTAATGAGTTAGAGAAATTCGTGTATTGTGAGCATAAGTTACATAAAATGCACTTGAAATATTCAAATTTTTTCAAGCGTATTTAACCCTGAATTTTAATAGTGAGTACTATGTCCCAACACTTTTTGAAATGGTCGTGCCATTATTGGTGAAAACTTCATAAGTTAATTAAAAACAAATGATAAATATGTTAAAACTTGTATGGAGACTTACTTAATTGTTTAAAAATTGTTGTCCTTTTGAGGTTTCATACAATCGATTAAATCAGATTCTATTTAATTATTTAGGTTAAAGTGTTTAAATTTTACATAAAATGGACTGAAAATTTTTCTCGCATATATCATATGCTTTTAAATAATACTTTGGGTAAACGTCAATTGGTGGAATTCAAGGAGCATGTCCCTCTCGGCCCCCGTACGGCGCGGCAACCGGGGTTCTTAGCATATGGTGGGTATCGACCAGCAAGAGTATCTTCGAGTTGAACTGTGGCTGGTTGTCGTTCATTCTCCATCTTGAATGGTTTTTGTTATTTATTCCCAATTCTTATAAAAATATAATTTCTCATCGCGCGTTTATTTTCTTCGTATTCTCTCAACTCGATCTGAGCTTAGTTTTAGATAAACCTCGCCATGATGAAATGAGAGGCAACTAAGTTGAAAGAAATTGAAATATGTACAGCGTATGAAGGAACAGGAGCGTACACAGAGGAGAGATACCAAATCGGAATCTTCGATGGTGTCTCTGGAAGAATGAAAGTTTGAGTAGACGGATTCTACCTCCCTCTTATCCTGCTAGGAGATCTAAAACGTATCCATCTTTAATAAAAATCCTTAGAATATGCTACATATGACGCCGAACCTGTCTCATGTGCTCTATTTTTTGTAAGGAACTCGATCAAAAAAAAGTCTTCAAAATTGACAAGAGCAGAGAAGGAAAATTCGCTAGGAATGTTTAAAATTATTACCCGTCAAGAGACGCGAGTAACTCGATATTAATGGAGAGTGAATTCAACGTTCTCCGTTACCCGAAAAAGTTTGAGGAAGGCTATAGTGTATCATAATAATAATTAATATCCATTTGAAGTCATACACATCACTTAAGAATTAACTAAACCTCAGATATATAGTTTACTCATTTCGTTATTCAACATGGGACTATGAGCCGTGATTACATTGCAGAAGGCAATTTCGTTAACTGACGCAAGTTTGCCAATTTTGGGTTCCAGGTAAGTAAAACCAGAGACAAGCAATAGGTGCAGTAAGAGTAATACATGCTGATATGGAGCAGTCTGCCTTCAGGGTAGTGTATTACCTAAAGAGGACGGTAGATGCCTCTGAGAAATATCAATACTTGTGAATTTAGACGTATGGGAGAAAAGTCGTTTCAACATTAATTAAAGTACTCTCAAGTACTCCCTATCCTCAAAGAAATTCCATATACTTATTGCCGTACTTACGAAACAGTAAAAGGGAAAGCAGCTGTCATACTTTCTGAAGTAACATTTGTAAATTGGCAGCGTTTGTGACCATTTCATTCGCTGAAATGTAATATCTAGTAATCAAAAGGATGTTCGCTTGACATAACAAAAACGTAAAAAAGAGTTGTGATGTTTAACGGGTCACTGTGGAACGAACAGGACATATATTATGAAATAGAGGGTTCAGTGCTACCAACGGCAGATAAAGTTAAATATTTGGGAGTCGTTCTAACACCACGACTTTCATGGGAAATACATATCAACCGGGACAATATGCATATCCGCTTTAAAGAAACTCGCCTTCACTAAACGGGTGGTGGGGAAATGCAATGAGGAAGTTAAAGAGAGATGTTATTTCGCTCTAGTTAGACCTCATTTGGAATACTCCGTAAGTATTTGGGATCTTTGGGAGAAAATTTGCTAAAAGAATTAGATAAAATGCTAGGAAAATCCCAGATTCATCAAAAATGTTTACAGTAGGAATGCGAGCGTCACAGACCTTTTAGGGGAATTATGCTGGGAGCCACTTTAGATGCGAAGAGGACAAGCGAGACTTGGACTTTTAGAAAGATTAAGACAACCGAGTATTAAATGACACTAAAGGAATTAGTATGCCCCCACACCTTATTAATGGGTCAGGCCACAATGATAAGGGAGATAGACTTAGGTATAGATAACATAAAAATACTCGTTCTTTCCGAGGTCAAAGAGGAATCAAAATACTAAGAAATCACAGTAATCATAGAAATCGTAAAGAAATTGGATTGACAAGTGAGGACAAGATTAAATGCTGCGTAGATATAAGGTACATTATCAGGTTCATGGGTTTCTGTATGTTAGTAACTAGTGCACGTATGCGCTTGTGTGTAAGTTGGAAATGTTTTTGCAAGAATAAATACGTCTTTTTCGGTGTTAATTAGATGCACTTTTCAGTTTTGCATTTGGTTTTATTCTGGGTTACGTGAGGTGTCTAAACATCCCGTCCCTACCATATACCCTTGCGGCGGCTTGCAACGTATTATATAGAGATGTAGATTCTCAACCCATATCTATCACCACTGAATTTCCAAGTATTTCAATTTGCACAATTCAGCAATTCTTGCAACCCCTTGGCTGACTGAGCAACTAATGCTTGGTCATCAGCAATCCTAACTGATTTTATGAATTCCCCGCCGAATTTCATTCCTGCCTCCAGTTCTTCCCATGCCTCTTTAATCATGTCCTCCACACATACGTTGAATATCACCAGTGATAAATGACATCCCGGCCTTACAATTATTCCTAACATTACCATTCCGGACTCTCTGTTCCCCACTCACACCTGAGCAGTCTGAGACATGTAAAGGTTGCGGATTAGCCTCCTCTCCCTCTAGTTAGACCTCATTTGGAATACTCCGTAAGTATTTGGGATCTTTGGGAGAAAATGTTGCTCTCTATTTCTATTTTTTTGCAATGTATTCAAGAGTTTTTCCCAATTCACTCTATCAAATGCCTTCTAATTCTACGAAACAGGCAAATACGTCCTGATTGTATTATATATTCCTCCCGATTAGTGATCTCATTACTTCAATGGCATCCTGCATGCCTCTCCCCTTCCTAAACCCAAACTGATCATCTCCATAATATTCATATACACTTCTTTCCATCCTCTTGTTGATGATACTGGGAACCAGTTTCACCTGGTACGAAATCATGCTTATTCTTCTGTCGTCCTCTTATATTTCTGCCTTTTCTGTTATTGGAATAGGAACTAAAACTAATCTGACAAAATCATCAGGACAAATCTCTCCTTCATAAGTGTTAAGAATCAATCCATAAAAACTCCCTCCTTCGTCCAAATATTTTCCTAAATATTTCAGTAATTCCGGAGGAATGTTGTCTACCCCACTACTTTATTTGATTTCATCTTCCTTGATGGCCTCTCTATCTCATCGTCCAGTATTCCTGAACTTAAGCTATCTTCTTCTATGTCATTTCCTTTTTCTACGTCTAACCTTGCTAGCCTAAGTTATTTACCGTACAATTCTATATATGCCTTCCATCTCTCTTAGAAATGGTTAGTCCAGGGGTAGACTGTTGGACTACAGACCAGAGGCTACTGTTTCGATTCTCGGGCATGTATCTACAGGAACCTTCAGGTCTGTGATTTTTCACGCAAGCTTTGTGATTTGATAGCTTGATTGATGTGACTTTGTGATCCCTAAGAATTAATACTGTGATCTTGAAGGCTACAGTCTCTATTATTCTGTAAATGACCAGATATTGTAGCAATATGATTAAGTACGTAAGAAAGGATTTCAATGTATAGCCAATGTCAATTCTAGTTTGAAGTTGGTTAAATCATTATTGGAATAAGAACTTCAAGATCCTAAAATCTGATAATGTTTTCAAAGATCTAGGATCAATAAAATTGATGATATCCTGTCTCTGGTGGTGTCCTAGCACCCCCAGATACACGCACTTGCAGCCGCTAGCGGGATGCGGTGTAGATGTAGGTGTCTCAGTATTACGTAAAGTTATGATTTACAATTTTTTGGTAAAACAAAATTCCTATTCGACAACTCTTGGAATACTCTACTTGAATGTCCGTTATGAGAGTCCTACCTCGGTTGATACAGGTGTTAATTTGCTGCGCTGATTTTTGTTCACTTTTAATAAACAAGGTGTTGAAAATATCTATTCTTTTCGCAGATGATCACGTTTATTAAACACTAAAATATTCTTAACATTGACATATTGTTACATTTTTCTTGGCTAAATCACTGTCGTTCTTGTCTCAGTTAGGTGTTATATAAATTGTTTCGGATATTTCTGACATCACACAAAATGAAGCGAGTTCCATGGGGAAACATTTGATTATGTAAGGACTTGAAGATATTTTTAAAAAGTATTTTTAATGTTACCCTGATGAGGCCAAAAATGTACTCTGAATTGGAAAAAATTAATAGCTAATTTCAAAGATCCGCCTTCAATATACGAGTACTTGTCTAATAAAATCTGCAAAGTGATAATAGGGTGAGTAATACGGCCGTTAGGTTACTGCGATCAGAGTATTCAGTTGAAACCTTGAACTGAAGATGAATTTTAGCAATCCATTTCAAAAGTTTAAGTCGAGCAATTCTCCGCTCACAGAGTGAGTAGTTAGACAAAATGAATATTTTCACAGGGAAGGAATCTTCCTACATTTATATATATATATATATATATATATATATATATATATATATATGTATATATGTGTATATATATATGTATATATGTGTATATATATATGTATATATGTGTATATATATATGTATATATGTGTATATATATATGTATATATGTGTATATATATATGTATATATATGTATATATATATATATGTATATATGTGTATATATATATGTATATATATGTATATGTATATATGTGTATATGTATATATATATATATGTATATATATATATATATGTATATATATATATATGTATATGTATATATATATGTATATATATATATATGTATATGTATATATATATGTATATATATATATATGTATATATATATATATGTATATATATATGTATATATGTATATATATGTATATATGTATATATATATATATGTATATATATATATGTATATATATATGTATATATATATATATATATATATGTATATATGTATATATATATGTATATATGTATATATATATATGTGTATATATATATATGTATATATATATATATGTATATATATATAAATGCATATGTGTATTTCTCGATTTCTATGGATTAATTTGGGCGAACTATTCCCTTGCATACAAAGTTACTGATTGAAGATTGAGGTACATATGTAAATTGTATTTAAACTCATGCCATAAAATTAGCTAGACATTAATTCCACCGAATGAAAAAAGTTAACGAATTCGTTAACCGTAGGAGACCTAAAAATCTCTTGCAGTTAAGTTTGACTTTCAATTCATTTGAAAGTCAACTATAATTACCAGGAGAATAAAAACGAATCTTCACCATTTGCTAAAAAAAATTAAAAGTATCACTTTGCTTTTTTATTTCTTAAAACTTCAGGATGGATGAATAATATGCAGGGAAGACCAGCTCATTTTAAGATATCCATCTAGTGATATAACAAAAATTTGTTAAGAAATGAAATTATAATTTGCTGATACATCCGGATAAATACCACGCCATTCACTGAAAAGGTTTGTGAAGGGAGGTGAAATCACCAGGTGGGATGGGTAATGGATAAGGGTGAGAAGGGGAAAAGGGAAAAACATTCGCTAGAAACCTTGGAAAAACGGACAAATTTATATATTAGTTATAATTTATTTATATATTATTTATAAACTTAGTTTTTAAAAATTGTTAATTCAAACACTAAAGTAGTTCTTTGAATTTATGAAAAATGAGGAAATAAAAATCAACCACAACCATTTATATGATACACCTTCACCACTCCAAGACCGGTGTTACAGCACTAGAAAGTAAGAATGGGGAAGTTCTATTAATTCATACCCATGCAATTTATGGTCACCACATATAGCGTCACTGGTAGAAAATGTGACACCTTGCTGCTGGCAGTGGACGGCGTGAGGCACCACCTCCACAGCGAGAGACTAAGGATGAAAGGGGAACTTGTTAATTTCATATGTTTAGCTTTATTTGAAATCTTTACGTTAGGAATCTTTGGCATTAAAAATTTCAGTTGTTTTTGCACAAGTTTAAAATTTATTGCGGGTTCAGATTTTTCTGAATCGTCTCACTCTGATTACCACTAGTTTTGCGCAAACCTTAAACATACGCTCTGATCGTAGTTACGAAACGAGGTTAAAGCAAGCATTGAATCATAACATTAAATATCTTGTGGTAATTTAATATTTTTCAAATTTGACATGAGATTTTTTTGGAAAATGGCAATATTTTTTGCAACCCTGTGTAAGTTGTGACAATGATACTATCGCTTGACTATTTACCTTTAAGGTAACAAAGGAAATTTCATTAGAGATAAAATATACATTTACAACTGGCGTAGGAATTTCTTTGAAAAATAACGGCAAAAATACTAAAATTGTGGCAGAGAAATAAAAACACCCATATACATCCAAATAAAACTCTGAAAGCTACCAGGAACACCAAGTATCCACGGCAAACAATCAAAGTCAAGCACCATGCGCCATATAAGCCCCACTACAGGGAAAAAATCAACATGCAATGAATCAGGAAACATTTATTGGACTCCATAAAATGCATATTGTACCACCACCATGGAAATATTCTGTGAGATTACTTAAGAGTTTGACCTAAAAGATATTTGGTCATCCGTTACGAAATTACAGAGAAAACTTCGAAGGGTAGTATCTTAAAGACAAAATGATAGCAAACGATAGCACACAAAAACGGAATGTTAGGAGAATGATGTCCATTACCACCTCTTCTGGCGTAGAAATGGAAAGTGAGTAGGAAACATCTGAAATTAAATTTATATTTGATCAAGTGTCTAAATGCTGACTCAGCTAAATGGTGACTATCGTCATGTAGAGATTCGGAGATTTAGTTCGATATTTTGCATGAGAACTAATCATTAGAAAACGACTGCAAAGAAAATATATAAAAAACTAAAATAATAAATTGGAAGATTAAAATAAAAAATCTCTCTGAGGCGAATCTATTAAAGGTTAAACAGTTCTCCTATTTAGAATGTATTTTAGATGAGGGTGACTAGAGTTGTGGGAACGTCGAAAGAATAATTGCATCAGGCAAAGAAGAATTTACGAAGGGGTGGATGTTGACGACAGTAATGGTGCTAAGAAAATGCCTAAAATTTTTAATAATGATCATAGATCTGTATGGCGCCATAACTTGGTTGCTAAGGCTCTGGAGGTCTTTTAGATGTTTGTACGGAGAAGTATAAAAGAAATGAAATTGGGCGGAAAGGAAAACAGTAGAGGAAGTTCTAGGTATGGTAGGGGAAGATAGAATACTTGAGGTGGAATAATGGAGGAGGCAAGTCTAGTAGCTACAGAGTATACTGAGGGCCAATGGGATGTTTAAGACGGTAGTACATATAAATGATAATTCTAAGAAAGCGAGGTAGAGGGGGAATTAATAGGTAATTTGGATGGTATTGAGTTAGGCAGAAGGCATGCAGAATTACGGAATGAGTTATTCTTACAAGTATAATGTGTCACGTTAGCTAGGGCATGTGATTTTTTTAGTGTGTAGTACCAGGGTCCATCATTAGCCTACCATTATCTGTCAGACTACTACTAATAAGTATAATATAGCAGATATAACTTGGCATAGGCCAAGTACTACTTATACTTAGGCCAACTGATACAATATACATGTATATGTTATACATACATATTTATAAGTGTGCCGGTTATGGAAGGAAGATATTTCCCAGGAAGATCTGGTACTCGAAAAATCATATAGCTCGTGAAGCTGCAGGTACCCAGAGAGGCTTGTCCGGGAATCCAATAATTACAATATACGTGTAAATTACTTAGAATATATATGGTGTGGCTGCAACTTAATTTAGTGTTTGTTTAGACCACTTGGTGGTAATTTTTAAATTACTGTCCACATTTACACAGGTGCGGTTTCATTGTATATCAACATATAACACTTTTTTAGCTCTGTAATATTCAATTAGATGACATTTTTCACGCATGTGGTGTAATTATCCCAGATAATAGAAAATTTCTTAATGTTTCCACTTAAAATCTCAGTTATTTAATTTTTTACTTAAACAGTATACATGATTACATTACGTATCTATTTAGCTACTACGTATGTAATTAGGTCACATTTTTACCGAATGGCTCCTTCCAATATAAATTTTAACATGCACATTTAATGCCTTTCCTTCCCAATCACTTTAGGAACACTGGACATGGACGCGCTAAGGGGAAATCCTGCCGTGTAGTACCGATTGAATTATCTTGATAAATAGTCATTTATTCTGTACTTAATAAAATTACTTGACATAACTTGTGATAGGAATTTTCCTTTCTAACCTGATAAGATGTTCAGCAGTTGCTCCAAAAATAATAAAATTATTTATTTCAATATTGAATGAAATAATTGATGAATGGAGCAATGATGAGTTTTGGCGAAAAGTTACATTTGATGAACAGTATTTCTTGAAATTATTTGTTTTCTTCTGAAGGACAAGTTGACGCGAAGAGTGAGTTAAGAACTCGACCATCTTGTGTCGTAAATCGTATGAACTAACTGTCGAAATTGAGTTAAAATGGACTGAACTTGACCCTCACTCTACGTCAAGTGTTACATTGAGTCGAGAGCGTCACAACCAGGTGTGATTTTTTTTCATTACATTGGCTCCTTGCATGTGGCTCGATTCCATATGTGGTTTTCTAAATTTGCTTCCTCAGCTGCTGCAGAGAATTTTAAAAAAGTCCACGTGAAATCTGTAAGGATCACTTCCAGAACAGAAAACCTAAACATTTTTTCACTGCGCTTTAGTAAATGGACATTTGAACCCAGACTAATTATAAAGCAGCAGAGCTCTCCATTCTGAAATCTTTTCTTCGCTCTGAGCTTCACTTTACTTGAGCTTTGAGTGGGCTGATTTTGATAAATTTTATAAATTGCGGTCGCTATATGTTGTCGAAATTTTGCAGTTTAAAGTGTTTAAGCGACAAAAGATATTTTCCCTATTTATGTCACTGATGTCGTATTTAAAAATTGGTATCGGTTCATTAATTCAACGAAATATACTGCATATTTATTTTATATAAGGACCTAATACAAGAAATATGGCCTTTTTTTAAATAAATGTATTGAAATTAATTTTGACGTGAAATGGATTAAATTGCAGCTTTTTGTATTAATATCTCCTTAGAAAATACCCTCGCAAACAGTCTACCCCTGAAAGCCTCTCGAAAGGGTGCATTGTCGGAACCCTTTACCTGGCATGAATGAATACCATACGAGTAAATAGTAATCACTCTACCAATGCACAGTTGTTTGTTTCAAATGAAACATGGCTTTGCATTAGAATTAATCAAAGATAGAAACAACGAATATGTTCACTGGCATTTACTACTTACTGTTGCCTTTTATATTTTCATTCATTTTTACTTCCATTATTTGATCCTATTTAAGGGGAAAATAAAGAAGAGAGTCAAGTAACTGGGATCAAGCATTATCTGTGAAAACGGAAATAAAATTGAGATGGAATGAGGCTCATATGCTCGTGTGGACGAAGGAATGGATATACATCGCACCCCTTATGGTTGAGCAAAGGAAAATGGAAACAGAGTTGAATGGGGAAGAGTTTAAAGATAGACAAACTGGATGGAAGTGGATAAACAGGAGGATCCTTCAGCGTTTTCAAAGCTTTCTAATTAAGAAAACGTTTCGGTTTCCTCCCACCCGAAACTTTTGAAGAGAACAAAGTGTTTTCTTCAACTTTGTTTCCAATTTTCGTTTCCACGTTCACTTAAATATATTTTACTTCGAACATTCTTAACTCATGTATCTTGAAATATAATTCAGTATAACGTCCTTCTTATTTATATTTTCCTCATTTTTTTACCCGAATGAATTTGCGTTCAGCTAAGGCAATCTTCCTCGGAAATTAAATTGGAGAATCATGTTCTCGCTTTCTGCAATCGTTCAGTGCGCAGTTGCATACTTAATTGATCGTAATACATTCGAAAATATTTTTTTTCATTCTCCCCTTAGAATATGATAAAATTTAAGCTCGAGTGCAATTCCGCAATTTCAAAGAAATTCATCACGATTCTAAAACAGATTAAACCATAGTATTTTAAGAGATACTAATTTAAATAGTCGAAAATCGATTCTTTGAAAATTGTCAACATTGGATTTCTTAATCTCAACACGTCTGGAAAAGCATTTACTCCTTTTTTTCTGTTCTCTTCTATTTTCAGAAATTTGACACATAATTTCAAAAAAATTCGAAAAATTAAATTTAAGAATACACATTTCCACTAAGGATAATAATCATTCTACAAATTTTATCACTCAATTCATGCGGCAATTGATTGCCAGTATAAATTAATGAATATTCCTACTTTTTTCTTGTAGTTCTTTGATAAATAGCTCTAGAATATCTGGACAACTTGATTATTGACTGTTAATCTCATTTTTCAGGTAAAATTTTACAATAGAACTATGAACAAAAACCTTTTCTTCTTATAGATTTCTAACCAACTACCAACTTAGATTTATCTCTCGCGAAAGACAGCCGTTGCAGAGAAGGCGCGAAAAAAAGAAAGCAAGTCGGCTTCCTGAAGTGAAAGGACCACATGAATCGGAGGACGGCGTTGGATGAAGGGGCAAGCAGGTGTTGGACGTCGAGTGGTGTCCTCTCCTGAGCGTAAGTGCTACCATAGCCTTGCGGATCGAATTACAGTTCGCAAACCTCAATTTGAAAGGGCCAAAGTTTAATTGACGAACATCTGTGCCTTACCTCCCTCCCCGTTTCCAACCCAACTTCCTCTGAGCCATTTCCCGTTCCTCCTCTCCGGCCTCCCTCTCGAAGACTTGGGAGTTTGTCGAGGATTGCTTCGCACTTCAGTGGGTACGACCTCTTCCCCCGTACCTCATCATCCCTCTTCATCAACCACACCCACCCTCGTGACCTTTCTTACCACTGCTCACTCCATTCCTTGTCCCCACTCCTCTTCAGACTCCATCGCGTTATTTGCACTAGGCATGACGCAGGGAACATCAGTAGTCTCTTAGTCATCAGTAAGCTCTTTCCTCACGGTTTAATTTCAGGCTCTTATAAGTCAGTTGTCTTTGATTTCGATTGACAGTTTTGTGCCCATTTACATATTCTACCCATACGCTGGCTTACTAAAGTAAATTCATACTTAAATCAAAATGCATGTATCAAATTATTTCTTGGCCGTTTGCTTGACAGATACATTTACCCCAAGGTAATTTTTGTACGCAATGTGTAGTTTTGAGTTGTGTATTAGGTACCAGACCCCTTCCCTCTCTATGAATTGAGGAGTGGATATATTGAATAGAAGATACAGGTCTGATGATGTCGACTATTCGACGAAACCGGTCGTTTTTAAAATAAAAATCAGGGGAACTTACAAATTTATTATTATTGACTTTTCAGGGCACATATATACAAGTTTAAAGAAAATTAAAAATTGACCTCCCAAATTAACTTTAACCTCGGTGAGGTAGGAAGGCATTTTGATGATCCCTGTAGATGTGCTGGTGGTATGATCAATCAATGCTAATTGATCAATATATGGTCAACCATGCCAGATAAACAGAATTGTATGAGCTTGACGAACGATAGTTGTGCATTGTCTTTTCATCTGTAAAAGGGAAAAGGAAAGCTGCAAAGGAATATGAGACGGCCTTCTGATCGAGCGGTGGTTTCACGTTAAAAACCCTTTTAAGGGAGACCATGGAAAATGAAATCCGTTATTTATCCCTCAAAACAATGATAAAATAAATATATGGAAATGAATCCTAAAAATTACTGGACTCCGCTAGTTTGGCTGGGTGGGTGTCATACTCGTAATTGGACCAAATTTCATTGTTAGGATAAGGATGTTGATTGTAGGAAAATTCTGTGGAGAGAAAAATCGGAAAACCTAAAGCGCGAGATTGAGAGCCTAACCATTGATATTTTAGGAACGGGCGAAGTAAGATGGAAGGTAGATAGGAAGGATGGAAGGAAGATAGATTGATTAATGGAGCAAATTTTATGAACCTGAAGGTATATTTATACTGAAACCAAATTTTGGAAGAGGTGTAATAAGCATGGAACAGTTGATTGATGGAATATTGCTAATAATGGTCAAAGGTGAGCCAACAAAATTTGTCATTTTTCAAGTCTGCTTGCCACTAAGTAACATTTGAAGAAATGAATAAACAGAGTTTACGGTAATTTAGAGAAAATAAATGCGTATGCCCATGAAAGGAAAAAATTTGATGGTGATAGGGAATGCAGAGGTTAGAGAAGGGAGGAATAGGAGAGAAATTTGGGACCACAGTTTAGTAACAAGGAATTTCCGCGGGCATAAAGCAATAGAGTTCTGCAGAAGAAAGAGTTTGATCATGGCAAATATTTGGATTAAATACCAAGATAGACGTGTGCATGGCTGTAAAATCACCAAAATTCTGGGAGATATTGGTTTGGCTCTATCATGGCTTGGCACAGATTTAGGAATAGGGTACTAAAAAGCAGAGTTTGTCGGGAGTTTATGCGGATTCAGATATTAATTTATTTCAAATAAAAATTAACGTCAGGTTATAGAAGATAAATTCCATTTAGAAGCATTGACCACGACGAAAAAATGGCAGTTAGAAGTAGCACAAACACGCAGGACTAAGGTCAGCGTGACGGCTAAAGATGAGAACATGTCAAATTGTAATGGGATTGTTATAGCCGCAAAAGAAACTATGAGAAAAATTAAGGGAAAATATCAAATAAGTCACGAATTTCAGATTAGATTATGAGAGATGAAATGAAAGAATGAGAGATGAAAAAGAAAGTATATACATTTTTAATTTGGAAAAAGGATGAAGAAAGACGAATGAGGGAGAAAGCTTAAAGAGCAAAAGAAGTATAGCAAGTTTAGAGAGGTGGAGGGGTGAAATGGGGGCCCAGCAGAGCGGGGATGAAAGGAAAATCAGGAAGGGAAAAATGTAAATGAAAGCATATTATCCGGAAGAAAAAAATTCGTGCACAATTTCAAATTAAATACAAGAAAACTATTAACCAATAAAAAAGAAACCAAGAGATATGGAAAAAATGCATAGAAAATTCATTGAGTAAATATGTTAACCAATCAGGCTTAAACATAGATATAAACCACGACGTAAACGAGGATAATTTAGGTTCAGGCTTATCTTATTGCGAGATAGAAAGGGAATTAAAGGAATTGAAATCAAATAAGGCTTGTGAATAGATAAAATCCAGGGAGAACTACTTAAAGGTTTAAGACAACGAAGACAGAAGAATTTTTACTGGTATCTTTTTCTCTGGCGTCAACAACTCCTCCGCTGCCGGGCACAGCACTTGCCTCAGTGGCCGGAGTAGTAACTAAAAGTATAATAGTTGTACCTTATTTAACGGATGTTGCACGAATGGTGTCCAATCGCCCCGCTTCCACGCGCCCTTAATATGGATCGCAGGGTGTCTTGTGTAAGTACAACGGCTGGTGATCTAACACATCGCCACCATACAATATATGGGTGTGTGTGTATGGGTATACATATACAACATTTGTTTGCAAACACTAGTGGACGAAGGCAAAAACACAGAAACACACAAAAAAGAAAAGAAACTCACTAGTTATCGAATTTTCGGTGGTTCGAGCCACCTTTCACAAGGAAGAGAAGGACAGACATTTAATATGTATATATTTATATGTATATTTGTGTGTGTATATAAATAAACAGTAATCAACACGAAGGTAGGTATGGTATCCACTACTAAGCCCAACGACGTGTGTAACTCAGTCAGGGTAGGGGGCCAGTTAATTTCCCTGTGTGCGTATATCTATATCTATATGTATACAAAACTTACGCAGCAACTCACAATATGAGAACACATAAAAGGAACACTCACACGTTAATTTCTTGATAATTTCGACAGAATTGAGCGCCGTCTTCCTTGAAAGATTAGTTAGGACTCTCAGTTAGGACTCCAGTCCTAGTCTTAGTCCCAGTCTTAGATATGACTCCAGCCCTAACTAATCTTCCGAGGAAGACGGAGCTCAGCTCCGTCGAAATTATCAAGAAATGACGTGTGAGTGTTCCTTTTATGTGTTCTCATATTGTGTGTTGCTGTCTAAGTTTTTTATTTAACACTTCCGTGTTACTTCGAAGATAGGGTATAAAAATGTAAAAAAAGTATGTATATTTATATATGTATGTATATGTATGTATAAATATATTATTATTATTAGGTAATCTACCAGTTAAGGTAGGTTTTTGGATGGACACAACTATCAAATAAACATTTTGTGACTCCCCACCTAGCAAACTGATCTATAGTATATCAGGTCCCTCTTCATCTCGGTGTACTTCTTTCCTCCCTTCATCCCGTCCAACATCCCTATCCTGTTTCTACCCTTACCTCGCTTGCCCAACATTCTCCCCTCTATTACCCTCTTCAACATTCCACTACCGCTCAATACGTCTTTCATCCATTTTTCCTGCCTCCATAGGATTTCTCTCAACCAACCCCTCTCCTCCCCCACCATTTCTAGTACTTCCTCATTTGTTTTCCTTTCGGTCCATTTCACCTTCTCCATTCTTCTCCACACCCACATTTTAAAAGCCTCCAATCTACGTCTATCCTCCTGCTTCAGCGACCACGTTTCCGCGCCGTACATAGCTACGCTCCATATCAGAGTTTTTACGAGTCTTGTCTTAACATCCCTACTCAACGTCCCCGTCATCAACTCCCTCCTCCTTGAGAAAGCCTCCTTGCTTAGCGCAATTGTTCTCCTTACGTCCCTACCACTTTGACCGTGTTGGTCCAAAACACTTCCGAGATATGTAAACTGTTCTACCTGCTCTATTTTTTCCCCGTCTATTTTAATATTTAGCTTAGCCTTTTTCTTTCTGGAAAATCGCATAACCTTTGTTTGATTAATATTGATTCTCATCCCATATTTATCGCACTGAACCTCCAATTCACTCAACAATGCTTGCAACCCCTTGGCTGACTGAGCAACTAATGCTTGGTCATCAGCAAACCTAACCGATTTTACGAATTCCCCTCCGACTTTCATTCCTACCTCCAGTTCTTCCCATGCCTCTTTAATCATTTCCTCTACATATACGTTGAACAGTACCGGTGACAATGGGCAACCCTGCCTTACACCTCTTCCTAACACTGCCCATCCGGACTCTCCGTTCCCCACTCGCACCCGAGCAGTCTGAGACATGTACAGGTTGCGGATCAGTCTCCTGTCCCTCCAATCCATTCCTATTTTCTGCAATACACGCATTAATTTTTCCCAATTCACTCTATCAAACGCTTTTTCGAAATCTACAAAACAGGCAAAAACGTCCTGATTGTATCCTATATTCCTCTCGACTAGTGATCTCATTACTGCAATGGCTTCACGCGTACCTCTTCCTTTCCTGAACCCAAACTGATCATCCCCTAAGTAATCATTTGCCTTACTCTCTATCCTTTTGTTGATGATCCTGAGAATAACTTTAGCTGCGTGGGATATCAAACTTATTGTTCTGTAATCCTCACATGACGAAGCCTTTGCCTTTTTTGGAATAGGAACTAACACCGATCTCACAAAATCTTCCGGCCAGATTCCTTCCTCATAGATACTACGAATCAGTCCATATATGGTCTTCTTCCCATATATATATATATATATATATATATATATATATATATATATATATATATATATATATATATAACCATTAACACAGTAATCAACCCGAAAGTCGTTTTAGTAGGTGATGGTAGAGCTCACCCATGTACCAAGCCCGACGGCGTGTGAATATTCACACATCAGGGTAGGGGGGCCAGTTCCTTTCCCTGTGCCGGTTATGGTTTACCAGGAAGAACTGGTACCCGAAAAATCAACTAGCTTGGTTGGAGCTGCAGGTGCCCAAAGTACTTTGCCCGGGAATCGAACCCGGGACCCTCCGGTCAGTAGTCAAACCCTCTACCCACTAGACCACCACGACCCGCATATATATATATATATATATATATATATATATATATATATATATATTTATTATGATGGTCGCTATAGTCCAGGGGTAGAGCGTTTGACTACTAAACGGCATGGGAAGGAACTGGACCCCTACCCTGATGCATGAATTTCACACGCCATCGGGCTTAGTACTGGATGAACTCTACCATCAACTTCCAAACCGACCTTCGGGTTCATTAATATATGCGGAGGAAATAGTATGTGACCTAAAAGGACATGAAAGCTAGAAAATAGGTGAAAGTAGGCGAGAAGATATACAAACCAGATTTGTAAATGAAACAACTGCCGCCCCCCTTTCCCGATGTACGTATTTCACACGCCGTATAGAGCTTAGTACGGGTTGAACTCTACATCACCTACCGAACCGACATTCGGGTTGATTACTGTGTTTATAGTGAGTGTTTTGGTGAAGTGCGGACCGAGTGTTAAGAAGGTAAAAGGAAAAATTACGTTGGGTAAGCAAGCGTAAAAAAAGGTTGCGACGATGATTAGCACCTTTGGCAAGAATGTAAGGAGAGTCTAGTGAAAAGTTAAATATGGCATTTAATATTGTTTGGATCTAAAATTTGTTTTTTGCGGAACTGGGTTAAACGTTGGTTGAAGACTTTCTGGATGTAGTTGGGGAGAAGGATAGAGGAAATAAAATGGATGGAGCAGATAACCAGCGATTAAGTTTTAGACGTGGTTGAGGGAGAGAGACAACTGTTGGGATAATCGAAGAAGCTAGGGCATTGGAAGTCACCAGTTACCGGGTGAAATCTAATGCTGAATGAAATTTAGGTGCTAATGCTGAATTATTTTGGTGCGAGATTGAGACTATGGAGTCTTCTCTACCACCTAACCCCTCGCCACTCATTTGCAGTATTAAACTCAAAGATAAATAACACAAATTTTATAGAGGGGTGAGTTTTTGGAAAGAAATATGAAGGGATGAAAGGAAAAAACAATCTGGATGGAATGAAGAGGGGTAGGAAGTATTCAGAGTCTGCTAATTAGTTAATGCAATATGTAGTGTTGGGGTTTATGGATTGTTTCGCCATTTCTGGTTGAGGAAAACAGTCGGGTGTAATATCTTGGTACATTCAAAACCTACCCTAATCCAGGTGAAAGGTCTTAAAAATAATTATTGAATTCCAATGCGATAACACAATTATTCATTTAATTTATATGAGGACTGCAATTCAATTGAATGAAATTAACAAACATTTTAAAGGTTTAATAAATATTTACCTAATATAATTCTTCCTTTAGACCAGACTTAACCAATGGAGACTTTGCTTATTGACATTTCTCGTTATATTTTCCACTACCTCACTAATTCCCTCCTGGGGGATTTCCAAGCCTCCGCTCACTATCTCATCTCGAATGCTGTTATCTGCCGCTGACCCCACAGCATCATGCGCCACTCCGCTTTCTGTCCTCTTATCTGCCGGCCCTTCTCCATGGCTTCCATTAATTCCTGTCTCCTCCGCCAACAACTTTACCCCGCCATTAACTCGATTTTTTCCTCGCGAATAAAAAGAGCTTGATGACATCTCCTCCCGATGCGGTTAAGATGGAATAATCCAATTTGTATAGCAGATGAACTTTCCGAGTGTAAGGGGAGAGAAGAAGAGCGGAACGAGGTGTCGCTACCCGTGATGCCATCTCGCAGCATCCTTTGGAGTAGGCGGGGATGAAAGGAAACGTAGACTGAAGGCCATGGAAGAGGAATGAGTGACAAACCTTCTCGTGGAAATTCAGTTCCTTTTATTTTGTAGGTTTTCTTGATATGGCACTTAAAATTTTTAAAATTATTTTTTGGTTGGCTTAAAACCTTTCCCGATTAAACAATGAATTTATTGCAATGGTGGTACTCAAAGACGTGAAAAAAAATTATCGGGGACATTTACGATACATGCGAGACAAAATTTCGATGTTTCCTGGAAACTTCAATATTAGGTTAAAGGCGAGCTGATAAATGTGATATACAAGCTTAAATGGTAGATTCTTTCACCCACTGAAGAATCCGAAGGCTTAATTTGATAGAACTGGATATGTAAAAGAAAACTGTAGTTCAGGTGACAATAAAGATATTATAGAAAAATCAGTGGAAAAAGCTCGTGTGATATAATGTTGGGAGGACAAAGAATCAGAAATATTTTTTTAAGCTACGGTTCATCCCAGAATAGTATTTTTTTACTGCCTTTAGCTTTTTTGAAGAAGTAACGATAATATTCAGGGCAGGAGTTGATATCGTGATCAAGCTATGCGTCGTTAATTCAATCTTAATTTCTAATAAAATCTTAACTGCGGTAATGTTTTATAGTGAACCACGTGGGATTAAATATACATACTCGTAGTTTTTTAACCTAATTTGTAATTTTCCCATAAAAAAAGAGTCAATAAAGTCAGGATAATTTTTGGCACTTGTATTTTCAAAAAACATTATAGATCAGTGTATTCCACCGAGGTATGTACTGCGCCTCCTCCGGTATATTTTAACACGCCGCCAGCAATTTCATCGACAGCGCGCAATTAACACAGACATTTAGATTGTAGGCCAGCCACTCTTTATGCGTCGAACTCCAGCATAAATCACTCTCATGTAAAAAAATGTAGATCATCCTTCGTTCTGTTGTACAGCGTGACCTGATTGGTCGAAGTGTCTCCGTTTTGGACTACCAGGCAGATCGATTGTAGACGGACATCTGCTGCTGGTGATCGCTCGCCATTCGGGCCTAACCTTCCAAATCTTCGTCAAACCTTCGTGGCGAACCGTTGCGAATGAAACTACTTAAGTTTTTACATGTGACATTTGAGAAAGTGGAATATGGATACTTATTTTATACAGGTTTTTTCCAGATAATCGGTACGGCAATCAGGCGCACTGTCTGAAAAGAGTAACCAATAGTAGTTAGAACAAAATTGGAAAAGAATTCGAAGGAAAATAAGCGCATGGAAAATATAATAAAACTGTTAGAATGGTCTAGATTAAATTTTAAAATTGGGTAGTGCTCCAGAGGGAATATTTACCGAGAAGTACGAGTACAAAACCACTTTTCCCGATCGGTGGCTCAAACGACTGGCGTAACTGTCGCCCCTTAAGCCAATCATGAAAGTGTTTTCAATTATTTTATTTATTGGGAGGGTGCCAGTAACTCAGTGACAGCCGCGATATGTACTTGGGTACCATTTTCAAGGTGTCGTAAGGTATAAGGCATAATCGGTGCCGAACTTTGCAACTCCTCGCAGTCAAACGTGCTCTTAATTTGTTAGATCAGACGACGTTGTTCGCCCATTCGGAACTACAACTGACCTGGAAAAGGAGATGTAAAGAACAGTTACTCTCTCTGAAGATTAGCAACTTTGAATTGAGAAAAATTGAAGTACTTGCATGAACAAATCCACATAAAAATCGTGAGGGTTATTTCTCTCTTTGAGTAGCATGATAGTGCTTCTGTGCATAACTCTTCACAGTTCAGTCCCAATATTCAGTTCTGAAGAGGGATGAGAGAACTCACCCGTCCAGTGCTTTGTCTCCATATGAAATCAGTTCTCACCTCTATGTTGGTGGCTGAATCGGGTAGGGATTCTAGAACTGTTAGGGAAAAGCATTCGTCAAATGATAGGTTGTGTGAACTTGCGTGTAAAGGAATAGGAAGAGAAGAGAGTGAAGCAGAATTACATGAGTAGCGGTGATTGTTCATTCGGATGGATAAGGGGGTAATGCATTCGCCTATGTAGAATGAGGTGCATTGTTTGCACGACAAAAGATGGATAATATTTTTTGAGAGGCAATTAGCGTGGGAACGGGGTGAAGGGACAATGAGGGGATGTGGGGAGAGGGGAGCAGATCTGATTAGCAGACATGTTTTACATCGGGGCGATTGCAGGTAGGGGAAATATGTGGAAATTTGTCAGGGCGGGGTGTCAAAAGGTTGGTGGATCTCAGAAGGTTTCTGAGATTGGCTGGTCGTCTGTAAGCGACAGAGGGGCATTGGGGCAGTAAGAATGTGGTCGCGTCATTGTCATGTAATATAGGATAAAGTTCTTTGAGAAGGGTTTTCAGTCTGTGGGATCATGGGAAATAGGTTGTGCAAAGGTTGAGTCCAGCGTCAGATGTGGGGTTGTTATTCTGTGGTGTGTGAGGTCGGGTGGAGCGGTAGATTATATCCTGTAGGAGGTTTTCTGGGTAACCGCGTTTGTGGAGTGCATGGTGTAGATTGTGGAGGTATTTGTTGAGGGTAGCTGTGGTGTTGCAAATCCGATGTCCGCGGATAGAGAGAGAGTTGGGAATTGAGCGTTTGGTATGAGAAGGATGACAACTAGTATAGTGTAAATATTGTTGATGATTAGTGGCTTTGATGTGTACTGAAGTGGTGAATTTGTTATTGTGAATTGAGATGTCTGTGTCAAGAAAGGTGATGGTGGAGTCTGAAATGGAAGAAGTGAATTTAATAGTGAAAGAAGAATTTAAGACCGATAAGAAATTGTCAAGAGACCCAGAGCCGTGTATCCAGAGCATAAAAATGTCGTCAATGTAGCGGACCCAGAAAAGAGGTTGGAAGGGTTGCTGTGAAAGGAAATTCTCTTCAAGGTGGCCCATGAAGAGATTGGCGTACGATGGCGCCATCCTCGTTCCCATCGCTGTACCTTTCGTTTGGAGATAAAAACAGTTTTGGAAAGAGAATGCATTTTTGGTCAGGACGACAGTGGCGAGATTGAGGAGAAATTCGGTCGAGGGGCACTGGGGTGGGGGGCGTAGAGAAAGATAGTGTCGGAGGGAGGATAGGCCTTCTGCATGGGGAATAGAAGTAGTCAAAATTAGAGTTTTGAAGCTCGGAAAAAGCCGAAAGTTCAGGGTGATCATATTTATGTCTCTAATGGCACCACCACCGAACACGTCCCAGGTTTTATATATCTTTTTCAGGGCTTCCCATTCTCTGAATTTTTCGTCGCAGCCAAGAATCAGATGCGCGACGTTGTCTATTCGACCACTTGACGGACAAAGGGGCGAATCAGCTAACCGTAAGTGGTGCCTCACTTCCCTCGTCATAACCGTGTTCGCGATCAGGTTGAACATTCGACTACGTGCCTCATCGTTCGCTCTGCTGGTCGCCCAGTTTTTCTAAGATAACGTCCTTTTTGATGTATTTTTCCCTTCTCGGCAAGCGCTCTGAGATAAAGGGTCTTGACCCTAATTGTTTATCCATCTCTCAGGAGTGAGGCGACCTTTTTCGGTTCTTCAAATGCCCTCCGGTGGCATTCGTCAGGCGCGAGTGCCTGCCACGCGTCCTTGAGGAGTGCCTTTCGCCACGCGTCGTCACCCCCAAGGATGCGCAGACCGAGCTTCGCGTAGACCACCTTTTCCTTTAGAGCTGCATCTGTTAAATTGAGACCACCCAACTCAAACGGGCCATTGAGCTGGTTGGGGGACACTTTCTTTGCGTAGCCGTTCCAGATCATTTGGTTGGTCGCTCTGATAAAGTATGCATTATATTTAGGGAGTAAGGCCACAAATGGGCCACATACCATAGTCTCGGGAAGACAATCTGCTTAAGGAGGCGGTCGCGGGTCACAATCGGGAGGGAAGGCATTGAAAGTTTCCCAACACTCCATTTTATGTGGTTGTCTATAATATCCAGTTTCGCTCAATCGTGGGAGCCAACTCCTTCTCCCACCAGAACCCTAAGATTTTGAGGGGGGGAGCTTCTGACCAACCGATGGAGGTCAGGGGCGGGTTAGCCTTCAGCAGAAGAAACCTGGGTTTCCGGTCGTTGAGGAAGAGACCACCCTGCTCACATGACTTTAAAATGTCGTGGGCGAGAGTCATGTGGGACGGGTCGTCTAAAAAGGGTTACGTCTTCAGCGTATGCGACGCCCAGGCAGACGGCATACCCCGATTCCGCTGCTCTGCAGTCGTCTGAGTAGTGAATCTATGGCAAAAGCAAACAGCAGCATTGACAACGGGTAGCCCTGCCGGACGGAGTTACCTGACGGGAATGGGCGGTGAGGTGGCATTCTTTATCCTAATTCTAGAAGATATAGTATATCGATGTACATCGTTGAGACGGCACGTATGAAGTGATCGGGGAAGGCTATCGTCTTGAGCACGGTTAGGATTCATTCGATCCGGACCAGATCAAATGCTTTCGCAAGGTCAATTGGCAAGACTGCTAGAAAACTATCGCCATTCGAGGGTGAGGAAAAAAGTAACGTCACGAATTAGAAGTGCGGCATCAAAAATGTTTCGCGTTTTCGACACGGCGTACTGGGATGGAGGGAGGACGATGTTGGCAACAACCGTCATTCTATAGCGCAAGACGTGTGCAAATATTTTATAATCGGCATTTAAAAGGGCGATTGGCCGGAAGTCGTTGAACGACTTGGGCCGCGTCATCTTTGGTATAAAGGTTATCAAGGCGGTCCGCTGACTTGCAGTCAGAGAGACGCTAATTACAATACAATTAAAAAGATCGGTTAAAAGAGGTTTTAAAACATCCCAGTACCTGAAATAAAATTAAAAGGGTAGGCCGTCCAAGCCGGGTGTTTTTCCCTATGGAAACATGGAGGAGACACAGTCCAGTTTGTCTGCCTAATTAAACAAGATAATATAGTCTTATGCTCAAAAGCGCCACTATCTGCATCAAGGAAATCGAAATTCATGCCCGCAGCGACACCACCATCGAGCCGTTACCGGAACTACGCCACCGCCGACTAAATCGGCATCAGCGGTAGTTTTCCATTAATATTCTTTTAATATGTGTGCATTATTAATATGAATACTGTGCGTAAACAGTCCAGATACTTTAAAATATGACATTAAATACATTTTTATGCATTTATAGATATGGTAGAAAATCATTATCGGTTAATTCCCGTAATCCTGCTTAAGGCAAGAATGCTTTACCTGCAGAATAGTGAACATCCATAATGGCATTTTTCAGAGAAGTTGAATTAGTTAAGACGATGCACGTTCAACATAGAAATTCTACAAATTATACTAGGAAGGTGAATCGTGAATCCAATTGGTTCAAAGAACATAATGAATAACAGATTATTGAGTGTTTTAATTCATGAAGGACGACAAATTAAAATTGAACCCAAGAGGAATATTTTGAGGGAACGCCATGCCCTAAATATTAATTTTGCTTTGTTAATATTTTAGACTCTCTCAAATCCATTTTATGAAATGCGAAATTCAGTTTAGGAATGTTTCCCACTCACGACAAAGCAAATTTTAAGGACAAATACAATTCTTTCATTTCATCAGGAAAGTAACGTTTTTCTTGTCCTTATGGAAGAAAATTCAAAACTCAAGGAAACAATCGGGATTATTCGATATGTCAAATTTTCCACCCTCCGACAAACGGCCGACCACCTCTCCATATTGCCCACCCATCCCCCCTCCCTCCTTTCCTACCATCCTTCCGCCCGTCCTTTTCCCTAAAGCTCTTGGATATATCATACGACCCCGCACCTTCAGCTTTTTTCACCCCAACCCCTTAGATTTGACACCCAATATCATATTACTCTCTCTTTTGTAATCCTAATCTCGCGCCTGAGAATTCTTTCACCACCCCTCTTATCTCTCCTCCCCTTATCGAATTCCATTTGCCTCTTCATATTCACCTCCTATCCCTCTCTCCACCACCCCCCGACCCCCGTCCCCTCCGCCCGCCCCTGCCGACGCCACCACCTCATTCGTTGTCTCACCCATGATGCCGCTCTTCCGCCTCCAACATTTTCCCTTCTCCGTCTTCACGGACTCTTATATCTCTGATTCTTTTTCCCTCACCTTCATTGATCCGCATCAGCCTTCTCGCTCCACTACTCTTTAACTCTTACCAAGAATTTTTCAAGTTACCGCCGCTTTTTCCTCTTTTCTTTCTTCTTGTATTTGATTTTCTTTCTTACAACCACCTCGGCGGATATTCTTGGCACTAACGTTCTCTCGATCTCGATTAAAATAAAAAAACCCGGTTAATGTACACCGTTAAAAGCAATACAATTGCAGAAAACTACAATTGAATCAAGGTTCCACCACTAAACAGTTAGGCTTTTTAGGCGCTTTGTACACTAATGTTTAATGATTTCAGTTTTCTGAGGAGTAATTATCACAAAATGGAAGGGAAAAAGGAGCCTTTATACGAAATTCATCTTAAGACTTGAAAGGATGCTCCATTCGCCTATTCCCAGTTAATAATAAGAATCTTGGGTGTGGGAAGGTTTTGATGGGCGAATAATGTGACTTGTATGTATTCGAATGTAGAGGCGTGTGACTTTCCTCTGGTTGCAATAATTTAAATTTTATTTTGAGCAATTCATATCATTCGTTTTCCTACTCTCTTTCTCATCAATCATTCACATTGTTTCATCGTGTTGGGGAGTTATGCATCCCCATTAGAGATTGGTTTGATCCGGCGTTACATTAGTGGCATTTTTCATCAACGTTAGCCATATACTTATTCTCTTGACGAATTTATGGAGAGTGCTGAGAAAATGTTTCAAACTTTCTCTGCAAAGTGACCATGATATATAACAATAAACACTAAAGAGAAATAACGGAGGAAAATCAGTGACGACCATGTTGAGGAGAGGTTTAATGTCAAAGGAGATGAAAGTCTTCCGCTCTGAACAAATATGACTCACTTTTCTTACGTTGGAGACGATTAAGATTTCATTTCTGAAAGATAATTTTGCAAATGACGTAGAACTGCTGACATCACACTGACATTAAAAATTTCGTTCACACAAAAAAATTTTAAAAATTCTCGTGCACAATCGAATTACTGAGACGAAGAAGTGAGACAGGCTTTTGGCGTCGGAAATCTAGTAACAGGCTGATGTACTACACTGTCCAATAAATACGCGAACTGAGGCCATAAAAACTTAACTTTGCAAAATTTAGTCTACATCGACTTTCTCCCCTTCACGGTACTCTCCATTCGTTGCTATGCACTTGTTCCATCTTCTTTTCCTCTTTTTAAAGCACCCTTGGAAGTCCTCGGTTTTATTAGGCATTTTAGCTTTCTCGTCGTTTCTTGCTTTATTGTGCCCACATCTTCCCAGTTATGTCCTCCCATTACATTTTTGCATTTTGGGAATAAGAGAAAGTCGCGTAGATAGAAAATGGAAATTGATTTACATTTTGGATATTTAAAAGCACCACACTGAAGGAATTGAGAAGTTTTCAGTGAACAATATGACATTCGACTTTCCGGAACGACTCCTTAGGGTACACAGTACCCCGTCCTATTTATGCTCACTAGAGGTGTTCCCTTCGGCACCAATTCACCCAGGGTTCCAAACTCCGGCTTTCATTCCTTCCATCTGCATGTACTCCGACGACCTGCTCCCATTTAAGCACCCTCGCTCATCAAAACTCTTCGATTATTAACCTCGACCGAATAATCCATTTCATATTAGCATATTAATTGAAAACTTAGCATGAGTCCCTCACCGAGGTGGGGAGGGAAAGTCGATCGCTCTCTTCAGTGATGCCCTCGCTCTTTGAACCGCCCACCTCCCCCTCCAGTTCCACCTTCAGAGGTCCCCCGCGAATGCATATCGCCTGACCCTCCCCTCAACCTTCCCTCTCTATTTCTCCATTTGCCTCACAAGAGCATTAATTACTCTAGCATCGCTCGACGACAGCTTCGGATCCCATCTCGGCCCTCTTTGGACTTAAGCTGCGTGCCGGACTTTCGGGGTCCTAGAAATGGGTTGCTAAACCGTTAGGGAACGAAAACTTTCTAATTTATTTCATTTCATAGTGCTACTGAAATATTTTATTAAATAATGTTTGGGCGTTGAAGTAAAACTAGTTCTTTCCAAAATGCAAATGAAAGTAATTTTTAATGTCGGGAAGTGAAATTCTGATCAATGAGCTTCTCTACCAATGCTAAGATTAATTTAATTTTTGGTGGAATATGTAGTTTCTAAAACTATGTACGTACAGCAAGAAAACGTTGTCACTGAAGCAAGAGGATAGATGTAGATGGGAGGCGTTAGGAATGTAGTTGTGGAAAAGAATGGAAAAGATCAGATGGGCCGAAAGGAAAACAAATGAGGAAGTACTAGAGATGGTGGGCGAGAAGAGGGGTTTGTTGGGGAAATCCTAAGGAGACAGAAAATGGATGAAGGGCGTACTGGTCTGCAGTGGGATGTTGAAGACTGTAAAAAGGGAAGAATGTTAAGCAAACGAGGAAAGGGCAGGAACAGGATAGGGATGTTAAACGAGATGAAGGAAGGGAGGAAGTACACGGAGAGGAAGTGGGATCTGATGTAAAGTAGGTAGCTGGATTGTGTTCGGTTAGAAGTCACAAAATATTTATTTGATAGTTATTTCCATCCAAAACCTACCTCAACTGATAGATTACCTAATAATAATGTGATTTCTATCAGGATGAAATACATAAATTGCTTGGCCTGAAAACAGCTGCCAAATACTAAAAGGTTCTATCTATAATTTGAAAGATGTGAGTGTAAACTGATGGCTTCTTTGCACAGCAGAGCAAAATGGTTTCCTAAGAGATTCGATAAAAATGATCCTATTTCACTCAGTATCCTTATTTGAAAACTGGCCATGAAAGCGAAGGAAATACAGTTATCGGTTTCAAAATGTCCGCTTTCAGAACATCAAAATTATCTACATCTACATCTACATAATACCCCGCAAGCCGCCACAAGGGCGTGTGGCGGGGGGTGTTAGGTCCCCACCCAAAAGGAAAGAAGAAATACCGCATTCAAAACCAACACACGCATGCAAACCCCAATCCACAGCAGTGCACACATTCATAGAAACATCCCATCATTCCACGCGCATGCAAACATACATCCACCTACCTTCAGTCCACAAGCATGCAAGTACATACCCTTAACTACAACAAACAATTGTACCCCAGGATGCAGCAAGAAATTTATCAGGAACGTGCAAGCTAGATTTTAGTAAGTAGCTAGGCGAAATACCACCACCACAAGAACGTGCTACGTAAAACTCTCTCCTACCCAAGGTGAGGAATCTGGCCCAACACGTCAGGTAGAAGGAGGGCTCACCCACGGAGAGGGACAAGGGAAGGAAGGGGAAATTTTGGGTACCAGAAGCAGAGCAAACAATACTGTAAACAGCAGTACATTACTTAATGGCATTCCAATGCGGTCATGCGGGAAAGGTTTTCACAGAACACACAGGAGATTAGTGAAAGTGCATGCAATTCAGTATAACTAATTGTTACCTTGACGCCGAGGGTGGCAAGTGGCATTTTTGTTATCTCCGAGGGTGATCCTACAGTTGTTATCCGGTATTGTCTGTGGGAAGGAGTCCTTGAGTCTGCTAGTTCTGGCATCTATTCCCCCAATTTTGTACACATGATCCAAGCGACCAATGTATGTTGGAGCGCGAATAATTTTCGAGACCTCGGTGCTGAAACATGCGGATCGGAATTAATTTAGCAAGTTTAACCAAGCATTGAGTCGTCTTTCTTCCAATGATTCCCATCCCAGCTCCATAAGCTTTTCAGTGACGCTTTTCGTTTTATCGCAATAGTTTTCCACGAAACGAGCTGCCCGGCGTTGGACCTTCTCAATTTCTCGAATGAGGCCTTTTTCACATGGATCCCATACGATACATGCATATTCTAAATGGGGCCTTACAAGAGCGTAATAACATCGTTCCTTGACCTTGGAGTCACTTCTGCCGACCGTGCGTCTAATAAATCCTAATTTTTTATATGCTTGCCCGCAGACTTTACGTATATGGGTCCCCCGAGTTAAGTCTTTAGTGAATGTTATTATTAGGTAATCTACCGGTTAAGGTAGGTTTTTGGATGGACACAACTATCAAATAAACATTTTGTGACTCCCCACCTAGCAAACTAATCTATATCAGGTCCCTCTTCATCTCGGTGTACTTCTTTCCTCCCTTCATCCCGTCCAAAATCCCTATCCTGTTCCTACCCTTACCACGCTTGCTCAACATTCTCCCCTCTATTACCCTCTTTAACATTCCACTACCGCTCAATACGCCTTTCATCCATTTTTCCTGCCTCCATAGGATTTCTCTCAACAAACCCCTCTCCTCCCCCACCATTTCTAGTACTTCCTCATTTGTTTTCCTTTCGGTCCATTTTACCTTCTCCATTCTTCTCCACACCCACATTTCAAAAGCCTCCAATCTACGTCTATCCTCCTGCTTCAGCGACCACGTTTCCGCGCCGTACATAGCTACGCTCCATATCAGAGTTTTTACGAGTCTTGTCTTAACATCCCTACTCAACGTCCCTGTCATCAACTCCCTCCTCCTTGAGAAAGCCTCCTTGCCTAGCGCAATTGTTCTCCTTACGTCCCTACCACTTTGACCGTGTTGGTCCAAAACACTTCCGAGATATGTAAACTGTTCTACCTGCTCTATTTTTTCCCCGTCTATTTTAATATTTAGCTTAGCCTTTTTCTTTCTGGAAAATCGCATAACCTTTGTTTGATTAATATTGATTCTCATCCCATATTTATCGCACTGAACCTCCAATTCACTCAACAATGCTTGCAACCCCTTGGCTGACTGAGCAACTAATGCTTGGTCATCAGCAAACCTAACCGATTTTACGAATTCCCCTCCGACTTTCATTCCTACCTCCAGTTCTTCCCATGCCTCTTTAATCATTTCCTCTACATATACGTTGAACAGTACCGGTGACAATGGGCAACCCTGCCTTACACCTCTTCCTAACACTGCCCATCCGGACTCTCCGTTCCCCACTCGCACCCGAGCAGTCTGAGACATGTACAGGTTGCAGATCAGTCTCCTGTCCCTCCAATCCATTCCTATTTTCTGCAATACACGCATTAATTTTTCCCAATTCACTCTATCAAACGCTTTTTCGAAATCTACAAAACAGGCAAAAACGTCCTGATTGTATCCTATATTCCTCTCGACTAGTGATCTCATTACTGCAATGGCTTCACGCGTACCTCTTCCTTTCCTGAACCCAAACTGATCATCCCCTAAGTAATCATTTGCCTTACTCTCTATCCTTTTGTTGATGATCCTGAGAATAACTTTAGCTGCGTGGGATATCAAACTTATTGTTCTGTAATCCTCACATGACGAAGCCTTTGCCATGGAAAAGACAATGAGCATTGTTTTCACTTGTGATTTGTTCATTCTGGCCTTTTGGGCTTGGGGGACTTATCTGTGTGCCGGCCCTCCTTAAAGGCATTTAGACACCTCAAAACATCATACTAAGGCAGGGCAGAGTCCCCGTAAGCCTTACGAATTATTTTGTTATTCTTCTCAAGAGATTTTTTCAGTTTAGCCCAATGCTTAATCACGTAACGTTTCTCGATAGTCGATTGCATTTTTTTCGTGACATGGTTTAAAATAACCAATGTCCTGAGGCTTCCATAGGCTTAAAGAGCACAGAGATCAGTTTTGCGGAAAAGCTTAGCGTTTCCCCCCCAATTTCAAGTAATTTGATGCCATTCTAAATAAAGGAGCGGCGTGTAAAATTTACTTGCATTAATTTTGGAAAGCACCTCGTAGACTAAAAAAATTGAATTGTGGAAATTCCGGTAAAAATTTGAAATGACTATTTCCAGGGCCATTACAAAATTTTGCTCCAGAAAAACCAAGCGAAAAATGTCCTTGACTCTGTCTTTCTTAAGAACAAAGTGTTCGCTTTTTTCCGCGCTAGAGGATAGAGGAAGAACAAGAAGAATGAAGGAATCCTTCATTCATTCTTTTTGTTTGACACGTCAATTGCCAAATCGTAGCTAGATCACGCGCACTTGCATAATGAATAAGTAAAATGATCGACGTTTTGACGCTCGCAACCCTTGCTGGATCAGATTGATAGAATCGACGAATAAATGAAAATTTCACGTTCAGCTGGTACCTTATTACCAATTCTGCCGATTATTGTATAGGTATTGCGATAAAGAAAAGAATTTGGGGGTTTCTCCAAACCAGCACATGTTCTACATGGGTCGATCTTTGGCGAGGTATCGGCATGGCGGCAATGACACATTTCAAAGAAAAACAAAGCGGTGCGTAATGCGTGTATAGGATATTTATGATGAAGTGAATGGGAACCGATAATTGATTGTCTCTCTCCGAATACAGGGCTACAATAGGTAAGTTGCGATGAAACGTTCGGTGTAGAGTAATTGATTGCAACTACACATTGTGTTTTTGGGTGTAGAGAACTTTGTTATTCGTTTATTACTCCCCGTATTATTCTCCCGTGCAATTTATCCTGTGGATTTGGGTTGCCTTTCGATTCGGTACTCAAAGTATCAAATATGTTCAAAGCCAACAAAGGCGATGCGCTCTGGAGCTGGAGGAGCTCTTTCCTATTAGAGTTCTCGATTTACAACCAAAGACAGTCAAATTAGAATTTTCCAGTAGGATAAATTATCCTAGGTAATCAACCGGTTATGGTAAGTTTTCTACATCTACATATACGCAATGCCCCGCTGCATCGGCGTGTGGCGGAGAGTGTTAGGTCATCAGCCATGCATGCACAATCCCAATCGTGTCACCTGAACACAATATTGGTTTGATCATGTACTTGAAGAATTTTAATCACAAGGAAGAAAGTACTTGCATGTTACAATATTGAATCGCAGGAAACGTATATTTAAATAATGCGGGAGAACTATTAAACAGATGGGCCTATTAATAATAAAAATAATGACATACCGCATATCGACAAAATATATACTCTTTTTACGGTATGTATCTCATACACGGTCGCTGACATATCTATTATGATCTCTAATGAAATGAGGAAAAAATATTTTAAATATCCTTTCTACTATCTCTCTCCCTGATTTCACGTTGGTGATCTGCTCTACCATAGTAAGTCTGGACCTATAGTATGTCTTTAACATGCTTAGATAAGAAACCTGCCTCAAATGTACGCAGTAAATTTAATCTGTGTTTCAGTCTAGGGGTCAACTATTGGGTCCATTTCTAATTCTTCCAATAGTGTCGCGACACTGCTACTTTGTTCATAACAACTTTTCACACACCTAGCTCCTCTACAATGCAGTCGATCTAGTTCCAAAATTAAGTCTCCCTGGTGAGGTTCCCATACAACCGCAGCATACTCATGGTAAGTCCTAACTAACGTGAAATAAAAAGCTACTTGACCCTCTTTTTACAATCCCCAAGTTTCATTTTTATGAATCCTAACTTTTTATTTGCTATTCCGCAAATTTCGCGATTGTGTTTTCTCCAGGGAATCTGGCATGATGTCATTTTTGTCCAAAAGGAACAAAGCAGACCGGTGACACTTCTTTGTAGGACACCCGATGTGACGATTACTGTGTTCGATTATACTCCTTCCGTTACAACCCTTTGCTCGTCACCTGATAAATATTGATTAATTCCGTCCATTACGCATTTATCAATCCCATAGCTTCAGATTTTGAAACAAATTCCTATGAGGAACTTTATCGAATGCCTTATAAAATCTAGAAATAAAGCATTGACCTTATTTTAACCCGAGGCTAAAATATCATGAAGGAAAATGCTGGCTGGATTTCTGAAGATCCACCCTTTTGGAAACCGTGTTGGTTTTTTACAGGTAAATTCTGGTCGGTAGTGACTCGGATCTTCTCTGTCGCCTTTTTTAATTATGGAGGCGTTATCGGTTATTTCCCGGTCAAAGACCATCAACGTTTTGGGTGGACACAAACTACCAAATATTTCTCTTGTGCCTCCTAACAAAACATAACATCTACATCTACACAATACCCCGCAAGCTGCCGCAAGGGCGTGTGGCGGGGGGTGTTAGGTCACCACCCAAAACAGGAAAAAAGAAATACCGCATTCAAAACCAACACACACATGCAAACCCCAATCCACAGCAGTGCACACATTCATAGAAACATCCCATCATTCCACGCGCATGCAAACACACATCCACCTACCTTCACTCCACAAGCATGCAAGTACATACGCTTAACTACAACAAACAATTGTACCCCAGGATGCAGCAAGACATTTATCAGGAACGTGCAAGCCAGATTTTAGTAAGTAGCTAGACGAAATACCACCACCACAAGAACGTGCTAAATAAAACTCTCTCCTACCCAAGGTGAGGAATCTGGCCCAACGCTGCAGGTAGGAGGAGGGCTCACCCACGGAGAGGGACAAGGGAAGGAAGGGGAAATTTAGGGTACCAAAAGCAGAGCAAACAATACTGTAAACAGCAATACATTACTTAATGGCATTCCAATGCGGGCATGCGGGAAGTGTTTTGACCCAACAGGATGTTAGTTAGTTAGTTCGAAGGGTATGAGCCAGGCGAAAAGTCCTCCGAACCCTCTTTTTCTCGAGGAGGCGGCTGCAAAAGAGTTTGGCTCCAGTGGGCCGGCCATTTCAGGTATGCCCTCTCGTCGAAAAATCTAATGATGAAGGGAAACGGTAACTGCCACCAAGTGTAGTGCCCAGCAGCGGGGGAGGCAAGTCCTCTGCGGTCGTCATCAAGAAATTGAATTGCGGTTGGATATCAGCAGAAAAGAGCAAAGAGGGAATGGATGTCACCAAGAAAAGAGGGACTGGGAACATGAAGACGAGCTGAGGAAAGGAAAAAAGGCAATATTAGGTGAAAGACGGAGAGGTCCAGGTGGGAAAGTCAAGCCGGAAGAAGTCATAGGGGCGAATGTTGGAGAGCGCGATGCACGTCGAAGACGGAATGTTGTTAAACACGAGCAGACTCAGTGAACCTAGTTGCAATCGTGGTATAAGATTATAAGGTGACATGTTCGTACATGCTGACACACAGGCACAGAGAGGAAGAAGTAGATTGTGTTTACAAAATGTTACACAAAACGATTGGTAATATTATTGGGAGAAAACAACTGGTAATCATGGGGAGTGTAATGCAGTGTTAGGCGAAGCAATTTGCAGAAGGTAGTAACGAATTAAAATGTTAACTCTCAATTTTTTCAGAAGAAAATCTTGAAAATTATTATGTACGGTTTATTTATTTAAGAAATGCTTGCCCTAAAGTTGATATCAAATTACACGAATTTTCCTTCATCATATCTAAAGGTTGTGCTTCTAGGGAGTGTTCTGTATTGCAGGAAATTATTTTTCCGATAATTACGCAACGGAGTATGTGTTACGGTATTGTATGTCACAATAAATTAAATATATATTAATAATTGTTCTATTTATATACCTATTGCTGGCCATTTTCATCCATATTCTCTTGTTTACATTGGCTGTGATAAAATCAGGATTTAGAAATATCATGTTTTAACTAATTTTAATTGAATCACTGCTCATCCTAAACAAGGGAAACGTCAATTTTGGCACTAAACAGCATACAACTTGGGGAAAGAATGGAAAAAATAAGGGGTTTCCTAACAATGCTATCCATGAAAATAAGGAAAATAATTATTGCTGTAAAGACATGAAGAATCTTTTTGGAACTAGTAAATTTAAGATAAATTGGAATTATGTCGGGAGGAATTCATGTTTCAGGATTTCATGAATAATAGGTGTTCACTTAATTCCTGATATATTTCCTGGCAGGCGATATACGAATTACTTTTTGCTATCCACTATGAAAGATAAATACCTGCTATCTTTACATGCAATATTACTATGTGTAATAACTAATTGTCACTTTTATGATATACTCCATATGGTACACGCTTTGCCATGCTTTTTACCAATCTAATTCTCACGTGAAGTATTTTTAACTGTGATCGTATTTTTAAATATTATTTTAAGAAACTTGTTGAAAACATGGCAAAGGCAGGACAAAATTTAGGGAAAAAATAGTAAGTGCTCAGATTTTATGGGCGTCACCCACAGAACGTTATTTTCCTTAGGCATCGCATTAATACGAAATCACAACACAGTGAGACAATGTTAATAACAGCACGATAATTTGAAAAAATAGGACACGGAGTTTATTTATCGGACTGGCCTCCCATCACAAGGACCCAAATTCATATCCTGGAGACAACAGATATTTCTCAGTGGTATCCCGATCCCTACTTGAGGTACTTTGTGGAGAGCACTTAAAGGGAGTACCCGAACCCCTTGCCGCCTATAGTCCATAACAGTAGGCTAATGCCGACGCCGGGTTTCTCTCCACCCTTCTACCATTCCCATTCACCCCTAATGGCGCAAATGACCTTGGCTGTCGCCCCACCTCTTAAACTACTACAATTATCATTCGTAAATCACTCAACTCCTTTATCCCCTCAGCCAACTCCCTATTGCCGAAAGGCAGATTTCTTGGTGGAACGTAGAGGGTAGTTTAAGGGAACACGGTGATGATGATTAGTGCTTCTCGGTTTAATGCGGGAGGAAAGCCTCACTGAGCTCTCAATGTCTTGCCCTACCTACTTGACCTCGGCACTTTCCGTTCGGAAGCAGCGCAGATGTCCTTACAGGGGGATATTTCGTAGTCGGCCGACGGGCGTCGTCTCCTGAACGCCACCCAGCCGGAATCCGCCTCTCAATAGCCGGGAGGCTCAGTCGCCGAAAGGCCGCGCGACCGTTAGCGGGCCCACGGCCGGGCAATCTCGCCTGAAAAGTAATTCCGTGACTTGGCCCTGTGCTCCGCCAACTTGCCGTAGGATAGTGCAGATGAGGGCTCCGTGAACTGACCAGCTTCCTCTTCACGCTGCCCAAGGGGGTGGTAAACTTCGGAATCGTATAGCATCGGAGGAAAACTGGTGAGATAATTTAGGTAAGACATTTTCATTATTTTTTACGTTGCCATGGCATTGATGAAGTATTGCCGTTAGCTTTGTACCAGGTGCGTTTGAATATTATTGTTCTTGTTTGCTTTTATTTCGTTTATATTTTTCACGCCATCCGTGGTACCTTTGTCTTTGCGGTTACATTGCTGACGTCATTTTCGGCGTGGAAATTTAGGTTTTTAAGCTATTCGCCGGTTTCGGTATGAAAAGACACTCAAAACTGTATATCCCCTCAACTCACGGGCCATCTCTCAATTATTGTGACCAGTATGTTGAACCGTATTTCATTTTCAACTTTAATTTTATCTCTTGCTTTTTGGACGAACCCCAAGGTTGCAGAGAAATGACCAACAAATATTAAATAACAGCATTTGAGGTATTTCCTCCACCCACGCTCTATGTTTCAGTAGGAATCTCTATCGCCATCTAACTCTGTAATCACCGGCTCCTTTCTTGACATCATCGTTCCCCTCCCGCCAGGTGCATTTTACTTCTTACTTCCTTTTCCGCGCGAATGAATAGCGTTTACTTGCTGCCTGCTTTTATCTGACCTTCATCGCTTCCCTGTTCACTCGAGAGTTTATCGCTGTACTCCCGTATTACACATTAGATGGCTTTTTCGGAATCGCCTTTATCTATATCTCATAGTCAAAAGGTATCACAAGAATATTGGTGGACTCTTTGACAGAAGATTCGATTACGAGCGGAAGGTTCGAGCGCTCAAATCTTTGCCGATGGAATTTCGACTACTCCGTTTCAAGCTCTAGCGGTATAGTCACTCGCTCACACTGTAGATGATTTGAGCTTTCGGCCTACTCCGAGGCCTTCTTCAGGTCAGACTCAGAGTCTTTATATATATATATATATATATATATATATATATATATATATATATATATATATATAAAGTAAAAATCTCTACATGCAAACAATTTAATCTATTTCTAAAAACTTCTGCTTCTACATAAATACCCTGCGAGCCACCAAAAAGGTGTGTGGCAGGGGGTGTAGCACCATGAGGGAAGAGTAAGGGTTGAGGGGGTTGGGGGTGTATATATTTGTTACGGGTTCCCCCCCCCTTCCCCCACCAATTTGAAAAACCCCAACACCCTCATCCCTTACCCTTTCCTTCTGGTGCTACACACCCTACCACCCACCTTTTTGGTGGCTCGCAGGGTATTTATGTAGACGTAGATGAAAAGATATTGGCCCCCCGAACGCATATCTGAGTTTGAATCGCCACCAGGCATGACTCCTAGAGTTGTGCTGGCGGGAGTGATAATAATTGCTTATGGTAAGGTCACCCATGACCAGATAGATCGAAGGTTAGGAGGTGGACGAAAGGTAGTCTACGCAGCGTCTGTTCCTAAGTGAGGCGGCTGCAAAGGCGTCTGACCCCAAAGGGGCGGCCATTAAGTGATGGTGTCACGTTAAAAACACTGTTGAGGAAGGAATCAGGAAACCTGCCTGTGGAGCTGGAGTTCGCTGGTTAAATACGATATTTCGGAACGAGGCACCAGAAAAATAGACCCCTGAACCCATGGTGAAAGGCAGCAGTATCACCATTGGGCACTGGTGGCGCCTATCGGCCGCCGGGCATCAGCTGCCACAGCTGCGGGCGAGAGTGAAGTGCACGGTATTGGCCGCAGTACTACGATGTGGAGGGCAACGGAAAACCACCACATTCGTTTCCGTAGAATACGTAGCCTTACATTCAAATGTGACATGGTGGTTTTCCTCCCGGTAAAATATTCCGGCGGTAAACTAGTCCCCCAATCGGATCTCCGGGTGGGGACTGCTGAAAAGGGAACATCTGTCAAGGTGGATATCCATGGATATGTTCCAATAGGGCTATGGAACGCTAGGTCATTAGGGGTGTGAGGGAAATTAGAAAACGCAAAGATGAAGTTGGATAGGCTGGGGATAGACACCCTGGGATTGAGCCAAATTAAGTGGGCAGAGGTGAACGACTTCTGGAGCGACGGCTACAGGGTGATATACTCGGGAGATGACCAGAAAATTGCAGGAGTAGGCATAATACGATGAAATGGGCAAGGAAAATAATATCTTGCTGGCAATATAATGAAAGGATATTGATGATAAAGTTAGAGACAGAATTTACGAATACATTGATAGCACAGGTGTAAATGCCGACGTCCAGTCATTCAGATGAGGAAATAGAGGAACTATACGAACAACTGGAAGAGGTTCTAGGAACTGTAAAAGGGAAAGAAAACCTTATAGTAATGGGTGATTGGATCTCTGTGGCAATTGAGTTCTGTAAAAACATGAAGTCCTTCTTCGTGTCTGTGTACTTCCTTCCTCCCTTCATCCTGGCCAACAATTCTATCCTATTCCGGCCATATCCTTGTTTTCCGAAAATTCTCCCTTTTATCACAGCCTCAACATTTCATTGCCAATCAATTTATTTTGCAGCCATCTTTCCTGTCTGAATATGATTTCTCCGACTAATCAGTCCTCTCTCCTCTTCCACCATACACTTCCACACCGTCACTTCCATACCACACCATACACTTCCTCCACCATACACCGTCGCTTCCTCGTTTGTTTTGCTATTCGTCTACGTCACCTTCCCCATTCATCCTGCTTCAATGGTCATGTAACCGCACCATTCATAACTACGCTCCATATGAAAATTTTGACAGGTCTTTTCTTAACATCTTTACTCAATGTCCATGTTATCAACACTCTCCTTCTTGTGAAACCTCTTTTTCCTTCCGCAAAGTTTCTCCTCAGATCCCCCTACGTTAACCACTTAATACTTCTCTTTCTGGGAAAACACAAACTTTGTCTTATTTTTATTATTTTCATCTCGTATCTATCGCACTGAATTTTCAATTCCCTTAGCAATTCCAGCAACCGCTTCGTTGACTGACAAATTAAATTATGATAATCCGCAAACCTAACCGATTTTACGAATTACCCTCCGACTTTCATTCAAATTTCCATGTCTTCCCATGCCTCTTTGTTCATTTACTACACACGTATATTCAACAGCACTGGTGACCAATGGACAACACTACCTTTAACCTCTTCCTAACACTTCACATCCGGACTTTCCATTCCCCACTAGCACTTGAGCAGTCTGAGGTATGTACAGGTTGCGGATTATCCTCGTCGCTCCAGTCTATCCCTATTTTCTGCAATATACTCACTAATTTTTCCAATTCACTCCATTAAACGCCTTTCCGAAATCTACGAAACAGGCAAATACGTTGCATTCTCCGCCTAGTTGTACTCTAAATTCCTCTCGATTAGTGATCTCATTACTGCAATGACAACGCGCATGCCTCTCCCCTTCCTAAACCCAAACTGATCATCCCCTAAGTAATCATTTTTCCTACTCTCTACCTTTTTGTTGATGATCGATAGAACAACTGTAGCTGCGTGAGAAATCAAACTTATTGTTCTGTAGTCCTCAAATGAGGTTGCCTTTACCTTTTTGAAATAGGAACTAACACTGATCTCACAATCTTCCAGCCAGATTCCTTCCTCATAGATACTACGAATCAGTCCATAGACTCTTCCCTTTACTTTCCCGTATAACTTTTGTTTTATTTCTCTTATAAATAGTTTTAAGGGAATGCTTTCTATCCCTGTGGTCATACAAATAATTTAAATTTTACTAATGACCCCTCTATTACACCCTAAATTAGGCATGAAGTTAAGCAGTCGTCATTTACGTCGCATTTTCTTTTTATTTGTTTTTTTAAGCTTTCTGGCCTTATGTCTTTAGCATAAACATTGTCTGCTAAACATATAGAAAAGTATTAGAAAAATAGCTTTACTTCAGATATTGCCAAAATGTCTCAAAATTCTTTAAAGTACATACCTTAAGCGTCGACACACTTTTGCCATCGGTTTTTCCACAACTCGAAGGCTCCCTGGTGGGCGAATTCCGGAAGATCCTTAAGGGTACCCTTGCAGACTTCTTTGACGGCCCTTCGTATCCCATAGTGGCGGCCTTTGAGGGAGAATTTCATTTTTTGGAATAGGAAATGGTTTGCTGATACCAAGTCGGAGCTGTAAAGGGGTTGGGGAATCGTCGCGATGTCGTTGCAGAAGGTCTTCGCTCGAAGCTGCCCTTGGTCGTCTGTCAACACCGTCGAGACGGCTTTTGCGCAGATATTCCGCATTGCTAAATTTCAGTGATAATGGTGTGCATTGTCATCCGCTTTCATTGTCAATGCCAATACGATTTGTAATCATGCGCCTACTGAAGTTTGAACTCTGCACTTCACTCTTTCGTCAGGAAAATTTTCTTTTTTACGTATAACTTTTAAAAACCTTTTATACAAGCCTTGTAGTTTCTTTACACATTCCTTTCATTTTTTTGGGAAATCCATGGCTCCATTAATAATTTCCCTGACTTATATTTGATTTTGTGCATAGATTTTCCTCTCTTACAACCTGACAATCATTTCACTCTATTATGCGACCCACCGACTTCAGCTTTCCTTTTGAAAACTTTCTGTTCCTTTAAACAGCGTTTTCCACAAAACTTGTTTCGCTCTATTTGTTTTCCACCCAAGTTTGTTTACAAACTCCTTTTACGGCCTTCAACGAAACTCGGTTTTTACATTCTTCCATTTCATCCTGATGTCTTATCTTTTTTATCCCCTAATTCATGGCTTATTATCACTTTTTCTCTTTAAAATTCCCATAGTTTCTTTTTTGGTTTCTGACACTATCATTTTGTTATCTTCCCACTTTCCTTCTATAATACTCAGATACCAGTCATCAATGTATATAGATAATCTGTACCAAGATAGTACTAGCAAACAAAAGAAAAACACGGAAACACAAAAAAGATACTCACACAATTCCGAATTTTCGGTGGGTCTACACAAATATGTTTAACATTTGGACGGTACAACAGAACACAAAATTAAAATAGATAACACGTAAACGGACACTCACATTTTAGAAAGTTTGTGCTTCTCTTAGGCCTCCTACAGGTCAGACTAGAAGGTCTCCGACAGAGGGAGTACGGGGTCTGGGTGGGAGGCGCAGGGTATGCTGGGAAGGGAATTAAAGATAGCGGTTAAGGGTCGGGATTTCAAAAGATCAGCGAGCTAATATGATGCGGATTCGCGAGTTCTCACCTCTATATTGTTGGCTGAGTCGAGTGGGGATTCTGTTATGGTTAGGGGGAAACACTGGTCGAAGGAAAGGTTGTGGGAATTTGCGTGTGAGGAGATAAGAGAAGAGAGAGAGAAAGAATTACAGGAGTAGCGGTGATTATTCATTATGATTGTGATTCGAGTGGATATGGGGGTAATGCATTCACCTTTTTAAAGTGAAGTGCATTTCGTGCATGAAAACAGTTAGATAACGTTTTTCGAGAGAAAATTAGGTTGGGAGCGAGATGAGGGGCAAAAGAAGGGATATCGACAGAGGGTAGCAGCATAAAAATTGTATTATTATTAGGTAATCTACCGGTTAAGGTAGGTTTTTGGATGGACACAACTATCAAATAAACATTTTGTTACTCCAAACAACCCAATCCAGCAACCTAATTTACATCAGGTCCCTCTTCATCTCTGTGAACTTCTTCCCTCCCTTCATCCCGTCCAACATCCCTATCCTGTTCCTGCCCTTTCCTCGTTTGCCCAACATGCTCTCCTTTATTACCATCTTCAACATTCCACTATTGCCGCTCAATACGCCTTTCATCCATTTTTCCTGCTTCCATAGGATTTCTCTTAACAAACTCCTCTCCTTCCCCACCATCTTCAGTACTTCCTCATTTGTTTTCCTTTTGGTCCATTTCACTTTCTCCATTCTTCTCCAGACCCACATTTCAAAGCCTCCAATCTACATCTATCCTCCTGCTTCAGCGACCACGTTTCCGCGCGGTACATAGCTACGCACCATATTAGAGCCTTTTTCTTTCTGGAAAATCGCATAACCTTTGTTTTATTAATATTGATTCTCATCCCACATTTATCGCACTCAACCTCCAATTTACTCAGCAATGCTTGCAACCCCTTGACTGACTGAGTAACTAGTGCTTGGTCATCAGCAAACCTAACCGATATGCTCAAACCTAACATTGAATGCTTCTAATGTTTTTTTGACTTGAAAGTTATCGCTTTTCTAAAAAAAGACAAAATTGTAAATCCTTTGCTTTATATGTGGGAGACATAAGTAAGCTATTGTAGTTCCAGTTATAGCCATTCCTATTATGCATAGAAAGTATAAAAGTGGTATAGATGCAATAAACATTTGACCAAAAAAAGAATATGTTAAAAGCATGGACATACTGAAATCAGGTTGCAAAATTAACAACAAAAACTAACAGAAATATTATGATTGATATGTGCATTTTAAACTTCATTCCGCTGGCTAAGATACGAGCTATAACAACAGAAAAAAATGACATATTAATGTTAATATTAATATGTATATATATATGTGTGTGTATATATATGTAAGTATATATATATATGTATATATATATATATATATATATATATATATATATATATATATATATATATATATATATATATACACTATATATATATACACACTATATATATATATACTATATATATATACACTATATATATATATATATATATATATATATATATATATATATATATATATATTTCTAACACTTTTGTAAAAATCCCACGGACGTGCACAATAATGTAAATGGAGCAGTCGACACAAACACAGAAACTGAAACACATAAAATAGGGACTCACTGGGTCTCGAATTTTTGGTGGTGCAATCATCTTCCTCAAGAGTTAGGAACAGAACTTCCTAACTTCTCTTGAGAAAGGTGGTAACACGACCAAAAATTAGAGACCCAGTGAGTCCCTCTTTTATGTGTTTCAGTTTGTAAGTTCGTGTCGACTAGTCCATTTACATTATAAATATATATATAATCTTGAAAATGACGCTCTCCGGCGACACACAAACACTAAGATAATAGATTTACACACACAGAAACATAAAAGAAGGACACTTACAGTAGATATTTACGTTTCGACGGCACGGCCGTCGTCATCAGAATGCCGTTGTCGGGGAAGAGCGGAGAGAGCATGTGCAGGAGAAGGGTGAAACGTAAATATCTACTGTAAGTGTCCTTCTTTTATGTTTCTGTGTGTGTAATATCTATTATCTTAGTGTTTGTATATATATATATATTCATTGACATAGAAATAGAGATAGGGAAATGGGAAAGGGACACAATAAAAGACGAACATATATGTGTGTGTATATGTATATATATGTATATATATATATATATTTTATACACACGAGGTGTATTCAGAATATAACGAAAATTTTCATTTTTCGGACAAAATATTTATTTATTCTTATGCATTGATGTTGTCACCTTCAAAGTAGTTTCCACTGGAGATTATGCACTTGTGCCAGCGCTTCTTCTAATCCCCGAAACACCTCTCAAACTCTATCCTTGAGATAGCCGTTAGTTCTTTCAGTAATGCGCTTTTAATGTCATCTACGTCTGTAAAACGGATTGGTTCACGCAAACGGCGTTGAACTTGTAGGTAGTACTTTTTATTGACCGTATGACCTGGCGGTAGGAATTCATGATGCACTATGCCATTAAAATCGAAGAACACAGTGAGAATAACCTTGACGTTAGACCTCACTTGTGGAGCCTTTTTCGTTCTAGGCGAGCCAGAATGCCTCCACTGGGTTGAGCAAGTAACGCGTGTGAAATAGGGAATTGCGTGCATAAAGTAATGAACTCCTCTCTTAAAAAGTAAAAATCGCATTAAAAATTATAGGTACAGATTACAATATTGATGAAATTATAAATGATATTGAAAAGTCAATAACACATCTAAACGGTGTTAACATGAGTGAAAACGTGGCATACGGAGAATTTGAAAGACTAGTCACATTCACTTAACTGTTCTGGTCGGTAGCCGGGAAACGTAGAGAGAGTTCATCTGAAACTAGAAAAGGGAAATCGTTGAATGATTTATTGTTTCCACCATCTTATAAAAATATTACCTTTGTAATGGAGGATGTTAAATATTATTGTTAAAAAAGTTAGGCGTTCATAAATAAGCCACGTATTTCATGGCATATTTTCATTATACTGTAAGCTCTAAATGTTTTTTATCGTTGGTTTACAGCCATATGAAAGCAATTATTAAACGTTTTCAACAGATTCAGGCGAGATATAGTGGAAGTTCGTCGTTATGAGAAGAAAAACAAATTTGCACTTCCACAGGTTTGTACATTTCCACAAATCTTTGGAAAAGTGCAAATTTATTTTTTTCTCATATTATTAAATTTTAGTTTAACATTGGCATCATTGGTAGGTTGGTGTACGATGAGTGGGTCACGATTGGTCAAATCATAAGGCCCTTGTACACTTCCGTGAATGCAATGCTTTACGCAAATAACCGCCAGTGAAAATTTAAATTAAAAAGTGTATATTCAATAGTGGTAATTAAGTTTTCCAAACTCCAGTAAACAAATAATATTTTGCGTCATTAGGGTACATTTTATGCTTAGAGTCACGTCATCACTCATGTTTTTCTTCAAAATTACATTATGATCACATCAACAGCTAAAAATATATAATATATAGTAATAGAATAAAAAATTCCTTAAAGGAGGCAAGCCATATTTTTAACATTACTTTAATGCTGGTAATTGTGGCAGTTATCATTAGGAAGAGTACCCTGCGGGAAAAAGTTGTCGGCATTTTATACTGTTCCTAAAATACATAATCACCATTTATTCCAGCAATGGGGAAGATATGAAGGATTTTGCTACATACGATAGCAGGGAAAGGATGAACTTCATTATTCAGTAAATACTGATGTATTTTTTATTACAAAATCTCTTTGTTGTTATATCATATATTTTGGAAACAATAGAACACTACTGCGAGCCTGATTACACGTAAACATAATAGTAATATTTACCATATTTCGCCAAAAAATGTAGCTAATTTTTTTAATGACTGGTTATTTCAAAAGCAAAGATTATTAACAGCGGCCATTCAATTGTGCTATTCTTTTTTAACACCAGTATTGCGGTTTTTTCCCAATTAAATGCCAATAACTAAGCCTCTTGCCGTTCTCTATTCTTCATTTAATCCGTTTTCCTAATTTAGTTTTACTTTCGGTATTCCTACCAGTGTTCTCCACCATACAAATTCTATTCTGAAGCTGATATTTGTGACACATTCTTATCAATTTAAAGAGTATTTACAGTCATAAAAGTGACCTCACAGAATCTCATGTTTCTCTACGTAAGAGCGCGGAGAGGGAGCGAGATTGGAAGCGATGGGATGGTAGCGATGGGGAACTGTTTTGCGGAGGGAGACGTCGGGAAACCAAGAGAGCAGAGGGCAAGCGAGGCAGGAAGAGAAAGGGAAGGGCGATGGGGGTTAAGTAAAAGACTCTCCTCTCCCTCTTTTTCCATCTCGCCCTTCTTAAAGAGAATATTTGGCTCCTCTTTCTGCTCGGGAGCGTGCAGCGAGAGGGACACGCCCACTTTCCTGGGACAGTTCTCCCTCCGCCTGCCTCTTCTCCTCCTTTCCTTCCGCCCGAACCCTTTATTTTTAAGTCCTAATATTTCCCTCTATTTTCTTTTAATCCTCTTTTACCCTTCTTCTTTCACTCCCACTTCACCCTTCTCCGTCCTTGGGCTCCGTGTCCGCCACCGCTCGTCCCGGTCCGCGGCGGTCGCTCTTTCTCTCACCCATCTCCTCAACTCCTTCCCGTCACCCTTTCTCCCATGTCATCCCTTTTAATGACTTAATCTCTTGCTATCTTTCTCTCTCTCTTTCTGCGGTTCCTCGCTCGTTTCCACGTCCCCTCATTTCCTCTTTCTTCACATCCAATTCTCCCTCTGCCATCCTTTTCACCACTAATTCCATGTGTTTTTCTCCTTTCTCTCATCCTTCCTATGGCTTGGAGGTCTTTTTTGTCTACTCTCATTCCTCGTCCTTTTGCTTCCTCTCTAAAAACCCACCTTTCGCTCTGAGCTGATTTCATCTTTGGGAGAAGATTAAGAAAAGAGTCTCGAGGAAGGAAACTTATGTATTACTTTTTCCCTTATATAACTTCGTCGTCTTTTTTTTCCTTGGCTGGTGAAAAAATCGGTAAACAACTTCCCTGAGTGCCGAGTAGACTGGAAGGGGCTAATTACGGCGTTTCTAATATTTGAGACTCGCCCTCCCAAAAACTGTCTCCACCCTCCCACAAGAAAATTCTTCCATTCCTGACTCCCATCTCATCATTTACTCACGATGTCCTCCCACTCCTCCCCTCTTCCAATCCCCAATCAGGCTCATCAAACCTGCTCTTGGCCCATGTTTCGTCTTCTCCTCCCCCTATTCTCCTCTCCCGACCACGCCTCGTCCCCTCCCAGGCTCCCCGCTATCTCTCGGCCAGCCCCTCCAATATCCCTCTACTTTGGGGTGCCTATTTTGCTCCTTCCGGCCACCACGAATCCTCTTCCTCCACCGAGGAGACGGCTCCAGATTGCCTCGTTCCCGCTCCCTCACTCCCTCCACGTCCCCTCCTTGCAGCCCCCCTAAGCATTCACCACCCACATTTCTCCATCTCTGTCCCGGCCCTCTCTTCCTCCATCCCTTCCCGTCTTATTTCCCTTAGCATTGCCCATTTCACTCCATCGCATTATCTTAACTCCGGCTCCATTTCATTCGCCACGCAAAAACATTTCCCACGGACTCCTTTTTTTCCGTTTCCTTATCCCACCATTCCGTAGCACGGTTTGGGGTGGCGGAAAAATCGATTCCCAGTGCATATCTTACCTCTCTTCCACTGTTCTCTAGACATCTTGGCGATGAATGAAGGATGAAGGCGTTGGTGCAAAAAACCCGCTGTTAATATGCCACTAGTTTGTTGCGCTCGGCAGAAAAATCTCAAATGGGAAAGCTTTTTGTTTCTCGAAGCAGGAATGGAAATGCATGAAGGTGAATGCTGAGGTACGCTTCTGAATTCGACGGCGAGGGATTTATCGCGCAGACACAGTGTAAACTGGGGAAAACACATACGAGAAATATGCGGTCGTGCTAATAAAAAATTGGGATTTGTGAAAAGAGTGCTAGGTAAATGCGATGAAAAAGTGAAAGAACGATGTTTCCTTGCCTTGGTCAGGCCCCACCTAGAGTATGCTGCCAGTATATGGGATCCTCATAACATAAATTTGATTTCGGAATTAGATCGAGTTCAGCGGAGGGGGGCTAGATTTGTCAAACATTGTTATGACCAACTCAGCAGCGTATCCACTTTGCTAGACAATTTAGATTGGGATTCTCTTACACAGCGGCGTTTCCAATATAGATTAAACTTATTAAAAATATTTAAAGATGGGCCCTTTCCCGATGACACCAAGGATATAATACGAACCCCAACGTATTACGGTCGAAGGGATCACGAATATAAGACTAGAGAGATAGATTGCAAGACTGACAGGTTTAAAATGTCATTTTTTCCAAGAACGATAAGGGACCAGAATGCTTGTAGCCGAAATTCCCCAGGAGTTGGTTCATTACAATAAGTATTAACGTACAGGTTAGGGACTTCGCGAGGATGTGTATACATGTGTGTATGTATGTATGTATATATATGTATGTGTATATATGTATATATGTATATATGTATATATGTATATATGTATATATATATATATATATATATATATATATATATATATATATATATATATAATTATATATATATATATATGGATATATTTTTTTTCTTACAGGTTCCCCCCACCTTTCCTCACCTAACCCCCAACCCCCTCAACACTTACCATTCCCTCATGGTACTACACCTCCTGCCACACACATTTTTGGTGGCTCGCAGGGTATTTATGTAGATGTAAACTGAATTAGTAAATTCTCTATATTTGCCAATCCGTTTCTAAATCTGTATAGAAATCTCCTAAATAATTATCCTACTAATTCTCTAAAATGTCGGTGATTAGAACTTGATGAGTACTGAAAAAATGTCAATGTTTTCAGCATTAATTACTCAAATTATGAAAGTATTATATTTATATTAATTGAGAGAGTATCTGCAAAATATACATAATTAGTCCTACCAATCAAGCAGCTTGTTAGCCTTGATGTTTGTAATTGGCCACTTACACATATACATACGTACATTTCTACAAATATCTTTATATACATATATGAGTATAAAAATATATATATATATATATATATATATATATATATATATATATATATATATAAGGTATGAATATACACGTATGATCATCCCGACTTCCATGATAAATTCATCTAATTTCTACACCATTCCTTCTTCCAACGAGTATATCCTGAATACTTCCTAAACAAAATAATTCGAAGAAATGCTTAGACCCTCAAGCCTTCCTTCACCGCAGAAACATTTGACTGTGAATTTAACATACTTGTGGACTTAAAAGGATTGGTCTAAAACTTCAGGTCAAATGCTGTGGATGAATCCTTGAATAAAAAAAGAAAATAATATGGTTGCATTATATATATATATATATAATATATATATATATATATAATATATATAATGCAACCATATTATTAACCACTTAGATTATATATATATATATATATATAATCTAAGTGGAATTAGCACTTTCCCAAAAGGAGGAAGGAACAGAATTCCGTTCCGTTCCTTGCTCCACTTGAGAAAGGCTGTGATACCATCGAACATTCGATACCCAGTGACTTTTATATGTGTTTTTTTGTTTTTTTCTTTGTCTACTAATGCTAATTCCATTTACCTTTTTATTCACGTCCCTGAGACTTCCATAGAAGTGTTAAAAATATAATCCTAGTGACGATATAAAGTTTTAACATAGAAATTTGAAAAGAACATTTTTAAGCTATTTTTCTACCCAGTCATATTCCAAATTGAGGCATTTATCATGATGGAATAGCTTTTAAATTCCGTCTCTGAAGAAATCAGTCGCCTTACACTTGTTTACACCAGCAGGCATTCTGCGTTAATGCCAAAGCGCAGTATTAAAATTCACGTGTAACAAGAAATCCGTAATCCTAAATTGGCGATTTTTACTAATGATTTCTTTGATTTTCACCGTCAGTTAATTTGCCGCAACGCAAAAACTTACTCTCCACCCTCGCTCATTATTTCGTCTCCGGACACTTCACAAAGTTGCCTATGAATTTCAAATGACTTGTGGTATTTAGTCAGTAAAAACCTAATCACAGATCGCAATTCACATTCCGCGGGATTGTCTATTGCAGCGCTCATTTTAACATTTAGCAGCAAAGTAAAATAACCACAGTCGGAAAATTATCATAGCAGAATGCGAATTAAGTGAAGGGATGTTTAGCCACCAAGGTGGTGGCCCTAACCCTACCCACGCCAGGTCGAAGCGTAAGTTACTTTCTTGACAGCACTCGTGTATATGTATAAATATATGGAGGTAGCACTACCCAACAAAAATACAAAGAATCACATTCAAATGAAACTCACACGATTTGCAAATTTTCGGTTGTCACACCGCTTTTCTCTGGGGAAAGATGAAACAGTCGAAGTTTCGACCATCGCCGTCGAAATTTCATCTAGATATGTGAGTGTCCTTTTTCTGTGTTTCTGTGCATGAATATTTTAATTACAGTCTTTATTTATTTATGTGTGTATGTATACATAAATAAATAAATATATATATATACACACATAAAAGGCGAACTCAGGACATGTGGGGAAGGCGGTTTTTGAGCAGATCACGAACGTAAAAATATTTCCTTATCCGGGATTTGAACCACGGACATATATATATGTATATATATATATATATATATATATATATATATATATATATATATATATATATATATATAAATTCACTGATAGTCATAACAAACACAGAAACCAAAACACAAAAGAGGAAAAACTCACTGGTTCTCGAATTTTCGGTGGTCCAACCACCTTTCTCAAGAGGAATTAGGAACAGAGGTTCCTGTTCCTAATTCTGTTCCTAGTTCCTGTTCCTCTGTTCCTAATTCCTCTTGAGAAAGGTGGTTGGACCACCGAAAATTCGAGAACCAGTGAGTTTTTCCTCTTTTGTGTTTTGGTTTCTGTGTTTGTTATGACTATCAGTGAATTTACATTACACGTTTGTGGGTTTTCCAAAAAAGTATATATATATATATATATATAGCATAATAGAGGGGAGAATGTTGGGCAAGCGATGAAAGGGTAGGAACAGGATAGGAATGTTGGATGTGATGAAGGGTGGAAAGAAGTACACAGAGATAAATAGGGACCTGATGTAGTTTAGGTTGCTGGATTGGGTTTTGTTTGGAGTTACAAAATATTTATTTGATAGTTGTGTCCATCCAAAAACCTACCCTAACCGGTAGGTTACCTAATAATAATATATAATATAAGGAAAGGGGATAGGACGCATAAAGGACGAAAACAGGAGAGGGGGGAAGACGCAATCGAGCCGATCACAAGTGTAAAAATATTTCCTCGGCCGGGACTTGAACACCGGATCTCTCTCGGATTTTTAGTGGACAAAGACAAGAACACAAAAACACACAAAACAAGAGAAACTCACTTGATATCGAATTTTCGGAGGTCCAAGCCGCCTTTCTTAAGGAAAAGCAGGATAGAACTTCAGAATTTTCACATAAACAAAAAATATTGCAATTAAGTGACGCAATTATGCAACTTTATATATCCTGTGCCAAGTTTTGCTCCAAGCCCTAGTTCCTTCTATCTAATATCAGTTACCATCAGATGTTTTCATAATTTTCAGCAGCTTCTACAAATAGCACTTGTGAGTATGGATGGATAAACAAATACCTCTCATTTCCTTACTACAGAACTCCTTTGAAATTTGTTTCAAAATTTTATTGAATAACTAAAAGAAATCAAAATATTAGGCAATTAATAATTATAACTTACATAAAAAACTCATGTCTTTTGGTTGGAGACTCATGTCTTTGGTTGAGACATTAAATAAAGAAGGAGAGTTTATTGCGGAAATGGAAAAATAATTCTGTAAATATATTGGCTGGGTAAAATGGGATTAAAATAAAAAATAGAAAATCTAATTTGAGGCATGGCTAACTGAAGACAGTTTTGATGGAAATGTTCCCTTCCAGATTATTAGAATGCAGTGATTAAAGAGGTTTTGAAAGATATATAATAGGTATTTGATGTAATACAAAGAAGCGTTGTGTTGCCAATCTAATTATGGCAAGATTCCATCATAATTTGCATCAATTTGCCTTTAATACGAGGGTCATCCGGAAAGTAGTACCCGTTCGTGAATTAAAGACACAAAAGTAAATATTAACAAACATAAAAAAATTTATTTGAAAGAGGATACTTTAAACTACTTCTCAACATAATCTCCAAGCAAATTAAGGCATTTGTCATAACGTGTGACAAGTTTCTGTATTCCTGCTGCATAGTCCTTCGCCGCCAGCTCATTGAGATACAGGGTCACTCCTTTAAGTTCTTCATCGCTGTCAAATCTTTTTCCTGCCAAAAAGTCTTTAAGCTTTGTAAAGAGATGAAAATCGTTGAATGAATGAATTCGTCAACTGAGCTCACCAGTTGGTCTGTAATGACAGACGGTCTCCCCGAACGCTCATCGTCGTGTGTGTTCCCCCTCCCCATGTTGAAGTTGCGACACCACCGCCGAACAGACGACTCGTCCATTACATTGTCTCCATACACCTCCTTTAATTGGCGATGAATATCACATGGGCGAACGTTTCTTGCATTGAGGAATTTAATCACTGCCCTCACTTCACAACTGGCGGCGTTCTCAATTTTTTTAAACATTGTAAACAATCACAGAAACAACACAGGCAATGCTAGCGTCACGCAACTTGGCTCAGAGAAGGCAGACAAGCCACTGAAGCTATCTGACCTCGTCCAGCGGCTACTCGCGTCGTCAGCACTTCATGCGGCACGAACGGGTACTACTTTCCGGATGACCCTCGTATGTATGATCTGATGTAATGAATCGTCACTGGTGCAACACGATGTTTACCCTTCAATGCAGCTAAGTCGTGATAGATTTTCCTAATGTAGATTTAGCAGAGGGAGAACTGCCTTAGCGTTTGTTGTGCCCAAAATTCTATATATATTTAAGTGGTACTCATATTAATAATAATAATTAATGATTTGGCCCGTTCGATTAGAATCAGGCAATTTATTGTTTCAATTTTTGGGGGGACCTTGTTTTTAAAACACCAATACAATGTCGTTATTTTTGTACAAAATACAAAATATGATCTCCCCGTTTCCACTCTATCTTTTGTTGATAAATCTATCCAATATTTTTCTAATCGGTTCCTCGTGCAGACGCTTCCCAATTTGTTGAGCGTTATGCAAATATCCAAGGATAGCTTCCAGTTCGCGTCTTTCCTCGGCATAAATTGGGCAATAAAGGACTGTGTGTTGCCTTGTCCTCCTCCATCATGCATTCACACGTCCCCTCCTTTTTTCCTTATTTTCCTGAGGTGTGATCCAAACTCCCCGTGTCCCATTAAAATGAGCGTAATTCCTTTGTAAGTAAAGCTAAAGTTGATCTTCATTCTTTCCTTCACGCTAGGTAGGAATTGTATGTTTTTTTCCCCTTTTCTAATGTTTCCCAATCCCGTCCCCATTTATCCAGGAAATGCGCTCTTACAACCTTCCTGCTCAAGCTCCATTTCTCAGTTGGAGACAGAGTTATATCTCATGTCTTCTTTGATTCTTCTTTCATCTATTGAGAATGTTATGGACTGTATCTCAGTTATTATTTGTAAAGCTTCATTACAGACCGTATTGTAGCTCCCGAATATTGCAATTAGGCAAGATCTTTGGGCCTCCTTCAGTTTCCTCCGGATTTTGCTGTAATTTAGCCTCTTTCCCCACACCCCACAGCCGTATTCCAATATGGGGATGGTGACTCCGTTGTATGTAGTTCTTAGGCTATTTATGGTGATGCCAAATCTGTTTCTGCATAGTCTTCTTAAGTTTTTAAATATTTGATTGATCTTGCCTGCTGCGTAATTTAAATGGTCTTGGAATGTTAGTCTGTTATTGAATTCAATGACCCGGTATCTGAATCGCGAGGCTATTTTGATGTTTTGACCATAGATTTTTATAGTTAGGTTTCGTAATAATTTCGTATTGCTAGATAAAATCAAGGAGTCCTATTAACATATCAATTATTTCATATGTTATTGTGTGGAATCTTTTAACCCCTTTTATTACTAAGCCTATATTTTCAAAATGAGGAGAAAACACTGGTGTGCGTACACACCCACAAAAAATATACAAATACACACCGATAAACACACATTAACACGCATAGACGTGAGCGCTCAGACACACAAGCTCACGAGTACCTGCGTCTTTTTACACCATGCTTATCCTCGCTACTAGCGCCTTTCTGATGAATTTTTGCAGTTTTATTTTCGGTAAAATCCTTCTTTCTTTGATAATTTCTTTTTCCCTCATTTGATTAATTTCTTATCTTTCTTTTCATCACCTAACATTTTCCTTATGGATCGTGTTTTTACCCGTTTTCTGATAGCGATGTTGGTGGTTTAGAAATTTCTATTTGTGAAACAAGGTGTGCGTTTCTAACAAGAATCCTGCGTTACGGTTCGACCCTATTCTGGGTCGTCGCCGTTCGAGGGTCGATGGTCATGGAGGGGGTAGCGGAGAGATGCCCTCTCCTATTCGCTACATAATCCCCATCCACGGCGGCGTGATCTCGTGGGACGGATCGAAAGTCCGCGCGCCGTTCATCGTCCATTGAAACACGTCCCCCTTCATTGCTCAAACTCTCCAGCCATCCTTAGACGATTGACTGCCACCATACATTCAACACCAAGTGATGGTCGACTGGCTGAAAGTGTACGCGAACATAACACCTCAGCAGTTTTGCGCCCCGCCAGTGCCACAGTTACACTTCCGTGGCCTATGGCAAAACTTCTGAAAGGTCGAAAGGGTTTCTAAAGTTCCGAATAATCCCAATCCATCCTCGCAAATCACGTGTTTCAAATAATGCACTATGTGATTATGCGTTGCAATTCAATGTAATTTTTCCCTTGGATAATTCGTCTTCAAAAAATCTGAGATTATACTGCCAAGAATGGTTCACTACAAAACTACATCGACGTATGTGTGACTACCTTAGAGGCGCCACGAATGTTGTGCCGGCGTCAAAAAATGTTTACCAAATGTATAGCTACGCAGCTTTCTCAAAAGTGAGGGCTTAGTTAAACGATTAATGGAGGGATTTGGGGGCAAAATTATCCAGGACCGTTTAGTAGTGACCCAAACAATATCTGCACGGTTAGAGAAAGTTTCCATTTCTAATATATCTGAAATACTGGGTTTACTTAACGTCGTTCAATGGGTCTTTACCGTCTTTGGTCCAATTAAACAATTTATGGGGCAGGAAAGAGGTTTGTTACAGTTTCTACAGCTTCTCTCCTTCGCAATTGCTGCAGGCCTATCGTGAGACGTCCAAACACTGTGTGACCGTACTCGCTGCTGTTAGCTACGGAAAACCTTTTAGGAAGGATGAGAAGAAGAATATTCTTTTACTTTTATTCGGAAATCACATTACTACCAGTGTAAAGCACAAAGCTTGGTGGCAAGGCTGAGTGTTGCCCAGTACCTCATGGATATCAATTTCTTCCCTCCCTTGAGAAAGGTGGTTTTGCCTCCGAAAATTCGGAAAACTTGCGAATTTCATGTGTGTGTGTTTCTCTGTGTTTTTGTTCGCTGTATACACTAAAACCATAAACATAGCATTCAACTCTAAGGTCGGTTTGGTAGGTGATGGTAGAGTTCACGCTGGTAGGGGGGCCAGTTCCTTTCCCTGTGCCGGTTATGGTTTCCCAGGCGTGTGTGTTCATTTAGTCCTTCAAATGTGGCCGTATTTAGTACGTCTTCCGATAAATTTGTGGCTGCTAGATCAGGTATATTGTTTCCTCTGGCGGGTATGAGTACTAACTAGTTTAACAAATGTGATGTGAAAACATGAAGCCTGACTCGTCCTTACCTTCAGCAATGAAACTATAGTGTTTCTAGTTTATTTTAGGAGGCTTGGAATCCACTTGGATTGTAATTATTACTTGTGTAAATGGGAACTCAAACTGGTGACCTCTCCTTCTACTTGTAATATTGATGTTTCTCCGGAATCGGAAGGTCTGTAGAAGACACAAATATAAACATTTTCTTCTTTTCGACCTGGGGCTTTTTATGAAATACCAAACGTTTTCTATTCTGCCATTACGATAATACTCACTTCTGTTTTCGTGAATATCTTTAACAGCTATGAATAGTTCTCCTCCAATCATATTTTTTCTCTCCTTTCTGTGCATTCTAAAGCCTTTTGGAAAAATCTCACCGTCTGCAATGTGTTGCAATAACCATGCATCTGTTCCTATAATTATATCATTTCGGTACTTCTTCTAATCATGTGGTAAAAATTCAGCTCTTTTGTTTTTTTCAAACCCAAATAATAGTGGTAGTATTTAGGGGAGGCGACCGAAAGCTAAGATCATTTGCGCAATTAGGGATAGACAGGAGGGGATCAAGGTTGGAGAGAAACCCGGCTTCGGCATTAGCCTAGTGTTATTGACGAGAGGCGCCAAGAGGTCCAGTGTACACACTTTAAGTGCTCTCCACAAAGCACCTCAAGTAGGGATCGAGGTATCACTGAAAATATCTGTCGCGCCTGGGATTCAAACCCGGGTCCTCTCGGTGGGAAGCCAGTATGTTAGCCACCGCACCATCCCGATCCCAACTTTAATTATGGTCGTATCTGTGCGAATAATCTTCAGAATTGTGGACTCTACTGATCTGATAACCTCCCGAAAGTTCCTCTCTCAGTACATTGACAAAGCCTCATATTGCATGTACTCATCAAACTTATTTTCATCATTTCCAGTGAGATGAAGTTTTACTCTGTAAAAGTACGTACCTTGATCAAAGGATAAAATCACCGTTTGGCAAAAATCTCACGGTCAACGAAATACAGAAAACTCTGGTTCGGTGGCACCGCTTTCATTCCTCTCCACCACTTCCCGTCCGTTCCTTCCCCATCCCACATTTGCTGCATTTCCCCCTTCATTCTCCCATATTTCTCCTATCGGTTTTTAAAACTCTGAATTGCGCAAAACTTTTCCTTCTTGAGCATCCAACCTGGTTCCATTTTGTACGTGCCAGGAGCCAAGAGACTGTAGGTATATTGGCAAGCCAACTCCGCCGCTGTAACCAATATATCGGACTAAAACTTGGGTCACTTCTCCCCAGCCATTTTTCATCCTTTTCCTTTCCTCGTGGTATTCTTATTTCACCGGCTTCACCCACTCCTACTTCTTCACCCACTGGTATTCCTATCACTTCCAATACTACATTCCCTTCAAAATACGAGTTCCCATGAATTTCTACGAATCTTTCTTTTCCTTTTGTCGGCGGCTTGTGCAATAGAGTAGCACTATATCTGCTCTTTTCCTTGTGGTGGTAGACCATGTCGAAAATCCTAAGGAACTGTCCAGGAGATGCTCCCAGAAAGATTTTCTCCGCCAAAATTCCATTCAATAAATGCAACTTTACACTTCCAGTGTTTGGGATGAAACACTAACATGCAAGTCACTGTTAGTTTCGGTGAACATATACGAGTACATTAATAGGCGAGTGAACATATTCGAGTACATTAATAAGTTACCGATACGTATTGATAATTTCAAATGAGCCCAAATTGGGAGTTGCTAATTAACGTGCATTAATTTTTGACATCCGATAACACTACAATATATAAAATATCTGAAAGAGTAATTCAAATAACTAAATCATATTTATTTTTATTCCTATCATAATTTTAATATTAATAGTGCTCCTCAGGTAATTTCTGTTCAGACCGAACGTGTCAGCGACAAATATCATAATAATATGCTCGATATCTTCGCATAAGAATAATTGCTTACGAGTTAAATGAAAAAGCGAATGATATTTAAGATTTGAAGTTTCAGGGAGAAATTGTTTATCATAATAAAAATTCATATGTACTTTCTTTGGTAAGCAAAGAAACCTTGCGCTCATGTAGAAATCACTACATTTGAGACTACACTAACGAGGCCAACTCTTAAAACAATGAGTATGAGCATATGAAATAAGACTTGCGTAAGGAGAAGTAATAGAAATAAATTTAATATGATTTAAAAGGATATAGTATATAAGGAAATTATATATTAAGACATTCTTCCAGAAACTGAATTGTTTAGGCTGTCACTAATTTAATTAAGTCATGAGCGCTCCACCCTTGGAGTTAATAAAAGTAATTGAATATTTAGATTTAGGAATCTAAGCGTGGATAAAGAGCAGTCGGGGTGTGGAGCAGAGGGTTGCTAGGGAGAGAGGAACAATGAGCCGAGAGGATGAAGAGAGTGTTTGGAAATATGAGCCGTGAAGAAATTGACGTAGGGAGGTAGTTAATGCCATTGGATGAGAGAGAGATGGAGAGAAGACGGCTGCAGGTGAGTGGCTGTTTTCTGTGAGGGGAATTGAGAAAGAGAGAGATAGTGAGAGTGAGAGAGTGACTGAAAGTGAGGGAGAGTTGTTGAAATGGATGGAGGGACGGAGAGAGGAAATATAGACTGGAGAATATTCGCAAATGGAGAGGTTATCAGCGTCACGGCTTCATCTCCGCGAGACCGACATGGGAATCCTATCCGATGGGGGGGAGGCCTTGGGGGGGAGTGGGGAGGCATTCCGACGGAGTAACAATATCTCCAAGATCCACCCCCTTCCTCTCTACCCTTATCCCGCTCCCCCGCCCGCCACGACATCTAGATCCGAGTACGTGGAGCCTCTTCCACACGACTCCCCCCACCCCCTCGCCCATTTTCACTCCGCCCTCGCCCCTTCCCTTAAGTCTCTCCCTCATCGGATGTCCAGGGAATTTCATATCTCACGAAGAAGGGAAGGACTGCTCTCACCCCAATGCCACCTTCGGGTGAAACGTGCAAGTGGTGCAGCTTTCCTCCCGCCACTCACCCACCGTCCCACACACCCACACCCCGCCCTCCTCCCTCTCTTTCCCTCTCTCTCTTCTCTCCACCCCAATTGCCCTCGCTGACCATTCCCCTCTCTCCACACACCCAAACTAGGCTTTCCCGATGGCCTTATCTCCCATCCACACCATCCCGAGGCACATCCCCCGTCTCCCTCCCTCTCACCCCTCGGAGGGAGATGGGACAAAAAATTCGCCGGCCGCGACGACATATGGCCGTTGGATTGAAAAGCGAGGTCGGGTGGGCACTTCGCAATGTGTCGCTTCCCGGGTTTTTTTTCTCTCCAGCCCTCGTCCCAGGTTCTCTTTAAAAGCCCTTCTTTCCTTTTCCATCCACATGCTATTTAAGTGACTGTTTTTTAAATTATATCTAAGGTGAGGAATTTTGATGTCACTCTTATTTCTGCCGTATTTACTTCCAATTCCATGCCGTTCCCGCTCCTGATAAGCCGCCGAGCAAATCACGTTATTTGAGAGTAGTCTATACTCCTAGGATTAGCAAGAATGTTATAATACGGGTTAGAGATAAATGTGAGGGCTTGCTTATTTTTTAGCAAGGCCGTGAGGATCGCTTCAATAGAGGGTTTGTTAATTGTAGGAAAATGTAATGTTGTAATGATGCGTTGCAAAGCGTCAACACGGAATGAAAGAGACAACATGCTACTTCTGATTATTATTACAAGTGTAGAAAATTATTGTAAAATTACAAGACAGAGGCTTAATTATTTAAATGAGTGTTCATAAGTTGAATTTTAAAAACAACAAGGTTTCCTTGTTCATCTCAATAAGGTATATAATATCTAATATTAACACTAAGTTAGAAAAATCTTACTGGCTCGCGAAATATAATCGTTGGCGAACTATAATTTTTTCAATTTACCGTTAAGAATATGCAATGGAATAAGTGTATAACATGGATAATCTTTCACTCTCTTAATCTTTAAAACACTCATTGACATTCGTATACTGAACGCACCATTGTCGAATTTATGAAACAAATGGTGCAATTATTTCCATCGATTTCCAGAAGAAATTTATACTTCTTATAGATTCGGTAAAATGTCTCCGTAACAATTCACCCAACACTTTCCTTCTACTGATATTTTACATCGGGGCCTCGGAAAGCATTCTTGAAAGAGGTGACATTATTTATAGTAAATCATGATTCTTTGAGTATATTCGGTTTCTACAACTGGAATGGCTTATATTTCCCCGAACAACACCTCATTCTTTGCAAAATACGTATATTTTGTTTAACAAAAATCGTTCTTAAATCAATTGTTTTTCATCCACAAATTAACATAGCTAATCAGCGGCGTGCTTTTAAATGATGTCAGTAGATATTTTAAGCTGAGCCAGTGTACAAGATGAACATAGTTATTCCATGATAAGGTTTCATACTCTACCAATTTTAGTGTATTTATCATTTTTCTTGGATTTTCAGATCAATCAGAGCAACCACACTTACTCATCCGGTAATACTCTCCCTATTTAAACGTATTCCTTACCAGAAGTCTTCGTCTCACCCCAGACCTACTTCGCTGCCTTACCACAACTCTTCTCCTCCTATTTTCTCTTCCCTTCCTGTCCTGCCCATTTTATTTCTACTAGGTTCCCTATGCCTTCCACTAAGAGATCATCCCCGCGTCAATCGCCTCTCCCTCTTTCGGGACTCATACTTTGGCCAATAAGCATTACTTTTTCCCGAGGAAGAAAAATTTCAACATGGTTCTTATCTCAGGATTTCCTTGGGAGAGACAGGAAGAGGGGCGACGAGAAGAGGGGGTGAAGGGTTGGCAGGCGGGTAGGGTGGGGAAAAGGGATCGACGCGCGACGGACGACAGATTTCGGTTCATATTCCCGCTTCGCCTCCTCATTAGGATTCCGGCTCCTTCTCAGCAAATCAATCACAGATATTAGTAAGTTAACCCTCTTTCCATTGTAAATAATTCTACTCTATTCCTGCCTTCCCAAGTTTTGCCGTATCCACAACCGACCAAATCTTGGATAAATTTATTTCTCCTACTATTCCTTTCACGAAAAGGCGTATGTATCATGTCCTATCAGCAAGAGATTTCAATATTTCACTACTTTTCCGTGGGTTGTACATATTATTTCGTGGGTTGTACGTATTTCGAAACGCTCTTCTGCGACGCACGAATATATGCACACAGATATAGAATTTTTAAAACATAAACACAAAGAATGGACACTCACATATGTAGTTGACGTTTCGACGGCACGTCCGTCGTCATCCCACATAGTCAATCCACATCACTTTTATTCCCGCACTGTCCCTCCGTTTCGTTTAAACGCCCATCAGACTTGTGAGACATCTTCAAGTCGACAAAACCACCTACAAGCACCCCTGTCTCTTCCCCCCCCCTTGTCTGCACCATACAACCACCCAAGCTGCAAATGCTGTCATCTTTTAATACCCTTCACCTCCCTTACTGCCAACTCCCAACCCAACGCCATATGCACCTAAAAAATCGCATAACCATTGTTTTGTTGATTAATATTGATTCTCATCCCATATCCATTGCACTGAATTTTCAATTTTCTCAGCAATGCTTCCAACCCCTTGGCTGACTGATAAACTAGAGCTTGGTCATCAGCAAACCTAACAGATTTTATGAATTCCCCGCCGACTTTCATTCCTACCCCCAGTTCTTCCAATGCTTCTTTAATAATTTCCTCCACATATACGTTGAAAAGCACCTTAGTGTATGTTTATGTGTGTGTTTGTTATATATATATTTCTATAAATAAACACACACACACATATATATATATATTCATTCAAACATAGAAATAGGTATAAGGAAAGGGGATAGGAAAACACATAAAAGGCGAACACAGGACGTGGGGAAGGTTTGAGCAGATCACGAAAGTAAAAATATTTCCTTATCCGGGAATATTTTTACTTTCGTGATCTGCTCAAACACCGCCTTCCCCACATGTCCTGTGTTCGCCTTTTATGTGTTTTCCTATCCCCTTTCCTTATGCCTATTTCTATGTTTGAATGAATATTTGTGCGCCGTATGGAGGGATTTTTGTATATGTTTGGATTTGGGAAGTTTGAATATGTGTATATATATATATATATATATATATATATATATATATATATATATATATATATATATATATATATATACTCTCAAGCGCATGAATATTTCCTTGACCAGGACTTGAACACCGGATCTTTCGACTTGCCGGGCCGATGTTCTAACCACTTGAGCTATCGAGAAAACGTAATTTACACTGAAATATGTGGAGGGTTCATGCAACCAACCTCTAACGTATTCCATTTGTCTCAATGGGATGGACATCCGTGTCAGAGAAGGAAATGCTGACGTTTATGTGGAGGAGCGTATGACTGGTGTGTTCACCTCTGACCTTGTTCGACAGTTCTTTCTTTTAGTCCCAAGGAGCCTCACAGAAATGGTTCTAGATTGAAAGTCCTTTGATTCCGCCTGAGGGTTTTCAATACCAGGAAGGGTACATTGCCACTCTGCAGCTCATGGCCTGACCTACTGGAACCATCGCAAACGATAAGGTCCTTTTCTCCGAGACTTATTCACTACTCTCTCATTTCTAAGCTACCTCTCTTCCAAAATTTTGGCCTGATACGCCAAATCCGACGCCCCTGGTGGGTACCAGTGGCGTCGGTGGTCAGCGGACTCTAAGCACCTTCACTGGATTTATCCTTTTCAACAATTTCCCCTCTCCCGATCAGCAAATCCGTGCGTAAAGTATTAAGACCATTTTCCCAGCTCAATACTTTCGAAGTTTTAACTACTTTCTATTCTCTTTCCAAAATGGCCATCCCTCCGAACTATTCAGACTGTACAACACTCGATATTTTAATGTTTGGTCATGTTTAATTTACATCTTTATTTAAATAACTTTCCAAATTCTTGTTCTAACTTCTTTGTAAGTGTTCTCACGGGATAATATTTTTCACGTTTTCTTTTCTAATACGTTCTGCAGAATTCTGAACAAATATTTAACTGTCCCTAAACTTCAATCCAATCGCTCATAAATTATTTTTGATTAATTTTCCTAAGTATAAATAATGTTATTACGCTTTTTTTTAGTATTAGATGTTATTTCCTTCATCAAATATAGGCAATATAATGCGCTAAACGATGGCAACAGCTTTGTTGCTAGCTGATCTTCTACAGCTACTTAATACACCGAAAGCCGCCGCAAGGGCATATGGCGGAGGGTGTTAGGGCACCGCCTGTAATAAAGAAAGAAATCGCTAGCAAAAACCACAAATTTATACAATCCACAAACAAGTCATGGTATGCATTCATGCAAAAACCCTTACAACCCACACACATGCAAACACTCAAACTAGATGCACATGCACCTACCTCATATCTTTGCAATGCTTAATTTTGTTCCGACTTGTAAGTTAAATGTTTTTAATGTTTCTAAAATGATTATTATTATGAATCCTGATTGTTTGCGGAAAAAATGAGTATTTGTATGCATCTGTATTGGAATCTATCTCCCTTATTTTATCCTAGTGGTCTGATCTACCCAAGTAGTTAGGGGTTATTATGATTCCTTTACTGTCATCGATAAACTCGGTTTTACTGAACTTTTCTTACAGCCTAAGCCCCCCTTTTTCTGTTCGTACTTTAAGTGACTCCTAGCCTACATCACCTAAGAGGCGTGTCACACTTATGTTCTTATTATAACAATTTTTAACCGATATAGCGTATTTTCTCTGGACTTTATCTTCTCCTTTTTGCCAAATTTTCTCTCAAGGATCTCAAATACTTGCGGCATAATCCAAATGAGGTCAAACTAGAGAAAAATGGTACCTCTCTTTAACTTTTGCATTACATTTCCCCACCAGCAGTGTAATGAAGCCAAGTTTTAAAAAATCTAAAGCTCAGTCATACCGTGCTCTTTATAAATGAGTATTTTTACGATCTTCGTTCCCTTCCGTATTTTGGTCTGGATAAAAATGCCGTCTACGAATAAAAATGTCTGCATACATTTACTAAAGCTGGCCACAATATCAAATATACTTTCATATGGTATGCGTTGTTGACGACAGAGAAGCTGATTGGATGAATGTTTTTCTCTTTAAAGGCAAAGTAAAAGTAATTTATAGTGGAAATATTTCCAATCGTGTGAAAATAGTCACCGTTGTTCCTTTCGCAGGTAGTTTGGATCACCTTCCATTCCATCTACATGAATTGCGTCAGCGATAAAATAATAATCAGAAATATTTGTTTACTGATGGATGACACGGTCATTTTTTTATGTAGAGTCGTTGATATTTAAAGAGAGTAAATAGAGATTGACAGCTGGAAAAACTATATAATTTGTAGCTTTCTTTGTAAGATTCGTCACCATAGTTGTAGGAATTTTCCCTTTGCGGAAATTGGAACCTTCTTCTCACGCTCGTGAAGGGTTGCAGGGCAACATGTATTAGTATCCCATCCGCACTACCTTTGCACAACTTATATTTATCCATGGCAATTCATATGTAGCGATGTTATCAGCCGTCTATTTATTCATTATTTTCATGTTATAGCTTTTATCTCGAAACACTTATGATTGATTTATCTTAACTGCCTGTATTGAGTCTAATTTATTTCGTTTTCTCTAAATACAGTCATTTACTAAAATTAGATTCAGGTTATTGGTACCTAGAGATCATTTACTACTTAATTTAAAATAGAATTAAAACTAAAAATGCTTTAAAATGGAATGCCATTAAATAAGTATTTTTGATATGAGCTGATTAATTATATTAGTTAAATATTTCAAAAACTGTGAGCATAGAAAAATTCAAAAGAAAAACATAAATTTGGAAGTTAAAAAAGTTACTAGAGGAATTCTCACTGCTAAAAAAATGCATGCAGGTTTCAAGGCAAAAATATGGTCTTTTTATATTCTTCTTCTATTTTTCATCTGTTGACTTCATTGAACTTAAAATACATATTATTTATGTAATCAATGAGAAAGTACTAGGGATAGTGGGTGAGGGGAGGGGTTTGTTGGGAGAAATCCTATGGAGGCAGGAAAAATGGATGAAAGGCGTATTGAGCAGCAGTGGGATGTTGAAGAAGGGAATAGAGAAGAGAATGTTAGGCAAACGAGGAAAGGACAGGAACAGGATAGGATTGTTGGTCGGGATGAAGGGAGGAAAGAAGTACACAGAGATGAAGAGAGACTTGATGTAGAGTAGGTTGCTGGATTGGGTTTTGTTTGGAGTCACAAAATATTTGTTTGATGGTTGTGTCCATCCAAAAACCTACCTTAACCGGTATATTACCTAATAAATTTATACAATGTTATATTACCGTTAATTTTTGTTTAGAAACATACAGAAAAAATGAGCCCTCTGGTATATTTTGAAATACCTTAGGTTTGAAGATTACTAAATTATACACTTCAGTACTACAGGAGAGGAGATGGGGTCCGTATATCGGGATACTATTTTTGAATTCATAAAAACCACAAAGATGATATCTATTGAATTTTACAATTACAAGAAGATATTAACACTTACATACGGAAAAAGCATGAGTTTTATAGCAGAAAATTCTCAGCACTGCCGACCTTTTTCCTGGCTAATGCGAAGCGAATGGCTTAAAGAACTCATTTCTTTTCCAGAAATTTAGTCGATTTCTAATATAACTGATGCCAACATCATTTTTAATTTTTTTAATAATCTACACAGATTCCCTTGTTCCTCAAAAAGAGACATACATTTAATTCTACCGGAGTCTTGTTAAAAAAATATCATTCCTACACAACACTCTTTCAGACGGAACGGCCAAATTCGTTTCCAGGAATCACCGCAAGAACTCCTGAGTTCCGGCACCGATATCCTGGAATTGAAAGGACGGGATATACGCAACGAGAGGGCGACACGATTCAAGGAATAGAACAATGCCCGACGGAAGAATGTAGTGTAGGAAGAGGGAATGGGAAAGTAAGAGAGATTAACGGCGAAGAGGGGACTGCAGAGAGGAGGCGAAATGAAGAAGGATCGCATGGGCGGTCCAATTGTGTGATGAGTCACAAACAAGGGAGTGGGTGCTCATGGGACGAGGAGAGGATCGGCGCCGGGGATGGGTGGGAGTCGCTGCGGAGGGTGAGGATGCGGGTGTGCTAATGGATGGGACGAGGGGTGATAAGTTAGGGGCGAGATAGAGAGGAGAGGAGGGCGGAAGGTGGAGGAGGGAGTGAGGCGAGGACGGGGTGAGATGAATGCGATGACCAAGACTTGATTTTTAAATCCCAATTGCGTGGAAAATGGGCGTAACATGCGCGACAGGGAAAAAAGAATGGCAAACAGCGATAATGAGAGTCGTCCTACTCTCTCGGGACGTGTCCAAAGCACTGGATTAATAGAAGGTCATTGGTTTATAGCAAATTAGGTTGATAATCCTTTTCAGACTGCGTGTTGCCGCGATGTTACCGATTCAGTTATCTGTGAAGGTAAAATTATGCAAAAGTATGTCGTGTGTTCGTATTTTTGGGGAAACGCCGAAGGGACACAAACTACTGCTCGTTTAGCTAAATAATCCTGTACCATTGACAATTCACGGTTCTACGTTGCCCTAACGGAATGGTTGTCACATGTCCAGTTATTCGGAAGAAACAGGCGATCATTTTTTTCAAAGTGCTTCGTGCACGAAATACTTTTGTAGAAATTTAATCGTCTTGGAAGACACATACAGTTCATCGCTGTTTTGTTTCGGGCTCATACGCATATCGAAGATTCTCCACCTGTGTAGATTTTGTACACAGATTTTGATGCACCGCGATTGTATTTGTTAACATTTCTTTGCACGAATTGACACGAGTATCTTTTTGAGCTTTTATCCAAATATGAGGGATCCAACGCGAACAAATTGTTTTCACAGCTAAATGTTCATGCAATATTTTATTGGTGCTTGTCCTACCATTTCCCAAGGATGCCTCAATCTTATGATAAGTCACATGACGATCTTCCTTTACTAGTTCTTGCACAGTATCCATGTTTTCTGGCACAACAGATTTTGGACGACGCCCACGACTTTCGTTGCTGAGCGAATGGCGGCCATGATAGAGTTCGTTATACCAGCGTTTCATAGTGACAAAGAGTGGGGCTTCATCACCAATATTGGAAGTAAGTTGATCGATGCACTCCCGTCTTGATAATTCATGTCAAATGTCGTAAAAGATCATCGCACGAAAGTGTTCACGAGTTAACTCCATTTTTTCGCTGAGTCAAATCTTTCTGGTCACTGTAAACAACATGAGTTAAGATCAAACGACAAAATTTTCTGAAGAAAGTTATCGTTAAAAGGGTCAAACTTTCAAATGGAAACGTCAGATGGCGCCTGAAGCACTTAGTGTTGTCAAGACTCAAAATATAAATAGCAACCCTCGTATATATAGATGATGTAGAGGCACTCAAGAGAGCAATATAAAATTTGGACGGCACAACAGAATACAAAAATAAACTAGGTAACACGTAATCGGACACTCCCATTTTATAAAGTTTAAGCTTTCGGCTTTATCTGAGACCTTCTGCAGGTCAAAGTCAACTTCAGGCATCCTTCCTTCCTCCCTTTAAGGAAGTAAACAGAGATGAAGAGGTGCTCTGGCGATGACCTCTTCATTCGACGTGAACCGATTTTTGACGAGCAATTTTTTCAAGTTTAGGAATAAAAGAAGTCAATCGGGGCCAAATATGGAGAATACGGTGGATGTTAAAATAATTATAAATTTAATGCCTTAACTTGCGGCATAAAAACTGCGTTGATGTGCAACCTTGATGGGAGAGAATTTTCCCTTTGAAAGTGAGGAGATTTTTTTCTTGATTATTACGCTCATTGATCGAGAAAACTTCATTCTGAAAAAATGGCAAATAAACAATCAAACGGTGTAGATAATTCCGCGGGCATCCTAAAGAGCATCGTCGGCTGATTTCACTCTCTTCGTTTTACTCGGGGCCGGGATTGGCTTTAGAAACCCCCTATTTCGACTGTTTCTTTGTCTATGGAGCGCAGCAAAGTGTTGATGTTTCACCCACAGTTATGTTTCGACGCAGAAAATCGTCATGATTGGAACGGAAAAGCGCCAAAGCAGCCTCCAAATCGACCACACGAATTCGTTTATTCTCCACTGAGAGAAAACGCTGCACCCATATTGCCGAGGTTTTTTTCACATCACACAAAAAATTGAAATCAACGTACCCTGTGAAATGTCTTTGGCCTGAACTATTTCGTGAACTTAGATTATTCGATCATTCACAACGATATCTTGAATTTTGCGAATCATTTCGGAGGAAGCCTCTTCCACTCTACGTCCCGAACCATATTCATCATTTGTGGATGTATGGCCACGTTTAAACTAATTCACCCAATTGTAATCAGTCGCAAACATAGGAAAAGTTGTGGAAGGGGAAAGGGAGAAGGGAGGCCAGAGGGGAGCGGAGATGGGGTAGGAATGAGAGGGAGGATGTGGAATTATTCCCAAGCGGTTCAAAAAACAATAGTTAATCCACAGACATTGCGATATCTACGACCCAGGCGTCAAATTACAAAGTCATTATCAGGACTCAACAATTCAAAACCCAGGCCAAGAATAACACAATGTATGCGGAAAAATAAAAATATCCTACTATTCCGCATGAAACAAATCTGCAGCTGTCCACTTCAACCCTTTATAATTATTGAACGACATTGAGACCCGGATGTTGATAGGCTTTGCACAGCCATATAAATTCCACGTTTAAGTGCCAAATGTTTAAACGCACTCACAAACACACACTCATGTTTATATGTGTGGGTGTGTTTCTGAGTGCGAGTATATGTGGGTGTGTGTGTGTATTATTGTTTTAGGAAATAGATAGGTTAAGGTAGGTTTTGAATGAACACAACCACCAAATATATTTTGTCTCTCTTAAGAAAACACATCCCAGCATCCAATTCATTTTTATTAAATTGGCTTTGGGTATGAGATATGAATCGAGTTTAGAACGAGAAAACTAGAACGTCCTTGATGATTGAAACAATTATCCATTTTAGACTTTGTCTTAAGTTTGCGAGTTGCTCAGTTGTTTGCAGCATGCCCAGCTTGCAGTTGTTTCCCATGAATCTTCATTTCGTCCGAAACTGTCGGTGTTGAGAAAGGGTATTTGGCGATTTAGGGATTTGCCGAAGGACGCGAGGCAATGAAGGGTGCGAGGGAGGGATTGAGAAAAGTGGAATAGTTCTTAGGGAGCGTGACGATGGGTGGGTGAGCGAATGGTGTTTGGCGGGGAATTGAAGGAATTCCCTGGGAAGAGGAAGCTTGCGAGAGGGCGGTCAGGTTCGAGAGGAGACGAGATGGGTGAGATGAGAGAGAGACGCGATCGGGGCCTTCGAGACGGGATCTTTCGAGTGGCTAGGGAGAGGACATCGATACTCAGTGAGATAGTTGGAGCGGGGTTGGGAGGAATGGGCGGAAGGGAGAATTGAGGGGTGCGTAAGTTTGAAGTGGAAGTGAGATCGACAGCAGGATAAGCACCCGTGCTGGGACTCGGTTGCACCTGCGCGTCGGATCTTCGAAGCCTCAAGGATAGTACGACAGGTTATTTTATGAATTTCTACCTATGTACAAAAATGTTGACATCTACATGATACGAACCAGGAGTTAAATTAAACTGCGAATTCCGTAACTGGAATGGGATGGTATCCATTACTCTCATCAGTCTAAACCATACCGCACCTATAATTCCCTTATTCTCATTTAGGGAGTCTGCTTATTTCTTTGTCTTATAAGGGTTTTACAGAATCACTTGGTTTTTTAATGAAATCATCCAAAAAACAGTCAAAGATTTGCATTAATGATTCTCTGTGGTTATTCGACCCACTTAAGGGCCTTCCTTTGGTTAAAATACTGTATGTTTTGGATTTGTAATAGATGCTTCCTCATGGACTGGGACAGAAGAATTTGTGTTTCTTTATATATTATTCCCGAAGAAGCTCCAGGCTATTTTAAGATTTGAGTATTCTGTCTATTGAGTAGGTATACTGAAGGTCTATTCCTCCATTTTACTAGTCGGTTTTCAGAAAATATTTTCATATCGGGGTATTTTTCTTCAAAGCAGATGTCGTTATTACCTGGATCGTTTACCGGTATTTCTCAAACATTAAAGCAGTCATTTTATAAATAGCATGTCTCTACAAATGAAGAATGCTGAAATTTTTCGATTCCTGTCTTGAATTAAACTTGTGAAGACCGAACTTCCGAGTTTTTCTTTTCTTATGGTAGGTTCTTGAATATTTCAAGCGTAAAAATGTTCATGTGTGGAACTTTTATTAATATTTTGATTATAAAAGTTGATCCAAACTCTTTATTTTCAAGACATTAGGTCTGAGGCTTTTTAAAATAAATACCACTCAAAGTGTGAATTCAAACATTTGATAACATCTTAATTGACAGAATGACGAGGCAATGTATTTCGCTCTTCTAATTTTAAGCAAGTTTATTGATGCAGAGAACTTGCTTCTGGGAATGTGTATATGGCTAGGAACAGGTTTGCACCTTCAATATCAGTTGTCAATATATTGTCAATATATTGCCTTGTCAATATATGAACAGTAAACATTTTTCCTCCAGCGATCCATGACAATCGATAAAATTATTTTTTCTACAAATAATACTCATCTTAAAGGTCAAGATGAAAATGTTTGACTTTAAATGGAATATTGTTCGTTGCTTTTATCATATCGCTTATTCCTATTTTAAGTATTTTATTTAAATATTATGCACATGATATGAAGAATTATACTTAAAATGGGATAAAAACAATAACTTAGGACTCATCTTGGTATATTTCCTAATCTTTACACAATGGGCACCCTTCGCTTTAGGCATGCATCATAAATTATCATTCCTACGTTAAGTATTACTTTATGTTTATCGGTTGAGATATGACACTCAGAGTGCTCGAATTGTTCCAGAAAAGTTCTTGACGCCTACATTTTATGGTGTAGATCGAAGAAAATTGAATGGAAAGTCCTAGGCAAGATAAAAAGAAATTTTTGCTTATTCGGTAAACAATTTGCCTCCCATGAAATAGCAAACGCTGCGCGAGGTTTTTCAGCGCAAAAACAGCACTAAGTTCTATTTGTCCATCTCTGACCTTACCCCTTCTAGTTCAAGGCACGAATCTTTAAATAAGGGAAGAAATGTAAGTGGTATCTTCCTCCAACACCTGATTAATTTAACTACTGTGAAAGTTCGTAAAAAGGTAGGTTGGTCAAAAGATAATTGAAAACCTGGAATTATAATTGTACCCGGATCTCGTAGTTGCTCTTTGCCTGTGAATTCACATGCATTGAATAAACTTCTACACCATGGGTGAACATAGTATACACGTTTCATCAGAATATGTCCACTCCTGTTGCGTCAGCATTGCCATTGCCGTCATCTTAGATGAAAGACACGGGACTCTTTCAATCAAAAGGTGACGTATTTCACAACTTAGTAAATTAAAAGTTTATAGAATCCAGTATTAAGATCTTTAACGTCCGCTTGAGCTTCTGAGCCCAAGAGCGCACGAGTTTCACTACGAGTTACTCCAAATGTATGAAATTCCTTTTTATGGTATATCACAGCGTATTTAGCTACTACATGAAACTCATGAGCTAAATTTAATTCTGCTACTAGCCTTTTTACGTCTGATACCCTATCTTTATGTAATTAAAAATATTCTGTAAAAGTATCAAACATTTTGTTCACATTTTTGACGTGAAAAATAAAACTTTTCAAGTGAAATATCGAATTTTTAATTGAAAAATCGTGGGTTTTTTCCTCTGCTTAAAAAATATAGGATTTTCTTTGCAACCTTCTCAAAATATTCATCGTTGTGAAAACCTTATTCTGGAGGGTGTATTAAAACTCAAATATACATCTGACATGGTTTTTGTTTATAAACTGTGTTCTAGAATAAAGTAAAAAATAAGTATAAAAGAAGACATTCAATCATTTGGAAGTTGAACGTCGTCCAATGCAAATTGTGGATCCCTACTCACAGACAAGAAACATGCCTTAGTGGGTAAAAGATAAATGGAAGTGTATAACCTGATCTAAATTGTTGTCGAAAATAAGCTTCAGCCAATAATCCTGATGTTCGTGGGAGTAGTTCGCCTTCCGACCGGATTTGATGGAGATCACTCGTCTGAGGGCGGACTCTTTCGACGATCGAATCGGCCTGGTCCAGCGGTAGGCGTCACTCTCAGGGTCGATGCATTGCCCCGCGCTCGTCTCCTCGGGGCTGACTAAGCATCAAACTCCGATTCAGGGAGGGGAGATACCCTGTGTGCACGGAATTATCTTCGAAAGGGCAGGAAAGGGTCGCGATTGGGGTGGGGGAGAGGAGCGTGCGTGCCTGGTGGAGGGGTGGGTGTAGGCATGGAGGAGCGTCGTAATGGATGGAAGAGGGTACGAGGAGGGGCGGGAAGGCAGGGTGGCGTGGAGAGGGGCGTATTTGAGGGAGGCGTAAGACAGGAAATGCGGGAGGGGGAGAGGAAAAGACGGATGGAGGCGAGGTGAGGGGGGGTCGACAGGTTGATGTCGAGGAATTGTGTCTTTGAGACTAATTGAAAGTACGCCGTCGCCACTTCGGCGAGTGCACACATCCCACGTTCCCGAGACTGCCGGAGTCCCGGGGGAAGGAAGCGTTTCCTTTATTTTCACTCGACTGAGGAGAGGGAGGGGAAGAGAGGGGCGGGGGTGGTGGATTTACTCCAGAGTGACGCAAGGGGGAGAAGGGAGGAATGGGGAGGAGGTAGGAAGGGGGAGAGGTTCTCAGGTATGGGCGGAGGACGACGCTGCTGTAATGGGAAGTGGGAGCCGGCGTGTGATACGTTTGCCGTGGCATCCATTTCGGAAGTCCTGATCTATGTCTCGAATTTATCCAACGCCCTCCTACCTTTCCCTCCCCTTCATCCCCTTCTTTCTTTTCATCCGCTCCTGAACGCGTCCCTTACCCTAAGACACCCTTCGCAATTCGGGTCGCCCTACCCATCTCCCGTTGTTCCCGTCAGGTTCATATTATGGGAAACATTATAACTAACCAACTGTTTTTCTAACTTGTTTTCACTCTCAGGACAGAGATTCCTTTTACCTGTTCGCCCTTTTTAGTGTGATGTTTGTCCTAAAAAACTCCATTAAGGGTGTAGAGGACACATCTGCGTTCGGGTATTCCAGGGAATGGCCCAGCTATCTTTCGGATTTTAACTTCATTTCTGTCGATTGGCGCAAAACTACATTTAAAACCATGTGTCATTGATGAGAAAGGAATGAACCTACAATGTTAATCAATTTTTTATTTGAATCGTTAAAATTGAAATATGGAGATGGAATATATATTGAAATAGATTAATTGAATGGAGTACGTAGCTCAAAGCTTTTTTATTGGATAGCAATCGATAATGCTCCGTAATAATAGGTTCCAAAGCCAGTATTTTTATGCAAGCTGAGCTTTAATTATTAAGTTTGAAGATAAATGGGAAAATCAACACACATTCCAGAAATCATTTTCTCGTATAATTTATAATCCATAAATTCTACAATATATATTTAATTTTATCATTTTCAATTTCGTCCTTACCTATCCACGTTCACCCACGTCAAGTTTGGTTTGATAGCTCAGGAAATAGTTATCTCAATTGTTTGTGAAGGTATGCTGTATGTATAGGTACTGAGTTTCAACCATTTAATATTAACGCTAAATGTTATAAAAAAGGGTCTCGTGGATGCAATTGAGTTTGCCGTATGACATGCCGACAGCATGGACTAAAATCGGAATTTTTCCGTTCGCGTCTTCTGCTTGAATTATGGCATACATATGTACTACTAATGGTATACTGCTAAATGAAATTGAACATTGAACCTTATAATTTGTTTAAAACTTGAGGACTAGCATAAGAGAATATTTAGAACAGAAAAATATCTCTGTCAACAAAACAGGAGAATTGTTGCCCAGCGTCAAATTGGAAGACAGAAACGGTAAACCTTGAGTTACTATATTTTCGCAAATTTATCTTTAATTCGTAAGTTCTAAATGTAGAGTCACAAAAGCCTGAAAATGACAAAGCGGAGTATGATGATCATTATCACATCTTTCATAAGGATTCGAGATCGGTGTCATCGAAACAACTGCGTTTGGTACAGTTTGTTATCTAATACTTCTTCAACTTCTACCTAATTTAAAAGATTGCAATAACAGTTTTGCGAAACGTATGTAGTTTATAGTTCCCTTTTTGGGTCCTAACTTATGCCTTAATATTTATTTTCACCCTCATCATGCATGGCCAGCTCTTAATCTGTTGCTTTATAAGACTAAGGGTATTGAAATTCTTCTTGTAACCGAAAAATATTTTTGGCATTACTTTACTTACGAAGTAATCAATGCTGTCTTTTTCTTATTTCCAATAAAATCGACAGTGGTTGCAATTATATTTGGTCAAAATTTAAAATTCCGCTTGGTCTTTACAGTGAAGTTAATCATTATTTCACGCCAATTACTTCAAATATTTATTATTCATATTTCATGTTTCAAGTCAATTGTAAATAGAGGATTCAGCTAACGTTTAAAATGTGCAATTTAAATCTTGTAAAGCCGTGAGTAATTTTTAAGCAGTGGTTTCTTTTGAACTTTTCAGTACGCAGATATAATCCTAGAATATTTTCGTGATTCGACATGCTAAGTAAATGTTGATGTAAAGATCGTGTTAAAAAATAACTCCTTGGGCAAATGTTACCGAAATAACATTTTTGTGGTAAGGATGATTCATTAGATGGAGTTTGAAAAGCAATTTTTATGTATTTTTCTATTTATGTATAGGTTATAGTTGAATTGGTGGAAAAAACCTGGTTCGTACTTATTCATTTCGTTTTATGGAACAAGGAAAATGTTTGTATTAGGCAATGTTTGTTATAAATCAAGCTCAGTAAATTGCGTCAGTTCATTGAATCGGATATTTTTTAGTGTTCATAGGTTTTAGAATGTCTCGAGCACAGTATTTAAAAGAATAATTACCTTAGTCGTGTAACTAATAACGTAGGATGGTTGAAACCAATTCATTTTACAAAGCGTTTAAACAATTACTACCTCCTTGGATTTTTACTCCTCCTTCAGCCGCCAAGAGAGTGCCCATGCTGTTAAAAATGATCAATCATTATTACTATTGTATTAAAAGCAAATTTTGCCAGTTTCAAGCCACTCAAATATCCTTACGGCTATGTTAGAGTAATTACTCGAGTGTGTTCTGGTGAGTGATTGAGGTGTAATAGGTATTTTTAACTGAAAATCAGCTTCTTACCATTTTCGCAGTCAATTATGAAAAAAACAGAGAGTTTATTATGGATATTCCCACCGTAGCATTTTAGCAGTTCCTAATCATCATTCTTGGGGTAATTTATTCATATGGAGAGATAGATAAATGATTGCCTCTTCTGTTGAGTGATAAGATAGTCGGGGAAGTGAAGTAGGAAAAGCTAATGACAATTCCTCTGGTGGGATTATATTTAACTATAAATAATAGTACTTCATTTTGTTTAAAAAACGACTTTCATTTATAAAATTGCTTTTCCAAAGCAGGTATTAGTTAAAAAAATTCAGCAAAATACCGTTGTAACAATAGAAACAGTACCTAGGGAATATGGAGAGTTAACTTAAATATGTTACTTGCCTCTTATGAAATATACTCTTCTGTAGAATTCAAAGAGTGAGCAAGATATCAAGATAATTAAGTATTTGGTGTTTTCATAAATTCGTCTCCTACTCATTTCTCATGAGAAATGCTCTTCGTTTAAAATTGCTTCTTCTCAAAACTGATTTGAAATAGAATAAATACATACAATGCAATTGGTAAAATATATTCGTAAAGCAGAATTTTAGTTTTTCGGGATTAAAAAATGCTATGTTGTTGAACAATATCTTTCTTATGTATTCTCATAATATGAGGTAATTTTTATTCAACCTCTTGAAATCATCCCTGAGGCTAGGATGAAAACTTGGAAAATAGAAATGTTTTGGAAAGAGATCACTGTCATATTGTGAAGAGTACTTACTCAAAGAGTGCTAAACATACCTTCTTTTGAATTCGTAATCAATTTCTAAGCCGTATCATATTTAAAGAAAGACATACATGCAACAATATCAATTGTATGCTCGAAGCTATCGAAGTAAAGTTCGCGACACTACTGAAAAGGTATAATTAGAAATAGTTATACATTTTTCATCCAAGTTTTTATCAGAGGAAAAAAAAGAAATTTCCCTCAGTCCGCATCTTTGTTACGTCGCCAATATTCCACGACGTAATCGTCTAGAGTTGAAAAAGATAGTACTTACCTTAGAAATATACTTAAAATCGCACGCAATTTTGGAGGCTGGAGAGCCATTTTCTCCTTGTGTGAGCATTTTCAGCAGCTGGGAACTAATTTAACCCAAACTCTGCCGACGAATATTAAGCCAACACACGTATATTTTATCGGCATGAAAACCACTCGTGAGGGTGAGATACTGTACCCTCTGTGGATTCGGGAACCTCCAGGGCCTCCGGACCCTGGCCTTGCTTTGTACGACCCCGAACCCTCCGTCCCATGAAAAACATGAAATCGACGCTCCCGCGATCATAGCAAGGACGGCTTCTGTTTAATAAAAGCCCACACAAAATATAACTGACGGTACTAAGGGTAAAATGTGGCCGAGATGTGTGTAACTTTAATTATGAAATTCAGTTAAAACTGGTTCAATAATTTATACTTTTTAACATCATTCCGCAATTAATAAGGCCAGATACAAGACCTAAGAAAAGTTATTGTAGAATATACAGAACAAGGAGTTGAGTCTTTTGAATATTGAGCAAAAATTCAAAAGACAGTATGAAAATGGGAAAAGCTTGAACTAGAGTAATGGAGGAATATTGTGGGAAATTTTAAAAATTCAAAAAAGAACGCTTATAGTAGAGGTAATGTGGAGTAGTTTAATGTTAACGGACTTGATAAAAGTATGATAATCTCAGGAGGAAGAAAAGGATAAAAATTTAAGCCAGGGTAATGTCGGTAGAAAGAGTATGATGGGATTGAAAATAGTTTACGGCTAAAAGAGCTTATTTGTGTGATCTTATTATTTAATTCTAATACACTATAGAATATCGCGAATATTAAAAGTCTGCCTACAATCTAGATACATTTAATAAACACAATATCAATTATAACCAGCATGCAATTTCTCTGCGAAGATACTGAAAACGCACAATAAACGACAGCTTTTGATAAGAGAGTTGGTTGAATTGGAATGAATAAGGCTCGCCTATCATCTACTGAGACGAATTAAATTGACACAATATGGCATTGAGCAGAACTCATCCATCTAAGCTGCTAACGGTCTTTCAAAAAAAGTCGAACCCGAAAAATCACTGCTTGCACAAAGTTGAGAATCTCTGAATTCACTATGATATGAGCCCGCTTACTTAGGTTAGTAGCTGAATCCTTAAACAATCTTCAAACGTACCCTGAACATACACCCGTGACCATTTTATACTGGCTTACTGTGTAGTTACTTTTACGAATTCCTGAGCATACTCTCCAAACTACTAGGCTAAAGGAGTGCTCATTCATAGAGATTATTAACATTAATTTCTTCCTATTCTCAGGAAATGTGCACACTGAACTGTAATGGACTTTTTTGCTAAGGAATTCCTAAACAGAAGTTATACTATTGAATTATTGTCATATGTTTTGTTATGGGCTGAATTAAAGATACCATAGCTGTTTTTATGTATTTTTGTAAAAATCAAATATGCCTTGCTTCTAACAATATAAAATGTCGTTAGTGTTTCCCCATATTCCCCAGAAAAAATGTATGCTCCCATGCTCATGTGGGAATCATTGTTTCCCAGTTGTGATAAAGTCTTGTATGGCGAAATTCTGATATTTTAAAATAACTCTGCTTAGATGATATTCACATATTCAAATTTGAAAACCCCTCCCTTCTGAGACGAAAGATGATAATCTGACGAGAACATTTTAATTAATTTAGTCATAGGGGTTAAAAAGCGTTGTTGCAGTAACAAATTTTAATGTGAAGATGAAGAGATGGGCATTAAAATCAACGTCCGTTGTATTAAAATTGCCATGCATTTACATTATACCCAACTATATGAACGAGACGAACAATTTGAACGAGAGAATTCGAGGGATCCCAATTGCAGTGCAATTTGCAGTTTCTGGGTGGATGGAATTCATTATTAAAAAAGAATTTTAGCGAATTTACATACATTAATTTATGGTTTGCGACGCGTGTTTTGTCTGAAGTAGTCATCTTCAGGTGCAATAAATAAATGCTTAAAATCGCGTCTTTGAGTCGAAACGCGCTTCGTACACTATGAAAAATAATTTGTGGAAAGGTAGTAAAAGTTTCTTTTAATTACCGAAATTGTGGATTTTTAGAATAATACCCTAAACAATGAGTATTAAAATAATAGCATCTCAATTATGATCTTTGAACTACCGCTTCATTATATTCTATTATTTCAGGCTTCACTTCGTGGAAGTATTTAATATCCATACTAAAAAGAAAGACTTGTACCATGTAATAAAAATCTGTGGAAAAGTAAAAATCTTTCTTTTTAGTATGGATACCGTTTCATTATTTTTCTTACAGTTTATGTCGTCATCTCGCTAATCAATTGACATAACCTATATTACTTGTATTACGATTAATAATCTCCAATCGGGAACTAGGATTCAGTTGCAATCCTCATCTCTACGATTATTCTTTTTAATACATCCTATTAGAAAGTGATCAGCTTGAAGCAAAAAGAGTAGTGTTCAATTTTTTATTTGAATGATGACAAATTGATTGAAAAATGAAATTGTACACTTGAATGAAAAAATAAAAGGTAAGCTAAGAGCATAAAACATTTTAAATATTTCTGCTCTGGTAACGCATTTAGTTAAATGTTAATTATTTACCTTGTTTTTGTTTAGTTTCATTGTTTTGATTTATGTCTTTTAAAATTTTTGAACTAGAGGTTTATAATGGCGTCCTCGATGGCGGTGAGGTAACGTATACTTCTGCCATCCCAAAGGTCACGGGTTCGATTTCCGCCTCAGTGGGTTTTCCTTCACCTAGAGCTTGGGTGTTTGTAATTGTGCCTAATATCATTATTGTTAATAGTCCAATTTAATGGGTAACAATTTGCTGTTTTCGGACTAATGCTTAAATAAATAACTTAATATTTCTACTTTTTTCAAATTTTATTCGATGTGCACAGCAATTTTTCATCTCATTCTATTTTATTAGACGCATGATTATATCTAAAAGCTATGTAAATTTGTATTAATGTATTTTACAGATTCGTATTCTATTGATTACTTAATTCATCGTAGTTCATGCTCTAGGGTGATAGAAATATGAGTTCCATATGTCTATTATATCTTTCGTAGATCATTGGACATTATGCTGAAATATTTTTTCCATAGATCTAATATTTCTTTGAGTGAATCATGGTTTTCGGCCGTGATCGGCGGAATGATTCAGTAGAGAGGAAGCCATGTTATTTTTCTTGGTTTCAAAGTTATCCGGCGTAATTTCGGTGTAAATCATGACTGAAACCATTTTCATCCCAACACTCAACTAGAATTTCTGCACCCGCCCTTCATGGTCAAACTGATTTCATTTCCTTGACCCCTTTCCCACCTCCTTCAACAGAATTCCACCCCAAACTCGCATCCATCCCTCCTCCCTCCACTTTTCTTGCTTCTGTCCTCTCGCCTTTTCCAATATTCTAACTCCATACACGTATTCATTATATTCACACTAACAATCTTCATTTGATTTCAATGTATGATCAATTGCCTTTAAGTCTTTCGAAAAAATTAAAAAATCCCGAGAGAGGGTGAGCATGGAAAAATATTTCATTGTATAAATTGAGATAGGGGAATTAGTCGAGTATAACTAGTATAATAGGGTAGTGAATTCAATATTTTTTAGATCACATATTAACTCCGAATACGAAATTAATACGAACTTTTCAGCATATGATCATTTCAGTCAATGCATTCATTTCTCATGCCTGTGTATTAAGCTCGAGAATATATATATGTAAATATATATATATATATATATATATATGTAAATATATATATATATATATGTAAATATATATATATATATGTAAATATATATATATATATATATATATATATACATACATTCAAACACGAAATCTCTCCATACGGCGAACAAATATTCTTTCACATGGAAATAGACATAAGGAAATGGGATAGGAAGGGAAGAAGGGGAAGGGAAAAGAATGGGAAGGCATTTCCTTCTATCTATTTCCATGTTAAATAATATATATACATATATATATATATATATATATATATTCATTTACATATCGGAATAGATATAAGAAAAGGGGATAGGAAAACACTTAAAAGACGAACACAGGAAAGGTGGGGAAGGCGGATTTGAGCAGATCACAAATGTAAAAATATTTCCTTATCCGGGATTTGAAGATTAAAATATTCTCCAATGCATTTAAAAAACAATCTCAAGCCTTGAGATAAGTCCCTTGTAAATTCTATATTTTAATTTTGATTCGAAAAAAGCGTCACTTCGTCCACCTCCAATGGACGAGAACGAATATGGACGGCCGGCATTTTCCCACTCTGCCTCTCTCGCTCTCTCTTCTCCTTTCCTGCTCTTCTCATCTCGTTGGTCGTCGCAAGTGCGCCATATCTCTCACCCACCGTCCATTGTGGCCCGGCTTCTCCGATTAACCCTTTTACCCCACCATTATATCGCTCTGTCACCCGCAAGACTCCATTCGCCCGGTCCTCCCTTCCCGGCTCCCTCTAATATCTTCCCTTCTCCATTTCCCTTCTCACCCTCAATCACGTGGAGAGGAGTTTAATGGAGGCTTTTGATAAAAAAATCCGTCATTGGTCCCTCCTCATCAATCCCAACCAACCTTTGGGTTCTCGACGACTCCCCGAATCAATTTGTCTCCCTCCCCTCCTCGTTATTCAACCCATTCTTGCGCTCTCGCCCACACGTCTTCCTCCTCCCTCGCAGCCCCTGCTCCCACCCGTCCATAGACAGCCGTCCTTCACCGCTCCCCGCACGTAACACAGCAGGACTCGGTGCCCGCCCCTTGCCTCCTCCCTCAGACTCGAATCTCCGGAACTGTAAATCCGTCACCATCCCCGTATCCTGAATTTCACCAGATTTTATTTCTTCCTTTTATTTTCACTTTAATATTCCTTTTCCAGGCAATTTCCTAAAGTAATATTCACTTTCGTTCTAAGTGAATATTCAATATCTGATGCCGGTAACTTTTAAGCTCTTCATGATGGCCGACATTTCATTTATGCTGGATATTGAAATGACCACACTTAGCATGATAAAAAGTTGGTAATTATTCTGGCACAAGGTTCAAGTTATCTTTTCTTGGTTCAAAACTTCGTGTCACCGACATGAAGTGCGGCATAAAAATTACAATCCTGCTTACATTTTAACGATGACATGCATTTTTCCAATTTTAAGGGAGGAAAAATTTTTGAAGCGCACCAAATCCTTAACAATTGTTACCAAAATATTTTACTTGTGTTTTAGATCAGGTTTGAATTTTATATTTCATTAGCCTTTCTTAGAGAGGAGAAGTAAGAAAGCAAAAGTGGAACTAAATTTTAAAGGAGAATATTTCTCAGGTGACTTACTTTAAATTTGTTTAGACGTGATATAAACATTCTAGAAATTTTATTCTTCGATGGATTTTAATTCCTATTTAATTTATCGCGATTGAGCGATGATTTACTGCAATATTGATCATCTTTTAATTGACTTAAAGCGGAAACTTATGGGTTATTAAAAACCTTCTTAGTATTTGGCTATTCTGAATGGTAGCAGTGGTAGCAGAAGATTATGGGAAGGGGACCAATAGCCGAGGTCGTTACAACCAATTAGGGGTAGAACAGTTGATAGGAAAGTAGGAAGGGTGAAGAGATACCTGGCGTCGTCATTTAGCGTCCTCTCAACGAAAGCCGCCGAGGGTTCCGCTGTTTAACGTCCCACCCGACGGACGGCGTACTCACTCGCTCTGTATGCTCTCCTCGAAGCACCTCAAGTAGGGATCGGGATAGCACTCCAGGATGGTACCTTGGGTCTATTTATGATGGAGATTTGAAACATGTAAGGTTTTGTGCTTATAAAATAAGTGCCCCTGCCCATAATATGTTGCAGAATAAAAATCTCACGCGTGACACACTGTAAGCACTGGTTCCCATCACGGTTGGAGTTTTGTTTCATATTTCGAGGGTGGATGTGGAAACGTAGAGTGAGAGAATATGCTATAATATGAAAGATATTAGGGCATAAGTATTGGTGTCGATAGAATACCTAATAAGCAGGCGAGTTAACGAGGGCATTTAAGAAAATTACATATAATCAGATCATGAGGAAAGACAACATTCCCAATGAACTACTAAGGGGTTTTCTTAAACGTTGAAGAGAGACTTTTTATGGAATAATTCCTAGAGCTATTGTTGAAGGAATTTTGGCAGGAAGACTCTGTCAGATTATCATTCGTTTCCATCTTAAAAAGAGGAAAGGCTGTCGTATTTGAATAATATAAACCAGTAACGGGGTGTTCAACAAGAGGATGGGGAAAAAAGAGAATGAGTACCTAAGTTAATTTGAGAGTAGTGAAACGGAGAGTTACGCGTGCTATCATACCAGTAGTGAGGTCACCTACAGATGATTTTAGACTGAAAGGTTAGGAGACTTAACCACAAATTGTATTTCTCATGCTATTTTAATGGCGGAAGAACCGGAATGAGTAGTTCTAGGAAAATAAATAAGGTTGGAACGCCTATATTCACCCATGATATTCAATTCATGCGCGGAAGAAATTATAAAAAGCTTACGGATAAGAATTAAAATCGGTGGGAAATTCAAAAAATCAGCTCAATTCACTGATGATCAATTTTTAGTTTCCTAATTAACCTAAGGGTTGCTATCATTCCCTAGTACATTAAATATCAGTGTGAAAAGTATGGTTAATGCGTGTGGGTATTATAAACAAAATACTGGAGACGAGGTATCCAACATCCAACAAAGGAAAGCTAAGTTAAACAATAACATTTGAGATAAAAATTAGAGTAAATGAAACTGTTTAAATATCTTTGGGGTGTTGTGGAAAATTAGTACGGATATAATAAGAATAATTGCGTCACTCATATTAGCTTTTTTTAGAAGAGGGCAAATGGTAAGTTACGGACATTGAGTATGTATTTTCGGAAAATATTAGGTTTAATAAACTTTGGCATGGAGATTTGTTTTTGTGATACAGAAACTTGGAAATTCAAGCTAGTTGATAGGGGCAGACTCGAAACTGTTGGTGTGGGTGTGAAAGATATAAAGGTAGAATGAATGTAAACAAAAATTAAGGAAGATAAATTGGGCATTGTGAGTGAAGATAAGGTATTACTAGGAAAAATTCAAAATTGGTACGAAAAGTAATTAAGCATCATGGTTGTGACAAGAGGGATGATGTTATTCAGAAGTGGTATGAGGAGGAAAAGAGTAGCTATGGCCATGACGGCCATCTCGCCGGCTCCGACATACTACACGGACCGAAGCAGCAATGACTCGTCGCTTGGGAACGAAGGGTTGGTGAAGAAAACGGGTCGCCAACAGCTGGACTAGGGCACCAAAATAAATGACCATGTAATTAGGTCGCTACTTGATGTTCTAGTCCCACTTTTATTTTAGGGCTTTAAATGTAGTTTTCTCTCAAATGTCACTTCGATTCCTCCGTTACAAAATAAATCTGTCTAAGACATGATTGAAGAAGAAGAGTGAAGCAGTGATCATGATGGGGTTACTTTTTATGATAAATTCCAGATTTTGGCTTCAATTATTTATCGGCCATTCTAAATGCACTCATCCATTTCCTTGATAATTGAGAATTTCGGGGCCATATATCAAAGTATATATTTGTATGTACTTTGATCATTCATTTCACTCAACCCTTCAAAGTTTTACCTCAAGCACAATATCAGTTGTTACGCCAACTGTGGATGAATTTTATCCCCAATAACCTGAAATACTGGAACAATGGAATAATGGAACCTGCTCTAGGATATCATTTTCATGGTAACTCCCGGCATCCTAGGAGAAAAAAGAAAATTTTGATTATTTTCTCAATTGATTTATATTTCTAGGAAATATCCAGAGGTCTATGAGGGAATAACTTTTATTTGATGCATTTTGTGAATAACAACAAGCATTCACGTAAGAAGAGTCATATAGGGATTGAAAGAAGGGTCCGTTGAAATTACAGAATTTTCGAAATGAAAATTAGTGTCGATAATTGGCAGTTCGGAGCATCATGCTAGTTCACAATGTTTTTCTCACTCATCGTGTTTATTTTGCTCATTCAGCAAGTCCACTTGCACCTATCTGGAACTCGTTAATGAGAGCGGCCACGGCTCCGCACAGAAGAATGAAAACATCACCCAGTTCCATATTCCCCGGCCTCTCGCCTGTAAATTACGATTTTCTGTTGGACTCTCTTATATTTTTTTAGGAAATTGCACGCACTCGGCCGTTCGGCTTACCTAATAGAGGACTCGATGGAAACTAAATTTCCAAAGCACTCGTTTCTCCTTACATTGTTGGTGGCCCGAGGCTCAAATTTAATTTTAATTTTTCCTTTCGGTATATCAGAGGGAGCCGGAATGGCCGATGGAGCGGTTAGCTTGGAGTCGTGTCACTCCAATTGACCGAGCTATTTTCGCAGCCGAGGGGATACGTTTCCCATTTCCGATAAGCCAATAGCACTCTCGCCATTATCCATCGCGTATTGGCTGCACGCGGAAGATACGAGAGGAGTATGGAGGGGGAGGGCGTGCCCTTAGATCAGCAATATTGGTTGTAGGAGCCTCGGCAGTCACTATGAAACTTGCCACCGCTGCCTAGAAACCACCCCGGGGTTTATGTGCGGAGACGCATAATCTATTGTCCAACTGCGTAAATCCACCCATTCAGGTTATCGGACGGAGGACGCCATAACGCAATTATCAATTGAAAGCACCATACACACCACCAAGGAGTTGTGTATTATAAGATTCGGGGACTATTTATTAATTTTTTTAATAAATAAAAGTAAATTCTAAAATTTAAGTAAAACCTACTCTTATTGAATAAATCAGATACTTTCAGGCTGTATTCGAGAGAACATTTCATGTAAAATTTGTATGCGTATTCCATATTTACATGGTGGTTGAATAATTTTATTACGGCCGTGCTATAATTATTTTATGTTTCAAGCTACGGTAAACTAGTAAATTTAACATGGCCATTTTTTAAATTTAAAACTAAATAACATTGCCTCAAAATAACGTCAAACTACACAAATCGAAGGTATCCACCACTAGAGAAAGAATTTTAGCACTATGCTGTATTTAACTACCTCTGGGAAACAATCTAATAAAATCGCCCAAAGAATTGAGGATTAAGTTGCCATTATCCGCCAAGTAATTCAATCATCCAATTTTCTCCACAACTTACCAAAATATGTATGATAAATTTAGAAAGCCAATTGACGTTAATTTTTCTGAGATATTTTTGTGTTCGGCAATCCAGCAAACGAACAACATTAAGCAAACCATAAGTCAATTTTCATGCAGCGCATAACATTCACAAACAATCAATGGGTTCGAAATGATTATTAACTAACGAGCCACCTGTAAACCGAAGGGGCACAAATGTCTCGACGAATTGCGATGATGAGCAAGGTACTAGAACACGGACGCATGCAATAACGCTTTCTAGACATAAATTCGCATAATGGTGTTCCCCTTTCTGCCGTTTTAACCTCAATTTCTTCAAGAATAAAGATGACCAATAACAATTTCAGATTTTGAAATGAGGACAGCCAGCTTCGTCGACCGCGTATTGTCACAGTCTCCAAATTAATTGCATAACCACCCAAAAAGGTGTGTGGCAGGGGGTGTAGCACCATGAGGGAAGGGTAAGGGATGAAGGGGTTGGGTTTATCTAATAGGTGAGGAAAGGTGGGGGGAACCTGTAAGAAAAAAATATAAATTTATATAAACATATATATATATACACATACATTATATATATGTATGTATAAATATATATATTTATTTTTATCCATTCATATATACACATACATGTGTATATTCATATCATCGCGCAGTCCCTAACCTGTACGTTAATACTTATTGTAATGAACTAACTCCTGGGGAATTTCGACTACAAGCATTCTGGTCCCTTATCGTTGTTCGAAAAAATGACATTTTAAACCTGTCAGTCTTACAGTTTATCTCTCTAGTCTAATCTTCGTGATCCCTTCGACAGTAATACGTTGGGGTTCGTATTTTATCCTTGCATATAACGCTGCTACGTTGGTCATAACAATGTTTGACAAATCTAGGCCCCCTCCGCTGAACTCGATCTAATTTCGAAATCAAATTTATATTTTGAGGGTCCCATATACTGGCAGCATACTCTAGGTGGGGCCTGAACAAGGCAAGGAAACATCGTTCTTTTACTTTTTCGTCGCATTTACCTAGCACTCTTTTCACAAATCCCAATATTTTATTGGCACGACCGCATATTTCTCGGATGTGTTTTCCCCAGGACAGATAGTGAGTAATTGTTACACCCAAGTATTTAAAGGAATCTACCCTATCGATTTTGGTTTGTTTCACTTTGTTACTGTAAGGAAGGAAAATACTATTTTCCTAAAAATGTATTACTACGCATTTTTAAAAAAGTAATTCCAATTGCCATGTATCGCACCAATTTTGAATTGCATCTAGGTCGTTGGTTAACACGACTCTGTCTTCGTGACTTCGAATGTCCCCATAAATTACTGCATCATCGGTGAAAAGACGGAGCTTGCTATTAACGACGGTACTGAGGTCATTTATGTAAATAAGGAATAGGAGGGGGCCTATGACACTTTCTTGTGGTACACCCGACGTGACCTTGACAGTATCGGATGATACACCGTACAGGACGACTGTTTGGACACGATCACTTAAGAATTGCTTAATCCAGTTAATAATACTCTCATGTATTCCATAAGTTTCCAATTTCGCAAGTAATTTGCAATGAAAGACTTTATCGAAAGCCTTCTTAAAATCTAGGAATATCGCATCAACTGGAATATTACTTTCACCAAAGTTCAATATATCATGTACAAAAAGTGCGAGTTGAGTTTCGCAGGATCTACCTTACGGAAGCCGTGTTGGTTATTAATCAATAAATCTTGGCTATCGAGGTGCCTCTTTATGGAACTAACAATGATGTGTTCAAGAATCTTACAGGAAATGGAAGTGAGCGATATTGGCCTATAATTACTGGGGTCCTCCCTGTCTCCGTTTTTAAATATGGGTGTTACCGAAGCTACCTTCCAGCCGTTTGGCACGCTTTCTTCTGCTAATGATTTCTTAAATATTATATCAAAATAAGGGGCAATTTCAGCCGACAGTTCTGTATATACGCGTGCCGGTTTCTCACCAGGTCCCGGAGATTTGTTGGGGTCTATGTTTTTAAGGAGTAATTTCCGCGGGTGGAAAAATTGATTGCTTGCATTGACTGCTAAAATGTTTTCGGAAGGTTCTCGGGTATATTCTGTGAGCATATGTTGAAAACACTCTGGAATAATGAGTTTAATATGTTGGCTTTATCTAAACTACTCGTTACTTTATCCCCCTTTTCGTTATTCAATGAGTTTACGGTGAACTTTTTTCCCTGCACTTCCCTGACGTAGGACCAAAACATCTTTGGGTTATCGTTCAAATGTTCGCCTAATTTTTTCCTTTTGAATTACGCTAGCGCCTTCCGGAAGGCCTTCTTGACAGTGGACCTAGATACTTTGTAGTTATGTATGGTTTCGTTGATTTTATCAGGGGAGGAATCTTAAACTGCGTTTTTCATTCTGGCATGGCACACCCTTTGCCGCCTAAGAGATTTTCGTTCTTCAGAGTTGTACCATCGAGGTTCCTTATTCTCTTTTATACATTTACAAGGTATAAATATCCTTATTGCTGAACTTGTTATCGGAAGGAAAATTATTCTAAGTATCCTCGACACTACTAGTTTTGCTAAATTCCTCAAATATAAAAAAAGGAAGGAAATAATTCACATTTTAAGCCATCATAGTCAGCTTTATTGAACAAATAAACCTTTCTCTTAGGTTTGTTAACTTTATCTACGCTTAGAGGAAATTTAGCGTTTACAGCCCTGTGATCACTGATTCCGTCAACAACTTCTATATTTAAGACCTTTTCGGGTATATTTGTGGCTAACAGATCAAGAATGTTCTTTCCCCTTGTTGGTGAAGTGTCTAATTGATGTAGGGAATTCGAGGTGAACGCAAATAAGAGGGAATCGCATAGATCCTTGTCGTTACCTCCATTTATATAACTGTACATATCCCAATCTATTGTGGGAATATTAACATCGCCTCCGATAATTAGGCTGCGCTCACTGTTGTGGGATGTAAAGCTTTGTATCTGTCTTTCTAGTCTGGTATTGAGTTAATGCTAACGTGGGGTGGTATATAATACGCACAGATATATATTCTTTTTTATCTGGGTGCTTTCACTGAGCACCATACACTTTCTATACAGCTATCAGGAAATAACTCGGCTCTACTGACGTTAGAGTTCTTGACCGCAATAAACACTCCTCCTCCGGCTCTATTCTTTCTGTCGTTTCTATAAACTATGAAGGACTTGGGAAATATTTCGCTGTCTGTGATGTCATCTGTTAACCAACTTTCAGTTCCTATAATGATATCCGACCCTGTGCTATGAATAAGATGGTGAAATTCCGGTATTTTATTTTTTAACTTCGGCAGTTAACTGCTACTACGGGAATGATATCCTCGTCTAAAACCTTCTTTGCGTGCGTTGCTGTCTGATTTCTGGCGATGTTATTTAGTCTTTTTGTTGTCTTAGTATTCGATCGGCCTGTATTCTGATTAGTAATTCTTTCTTTTGTCTCATTAGCAGTGAAAGTACTTGGAAAAATCTCTTCTGGCAACCTAGTATTTTTAGACCCACTAATTGACCTACACCTTATTATATCGTTATTAGGGCAATCTACTTCACTACCTAACCTACGCTTCCATATTAGCGGATGACCCCGTTTATAATTACTGCTGCGGTAACTCCCGCAGTTTCTTGGAATGTGAACATGTTTAAATAAGATTGGTCACCGTTTGTAGAATTTTGAGATGCAAAGTGAAGGATTATGCTCTGTTAGGACTACTTGGCAAAATAGCAACCCAATAGTTTATTTTGGCGAATGTGTCTGGAATTCGCTTAAATGAATGCTCGATGAGTATCAAGTAAACTTTGCTATGGTTTCGAATAGTATTTTATCCTAATGGGGATCCGAAATCGTCCAAAAAGAGTATCACGCTCTCCTCAAATTCTGCCTGCATTTGTAGGTTAAATGGCTTCGTATGCCAAATGTTCACCTTTAAATTGGAGTTTTCTTCATTTCTAATTTTTGTATTAACATGGATAAGAAACGCGATTGCTGTTAATTGTTTTTAATCCTTAACTTTTTATGTTTTTTTATAAAGTTTTACAATCAACTTTTAGGTATTAACTGATTTTAATAACTTGCAGTTAATTATGTATGAATTATTTGAGGAATCTTAGTTGTGAAAGTGCTTTTTAACATTGAGAACATTTTCAGAAAAGAATAAAAACTTTTAATTGATTGTTCACACTCAACAGTGATATTATTCATTTTTAATATTCACCACATTTTCCAACTTTATAATTTACTCTGATTCCATGTCTGACTTTATTCATGCTCTTTTAAATCGAGTCGTGTGCCATAGATTAATCGCTAAAATTATTGGAGTATCTTCCGAAACCTCTTTTTAAACGACGGAATTTTGTCACATTTCGGAATATCTAACTTTTGCACTATTCTTACGAATATCGTGTATATTTACGTTCCAGAATATATTAAAATATTTCATTAGAGATCAGAGACTAATTGTGTTATTTTCTGTGCGAGATTGAAGGGTTTCGTCTTGAGGAGGTGAAGGAAAAGAAGAATTCTGGTATACGTATTCTTGAATGGTGTAGTCATAGCCTTAAACGAAACACAAGGTGCTTAGGTGGAAGAACGGACTCTCTAGAATCAATATCGCACTTACACGAGGTTAAAAGACATTTTTTCATTATTAAACATTGATAAATTCATATTACAAAACATTAAACGGTTAAATATAAGTTTTGCGATTTGTGTCTCATTCCAAATATTTTTTCTGAACCAAAGAGCTCAGTATTTCATTATTCCATTATTTTAAACTGGATGAGAGGATTGCATAATTGCTTAAAAAATGGAATTTTAGTACTTTGAATTACATGGTAATAAATAAATAAATAAATGACATGGTATTTCAACGCCAAACATAAAAAGTCTAAAAGACAGGAACGCCAACTCTTATCCAGGAGAAATACACTGTTTCTACACTTTTAAGCACCAGTTGGGTCGTGAGTCTATAAGAATATTAGTAATAAATTGTTCAAATTTTCCTGGATACCAGAAAACTTCAAAAGAAAATGTCTGGAGTCCAAAGCGGGGTTTCCAAGGTTTGTTTGAAAATAGACCTGTATTGTGGCATAATTAGGCATGTAAATGTATATTTCTTTTACACTAGGTAAATATAATATAACTGGTGAAATGGAATAAACCATAAGTTAGGTAAAAATCTCATTTATTGCAATGAATAAAGTTTATAGGATCTGTTTAAAAGTATCATCCCCCTGCCACACACCTTTTTTGGTGACTCGCAGGGTATTTATGTAGATGTATCAGTAAAAGTTTCAGAAAACTATATTTATTTGAGATCTCGCTAAAATTCCTCAAATTTCTTCAAGTACATCTCTTGAGTCAAGTACACACTTTTGCCATTGGCTTTTCCACGACTTGATGGCTCCCTTGTAGGTAGATATCGGAAGGTTCTTAATGGTACGCGGGCAAACTTCTTTGACGGCACTCAGGGTCCCATTGCGGTGTTCTTTGAGGGAGGATCTCTGTTTTTGGGAATAAGAATGAATCTGCTGGTGCAAAGTGGAAATTTTAAGGGTTTGGAAAATCGTCGCGACGTGTAGATCTTCGCAAGCAGACAATCGGCTTTGCTTTTGGTCGTCGGTCAAAACCTTCGGGGCGAACTTATTGCAGATCTTTCCCATCGCCAAATTTTCAGTGAAAATGGTGTGCACTGTTATCTCATCAATGCCAATACGATCTGTGATCATTGACCTACTTAACCGACGGTCTGAATTCAGCACTTCACACACATGTTGCACGTTGTCTTCAGTCCAGCGCTGGGCTCGTTCTCCACATTCTCTCGGCCATCCTTGAAGAGTTTGTGCCATATAAAAACTGCAGTTTGTGACATCCTTGAACACTTGGCGTTTCATACTCAACGTCTTTGTACTCTATATTCCCAGTCCACCACAAAATTTGGTGGCATAACGCTGTTCAATCGTTCGTCACATTTGGCGCTTGCACCGACCGAGGTCCACTGGATACGATCTAGGTTAAACGAGCGCTCGGAGTCACGTCAGAAAAATATTTTTCCCGAAACTTTTTATACAAACCTAGTGTTAAAAAAAATATTTTCGTTTGTTAGAATTGAATATAAACAGACGGAAGGAAGTGGGTAAGGGCAATTTTGGAGAAACAATAAGTGAATAGTATTTTATCGCAATCACAACTCTTGCTCGAAGGTGACCCAGAGCCATCGGTTACACGCTCTCGTGCGCACCCTTCTTGTTGGCAAACCATTATACACACACAATCAGATCCCGAGCGGTCATGATCAAGCGCGCTTAATTATACGCGTTGGCAGAACCTAGCTTGAGCGCAATTGAAGGCAAATCACATGCTGTCTCAATCACGCGGTGTGCATTGTCATTGTTTGTAAAAAATCCATCTACTGCTGAATAACTACATTCGAGATCTGTCGTCAGCACGAGAACAATTTTTAAACCTTTTAAGAACCTGTCCTTGATTGGTTCAATACATATATTTCAACATTTAATTTTTTTATTTTTCTATAAAATGTTGGGCGAAAGAGGCATATGTGAATCTTTTATGTCTCACTCACTAATCTGAAAGTTTGTTACATTTAGAGAAACTTACATAAAAATGTTAAAAAAACTTTGAATTAAAATTTGGAATTAATACATTGCACAAGAAAATTATTGGCGTCTCCTTGATGCATTCTAAACATAGATATCCAATCTATATGAATTATTAATCTGAAATGGGAACAAAAGAAGATTCATTACTCCTTTAATCGTTTAGTGTCAATAATAAATGATGAAAAGTTTTGATTATCATAGACTTGAACGAATTTAGAATTAAATATTATATAGATGATATGGCCTTTGATCATAAACACTAATTAATGCAAAAAATATTTTCCTGTTATATCATGCAAATAATAATCTGAGAAACTCGGAAATTTATCACTTTTGTGAATTAATCTGCAACAATTATTACTTTAAACACATGCTTGACGAATGAATGTTGCCTTTATGTGGTCGATGAGAGTCTTTCGCCATTCCAAACACTATTTCTAGGATGCAATAAATCAGTCATAAATAGGTATGGAAGGTGACGAAATTTCTAACGGTTTCTGTTCGAAAAAGAAATTTTTTACATTTTTTAAAGAATAATGTTGGAACTTTCGTTTCATGCTTGATATTTTCACTCCGTTTTTCTTTGAAGTATGAAAGTAAAAATAACATTGTATTACAACAAAATTGTAGCTCATTAAATTAAATTATAATGTTTAAATAATTTAAGTGTTAAAATACTTTTAAGCAACGGAAATAAATGGACTACTTTCAAATTCATGAATTCACCTATTTTTCAAATACTTATTTAGTCTATTGATTATAGATTTAATTTTAATGTATATCCTTCAACTTATTGATTCTTCTAATATCCTTTTCCTTGAGAATATATTTGGCACATTCTCCGATGGTTTTCTTGGCCTCCCTTTCTTCTCAAATCATTATTCGTCTCTCGTGCACCTGGTTATTGATTCGACCGTCATCGATTCCCATGACATTATCAAAGTATTGAAACACAAATACCCCTTTTTTATTGCTTCTGCATCCATCCAAGATGCTCCTAAGATACTACCATGATTCATCGTGTATCTATTTTTTCCATTTCTAGTGTATGCAAACTTTAACCAAACAATTCGCTCATACCTTTTCCCGTACTTCGTAAATATGCCATCTCTATCTTCTGCTATTAAAAATTCCTAAATCTGAAACTCCCTTCTCTAACAGTAACTTTTTTCATTTCATTTCCACATTTAACGTGTTTCATTCAACCCAAAAACACCCCCACTGAAATCCACAAACTATTCCCATCCACAATTTCTAACGTGACCAATTTATCCCGTTTAATACCAATATTCTTGTTATTTATTGTTTTCTTTCTTTACCTCTCCTTGATTTTTTCTTTTTACAGATATCGAAAACACTTACCTCTGCCCCACCTACTTTCACACTTTTTTACAGATATTATTTTTAGTCACATTTCTCTTTGTGAAATTCATGTGATATGTGCCAAGTATTTTCGTCTTGATTTTCTGTCATTCTCTAAATTACTCCCTTCTTTAAAGTCACAGGCTTTCACTTCTTCACTCTACCGGGAATCGTCTTTTATTCTCCAGGTTGCGCCTTTTTGCATGCAATTTTTGGACACTCAAAAAGCATTACTTAACGTAGAAACTCTCTTTAAAGATAATCCAAATTTTCTCAGTCGATATAGTTGCCTATTTCGCCTGATTGGAGTTATATTATCATAAAATATTCATTGATCTTGTATTATTTAATATTTTATTGTAATACAGCAGACCCGTTTTCATCACTCTCACTAACTCAGTGATCATTATGAAGGAGTTAATTAAAATTGGCAATTTTCCAATAAACAAATTTTTATTAATATAACCGGTTTCGATGTAACTACATCAACTTCTGGTGTCTCCTAGACAGCCAATCAGTAAAAAAAATTGCAAACTGTTGAAACAACAAGAAAAACAGTACTTAAAAATGTGTTAGTATTTCCTGTAAAACCGAAGATAACTTTTCCACGAACGCAATAACTCGCTTTCCGTTGCAACGAAATTTGAGATATATTCTTTATCCACCAATTTTTAAGAGTTTTGAAGAGAATATTCAAAATTTCAAGTCAATTCAATGCGATTCAAGTAGTCTAGGTGGAGATTTCCCCCCGGAGATTCTGGAATTTCATAACTAAATTATTTACCCAGTAAATATATCTATTCGTTTCTCTTAGGATGTGAGATCTATGGCGCTATTGCAAGTACAAGTTGAGTTTCCTAGAATACCTTACAGAATGTTTCAGAAACTTTCATCCGCCGAGTAAAAAGAAAAGCCGTAAATGTACGCCATGTAGAGATCTATTGAATTCTATTGCTGAAATTCGGTGTCCAAAGGGTGAACATTTCTTCCCTTTAGGCCCCCCATACCCATGATTGCACCCACTTCATTAAATGATTTATATTCAACACGGGAAATAGGACCTTGAAATAGGTTCAAGTGGTCATCTTTTCCTCGGCCTTACCGTCATGCGACCTCTGCACTCGAGACCCGGGCGGTCTGCGGTGTCCCATCACCTTCCGTCCCTCCCTCCGCCCTCACCTCAGCGCCCGCTACTCCACGCCCGCCACTCCACCTTCCGCTCGCGCCCTTCAAGTCCACTCCTCGCCGCCCGTCCATCAATGCGACCGGCCGTCCGGTGCAAAACCCTCCAACCCTTGATTCGCGGCCACCCCGCTGACACTGGGATCCACCTTCAGCCGGAGGGGCCTGGGAGAAGGGCAGTGAATCGGGGAGGGGGAGGGGGCTGAGGGAGGCCGGAGATCGAGAGGTTTGGATTGAGTGGTGGAGAGTTGGCTAGAAATGCAGAGGACCGAAGAGAGGGGATGGATGCTGGGATCAGGTGAAGAAATGCACGGTCAAAGCCTCATAATCCACCATGAGCCTGGATTCGAGCTCGGATATGATGTTGAAGTAGCGCTACGAAGAAGAGTATGACATGCAGGTATTCTGCCTTATGGTTCTACGGAGTGTGCACTAAAGTTGACGTTGATAACCTCAATTTATATTCATAAGGGTTATCCATGAGTATAATGCCCACAGATTCATCTAAATTCACCAAAAGCGACATTTTCATGCATTTAAATGCACAATGCCAGTGATTTTCTTTACAAAAAAAAGGTTTCTGCGGATTTGGTCTCAAATAGTTGAACTCATAAATGGTCTACGGGGTAAAATTTTGAGTTTGCAATAACGTTCTCGAAAAAATTAATTAAAATTTAAAAATTATAAGGTGGTAAAAATAACAGATTCAATATTGAAAGTTCCTCATCATGAGAAAAACAAAATTTGCACTTTTCAACAGATTTATTTGTAACGTACAAAGCGTTCAAGTTCATCGAACCATCTTCAGGCGCAAGACATGATTCAACATGTGATACAACATATTTATACATGTTTGAGGAAGGGGGAGGGGGAAGAAAAGGGTGAGGAGTAAGGTAGGCGGGGACAAAGAGGGGAAATAAGGAAAACCCAAAGAAACTGGAAAACTGAAGCCATACAGAGGTAAAAAGAGGGGGGATAAGCACCTGTGGTCATTATTTGAGAGCTTCATATGCTGAATCTTGTCTTGTACCTGAACATGGTTCGATGAAATTAAACGTGCCGTACGTTACAAATAAATCTGTGGAAAAGTGTACATTTTGTTTTCTTCATACTAAGTGGTATATCTAGTTACACAATAACAATGTAAGTGTTGAAATAGAATTATGTTTTTATGTATATTATGTGTCTTAAAAGTTTGTATCTATTCAAATCATCGACAATATTACCATTTATTTTACAAACTTTCAATTCAGCATATGTCGTAGCAAAATATTAAATTGTTTCCTTGTTCTGATATTAACAAGAATCTTTGTAATCTTCAATAGTCTAGACCTAGCAGTAATACGCGTGGTAATCGCTGTAAGATTTAAAAAATATGACCTTACTCTTTGATCATCTACACACCTACTCAAGTCGCAATAGTGATCCCTAAGTTTATTCAAATTTTTGTTAGTACTTTTATACGGGAATGGAAGCATTTTATAAAAATGTATCTGCGATTTCGTATGGTATGAATAAAATAAATATTTCATACTATTATTTTAATATATTTATCATTTTAATAAACTTAAGAATTTCCTACACTTAAAAGGTATAAAAATCGCACAATATGATTTTCGTGCCGTGGTTTACCTTAGAAGTTAACCTTTCAGATTCTAAAAATCAATATTCCACCTTAGCGTATTGCTAATTCACGCATTCACTCTGCCATTGACAGCTCATTTTTTTAAGAATTGGTAAAAATAGGAAATGGTCTCTCAATAAATCTTCGTTAAAAACTGCAGCACAGGGGTGGAAGCAAACAACGGGTATATCAGGAACCACCTGAGATGTGGTAGATCCAATTTTAACTGTCAAACTACGAGACTTTTCCTCCATCAAAACCACATTTTCTGTCAAACGCTCACACCTATTCTCATATCACTACTTTCTTAGGATGGTTATCCGTACGTCTCAATTATTTCGTCTTTCCAATCATTTGATCATACATATGGGCGTTTGGATTCCCAAAACAGGCTTTCCAAATTTGTTTTCGGGCGCTCAGGGCATGGACCCTAGTCCCTCGCTACTCTCAATTCGCCTCCCATCTACACAACGGGAGAAAGGGCGAGACTACATCATAAAACGAGCGATACCACTCCCTTTCCTCGGTTTGTAGGGCGTCCCCCTCCTCTTATCTGTCAATGGCCAGCGACCGGAGCCTGTATAATTCATGACTACATGAGCATACAGCCGTGGAGTTAGAAAGTACGAGGCCCCAGGCGATCATAACTGTCTTATGGGCGAGCACTAAGCCTCTACATGTGCGTTTCCCCCTGCGGCCTGAGGCTCCCAGTGGCACGGACCCCTAGGTGTTCGTCTAGATCACCCATCCCACCCACTCCCAATCCCTCCCTCCCTTCCGCACGAGATGTCGATTGGCTTCCCAGTTACGCGGTGTAACAATTTCGCGAAACATAATAATTTGCGCGACTATCTCGGGGGTTGTTTTTGATCATTCTCGTGCGAATAAAAAAAGCGCTCATCCCTATCATGTTTCAGTGTATTACTCATTTACTTACTCATTTAGCACCAATCGCATCTCTTCCAAAGTTATCTTCAGCACCGACTGACAATTTCTTTTTTCATAGACCTCACGAATACAGAAGGTTATTTCATACCTCGAATTTCGCTCTGTTTATTCGGTTTCCATGAATCAGATAATCTTAATATCTCGATAGTTACTCACACCGTGGTTAGTTTTTCTTCATTCGACTATCTTTCACATTTCTGTCAAACATACCATGTCATCCTCTGGACTAAAATCGTTTGGAGGATTTTATTCTACGTAACATATTGATGCGATCACTCAGCAGTTTTCTGACAACAGCGTTATGCTAATAAAAAGCTATTCCATTTAACTTCAGTTCTCTAGAGCGAGGTTGAGATCTTAGAGAACTATAGTCAAAATTATGGAAATATTCAGTCAAATTTGGAAAATCATCCGAGATATGATATTTTTGTGTGGAAAAGCCTTTTTAATAATAATCTTGTAAAAATTTCCTTTTTTTATTCGGCATCAATCCTTTGCAATCAGTAAACAATAAAATGATGTAAAGATAACAATATTGCACATAGTATTTCAAATGGCCGCGTACCAATCTTAAAATTTTGCGTTACCGCAAAAATTAATATTTGCAGATAGAATTTTTGAGGGGGGGGGTTAAATTTTAAATATTTCCAAAACTTTCCTTTTATTAAAAGGTATACAGTTGCAATAAGATGATAGTTTTTACAAGATAAATACGGAAAAGACTACATTTTCTCAGTGGTAACTTCATGTAACAACCTAGGTTAATATGGCTTTGTATTTTTTTAAATTTTTAGTGATTTCTCATGAATATTCATGAAGCTTACAACGCATATTGCTGACATTTATAATATAAATAGGTTCATTTGGTATGCAGACACGACCATAAAATTTTTAAATTTTATGGAGATAAAACAAATAATGGTCCAATATCATTCTATTGTTATACACCCGGTAGCTGCTATAAAAGAAATATCTTGAACGAATATCGTTGTATCCTATCGGGGCGGTATTTTCAGAGAAAACCGACGCTGGTCATGCGGAAATTGGTTGAGCTGATTCATTAGCGTATCACTGCCGCTTTAAGGCCGTCAGTTTGTCGCTGTGTTCTGTAGGCCAATGATTTCACCTTGTGGGGAAGGGCAAATGCCTTAACGTACCAAGAAAAGATTTATGCGCATGCGCCATTTTTTATTCTCTGCATAAATCCAGTAGAGATATCGAATCTTTATTCTCGAATAAATATTTATACAGCGGCGATAAATTGCATTGCCTGGTTTGTTTTGGAGATTTTTCACGAGATTTAAATGGCTCCTCTCAGTGGAGACTTTTGTTTCCAACGCTAGCAGTATTGCTCCGTAATATGGACGTGCGTTAAGTTATTACGAGATAGATATCGTAACATGCACCGTTATGAATATCGTAACTGAAATACATTATCTCAATATCATCGTTTCGGGAAATATTGAAGCGTGTTAGGCCATGGTTTTTTATTGGCCGAAGTCAAGTCTATGCAAACTCAAAATTGTTAGAATGGTTATTTTAATTCAACGACAGCAAAAGAACAAATGTCGTTTTACCAAAAGATGAGCGGTTGCGAAAAAATTATAAATGGTCAGATTGGTACATTGACTTGGTTATCTGCTGAGAATGGACTTTCATACTGTTAAATAAACTCATACCAGCATACGAGAAGAAATAACTTCACTTGAATTGTTGGAGATATTCTATAAATCCATTAAAATCGTAGACGTAGCTGTACAACATTCATCAGAGGAAAATATGTATTCATCTATTGAGATACATGAAATCCATTTCTACAGAATACAGAAATTGTACCCACGAATATGTGTTGGCACAGATTTTACCATACCAAATGGAATGATTATGATGAAATAATTGTTTTCCGGGGACTCAATTAGATGTGGTGCACTATGTAAAAGAAGTACTTCTGCTTCAACCCCGTCAAATATGATGATGCTATAAAGAGGAAGTTTGAATACAATTTTTTAAACTACTTTATCAGAGGAACTCCATTAAAATCGTGAATTACTTCAAATAACACTGCAATGTATTGCTTATGGGCCCATGTAATTTAAAGCATTGCGTTGTGTCATGAAGTGTTGGGAACCGAAGATGTTTAGCGTTTCTTCAGAATGGAGAAAAATTGACAAGACCATTTGAACTGGGACGACATACTCCACAAGGACAGATCATCAACAGTACCACTGTGAAGCACGAAGTATTTCCTGGTGCATTTTGAAGCCGCAAGCGTCGGCGTCGCCTTAAAATGGCGCGTTCTCCTATCACAAGCACATAATAAGTTCGTTCCGAAAGTGCACGGAGAGGAAATACCGCGTGTGTTTCCAGTCCGAGGAGTAAACCTTGCAAGTATGTGATATGAAGTTTCAGAGAGGGAAGCAGAGGCGTGTTCGTGGAGGCACGTGCGACTGACTGTCGATGAGGACGGAGCGAACGTGTTCGGGTCGTAAACCGGAACGAGGCCAAGTGGCGAGGCAAACAATGGCAGGGCTGGCTGGATAAGACGAAGGGTTACGCGACTCCGCGACGGGGAAATCGCATTCAAGTTTGCAAACCAGACAATCGAAATATTGTCGCCGGGGCCATTTTAATCATGCGCTCGCGAAACACCAGCTTGCAGGTTTTCCTGGCTCAACCAGACTCGCTGAATGCGATGCTGCGGGATGCATATTCCGTGATCGGGCGAAGGAGAGGTGGGGGTTTCAGAATTGGCCTAGCATCCTCTTCACGTAATCGGAATTGAGTTAATGCGAAGTTGTCCAAAATGAAACGTCGCCACAGTAAGTTGTCGCACAAAATAACACACATAAAACATGTGATGAGAAGACCAGTATCCTTATCGGAATGTGAACCCATGTCTCAGTGTTGGCGATAAAGTGCACTTGCCAAGCTGGCCTTTTTGTTTCTCAATCTTTCCGTTATTTACGAGTCCTGATCGTGTCACTTGACAACAATTTAACTGAGATTAACAAACGTTAATTTTTTAAAATAAAGTAGAATCAAAAGGCTCTATATACCCTATATTGATGTCGAAAAATTTTTCAAAGCGCAATAGCCTTTATTGTTTATTTCGAAATCGGCTTAATTTGGTAATCTTTAATCGAATTTCCGTATAAAACCGCAAGTAAGCGCTTAAGCACAGGCACGAAATCCCAAGAGCGCGCACCCGAAGTCGTGAACTTTCAAGCGGTTATCACAAGCCCATCTGCATTAGCAGTGCCTCTACATTCCGAAAACATAAGGAGGAACATGCGCGCGGACCCACTGGCATCCTCGCTCGATTCCATCTTATTAGTCGCCCCCGTCCCGCTCCCTCCACCCCCGCCTACCCTCGACCCAATCTCCCTCACACTTCTGCATGTGCTACTAGATGCTGCAGTTACCAAAATGCTGTGAAAAGCGGAAACATCTCGCGCCATTGCTTTGAATGGCCATCTGGCTTGTGTGTGCGTGTGTGTGTGGGGTGGGTGGGTGGAGGAGGAATAGAGGGGGCTGAGGGTGACGTGGAGTGGCGGAGAAGGAAGTACGTAGTGTTTGTGCGAGGCAGTTGGAGCGGGAAACACAAAAAGGTGTTCGAGAGGGGATGGAGTAGGTAGGAGGGAGGGCTTTGCCGTGTGTGAGGGAGGGTGGATGTGAGGGGTGGCAGGAGGGGGTGGGGAGGGAAGGGAGAGTCAAGGGGGATGCGAGAATGTGCGGCCAACTAGAAACTCCAACGTCTCGAGAGAATGTTTATTTGCCCTACCTACTCTTCTCTCTCATCCAGATCCACACACGAGCTCCGACCTTTCTCCTTTCATATCACTATCTAGCCGTATGGCTTTCATTCCTTTTCGCACCCCAAGTGCCCCTCGTCCTCCTTGCTACCCTCCTCTCTCTCTCCGCGCCCATACATTTCTCTAGGCATTCGGAAAAAATTGGGATCCAGTAACTGTGTAGTTGTGGCCATACTAAAACCTAACGAAATCCAAGCGGTTCCATTTCCCGAATAAGGAGGTTGTTGTCGGCGTATTGTCAGCTTTTGCCACAAGCTGTGTGCGATACCAATTTTGTAGAATTTTTCAATTTAAACACGTAGGAAATAGTAATGAACAGTATTGTATCAAACGTTATCGTAAAAATACATTCACTTACAGTCCTAGGCATAAGGCTTATTTCTTAAAGCTGGTCATATTAAATGAAAAAAACTAAGATCTTTTCTACGTGAATTTGTCGGAGAAGAACTAAGAATTTCTTAACATGAACAAAAGTACTTTAATGTGTTTTAATCTTTTTCACACTAGGGAGTATTCCATGTGGGCACATCTTTGCTATTAAATTTAATAATAAAAAAGAAATAGCTTGCAAATATTAATTTTTGTAAGCAACCCTCGTTAGAAAATAAATTTGACAAAATGTGTAGTAACCTCAAGAATTAAAACGCATTAATTACATTGTTATTTGATCTATTATCAAACACCACTTAATTAATGCTAGTGTATGAAAAAATCTATCTGACATGGGCTATGCGCTATGATCATCACATGGTATTTCCAGAAAAATACGAGTATTTAATCCGCCAAAATCTTAAAGATTAATTTGAAGATTTCACTCCACTTCGCTTAAAGCCATATTCACTCCGGTAGAAAAATATGTAACTATAAATTAAAAGTTTTGAAAATAAACGACATCAAGCAACAACCGACATCGTTTGTCATTTGTTGTCGTTTTCCACATGAAATACGTTTCGCCAATATGCTTTTCGCTCAAGGCCCCCATTCGCCTCATGCTGCGCTCCCCCTTCCCACTAATGTCCCTCAATCTTTATGTCCACCGCCTTTGAATGCGGCCCACGACCTCACAACTATCGTTTTATACCCTCGCTCTTGAATTTTTTATGCCCGTGTACCTTTCCTTCACATTCTCTCCTCACTCCATTCCCTTTAGGGAGTTTTTCATTTCACGCCTAACTCAAATGAATAATGTTAGCATGCATAGGTTTAAAGACGCAAAAATATAGAGAGTTAAAAATCAGCTATTGTCCTGAATTCTGCCTTGATTTGAACAATCATCTAGTTTATAGGCCCTTTTTATAATTTATCAAAGAAACAGGCGCAACTCAAAATTTACCTTGGGTGGACATGAACCAACGAGAGCGAAGAAAAAAATTCAAAGTCGTTTAAAAAATTGTTTTTATTTGGACTACTTAGATTATTTGATTCAATTTAAAAACTGCGTTCACTGTATTATTCTGTTTATTTAATGCCTATATGCATAAAAGGTATTTTTATGTAGCATAGTATATGTTTCGTGCTCAAGAAGGGCCGGTTCCAGGGTTGACTCGTGGGATAGGACATTTTCACCCACGTGTTGAGCAGAAAGGTGAGAGAAGATTGAAACCAGTAATAGTTAAAATTTTAAGGTTTTTCAATCCAGTTAAATCGATTTTTGGGTTCTTGTTAACTTTGAACAGTATATTCGAACCAAATAAATATGTCACGTCTCTGAATGTCTCTCTCGGTGTGACAATGGTCAAAACTCTGTGCCTCGTTCCTCCCCCTGGATTCGTCACTGCGCCATGGCCTGATGGCATATGCGACATTCAGTTTCAGAGAAAGCAAGTGAAACTTTCTCCATGAGCTATCGGTGAATTTAAAATCAAATTTTTAATGCACCCCGGTATTTGGTTTGTATGTCTTTACAAGGATTAAACTCTGAAAATGATGATGATTGGTTGTCTACCGCTAATAATAGGTTCTAGATGGAAACGATGTATCGTCTACGCTACACTTCCCAGTTTCGTCGAAAAAGGCACAGCGCGACACCCCACACTACATGTAACTAATCGTCAATTCCGAAAATTGTCTACCTCCCTTCATTATGCCCGACAATGGCGGTCTTTTGCCTACCTCGCTCGCCTAACAACCTCCAACCCCTGTCCTCGGCGTTTCATCTCCAGTCAAAATTATCAAGCATACATATTTTAGGAAATATCGTGAGTGACTCAGATACAACCATACCCAATTTTAGTTTTTCCAAATTGAAGATATCACAAGTATAGAAATGGCGACACAGATGCTAGATTATTTTCTCGTCTTCTAGGTTTTAAATCATCGTTTTCTTGATGAGCTAAGAAATGTGTAGTATTAGTCAAATGAAGGTTGTGATGCAAATATAGCCATAAATGAAAAAAATATAAGTTCTGTTATTTCCGAAGAGTATTTAAATGAGACGTTTCTTAGGATATTACATTTTTCTCTTACTTTCAATTTTCTTGGCAATATTGTATAGTATGTTCAAAGCGTTTTAGCTTTTAAAATTGTGAATAATGGCCTATGTCATTTTAAACTTTTGACACAAAGATATTACATTTATGGGATTTAAAATCTTCAAGGAGTTCAAATGGATGTAACATTGATCTAATCAATACAAAATGTAGAACTCGTTTATTCTCTTTCTATTGTGAATTTCTAATTTGATCCAGTTATAATTCAGGAGTCGAGGCAGTTTAGACAATGGATTTAGGGGCGAACAAACTGACCCCCTCCAAAACTTGAAAAACATGTAGTGTATTAAAATACAGTTATGGTAGTTTTCTTTGAAGAGAATGCATATATTCAATCATACAGTATACTCCTGATTTTGCAGCATCAAGAGGTAGTAAAAACTGTTAGAAGGAAATTTATAATTTATTCCCCCACTCAAAAATGTGTCGATTCATCGGAAATGTTTATTAAAAAAATGACAGCCACATAAACTAGAATTATTTCCTCGCTGCTCTGATATGTGATTAATACTATTGCGATGATTAAATTATTCCCAAGAGACACTTATGAAAACGCATTACATATATTTCAGTTACTTCATAACAAAATGTAATGGGCATCGATTGACTACATCTATTGTCTGACTGTATCTATTTTTTAAACGATATAGGTAGCATACTTTTGCCTACCTTTTAAAATCTCTTCTGAGTTTATTAATCTATATTTTTGTATAAATCTTTTATATTTAGATTATATTGAATTAATGCTTAAAATACTTTATTTTCAATATATGAATCTTGTTTAAAACCCTTTTAAGTGATTGGAAATAAATTAGTCCCTTAATAAACAGATGAGGTGATTTACGCCACAATTATGAATAGTACATTTTGTAGGCAATGAAGTACTACCTTTAGCGATATTCTTTGGATTTTTTATAACAGAAGATAAAGACAGTCCAGGTAGAGAATGGAGGTAATAAAAAAGATGAAAACCTGGGGAAGGAGCACACGGAGGCCACGGGCAAGTGGCATCGAACAACGGAGAGCGAGGGAAATTCAATGCTTAGGGTCGAGCAACTTCCAGTCCCTCCGCCAAGGCTGTCGTACTCTTTCTTTCTCATTCCCTCACAAGCTTCCATCTCCGTCAGACTCCTTCCGCTCCATACAGAAAAACCTAAACAATGGGACAATGGAAATCGCTGAGCTATTTGCGGCGGTTCTTTTCATCAAGTAGCTAGAATAACCTTCTCATTCATTAATGGTGCTTCGGCCTTCTAGGGTCTACCTTCTTCTCGGCCCCTTCCGGGCTCTTCTTGTGCCTGCCTCCCTCCTCCACGCGCCTTCCCTCCCAACTCTAGACCCGAGCCCGCCGTCACAGCTTCTTCCCGTTTAATGTCTCCACTCGCTTCCTCGATATTTTTTTCTTTTCCACTTAGCTACCTTCCACAATCCCCAAAACCCTTCCTGCTCATTCCATTCTTTTACACCCATGCGTAAAACGCAATGTTTTTGTTGCAAAAACTTTTTTTCTCTTTCCATGAGTCTTTTCCAATTGAAGTAATTATTTAATATCCCATTATTTTCATTCCGCATATTTTATTGAATTTTTTCCTAAATTCACATGTTACGGAATTAATTTCATGCTGATAAATTATTCAATAGCATAGGTATTTGATTGAAGTAAGTATTTATGATTTTATTTGAAGTAAATAAAATTATATTTATAGTCAATGAAACGAAATCATTAATGAAATATTTAATTATTTTATGGAAGTCATGGTTACTTCATTGAAACAGTAAGTTATGTAGGTCAAAGGAGTTTCCTTCTTTCTATCAAAATGAATTATTTAAACTTTGTGAATGAATGTGACAGAGAAATATTTTACTAAGAAATAGGTTTCATTTTCCTTAGTTTTCTGTGTCTAAGCTCAATGACTGAGATCAATCTCTTCTCCATTCCTCGCAGTACATTATTCTTTTTGAAAGAAGTTTATCAATGCACATCACTGATGAGCCAAAATTTAGCCCATAAACAATCCAAAGGGAAATTCTATTGTATTTTAATTTTCAAAGCATAGGACCATTCATTGCAAAGCTTAACTATTTCTAACAATTAGCTAAGGTTTTCTTGAATCAGCACTAGAAACAATGGCCATTTTCTCAGTTAAGGCAAAAATGCTATGCTAACTACCAACAAAGCTTTGCAATGCCATGGTTGAGTAATGGACCAGACAGCCAGCCATAAAGCAGCGGCTCCAATACTGCATTCCAACTCTAAATATCCTAATTAATTCATGGCCAATAGAATGTTCGAGGAGGTATCCCGAATGTAAATAGTATTCAAGAGTGAAAACTATATGTGTAATTATCTGATGGCCTGAGAAGGAAAAATATTGATACCGTCTCATTTCACTTTATTAAGAGCGAGTTAAAAACACCGTTCTTGTTGGCAAATCATTTCACTAAATTATTCTTTGCACGTATTTCATGTATTCATTCACAGATTAAAAAAACAGCCATGACATATCGTAAACGAGTTTTTTTATATTTGAATGATTTTTACAATTTTAAATAGTTTTATTTAATTGATATTAGCGGTTGACTCCGTTGAAGTCACTCTCGCGGTATCTCCCCGGCTTCTTTGAACCTGAGTGTTAATGTTAATACGATTTTACAAATTTACGATCACATTTCTGGCAAATTACGTCTACAGATCAATTATTTTCATACCTAATCGCGGTAGATGTACCCTTTTCGACGAATACCGATTTTTTATTAAAAAAAGTTAAACTATTTGGTAGGTTGAAAAAATACAACCGCGTTGCGATTGAACACAGACATTAATTCTCTGTTTACTACCCATAAATGGTCTAAATTATTATTACTATTTGATAAACTTCAAAATATTATATGTGGAAATTTTTATAGAATTTCTTTCGTGTTCACGGTAAATATTTATTTTTATCTCCTGGAATACTTAAGTAACATCAACAATAATCTCCTTGAAAGTGGGGCTTCTTAAAACAATTATCAACTTTCGATTTCTAGCGATGAAGAGCATCAAGATACAGAAATGTATCTTCCATGATATTCCTGTAATCTTCTGCCCCCAGACCCGTTTTAGACTCGACGAAACCTTCTCCCCATCCCTTCCAATATCTCTCTCTATATGCACACCAAGCCCATTGCTTTTTCCCGCCCTCATACCCTCGTCGTTATCTCCCCTTCTCCTTTCTTACATTTGCCACCCTATCTCTTATATTCCCTTCCGGCCCTTTCCCTCCTCCTCTCTCTCTCTCTTTCTCTCTCGCTTTGCCTGGCCCGGGCCCCCTCGTTGCATATTTTAGGGTCCCCCAACTCCCTTCATCCCCTCTCCGACGTGGTTCTGGCTTCGCGACTGGGGGAATGCTTTTCGGTTCCTGCATATCGCCGTCTTCAAGGGAAATGAGTAGAAAGACCGAGGAAGGAAGTTGGGGCCCTTGCGGAGGGAAACTAACTTCAGGCTTAGAAAAGAGTTGTAGACAAAGGACCCTTGGACATTTCACTCCCATTTTTTTCCATTCTCTCCAAGTATCCTCACGCACTTTATTTCATGCAGGACGGTGGCAGAAAAATGAAGGCAAGGGAGCGTGTCAACAATCTCTTATGGGACATTAAGGAAATAAATTAAAGGGAAATGCTTAGTGGTTAGACTGGCTCAAGCGGAGGATGTGAAGAGTCTCGTAAGAAAAAAGACATGAAGAATTCTCGAGAAATATAAAGAACTGACAATTAAATTTAATAGTTCTTTTCATTATCCAAGATCTGTAGTAATCCGTGGACTATTTGAAAGCTAAAAAACTCTTTTAAGAGCCTTTCGCGCATGTTACAAGTGCTTCTTCGTGTCTTAGGACAATTAATAATAGCCCCAATCTAAATTTATTGTTGATGTGCTTTGATTCCAGTAAGATGATTTCCAGTATCGCAAAAGTTAACATGCACAAACCTATCGGAGTATACCGCATTTAAAGCCACAAGAAGTGAAGGGAAAAAACTTATCCTGTATCAATTTCATCACTTAAAATATTTCAAACCATTCCAATTTGAATAAGAACCTATTCTTCAGACACTTAACAATTAAGCGGTGAAAAATAGGAAGACCCTGAAAAATCTTAACCCTGAGAAAAATAAGGAATTTTCGGGCGGTAACGATGTGGTAAGATGAATTCATTGCATGCTTTAGTTTTAATAAATTATAATATATTGTAATCAATCAGAACAGAGGATATTGTATGAATCACCATCAAATGTTTTTAAAATAATAATATTGATTCTGTCAGAAAATATATTAAATATACACTTACGTATATCGTCAAATTGATTTGAATTATCTTTAAATGTAACTTGTGTCCAATTTAAGTCAACGTTTTTGGAATAACTATCATTTCGATGAGGATATAATTTTAAATACGAAGAAAACTCGATAATCTTATTTCTCATCACTATAAGTGATATCTTCAGGTCAGACTGCACTCTGACCTGAAGAAGGCCTCGGAGTAGGCCGAAAGCTCAAATAATCTACAATGTATTCTTTTACGTCTTATCTGTTTTATTCTGTGTTCTATTGTGCCGTCCAAAAGTTATATTGCTGAGGGTGTCAACAATCTCTTATGGAACATTAAGGAAATAAATTACAATGCTTAGTGGTTAGACTGGCTCATGCGGAGAAGGAATGAAGGAATTCCACCAAGTTAAGGCTGAAACTATTAGTTATATTGCTCTCGTGAGTGCTTCCGCATCATCTATCTAATTTTTCTATTTCTACATTAAATATATATATATATATTTTTCACATAGAATTAGAGAAAAGGAAATGGGAAAGGAACGCACATAAAGAACGAACACAAGAGAGGTGGGGAAGGCGGATGTGAGCAGATCACAAATGTAAAAATATTTTCCTCGACCGGGACTTGAACACCGGGTCTCTCCAATTTCCGGGAGGATGCTCTAAACACTTGAGCTATCGAGAAAATATACTTTACATAAAGTAAATAACATCCGCCCTGCAAGTGGAGAGATCCGGTTTTCAAGTCCCGGTCGAGGAAAATATTTTTTACATTTGTGATCTGCTCACATCCGCCTTCGCCACCTCTCCTGTGTTCGTTCTTTATGTGTGTTCCTTTCCCATTTCCTTATCTCTATTTCTATGTGAATGAATATTTGTTCGCCGTATGGCGGGATTTCGTGTTTGAATGTGTATATAGATAGATATTTCTAAGAAGGGCTTTTTCACTAAATTATATGGCAACGCCATCAATTTAAGAACATTTGAACACACTGGACAAAATAAATGATATAAAATTGCCATATAATGTATTGTTACATGTGTTTATCCGTACGATTATTGACTTGTATTTGGCAGTGGCAGGTTGAAAACGTGTGATACTCTCCAAATTATTTGTGAGAGAAACTTGTATGTGCCGATGAAGGCGCTACTGCCAAAGGTGGTTGTGGTGTACGCTAGGATTGATTGCGATAAAATTAGATTGGGGATGCTGATTGAAAAATGAGTGGATATAGGTAATTTTCTGAACCGGATTTTGACAAATCCAATAACTTCTTAAGCTAGGTCTTAACGAGACAAAAAAGCCGTGATGCCACCGTCTACTCGGAGTCGAATTTGCAGCAGTCTCCCGATACTCAGTCGTGACTATTTGTAGAGCGGCCCTAGCGAGTCGTTTGAGTCGTCTGAACGAGAAACCTCGGACAGTTATGTCGCGAGAACGAAATGGTTGACACTATTTGGCAGACCAGGATGTCCTCTTCAATTTTGCCCAAGGCTATTGCGGTTTTATCGCGCATTTGTTGAGGTGATGGTGGTTAGGGCAGGCGCTTAGATCTGTAAATAATTGTCTAGTAGAGAGAAGTAGATTGTATAATTACGAAATCTCTGCATTTAAGTATGTAGTGAGGAATATAAAGACACAAAGATTGAGACTGTTTTAGCCGTTACTATGTGGAATTTTTCCATCGTATAGTAAGAAAGAAAACACGGCAATTCCACATTTCAACTTTATTTAGACGACCATGGTTTCACCACTGCGTGGCATCTTCAGGTGTCCACCTGAAGATGCCACGCAGTGGTGAAACCATGGTCGTCTAAATAAAGTTGAAATGTGGAATTGCCGTGTTTTCTTTCTTTCTATACGGCACAAAGTTTGTACCAATTACTCGTAAGGTACTCCAGGTTAGATTGCAGTTCCTTCATGAATATTAGAGTTTTAAAAACAAAAGCAGCTGTTCGAAGACAACTGTCTTTATCCTCAATAAACGGGTTCCCATTTCAATCAATCCTCAATTCTGTGCATCGACATCTAGATAATTACCCCGCGATTCACCAAAAATGTGTGTGGCAGGGGGTGTAAGCACCAAGTGGGAAGTGTAGGTGATAGGGAGGAGAGGGATATGGAGTTAGTAGGAAGGAAAGAAAGGAAGGGGAAAGGGTCAAATATTTTGTAAAAATATATTAATTAACGTGTAAATTTCTATATATGCTGGAGAAAGACTCAATTAAAAAAACGGGTTAATACACCTCATAAATTAGTTATTTTTTATGCGAAAGGAAGGAACAAAAAGGACTTCTACCATTTATATGACGTCTCTACAACAACAAGACAGATAATGCAGAATTGAAAAGTAACAGGGGGAAATTCTGATATCAGTGAGTGGAACCCATTAATGGTGTAAAATAGACAGCAGTCCACTGGTCGCCCAATCCCATTGATAGCATTGTCCTCTTCCTGATTTTACCCTTTAGTAGAATCCAATTCATTATCACCCAATTTTTCCCCATTGAAGCTCTCATTCCTCATTCTTACTATCAACAGATACCTGCCCTCCTTTTAATTCATTAAAGTAGACCATATACTAAGTGAATCTTCCACTACCTCATTTTACATCAATAATGCCACTTCTTACATCATATCTCCGGAGTGGATCCCACACACACACATATCACTCTAAAAGCCCTCTAAAGTTTTTCCTGACTGACGCATCTCCTTCCAGATCTATCAGAAGTACACTTTAGCAGTCTACGTGGCTTATTCAGGTATCTCAGGTCTATTTCGTACGCGGTCAACATCAACAACACTGACGGCATTGGATGAATGCGGAGACTAAGGATGACTTCCGGAGGCCAACAATTTGACTATAGGGCGATATTTGACTAATATTCAGACTAACTTGCAGTTGGTAATAAAACTGACTTTTCTAAAGTCACCTATCCCGACAAGAAAAGGTGACAAACTATGCAAGGTAGGAAGAATATAATATGAGTTTAGAATGCGCTTCGTTGCATAATTTACACTTAGTTCATTTAGTAACTCATTAAATTTTAAATCAAAAATTCACCGAAAACCAGATAATCATAAGTACTCTACTGGATAGTGGTTAGTATTTAGTAGCTGTAGTTTTTGGATGAACAAAACACCAAATGATTAACTTGTCTCTCTCCTAACAAAACGTAAACCACTATCCTACTCTTCAACCGGCTCCTCTTCATCTCTATGTACTTCCTTCCTCCCTTCATGTTCCTGCCCTTCCTCGTTTTCCTAAAATTCTAAACTCTATCACAGTATTCATCATCCCATTGCCGATCAATACGCCCTTCATCCATTTTTTTTTGCCTCCATAGGGTTTCTCCCAACAAACCCCTCTCCTCACCCTCCATACCTAACACTTCCTCATTTGTTTTTCTTTGGGTCCATTTCACCTTCTCCATTCTTCTTCACACTCACATTTCAAGACACTGCGGGAGATGCCGCAACAGTAACTTTTAACGGAGTCATTCACTAACATACATTTCAATGCAACAATATCAGAGTGTAAAAATCATTCGCCTTGACCGGGGTCCCGTTCAAGGCAAATGATTTTTATACTCTGAAATTTTTGCATTTCCTCCAATCTATGTCTATCTTCCTGCTTCAATGACCACGTTTCTGCGCCGTACGGTCCATATTAAAGTTTTGACGAATCATTTCTTAATATCCGCACACAACATCCCTGCAATTTTTCTCTTTACATTCATACGACTCTGACTATTTTAGTCCAAAACACTTCCGAGAGACGTAAACTGTTCTACCTGCTCTAGTTTTAGTCCTCCTATTTTAATGTTCAGCTTAAACTTTTTCTTTCTGGAAAATCGCTTAACTGTTTTAATAATATTGATTCTCATCCCTTATCCATCGAAAATAATTTCCAATTCACTCATCAATGCCTGCAGCCATGGCTTAATGACCAACTAAGGTTGGTCATCAGCAAACCAAACTGATTTAATGAATTCCCTTCCGACTTTCATTCCTACCTCCAGTTCTTCCTATGCCTCTTTAATTCTCATATCCTCCACATATGCGTCGAACAGCACTGGTGATGAAGGATAGCCCTGCCTTACGCCTCTTCCTAACACTGCTTATCCGAACTCTACGTCCCCCACTCGCACCTGAGCAGTCGGAGACATGTACCAGTTGCTTATTAGCCTCCTGTCCCTCCAATCTATTCGTATGACCTGCAGTATATTCATTACTCTTTTCAAATACAACCTGATTGCATTCTATATTGTTCTCTATTAGTGATCTCATTACTGAAATGACATAACTGGAGGCCTTTGGGGATGGCAAGTGGTGCGATGTCACCGGGCCCCGCGCTGACAGGGCTCCGCCGAGGCCCCGTGGATGTCGATTACAAATATGTTACCAGTTATGGTCACGTGAGAGATTTCGTGACTTCTTGAGGACCTCACAGAAAAAGGCAAGGATTGTACGGCTAGGATTTCCAAATGTGGAACCCTTTTCTGTAAAAATGCCTATGAACATGAAAAACATAACTCAACTAACTTAATTCAGCATTAAGAGGCCACCCAAAGAAACGTTCTTTTACCATTAAAATGAAGCTTAAGAATGCTAAACTTTAGTTTTAAACCTAATTTTACCGTTTGATTGATTTAAAACTGCAGCGTGGAAGCGTTTTTAAGCGCGTAATATATTAATTTGCCACGGTACAGACTCCCTCGTGTCAGCGCCCAGAATAACTTATAAACGATAGAAAGGTTGCAGCACCATTCGCCGTTGCGCGGTTATTATTTGCTGTCTTGTCAAAGCCATAATATTCCCTCTGATCACATTGTTATCGTTCCCACTACATTACAACCACAACGTCAGGCCCAACGGCGTGGCGGCTGCACAAGGCCCCGCTCACCAGTGAGACCGCCTCTGATTGGCTTCACGCATTCCTCTCCCCTTCCTGAATCCATACTTATCATTCCTTAAGTAATCTTTTGCCCTGCTTTCCATCCTTTTGTCCGTGGTCCTAAGAACGGCTTAGCTGCGTGAAAAATCAAACTTATTGCTCTGTAGTCCTCACATTTTGTATTCTTTGCCTTTTTTGAATTAGGAACTAAAATTCATTTCATGAAGTCTTTCGTCTAAATTCCCCTCTCACAAGTTATACGAATTCGTCCATAGAGGCTCTTCCTTCCACCTTTTCCTAAACCTTCAAGTAGCTCCGTGGGAATGTTGTCTACCCCTACGTCCTTATTTGCGTTAATTTCACTGAACGACCTGTCTACATCGCTATCATGTAATCCTGGACTTGAGATGTCCTCATCTACGTCATGTTTTCTCTCAATGTCTTACCCAGTTACTCGAAAGGGGTCCACTAAAACACCATGTAGCCTGAACGAACGCTCTCAGGCGATTGAGGCCTGGTTCGTGTAAAAGTCAGACCCACCTCCGATCCCGCGCGGTGCGAGCGCGCTGTGACGTACAGTCACGTCAAGGAAAAACTGTTACCAATAATTTTTAAGCAAACCTTGCAAGACATATCATACGTTAAGGCATGCAATAAGCAAAATATCTATGTTGAAAGTACAGACATAATTATTTCCTAAACATAACGAATTGAAACTCAAAAACAAAGTCAAGAAAAGTAACTATGGTTTTGTCAGCCGAAAGGTGTGATTTTGTAATAAATGTTATTAAAGTTGAACCTATTCTTGCACCATATGTAAAGTTGGTGAATTGCAAAGGATTAAACATGCGGGGACTATGTGGACAAACTAACAAAAATTAGGATTTATTGGAAGAAAACTTTGTAAATGTGATGGAAATATCAGAGAGATATGTTATATTTCGCTGATTAGATCCCATTTAGAATACGCTGCAAGTATTTGGGATCCACACGAAGTTGGACTGATTGCCGAATTGGATCGCGTGCAGCGTAAAGAAGCTAGATTTGCAAAATGTTGTTATGGTAAACTTAGTAGCGTATCCAAAATATTAGATTAGCTAAGCTAGGAATCACTCGCGGAGCGAAGGTTAAATTACAGATTGAGGCTCTTGCATAGATTAGGTCTCTTTGGCAGTGATGTTGAAAAATATTATGACCCACATCCTTCTACGGTAGGAGAGATGATGCTATTAAAATTAGAGAGATAGAGTACAGAACAGATAGATTTAACGTCTCACTTTTTCCACGAACAATATGGGATCAATAAAATTGGCTGAACGCGATAGGGTAATGTTCGGGTAAAATTATTCTGGTGTGTATGAACCCCTTGCCCCACACCCTGGCGATGGCTTGCAGTTTATCTATACCGCGTCGGACAATTTGATATATTAAAATAAATAAAATATAAATAAGCATCTTACTTTCAAATTGACTATATTTTCCATTCAGTCCAACGTAACGCAAACAATTTTGTCTATCTCCCTCAATCCATCAAATCATTACAAGAGTGGATCAAAATAGTTTACGTTTCCATAGGATAGAATTTATTGCTGTCAACTAGTTTCGCTACACTGTAGCATCACATGGATTCCACCAATAGATATGACGCTACCGTGTTGCCAAACTAGTTGAGAACAATAAATTCTATACTTTCTATTGTTTTAAGCTCAATTTTGTAGAAGTTCATGTTCATTCAATAAAGAAACACAATGCATACATGTGGATATATACATTGTGTTTCTTTATTTAATGACAATAAATTCTATCCTGTGGAAACACATTGTTTCCATTCTTCCTTGTGCATTACTATGAAGTTCCACAAAGTATCGACCTCAAATGTATCTCCCTCCCAAGTAACATTAGAAACAATAATGTGGGTGCACATTTATTCAATACCAAGAGCGAACATAATTATGCTATAATAGAACTATTTAAATATAGTGTAGTATTTCGTAGCATGGTGGACCGAAGTATTAGCTCAAAGAACATACTTTGCGAGTACCCACAGCGGATTTGAGGACACCTCTCTGACTGCAAACCTTTATTAAAAATTTCATTTCATAAGTGAATCCAGTTTTAGGTCAAACTATAATGTCTAAACTTAAATATAATCATAAACATTTCAAGATGATGGATATAAGCATAAAATATCTGATTCGTACAAGGGTGGCAATGTGAAAAATAAATCAGTTACATTTATACTTTCTGATCCTCATTCGGTAAAATCTTGCTGTTGATTAACACTGTAATATTTTTCGTTTGGAATTTTCAAATGGGGATTTTGTGAACTTAATTTTCTTACTTATTTTATTTTCCATAACTTACTTTAACCTACATGCAGCGTAATATTGCTAAGTATTTCAAATGAGTCACCACCTTTTGAAAGAGAATAATTTGCTTCTTTAGTTTTTTTCTTAATCAAACAAAATCACAAAAATGCAGGGCCTAACGTACCAATTGAAATTTACATTCTTGTGTTTACAAAATTTTGTTTGGCAAGAGTTCCCTCTCAGTAAAAATGTTACAAATAAACACTTAGTGCGCCATTTTTCGGCTTAGGTACTTTGGCCAACGAAGCAAGTCACGACCTGCTTCGACTATGTTTTCAAGCAGCGCCGAGGTGGTGCATAATGACGGTGACGAATTCATCCATATGCAAGCGAGGGCTAATGAACGTTGGCGGGTTTGTTCCGGAGCTCCCGGCCGCCGGGTGATGGAAGTGAAGAGGAGAAATGGGGAGCTCGCGAAACCTTCCAGGGGCGTGAAAAATGGATTGGGGGAATATGAGGTCGATCCATTTGAAATGCACGCGCCTTTCGTTACCCGGACGGTTTTATTTCCACGAAATAAGCAAACGTGCACATTGGAGGGGAAGCACGGATTCGCGTTGGAAAGAGCGAAAGAAAAGAGAGCAGGATTTTTGCGATCATCAAAGAAAGATACCTATTTCATCCTCCGTTCTCTTGGTTTTCCTTTTCGGAAAGCTCGCCTTTTCGTTCCCCCCGCCCCACTCTCCTTCCTTTTCTTCCGCACCTACTCTTTCAAATATGGCCTGTGGATAAGTAGATGTGGACGTATTTCTCCTGTTACTACTGCGAGTACTTATAGGTATTCGTATAATAATCACACTTATCTCATGATCTCTTTCCCTTACAACTACGACCATCATTTTTTTAATACAGTCATGACGCGGTTTGCAATTTAATTACCTCCAAGGGTAATGAAATTCTTCACTTGTACATCAAATTTCCACCACAAACTTTTCGTAAATATTCCAAATTAGTTTTATTTTTGTACTAATTGAAAGTGGAACCTTTCCAAAATCCTCTTTGACTACTTTTAATGTCGAGATGACAATTAACAAAATTGTTATGATAGAAAAACTAAACTCTACGCGGGGATGTCCATGTGGTATTGGAATTTCGCTTTCTTACTCTTCAAATTCTAGATTACATGGTATTGAATACATTTTTACTACATTTTAAGATGCATGTGCGTGTGGTAATTATTATAATATATATTTGGATTCGTGTAAGTTAAAAAGATTTTTGCATGAATTCATACGCCACTAGGGGATTAGGTTTGCATTAATATGTTGGTTTTATATTTGGTTTTGTTCGGTTTTACGGGTGGAGACACAACATCCCCGCCACAGGCCCTTTCGGTGGCTTGCGGGGTATTATGAAGATGAACTAAAAAGGTATAACAATTCATATGGAATAACATTTCTGGTTCTCCGTTTACATAGTTAATACAATGGTAGCACGAAATTAATACTTGACGTTACACTATTCTGATAATTAAATTAGTTATATAATAATTTAGTCTATTAATACATATACATTTTTCATGGACTTTTAAGTGGGTGCGTTAATCTCACGACGATCAAGAAGATCTAAGTCTTCTGAGAGTTACATTTCTTAAATCCCTGAGGACTTAAATCTTCAATATCTGCACACCGCGAAAGCCATCACAAGGAATTCACGAATATCGTATTTCTTTAATGCCCTCTTGACTGCGATGTTTTTTAGTGTATTCATTTTCTTTCAATAGAATTTTGGGCGGCAAAATTAACAAAAAATTTTATTTTTCAAGGATTTTTACTTTAAACAACGATGAAATCCATCTTAAATCTTTATATTACTTTATTAAAGGTGAGATAAGCATAAGTTATGAAATGTATCGGCTTCACCTATGCGCAGAAAGTAAATTTACGTTGTGGTAATGATGCGAGGACATTTTACTGCTTCAGCAGTAAAAATGCGACAGAGCGATACTTTCTGTGTTTGAGCAAAAAAAAATTTGTACTTTTGCACAGATTTATTTTTAATGTACAACGCGTTTCATTTCATCGAACCATATTCATATACAAGAGTACAGTCTTGCACCTGAAGATGGTTCGATGAAATGAAACGCGTTATATGGTAAAAATAAATGTGTGCAAAAGTATTAATTATGTTTTGCTCATAAGGACGAACTTTCACTACATCTCGCCTGAATCTGTTGAATATTTGCTGCATAATTTTTAAATAAAATTTGTAATTACTGTCGCACAAATAGCATTTATAAATATTGGCTACAAAATGTGACGTTAATATTATTTTGATTTTCTTCCTAACAAACAAAATTCACATTTAATAGCACATTAAGACCCTTTTATTCATCGTCATGATTATTTTTTTAATTCTTTCATGGCTACGAAAGGTTTTATTTCTTCATGGCATTCTTGATATTTTTTATTTTGCTTTTATGTCTGACAGTTATAAAGAAATTCATTAGATTCGTTTCATTAGAGGACACTTTAATTGTTTCCAATACTTAATTTACAAATCTGTTTTAATGACTTGTGGTAAATTGCATTGTGTTACCATAAATGACCTATAGTATTCAAATCAAAATTGTTACCGAAGCCTTTATTTAAATCCGTGGAGTAAGCGAAGCGGTTTCATATCCTTGATGCTAAAGAATATACTATATTTGTAACGATTTACATATAATTTTAAGCTGATAATTTACATCAATTTTAAGCTCTCGTAATGTGATATGAAACATAGATGACAGAAGCAGTAAGGAAAAGAATGCAGGAGGTAATTGAAATGTGGTTCTAAGAAGGTAGATAAAAGAAAGGAGAGAATAGACTAATAAGTTAAATAATAAGTTAGGGAATGACTGAAGAGAGGAGCTTTGCTGAGAAACTGGAAAAAAATAAAAGGGAAACTTATTGCACTCATCCTGAGGCACAATTATTATTGGAAAACCAAAGTTGCTAGAAACATAGAAGAGAATAATTGCAAGGGAAGATCCGAGATAACAAGCAGGGTAGTAGTGTAGCCAAGATACGTGATACAAACGATTCACCTGATTCACGATTCCTACTTCGTAAAATAAGCAATATGCCTAAGAATAAAGTTATTAATGAGATACACAGAGTTTAAATGGATACTTATGCTGTTATTCGTTTAAACAATCGCATATATAGTATAACTTGTGTTATCTATATGATGGACTAGAAGAGAGAATTGTTGAGAGAAATCATAAGGAGGCAGAAAAATGGATGAAAAGTATATTGATCGATAGTGAAATGTTGAAGAATGTAATTAAGGGGAGAATGTTAGGTAAACGAGGAAAGGTGAGGAACAGGATAGGGATTAGGAATGGGATAGGGAGGTTGGACGGGGTGAAGGGAAGAAGGAAGTACACGAAACTGAAGAGGGGCTTGATGTAGAGTAAAATGTGGTGTTGTGCTTTATTAGGAGATATATATTTTGTAGTTTTGTCCATCCAAAACCTACCTTAACTGGTAGATAACCTTAAAATACAATTATATATTATAAACTTAAATTTATGTTAATAACGTTGCTGTATTTTCACCCTCATTTGTGTTTTAAAAATTTTATCTGATGAGGTAAGCTTCTAAGGGATATTATGTAACATAATTTATAATAATATCCAATTTTTCATATGAAATCGATAGGATTATATCACTCTTGAAAGTTTCTATCGACTTGTCGTTAAAATTTACAATGTCTCTCCTGTTCTGTAAATCTACAAATATTTGCCAAGATTCGAAATTTGAAACCGAAGATGAAAATGAACGGCATACCCGTGAAAAAACTTTTATGCAATTTTTATAGTTGATTTATAGGTAATTATTATTTCAAAATAATATTTGTACATTATATATTTCGTTGTGCACACACAAAAAAATCCGTAGAATAGTTTGAGTGTCATTTGCTTTCGAAAAATTATGAATGCTATCACTAAAGCATTACAACAGGTATGAGTATGGCAATAATATAACGACGTTTTGAACTCCAAATGCCAGCGTTGAGTAGTTTTAAAGTAACAACGCTGTTCAGAAGCTCAGCTTCCATATTTCCGCTCCAGTCCACATTGATTTTCGCATCCATTATTCTGGGGGACACTCTTTTCACTTCGCTTCACACGGCTATTATCCCGACACGTCCCCTGAAAAACCCCTGTCCCCGCTCCCTCCTCGCGTCTCAATCTGCACACCCTCGCTCCCTGCGGAATCTGCGAATCGAGCAGAATGCATTGCGGCCGCAAGAGCCTCGCCATAACGGGGCTCCAACACCACCACCAAACACGAAATCGCAAGTAGCGCTTTCCATCCGTCCCCCCCCCCCTCCCGGCACCAACATCCGAACCCAACTGGGTGCGCACCCGCTGCTTCCCTCCGCCCCTCGTCCAATTCAGCCCGCCGGCCATCATCCACCAACACACGTACCCTGCCCTGCCTCGGTGTACCACGCAACACCCTTTAAATGCAAAATTTAAGGCGGCGTCGTTTTAAAACAAAGCATTCATTTCACTTATCATTTCAGATTTCGTGAATTTCATACTTGAATGGCCATTTATTCAACTCTCCTTCCGCGGAAGTTCTTTTTATTCGATTTTAATACTTGGATAATTGGTTACCTTTCAAGACTTTATCTTTTCTTTCAGTTCAGATATGTTCATATCTTCAAAAAGTTCACATGGGTTCATCGGTAAATATTTATAATTTGTCTCTTAGTTACCGGAAATTTAAAAAAAAATTTAATTGAAATAATTAATCGTTTCGTGTTTTCGTCCAAATAACGCAACCTACGTTTGAATAATTTATCTTCGATAGCTCACCTATTTTATCTTTTTTAGTACATTCATAGTTCTTCATGAACATTTTTAAGTAAGTCACTGTCAATTAACGACCCATTATTAAATGTCTTCACTTGATATTTTCATAATCTTGGTCATGTAGTTGTTTAAACTATGTTTTATGTTCACATTCAAGATTTTATTTCAGACAAACAATTTCTGCGAGTTCCATGTGGCAAATAGATCTATGTGTGTAAAGATACAAGGCTGTTCACTAAAAGATGACTCTTTGACTAATCACTTGGCTTTATTATTCATTCTTTAATCGCACTATTCACCTTCAAAATCCTATTGACAGCCCTCGGCTGTCAATACAAAGCTCCCAACGTTTTTGCCAGCTTCAAATGCCACCTTGAACGCTTCTTTCGGGATAGCCCTAAGTCTGCGGTACAATTTTCTTGGAGGTCTTCAATGGTTTCAAATCGGCGCCGAAGAAAACAATCAAAATCGCCTTCACGCTCGATCGCGACGTCCGAGCTTTTTTGGGTCGTGGGGAAGATGGCCCCTTCCGCTGTGATGACTGGGCTTTAGTTTCTATTTCATATTTATAAACCCATGTTTCTTCGGCTGTTATGATTGTTTTTTAGAGGTTTCGGTGGTCGTGTGGATGTCCCAGTAGTTCCTGGCTGATGCCATGATATTTTTGCCTCTGTTCGTGCGTTAACACTCGCGACAAGCTGCATGCTCAACATTACTGCCAAAATGGTGAAACATGATCCAACACTAATGTCATCTTTATTGGCAGTTAGTACTACGGTCAGCCTCTACACTAAATCATTCACACTGTTGACATGGGCTTCGTTTGTTGACATCAGCGGTCGTCCACTTTTCGGTTCTTCATTGATCGAGGTTTGTCCGGAATGGAAGCGGTTTTACCAACGAAAACACTTTATCCAACTCATTAGTTCATTGCCAAATGCTTCTTCAATCATTACATAAGTTTAAGTTCCACTTTTTCTGAGGTAAAAACAATGTACACCTGCTTCTCTAACACCTTCATTCTCGCCGACACAAAAATGTGTGCAGCAAACGGGTGCAGGCTCAGACAAGAATCGCTGTTGTGCGGAGACAAGTCGAGATAAGGCCAAGAGCAAGGCGGTGTTACTTGTCCGAGGCGCCGATTGAAGGTGATATCGTACTGATTTTGATCCGTCAAGCCATTTTTGCGCATTCTCATCATTTTTTGTGCCAGCATCTTCTTTCCCCAGAGGAAGGTGTGTTGGTCACAGAAAATTTGGAATGCGTGTGGATTTTATTTGCACTATCCTCTTTGTGTTTTTGTTAGATAGCATTTTATCGCTTATCCGTTTAGATTGTTACTCACATTCGTGAGACTTCCCTTCAAAACTTCCTGCGGTCATATGTATAATCCCCCTGTGACAAGCCCACGAGTTATTCCAAAATTCCCTATTTTTAAGTGATGGGAATAAGAAAGCTATATGAGTCATTATTTATACAAATACATTTTTCCTAATGCGAATGAAGCCATTTATTCTTTCAATCAAAGAACAGTTAATTGTTTATTAATTTTCCATATTTTTCTTTAGAGGAAACCATTTTGCCTATTTTTAAACCTTAGTTCGTTTGACGTTATGACAATTTGCTTGTTCAATTTCTATTACGAATAACCACGGAAACACATAAGGCATACTTAGTATAATCTTTCCAAAAAAATGTTTTACAAAAATGGTCTCAAGCAATTTTCCAATACCAGCTCGTCAATAGCACCTATTCTTGGAACTTTTTCCTCTTTTTGTGGAACTTTCTTCATCCAATCTCTTTGGGAAGATGAAGAGGGAGGCTTAGATACAGGTTCTCGGTCACCTAAACAGCAGCCAAATTTTTACTATTAATTCTGTAATATACTTCTACAACCGTTTTAATATTTTCCTTAAACATAATAATCAGGTGCTATGAAAAAATACAAGGGCTTCGGTAGCCGTTAGTGAATTTATCTGTCGGCTATCGTCTGAAGGGCCCCGGGCGACAAAATCTATATACTTTATAAATGCCTCGAGCTTCACATATTTTTGTTATATTTTGATGTGATTTTATCCTTAGAAACCACGATGGTTCGGTTAAATAAAAGCGATTCCCACCACATTCACATGAGCGACAACAAAACTTCCATCAAATGGCCAAAACATGTCCAGAGAATCTTCAAATGTACGGTTCTATTGAAAAAATATTCCTTTCAAAATCCATTCTTTTCATGAATATATTAAAAACACTATTTACGGAGAAATTAAAGAGTTCTCCTTTTCTAGTATTCTTTTTAACTTGCTATTTAACTTTCTTTATTATGCGAGCTAGCTATATATGCCTAAAGCTAGCTTTTGTTCGTTGATTAACTATTTTGAGATAGATTCAATTTTAATCAATTTAGTAAAATGTTAGTAGTAGGAGTATTTATGGGATGCGACCAACAGCTGTGGGAGGGACGGATAGGAAAGGATAAAGGGTGGAGAGGAATCCGGTGTCGGCATTAGACTACTGTTAACGAAAGGCGCCAAGGGGTCCACAGCTTAAAGTCCCATCCGACGGACGGTGTACTAACCCAAAGTGTCCTCCACAAAGCAAACCAAGTAGGAATCAGGACACCACTGAAAAATATATCACCGCCGGGATTCAAACCTGGGCTCTCTGGGTAGGAAGCTAGTATGTTAGCCACAGCACCGTACGATCCCCCTAGTAAAATGTTATATTTTATGTTGAACAGATGCCACTTTAATCATATTCTTTAATTTTCCATTCTTATCTGTGATAAATAACTGAGATCTATGATTTATCACGGGTAAGGTTTGAAATCACGATAATAAATTCATTAGACCTTACTTTCTAGGCAATTCACCCCCATTTAATTAAACTAACTGCTTGCGATGTGTTCTGTCATGAGAATTTCCAACAGCAAAATGTATTGTACGGATTTATGAGGACCCAATACTCATCGCCATCAAAAGCCTCCATGCCCGTCCATAAATGCGCATTCCAACCGGAGATCCGTCGGTTGAGCATTTGGATGAGCCAAGAATGCCGATCGGTTTGATTTCGGAGATATTGTGCAGCAAAATCAAATGTGCGTCAGCGTGTCCAGCATCGAACGCTAGAATTGCTTGACTATCACACAAAGGTGTAGCTAGAACGACGGATTAGCTGAATGCTTAAAAGTGGGGCAAGGTGAACATGGAATAATTGAAATAAAATATTTATCAAATTCCTAAAGTGCATTTTCATTCCGGTATATTAAGGGCTATATGGAGGTTTTTTGTTGAAATAATAATATTTGAATGGAGAGAAACAAATCGTTATAATATAATTAGAACTTTTATTTGGTTTTTTGATGACGCAATGCAGTGCGAGGATATGGAAAGTTTGCAGAGGAAGGGTAAAATTGGTGAGCTATGCAATAAGGTCAAAACACCCTTCGAGAAAACAGTGTTAAAAACTAAAGATAAGTCGAGTAAGGTATTGGTTAAAACAGAAAAGATCCAAGAGAGATCCTTGGAGTATATAGCTGAACTGCATTTATGTACTTACTTGAAATAAGAGTATTCTGAAAAAATAGCGATAATAAAAAAATATAAATGAAAAGGCTCTTCTTAAAGAGATACCTTGCCATCGCTATTTTAAACGCCATCAGAATTTATTAAATGAAAAACTTTTCAGACGGGGCCAATCGGCCCGTGGCTAATGGGCGAATCTCTGTGACTTCACAATGGACGTACATTCAAAAATGAATTTACAGAACATGAGAAGAAAGAAATTAGCTATGGGAATATGAAATGTAGTCCATCATACGTATGTGTGATAACGGTCGTTTACATATGTATTCATGCGTTGAATTTGAAGATGGCTACTCTGGTCAAAAGAATTCATTTTTAAATTTTGAAGTGGGCGTTTTTCATGTAGTTTATTCAAGTACCCACTAATCCTTGGTTTTCGGCACTGAATTATTTCCACTCATAGTTCTTTTGCAAGCTTAAAAAATGTGCCCGGTTGAATTATTGATAATAGAGATGGCTTTGGAGGCATTTCACTAATTCAGTCATTTCACGTCTGTTCCAGCCAAGGCTGATCCTTGACCACTCAGGCCTCGATGGCAATTGGGTGTCAGGTACAAGGGCACGAAAAAATGTTTTAGGGATAATCTAAGTAGATAGCCTGAAAAACGACTAGAAGTAAAATTGGCGATTTTGACTGGCACAGAATCTTTCATTAAAATCCGGTTTGTGCAAACAACTGGGATCAAAAGTCATTGTGATGGCAACGCAGTCTAATGTTTTCTGGAAACCCTAAGGAGACAAATTATTAGAGTGGCGTTGGTCGTAAATAATAGGAAGGGGGGGGGAGAAAAGCTATATAATCTTAATATTTCCTTGGTTTGAGCGCTCCTTTGGAAACGTCGAAAGTTTTTAATTGCTTAAAGATAAACATAAATAATCAAAACTTAAATTATCTCGGCGACCTAAAGTTTAGCAAAGAACCATCAAAAACCTTTTAAGAAAAACTCACTTTCAACCAGTAACGAAGAATATCGTATTGTCTAACGTTATGCGTAAATGCAAAATAAATCAATTCCCTTCGTATGAATATATTGTTAAGGACATGATAATTTGTGGCAATTAGAAATAGAAACTAAAATTTCGCTTGATAATTTCAGTTTCTTACTCCATTATCATGTATAATTGGGACTCATTACTTGATAAATTGTGTGTAAACTATTGCATAGGTATCATCAGGTGAAATAGTCAGTGGTTATTACTCAAGGAATACAAACCTTTTAAAGTCCTGGAACCTATTAAATACATTTAATTTTGGAATCTTTCCAAGCAGCAAGAGATCTTCCGAAATTGAAAGCTGAATTCTAAGTGAACAATTATTTTCATTCCAGTTCAAAACCATAATTTAAAAATAATGAGGAATTTAGGAGAGCTATTTTTACAGATGACTTATTGCAAATATTTATTTAACAATTTTCTTTAATTTTACTGCAAATTTTGTGTTGCGATCATTGCAACAGGACCGGTTTTAAGAATCAAGAGACTTCTTGAACGTGTACAACATATTCGGCCAGTAATCTCTAAAACTCCTTATTTCCATTGAGTTTATTTTAATTGAGACTTGATTTATTCCGAATTTTAATGCAACAATTCAAATAAATTCAAACTTTATGAAAATAAAATTTTATTAATTATGGGATAAAATTTATTCATTTTTGCATAACATAAAAGTACTCTATTATGGTTTACTTCAATTGAGTTTTAAATGTTAATAAAAAGAATTCTTTGGATGGAGAAGGAATGTTTCCTCTTGAATCCAGTTTCATTCCCTAAATAAATAATTATTTTTTGCTCCGAGATTAGAAGTATTTAACGTAAGCAATCACACGACGGATTAATTTAGTGGCATTAGACTCAACCTAATGGGACTTCATATTGAGTAGAGACAATTGTTTTAAGTTCCACTATTTTTTATCCAAATTACCTTTTTTCATTGAATAGTGGATATCATAAGGTGAAAAGTCGAATTGTCTCCTCTCTCTCTCTCTTTCTGAGCTCTCCTGGGAGAGATTACCAACTAGTCCCCACCCTCGCCTAAAGATGGCAATTGTTTAATGAAACCGGTCGTTTGAATAAAATGTCGTGAGGCTGAAACAGTTTAGTTTTATCTCTGTTAATCACAATATTGGTTGCTTTTTAAGATTGGCATTCATATAATTCGTTGTCTCGGGCGTGACTTCAGGGAATCGACTTAACATAATGAAAAGAGAAACTTTATAATTCCACATAGATTTATTAGACGGACGACCTAGGTTTCGACGTGGCACGTCATCATCAGGTGATCACCTGATCATCGTCATCACCGTCATCATCATGATCACCTGATGATGGCGTGCCACGTCGAAACCTAGGTTGTCCGTCTAATAAACCTATGTGGAATTATAAAGTTTTTCTTTTCATTATTTTCATTAGATTGGCATTTATATCAATAAAATACATCATCTGGTGATATGTTTGGTATTTCGAATTCTCAAGGTTGGAGGACACGATACTAGCAATTACACATTTGGTGAATTCAAGTGATGTATTTCCATCTCAAAATACGATGGTACGTATTACTTGGGACTAACGAGCTTCGTACTTTTTTACGCTCCTCACGGTGCGAGTGTTTTCCTTTGATATTTTTGAATATTTATTAGTTGTAACAAAACACCAAAATGTAAAAAAAACTTACACACTTCTTAAAATTGGAGGCATATTACTCGTACTTTCATCAACAAACTTCGCAAGATAATTCACAGAGCTACTGTCTTTAAGCAGCCGACCGACGAGTCTCATTTGATATTAGGGAACATTAATTTTACTACTCGCATGTTCCATGGAGTCAGTTTGGTGGCGGCAATCACTTTGACTCTGGCTTGGAGACACTTCTCACCGCTCGTCGTTACTCGTTTTTCCCTCAACTTCACCACTTCGAGCTCTCCTGGGAGAGATATCTTATCTCTTATCACCACCTTTACCCTTCCATCTCACCTGTGCTATGTCCGCGTCCCTCACCCGGGAGCGATAACAAATCCCTCCCCCCGCCTTCCCTCCTCCCTCCGTCCGCCGGCGTCCTCATTATCAACCATCACTCGCTCAGCACTGCCGTCCGCTGCTACTCGGTGGGGCAACGGGGAGGAGCGGGAGAGGGGGCGGGAGGGGGGATTGAGGAGGGAGGAAACCGCTACTGATGGCCGTGGCATCGGGAATCCGCCCAAGTGGCCGCGACACATTGTCCGCAATCTCACACAGGCCGGCCGGGGTGCACAAGTCCGAGGCGAAGGAAATGGAAGTGTGTGTGGCGAAGGGCTGTGGTGTTGGCGGCGGCAAGGGTGTGGGTGGGTGCGGCAGGTGAAAAGCGGTCTCGTGGATGACGGCGTCGACAGCTCTTGCCGAATCCATATTATTTTTGATGGTGAGGGTCGCCGAATGATGGTATCGTCTGTGATTTTTTGCCGAAATTTCACCTGGCTGGGGTGGAGTAGTTGGAGTTTTATGTTCCTAGGGGGCACCGAAGTCCGACGGCGGTTGAGATTAAAAAATAAAATTAAACGTAAAAGCTTTGGTACCCCGTGTTCTAGTAAATCATGTCCATAACGGGAATGGCACAGTGAGGAAATGGACGAGGGACTTCAGTTTATTGCATGGCAAGTTGGGGTGAGAGAGCAATGGCGACCGTAAGACAACACAAAATTTCCCGGAAATAAAAAATAATTTCTTTCGATATGTTTGGAAAAAAGATAAATTGACATATTTTGCACCAGTCCATGAGCCTTATGCTTAATGCATGACTGTGAAATCGTCGAATTTTACTGTGTCAAAAATTTTAGTAAAACGGACTCCTAGTTTTCCTTTTTCTATTTTGTGGGCATTGAGATATCCGGCCGTTTCGATGAATTAATATTTATCGCACAGAATGGCATCTCCAAAAACTTTATTAAACCTGCATTAGTACGATATCTTTTCAGGGAGGGTATAACAGGGAAAGGATTTGCATAGCTAAGAGAATTATGGGAGTTAGGTTGTGTGTGGTATTGAAAAACAGCTAAATATCGCTTGTGGTATCAGACTGCGTCCTGTTAAGCAAAGCGTAGGAATGTACCGATGTTTATTTTGAATCCATTCAAACCCTACCTAAATGGTAGACTACCAAATAATAGTAAATCAGTACAGCTGAAATAATCCCTGAAAACTTCAGTCACCATCGCACTGGTGAAAAGCGTCTTCCAAATTTATTCATTTGAGTTTGAACTACAAAAAGAGAGAAACATTGACTATCTTTCTTTGAATATTTCAGAACAGGTTGTATTTTTGTCAATTATCAGGAATGAAACTATATAAATTAGCTTGTAGTCATAACTCATTTCAAGAACGTATGCAATATTGGGTGACGAAGCTTTGAAGCCTCCTTTATGATGCTTAGGAGAGAAAAACACTTTTCTATTCCATATATATATATATATATATATATATATATATATATATATTTAATAAAACAAAGGTTATGCGATTTTCCAGAAAGAAAAATGCTAAGCTAAATATTAAAATAGGCGGGGAAAAAATAGAGCAGGTAGAACAGTTTACATATCTCGGAAGTGTTTTGGACCAATACGGTCAAAGTGGTAGGGACGTAAGGAGAAGAATTGCGCTAGGCAAGGAGGCTTTCTCAAGGAGGAGGGAGTTGATGACGGGGGCGTTGAGTAGAGATGTTAAGACAAGACTCGTCAAAACTCTGATATGGAGCGTAGCTGTACGGCGCGGAAACGTGGTCGCTGAAGCAGGAGGATAGACATAGAATGGAGGCCTTTGAAATGTGGGTGTGGAGAAGAATGGAGAAGGTGAAATGGACCGAAAGGAAAACAAATGAGGAAGTACTAGAAATGGTGGGGGAGGAGAGGGGTTTGTTGAGAGAAATCCTATGGAGGCAGGAAAAATGGATGAAAGGCGTATTGAGCGGAAGTGGAATGTTGAAGAGGGTAATAGAGGGGAGAATGTTGGGCAAACGAGGTAAGGGTAGGAACAGGATAGGGATGTTGGACGGGATGAAGGGAGGAAAGAAGTACACCGAGATGAAAAGGGACCTGATATAGATTAGTTTGCTAGGTGGGGAGGCACAAAATGTTTATTTGATAGTTGTGTCCATCCAAAAACCTACCTTAACCGGTAGATTACCTAATAATATATATATATATATATATATATATATATATATATATATATATATATATACACTTTTTTGGAAAACCCACAAACGTGTAATGTAAATTCACTGATAGTCATAACAAACACAGAAACCAAAACACACAAAAGAGGGAAAACTCACTGGTTCTCGAATTTTCGGTGGTCCAACCACCTTTCTCAAGAGGAATTAGGAACAGAGTTCTGTTCCTAATTCCTCTTGAGAAAGGTGGTTGGACCACCGAAAATTCGAGAACCAGTGAGTTTTCCCTCTTTTGTGTGTTTTGGTTTCTGTGTTTGTTATGACTATCAGTGAATTTATATATATATATATATATATATATATACATACATACATATATATATATATATATATATATATATATATATATATATATATATATATATATATATATATATATATATATATATATATCAGATTCTGATGACGACGGCCGTGCCGTCGAAACGTAAATATCTACTGTAAGTGTCCTTCTTTTATGTTTCTGTGTGTGTAATATTTATTATCTTAGTGTTTGTGTATGTATATATATATATATATATATATATATATATATATATATATATATATATATATATATATATATATATATATATATATATATATATATATATATATATATATATATATATATATTATTGGGACTGGCTTTCGATACAGCAACATACATTTTGATACAGCTACCACATAGTTAACGAGTAATTTTACTCTTTTCCGTCACCTCTGATACATCTTTTCACTTCAAAATCCAACCCAGATACCCTGATCCGACGTTCGTTTTCTCTCCCCTATTCTTGCTAAAGATCCCCACCCTACCCTGCAAACCAACCCCCACCGTATCCAGTGCTATGTAACCATGTGGAAACTTATAAAAATTGACAGATGATGACCCGCTCTTTCAAAATTATTCTGGGTAAATTCATTCTAAGAACGTTTAATTCCAACTTTGTATGCCACAATACTTTATTTACTGCTCGTAGAAAGCTATTGAAGCGTAGGTTTGGCATAAAGACTTCTCTGATGGAGGCCCGGCCTAGTTCCTTCAACTTGTTTTAAAGTGCGCTCTGTCTCTGTACAGCTCGTATTTCTCTTTCCATCATATGCGTTCCATTTGCGCTGTTAGTTTCTCGCCTCAGTTTGTTGTTCAATTGTTTCTGTTTCCTTCTCGGTGATTATTTGATCTTTCCAATCATAGCCTCTGTAATATGTGACTTTTGAACTCTTGTTCTCTCCACGGTTGCTACTGATTTATACATCGCTTTCTTTGTTGTATATTTCACATTTTCCCAGTTTTCTTTTACTATACTCATCCCATTAACCTCCCTTCTTTTCTTACCAACTTCCTTGTTGCTCCTTCCTTTTCGCTATATTTATAGAACTTCATTGAATATATAACCATATATTTTCACTCCTTCGCTACTTCATTACCTTAAATTTAATGTGAGTTGAGAAATGAGTAACAGCATTCGCTACTCCCATGAAAATATTGTGTGCTGCCATTATTATTAGGTAATCTACCAGTGGAGGTAGATTTTGGATGGACACAACTACCAAATATACATCCCCTAAAAAAACAATACAGCATGCTACTAAACAAACAGTCCCTCTTCACATCAGTATACTTCCTTCTTCTTTTCATTTCGTCCAACATTTTTATCCTATTCCTGCCCCTTCTTCGTTTGGCTAATATTCCCCTCTCACTATCAGTCTTCAACATCCCACTGCCGATCAAAACACCCTTCAACCATTTTCCCTGCCTCCTTAGGATTTCTACCCAAAAAACCCTTCTCCACGCCCAGCTCATTTGTTTTCCTTACCTCCGCATTTGTTTTCCTTTCGGTCCATTTTACCTTCTCCACACTCACATTTAAGAGTCTCCAATCTACATCTATCACCCTGCTTTAGTGACCACGTTTTCGCGCCGCATATAACTGCCTTACATACGAGTTTGAAGTATCAAAGTTTTAAAGCGCCTTTTCTTAACAACCTCTTCAACGTCCTTATCATCTACTCCCTCCTCCTTGTAAAATCCTCTTTCAATAATGCAATTCTTCTTCTAACGTCCCAACTACTTTGGACCATTTTAATCCAAAACACTTCCAAGATGTGTAACTTTTCCCAGCTGCTCTAGTTTTTTCCCTCCAATTTTAATGCTAAACTTAGCCTTTGCCTTATTATAAAATTGCATAGCCTTTGTTTGATTTATATTGATTCTCATCCCATATCTATCTAGCTGAATTTCTAATTCACTCGGCAATGCTTGCAATCCCTTGGTTGACTGACAAACTAAAGCTTGGTCATCAGCAAACCTAACTGGTTTTACGAATTCCCCTGCGACTTTCATTCCTACCTCCAGTTCTTCACATACCTCTTTGATCATTTCTTCCACATTTACATACATACATTCCACCGGTGATAAAGGACAACCCTGCCTAACACCTCTTCCTAACACTGCCCATCCGGACTCTTCGTTCCTCACTCGCACCTGAGCAGTCTGAGACATGTACAGGTTGCGGATCAGTCTCCTGTCCCTCCAATCCATTCCTATTTTCTGCAATACACGCATTAATTTTTCCCAATTCACTCTATCAAACCCTTTTTCGAAATCTACAAAACAGGCAAAAACGTCCTGATTGTATTCTATACTATATTCCTCTCGATTAGTGATCTCATTACTGCAATGGCATCACGCGTACCTCTTCCTTTCCTAAACCCAAACTGAGCATCCCCTAAGTAATCATTTGCCTTACTCTCTATCCTTTTGTTGATGATCCTGAGAATAACTTTAGCTGCGTGGGATATCAAACTTATTGTTCTGTAATCCTCACATGATATAGCCTTTGCCTTTTTTGGAATAGAAACTAACACCGATCTCACAAAATCTTCCGGCCAAATTCCTTCCTCATAGATACTACGAATCAGTCCATATAGGGCCTTCTTCCCGCATTTTCCTAAACATTTCAACAGTTCTACGGGGATGTTGTCCACCCTCACGGCCATATTTGCTTTAATCTTCTTTAACGCCCTTTCTATTTCATCGTCGAGTATGCCTGGACCTAAGCTATCGTCTTCTACGTTATGTTCCTTTTGTATGTCTAACCTCGTTGGCCTAAGTTTTCTACCATACAGTGGTGCTTCTATATATTCCTTCTATCTCTCTTGAATATTTTCTGTGTAAACTATTATCTTACCATACTGATCTTTACCTGTTAGCACAGATCTTGCCTTCTTACTTCTCGATAATAACTTAACCTTGCTGTATTGCGCACCAATTTCACCCTTGCTCTGTAAACTTTCCATATTCTCGCATTTCGCTTTCCACCATGCTTCTTTCGTTTTATTTGTGGTCCGCCTCAATTTATTGTTTAACTCTTTGTACTTCGTTTTGTCTAACTCTGAGTTTACATTCTTCCATTTTCTTCTTTCGTCCATTTTTGAAACCATTTCATCCGTGATCCAAGGTTTCCTGGTCCTTCTCCCGTTAACGGTTCCTATTGTGTTTTTTTGCGGATTTCGACATCACTTTTTTCATACATTCCCATTTTTCTTCGATAGTACTCAATACTTTACACTAATTCATGATTTTATCTATAGCTTGCTGAAACACCTTTTTAGTCAATCAAGTTACCTGTGCGAATTAATCATACAATTACTAGACCTGTGCCTTACTAGACTATGATGTAGCTGATACCTTTTAAGTTACATGGCATTTTTCATGTGCACCTACATATTTAGTGATGTCTAAACCAAGTTTTGGTTATTTAGAACCCCTTTCTCCTGAAAATTCAATTGCTTTCTGCCAGCGGTCATTCCATGTAACCACACCGTACCCTCCCATCTCTTCACCATCTCTTTTTTCGCCTACCACCGTATTCCAATCTCCCATCACTAATAAATATTTCCCTGAAGGAACATACCCTCTAATATCATATGAATGATCGTAAATCCTATCAAATTCTACCTCCTTACGGCTGCTTAGTTGCATGTGTATGAACAATGACCAAGTTCGTCGGTTCTGCTTTCATCTTTACGAGTAATATTCTATCCGTTGCTTGCTCTTTGTTGACTACGTTTCTTCCTACCTCTTTATTTAATATTACGGAGATCCCTCGTTGACTCTCGTCCCCGCCGCTGAATAGTACTCTAAAACTCTCTCTTCAGTAATCCTCGCTGTTCTTCCATCTCACCTCGTTTCTACCTGAAATATTTATGTTTCCTCTTTCCATCTCTCGCTTTATATTCTCTACTTTTCTTACCCTCAAAATTGTCCTAACATTCCAAGGTTTTATTCTAACTAAATTGGTCTTGTTCTTTGCGCCTTCTGTCCTACTGCTGTCGGTTTTCTTTTGTAAGAGTATCTCGAGATGAAGATTGCGGAAACCTTTCCTCTCCCCCGTGCTGGGTACGACACAGGACCCATTGGGCCGTGTCTTACAGTTGCTAGTACTCTTATTCTCTATTTTTTCTATAATTTTCTCTTAGGAATGATAATTGAGGTGTTTTGTCGTTTCCTTCCTCAATAGTGTTCTTAATGTGACACCATCACTCAATGACCACCCAACCGTGGTCAGACGCCTTTGCAGTCGCCTCACTGAGGAAGAGACACTGTGTGGACTACCTTTTGTCTGGCTCCTAACCTTCGACCTATCTGGCATGGGTGACCCTACTTGGAGTAATAATCATTGATCTCGTCAGCACAGCTCTAGGGGTAATTGGAACGCACAAGCCCTTCCACCACGTCAATGTTGTTATCTATGGGAGGGAGAGTTGCCATTACGGTTCCTAAATCTTTTCCTAAACATAATAGAGCTGATACCTCCTCTTTTCTCATTATTTTCCACGTGTACCATCTCTGTAATGATGTTCAAGTGAGGTGTTATTTCTAATTAACCTATTTATCCAGTAAAACCATAGTTTCCTCTCCACTGTTATTTATTTCTTCTAAAGTATGTTCTTCCTCTTCATCCCTGTCTCTTCCTTTTTCTATCACCTTATTCCTGTCCCTAAATGCTGTCATTGGTTTTCCTTCAGGTATATTTATTTGTCATCGTTTCATAGAAAGGATCATGAACGCTATCATCTACCTTTCTTTTTAGACACTGAGTAATAACTTTTACCTGAAGATGATGTGGTTACATCGAAACCGGTCGTATTAAAAATTTTATTTTGTGGAAAGTTACCAATTTTAATTAATCATGATATTCCACAATATCTCGCCTGAAACGTCTCTTTTTATACCCTTACTTCGTCTTCCTTTTAGACATCGACGCCTAAATTGCCACTAACTTGATCGGGCCCTATTTTTCTGATTTTATTCGGCCATTTGCGTAATTTATCTTTACTACCAGCCTCTCCATCTTCCAGTTAAGCCCGGCGACTCTCCATGCGGGCTTTCGTCTACTTCTGCTCTGTGTTGTTCTTTTAATCTCGCTCCATTAATCCCTGATATCGTTCCGTTTGACCTAGTGCAAGACTAGCATGTCTATGTTCCTCTCTTCACCTCTCCCTTGATATTTTCTAAATGTTTTAACCTCATAATCGCCCTAGAATAACAAGCATCTTTTCTCACCTTTGAATTTTATCTTCTGTGTTTTCTTCAGCCCTCTGCTCGAAGACTGCGGATGTTTTTCTTTTTCCACTGCCGTCACTAAACTTTCTTCGTGGAACCAGTCCCGCAGTCGTCAGGACTCATTTCCTTATTTTGTTCCAATTATATTTACTTAGAAATAATAATTTAGGTGGTTTCCCGTTCATCCGTAAATCTGATTCTCTTTGATCTTCTTCCACTCTCCTTTCAACTCTAGCTCTTTAAATGCATTTTTTATGATTACGTAAAACCTAATTCCAAATACTACTTAAATAACTGAGAGAATATCACATTTATATCCACTATTTTTCGGAAAAACACTATTTATATCCACAATATAAATTATATGATCTCCTTTATGGTTTGACCTGATTTCAATAGTTTTTATTTATAGTAAGTTGGACAAATTGTCCTTCTACAGGCTACGAATTACCACATAAAACTCTTCCCTCAGTAGTCAACATTGGTATTTCAATTCTAAGATTGGTTATCACATTTTTTCATTCTTTTGTATTCAGCGTTCCTTCTCTCTCTTATGCCTGTTTATAGTATTTTACTTCATTAATTAATTTTTCCTATATCATTTTCTTTTGGTTTTCCTTCTCTTCGGGATCTTTCATCCTATTTTCCATTCTGTTTCTAATTATTCCGCAGTACCTCATGGAGTCCAATCCTTTTACGCCCTACTCGTCTCCGTCATAGAGCTTTCCATGTAGTACAAGTATTCTCTTCTGCCTCTGATTTTCTATGTAACTCCTTGTTCCTCGCTTTGCCTTTCGCCATTCTTCTTCAATACCATGTTTCAGAGACTATTTTTTGATGGATCACTTTTTCAATACTCCATGTCTGTGATCCATCGAGTTTCCCTCTCCACACGAATGTTTTGGATTACTGATTCCTCTTTGCACCCTCAGATTCCTTGAATTTAGTAAGGGTCTCTTTTTCAAGAACCTCTTCCTTGTGTTAATTTTTCTGATGGGATTATGCGGTGATATTATCAATCCATATTGCATCTTACATATATATTTCCGTTGGATTTTTTAAAAATTCATTTTTCGCTTCTCTTGCCCCTAAAAAGCATAAACCTTAAAAAGATTTTGTTTCCCACCCATTTATAATATTTTCTCGCGCGACCATTTTACGCTAAGGTAGCATCCATCATCCTGCCATCTATTATTGCATTGTTCTGATTATCATGTTTTGACAGGCATCCGGCTACTGTTCCACCCCGTGGAGATATATAGTAGTTTATCAAAATTGTCATTACGACATTGCGATCGGTGCACGTTCCAACATTAAAGGTATTTACGTGTATTACCCAACTCACGGCATTTATCAAATGAAAGTATTCTCCTCTGTTCTTTAAAATCCATACCTCGATTAATTTCCCCAAGCTTTCCCTCATTAATAATATCCTCATATTTACTTTACCCTATACCCTCATTTATTCAATTTACGTCCCATTTACATCAGAATCAGCATCAATGATATGCAATCTGCAATAATTAAATCGCATATAATAATAATATAATCCAATGTTCCTCATTCTATGCCTCCAAAGATTTGATATTCTTTCGCCAAATATATTTTGTAAACATATTACCGATTAACATTTAACCCTTTCTTCAGTATTTCTTAACTTTTTTCTCCCTACGTTAATTAGTCGATTTATATCGTCTGCACTCTTAGACTCCCTTCCATTTCTCCCTTTGCCCAATAGTGCATTGGAATACCTGTACTACTAAATTGCTTTCCTAATAGGGTATTTCCAGCTAGATCGCAAAATATTTTATTCTTTTGCTATGCGATTACTCGTCGGTAAATTCATTTGTTTAGCACCTCAGTTTCTAGGATCTACTTTTGTTTTTTCGCCATTATATCAACCTCCTGCAATTATTTACTGATTTTCTTATTAAAAATGGATTAGCCCGCACACTCGCCGATTCGCCTTCGGCGTCGCATGTTACTCTACTATATATGGCTATCGCTCCGATGACTCCCGCTATCGTCTTAACTCACTTCGTAGAACACTAACATAATTACGTTTGTTTTCTCCCTCAATTATCCACTAGATGCTTACTAAAATTGCGTATACGCATAATCGTCTCAAAGTTTCCGGTCCCTTTATTCAAACGTGTGGCCATCGTCCGTGTAATCCTTTCAACTTATACTGACTTGCCTGTTAAATTACGAGTATTTGGCGTGCATAAAACAGCGAAGGTCCTTGCTCTTCACTTGGATTTACTTATATATTTCTAATCTTCTTGTCCTCCATTTTTGCCAACTAAAACTTTTAGATTATTTCCGATTGGCTTTCTCGATATCGTTTTTGATATGAGACGATCTCTTAATTAAGAGCTTATTAATTAAAAGCCGCTTTGAATAGGAAGTGATGCTTCGTGTATCATTACCATATATTTCAAATGTTTCTTCTTTGGTGAGCGTACGATTTCCTAAAATTTTCAGCACAGCTGCAAGTTTTTTGGATTGTAGGAATTGTAATTCGTGGGAAAATATTTGGGCGATGCAGAATGAAAGAAATGCTTTCTATTATAACTTCATTTTTAATTCTGAACTTGAACCAGTTTTTGTTTGGTGCACAGTAAATTGAATATGCAGTATCGTTCTTTTTACCCCATATATTTTTCGTTTCCTAAATATTTTAGTTTTGTATGAATTACGCGTTAAAGATAAAAATTTGCTACATATCTCGTTAATTTTACTTCCTGTGAATTAAAAAAAATAATTATTTCACCAAATATAATTTCAAAATTTGAGATATATGGGTCACTTCTCCGTAATGGGTCAGTTAATACACTTTTTACGATGTATTTTCTATCAGCCACCACAAGAAGTCGCAAGTATCCTCAAAAATTTATAATTAGCCTTCGCAGCCATGTCTTGTTCGTATGCGCAGTGGAAATTAGTTAAATCACAAATACAACGCACACACTGAAAACATTTCTTATTTTTCCTGTTTTTTTCATCATGCCCTTTAATTCATTTCTAATTCAACTCAATTCACCCTGAAATTATCCGTAATGGTTTCACGTACCGTACATAGGCCATGAAATGCTATTTTCATTCCTTTCAACGCTTTTATAATTAACGTTGCGAAACAAAAGTAATTTTGGAATTAAATATTTGTGTACAAGTGATAACATACTTGAAAACAATTCTTAAATGGTGACCATGAAAGTCATGCACTAAATAATCATGAAACCAAAAGTCTTTCTAGAAATCTTTCATTGGGTTTTATTCCATTCTGCTTACACAGATTTCCTTCTTTGTAAAAGCGTTCCGAATTCCACCTGTCATATGCTTACCTACTTCAGCGCCCACGAAAGAAGTATCAGAGGCCGAGAAGATTCCTTAGCATGTGCGCGCGCTCATTTGTCATTATTATTAAATAAAAATTTGCAATTTCTCACAAAATAAAATTGAATACGACTGGTTTCAATGTAACTACATCATGTAGTTACATTTAAACCAGTCGTATTCAATTTAATTTTGTGGAAAATTAAACAATTTTAATTTATCATAATATTCCACAATATCATGCCTGAAACGTCTCACTTTGCTCCTTTCCCATTGCCATTGGATGCATCAACGTCTCCAAGTAGACATACCATATGTTTGCGAACACGTGTTAAGTGCGAATCAAGGTAACGCTTATTTACTGTTTAGAGGAAGGGGTAGATAATTGAAAAAAATATGAGTTCTTAAATTAAATGGAAGGTTATACTTTTTTAAGTTAAGTTAATTTCCCAGAAACTTAGAATTCATCGCCGTCTCCTAAGTTTAATCATAATTAACCCAATTAACTACTTACAGAGTATAAATAAAAATAGAATCATTATTCGATAACCTCAGAGCAATAACCGATCTTTGGATATTTTTGGCCAAAAGATGTTTTAACTTGTGCATCGCACGGAGTTGTTCGTCGCAAGGTTATTATTTGAAAATATCAGAAAGAGAGGAACTGCAAGTGGATTATGTCAAACTTTTCAATTAAAAGCCAAACTTTATACTCTTGACGTAAAGGTTTATCGTGAGATAGACATCGAAAGGGTGTGTGGCAGGAAAGGTAGTAGACTGGGAGATGATTAAGCCAGGTTTGTTGAGTATCAAGGTTAAGTTGGCTAGTCATGTAAAACAGTGAATTCTTGGGCAAGCACGTTAAGAGAACCGTGCGCTATCGGATGAATCAGGATAAAAATAATTAATTTACCTACACAAAATACCATGCTAGCCACCGAAAGTGTCAGGGAGTGTTATGGTGGCAGCTATATTTGCATAAGCATTAGCTAATTCATACATTTGATTATTATTTATTATTTTAAGGAAAATTACAGGTTAAGGTAGGTTTTTGGGTGGACACAACTATCAAATAAATAATTTGTTAACTCTAATAAAACTCAATCCAGCAGCCTACGCTAAATCAGGTCCCTCTTCATCTCTGAGTACTTCCTTCCTCCCTCCACCCCGTCCTACATCCCTGTCCTGTTTCTACCCTTACCTCGTTTACTTAACAAATTCTCCCCTCTATTACAGTCTTCCACATCCAACTGCCGATCCATATTTCCATCATCCATTTTTCCTGCCTCCGTAGGATGCATTTGATTATGCATTAATCTATATAAAACGCGCGAATATACCTAATTTACTTGTACATCATGTAATAGTCGGTGAGTTTGATTGGTTTTAAGCTAATACAATATGGCACGTGGGTTCGATTTTACTATGAATAAGAACGACTACATGAATCTACCTGTGATTCTCTCTCTTTCGTATTTTATTCCGATGATCGAATCTACCAATATAGTACTCATTTTCCTTCAAATCATCCAATGAAACCTAAATTCTTTAAATCTGAGCCCCATTCTCTTCTACTTTGTGTACACCACAAAAGGCTTGAATCCAGGGTAATTTACCTGTTCTAAAATACTTGCCGGGTACAATATATTTTATAATTTATGTATTGTTTATCTTTTCTTCTATTCCAAAAATTCAGTTCTCTATTTTTTAAATATGCATTTGCAATATGCCGTTTCTTAGATCACTCCATTATCTGGCTTCATTGGGTTGCTCTATCTGCTGGTAAGTTGAAGGTATGCACTTATTGCGATGCTACAAGTAATCTCAATCGCATAATATTTTTCAAATAATTATATCGATGATATTTTCATACTCATCTCAATTCCCATTAAAATAGGCATGAAAATCCAGCCTACTTCTTGATAAAATCTGATGCAAAGAAATCAAGTCACCCATAAAACCGATAAATGTCTCTTTCCAGCGCATATAAAAATCAAATAAATCATCATGTGCCAATCTGAGTTTCATCTGTAGTTTGGAGAAAAAAATAATATTTATTGACATTCGCTCAGTTCCAAAAGAAAATACAGAACAAAAAATATACTTCCTCGCTCTGAAAAATGCATCACGCTACAGAAGTCAGCGTTTGGGCCGTAAAGTCATGTTTGAGAGTGACATTTTGACGCACACGTTTAAAAAGAGTTGAAGGAAATCTTTACTATGATGTTCTCCTAACGGTTGGCTTATGTGACTTATTTCTCATATAGAAATATAGATCTATGCAGTGATTAATGTTTTTAAACTCTTAATTCTGATATTTCATTTAATTTTTATTTTAAATTAGCTCTTATATGAAACATACAGAGCCTGTCCCAAGACGTAACAGTAAGTAAAAAGATTCCTAACAAATCGGACAACTGAAGTGGGACGATTTTTGACGGGAAAAAATAATCAGAGGTCTTGGAAAAGCAACACGACCCGCGTCAGTTGTCTGTGGGCCATTATAACCTGCGAATCGCTGCTAGACAATTCCTGTTCGAGGGTCGTGTCACAAATTCACGATTCCACTTTCCATAGAGCAATGATATGTGATAATGTTTTTGTTAAGCTCGAAAAATTGGGTTTGGAGACATTTACCTTGGTTTACGATGCTTATTAGAATGTCCCAAGAGATGGTTTTCTGCTTCCACATGATGTTCTGGGAGGGTAGAGAAGAATTTGACGATGAAGAAAGTACTGGGCATCCATCAACAATAGTGTGTGATGAAAATGTGCAAAATGTCAGACACATGCTTAATTCTGATTTACCCCCTACGTCAGAATGTGATAGTAGAAGAGTGTAATATTTATAAAACTACAGTGCATTGCATTCTTGCAGAAGATTTAGACATGAGTCCATATAAATACCTGATAAGATGGGGGAATTAGGTGAGCCCACGGCCAGGCCTTTAAATGGTCTATAATGTTTACCATTGTACACAATGCTACTTTGATTCACACATAATGCTTTGAGTCACACAATTTTTTTCAACACAGCAGGCGGTGTTTTAGCCTTTCCGAGAGGCATCTCAGCTAGTTTCAGGGCTTACGGGCTCGTACTTCCTAGAGATACTTGTGAACATGTTGGTCATGTCGAAGGACACCAAAATACATTTTGGTGGTAGTACTATTTCTGACAACCTGTTCACAAGTTCGTATGAATTCTTCATACCGTATTTTGGGGAAAAATGAGTATGCTGTCTGAATAGGTTGTTTAACACATAAGCAAGTAGGCAATCCCTTCAGTCTGACAATGTTGACGTAGTCAATGAAACAATATATCTCTCCCGTTCCCCCTCCTAAAATTCCTAAAAGATTCCAATATCTTTCCACTTTAACCCTTCTCTCACGAAGGCAGTGATGGCCATCGACCGTCCCTTAATGAAGGCCAAGCCATTGCAGACAAACACCCCCCTAATTAAATGTCAGTAGCCAATCATTGGAAAGTGGAAAATTCATAATACCTAATAGTGTACTATAAATCCGTTTAACTAAAACATATGAAGCATATGAAGCTGAAAATAGTTGTAACATGTTTATGCTCATAAAAAAACATACTCTAAGAGATCAAAAATTATATGTCGTTAATCATCCAGCAATTTCATAAGTACATCTCTGTATTTAATAGTTTTGTTCTAAATTTGGTTCAAACTATTTTTAATTTTAAAAAATTACCAAGTTTTGATCATATTATTTTTCGTCCGAGTTCTTGAGCTGTACTTTCATTCTTCAGCTTAGAAATAAATTATTTGAGTGATAAAACCTAATTTAATAGAAGAAATTCTTTTATCCTAACATGGGGAAAAATGCTAGAGATGGCTTCCTGCATCATAGATGATTGTTGATATAATATTTTCACTTCATTCAGGAATGAAAAAATGTCTTTTTTAATCAGTAAGAAATTTATTTTGTATTATTGTAATTTTTAGTGCAATGTCACGAAAAGAAAGAAGTAAAACCTTCCTCTATGAAACACAATCCGATGAAGTGGTGTATTTTAAAAGTGCATAAGGAAAAAAAGCAGCATATTCAGGATTCTATGGCTCAAAACTATGCTATGTTATTAACTTGAAAATCATCTCTTTGTAAGGACTTGTAAAGCATGGGCCACTAGTCAGTGCGAGTAGCATACTAGGACGCGTAGGTATTTATCGTTAAACTGATTGAAGGGGCTTAAGTGTGAGTCCACATTATTAGAGCTTAAGTGAGAGCATTATTACCGCATGTGACAATGGTAAAGTATATTGTATGTTATTATCTGAAAATTAGAACAATACGCCCTTAATACTGAAACTATGTGTTCATTACTTGAGCTCTGACCACGTAATTTCATTTCATTTCTCCACCAAACTAATACGCTAATTCTAAAATAAATACCGGATTTTGGGTCTCCAAAATTCCAATGGCTTTATAACTTATTCTCGGGTTCACCGTTATTAATTCGATTATAATTGACAGGTGTCCTCATTCATACATATGTTATATTTAATTGAATAATATATATTTAATTTTAATTTTTTTACGAAAAAACTGAATAAATTTGAGCCGAGGTTGAAAGCTTAACCAAAGATTCCTAGATTCCAGGATATTTAAACCAGCTTTTTGGATTATTAATGCGTACAACCAGATACGAAAAGAGAAATGGCTACCGTTTTACATTATTTTTTAGTTTAAAATGAATCCTCTGAAGTGATTATCAAATAAAAGACTAGTGCCAACTTTTAAACAACGCTGATATGATTTTAATCCTAAACACTTTGAGTAAACATAGTTACGTTGCAGAACATAAATACTTGTAAAAGCAATGATTGTTGATGAAACTAAGGCTAAAATATTAAAGGGCCTAACAGAAAATAACAAGGCAATATTGAGGTTGATATGTGAAATAGAAAATTGTTTCCCGTGTCCTTTCATGGAACTGCTTCATAATATAAAATAAGTCAAACATTTTTTAAATTCTTATAAATCGACGTGAACAAACAAAACTTCTTCGAGTTTCAAAAACTGAATGAATTAGTTATCCCGTTTTTCAAATTCTGCTCCGCCCTCATGACGAAACTGAGAGTTTTCACTAAGCGTCAATAAATTCCTTATTGACGCTCTTATTGATGTGTTCAATTCATCTTCCAAGAATATAGATTTCTCTGTCAGAATAGGAACATAGTTTTATTTTCGAAGTCCAATGCTATGATTACTCTTTCATAAATGTAAGTCTCACTTGGGGTACGCATGAATGAAATTATGCAAAGGCTCTTTTCATCCAGAACGTACATGAACCATCACCGGAAACGTTCGGGGATCAGCGTTTCATCTTAATGGGAATAATACTCGCTTCAGTCGTTCCATATATCCAAAGTCCCTCGGCCAACGGGTTGAATTGGCTCCTAACCATATTCAACTTGTTCATTTTTAACTCTTATCACGATTTTCTATTTTTGTAAACCCATCAGCTTAAGGTTGAATAATTTTTCATACAGTCCTGCTAAGAATGTCCCACAAAAGGACCCTGATCTCGCCTGAAGTCGCCCATCAATGGAACGGAGCGATAACTGCAGGAGAAACCACTCTCTCCCGGGATCCGTTGGCTTTCCACAAACTTCGAGTCCCGGGGTCGATCCCCCAAGCCCTGGCTGAAAATGGAAAAAGTTATCGGGTGAATGGCGTACTATAGGATGTGCTGGGCGCCGAGGGGTTCTGTTATTGTGTTCGGCGAGGGGAAAGGAGGGGGGGCAGGTAAAACTGGGGACGGGACGGGAGGGGTAAGAGATCATAGGGGAGAGGTCGCCGTGAGAGCGATCGAGAGGGAGGAGAGGATACGACGGCGTGGGTGGGAAAGGGGCCAGGGTCCATTCTCCGTCGGAAAGGGAAAGGGGTTAGTTGAAGAGCAGGAGGGAGGAAGAGCGAGAGGGGGAGGGAGTGCCGTTTATGGCACAACCTGTTTCACAGAGATAACGATGCCGCGGGGGCATATTCGACAGAGAGGTCGCGTGAGGGTGAAGGCGAGTGGGGAAGGGGGCCGAGAGAGAGAGAGAGAGGGAGGTGGAGCGATAGAGGGTTTCGGCATTCGGAGTGGCCGTGGGGGGGTTGACTATGGCTGGTGAAAGTGCAGGAAAGGTTGGGGCAGAGGGATGATTGTGGATAGAGTGAGTGAGAGGTGATAGAAATGAGGGTGAGTTGAAGCAGAAAGGGTTAGCGGGGAAAGGGTGAAGGAAGGACTAACGGGGGGGGAAGAGGGAAGTTTAGGTGGAAGGTCATGCCGACCGATGGTGTGGCATAAATTCAAACAATAGAATTCACTCAGAATTGCTAACCCTAAGCCGTTATCCTCTTTCCATTTAATACATTCCTGGATTTATTGCTTATTCATTTCCCGTAGAATTTATTGGATAGGAATATATCGAGTGTGGCGGGTCTTGCCATCGCTCCAATCCCCCTGGTCGCTTTCTTATTTGCGTTGTCTGAGTAAACAGTTGTCATCTGGAGAGAATAATCTTCCTATCGGACTAGAGGCATTCAATTCATCCTTAGTGTATACACCAAAATTAGTTTATTTCGTTATGAGTAGTAAGGCCGTTTTAATATTTTGTTTTAATTACGGATTAATGATTAATATAATAATTAAAAACGCTTAAAAATATAAAAACTATTGCTTTCCGAATAATTAATATGCCAATATTTTCATGTACAAAATTAATACCAATTCACTTTTGACTCAATGATCTAACATGCACATTGTGATAAACATCTTATATAATGCCCTTGGATAAATAATTTACTCAAAAATATTTCTTGTGTAGCTAAACGCAAAAATATGATAAATAGATAATGGATGATAGAGGTAAGGCTTCCGCGGTCGTCATCTGAAGAAAACCTTGCATAGCAAAACCGACAGTAGCAGCAAAGAAGACGCTATCGAAGATCGAATCAGTTAAAATAAGAAATTGAAATGTTAGGACAAGGATGATGATAGGAATATTAGAAAATATAAAGCGAGGGGTGGAAAGAGGAAATATAGATATTTTATGTACGGGCGAGGTGAGTTGGAGGAATTGCGAGGATTATTATGGTGACAGTTACTTAGTGATCTACTTACGGCGGAGGGGATGAGAGCCAATGGGAGGTTGCCATAATATTAAATAAAGTGGTAGAAAGAAGCGTAGTCAAGATATAACAAGCAGCTGATAGAATATTACTAGAAGAGATAAAAGCGGAACCGACGAACTTGGTCATTGTTCAGATATATATATCACCGAGAAGTTAATAGGATGTGTGATGAGTTAGAGGACATAATCGCGTGCGTTCCTGCAGGGAAATATTTGATAGTGATGGGGGATTGGAATACAACGGTAGGTGAAGGAAGAGATGGTGATGAGGTGGGGGACTACAGTTTGGGTTCGAGAAATGAGCGCGGGGAGAAAGCAATTGAGTTCGGCAGGAGACGGGTTCGTCATTACCAACACATGGTTTAGACATCACAAAAGGCGTAGGTATACATGGAAAATGCCAGATGACTCAGAAGGGTATCAAAGAGATTATATTCTGGTTAGTCACAGGTTTAGGAACAGTTTGATAAATTAGCACACCTTCCTGGGAGCGGATGCGGACTCTGACCGCAATTTAGTTGTTGTGAAATGTAGCATCCTTTTCAAAAAGATAAGGAGGGGCAGCGGGTTAGGAAATAGAATGTAGAAGAATTTAACGGACTAAAAAGGAAGGGATATCAGCAGGCTGTAGAGAAAATCACGAGTGAAGGAATGGAGCTGAGCGCTATCGAGGAGAAATGGGACTTCATCATAAAAGGGATATCGAAACCGCGAAAGAAACCATATGAACCGTTAATGGGAAAAAGACAAGGAAACCATGGATGAAATGATTACAAAGTAATATGAGAGAAGAAAAAAGAATAATATGAATTCAGATTTGGGTAGAAGAAAGTAAAAAGATTTGAATATTAAATTGAGACGGTTGAAAAATAAAGAAAAGAAGCGCGGTGGAAGACACAGTACGACGATATAGGGAATGCAGAAGAAGCGTGAAATTCGTGCCCTATACAAGAAGGTTGAAACACTATCTGGAAGTAAGAAGAGAATATCTGCGTTAGAGTTACAGCTTAGTCGGGGGATATAAAAGTCATACCAGAAAAGATCCATGATGGATGGAATAAATATATAGGAGAAATGTTTTGTAAAGAACTTAGGCCAACAAGGTTAGACATAGATGGACTCATAGATTAGGATGGCTTAGGTCCAGGATCACTTGTTGCCGAGATAGAAAGGGCACTAAGGGAAATTTAATCAAGTAAGACTATAGGGAAATACGACATTTCTACTGATTTCTACGTCAATCCTTAGGAAAATTTGGGCAAAAGGGTTTTAATGGTTAATTCGTAGCATTTATGAGAGAGAAATTTGGCCGGAAGACTTGGTCACTGTTAGTTATTGATCCAAAAAAGGTAAAGGCAACATAGTATGTGAAAGAGTGGATATATTTAGGTCGTATTTGCTTGTTCCGTCGATTTTGAAAAGGTGTTTGATTTAATGACTCGGGTAGAAATAGTCAATATATGGTGAAAACAGGAATAGATTGGATGGGATAGGAGATTAATCCTCAACCTTTACGTATCTTAGACTGCTCAGGTGCAAGTGGGGAACAGATAGTCCGAATGGGCAGTGCTAGAAAAAGGAGCGAGATAGGGTTATCCACTGTCACTTGTTCTTTTCAACGTAAATGTAGAACAAATTATTGAAGAGGCATGGGAAGGGGAGGTGGTGGTGGGGAAGGAGAGGGGATTGTTGGGAGAAATCGTAAGGAGAGAGAAAAAAATGGGTGCAAAGAATGGCAGTGGAATGTTGAAAATAGTGTGATAGAGGGGAGAATATTAGGAAAACGAAGAGGGGGCAGATAGGGATGTTGGACGGGATGAAGGGAGGAAGGAAATGTATGCAGTTGACGAGGGGCATACTGTATAGTAGGATGTTGTATTTTTATTTTCTTGGGATAGAAAAAAGAATTGTTTGGTAACTTCCAATAAAAGAAATGAATAGTTGAATATTTATCCAAAATAGTGGAAATCATTAAACACCAATACTGAATTTTCTTCATTCAATCCTCCTTTATATCTGAGGAAAAATGCAAATTTTGTTTTCATCATTCTGACGAACTTCCACTACACTTCGCCCGAATCTGTTGAATATATTCAATCCTGGCTTTGTTTTTATTGTTTCTCAATTTTTATTTTCAAGGAAAATAACAGAAAATGTCTCTAAAGTAGCAAGTAAGAGTAAACATTTTTTAACCGGATTTGACAGATTATAATCAGAGTTTTCTCTCGCTCTTGTCAAAAGAAAACAATGCTTCGAGGTTTTCGTCTACGTCTTACAGCCGACAGTTAGGAACCAGTTCGGAAGTCGATTTCTCCACTAGTCATTTAATGGGAAAAGCAGTTGGAAGGAAAGAAAAGACACCGAAAGAGGAGGGCGACGTTGGGAAGACATACTATATGAGGGCGGGAAGTCGGTGAGAGCGAGAGTATTGGACGTGTTAGGAGAGGCTTGAGAATGACGGAGGTGGGAGAGGATGAGTCTGGTGTTGAGGGATTCTGTGGCATATAGGGTGGGTAGTGGAAATGGTGATTGTCGGCGGTCGCGAGTTGAAAAATCGAGAGAGAACGCGATGATGCCCCAGTTGAGGAGAGAGGCGTTGGTTGTCTCGCGGGCGACGGAGGCGGGAAGAGCGGTGAAAATGCCGCCGAGTCACGCTTCTGTCGATGGCGAAGAGTGAACGAGGGAGACCCTGGGGTAAAATGGCTTCGCCCATTCTCTTCCTTCAACCTCTCAAAAGTTATGAGCGGTTATGGTGTCGTTGAACATCTCCTTGGATCTCACCCTAGTCTTCTACCACCACCATACAGTCTGTATTCCTTACTGACGCCACATGAATATCGCCGGGGAGTTTACGCATTGTGCATGAAGTGAAAAGTTCATGAGATTTTGGGGAAGATTATTTCACTTAATAGTGGTGAATTATTGTAACCATGGCAGAAGAAAATATTTTCGGAATATCGTTTCCAAAATTTATTTTCACTTGAATTTTATCGACTGATTCCAGTGTCGCGACTGAATAGGTATTGATGATGTGCTTGTATTTTACCATGCTGATTTAAAAAATGTATGAAATATGATCGTTCTGATTCTCGTAATTTGAATGCCTATATTGTTCCTCAAAATTGCTTTGCTTTATTAACTTTCTTTTATTTTTCTACTTTTTGAAAAGATATAAGTATATTTTGTAATTTTTGAACATTTTATTACCACTTTAAACATATTTTCTTATAGAATAAATTCACTGAATATTGAAAATAACCATTGTTGGTGTTTAATCCATTAGAGGAGTTGTCTTGCAAATTATATTCGGGTGTTATTGAAAAATTAACAAAACAAATATAGCCTTTGTGGAGATCAGTAGGATTTAAGCATTTATTTTTCATTTTAAATTGATATTTCATTCAATATAATTCAATAACACAAGAAAACATGTTAACAAATGATAACGCCGTATCATTACATATAGCAATCATACAAAACTTCCCCTTTCTGCCAGTTCTAGAATTAGGGCGGCTCTACTGGATCAAGGGAAGAGCATTAGCAGTTTCCCCAAGATGACGAAAAGATAGTGGTTCTTTATGCTTCAATGCAAAGAGTTTCCCTTTCCTCGTAGTGATTCATCTGAGCTTTAGACAAAAGAGTAATTTAATTTCATTTACGTATCTAATCGGATATTTTCTTGTATATATACTAAAATAACGTCTTGCGATACCGTTTTTATACCACAGCTATCATAAATTTTTTTCTACAGATGAACGTGGGAAGAATTCGCATGGCGACATGACCTCGACCAGAAGACCCTGGGTATAAGATTAAATACTAAAATTTGATAAACTGCTGTTAAACTTTGTGGCCAGTAGTTCTTGGGAACCATAAAGCATAGAGGTGTAGCCGAGGCTGGTCATCGGTGCCCCTCAGCACTAAACCCTCTGCTGCTGGTGACTGTCAAATGGATTTCCGCGTAAGTAAAGAAACTATAGAATGTTTTTTTAAAGTATTTTTGTCAAATATAAGGGCTCACGAAAATTTTCAAATGCCCACATTTTTTAACTCGTTAAAAAAACGTGGGCATTTGAACATTTTCGTTAAACCTTATAGCGATTTTAAATATATTAAAAACAATAATTATTTTTATGTAATGCCAATAATAATAATAATTTTTTTATGAAATGACACTATCAAAACCATAAAATATTTCTTAGAAACTAGTAATAGCAATTTATTTAATGTTCAACGAAGTTGGTTATCATAAAAAAAGAATATAAAAATATTCCATTGCAGACGTTCGTGCGTCGATCTTTAGGTGTAGTACTTTCTGGAGAAGCCATTAAAATGTTACGCCACAACGGCAGAGAAAGAAGTAAATCCCTTATCACTTACGTATTTAAGACTAAGAAATGAGAGAAACTTTGCGGTTGGAAGCTGGAAAAGATCTGGATTAAAAGATAAACGAGAGAGTAGGTCTTGGAAGAGGAAAGCTAATTTCAAAGTGAGTCTCTGAAAGTTTAGTAGGTCAGGTTTATTCCGCTTTACTTCGTGACTGGTCAGTGGATTTTAATTAGATATAATTAGTTTCGAAGTCGTTCGTAATAGTTGTTGGGCAAAGGCTAACGACGATGTAAGAAGCCAATGAAAAAAGAATTTTAAGGCCAAGATAGAGCCGTGATAGTTTGATCGTTTTGTGGTTCCCTAGGAATTTGCTGTGGAGAAGAGACAGGCGGAATGCCGGCCGGCTCTCTAAGTAATATCCGGATGAACGTCAAACATCTTATTTCAAAGAGATGAAATATCTGAACACTTATCGAACAAATCCATTGGCTGCTTCGTATTGACATGAAAAGATTCTCATACTATTTCTGTTACAATTTCAAGTGTTGTAAAAATACGGGAAAGTACGGAAAACTTACATTTGGTATTTATTGCCTCATATAATTTGCTGGAATGCGTACAAACTTATATTTCTGGAGTACACTGCGCAATTTGTCTTAAGGTCAATTTTAAATCATCTTAACTTCAAGTATAGTTTTAAATATCATAACTTTAAACATAGAATTTTAATTCCATCTTTTAAAAAGACTTTTCCCAGTTTGCCTACGAATACGATTTATTTCGTGAAATAATTTATTGATTTGTCTCCGGATGTTTAATTTGCAATATTTTATAGCTGTAAAATATTTGAAAAAGCTCTCCCTAATAGTCTTACATTATATGTCTTATACACCCACGCTTACATAGACATCCACACACACTCGCAAACACACTCACACACACTCGTACACACTAACACAACACACGAGCACACTACGTGAACACAATATTAAATTACAAAATAGTTATCAGACTAATTGTATCCCCACATGGTAGAAAGAGTAATCCTTTGATTGAAAATTCATTGAGTGATAACTATTTTAATTCCAAAGTATCAAACACTTCTTTAAATCGAAAAATTAATGTTCCTCAAAATAAACAATATATTTCTCAATGAACCTTTTGACGTACGTAATGCTGTATGCATTAAATTACATCTTAATTTGCTCATTTTTTACAATCTTATTACACGTACATGTTTCTTTTTAAGGATATAACTTTATGAATGAGATCCTATGGGAATATAAACAATTAGTGAGAACTTAAGTGATGCGACTTCAAGACTATATTTTCAGTTAAACAGAGATGCTTGTGTGAATGAGGGACTGATCTAAATTGCAATTTAATGGAGGTTTAAAATAATGGAAAACTACTCCATATATTCATTTCATTATTCACTGGGATTAGAAGAGTAGAATTTAAGAAATCTATTTCGAGGGTATGAGTTCTCTTTCTTTAATTTATAAAACCTGTCCTCATTGATTACTTCCATGAATAACTACAACAATAATATGGCATAAATTACCTCTACAAAAATATCATTTAAATAAGATCTTTAATTTAATAAATATTTGTTAAATGGAAGACGACTATTTCAGGAAAAAAATTAATCTCCATAGGAATGTCCGCAGCAATAAGATTGGCCTTAACGGCCAACTAAGGAAAGTAAGGACATAGAAATTAACGAATATTAACTATTCTCTCGTGATATAAGACAGATGAAAATCAAGATTTAACTTTTAATAATTTATCGTAATGAGAATAACTACGTTTGTACTGATTTAAATTTGATTATTTATCTTTACAGAGATTGAGAGTGATATAAATCATGTTGGATAAATATTTATCAGGAAGAATTAGGTATGATGAGGCATTATTCTGTGACGCCCATAATATTTCTGACTATTACCGGTAATATCGAAAAAAAGAATAATTAATAGTGGATAAAAATATTTGCTAAGAACGAATGAAGAGTTTGATTTGATAATACGAGAATCATTAAAAGTACGACTATTATAAAGAGCAACATTTATACAAAGTATATGATGGATAGTATTTATTACTACTATATTTTTTCTTTTTTTTGATAGAAGCCTATTTTAAAGAACTCGTTCATTACACAGCTCTAATCAACGGTCTCATTAAAAATTTTCTAATTCTATTAATTTTATTTTTAAGTATCTCATTTTTTTGTAAACATGAAAACCACTTTCAAAGGATAAAATAAATAACATGGAGCATTTACATGCATTAACGAGGATAGACAGGTGGCATTGACCCACATTACCATGCCTTATTGGGCGAATAAAACCAGAGGCTCAAATGAGCAGAAATGTTAACAATGGTACATATTGATGTACAACATTGTATATTACAGTTGCAGAGTCACACGACCCTGGTTTAAATGCAATAATGTCATCATCAGGTTAGGCAAAGTAAAAGGCAACTATCTTTTATACTAAACAAGGAGGGGAGGAGAAAATGGGAGATGGGAGAGGGATCCAATAAATGGCAATGGGTTACCGCAAAGTTTCGAGGGAGCGAGTTTAATTTATAGGTTAAAAGTTAGCAATGAGACATGGAAGAAGTTAATTCATCATTTACGAGATGCCCAGTATATTATTTGCGCAACGTGAGGAGGAAAGCAGAAAATGGGAAATACTGTATTTCATATAATATGTTCGCATACGAAAGAAACATGGTTAAATATAGTATGTGTGGAAGCTGTCATCGGAAAAAATATCTTAACATAGCGGAGTCACCCTAATACGTAGAGGATGGGATTAAGAAAATACTCTTATTTAAAAGGCTATGTATTAGAAATAACTGATGGATATGTCATTAAAATTATGCAGAAACCTAGGCATTGAGATGTTTTTATAAGCAGCAAACCTCGAAAGATTAGCGGTATACTTTGTTTTAGTGACCGATCGTATTTTTCTCAGTAATTACATACAATATTGTACTGATATTACCTTAGATTGATATTTTTACAATAATACACTAATATTCTATAGGATTTCATCATGACCATGGTAACAGCTTACCAAACGGCCAAATGACAAAACACATTTGACTTAAATGTCATTTCCAATCATATTTGCAATATAAAAGAATAAATTCGGTGTATTGCTTCCTTTTGTGTGGACTAATAAATTATTTTTGTTGATGAAAACTTTAATGAACATTAGTGTTATCTTTTAATCTAATATGAGTGCTTTGTATGTTATTTAAAAAAATCGGACAACTTTGCTTTGCAAAATATGATTTATACACCTGTGAATGCTTAATGTTGCTGAATATTTGAGTGAATATATTACCTTTGCTGCCAAAATTCCATATCGTGTGTGGCATTCTAAAAAACTTTGATATTATCCCATATTTGACTTGGCTTTTTGTGAGATCTTTGTTTGTCTTCTCTTCTGCGGTATTTATTTATTCGCTCCTCTCCAAACTGAGACCAAAGTGGCTATTTTGTGCTTTTTCATCATTAGTATCAAGAGGATAATGTAAAGTGATCAATGATGATGAGTTTTGTTCACATTAACTTCGTCAACTAAAGCTGTATGGAAAATTTTCCACGTCAAGCGAGATTTTAATGTGGTATACGATGTTTTAAGGGACTGTGTAAATATGGCATTTAGATAAAGGAGAGACGGAGTCCACAACATCGCAATGGACGACCAACGTAAATCAAATCAAAAATCAGTGTTGAGAGGGTGACATCGATGTTGGAACATAGCGCTGTCTTGTCCGAAGAAATTGCTTGAATGAAGTTAGAGCATGGGGTGATGTAGCAAAGGTTGAGTGATACTCTTTCGTCCCTCTCGTAATGAAAAAGTTGGAAGCATTAAGTGACGGAAGCGGACGGGGTTTTATGGAGGTAGGAAGAACGCCGCAGTGGAGATAGGGAACGACAACGGTGGGGGATTGTGTGGTTGGAAAAATTCTACCTTAGCATCCACCTTTAGTGTATGGGACGTGGAGAGAGAGGGGAAATATCCATGTCAAAATGGTGCGGGGGACTGTAGATAGTGTGGAGTCTTTCGTGAGCAGCTGGGTAGTTTGGTCCACCGTTGTTGATGGACTTAACGCCTATTGTCGTCTCCCATAATACAAGTCCTAAATTTAGGTGGAAAAAGTTGATTCGGTAAAAATATTATTTTTCAAGAAAGTGCCCCCATTACTGTTCTTACATTACATTCTCACTACTCACACTTGTTTCATTTTCTTTCTTGCATTTATTTTTATTTCTGGTACTTCCTTGGTGATTTCCTTCACTTTATACTTATTTTATAGATGTACTCGTTCTAGTAAAAAGATAAGCAAATACTAAATCAAATTCATTATTTGCTGTTTAATTAATCATGTTTAAGACTGGTTGGTGTTGATACGTCCGCACGAATAAGTTATGCTTCCAGTCTTAGAAAGTTGACTTAATTGAATCTCGCTCACTGCCATAGGCCGAATGAAATTTTACATCAACATGGAATACAACTGATGAATTTTATAAATTTGACCTGTCTCAAGTCAAGTCAAACAGGAAGAAATGATTGAATAAAAATAAATATTTTATTAAAACACCTTCATTTAATTTCACTCTGAATGAAGCGACGGATAGGAGTACCATTGAGATCGACGTTAACTTCTTCCAGGAGGTTAAATTCAAAATGCGTTCTCTCATTGAAACCCTAAGCAATTTTTGTTCGATATTTTTCAGAAGAAAATATAATGTAGAAAGCTTGATTCTGTAATTCGTAAACTCTTTTAGAATTCTTCTCATCTCATGATGATAAGAAAACTTCTATAAGCATTTCTCATCATAAATACGAACTTCCGGAATGAGTAAATATCACATTTGACTGTGAGCAAAAAAGTAATTGGGAAAGGTATCATCAATAAGTACGTTTATACGAGAATCAAAAGAATGTAATTAAGAGTATTACCATGTTTTTTATTCTTGATTCGTGGTTTCCGAGGCGGTTGTGAAGATAAAGTGAGGAGATTAAATTAAATTTTACTTCGGTGAAGAGGCAGACTGGAGAAATGAATAACTTATTTGTATTCTCTGCCCAAATAAAATGAACGAGCGATGGTAGCGGAGGGCGAAACGGGTTATCTAGTTAGTGGCTACGGATTTAGAGAATTGTTCAACCATTGCCTTTTATCTTAAGAATAGAGGAAATGTCGCAGAGGGAATGGGTGTGGTGGGAATGAAGGTGGACAAGGAGCTATTAAGTCCGTTAGGTATCCAGAGTCAGTTAGTGAAATGACGAGAGGTTGAAACTTTGTCGGGAAGACTATGGCTCATTACATGGTATGAGAATTAATTGCGATCAAATGAAAGTAACAGGATTTTAATGAAGTGGTATAAATAAGAAATGAGTTCCTAAAACTAATTCAAGCAGATAGAATATTTTGCTTTTATTATTGTGAAGCAAACTGGCCATTGAAGTCATTAAGAAAAAAATCCATCAGAAATACAAGCATTTACAAAAAAGAGAGAATGGATGACATATACTATAAGTAGATACAATTTTAGTGAACAGAGGTAACCGTTGATATCTGTATCATTTCCCCAAGGAACTGTGTGGTGATATCATCAAAAGGCTTCGCATTATTCTGATACTCAAGTACGCAGTAAAGTACTAGAAAAACTTAATTTACAGACACTCTAATTATATTATCTATTTTGTAATACATGGGCATAGATTGAATCATTTGGAGGCACCTTTCAGAAAACCTTGTCTCAAGCGAAATAATTGAAGCGTAGACAACTTCAAGACTTGAACGTTGAGGAATGGAAAAAAATTGAAGGGTTTATAATGAATATCTTGTATATTATGAACAAATAAAATCCAAATATTATCGGTAGCTTGCCTATATTTTGGTGGTACGTTTATTTGCATCTTTGAACGATATTAAGGCGGATGATATTTAAACAATGTTGGAATAAGCACTTTTGGGTTTATTTATTGAAGCGATTTTAATATTTACTTCCCCACTGTAACCATTCAAGATTTATGGAATGGTCAATTGAAATATTTGCTCTTCTTCTGACAAACGTATTGGTTGTCATGGCCCCCTTGCCATTGTTACTTTTCTTTGGTTAGAATAGTCGATGTTCATCAAGAACTCTTAGCTAGTTTTATTAAAATATTTAGGATCGTTCATTGAGTCAACTTTCGGAAATCATTTTTTTTTAACTTTTCCACTATGAACACATATTTTTATCTTTTATACTATGCCCGATATTTGACACGTGATTTCGTAAGGCACAGTACATCTCTCTCCACACAGCTCGGCACGGATTCTTATTCAGAAACTATGCGCCGACCGATGCGCCTCTCTTTCAATCCACCTCATTAAATTATATCGTACAAATTTTTTACTAGTGTACCCAGGAGAAGGAAACAGTGGGCATGGTATTTTCTTTTTTATTTTTCTTAGCTGAACATTTAGACATTTTTTTCCACTTAAAAAATTCCACTCCTGGTAGTTAAAAAGTGCTGGAACAATTCCAAAGATGTGTAACCTTCCGAAAATTTCCCGTCTTTGATGCGAGGGAGAGAAAAATTAACGAAAAGGAAAGTAAAATATGTGGCATGTTGCGCGCTGAACGAGGGATGGGGTGGTTAAGGAGAGGGAGGAGACTGAAAGCAAAATGGAGAGGAGTTGTTGGGCAGAGCAAAGTTTTAGGCGACTTGGGTCGAGGCAATGGGAGGGAAAGAGTGCTTTGCTCCTCAAAAGAAAAGCAGTGTCAACCCATAAGGCGAGGGATTTGCTTATTCCCTCCTTCATCTCCTCGGCCTCGGCTCACCTCGTATACCCTCGTGACCTCATCTCTCTTTCCTTCTGCCCCATTCCACTTGTAGTTTCTATTTATGCATCTCGGAGGTCCTATTTATTCGCGCCTCACCGCCTGGATTCCCTTTCCCCACGAGCTCCCCTCTTCACTTCCTCCCGGTCTTTACATCAACCTCAAGTCGAATGGCAGTTTCTCTTACCCCCTTCGAACAACTTCCACCACCGCCCCTCATGTTCAACTCTTTGCGTGTCTCGTGCTCCCGCCCCGTTCAGCACCTGCACGCCCCCTATTCAAATTGTACCGCCTTACCATCGTTCCCCATTCCCCCTCCCTCCCTCGCCACTGTTAATACAGCCACTGAAAGCCATTTGCCCTCCAGCCCACAAAGAGATCCCTCCGGAGACCTTTAACGGGTCCCACCCTAACTCCTCTCACTACACCCATCTCACGGTCCGGCAGGGGGCGGCGGAGAGGGACGGACGCATGTAAGGTATTACGTGTGAGCACGTGTGGGTACCTCAACTTTCTCCTCACGCTGCTGCCTCTGCCACCCCGCACCGCGGTCCAACATTTGAGGACCTTTCCTTGGCGAGTTTTTCCGCCGCGGTGCCTCGCCAAGTTTCCGCCCCGCTGCCCTCCTCCTCATTGAAATCTCCCCCTACCTCCCCGCCCCACGTACCTTCTCACCCCTTCGGTCGTCCGTCGGCCTCATCTGCCTCGTTCCGTCCCGCATCCTTAAACCTCCACGCTCGATAATCTTGCAGCGGGAGGCTGTCGAGCGCAGACACTGTTAACTTCTGCTGTGAAGTTCTCGGACGAGCCTCTTCATCCTTTTGTATTATCTTATTCCGATTTAACACAGGCATCTTCAGAATGCGCAAATAGTCATTCCTGATATTGGAAAACGTGTTACACGAATCAGGCTTCTGACGGGAAAACTTCATTGTCTGTGATCACATACGCCACGGAGTAAATTCCACCGAAAATAATCACGCCATTGACTAATTTCATGACTAAGTTTGTTTGTAGAATTTCACCAGTTGAGATAAAAATCACGATTAAAGTTATTTTATTTATCACTCAGCCATATCCCTAATTTTTGAATGCCAGAAATGGATTCTCAGCGCTGCTGTATCGTGGGAATGTGTTATGCATTCTAGTGATTTTTATTGGGAAAGTAATATCTGGTTTGAACATACATAGTCATATTAATTCGCTACAAAAGACGTAAAATATTAGCATGTATTTTATGGTTAATTTGCTTAAATATTTTTATTTAATTTTTATGTTTATTTGGTTACGGTAGTCCAGGGTGTAGAGCGTTGCAATTCTGACCGGAGGGTCCTGGTTCGATTCCCGGGCAAGACACTCTGGGAAATTGCGGCTCCATCCAAGCTATGTGGTTTTTCGGGTACCAGATCTTTCCGGGGAACCATAACCGGGACAGGGAAAGAAACTGGCCCCCCTACCGTGATGTGCGAATTTCACACGCCGTCAGGCTTTGAACTAGGTGAACTCTACCATCACCTACCTAACCGAACTTCGGGTTGATTACTGTGTTTATGGTTTTATATGAAGATTATTTCGTCGAAGTAACACGGAAGTGTTGCCTAGCGAATCTTTTGATGAAGACGGAGCTCAATTCCGTCGAAATTATCAAGAAATAACGTTTGGTTGTTTCTTTTATGTGTTCCTATATTGTGTGTTGCTGTCAATGTAAAATATATATATGTATACATAAACACATATACGAGCACACACACGCGAACACACACATTTCACAAGACCACCTCCCTCAGAGGATGGACTGAGGAGAATGTTTCAATAGGAGAGGACGAGGACGCTGGATAGAAGGGAAAGGCGGAGAAAAGTTTAGTAGGGCAAGATTTAGGAGGGGAAGGTTTGCAAATGTAGGATGGACATGGAAGGTTTTGGGAGAGGAGGTGGCATAAAATATCTTGGTGTTGATTAATTAATGTCTATAATTAATCCGTGACTCATTTCAAAAATCGAGGAGCAAGATATATTTATGCCTGTTCTATTGTTTTGACTTTTAGTGGAGGGTGCGAGGCTAGAGTAGATACACTTCAACTTTTATTAAAGGGAGTGTTACGTTCGGATGTGTGCTTTGGAATTGGGATCATCCGAGATAGGGAAATGTTTGAAAGAGGTACGATGGCTATTAATCCTAATATTTAGAGGTGTGGTTCATTGTCCAATGAAGAAGTCAGGACATAGTTGGTACTTCAGAAGCCCACTGTATTGCTGGAGGTACATGAGGAGTGGGGGATTGGTGGGAAAGTAAAAAAGTGGGTGAGAGAGGGATGGAATTCGGGTTTTGAAAATAGGACATGTTTTGCATCTAAGTTTATTGCAAGGCTTTGTGGCGGTGGCTTTGGAACGGGGAGGGGATTTTAATGAGTGGATTGGTTCATTTTAGTAGATCTGATAGCTCGGCCGGTTTTAAAGTGACCGAAGGACATTTGGGAAAACTTTTGGTAGGGAGCATGATTTTAGGCGAATGGTAGAGATTTTTAGGATACACGTAGATCTTAGAAACCCTGTGGCACCCGACTGATCATGGAGCGAAGCGGCATTATTTTCGAGGGTATTGAATTTATTAAATTTTTACTCAATGTCTTCCTTCAGCTTTGAGTCCCAAAATAGCTTCCCTCCTTTTTTGTTTAGGCTATCACTAATACAGGCCTTTTATATTTGTTCTCAGGAATTGTATTATCGTTGGCTAATTTTCAAATTATGGAAAATTCATTGACTTTTATTTTTTCCTAATACATTTTCGAGGGATATTTTTTCTCTGCGGATACTAGTTATATTTTACAAATTCCATAAATTTTTAAGTACTTTTTTATTCCTCTTGACTTTGTGTATTGACCTTATGAAAATCCTTACCTCACGTTCTAATTTTTGCAGTATTCCTTTTGATATTATGCCAGCCCTTGCTGGAGCGGTATACAGCTTGTATATTACAATAGGTCGAATATAGGTGTTATTAACAATATTTTTAACGTCAGATGGCGTGGCATTATTTTTACTGTTATGCACCATGTTTCATGCCCCTATGTGGCCGCATTCACAGATCTTTGAGAATATTTCAATGACTGATTCGCTTTCCTGCTTCAGGCTATAATCACCGCGTCGTCTCCATAGAGCACGAGCTCGTAATGCCAGTCCCTTCGATCTTTAGGGAAATCAGCAGTGTATATATCAAACAAAATTAGCCCTAATACAGATCCCTGTAGTACACCGGCTCTGATTTTGAAATCGCTTGTTTCCTTCTTCCATTCAACGAAAAATTTCCGATCTTCGAGTAACGATTTCGTCGAGAGTAAAGTCCATTGTGGATACTTTTGTTGGTCCATTTTAAAAAGTAAACCGTCGTGGCTTACTTTGTCAAAGGCTTTATAATTATCAAGTAATATAATCTATTATCAATTATTTTTTATTGAAAGTGCCCGCTGCATAATCCAAAACGCGATGGACTTGTTGCGTCGTTGCGTATTCTTTCATAAAACCGAACTGCTCGGGGGGGCTGGGGTATTTTTATTCTTCGTAATTTCATGAAAGAAGTGAATTTTGAGTCTTGATAAAACCTTCCCTAGGTTGTTTAGCAAGGATATCGATCTAAATATGACAAATTTGACGGTCTTTGACATATTGACCACCTTTATTAGGAATAAAATAAACCATGTCCGTCTTGCATGGCGTAGGGAAATGTCAAAGTTTTACAGAAGCATTAGCTAGCTCTGCCATGACAGCAGTGGCATTAAGAGGAAACCTTTTGATTGTTTCAACAGGGATATTATACTATTCAGGGTATTTTTTTGGTCCTCCTCGGTTATATTCGGTATTTCCTTCCCTTGTCTATCTGCCATCCACATATTGGGATCAATTTTAATATCTGGTGTTTTCGAACCAGGAGAGAGAGGTTGGGAAACGGCTTCTAATACATTTGCGATATGGTCCCCTTTTTTTTTTGGATCCGATAAATTTTGTCTCCAGTGTCAATGACAGGGACGCTCTTTGAGAGACGACGTAGTTGTTTTGTTGTTTTCCAAATCGATCCGTTTTTTATGTTCATTGTTTTGAGTTTGTCGGACCATCTTTCCTCTCTTTCCTTTTTTATTGCACTCTTTAATCTCCCGGTTCAGATCTTTTAGCCTGTTTTTATAATGTCTCGTTCCTACGTTTTCGTAAATACGTCGGACGTAGTTTCTTTCCTGTATTTTAATAATGCCTTCGTCGCTGAGTAGCAGCGACCCATTGGGCTATCCTTGGAACACTTCTCTATAATCCATTCTTTATTGAGACTGCCAAATAATTGGCCATTTCGTCCACGGATTCTGTAGGAATCAATTGCATTTATTTTTCAGTCAGATCTTTCGATACATATTCTCTTAACTATTCCCATTCTGCCAAATTATAGCAATATATCGTTGGCTGGTCTGGTGTTCTAATATTAGTTCCATTATGAATCAGTACGGAGTGATGATCGCTACTTAATTTGTTAATGACGAACGCTTTTTCAGATCGTCTCAAATTCCTTATTACCGCTTGATCTATTACGCTGAATCCGTCCATCAGCGTGGGTTAATTTGGCGCTATTATGCTCATGTATTTGCCTGCCACACACTTGTAAAGTATTTTGCCGTTAGAATTGATAATGGGGAAATTCCATTAGGTGTTTCGCATTGAAGTATACCCCAATTATGAAAGGTTTTTCATCGCCAATTAATTTATCAAGGTAATATGTGATCACCTTTTCCTGGGGGCTAAATAACATGAATATGCAATTATTTCCCCGATATCCGTTTGTATTTTAATTGCGAGTGTTTCTAATTGTGTCGATATTATCTCCTATTTCATAGTTTCCATCATATTTTCTCTAGTTAAAATAGCCACTCCCCCTCGAGTTCTTCAGCATTCTGCTTCCGCGTAGTCCTTTCTATGCACGTCAAATCCAGGGGTTTCCCAAGTTATACTTGAGTTTGAATTGGTTTCCGACACCAGGCAGACATATACTTTTTATGTACTTCCGGCACCAGGCAGATATCTATTTTATGTTTATTTATGAACATGACCAGTTCTGGTGTTTTGTTTAGTTGGCCACCATTGGCATTCTATTGGGCCATGACCAAATTTTTCTTTTTATGGTGCCTATTCATATTGTTGCAAAGATTTTTACCTCATGTCCGGAGTCTTTGTAGAATTTGCTGGAACGTTGTAATTTGTTTTTGTAAGAGTGTTTCAAAATTATTTAAGATATTGAGTATTACCCTCATTTCTTTATTGATATTGCTTTGCTATTTGCTTTCTTTAGCTGTTTCATCATTTATCAATGCCAGACCAGACAAACGCCCATTAGTCTTTTAAATTTCTTGAACATTCCATCCAAGTTCGAATGCAAGAGGAAATACTCGTTCTAAACATCTTGCGACCAGAGCAGACTGGAGGAAAACAGCTACGACACACCAAAGCCTAAAGTTGAGCACATAGCATACGGTTTTAATATCCACAGTCATCCACAAGCGGTCCAGTCCTCAGTCCGACTAAAACCCAGAGATGTCCACGAGGTTTCCCTACGAAACGTAAACGTCGTCCTAAACGTAGCGGCGGAATAGGAACAATTATCCCCAGCACTGAAGCGTGTTATATACAACAGGGTCAGATTGCTGCCCACCGTAGCCACCTACGGGTGGACAGAAGCTCTCCGCCTCTCTCCAGCCGTTCCGGCGGAGATCCTTCGCCTACCACCGGGCAACCAAGCCTCCACCACGGCCCCCGTCACAGCGCCCACCACAGCAACCCCGGACAGCGCAGCCCTTTCAATGAAACCCCAGCAGGGACCAGGGATCCTCTTATTAGTTGCCCCGTCTTGCACATCCCTAAAAGAGCTCTCTCCCTGGATGAGAACCAGTTGCTCAAGTGGTGAGACTCGGGGGAGCCCGAGTGCCTAGAAGACTTACTCGCGGAGGATTCGGAAAGTGACAATACGGGACCGGATCAAAGTGACAACTAGAACCCAAGTAGTGACGAGGAAGAGGCCGGCAACAGCAACGCGGACGACGACTCCGAAGTCCAGAAATGGCGCATCCCCGGAACGCGCCTCATCATCATCACCGAGGTCCCCGCAGTCATCCCCGAGGACCTCGCCGAAGCGCTACCAGCGAGTATCGAAAAAATCCCGGACCCGGAATTAACACCAGGTACCCTTCCTAACGTGTGACAAATTAAATCCCGCGAGTGCAACCTCCAGGTGAACAGTGTTATCGCCAAAATTAGTGCACCGAACGCCAACATGACGCCATTTACCCCAATTACATGGTGAACATTTTAAATGGGCATCGAAAGGAGTACTACTAGTAACCAAAATATGCATAAAAATCATTAAATTGTTCTTAGGGGTAAAAAATTCCAATTAGTCAATTAGTCTAGAGATTACTTTCATTGCCAAATTCATTCGCTAAAGCACGAGGAGCAGTTCATTTAACTAGAAAGTTCATGAAAAATGGTAGAGTAAGCAACAAGGGTATTTGAGAATAAATTCATTACGTAAAGATGCATGACTTAAAAAACTGGTGTAGAATTAATGGATGTAGCTTAAACAATCCAAGAGAAGAAGTCGGTCATCAAATGCACCGAATATTTATCGCTGAAGTAAGAGGTTAAACTTAAATTCCAGGCTGTTGAAATTTTTAAATGAAGGATGGTAATGGTTTGAGCGACAGTTTTAAATAAAAATGATAGTACTGAGAGCAAAACATCTTTTGTCATTAATTCAGAATATCGGTGAACTGCAGTTCTTCATTATTTTCCGGCTCATTCTGTTTTTTAATTCCCTTATAGCTCTTTACTTCCAATATCCCTCATTAATTGGCCCATACATTTCTCCCTTCTACTCCTTCTCTGAAACTCTCCATCTATTTTTCCTTCTATTACATTCCATAATAATCCGCTATCTCAAGGTGTTTCCCATCTGGTTCATCTTTTCCTGGAGGATCTCCATTAAAGTATTTTCTTCTTCTATTCATCAGCATTCCTATTATTTCATTTCTTGCTTGGATTGGCCATTTTATACTCACCATTTGCTTACAAAACCAATCCTTCCATTATCATCTAGTCTACTTTTCCTATTTTCAACGTCTCTGATTCACACAATGCAACACTCCGAGCGAATCGTTTCTTAAACTGCTTTCACGTTTGTCACCTTATGTTCTTTGTGCATTGCCTTTTCATTATAAGCGCCCAAGCTATTTTTCCCTCGATATCTAATGGGCTTCTTCCATCCCAAATTATGGTGCCTCCGAGGTAGGTGAATGCTTCCACTGATTATAATTTTCCTCTTTCCAGCCCTATATCTGCCCTTCGGTTTTTCCTTCCGCAAATGAGGCTTTCTTTTCGTTTACTTTCATTTCATATTCATGCAATACTTGATATTTTTCTCGAGAATGCTTGAAGGTCTTCACAATTGTCTGCAATAATTGCGATGTCATCTGCAAAGAAAGGTATGATAATTTTTTCAGCCTAAGTCGTTTGATGCCGGTTCATTTTGTTTCCATTATTGCTTCTTTTGTATATGCATATATTTATGTATATATATATATATATATATATATATTATATGTATATATATATATTATATGTATATATATTATATGTATATATATATATATATATATATATATATATATATTTATTTATTCTGAATACAGTGGTGAAAATTCTTTCTTCTGTGACACATTATTCACTTTATCCTTTCTTTCAATTGCATTTCGGAGGACTCTTTCCAAGACAGCCGATTTATTCCCTTCTTGTGAGTGTTTTGAATATTTTTACGTAAGACTAGGCTCAACGTTCCTACCGTTTGTTTGCGCCCTCCTTCTTAGTTGTAGCAATTTGCATGCACTACTCAAAATTTCTCGGTAATCTTCCATTTTATTATCTGTAATTGATTATTTTTCAAAAGAGGATGCCTTCAAAATGGAGTAAACTTTCAAATGTAAAAATCATTCTCCTTGACAGGAGAACCCGGATCCCTCGATGTCCGACCGAGTACTTTAGCCATTTAAACTACGGAGGCGTCCTCTTAAACTATGAAATTTTGGGGAATGTAAAGGAACAATATGTTGTGACAAAATGCCGTGCATGCAACGTCAAAGATATTATCAGTCAAGGTGAATGAATATTACATTCTGACAATTCTGCGTTTTTATGCATATTTAGCATCACCCAGTACCGTCAAACCCAGTCCTTCCGGTGACTAACTCAAAACGCGAACACATGCCTCACTTCACTCCATGCATCATGCATTTTATTTCCCTGTGTGTTCTTGGCGCCTCCAGCATTGTTCCTCGTATCCTAGTCTTCAACATTCCATTGCCACTTTATGCGCCTTGCGACCGATGTTCATGCCTTCGTCATATCACTCACGTCTCCCACAACAAACTCTTCACACTGCCTTGCCTAAAACTCCATCATTTATGTTCAGCCTATCTGTCTGTTTTCATTTTTTCTATTCCCTCCAATCCTCATCTCGAAATACTAGCCTCAACCTCTTGTCTCAAATACTAAAAACCACATCCATCAAAACTGCGCTACACACTATTCTTTTGTTTTGTCTAAAACAAATAAAAACGTGTTCCCTTGTGCTCTTTAAATATCCAGTTTGTTGAAGGTCCGTAAAATGTTGCAAATTACTTTTGACTACTTTATTTTGTCATGAACACATTCCACTTTTATTGAGATCCTCATTACCTTCATTTTCCTTATATTGACTGTCAGCCCGAAATTTTCACAGTGGTTCTCAGCTGCGCTCGTCAACCTGCAAAGTGAGAGAAGATGGGAAGTTGAAAGAGAAGGAAATTGAAGACCATGGTCACGGAGTTGGTAGGTTGTAACACAAGATAAAAGATAAAAGTTACAAACCTATGAGGTGAAAGAATCGTGGCAGAAAGAGTGGTGACCTAATATACTTTATGTTACGTGTGTGTATGAATAGTGCTTAAGTCAAAGTTTTCTAGAATATGAGATAAAATATACAATGCGGGAAATGTAGAGGAAACATGATATAGGTCTTTGGAATAGAAAATATGCCTAAAATACGTAAAACATTATTACTCTATTTGAATGAATGGAGGCTAGTCAGTTAGTTGCAGTTCTTTTAAAAACCTTTGGTGTCATTTACAGCAATTTCAATGGAGGAGTAAATTTGTCGATGAAAACCAAAGTTAAGATGCTCAGCAGTTGGATATCCGAGCTGTGGTTCAGGGAAAAAAAGCATTACAATTATTTTGAGAGTATTTCAAACATCAGTAGGCATAAAACTAATGCTATTAAGAAGTAATATCCTTTCCGGAAGAAGCAGAGATCTGAGAAACAAGAGTAAAGGCTTAAAGAAGCAAGAAACCATATGGAGCGTATACCATATTTGTGGTAAAATGGCCTTTTATGGAAGGAGATCAACTTAATTTGAGTACGAGGTGTTTTAAAAAATAAACGGGAATTTTTTGATTTCGTGGGCTTGGAGAGTCCGATTGTCAAACTTTCTTTTGTTATGTTGTTGTACATACCCCTGAAGTATGATAAAACTTTCAACCGTTTTCATTGTAGACTTTGTCTGTGACAGACACTAAGGTTAGACGAGTTTTATGAGCTCGGCGATTTTCGTTTGTTAAAAGAAATGGATCGTATTTCGGTTATTGGTATAAATATGTATTGGAATCATTGGAAGAAAGACGACTCAATGCTAGGTTAAACTTACTAAATAAATTCAGATCCGCATGTTTCAGCACCGAGGTCTCGAAAATTATTCGCGCTCCAACATACATTGGTCGCTTGGATCATGTGTACAAAATTCGGGAAATAGATGCCAGGACTAGTAGATTCAAGGACTCCTTCTTCCCACAGACAATACCGGATAACAACTGTAGGATCACCCTCTGAGATAACAAAAATGCCACTTACCACCCTCGGCGTCTAGGTAACAATTAGTTAAACTAAATTGCATGCACTTTCACTAACCTCCTGTGTGTTGTGTCAAAACACTTCCCGCATGCCATTAAGTAATGTATTGCTGTTTACAGTATTGTTTTCTCTTCTTTTGGTACCCTAAATTTCCCTTTCCATCCCTTGTCCCTCTCCGTGGGAGTACCCTCCTCCCACCTGCAGCGTTGGGCCAAATTCCTCTTCTTGAGTAGGAGAGATTTTTATGCGGAACGTTCTTGTGGTGGTGGTATTTCGCCTGGCTACTTGCTAGAAACTAGCTTGCACGTTCGTGATAAATTTCTTGCTGCATCCTGGGGTAAAATTATTTGTTGTAGTTAAGCGTATAAACTTGCATGCTTGTAGAGTGAAGGGAGGTAGATGTGTGTTTGCATGCGCGTCGAATGATGGGATGTTCCTATGAATGTGTGCACTGCTGTGGATTGGGGTTTGCATGTGTGTGTTGGTTTTCAATGCGGTATTTCTTTTATCTTTTTTGGGTGGTGACCTAACACCCCCCGCCACACGCCCTTGCGGCGGCTTGCGGGATATTATGTAGATGTATATATATCGATGATGCGATAGTACTCACGAGAGCAATATAACTTTTGGACGGCACAATATAACACAGAATGAAACAGATGACACGTAAAAGGACACTCACACTGTAGATGATTTGAGCTTTCGGCCTACTCCGAGGCCTTCTTCAGGTCAGACTATATATATATATATATATTATTATTATTATTATTAGGTAATCTACCGTTTAAGGTAGGTTTTTGGATGGACACAACTATAAAATAAACATTTTGTGGCTCCCCACCTAGCAAACTAATCTATATCAGGTCCCTCTTCATCTCGGTGTACTTCTTTCCTCCCTTCATCCGGTCTAACATCCCTATCCTGTTCCTGCCCTTACCTCGCCTGCCCAACATTCCCCCCTCTATTACCCTATTCAACATTCCACTACCGCTCAATACGCCAATATCCATTTTTCCTGCCTCCATAGGATTTCTCTCAACAAACCCCTCTCCTCACCCACCATTTCTAGTACTTCCTCATTTGTTTTCCTTTCCGTCTATTTCACCTTCTCCATTCTTCTCCACAACCACATTTCAAAAGCCTCCAATCTACGTCTATCCTCCTGCTTCAGCGACCACGTTTCCGCGCCGTACTATAGCTACGCTCCATATCAGAGGTTTTACGAGTCTTGTCTTAACATCCCTACTCAACGTCCCCGTCATCAACTCCCTCCTCCTTGAAAAAGCCTCCTTGCCTAGCGCAATTCTTCTCCATACGTCCCTACCACATTGACCGTATTGGTCCAAAACACTTCCGAGATATGTAAATTGCTCTACCTGCTCTATTTTTCCCCTCCTATTTTAATATTTAGCTTAGCATTTTTCTTTCTGGAAAATCGCATAACCTTTGTTTTATTAATGTTGATTCTCATCCCATATTTATCGCACTGAACCTCCAATTCACTCAGCAATGCTTGCAACCCCTTGGCCGACTGAGCCACTAATGCTTGGTCATCAGCGAACCTAACCGATTTTACGAATTCCCCTCCGACTTTCATTCCTACCCCCAGTTCTTCCCATGCCTCTTTAATCATTTCCTCCACATATACGTTGAACAGCACCGGTGACAATGGGCAACCCTGCCTTACACCTCTTCCTAACACTACCCATCCGGACTCTCCGTTCCCCACTCGCACCTGAGCAGTCTGAGACATGTACAGGTTGCGGATCAGTCTCCTGTCCCTCCAATCCATTCCTATTTTCTGCGATACACGCATTAATTTTTCCCAATTCACTCTATCAAACGCTTTTTCGAAATCTACATAACAGGCAAAAACGTCCTGATTGTATCCTATATTCCTCTCGACTAGTGATCTCATTACTGCAATGGCATCACGCGTACCTCTTCCCTTTCTAAACCCAAACTGATCATCCACTAAGTAATCATTTGCCTTACTCTCTATCCTTTTGTTGATGATCCTGAGAATAACTTTAGCTGCGTGGGATATCAAACTTATTGTTCTGTAATCCTCACATGATATAACCTTTGCCTTTTTTGGAATAGGAACTAACACCGATCTCACAAAATCTTCCGGCCAGATTCCTTCTTCATAGATACTACGAATCAGTCCATATAGGGCCTTCTTCCCGCATTTTCCTAAACATTTCAACAGATCTACAGGTATGTTGTCCACCCCCACGGCCTTATTTGCTTTCATCTCCTATATATATATATATATATATATATATATATATATATATATATATATATATATATATATATATATATATATATATAACACTTTTTTAAAAATCCCACGGACGTACACAATAATGTAAATGGACCAGTCGACACAAACACAGAAACTGGAACACACAAAAGAGAGACTCACTGGGATTCGAATTTTCGGTGGTGCAACTACCTTTCTCAAGAGGAGTTAGGAACAGGACCGAGGCAGAGAAGGGTCCGGAAGCACTGGATGGATACCGCGACTATTTGAGGAGTTTTTGCATTCTCAAATCATAAGATGTAATTATTTATAAATCTTCATTTTTTGGCATTTGCTCATCGGAAAATATGATTTACGTAATATCTACATTGACATAAATATCTACATGATATGATTACAATAATAGCAAAAAACTCCCATATTAAAGACAAACACAAGAAAAAGGAAGTTTATTAATTTTGAAGGCATAAAAACAAAGACTGATTGCTGTATGGATGAAACCCCAACATTGTCTATTAACTTGATATAAAGACCAAACTTTTGGTTGCTACCGAATTATAAAGGTGTGCTATTGGAAACGATGGGTATTGTTCTTGGGTATTTTGCCTGGCAAATCGAAACGCCAACTATGTAAAACCGAAGTTAGTTCACTATATTATTATCAATATGGTGAAATTTTACAAGGCCTGTACAAAATAATATGAAGCTGGTCTTGTTGCATTGTAGCGGAGTCTGTCAGAAGTAAAATACCTCCCTGCACATTCCTCTATCTCACTTGCCTCCCCACAACACCGATTCTTTTCTGAGTTTGCACGCGATTTCTGTACAAATTCATGTGTCGATGAGAATTTACGAGTTAGAAAAATAGCGCGTGTGCATTGAATTATGTTTGATCTCGGAAAAAGTGCAACTGAAACTTATACAATGATTGAAGCGGCATTTTTCAATGAACCAATGAGTTGGATAAAGTGTTTTCGTTGGTAAAACTCCTTCCATTATGGACAAACCTCGATCAATGAAGAACCGGAAAGTGGACGACCGCTGATGTTAACAAACGAAGCCCACGTCAACCATGTGAATGATTTAGTGTACGACTAACAGTAGGATTAAATGCTAATTTAGATGATATTAGTGTTGGATCGTGTTTCACCATTTTGGTAGTAGTTTTGGGCATGCAGCGTGTCGCGAGTGTTAACGGACGAACACAGGCAAAAAAATCTTGGCATCAGCCAGGAACTGATCGATTGTTCGTACGACCACCGAAACTTCATAAAAACAATCGTAACACAAAGCCCAGACTTCACACCGGAAGGGGCCATCTTCCCCACGACCCAAAAAAGCTCCGATGTCGCGATCGAACGGGAAGGCGATGTTGATCGTTTTCTTCGATTGGGAAGATTCATTATGAATATGCCCCCAAAGTACAAACATTGAATGGGCAGCACTATATAGAGGTTATGACGAGGCTCAGACACCCATGTTGTGGAAGAGATCACAAACGTGGAAAAACAAGTCTTGGTGCTTTCATCACGATAACGCACGAACTCCGTACTGAACGCCTCAACCTCATCAACACTTACTTCCCTGGCACCCAAAACATCCCTCAGATTCTGAAGAAATTTTAGCTCATAGTAAAAAGTATTGTGTCCACATTTCTTTTATCTTCAACATGCACTTCCGTCTCCTTTAAACGTCTCGCAAGTCTGCATGTCACACTGACCTCTTTCCCGCTCCCTCACCTCCTTCGCATTCCTCGCCCTGCAACTGCCCGAGATGTAAATACTGTTCTCTTTCCGCTCCAAAATTTCTTCTTCCAAACAAATATCGAAGGCGAATAGTGATTCGAGGAACATAATATACCGCCTCTTTCGTGACTTCCGACTCTATTTTGACAATGGCGAAGGCACAACCTCCCTTCACATCTGCATCATCAATCAAAGTTCCTCTTTAAAATCTACGACATTCCTTGATCACCTCATTTAAGTTCGGCTTCTAACTAGGTGGTTTATCTATCAGTAAACATTGAATTAAAATTAAAATTTAAGGCATTTTACATCTGTACATTGTCACCAAGTTTTTAGTTTTTGAATAGCTGTCCCGATTAATACATTTAATTTTATCCTCATAGAAACAGAATTTTCGTAAAATATGAAGGGACATGAGTCATATCATTTCATATAAACATACTTTCCGCTACATTACGCATGAGAGTAAATTCAATACTAGAATTAGATCAGTAAACCAAAGGTTTCTTATCCCAACTTAATGATTGTGACGTTATAATCGCCGGTGATTTCAATGTCCCATCTATTGACTGGATCACATTTAGTTTTAAAACGGGCAGTAAAGACAAAGATTTCTGCGAATCGCTATCGACTTCTCCTGAAAATTGAAAATCTCATTGCATCAACTTGTCACTTCACCAAATAGAGGCGTTAATATACTTGATTTGTCAGCCAAAATATGCCTGTAAAAGTCTAAACTATAGAAGACGACCAAAGGAAGTCTAAAAGAAGAAGACCACAATGGCCTAAAGTGCGTGCTACAGAATCAACTTATTAGTTTCAAGAAAGATAGTAATCACCGAAATACTGAGGATACGTGGAATCACTTCCTTGAGATCTTGAGATCACGCGCTAAGCAGTCCACAAGTTCATTCCCAGTAAATTCATAAAAGATAACCCGGAATCTGGATGGCAAACAGGGATGTTAAAAAGGCATTGGGACGCCTATGGCTATGTCACACCAAGTTGAAAAATATAAGGGATGAAATCTCTAGCGACAAATAAATTGATATCATTTGTGATTACAAGATATCTAGGGCGAATGCCAAGATTGAATTTCGGAATGCGTTATGTGAATTCAAAAGGAAAAGGTTAAGGGAAAACTTGAAAGGAATAAAAAATTATTTTTGTAACACGTCAGAGAAGTTGAGGAAAATAATTCAACTGTCAATTCACTCAAAAATGATAAAGATGAAAGAGTAACCAGCAGTTTGGAAAAGAATAACTCATTAAATTCCTTCTTTCAAAGTGTCTTCACTAATACCTCACGAAATACGTGTATCTCCGATAGATCTTGTGTACCTCCGATAGATAGGTCAACCGACACTCAAAATTGAAATATCATACAATGGAATAGAACGTTTGCTGAAAAAAATTAAGGTAATAAATTCTGCGGGCCCGTTGAAATATCCACTCGTATCCGAGTTAGGGATCTAGATTCGGATATTGCGCTCTATCTAGAAATAATATTAAAGAAGTCGCTAGTTTCCAGAAATTGGAAAATGGCTAGCATAACATCCATATTTAAAAGCGGAGACAAGGAGGAACCGAGCGATTACAGACCTATATCCCTCATTTATATTTGATGCAAGGTTATGGAACATATAGTTGCTAGTTCGATCGTGTGTCACCTCGATAATCAGAAGTTAATGAAGAAAAATCAGTACAGTTTCCGAAAGGATGGATCCTGCGAGACACGACTTGCGACTTTTTCAAGATGTTCGAAATTCATGAGAGAGCAATGTTGCAGTGGACGCGATTTTTCTAGATTTTAAGAAAACCTTCGAAAAAGTACCTACAGTAAGCAACTCGCAAAGCAAAGCCAGACGCATATGGCAGATATTAAAAAAACCAGAACTTGATTAAATACATTTTGAATGGTCGGTCACAAAGTGTAGTCAAAGACGGTAATTGGTCCACTAGGTGTAGTAGAATTAACTTCAGGTGTTTCCCAAAAAAGTGTTGTCGGACGTCTTTTATTTTTATTTAATTTGGTGATTCTAACTCCAAAGTTAATAATAATATGTTTATTTGTCCAAGTGTTAATGTTTTACTGGAAATTACTTGACTGGATAACAGCAGTAAAATATATGCGAACGCGGGACATGAAAATGGTTGGTTTCAGTGAAACAACTGTAGTTTTTATTCACGGGCAAAAATATTCACGTGTGAGAAGAAGAGAGGTATTAAAAGCGCAAACGGTGAGAACTATGTAATTTTATGACTCATCCTCGTTTTAGATCTTCGTTAACTCTCTTAAGATTTCTTGCTAGAGTCCTTTATATGATGGTGCATATTTTAGACATTTGAATGTATTATACTCGGGCACTGTTTTCCATTGCATCGTTAGAGTCATCTGTCTGGAATTGGAATCTCTTCCTCGTGACTTAGGAGAAGATTTGGGGAACGAGAGTCAGCCGCACTCCGTGGTCTCGGGAGTTTCATTTGGGTATGTCTCAAGGGCCAGCGCTTAATATTGCAGAGGCCGGAAGAAAAGATGAAGAATTTGTCGCTGAAGAGGTGAGGAGGCGGTCGGGGAGTCGAAGAGAGAGGGTCCACCTCCCTCTCTTCGTCGACGCTGCCTCATGGAGCATAACGTCCCAGCGGCGACGATTATCCTGGTCACTGGGCGAACTCTTCATTTTGTGACTTGAAAGAGAAACTGGAAATTCCACGTAGCCATACGTAATGCTTCATACAGTTTTAAGTACGACTATGCTGAATGTCGCCAGGCATAACTTAAAACCGGAGTGAATTTTCTATTAAATATACTTCGCGATCTTTAAGACCTTCTAATCTAGAAATTTTCTTCAAGGGAGTTATTTTTATATATATTTATCAAAGAATCATAATTGTATTGGATGTAAACGAATTAATTCAGTTACGTGAATAGCGTAATATAAATAAAAAATTGAATAGCTGAATTCTCAATACAGTAATGGTAGAGGGTGCGGCAATGCAGCTTTCTTTTTTTCAATGCAAGTTTGTATGGAAAAAAGGACGTTAAATTTGTTTTTACCAAAACTTTTCTAGCACAAAGAGAAATTTACTACAATTGCTGGAGAATAAACGAAGCGAAATAGCTTATACCATAATAGGTTTAATTATTGTATCTTTGTATCCCTCATGCATTAACGTGAATAATAATAAAATCAGATGATAAAAATCGATAAATAATCATCTAATAAATTCTCTTCCTAGCTTCCATAAATTGATTAGTAATATCAAAGCTAGTTTCAAATAAGACACAATGAAAAAATATTAAAATGATATAGATGGAACGGATATTCATTAGTTTTATTTATTTGGCTTACTCTTAGGATAGCTCCTAGTGCTGATCGCGAAAAGAGGAAGTCTTTGAGTGAAGGAGGACGAAGGGACAGACAAAGGGGGAGTGGCTGGCGGTGGAGTGATGGGTGAAATGGAGTCGTGTGGCAAAGGAGGCGGGGTGAGTGAAATAGAAGCGGCGCGGCGTGAGTGAGGGGCGGCAGGGTGATATCGAATCCCTTCGACGATCCATATAAATCGATTTACTGACCCTGACCGAGAGGCATTATGGCGAAATGAAGTGAGGGGAATATGCGACCTTTTTGCGCTCACCCGGCCTTTCGGCATGGCATGAATCCCTAGGCTCAGGGCCTCTGAATTCCTCGCCACCTCCATCTGCAGCCATCGCCAGCCATCACTCTTGCCTCCCACAAGGTGTCCACATTTTTCATTCTAAATTCTCTGCATATTTATCACTGGCTAGCAATATTTTATTCAGGCGCGCGCGAAGCACTGCAAGGATTACCGAATTGTTTTTACCTGACGTCAGTAAATTTATGCTTCACTCATCTTTAATAGCTTTGTGCATTTACCAATAACTTTTGATTCAGTGAATTTCAATCATATTATCCATATAAGGGTGACTTGATGAAACTGATCGAGTTCTTTATGTAACAAGTCAAATTTAATATTATAAAGTAATGTCATTTGCTGACGTCATGCCATTTGTAGAACAAACTATTTTATTTTTCTTAAACTTTTAGAAGTTTAAAATTTGTTATTTGTTTTGCAAATAACATCGTTTGCCAATTATATGGTTTTAAAAATGATAATGTATGCTTTTATTGTAAGATATTGTTAGTGTTTTCCCGGCGTATGATTCTGGTGAAGTCTTCGCGGGTTTTCCACCGGGTCAGGGCGTCAGCGGCCGACGTTTCAATGGCTAACTCCGCCATCGTCCACAGGGCATTGATCTTGCTTTTATTATGAACTGAAGAATAGAAGGAAAAATTACAATTCAAATGAAATTTGAAGATTTTGCAGCTTATTTTGGATTCAACAATAGTATATTATAACCAAGTCAATAGATATTGTATTGACTTTAATGTAAAGAAACACACCATAGATATATGAAAGATTATGATTTTTGCTGGGGAATATATTCAGTGTGTATAGGTTAACATTGTATAAATGGATAAATTAAAACTACACTTGGTTAATAGCTTGGTGACGCACGTATTCTTCATGCTCGATCTTTTTGGACGTAATTTATTAGTCGAAGCCATGACAACCTTTCTGACTGTCGGTACATTTGACTTGTGAGTCTCACACAATAGATTGGAGTTACGACCTTAACAGAGTATTTAGACGTCTTCCTGCATCGTGCCAAGTAGACGCGTAGGGTCATTAAATTCGAACAGCGGCCGAAGTTAACTGCGCCATGTCTGGAAAGTCAATTTATTGTACGACTCCCACGCGCCCTGAGTGCATTTCAAGCTCGTGGTCCCCTCAAGTCAGGGGCTAACTGCTCGCTGTTTGCACTTCGCCTCCTGGAAGCATCATTCACTTGTACTTAGGTTAACTTTGCCGAAGCCTGTTTAGGAACCACCTCGGTGCACTCAGGAGCCCTTGAGAGGTTCACTTCACCTTTTCGGCCATCTGCGGTGACATGTGCATTGACGCTACCGTTTATTATACCATATCTTTACTGGACAATGAAACTCAGTCCCACAAGAAAAACAACTCTCGAAATATCGAAATTTCACACCCTAGATTTATCATTTAGTGTCATCATTAGCGCTTCATTCCGATCTGAGAGGTGGTGAGTGCTTCTGCGCTGTTTTCTGTATTTGTGCCCTTTATTAGGTTTAATACAGAGCGACTTCGATTTGGGGTGATATTGAAGTAATATGAAAGAAGCGTAAAATATATTGAGTTTTATATTGAAGGAGAACAAGATCGTACATTGCTGGAAGTACGATCTACGAGATCTCGTGTAAACCTGAAAAAATACATCTTTAATTGAGGAGAATAATCAGGGCAATTTATCTTCAATGTGCCACACCTAATGATGCGCGGGCCTTAAGAAAAGGCGATGAAATCGATCGCGAAGCTTCCTCCATTGGATGTACGTATGAGGAACCGAATTTCGCTTCACTCCTTGCTTACTACTACATGTATTTCCCTTCTACTAGTCGTCAGAGAAATCCAAAAGATGGTAATTATGGTTATAAAAATGGCCCAAATTTATACTTGAATTTTAATCTAAAACTTGTTTTTCCTCATAATGTATCCTTAGACTAAATCAAGTCAATATCACAAAATTCCATTAATTTGAAAATATGTTGTCCAAGAAAAAATGCTTTGTTTCCGTTTAATACACAATATTTATAAAAAAGAAATAATTATAATTGTCCCATCTAAAATAATATATAATACATTTATGTTTCTTTATTTTTCTATATATATATATATATATATATATATATATATATATATATATATATATATATATATATATATATATATATATATATAAACATATCTTTGAAATAGACGCTCTCCAGCGACGTCCAAACATTCTGATGACAATTTCTGATTACAACGGTCGTGCCGTCGAAACGTAACTACATAATGTGAGTGTCCTTTCTTTGTCTCTCTGTGTTTTGAATATTCTGTGTGTGTATATATATATATATATATATATATCACTTATAAACACAAAATAAAGAGACACATTTTGGCTTTTGAATATTTTGGTAGCCCGACCACCTTCCTCCTAGAGCTTGATTTGTAAAACATTGCTCTGATAAAATTAGTAGCTTATCCAAAATATAAGCGCAGCTAGGCTGGGAATAACTCACGGAGCGAAGATTAAATTACAGATTGAAGCTCTTTTATAAAGTGGAAGGAGGTCTCTTTAGCAGTGATGTTGAAAAAGTATTAATACCCCCATCGTATTACGGTAGGAGTTATCATGTTAGTAAAATTGGAGAGATTAAGAGTAGAACAGAGATATATAAGATGTCATTTTTCCCGCGAACGATAGGGGAACATAATGCCATTGTCCGACCGTAGTAGTGTCATGTTAGGGCAAAAATAAGTCTGGTATTTATTCACCCCTAGCCGCATACCCTAGTGGTGGCTTTCAGGGTAAATAATTAAAAAAAGTAGGAGGTGGGAGCCCCATAGTGAGTAAGGTTCAAACCAAGTTCTGACAAGCGCCATGGAGCCAGATATACGCCTACTCCATGATCTTGAATTTTAGCGGTGTGTCTGAAGGGTAGAGTAGATACATTGAAATAATCGGTGTATTTGAGGATAATTAGAAATAAATGTGACAGTTTGGCATTTGTGGAGTAGGGTGGTGGTGGTTCTGTTGTCGGAAAGGATGGGGAAAATGTCTCTAAGAATATTTTTCAGGGACTGCACGCAAGTTGTGCCCATGCACAGAGTGTTATATTTTTCTTGTGGGATGATTTAGGGGTGTATGTATTTTAAGGATTTATTGGGCAGAAGAGATTCCGGATAGCTACTTCGGATGCGAAAGGCATAGATTCTTGAGAATAATTGCATCTATTGAAATGAAGACATAGTTGCTTATTTGTGGGTTTCATGTGGACTTAGGTATGGAATTAGTCATTGAGGAGGGAAATTTGCGCAACTAAAAATGTGATTTGAGTGGAAGAAATGGAGGTAGTAAACAGATGATTTTATATTCTGAGAAGAGAGAGAGTCTTTGGGAAAGCTCTTTGAGAGAGTCCTTGCCAAGGACAGTACATAAAATGCAAAAAGAGATGTCTTGGGTCATGATGTTCTCCAAAATGTCCATTCTCAATATTTTCTTACTGCTTTTTTCCGTACGTACGAATTTATTCAATGATTCTTGACTCATTTCTTTCAGTTTTATTAATTTGCATATTTTTAAGCCAAAAAATGAATGAATATACAATAACCCCAAAAAAGAAATAGAAATCCTCTCTTGCTCATTTTTTCCATTTTCACCGCTAATTTCTTCGCAGATCCTTCAGTATTTTTTGTTTGCAGCAGCAAAGTTGATTTTCGTAGATTTAATCTGTAATATCGTTTATTTTTGAAAACTAAAAATGTCGTTTTGAATTTTTAAAATTTAGACAGCCATTTTATTTCAAGTTTTTGAGAAATTGTCATAGTTCCGAACAAAATAACTAATTTGAATAATTTTCTTACACTAAAGGTGAAGGAATATCAAGTAAATAGATTCATACTATGCATTAGATATAATGAAGACGCGGTTTTCAAATCATACAATCTTTATTTACCAATAAACCTTCTATTGCTAATAATTTTTGTACGTTGAACATGGAAATAAAAATTATAACTGATAGATATTGATGCAATCAATAAATTACTGGTTGATTCAATTTATGAAGCGCATCGGTGGAAACATTAATTCACATCTGAATCGGTACTTCACGTTACAACCATGACCACCGCTCTTTTTGAATCGTATTGGAGAGAGAGGTACGGGTTTCGTTCCTGTCGTATTTTCCCCAATAGCGTTGCTCAGCGGGCGTTCCTTATTTACGTGTCCGATTAGATTATTACCTCCATTAAACCCTGATTGGGTTTGTCTTGCAACGACAGCAGTCAAAGGTTACGTAGGTAATTGTGTTAGCCTAATGTACTGGATTGTTCGGGGAGCCGGACTTTCTGTTAGGGGGAATGATAGGTGTCGCCGGGGGAAGTAGTTTCAAAGGACGGTCGCAAAAGGGCGCCTGCGCATGGGATTTCACCAGAGAGAGAGAGAGAGAGAGGAGGAGGATATCTAGAATATTCAGATGGGACTTGGTCGGACTAGAGTCTTCAGGCAAGTGTTTTCGGGGATCATGGAATGAGTGCGAGGGGCCTTGGGTTTTTAAGAGACGTCGCGGGTTTCGTATTTCTGCAAGGGCGAGAAGCAGGGAAAGGGGTTAACAACCATGCGAGCGAGTGGGGAAGTAATGTTAGAGGGTGATGACTTCGACCTCTCCGACTTCCTGTGCGTCTGAAGGTCGCTCGCATGAAGTGTCGGCGCTCCTCAAAGTGCAGAAATGCCCGGAAACAGCGAGAAGGGGATAAACTGATGTCTGCGTTTTCGCGAGGAACTGGAATGACCTAGAGTAATTCAATTAAAAGTGCGCTTTTGGTATCGGTGTAAAAAGGAAATTTAGGTGAACAGCACTAGATTCCAGAGTCGTGGAACAAGATCTCATGTCAACTGGCAGATGTCTGTATCATTAAACGTAGTACACATCCAAATCCACGCTCTCTTCCCACAGATTATACTTTTGCCCTCACTTGAGGACGTCTCATTTCCTGTCGAAGCAATATTGCTGTGAATTTTGGGCAAATATCTGAATTTAGCGCAAACTGGATAGAGTGCATACTGTTAAGATTTCATGTTATCTCCATTCCATGTGAGCAGAATTACATCGTGAAATAAAGTAGGTTAGTGGTATATTGCTTAGCAGTGTTGTTTGCTATTTAGTAGTAGTATTATTTCACTGGTAAAATTGAGAATTTGGAAAACATTGGTGTAGTTTTGAACATGCATGTCTTGATGTGTGCTATGTTCACGGTTTTAGGAGCAAATAATTATTTCAATATGCGTAGTTACCACAGATATTCAAACTTCCATCTAGTTTTTAAAGTAATTTTTGCAGGAATTCACTGAAATTATATCTCATGCATTGAAAAATAGGTATAAAACTGTCACAAAAATATTAATTATGACCAAAAATTACGAGTACTGCAATTTCTGTAAAAAAATGGACAAGGGTTCCTTGTTTTTTATTTATAATAGAGGAAACAACTTTTCCTGATCTCTTCTATAATTTACATATTTTTCTATGCATTATTTATTCAATTCGGTGATTTTTACTAAATTGTTATTCCAAAAATCATTATTTTAATAAGATAATATTTTAAAATCAACGATAAGAGAGGATGAAAACGATTGATAATTATGTTTTGGAATCATCTTTGCCCTCTTTGTCTATGATACTTCTACAACAGAATTTTTCATTATTTTTACTTCAAAGAATGATAATTTAAAGAAGACTAGCTGATTTTTTCTGAAATATTTCGGCTAAAACATTAAAAAATCGCCTTATTATTCGGTGGTTACACCATCATAAATCATTATCCATTATTTTCAGCCTGTATCATTAGCAGAGTGGTAGATTTTTTCATTAATTAAACGACAAAATCTCTGCTATCTCCTATTTGAATATATATTTTCTGTACTTCAACCTAATTCATTTTGCAAACCTGCCCACCTATAGTTTCCATCTTTCTCATTTACTTTTCCTAGTTCGACGGTGTATGTGCGCACAATTTTGCATTGTACCTTATTTATAGTAGTTATCTTTAGAAACAACGATCGCTCTCTATGAAATGTCGGAGAGAAAAAAATTACATAGTAATGTTTGATTTCATTATGGCTGGTTCGTAATGGATATTAGTCGAAGTGATTTTTTTATTTATGGAATACCCTGCGGGCCACGACTAAAGTGTCTGGCAGGGGGTTAAAATACGCCAGACTACCCACGACCCCAAACCACTTTCCCTCCGAGAGCGTCAGACAAACGTTATTTTTTCTGATGCATTACCTTTCGTGGGAAAAATGACAACTTGAATCTATGTGCTTTCCAATTAAGATTTGGAATTTTGACCTGATATCTCCTGCCGTAAAGCGGTGGGTCTAATAACTGATTTTCAACATTATCGCTAAAGAGATCTCCTTCTAATTTATGCCAGGGCTTCAATGTGTAATTTAACCTTTGCTTCATGAGTGACTCCCAACCTAGATCCTGTTATAATTTCCATAGGCTACTATGTTTATCATAACAACGTGTTACAAATCTATCGTAGGTCCTCTATGCTGCATGCGATTCAATACGGTAATTAATCCGACTTCATGAGGATCCCATATACTTGCAGCATATTCTAAATGAGGCATAACCAGCGAAATATAACATTTCTCCTTTTCATTACATTTACCTAGTACTCTTCTAATAAATCCTAATCTTTTGCTAGTTTTCTTCGTATATTCCCCGTATGTGTTTCACCTAGGAGAGGTCTTGAGTGAGGGAGCATTACAGAACTCTGCTTTTTCCTATTTTAATGTTATACCTTTTAAATATTAATGTTTAATCACCGCACGAAATTGATTTTTCTCTATTTTTCTAAATAAACGCAAGTTCGATTCTTCAATCGACTAAGAAAATGAAACCACGTGATGTTTTTACCTCTTCGGCAAGTTGTAAAATTTATTGAAGTTTTTTCAATTCTCGATTAACTTACAACTTCTTGTTGCAAGTGCCTATTCTCCTACATTTCGCTTAGGAGGGCCACCTTGTGGCCGAAATACCCGTATCCGACGCACAATTTCGTCTTTCCCTTTTTTTGGCAACTTTGCTCAATTTGAGTAATATTTTCCCAGAATTCCCTCTTTGAATGTGTGAGTGATTGTTTTCTTGAGTGCTCGTGAGTATGTCAGCTCTGTATTTGTCCATGGCGTAGATTTTATTCCCTTAAACAGTCACGGATAGTGTAGTATACCTGTTCATAAACCCAGGTATCCTTAACGGAGTCCCTCTAACCCTGTCAATGATCCCAATATGGTTTGAGTATTTGTGTCTGTAGCTGATCGCTGGCGAAGAAGTAACATTCCCGTAAACTACTACAACGAAGGGTATTCTGTTTAGAGGTTGGTCACTGCAGTGGAATTCCTTTTCCCACAAATCATCACAGCAAATTTATTTTTCTTTGTGGGACGAATTGGTGCTAACTTATTTAGGCTATTCGAGTTTTCCTTTAATTTGTTGCTAAAATAATTGTATTTTCAACTATTAACATATCTAGGTTTTACCGATAACGCGTGCGTTCTTCATTAGCCTCATCTTTCATGATCTAGCGGGCTTCCGCAGGCAATAGTTTTATCAAACTTGCTTCACTAGAATTGTAATTTTATGTCTTTGTGGAACATGTTCTCAGCGTTGTGGAATCCTTATCCACAGAAATTCAATAGACGGTTTTTATTTACTGGATGTAAAAGATATTAGAAGTGGAAGAGATTATAAAAGAAAAAAATAAATCTGGGCGCGCTAGCCTCTCTCTGGATAGAGGGCGCACTTCATTCTCTCCCTTCCGCCTTAAGCATCCTGGGAACGGAGGAACAGTCCGTTTGAAATAGCGCATTTTCTACCTCTGATTCCCTCGTCCTCACCCCTTTCCCCCACCTTCCCACACCTGAGATCCCTATCTCTCGACTTGCCAAACTTTTCGCCTTCCTTACACCCAGTCTCCAGACCACTTCCGCCTCACAGCCGAGCTCCTTTGCCGAGTATTTCCAAAGTTGAGTTTTCTGAGTACCTGCCGAATCTTCGTGCCGCTCCTCTTGTTGGCCGATTCCCCTCGCCCCCACCCCCTCCCAACTCCCGGGCTGTTCGCTATGTTGGTTAAACACTTCCCTCCAATATAATCTGGAAGTTTGTATCACACCTCGGTACCTTTATATTATAATTCCATTACCATGAAAGAATAAGCTGCTCTGTGGTTATATTGAGAACATGCAGGAAAGTTCTTTGTAGAGAGACTGATAGTTACGAGATATCAGTTGAAAATATGAAATTACACTTATTTTCGGAAAAGAAAAAATAATGAAATCATATTGCTAAATAACTTACTCTCTGGTAATTCTACAGTGAATTCTACCAGAAAAGTTCATTCACTGTAAACGTGCACCATCATTATGAAATCAGTATAAGAAGACGTTGAATAGAGAAAATTATATCTAATGAGTCGTACAAAATGGCTCAAATGAAGTTGTACTACGATAAAATAGGTATTACCAAGAAAATAAATAATAAACCATGTTGGAGTATCCATTTTTTCTAAATGTAATAAAATTAATTAGGCGTGACTATCATGGAATTAAACAGAGTCGAGCGTACGCATGTTGGTCAGGATCTGCATTAAAATTCTGGGTTTCACGTTTTTTAATCGACCCAAATTAAGGTCCATGTCTGGCAATGTTGTGCCCTTTGTAACCTATCGTTAAACAAATGACTACTATAAAAAACATGCATTAGCTCTACCTTCACTTATCAAATCCAAATTTCGAATTTTTAACTCTGATTATACATTATTTTAAAATCTGACTTCATTTTCCCTTGCGATATAATGTTAGTAAGGGTATTGATTTATTATTCAGGCATAACTAGTACGAAAACAGACGAGAAAAAAATAAGTGTTTGATAAACCCTCTTAAACCCCTCACGAAACGACTGATAAAGGGTCCACCATAAAAGTAATGAGCATTCTCTGGGAACATAGATTGATCGTACTTGTAAAAATCCTTAAATTCTTCAAATCACTCTCCGTCTGAATCAATACACTTACGAAAATTTGTATGCCACGTCTGGAAGCCATCCTGAAACTCCTCGACGGGAATGTCTGTCAGGAACGCTGCAACATAATTTGGGATGTTTTCCACGGTCTCACAATGCTTTCCTTTCAGCTCTTTCTTCAGTCGAGGAAACAAAATAAACTCGCACGGCGCCAGGTCGGTATTGGGGATTGGGTGACCTCCCCCTCCTGGATGGTAGTGCTCCAGGCCAGGAAGTTGGTAACGATGAAGGACGTGTGGCTGGGAGCATGTGCCGTGTGGCAGGGCGTGTTACTAAGTCGAAAAACATGCTTCACGCAGAGACACGTCTTTCCGTTCAGTCTACTCGAACCAAACTAGCGACCAGCTGCGTTGGAAGGCAGACCCCCCACCACATTTCCTAACCAATTTTACCATGCTGCCATGGATAGTCGCGATATTCTTAAGTATTAATATTGTTGGTATTCCACTGTTTTAGGTAGGTTTGGATACAATAGACTGAACAACGATATTTTCTTTGCCCCTCTTAATAAAGTGTCAACATGACAGCCGAAACTACAATTATCCATAACTATCCAATTCTGAACTCTTTCTTCCTGCCTTCTTTCCTTAAAGATCTCCCACGCTTTTCCTACCCCTTCCCTTCTTGACATATATTCTCCCTTCTATTTAACACTTCATCATACTATTGCCAATTGAAATACCCTCCATCCACATCCTATGTCTCCTTTGGATTTTTCCAAATAATTTTCCCTCCTCCCCGACAATACCTAGTATTTTGTTTTTTCCTTTATTCCATTTAATTTGTCCCATCCTTCTCTTCAACTACGTTTCAACAGCATCCAATGCTCGACAATTATGTTGGTTTATCGGCCATGTTTCTGCAACATTCAAAATTACGCTCCATATTTCAAATATTAACGTGTCCTTACTGAACAACACAGTGTTGTCGGTCATTAACCGTCTGGCTGCTACTCTTAGACCTATCTGACACGAGAGACATTACCAGGAGCACTTATCATTGCTTCCATCATCACTTTTTCTAGGTATCATTAAGATCCAGCAAATTCTTCCACCGCGTTTATTTTTTTGCAATGGATATTTTATATATTCATGCAGTAATACCCGATAGTGTGACAACAATAAGCCAAAAATTAAATAGAAAAAAGGAAGAACATCAAAAGGGATTGGGAAACATCTCATTTTTATATGTGAATATATTATATATACAGGGTCTCTCCCATAAAATAAGTAGAATAAATGGGGGAAAACTTTACTGCAGATTTAAGTAGAAATTACTGAAACTCCTCGAAGCAGCAACCTTGTGCATCAATACACCGATGTCAGCGCCTCTGCCACGCTTCCTGGAAGGCGTCGACGGGAATCACGTTTAAACATCTTGTCATATGACCTCTTTGAAATAACCTAGTGGTCCAAAATTGCACTCATAGGGATTGTACTTGGATCGTACTATGAGTAAAAGGCCCGTGCCTCGTCATCAGTAACCACCTATTCTAAAATTTTTGGGTCATTTTCACAGTGGTCGAAGAGGTCAAAGGCAAGGTTGTCAAACAATTAGTTTCCGACAGCACCTTGGGTACCATCTTGGCACACCTTCTTCAAGGCTAAATATTCTGTAAGAATGCAGTGCACTGTGGTTTTCTGAATATTGTACCCTTTTTATTTTTAACGTCCTCAAACTTTTGGGTCAATCAGAATTAAGCATGTTTCTCAGTTTTTGCTCATTTTCATCACAATGTGTTGTTTGTTGATGGATTTCCAGGCCATTCCTCATCGTCAGCTTCCTTATTACCCTCCCAAAACATCCCGTGCAAGCAGAAAACTATCTCTTGGGATATTTCATTATCTCATTAAGCATAATTAACCATGGTTATGGTCCCCGACCCCGATTTTCCGAGTTTAACACAAAATTTTATCGTATATCATTGCTCTATGGAAAGTGGAATCGTGAATTTTTGACGCGACCCTCGAACAGGGGTTCAGTCTGACAGCCAACCGCAGATTATAACGGTCCGCGGGTCGCGTTGTTTTTCCAAGACCTTGCACCATTTTTCTCACCACAAATCGTCCCAATTCAGTCGTCCGCTTTGCCAGGAAAAGTCATTTTACTTACTTTTTTGGAGTTTCTGTTTGTGTCGAAAGTAGAATAAAATTGTTAAACCCAAGTTTGGTACTTTTCGGAAAGGAAGGGTAATTAATTAAATGGATAAGGATAGGATGTGTTGATTTAAAGATGGATTTTATGGAATGGATAGCTAAATTATTTGAAATGTCAAAATACCGATATTATATAATGCTTATTTTTCGGAAAAATGGATAATGCTAATGTCCGATCAATACGTAATAGGTAAAATTTTCAAGCTTTCTATATGCAAATCATTTATTTTTATGATTAATTGACATGGTTCTTGAATCCATATGGATGCAAATGGTTTGATGTTTTTACCATTGTTACTATATTTTCTCTTTTCTGGTTAATGTAGAAAATAATTTATTCAAAATATACGGGAGTGTACAGGATTATTATAACAGGATCAAGGTAATAGAATGTTTTCAGGCAACATTTTGTTGAAGCATTCTTATCGGAAAAGAAATACTTCGTTATTCCACATACATTTTCTTTATAAAACACGACCACGGTTTCGAATTACAAAGTACAGAGTGAAGTACTTTAGTTCACCTGATGACGACTTTTTAAGTCGTAACCATAGTCGTGTTTAATAAAATACATGTGGATTAACTAATTATTTTATTCCGATAGGATCAGCTTAGTTAAAAAGTGCATAGAGATTATTAATTTTAATAGTTTGCAGTCAGGTGTTTATTAAGGAACTCTTAAGAAGAAGCGCAAAAAATATCCAAACGCAACTACAGACGTATTTTTTTTTGTCTGCTAATGTTAACATAATACTCGATTGAGATATACCTTTAAGAAAGTGATGCTATTTAGTTTCAGTGCTTTGCCCACATATTACGGTAATTCGGTTATAATCTCCACCATACTTCGTGCAGGAGAAATATCAATCGTAAAGGCGATTGTATAAGTAATGATTCCAAAAGAAGGTGTGATCAAAAAAAGACCGGACTGATATTATTCTTCGCAAAATGTTCAACGGATCGAAACAAGACACAGTGCGCTATCTAGTGACACCTCTACAGACTAAAACGAGTGGTGTTGCGTTTGTTTACGTCGAGTCGTTACGCAGCAGCAGCGGTACGTGTTTTAACCTGTTCGTCGCCGCGTACAACGCCAGAAATGAAGGAGCTAGCGGAACAGCGTGTATGCGTGAAATTTGGTTTCAAAAGTGGAAATTTGGTTTAAAAAGTACGGAGACATTTAGAATGATTCAACAAGCCCTTGTTAATGAAGACATGAGTCGAAGCTAGTGTTTTGAGTGTTCAAGTCATTTTAAATCGGGCAGAACCTCGACAGATGAAGATTCGAGAACGGAGCGGCCTTCCACTTCGACAGATCCCAACCATGTCAAATTGATGTCGATTAACTTTTAAGAGGAACAATGCATGGCGTTTACACCACGATAACGTGCCAAGTCACACGGCGCTGACCGTGACATAGGCTTTCACCAGAACCGGAATTTCTGTGATCCCGCACTCTCTAGACTTGGTTTCATTAGAACTTTTTGCTTCCAAAGTTAAAATCAACCTTCAAATGGCGCCGATTCGACTCCATTGCGGACATTAAAACTAATTGTATTGCGGACTTGAAGAGGATCCCTAAGGCGGCTTACCAGGCAGGGTTCGAGAGCTGGAAGAAACGTTGGCAAAGGTGCGTCGTCAGCCAGGGCATGTACTTTGAGGATGACCGGTTAGATTAAGCTGTATCCGTCGAAATAAACAAGTGATAAAATCAGTCCTGTTTTTTATCACACCTTGTATGCACTATTCAGTTTATTCGAAGTTTAATAAGAATGCCCCATGTAATTTATTTCCAATCAAATATAACCCAATATATTTCCAAGGCGCGAGAAACACGGATGTTCTCCTTGACAACAAGGGGATAACTGACTGGAAAAAATGAGCTTCGACTATTCGTTCAAATAATTCTATTCTATACAATACTTTTACAGTTTAGTAAAAACGGTAAATTGGGGCTCTCTGTTGGCATTTGATTGTTAGGAGGCCAATGAAAAATTAAATTGTTTCTACAGAGTTTCGAACAGAGGATTGGCAAGTGGTTTGATCCGGAATAGTTTGCCAAGAAAGGAAGCTGAGCTACATTCACGATCCTTAACGCTCTCACATCCTACCAAAGCATGTTTACAGTTCAAATTAAGTGTGGCAAATAACATCTCAGTGAGACAAGTCCACTAACTGTTCCATTCAGCACATTCACGCGAATGAATATCGAAATCGCCGCCTCTATCTACACCTTTCTCGCCCGTTGGCGTTATTTTTTTTAAACTGATGACACCCCTTGGTCGAAAGGATGGCGACAAGTAACTATGCCGGAACTTGAAATAAGCTAAACAAATATATTATTTCATATTAAGCCAACTCTGGATATAATCATTAGCCACGGGACACGAACGTATTCGGACTGGACGCCTGCGTTCTTCGGGAATCAATTACCTGCTCCTGCGTAAACTATATATCTTTCTGCACTACACGCCCACATAAATTTCTAAAATATTTTTTGAATTCTTTATTTTTTTGGAATACAAGGATTTTCCCTTTTATATTTACAAATACCAACTGTTCCCTGGGAATGACTCCAGCATTTTGATTAAACTCAGCACATTCAGATATTTGGTATGTGAAATTCATTGCGCTATACCTCTTTTATGATGATATTCATCGAAGGAGTGAAATCCGGGACCAAAGCGGCATCAGATTTATGAATGTGTTACTTACACGTATAAATAAACAAAAGCGGTTTCAATAATTTTTATAAAAGTTCATTTTCTCAAATTTTTTGAATATGACAAAAGCATTCCAGTTGGGCCTCAGTATTAGTACGAGTCTCGTAAAACTCATTAAGAGGGCGGAACTACTTCAATATTCAAATAAAATGCATTATCATGAAGGACGGAGCCTCAGTTGCATTTGTTTAACATAACGCCTTAAAATTATCTGTTCCGAGTGTTTATAAGAGTACCATGCATTCCCATCTATCCCTTACATCACCCTCTGTATCTACCTCGGGCTACACAAGTGGAAGCCATAATCTACTCTTGTCTGCTCCATCAGTTCATGTGTCTGATCCATTGAGTGGGGCGTCTATTATCTTCATGACTCCCTCTTTGAAATAGTACGAATCTTCTTAAGGAGGGTTACTGCCCTTCCATGGTCGCTATCTTAGCTTGAAAAATATCTCCGTTTCGTAATCGGTTAGTTTTCAGCTATTTGTATTTTTGTCCTCTAAATTCTGTTTGGCGTCCTAACGCCCCCCCCCCCAACACGCTCCCTTGTGCCAGGTGGGAAGTAGGCGAATGTATATTAAGTCAATTGTATTTGTAAATTGTCCGTTCGGAATGCGTAGAATACTAACCGGTATTAGGTGTCTGAATTGCATGTGTGCCTGCTCTCTTTTAACGTATTTTCTTGTCCTCTCTGTGTAGGCCCCTAACCATTTAATACTCGTAATAGTAAGGGGGCGACCGGTGTTCGGTCGCTCCCTTTCCACGCAATTATTGATGGATCGCGGAGTGCCAGGTGCATGAGGAAATAGAGGGAATGTTTGTAGAATGACTGGTGACCTACCACCCCCTGCCACACGTCCTTGCGGGGAATTATACAGTTTCTATTTGGTTTGGTTTAGACTTGTCATTCTTCGACGCCGTTATTCTTCGTCGTGTAAATGTCTCTTTGCTAACAAAACTCTTCTAAATTCAAGACCCCCATAACTAATCGTAGTCCAAGTATATCATTGTTTGAACCAATGCGCCAGTTACCATTTGGGTAGCATGGCGGTCCTCAATCCTGTCTTCCTTATACTAATCAAATAAATATTTTATTCAATTAACTCTCTTCTTAGCTGTTGGTTAGTATTGCATTAATATAATAAAATAACACGAATTTTACTCACATCCCTTACTCTTTGTTATCTAAGATATTAATTGCTACACTCTTAAAACATCTTCTGGTAGTATTACACTTTTGTTTTGGCCTTTGATTATTATAAATAGGTACATCTTTTCTTTTACGATTCTTAATTTTTATAACTTAATTTTTCGTTGATTTCTTTCTCGTAGGGAACCTTTTGTTTCCATAGGCATTTACTGTTCCGTAAAATTCCTTTTCTTGGTGTAGGTTGAATATGTCTTTATCTTCTGTTAGCAAATTCAAATTCTATTTTAAAGCAATGGAGAATTTTAAGTCTCTCCTCAGGCCCATATCCTGTTTCCCTTCCGCATACGCTGGCTCTGTGACTTCTTGTTTTAGGCCTCCGCTTCGTCACTGCTTGAGTTATAAATTTTATTTTCTAATCTCTTATAAGGTAAATACACGTAATTACTCATTGTCACCTTGGATCAGTTAGGTTATGACATACATACTTCTATTCTTTCACACGCATATATTCAGGAGAGCGCGGATTTGATCCCCGAGTCTCTCTGGGTACCTGCAGCTCCACCGAAGCTGTATCATTTTTCGTGTACCATATCTTCCTCGGAAACCATAGCCGGGACAGGGATAGTCACTGGCCCTAATACCCTGCTTATTGGCTTATTACCCTGCAATTGTGTGAATTTCACACGCCGAAGAGGGCTTAGTACTGAGTGAACTCCACCATCACCTACCAAACTGACTTTCGGGTTTATAACCGTGTTCACAGTTTTATATATGTACTCGCAATTATTTCTGACCAATTTTCTCTTCTTTTCCTTTTTAATTAAAATTAAAAGTTATTTGATTCTTGATAATATTATTACATGTTAATAAATATATGATATATATATCATATAAATATTACTTCACTGAGGATTAACTTTCAAGATCAAAGTTAATATTATTTTTTTGTGATTTAAGAGTAAACTTTTTTTGCTTTAAACACACAAAGATGGCCAAGGAATAAAATTCTCTAAGGGATTACCAAAATTTGGATTCGCATAATTGATTTAACAAGGCGAGGAAGCAATATTTCCTCTTGCATGCTCCCCATAGGATTCTCTTCCTTCCGCTTTTTTTACGTGCCGGAGTTAATTCACTCTTGATCATTCACCGTCATTTTTCGCTTCACCTGTACTTTCCCTTCTTCCTCTTTCTCAATAATTTCAGTTTCTCTGAAAAATTCAAATACAGAAATTCTCTTGCTTCCACTTGTTTACCTTGATTAAAAAAAACCCTCTGGCCCCGTTCCCTCCCCTTTCGTCCCAGCAATTGAGCAAACTTTCGCTTTTTGGGACCTCGTCGGTTCACGGCGATGAAGTTCTTGTTTGGTTCGGATTTATTGGTTATTTATTACTTGAGGGACCTTCGGAAAAGCTGGATGACTACATTTCGTAGAAATGTATGCTCCCGGGAGTCGTTTGAAAGATATTAAATTAAATTAAAATATAACTTCCTAAGAGACTCTTTGCCGTTTGAATTAGGATATTTGCTTTCGAGTTGAAGCCAGTGATATTAAAATCATCGGGAACAAAAAAGACGTAAGCCTTTGATTTTTCACCAAATGTTTCATCATGCTTAAATAAATACGTTCTTTTATGAATTTCTATGTTTTGCTATGATTTGTAAGTATGCCAATATTAAACCAGAAAAAATATTAACCATTAAGACTTCGGAAGCATTAATCAATTGGATTACAAGATATATTGGATGAATATAATCTGTAAAGGTTATAAAAACTCAATGAAAAGATTTACCTGATAACAAATGAAACGTCTTCATCGATTCGTATTGAATGGTTACCGATGAAATTTGAGCCAACATTTAGATGTACGTAGTATGAACGACTCGGATTAAATTGGATTTTTCCCCCCAAAATTTAAACTTCATTAGATTTTTATTTTATATTTTATTCTCGTACCCGTAATAGTGTCCAAGTGTGGGGAATAAAATGCTTTATTTTGGAATGCTTCAATTTGGAGTGCTTTATTATTTATCCTCTCAAGATCTTCGTATTAGTTTCGTAAAAGTATTTGTTTCCTTTAAGCCTTTGGTGTTTTTCTTTTTATACATTTTTGTGTACGGCTCGATATACAAATGATATTCATTACTGCGTTATAGTACAGAAGAAAGTCTTTTGTGCTTCCCCTTCAAACGCTGTTATTAGTACGATATATTCCCCCAGGATTTCCTACGTCATTTCTTTCCATCCAGCATGTGTGTCATTTGTTGCGACCTCGTCTCCATTGGCGGCTGAGGCCGCTCACTTGTGACGCAGGAACTCCTCTCGCAGACCCATCGACGGGAGGAGTGGGGAGCGTGGGTGTGGTGCTCGGGAGCGGGTGGGAGGAGATGTGGAGGAGAGATGGAACGTTTCGACGCGTCACCACCAAACTTCCTCCCTTCACACCACTTTGGGTAATTACCAAGGGGCTTTCGGCCCCTAAGGGACCTAGTGGGAGGGAACCATCGTGGTTGTAGCCAAGGGAGGGTGTTAACTAATGAGTTGCAGGTTTCGAGAGTAACGGCTGTTGGACAACTGCGAGGTTCCTCCAAGGCGCCATGGGACTCGCCTTTCCTCCACTTCTTCCAACCTCTCCTCAACTTGGAAGGCGATCATGCCACCAAGGAGTAAGGGAGGAATGGAATAACTAGAGGGGAGTCACTAAGGATTTGAGATGAAGTAAGGAAAGGAAATTAGCAAGCACATGAAAAAGGAGAACAGGGATAATTTTAAGTTAAACACAGATAGATTGGAATAATATTAATTGAAAAAAACCCTTTCGGTCTATTTATTTTTCATTTTTATTTTATTCTACGGTTTATGTAAACAATATCGATTTTAATGTAGATAACTTATGCAAAATAAATGTAGTTATCATGGGAATGCTATTTTGAACTCTTCATTCGTAATAATGAAAATCTTAGTTATATGATCAACCCTGATCGTTTCAATTATATTCTAACATAAAGATATTAAAATAGGACTTAAAAGAAGAAAACATTCAAACTACCTTAAAAATTAGTTGACACTTGTTCTCGAAAAATATGCGGAGAACAAACGATTTTTTTAAAGAAATATTTGTATTTTTTTCGAATATAAATCTATTTTTACCGTATTTGTAAATACCTATAGGGTTTAATGGTATGCGTGGGTATATCTAAAATATGGGGCTAAAAGCCTGAAATAAAGGTTTATAAAGTAAAATTATGCAATTGAGAAATTAATCTACGCTTGTTCCCTTCTGTAGTCCCCATGTAAATCTGACAGACAAATTTTGCAAAATAGTTCATTTTCTCTTTTGTTCATTTTTCCAAAATATTATTTGTGTTTGGTTATTTTTCCCGAGATGATGTTCCGGTCCATTTTATGACTATCTCAATTTTTCTTCGAAACTCAAAGTGTAATTTCCCCGAAGAGAAATTACAGTTTTAATTTAGGCAAACCAATTAATAATATCTTTTACTCACGAATTTTATGGGATTCAATTACCCAGTTTACTCATTGATGAATATGAACAAAATAATGATCAAGCCTTTTCAGAGTTAAATTGATTTCTACAGATAATGTAAATAGAAGGTATATTTAAATTACCTAATCGTAATTCTTCTTGCTATTATTTCCCATTTTTACGTTAAGAAAATCGAATATTAAGTTTTTTTCTAGCTTAGAGTTTTACTTTTGGTACAACAATGATATTTATAAAATAGATCTCCAAATCTCCTTCTCTGCTTCTCTTTAAAGGTGTGAACATACGTCCAACTTGTTCTTTATGTTCCTCAGTTGTAATGCTAAAACGCTTTCCTCCTTAGCCATGATGAATGATCGCCAGTAGTTCTCCCCAAGGGCTTCCGTTCCAACCTCTCGTTCTCTCTTCGGGGCATTCATTATCTGTCATCGTCATCTCTCTGGCTCTTCCTCAATCCAGTTCACACGGCTTGCACACTTCCCCCAGCCCGATCCTATTTTCACTTCGTTAGTTGCAAGTAATCCTATCAATTCCTTCCCTTTAGCCTTCGATTCAGCTGTCTTCTTGTCACAGCCAGTTCTTCCGTTTCTTCTTTCCTCCTCTCAATCTGCCTGCTCAAATTCTCTCGAGTCCACGCCTAAGTTTTCATGTATTTCGATTGTGACGTGTTTCTACTTGTGTTTGATACTGTATGTATTTACGCAATGTATCACAAACCTACACTAGTAGTTAGTACTGTATTTCTTCTCACTTTGTATTGTCACACATACTCGTCAATCGCTTTTATGTTTCATTTAGAATTATTTTATTAAGGAATTAATATCGTGTCATTTTAACATGCCCAGAATAAGCTTGTATGGAAAAGATATACCTGCTTTAGTTAAAATTACCCTTGGTGTAGTATTTATACTGCGGGGAATCAGGTAAATGTGTATTATCAATGTTTCTGGAAGCTATTACATTTGTGGAACAATGAGATTCAGTGGATTTTTCGAGAATTGTAAGTGCAAACCACAGGGGGTATAGAAGTGGTAAAGAGTGAATTTTACATTAAGCAAAATAAATTAAAATCGACAAATCGCTGACCTATGAATGGAAGTTATTCTCTATTTTTGAAAAACATTTTTAATTTTCAATAAAAAGCAATAAACGGTGGCTAAATATATTTATGAGAAATTTTTCTTGCTAAACGTATTTTAAGATGCATATCAGGGAAAACTTTAACCCCACATACCTGGGCATTTACGAAGGGTTGGGTGAAAATTAAAATGAAAAATATTAGCATCTAGTAACAGTCTTCATAGTGCGGTTATCTTTGGGAGATAAGAAATGTATGTTTTGATCGGCATATTAGACTTGGCAAAAAATTTGCATTCAACTTTTTGAAAATATTATTACTTATAAAAATTAATTTAAATATTATTTTCACTATTATTATAGTTTTTCTCCACATTGTTTATATTTCATCAACCAAAGCCTTCAAAAATGAATACCCTGGATACATACGTAGTAGAAACACTTGAAAAAGCATTTGCCAATGAGAACAAAAACGTTGGCCTTTTAAAAACTTTAATTAAATGTGGGGATGAAAGCTAACATTAGTGCTCTTCATACCAGCTTTTTAAATTAAGGATTTAAGAAAATAGCATTACTTCCATTGTCCAAATCTATTTTCTTTATTTTATTATTCAAGATTGGGGAAAAAATAAGAAAGATTAGATATTGAGTTAGCATATGTGTGTATATACATACTCGTATGCACACGCACACACATATACACACACATATACACACACACATAACTTACGTGAAATTTTCAGGGATGTGAATAATAATGGAAATGAAGAACGCACTACCTGATAAGAGCAAAAACAAATAAACACACAAAAAAGAGACACTAGTTTTCGTATTTTCGATAGCCCAAGCCATCTATGTTTTCGTCTTCATACGCTAGTGCTATATATATATATACACAAAAATTATTTATTTTATCATCAAAATTACACCCTTATTCATTCATCGAAGAAACAGATACACAACTAGGGACTGAAATTGTAATATGCAGAAAGGAACAAGGATCGGAATGCAAAGCGTCCGTGTGTGTTCTACGTGATGAAGAAAATTGGTAAATAGGGAGGTAGAAAGAGATGGTGGAGCTGGAGATAAAGAGGAGTGGGGTGGAGGGACAAAGAAGGAGCGGTGGGAAGGAAGAGAGTGTAGAAGAGAAGTGAGGGAGCACAAAAGGGGAGAATGATGAGGCGAATGAGTTCCGGGCGACGGCGGCGGGAGGGTGGGAAGAACGGGAGTCGGAGCGCGGAGAGTGCAGGTCGGATGGAACGTCCGTTGACAGATAATGCGGAGAGAAAGAAGGAGCGGAGGGAAAGGGGAAGGGCGGGTCGTGTTCTGGTCGTGGCAGTGGTTTTTGTGTGGTCGGGGGAAGGGAGAAGAGAGAGGGGCACGGCGGAGGTATGTCTGCGCGTCCTCTGTGGCAGGGAGCGCGGGTTGGCGGTCCTGTGTACGGTGTAGGTGGAACAAGGGAGTTTGGGCTACCGGGAGGGATGGAGCTCGCTCTGCAGCGAGGGAGAGACCCTTCATCTGCTCAAAACGCCGTCCTCGCCACCCTTACACGAGCGCACACACGAGACTCATCCTCCCTCTCCATCAACCAAACCTTTTCTAGCCCCGCCCACCGAAACTCTTTCCCACGCCGCTTTCGAATTTTCAAAAAATAATGATAAATAAAATCTCTCCTCCTTTGCTCTATCTCCCTGCCTTCTCCTCATTAAGTTGATGACGAAGACTGCATGGGGAGCGGATTTTTTCACTCCTACCCCAATCTAGCTTGAGGAAAAAAAATACTCATAGTATTGCTCACATGAAAACGCTCCCTCGTGTCGAGTGATTGGTAAATCGTGATTGTGAATCATATACTTTTATCGTGTTTGATTGCAAGAAAGAGTCAGAATATGTTCAAACGTGAAAGAACAGTTAATAAGAGTAAGTAAGTGAGTAAGGGTTTGGTGTTCAATGCATTTGGAATATATTGGTTCAACCGCACCTAATATGTATGTTTGTAAAAATTTGTGAACACGTGTAAGATGCATCTATTTTCCTAAATAAATGAGCTAAATTACCTTAGAGAGTTAGTGTTCGACGTTTCGGTTGGTAAATCAATGTCCACGTATATTTTGCTTTGGGAGAGTAAAACTAATTAAGATTTTTTTATAAATAGGGTTTATATGATTTTGAAATTTATTTTTTTTGCGTATGATTACAAAAAATTCTTTTAATATTTTTCAATTACAAAAATTAAAAATGCTGAACTTCATACAATCTTTGTAAGTAAATGGTTAAAGGAGAAAATTCTGTACATATTCGTGAGTTATCTCGCTTTGAGAGACATTTGCAAAGGAATAAGAAGCAATTGAGTGACATGTCATCTGAGTAGACAAGCTAAGAGCGTGCTATGAAAACGTGTGCAACAAGCAGGAAAAGAAACGGATTTTGGAGAAAGGGATGGGATGGAATAGAGGAATGCAGACAGAATGGGGAAGTAAGTGGAGGTAGTAGCTCATAAATTACAAGCAGCTGAGCCGGGGAAGGGAGGAGAGTTGGAGGGACGAGAGAATAAAGGTGCGTCCGCCCACGTTAACACCTCATAAAGGGGATATAATTCTTCAACCGGGGAAACGATACTGCAAAGTATTAAAGAAATTTTCTGAAAGAGAGCTGACCAGACTGGAAAAATCCTGTTTCCAGGATCTGTGAATTAGAATGGAAATATATTTGATAAAGTTTTATTCGATGGATTTTTGTTGACTTTATCTTGTTTGGTGCACTAGCTTGTTAAAACAATAAATTTCCAATTCTTCAGGTTGGAAAGCAATATATAGTATGATTATTTTATGGATATTTATGTTGTGCCACTTATATTCTAAATTTTCAAATTGAAATAGCACAGGTAATAGTAACGTTGAGCGATTATTTTATCCCTTTTTTATTTATATTTTTATGTAAAAACTATGCACCGGGTAACTGAAATTTAATGTTAAATTCAAATAGATTACGGTGAGTGAGATAACTTGTGAATATGATTACTACCACTCATTCTCTGACTATCCTTGAAAGACGGCAACCACGCGCATTTATGCAATGTGTGAGACATGCTTTCAGGATACAATCTTAATTTCCATATTTTCCTTCTGCATTTTATACCTCCTAATAGGCAAATTTTTGATTATTTAGGCAATAATAGGCTAATTAGTTGATTATTTGAAAGGCATCGCATGGCTACTGAATAAATTATCTTTTTCCAGCAATTTAAGAATTATTGTTCTTATATTATAGTAAAATAGTTCAAAGGGAAAACAAGAAATCAAATAATATGAAACTTTAAAAAATAGTTGTAAGTAATTGAATGCTATTAAAAAAAACCATAAACACAGTAATCAACCCGAAGGTCGATTTAGTAGGTGATGGTAGATCTCACCCATGTACTAAGCCCGACGGCGTGCGAATATTCACACATCAGGGTAGGGGGGCCAGTTCCTTTCCCTGTGCCGGTTATGGTTTCCCAGAAAGATCTGGTACCCGAAAAATCAACTAGCTTGGGTGGAGCTGCAGGTGCCCAAAGTGCCTTGCACGGGAATCGAACCCGGGACCCTCCGGTCAGTAGTCCAATGCTCTACCCACTAGACCACCGCGACCCGCTGAATGCTATTAAATGCCCTAAAATCATAACATAAATATCCACTCTATTGGATATGAAACTTTTGCTTTTTGGGAGTAACTTGACATTCTAGTGATTAATCGGCGAAAAACTTTTAAAATTATCGAATTACCAATGGGAAATGAGTTTTAAGTATTCATAGTATTCATTCACCTTTAATTTATATCTTACCATATAATGAATGAAATACATGCATGGTTAAAGGGTTAATATGACATAAAGAGACAACAGAAATGTTAATAAAAATACAAACTAAATAAAAAAATGTTAAATTTTCCTAACTCTCCACATTTAAAATTAATATGTAAAAACACTAGGTTCTTTGTTATCGTTTCTCCTCTGCTCTCGAAACCAAACGATCGCTACACTAAGTACGCTAATGAATTAGGAGAAGCACTAATTGATTTAATATCATAGTTTTAACTAAAAGGTATAATTTTAAAGAAAAAATTATTTTTATAGAACTTTTAATTGTTATTTACTTCAGTTAAAATTCTTGTATGAAACAGAAATTAAAATTATATTTAGATTCTAAATTAATTCGATTATATTCATTATTTTTTCACAGATTAAGTTAGGTTTTTGGTGAACACAGAAGGATATGACTGTGTCCCTCCCATTACTTAACAATCTGACGTCAGACATTACAATATACCCTTTTTCAATTCCGCATACTTCGTTCCTCCATTAATTCCACCCAAAATATCCATCCTTTTCTTCCCCTCACTCTATTGCTAATTAAATCGTAAACATCCACATTTCCAGCGTCTTTAAAATCTCCTAAGTTTCCTCTCCTACCACTATGCCGAACATTTCTTCATTTTTTCCATTCCGTCTAGTTTACATTTTCTATCATTCTCAACGCCCACTTTTTCAAAGCCTCCACTTTAACTTTTTCTTATAGTTTAACTACCATGTAATGTACCGTACAAGATCTCTCTCCAACCAACATTTCCTTATCATAGTAACTAACCGTTCATGCCATCAATTTCCTCCTCCGTGTGAAAGCTAAGTTCCTCAAGGGCATTCATCCTCTCATGCTCTCACCATTTTGACCACTTCGGTCCAGAAAACATAAAATGTTCCACTTTCTTTAGTTAATGAACTCAAAATTTAATGATTAATTTAGCCTTTCTCGAAAATTCTTACCCTATTCTCATCCCCTTCCTAGTGTCGCTAGCATCATTTCCTTCCCTCCTAGGAAGCTTCTTTGCATAAAAAAAATGGTCCTTCTTACCGAGTCTGTCCCAAAATTAAGTACAGTTCGCGTAGATTTAAGAAAAATGTATTGCTGATCAAAGTAAATACAATTATTAAAAGTCTTCAAGAAATCACCCTTGTGCATCGACGTACCGATTATAGCGCCTGTGTCAGTCGCGGTAAGCCACCTGGAAGGCATGGACGGGATCATCTTGTTCAGGCAACTCATCACGGCCTCTCTTTGAAGTTATTCAGAATTCCAAAATGGCTACCTATTAGACTAAACTAATGAACTTTATTCTTGGAAACAATGAGAATTTCGGCGGTACCTCATCAGAGCTGTAGGATGGCTGAAGCGAGATTCAAGAGATAGGGTGATATCATCATAAGATCAACCTTCTGATCTTCCGACAGTACCTCGGGGACGAACTTGGCACATAGCTTTCTCGCGGCTAAATTGTGACGCAACATAGTTTTGGGGATACTGCTCTCTCTCTCTCTGTCTCTCTTCTGCTAAATTGACAATCGGAAGTTGGTTAGAATCTCTTTCTTTTTGCACATTTTAATCGCTCTGTGTCATTCTATGACGTCCAGTGGGGGTTCTTTGTAGTCAATCTCCTCTCTGTCCCCCATGAATATGTTTTTTCAGCAGAAAACATTCCATGGGACGTTACTTTATTTTCGTAAGCACCTTTTATTGGAGTCATTAATTCCGAACTCGGTTTTCTTAGCAAAACATAAAATATTATCGCGATCCATGGAACGTGGAATCCTGAACTAGTCTCGGGGCCTTCTAAAAGGGGTCCCTGTATGTTCCTACTACTTGGAAAATCTTGGCTTTAAACTGTCATTTTAGCATAATGTTGCAGTTTCCCTAGTTTTTGCCTCCCTATATATAAAAATAATATATATATATATTTTATTTTTATTTTCCCCACATGTCCTGTGTTCGCCTTTTATGTGTTTTCCTATCCCCTTTCCTTATATACCTATTTCTATGTTTTAATGAATATTTGTGCGCCGTATGGCGGGATTTTCAAGTTTGAATATATATATATATATATATATATATATATATAAACACAGTAATCCCAGTTTATATATATAATGTATATATATATATATATATATATATAAACACAGTAATCAACCCGAAGGTCGGTTTAGTAGGTGATGGTAGAGCTCACCCGTGTACCAAACCCGACGGCGTATGAATATTCACACATCAGGGTAGGGGGACCAGTTCCTTTCCCTGTGCCGGTTATGGTTTCCCAGGAAGATCTGGTATCCGAAAAATTAACTAGCTTGGGTGGAGCTGCAAGTGCTCAGAGTTCCTTGCCCGGTAATCGAACCCGGGACCCTCCGGTCAGTAGTCCAACGCTCTACCCACTAGACCACCGCCACCCCTTTTTATATATATATATGTACCCAAGCAATTGTCTCTCTGGATAACCACATTGCCGTGTTGTAGTGCCATCTATCGATTTCTTCCAAAGCCACTGCAGTTAATTTTTTGTGATTCAGCACAGTAAATGCAGTAAAAAATGCACGCCAATTGCGAGTGCGTTGCATGATTCAAATTTCATGTGCAAAAGTATAATCAGCTGCTCAAATTCATCAGGAGTTGTGTTAAGTTATAGGGCCTGGGGTAATGAGTGAAGGAACGGTTAGACGATGATATCCGGGTGATCTGCGGCCTAATGGGAGAGCTCTGGCTGATTAATGTCCTCTTTTTGAACGCACCGTCATTTACAAGATTTGCTATAGAGACGCATATCACAAATTGTATACAGCATGGGTACGGAAAATGTTTACCGACCAACACAAAGAGCAAAGGCTACTGAATAGGCGAGCATTTTTGGTCCTCTGTCTGCAGACGAAGGTGGGCCTTTCCCTTTTCTTTCACTTGAAGTATTGGCTTTGTGGACAACGATCTGAAGACGACGAGGTACTCAAGACCTCTTTTGTGAACTGGTTTAATTCCCAGGAGGCTAACTTCTATTCTGAGAGGTAAAATAAGTAAGTGAAGCTTTCGGATAAGTGCTTGGATCTTAAACAGAGGTTATGTAGTCAAGTAAAGTATGTAGGTTAGTAACTAAAACCTCAATGAAAACTTTTATTTTGAATTATATTTTCATGTGACCAAACGGATCTTACTTTTTGAACTTGCCTCAATTAATTCTTAATTTCCCAGATCACTTGTAATTTCTAGCCATTTTCAATCAAATGCTGAATATTATCAAGAATTGACAGACCATTACTTCTCTCTGGGAAAATAAAGTAAGCACAAAAATCAAATGGGAAAATTTTATTTTTCATAATATATATGTATGTTCATAGACGTACAGAGTTAATAGAACATTATTTTACCTCATTTACTGATGGATCAATACATTTTTTGATTAAAATGATGCTAGTAGTATAAGGTTTTGTAATTTCATCATAGGGAAATTTTTTAACAATTTGTAACTCATTGAAAAATTGAAACGCTTTCTTAACCGTATTTTTTCATTTAACTTTGACTAAAATAAGTTCATGTCCTATGCCTTAATTCTTAGTGGCTCCCTTAAATACGCTCTTTTGAAATAATTTATAACAAACATATCGAATAAACAAACATCCTTTTGTGTCGCCACAGAAACTGTTATCGTCTCCTTCTCTTATATTTATACAATGCTCAAATTATTATTAAAACTAACTAGTTTTTTGCTTTTAATTTTTAAATTTCAATTACTCTCATTAGTTTAATCCATATTGTGGAAGTAAATTTTTAATGTCTGATATTAAGAGAATTAGAAATAACTTGAATATTATGTGGAGTAACGCCCTCTGTGATAAATAGCTAATAGTTTCTGCAAGCACCGAGCAGTTCACGATAGGTCCCCACAAAACATTTGCAGTTAGGTCTTTGATAACTACTTCGCATTCCTCCAATAAAATCAAGGCTTAAACCATTGAAGCGACGGTTGTCCTCGAAAGGTTCGTTTACCTGAATGCCTACACGTTTGAGTACCAGTTCTCTTCTTCTACACTCAGCCAACTTCTATTCTATTCGTCTTCTATTCAACTCCATCTATTCTTGCAACGCTCCAGCTTGTCTGCACCACGGTTGCAGGTGATCCAGGAGACATACACTCGTACTTTTAAGGTTCAGTCATTCCTTTTCATTTCGCTGTACCACACTTCACCCCGTCTAAATTTTTGACCGGCTCCGGTGGGGGCGGGTTAAAGTCCTCCTCTATCAATCCTAGAGACGAGAGTTCGATTCCCACCTGGGTGGGGTTTTCTCCATTGAGGGCTTAGGTGTTCGTGATCGTGTCCATTGTTATCACTGTTAATAGTCCGATGTAAAGTCCAAAAGTGCTGCTTTCCCACTAAGACTAAATAAATAAACTATTCTTTCTAGTCTGAAGAAAAAATTTGAAAAATTTTAACACTAAGTATTAATTCTCCATTTTTGTGAACCATATTTTTCCTCATTAAATACAATTTCATTCTTATTTACTATTTTGCCGATGACGTTTTCGCCTGCAGAAATTCTGATAAAAAATAAGTCTTGAAATTTTAATGGAGTGTTACGATCAGTGAAAATATCTGCAAACCAGGTGTAATTAGTCTGGTAGGAATTCAGTGTTTCTTGAAAAACAATGAAAGCATTAAAATATAAAAACAATCTTACCAAGCTATAAAACGTTTGGACTTAGGTGCATTACATCAGTTGAAGCAAAGAGGAGCACTTTTTTGGAGCCGTTTTGTACACATTTTATTCCGGCACTCCAATTAGTGCAACTCCATTGTATGAAACTAGAAATTATAAAAGATTTAACCTGGAATCGAGTGCTCTTGTAATGTGTGTCCAACGTGTATAACAGCGGCGCCTTAAAAACCTCGTACTAAGCGTTAAAAAGATCATTTTGATGACTTCATTTGGATGACTTCACTGAACAAAAGCAAGATCTATGTTCATTAAATCAATAAGTTGCCTTAAAATTGATGAAATTGAGAATTTCATTATAAATGGCACATAATACGAGTCGACAATTCTCCTTTAAATAGGCATGACGGAATATTAATGGACCTTATGTAATGGATAACGTGGTTGAAATAAATTTTACACAATTTTATTTTTTATTTTAAGATCAGTGACAGAATCTTAATCCAAAATCATTCTAAATAAATGGTATTAAAATGCCGTTTGGCTTAATTAAATCACTTTTTACAGCCATGCAAATATATTTATTATTATTTTGTATTGTATTTGATATTATATGTGTTATTTAATTGTTTATATTTTAATGAAAATAATTATTTCCAGTTTCCGAAAGCGGAATATCAATGCGACAGTAACTTTTCCCGATGATATGATTCATTTCATGAATCCTTTTCGTCTAATGAGTTGGCCTAATTCCATTTACGAGATTGACCATTTTGAAGAGTGCATTTTTCCATTACTGATTCTCTTTTGAGAAATCAGTTTTGTGATGTTCTAATGCTTTCTTTTGGGTTGGATTATTATTTTATGTTTTAAAAAGCGGAATCTTAATTAAAACCGAAGAATTTAGTCCAAATTATATTCCGCAGAAGTTAAATCCGTCTTAATTATTAGCAAAATATTAGTAAACTAAGTGATCGGTAAGGTCTTACATGTGTATTTTTATATTAAAAATTAATTGAAATATAACAGTCGATTCCGCAAGGTCCTATAACATTTTATTTAAATGATGATTGTTTAGGTAATTGTTTTATTGTCCTTACGTTATTTTAATTATCCTATCATATTTGTATCCGATCAATAACAACTGGAAATTTTTTCAGTTCTTAGGTTATCATTTTATGTTTCCTTTTTTTCACCTCTCCAGCCACCATTCCATATGTCGCTGGTACTTTACCCTATTCGGTCGCGTCCGTCGCCTATCAATAAATGGGTTGGAAAAATGGCTCTCAAATGAGTAATTTATCAATTTTTTACCGAAAGTGAAGGCAGTGTTTGCTTTATTACCCAAAGTGAAGGCAGCATTATTTATATGATAGAATGAATAGGGTTAATCATATGAACGTGTATCAAGGCCTTTTGAGGTGCGAATTTTATATGTGAAGGCAAGCATGTTCAAGTGCTTTATGTGATTAATAGTGTTGCATACGCCCTTCGAAGTCAACTCCACATTTCAACTATTTTATAAATTTGATTTTGGACCAGTTTGCCTATAACTTTTATGGTAGAATTACAAAAAATAGCAGCTTGTGAAAGTTTTATTTCTTTTGATGAACGTGATAGTCCAGGTTTTTAGCTTTAAACGCTAGAGGACTCCGGCTCTGTTTTCATCTTCTTTGTGCTACCACCAGCTTCATGCTAGCGTTGTAATTTTTTCATTATAAGGGCATATGACACAAGCGCACTGAGTACATTGATTTAATGCATCAAGTGCCAGAGATGTAATAATTAGAATATGTAAAAGAAACGTTATAGACATGAAGGAGGAGAATCATAAACAAAGGAGTCCAGATTTTAATGGGCCATAGGCATCATAGGTGTGATATAATATAATGGAAAGGAACCAGAAGAAACCAAATGAACTATTACGCTATCCTCGCAATCGATGCTATTGATTGACGTGGAATACTACAAGAGAGAAGGATATTTATGTTAAAAAGGTTGACTGAACGAGCGAGAACAAGTCATTTCGAACAGACGTAATTTTGGCATACTATGCTGAAATGTAAACGCGTATAAATATTCCCAGTTTTGGGAATTATTCTGTGTGTACTTATAGTTGCATATTTTATTATTTGTTTTTCGTGAAATCCAGAAAATAAATAATAAAAAAAACTATACAATGGCTGTGTTAGAGCAAAATTACTCAAAGTTGGAGAGAATGCTCAAAAATTTATGAGAAAATTGTCAGTAGTGTCCGATTATGAAGTTCCAAATAGTATACATACACATATTGGATTGTCCTTCGATGTAGAAAGTTTCATAAAATGAAATTAGATTACCTTATGACTTAATCAGTAAAAAGATATACTTTTTGAAATTCAGTATTTGGGTCAAGGAATTGTTAGTTATCAGGCTTGAAAATATACATCCATTTACCAAGTGTTTCATGTGACCGGCATGCAAATGGACAAACCAGTATACTTCTCATTTTTAGCTTATTAATCAATAATCGATATGTCAATTCTCTGATAGAACCCCTTTTGAATTAGTAAAATTAGAGTAATTCAAAATCTTTGGGTTCGTTTTGTTTTGAGTACCACACACGAACTTGATAGCTAAATACATAATTCTAATGCCATCATATCATGTACTTAAGCGATCTTCAGGTTATCTATTCAAAGTAATGTTAATTATACCCTATTTTTGATAATCGTTTGATGCATATGTTACGTGAGGGCCGGAAAGAGAGAGTTAACATTGGGAAGGGAAAGCTGCAGTCAAATTATTTTCGAATGATAAATGTAATTATGAATGCATGTGTCTGCATAAAACCATTACACTAGCAAACTAAAAGGGAAGGCTTTAACGGCATTGGCATGCATGATATCAGAATACATTCAGATCTTATTTATTTATTCACTTTTAAGCCAAATTAAATAGTTGGGGGTATTATGTTCATTCAAAAAATTATTTTTCCTACTGTTATCAAAGAAATACTCTTTTATATGATTTAGAGGGTGTTAATGTAGAGAAACGGTTGGCTCCTGGACTAGGGGTCATTGGTTTAAATAAGGTCTGATATCCTTTATTATTCAAATAGGTGCTATATTTAAATTTCTAACGGTACCATATTTGGTTAATACATATTAAATCAAGCCCGAATGATGGAAAAACGAAATGATACACCCCTCCATCAATGAAAATTGTATTTGGCTTTAATGGTTATTTTGGGGTGCGTTTTGCCCTCATCCAACCAAATCTGTCAAGTAGAATACTCTATTGTAAATATTAATGTACTGGATCACGAGCTCCACAGTATTTTCTCCACTTCTGTCTAGTCTTTTAGGTAGTAATGTTCTAATTTAAGTGCTACCATTCGGTTGTAATTTAAAGAGAAATTCGATCATCATGTAGCCAAATCCATTTCATTCGCTGAAAACAATTCAATACGATATAAGCGGAGAATATATGTAAGAAAAGGGAAGGAAGAGATTAAACTGCTCCACAGAATCCTCAAGCTATCATTAGAAAACGTAGGAGCATTTGTGGAGTTGGTTGAAGAAGACGACGCCAAGGGAAAGGATTTCTCAGATGTGGGAGGCTTCCTAAATCCCCCGCCATTTCCTTTGAGCCATTTCCTTTGCTAAGATACACATTTAACTCCGTCCTACGTATCACTGGCTTCCCTTACTCGCGTTGCCTTAAAAATTTTCATTATGTAAAAATCATGCAAAGTAAATTTATTTATGCGTACTCGAGATTACAGGTATGTCTCGTAATTAAAACTACGCTTGATATCTTTCCATCATTATATTATAGGGTGAAAACCATAATCCTGATCATTTTTGTTAAAAATACATTAAATAAGGCCTGTTTAATTAAAGATATCTGTCACCATGTATCAAAAGTTGGAAATTTAACGGTAGGATTATGAAATTTATAAAATAACAGATTATAAAAAATATTGCACAAACATTATCAAATGTTTGTATGATAAATATTAATTCTTTTTACAGTGTGTTCTCGGTGAGTCATTTTCTATATTTTCAGTATCGACTGTGCGGAACTCAGATTCTTATGGAGATAAAAGAGGTTATTATTTAAACATCAGCGCTAGTAAGTTCTGAGTTATCTGGATGATTAACGAAGGTAATACCTTATAAATATTATTCGACCCAACATCATCAGCGATCTCTCTACGTGTGATTCGGCGATCGTTCATAGCCATTTCTTACACTTTTTCCACGTTTTCATCGAATTTTGATGTGCTGGGGCGTCCAAGGCGTTCGTCATCTTCAACGTCTTCACGGCCTTCTTGGAAGCGCTTATACCACTCGTAAACTCTTGATTTACTTATAGCAGACTCACCATAGGCCTTTGTTAACATTTCACACACTTTGTTACACTTTCATTCATTTTTTACGACATATTTGATACAAATTCTTTGATCTATTTCTTTTAACAAACGAAAATCGCCTAGCTCATAAAATACGCCTAACTTTAGCAGCTGTCACAAACAAAGTCCACAATGAAAACAGCTGAAAGTTTTATCATACTTCAGGGGCATGTATACCAGCATAATAAAAAAAGATTTGACAATCGCACTCTCCAAGCCCGTGAAATGGAAAAATTCTCGTTATTTTTTTTAACAAACTTCGTTTGAACTTGAACACACATACCACATATATATTCTTTCACATGGAAATAGATATAAGGAAATGGGATGGGAAAACACATAGAAGACAAGCACAGGAGAGGTGGGAGGGCGGATTTGAGCAGATCAAGAGCGGAAAAAATATTTCCTTCACCGGGACTCAAACACCGGACCTTCCACTTGCCGGGCGAATGCTCTACCAATTGAGCTATTACGGAAACCTTATTTACTCTGAGATCTGCGATGTTTTAAAGAGCCCAGGTGCTCCGATTCATTGGCCAAGAGATGGCGTTAACTATTTCACCCACCAAAGGAGATATACACACACAAGAAGAAATACATACATACATATATACACACACGAGTTAAGCGAGAAACACCACCGGAGGAAATATATTTTTTTCTGTGAAGAGAAAAAGTAAGTGAAGTGTTGAAACGTGAATCATGATCCTGAGAGCTGCATTTTTGGAACAATGGGACAGATGAAGAAACATAAAAAAGTTTTTGAAAACACTTTTTTGAAAACATTGAGCTGTTATGTGCTGTCACTTAACTAACAAATTCCTCTGTCGTGTCTGAGCTGTCCGCAAGAGTCCTTTCTTTTTTCTAGATTTTTTTCTTTCCTCTGTTTAAAATCCCGACCGATTTGCTGTAACTTAGTCATTCAGTTACTTACACTCTTCCATTTAATTGAATGTTTTGTTGTTTTCTGAAGAATTCTTTTAGTTAGGTTTTAATAGTCAGGATCCAAACTTTTTCTCAAATGTCTTCATGAACACAGATCGTTTTCCCTTTCTGCATTACATGTTTGAATTTTTTTCATGTGTAAATATATTCCGTATGGACACATCTTATATGCTTGTAAATATGAGCACATTCATCTTGTCTACTACGTTTCAGATTTAGAATGGGATGAAAGTTTACCCTCGCAAATTCTTGGGGGGTATATTTAAAACGTGAGTTAATTAGCTAATGAACTAATGGGAGAAATGGGTCAATGGGGGTGATAAGCTTATGGAGCTAAAGGTGTCAAAGATTTAATTCAAATGGATCATCTTATATGTTGGCGAGTTTTCGGACAAGCTAGGCTGGCTTCATGAAAAATAGTTGTTTTTCCCAAGTCATTTGATCTGTATGCATAATATTTTATTTATTCATATAATTTTGATTCAAGTGACTCGTTATTCTTTATACATTACTAAGGTTTAGAAATATTAAACTCAAATGCTGCATATTGTAAAACACATAAATTTAATTAGAATACCATAGTTCATGATAAAATCAGTGGGCCTCTCAAGGGACATTATTGTTTCTTGAAAGAAATATTTGGCGTAATTAAGATAATTTAAAAAAACTTAAAGAACATGAACTTAATGAGATCTAGTAGATGTCTCAATATAAGAAATGGAAACTACGATGAAGCGAATAGCAAAATTTTTCATTAATAATTAGGTATTTGTTAAAATATATTCTTGTGGTACTTTGCGTTGAGTAAATTATGTCATAAACACCAATTCGTTCTATTGATTTAATAAGCATATGTGCGATATATTATTGGCGTATATGCTATTAACACAATTTACATTTTTAAGTAAAATGAATCAAACTAAATGTTTTATAGCATTGAATCCCAAAGGTTTGAATATGAATAAATTTCTTTAATACTTAGCCTTGGCTCAGTGAAATTGGTTTTAATGTGAGCATATGTTATCACATTATTATTGAAACTGCACAGTCAACTCTAGAGATAATCGATTTGGAAAAAAACTGCTCCGTATCAATCAGTTTGAATCCACCCATACACGTCATTGATTCATACCACGCAAGAAGGTTTAGTGTGCCTATTATGAATCAATGACGTATTTTAAATAAACTAAGGCATTATTCCTTCCATCTTTCCGACTCCTTTCTCTCGCAGTCACCTTACGACTCATTCGGTTAATAAGATGCTCTGCTCTTTTTCCCTAAATCAGAGTGGTCTTCAGTATACGAACTCGTACTTAACATGATGAGTTTCATAGAACTCACGTTTTCTATCTGCTCATTTCTCAGTGTTTTCGAGGCCTGAAAACAATTGAAACGCGAAAATTTCAATAAGAAGATAGGAAGAGGACATCGAATACGGTTAGTTTTCAAGAGGAGAGCCTTCACATCAATCTCGTCCGCGTAAAAAGACGTTCCCACCCTTTTTCTCCTCTGAGCTCTCTCCGAGTCTCGTTCACCGTCTCCTCCCTCGTCCCTCCATTCCCTTTTGCCCCCACCCCTGCCCCCCGCCGTCGCATTGCCCCACCAACCCCCGCTCGCCCGCCTCGCCATTCGAGTGAGAGAGCCCTCCTCTGATGGTGATGGGGAATTCATGTTCCAAAGTCAATGCTCTCCACCCACACTCCCCCCTGCCTTTCTTTACTTTCTTCTCGGCCGCCCGCCCTTCTTCTCACCCCCCCCCGGTTCCGTCCTCTCCCATTCCCTCCTCCAGCCCCCTCCCTCCTACCATTCTTATTCCAGTTTCCCTCCCTATCCCTCACCCTCAGCCCACTTTACTCTGGAGGTACGAGAGCCAACTCCTTTCCTTCGGAATTCTCTTCCTGCTGGAAGGTAGTTCCGCTTTATGAGAAACAGAAAACTCGCGAGGCATGGTTTTTTTAGCCGCCAGAGTTCCGGACACATTTACCGTCAAAGTGCGGAGTATGGAAAAGAGATTGGAAGGGGCGGCGGAGTGTGGAAAAGAGCCAGAGAGAAGAGAGAGAGGGAGAAAGAATGCGGAAACGGAGAGCTGAGGAAACAGTGGGTGAAATGGAAGAGATGGGTTGCGAGGGAAGACGCGTTGCGAGTATTTGAAGGAGTTGAAGGATGCTCTGAGGGGCAAGGGAAATGCTTTTTATAATAATATTAATGGAGGATTTAGCTTTTTTTGGAAAAAACTCATGCACGGAAAAAATTTCCAGGATCTGGTTGAGTAGCTTTTTTTGATTTTGAGAAAATGACTCTGGGCTTACATTTAAAATTGAATAAACTTGTATTTATGTTTGCATATTTAATGAGTTTGTAATTTTCTACAGACTAAATTGTAAGGTACAACACGTTTCAGCTAATTTTGGCATTGTCAGGTACAAGTTTGTTTCACTATGTAGAAATATGTATATGTATATATAATATATAATTTCATCGAAGTAACACAGAAGTGTTAAATAAATACCTTGAACAGCAACAACAATATAAGAACATATAAAAATAAGATTAAAAACATAAAAAATATATACTGTTTATACATGTAAATATATACGAGGCGTGTTCATAAAGTAAGGCCCGTTTGGTCACAGGAAAAAATATACTCATAAGAAACACATTTTATTGGCACTTTTAGTTAGCTACAAACCTACTTCACTTATCTACATAATCGCCGTTCACTTCTAAGCATTTTTCGTACCGCTGCACCAGCTTCTTTAACCCCTCTGCATAGAAACTCGCCGCCTGAGGGTTGAACCAATCGACAACGCCATTCTTGAGTTCCTCTTCGGTTTCGAAACGTTGTCCACCGAACCACTCTTTCAAGTGCAAGAAGAGGAAGTAGTCACTGGGTGTAAGGTCAGGACTGTACGGTAGGGTTTAAAGAGTTCCCAACGGCCCAAAAACTCTCGTCCACTGGACATTCTTTGCTCTTTGTGGTGGTCGGTGAGCATTTTCGGTACCCACCTTGCGCGCAATGTGTGGTATCCGAGGTTTTCCGTAACAATATTGTAGATAGTAGTGCGTCCAAGTTGAGGAAATTGTTCAGCCAGGCCATTAATTGACAATCGACGATCACATCGCAGTTTTGTTCCACTTGCGAAACAATTTCATCGGTCAGAATACTGGGCCTACCACTTCGCTCTTCGTCATGGACATTTTTTCGTCCATTTTTAAAATCACAGCACCATTTTCTAACCTTTCCTTCACTCATAACTGTAGTTTATAAACTAGGCATAATTCCCGATGAATTTCAGTAGCCAACAATACTTTTGCATACAAGAATCGTATGACAGAACTCACTTCACAGCTGGCGGGATCAAAGATTGTCGCGGACATTGTTGTTTGCACGCACGGACAAGCAAACAACTTCTGAAACAAAACAAATGCTGCTATAGCTTCTCAATGAATCAGTAGATGGCGCTGCAGGGGCAAAACTGTGTTCTGAAGCACCAATATTTAAATATAAGCAAACGGTACTTACTTTAAGAATACGCCTCGTACATATATTTCTGTAGGTGATGTAGAGTTCGCGGTAGTCCAGGGGTAGAGTGTTGGGCTACTGACCGGAGGGCTCAGGTTCGATTCCCGGACGCAAAAAACTGACTGTTTATGTGTTTCACCGATTGTAACCCTTATCACACCCGCAAATAGCATGGAGGCGAGAACCCACGAGATGGCGCATATCTGGGTGCTCCGGTCAGTTAAACTTCCCGGGCTGAACTCATTCGACTGAATCCACCAAATAGTCGCCTACATAATCCCTCTTCTCCCCTCTCCCACCCTCCACACATATCCTCTCCCTTCTTCCCCCGAGAGCGGTATTCTGATGATGACGATCGTGCTATCGAGACGTCACAACTATATTAGTGAGTGCCCTTTCTTTGCGTATCTGTACTTTAATGTTTTCATCATTGTTTTTATATATTTCTGTCACCACCAAGACTCTACTCTTTGAAGTAGCACCCTTATGCGTCCACACGCCGCTGCCAGCGGATTTCCTACGCCTCTATACCTACTGAAAGGCGGCGCCCGGAATGCTGTTAAGCTCACTCGTCATTGCCTATTGTAACGTTTCCGCCGAGCCGTGGTGACGTTCTTCAAGCACGGATGTGAAGCGGAGGAATAGAGGCTGTAGGGTGGCTGAGGCAGGGTTGCCACGTTGTCCCGAGTCAGGTAGCCCGTTACTCAGAGAGAACTCACGGCACCAACTTTGCACATGCCTTTCTCATGCCCATGTTTTCTCTCGCAAATCGATGGACACCACTTTTTGGGATGCCTGGCTCATCAGAAGCCATGCGAATACTTAATTTTGCGATCCCTATCCAAGAAGCCTTCATCTTCAGAGATTTCCGTCTTTCTTTCGTCGTGGAATGGCAAGGCAGGAAAAGGTTTGCGAGAGGAAGAGTTGAGAGGGGAATTTATGGAAGTGTAGGAATAACAAGCAAAGTTTTGGGAGCGGAGGGGGAATGAAAATATCTGAAAATTGGAGTAATAAGTGCCTGATATTGAAACCAGATTCAATTCAGGAATCAAGGAGCCAAATAAAGATCGTGTCTATTGTTTCTATTTATTAGGGATACTAAAATGGATACACTATAGCATTTATCAAAGGGAGTATTGTGTTTGGAGGCGTGTTTTCGGATTGGAAGCATCCCGATCAGATAAAACTTCTTGCATGAGGCCCGATGGTTCTTGATTCTCATATTTAGGAGTCTGGTATTTAGGAGTGCAATTTAGAAGACAGGGTAGAGTTGGAACTTCAGAAGGTAAATTACATTGCTGCAAGTGCATTAGGAGAAGGGAAAAAGATGGGGGAGAGTTAAAAAGTGGATCGGAGAGGACTGGGATCGGGTTTTGAAAATAGGACATTTGTACCTAGGTTTATTGAAGGTAATGGGGGTGACTTTGGGAAGGGGCGGGGATTTAAGGAGTGAATTGGTTGATTTAAGATATAATAAGTTAAAAGTATCGGAGGGAAATTTATATATGTATATATATCGTTCTGAGATTTATTTCCTCCTCTTCTTGAGAAAGGTGGGTTGACCACCGAAAACTCGAGACCCAGTGAGTTTCTCATTTATATGTGTTTCTGTGTTTGTGTCTATTAATGTTCCATTCCATTTACATTACTGTTCACATACGTGAGAATTTCACAAAAGTGATACATATACACAAATATACACAAGGAAATAGATATAAGGAAAAGGGACAGGAGCATATATAAGAGGAACAGGATAGGGATGTTGGATGGGATGAAGGGAGGAAGTAAGTGCGCAGAGATATAGAGGGACCAGATATAGATTATGTTGGTCGATTGTGTTTTGTTAGGAGTCACAAAATATTTATTTTGGTAGTTGTGTCCATCCAAAAACCTACCTTAACCGGTAGATTACCTTATATTAATATATATGTGTATATATATACATATATATTAATATAAGGTAATCTACCGGTTAAGGTAGGTTTTTGGATAGACACAACTACCAAAATGATTTGTGACTCCTAACAAAACACAATCCAGCAACATAATCTATATCTGGTCCCTCTTTATCTCTGCGTACTTACTTCCTCCCTTCATATATATATATATATATATATATATATATATATATATACTCTGACTCAGAGTCTGATCTGAAGAAGGCCTGAAGAAAGCTTAAATCATCTACAGTGTGAGTGTCCTTTTACGTGTTATCCGTTTTATTCTGTGTTCTATTGAGCCGTCCAAAAGTTATATTGCTCTCGTAAGTACTTCCGCATCATCTATATATATATTTATATATATAGGAAATATTTTTACATTTGTGACCTGCTCAAATTCGCCTTCCCCACCTTTTCTGTGTTTGTCTTTTATGTTTTCCTATCCCCTTTCCTTATATATCTATTTCTATGTGTGAGAATAATATTTGTTCGCCGTATGGCGGGATTTTCGTGTTTGAATATATATATATATATATATATATATATATATATATATATATATATATATATATATATATATATATACACACAGGGTTCGTCCGGAAAATAAGTGTACTGAGCTCTGCTGAGGAAAAAAAAATTATTACACTTTTACATATCTTAAGCTAATATTCCTCAAAATAGGACTCTTGTGAGTCGGTACACTTGTTCCAGCGGCGTTCCCATTCCTTGAACGCTCCCGCGAAGGCATCATCGGGAATCTCTCGAAGACACGTCGTCACGGCCTCTTTGACGGCGTCCAAAGTCCCGTATCGCGTTCCTTTCAAACTCCTCTTTTGTCTTTGATTGAGTCTTTGATCATCACTGAGCACTTTCGGCACCAACTTTGAACAAATTTTTCGCATCTGTAATTGGTCCCTAATAATCTCGTGTACTATTGTTTTTGGCACATTACACTGCTCTGCTAACATCCGAACACTAAGACGACGATCAGAGTTCAGTAAATCGCGAACTTTTCGCACATTTTCGTCGGTGAGTGTCCTTGATGGGCGTCCAGGCCGTGGTTCGTCGTCGACCTCTTCTCTGCCGTCCACGAACATCTTGTGCCACCGAAAGATCATGTTTCTGGACCTGGCTGACTCCCCATAGCAGGGGTGGTATTCCTCCCGCTCTCATCGTTTCACAAAACACAAAACAAGTAACGAAAAAGGCAAAACCGACAGCAACAAAGCAGAAGACGCAGAAGAATAAGACCGAGTTAGTTATAGACCGAGTTTGCAGCGTAGTCATAATTATAAGTGATTTCGTTCGACGTTAAAGGACTGAAAAATTAAATAGTATATAGCAAGAGACGAAAAGATGGAAGTAATAAGTTTCGGATCTATGCGAGGTAAGATGGCAACGGAATAGGTAATACTAGTAGAGATAAAATCAGTACCCACGAACTTGGTCATTGTTCAGTTTTACATGCCACCAAGCAATCATAACGAGGGAGAAGTCAATAGGATGTTCAATAGTTAGGAGAACAAAATCACGTGTGTTCCCTCAGAAAAAATTTAATAGTGATGGGAAATTGGAATGTGACGGTAGGCAAAGGAGAGATGAGATGGGAGACTACGGTTTGGGCACGAGGAATGACTGTGGGGAGAAAGCATTTCAGTTCTACAGGAGACATGGGTTAATCAACTTCAACACTTTGTTTAGAAGCCACAAAAGGTGTAGGTATACATGGAAAATTCCAGGTGGCTCAGGAAGTCATTAGTTTGATTTTAAATGGGCCAGGCTATATTAAAGAATTGCTTGATGAATTCGCGTGATGAATTTATGGACTAAATTTTACCATTTATGAAAGAAGAATGTGGCTGGATTATTTTTTGAGGTCAGTATTAGTTTTTATTCCAAAACAGGATACATTACACAGGCCTACAAAAAATTTTTTTTTGGTGCCGGGAATCTTTGTGCTGATTTTAACTATATTTGTAGAGCTGAATACAAATATGAAATCCGTTTTTATTCAACAGCTCTACTTTTTTAGACATGGCACATCTTACGATTAGTTGTTTTAATATTTGATATATTCCGGCAAATAATTTTCAAAGTTAAATAAATCTATAAGTATACATGGGAATATATGGTAAAAGAAAATAGGAAAAATATTACAGACTTTGTGAAACGTGCATACTTGGGATACTTTGGTGTTAAGCTTGGTGACCAAGATAAAACATGGGCACCGCATTTTGTGTATAAAACATGTACTGAACATCTGCGGCAATGGACAACAGGACAAAGGAAAAGTCTAAAATTTGGTGTGGCAATGGTGTGGAGAGAACCTGTGAACCATATTGACGACTGTTATTTTTGCATAGGAAATGTTTCGGGAATTAATCGAAAAAAATCGCCACAAGTAGACATATCCAGATTTGCCTTCAGCTAGACGCCCGGTACCCCATTCAGAAGAAATACCGATCCCAATATTTCAGACGTTACCAGATATATCTAAGGAAGAATTTGAGTTATTTGAAAACGTTTCTCATTCTATTGACGATAGTGGTAGTGACTACGAGGGGGTATCAACAATTCCTCAACTATTTAATCAAGATGAACTAAGCGATCTTGCCATAGAACTGAAATTATCGAAGGAAGCATCCGAACTACTAGCATTAAGACTGCATGAAAAGAATTTACTACAAACCGGTACAAAAATAAGTTTTTATCACACAAGGGAAAAAGATATGCTACCCTTCTTTACTCAAGAAGACAATCCTACATTTTGTTTAGACGTTAAGGGTCTTTTGGAAAAAATGGGACTACTATCACAATATGATGCTAGTGATTGGCGTTTGTTTATTGATAGCTCCAAGCGTAGTTTAAAATGTGTACTTCTTCACAATGGTAACAGGTTTGGCGCAATACCAATCGCTCATTCAACTAAAACGAAAGAAGAATACGATACAATAGCATTGGTCTTACAGAAGATAAAATACCAGGAACATCGCTGGGTGATTTGTGTAGATTTAAATATGGTGAACTTTCTTCTTGGGCAGCAAAGTGGCTACACAAAATATCCTTGTTTCTTGTGCCTCTGGGATAGCAGGGACAGACAAAACCACTGGATTAAGAAGGAGTGGCCTAAGAGAGAAAACTTGGTTGTTGGGAAAGAAAACATCATTGCTGAATCTTTAGTTGAAAGATTATAGCTGGTATTTTTGAGGGGTCACAAATCAGACAACTTACAAAGGATCCTGCTTTTGTCGAGTCAATGAATGAGATTGAAAAAATTAGTTGGATGTCATTTGTTGAGGTCATAAAAAATTTTCTAGGAAATCACAAAAGTGAAAATTATATTGAGCTGGTAAACATTATGCTCAGTAACTTCAAATCACTTGGATGTAACATGAGCACACAAGTTCACTACCTACACAGCCACTTAGACAATTTTCTTGGAAATTTAGGAGACACAAGTGAAGAACAAGGTAAAAGATTTCGCCAGGATGTAAAAACAATGGAAGCTCGCTACCAATGAAGATGGGATAACCATATGATGGCAGATTACTGCTGGTGCTTAAAACGAGACTGTTTGAACAAAGTGCACTCAAGAAAATTGCGCAAAAGAAGCTTCCGATGTGTTGGTGATGTTTTTGTGTATTTTTCTTTTCAATTTGTTTTATTACAGTAAAAAATTTTAGTATTTGTGTTCAATTGTATTGTAAAATTCTGTTGTGTTTGTGGGTGATTTAACACCCCTAGAAATAAATCAAGTCTTTATATTTAGTGCGTTTTATTATTAATATAATATTCCCATATCATCATGTAGAAGTTTTTTTTACGTAAGTAACAACATATTGAAAACTATATCTGCTAGGAAAAAACTAGTGTCATAATTGGATTCAGCACCCCAATTGTTGTTTAAATCATCATTAAATGCTCCGGCACCAAAACCACTGTTGGCCTGTGTTATGTATTCCTATAAAGGATACATAATGTTTGGACAAAAGAAAAATAAATTAATTTAACAAGCAGCTAAAGTGGTTCTCAGTATCATTTAGTAAAGTATAGAGAGCAGGTCAAATGATTATACGTATAATGATGGATGATATATTTGGGTTTAGGAAAGGGATAGGCACGCTTGATGCCAATGTAGTTTGCCTGTTTACGTTTGGAGATTAATTGCATAATGCAAAGAAGCCTCCACAAAGGCGGAGTTATTGACATTAATGCGGAATAAGAATGTTAAGAAAATGCTTGTTAATACTTTGATAAGGACCGTAGTTATGTACAGCGCGGAAAAATGGTGGGTTAATCAGGATGATAGGCATAGATTGGAGCTTTTTGAAATTTACTTGTCAGAAAAATGAAGATGATGAAGTGGACGGAAAGGAAAACAAATGAGGAAGTACTCAGTATGGTGGGGGAGGAGAAATAATTATTGAGAGAAATCTGAATGAGAAGGGAACGGAAAGAGGGCAACCCTAGTAAGAGATTTAGGCAGAATTTGAACGATTCCCTTTGATAAATAAGTAAATATTATTTATTTTGTAATTTTTACAGTAAATAAAAATTTTCATCAAGTTCTGCGATAATATTTAGGAATAGTGATGAGAGAGCGTAAATAGGGTCGAGCGCCCACTCACTTGGAGGTAATAACCCTGCTATGGCTTTTCGGATTAATCCAATTGTAAATTTAAAAAAAATAATATTTATTATGTAATGTTGACGAGCGCTGTTAGTATAACTTTATTCACATTTTAATGAAATAATTCCTTTCTTCAAAGCTCGTTTCCGATCTTATGGCTTGTTGAGTCCATAAATATCGTCTCATATTCTTCGTTCTTCATCCGTAATGACTATATTGAAAAAAAAATGAGTTCCAGATCAAGTGATCTAGACCGTAGAAGTTGTTTTCTTATATGTATTTCCCTTACCAATTATTTTATTTTGACCAAATATCTTATATACCCTGCCAGTATTATTTTTTATATCTAAGTGGTATCTCTCTCATGCGCCGTTTAACGAAGAGATGGTTAATATTTCGTTTTAGAAAGTCGACAGAGCGGTTTTTTTGAGGATAGGTTAAATAAATTTTTAATGATGACAACACTAATGAATGAAAACCTTCTCACATTAAATACAAGGATATTTTTAAAATTTTGTATTATGAATTATTTTTCGTTTCCTTCTACGGTATACGTGTATATGTCATTCAAATTATATATGATTGATTTATGAAAAAATTTACACTCGCATTTTCTCTTAGTTCTGACATGTTTTCTTTTTTCCTTTCAGTGATATCAGCCATAAATCTGACTTGAGGAAAAATACTGATTGATTGAAAAAGCATAGTTTATAGCATTGCTGGTCTGGTTCATAGGATTCACTTTTTCTCTACTCTTATTGCGCAACGCATACAGCTGTTTAACCTCGTGCCAAAGAATTCGAGAAAGGTAAGTACTCATCACTTCCAATCACTTCCATCACTCTGGTTGAGCGAATTACGGAATAACGTACATAATATTAATTGTTGAATTTTTTAACCTTATCATATTTTATCTATATTAATTTAAGCATTCGTCGCCTTTACCACGATAAATACAAATTACAAGATTTTTGCCATCAAAATTGCATACTCTCTATCTAGTTATTCTCTAAATGGTGCATATGATATTCAGCAGATCAACACATTGTATATCTTCTGCAAAAATTACGTGTAGCATTTGCAATCAAAAAGAAAGCAAAATTAGGATGTAAAATAGTATACCCTTTGTATTTTAATGAAAACATATTGGACGAGTTCTTTTTTTTGGCCATCTGAATTTGCATTATGGATTAAATCTTGCTGATACGTGAGCTGGGTTCTCTAAGGCAATTGGTAATACATTTTGACTTAAGTCTCTCTTAATGCATCGGCATTTTATTCCTTCTGACAAAGCTAGGAATTTTTTCTATGCTTTTTTCTTGCATTACAATTAAGTAGAGGACATATTTAAAATGAGTTGAAAATGGGTAAAAATCATTCATTTCTCCCTTGATCCGCCATCAAATATCTGTTATTTACATCTATTGCCACTTTCTAATGTATTTTCAATTCAACAAAAAAATTGGTGACCAGCGCAGAGTAAAAACATCGCTGTCAATCAATCAGAGGATATGGGAAGTTTGTATGCCTAAACCGTAAACGGCAGAATCGTCGGTGAGTTTGCTGCTGCTGATCCATAAATCTTTGGTCCGTCAGAAAATGACCGCAGGGTACCGGAGCGATTGCTTGGAAGCAAGAACAGGAAAATAGCATTACGTTTAACAAAGAGAAAGGTAACACCTTTAGGGAAAAATGTCGACAATAGAACGCAAAAAGTCATCTACGAAGGCAGCGCTTGGCTTTTTCCTTACCATGCCGCAGTGACCCATTTAAAACGCATATCACTTTCGCAAGCTTTCACGTTGAGGTAACGACGCTTGCTCTCTCTCTTTCTCTTTTTGGTGAAACTAAAAACGAAAATAATATGGTACTTTGAAAGGATGTAAAAAGTACAATATATATAAATAAATATTTCATATTTTTACGAGAGGGTGATTTATAATTAAAATTTGTGAAACCCTTGTGTTATAAAATGGTATAAAATGCCATGTATGCTCCATACGTGTATCGTATGTCTTCAACACCCATTTTTGACAGTAAGGAAGAAATGAATAGGTAGACAGAAGACAGAACAGATGGTTAGCAGCGAAAGCATGCGGAAAACTACAATATTAAAAGAGAAGCTAAAGAAGCATCCCTACCCGTAGATAGATAACCGCTGATGATGAAAAATTACTTCTGTGGAACGTAGAACTACTCTGTTGTTCATTAAAAAGTAGATATTGATATATCATTCATAAGCATTACCTTATTTCGATTCAATACTTTATGGATAGGCTGATGGTTGTTATTTTCAACTAGTAATCTTTAGTAACGACATTTAAAAACCACTTCCAGTTGGGATTATCTGATTTATAGCGGTTATTAGTTGAGATTTTATAATCTAAAGGACACCTAAGCTTGTAGGAAAAGGAATATAAAATTTTAAATATTAACTTCGATTTATTTCAATCAATTTAGTTGATTTGTAATAGCATATCCTTAATTTACAATTTATTTACGGTTTTTTTAATGTAACATTTTTTACTTGATTTTTCCAAGCCTTTTTGATGCTCTATTGTTTTTCTACCTTCGCCATACATTTATTTTACTGAATCATTCACGGATTCTACTTTCGTGCATACATGCATTTGCTTTGTACTCGCTTCCTTCTTTGACCAAATCTGCAGCAGTTTTTTTCCAGTGACATGAATAACGGGCATCTCGTAGCTTTAATGTATTATTAAATTATTCATGTACTTAATCGTTACGCCAAACATATTAAACCCGAAAATTTTAATCTAGCTCTTCCTTTAATATTACTGTTAACTTTGATCGAATCCGTTTTACTTCATTTGGAGTCCTAATACTAGTCTGTGATTTTTTTTCGGATTTTTCGCTTTTTTATGGAAAAATTCTGGGGTCTCAGGGAAAGGAGCTGTTAATGCGGTGATGAGTGAATCTCAGACGCCATTTCAGGGATAAGTGATATGTTAGCTGTAAGCTTGCTTATCAAATCAGCCTTTGGGTTAATTACTCTAATTACACTAATTTCAATTTTAGGAAAGTCATAATCGTGCTCCTTGTTTATGAATCTTATCATCACTTATATTTGACTTCATCATTACATGAATTACGTATACATCAAATGACATAAAATCCTTGTTAAATACACGGAACATAAGCAGCTCTTTTGCGAAATTGCTGCTCGTATCTTAAATTGAAATTGATGGGTAAATGCTTTCAGTGATGATAAAAAATAGTTCATTTAACCAGTCATAAGATTTGAACATTCATGGCTATCCTTTTACATTGACTTGAGCGTATTATTACCTCAAAATAAGTAAGCAGCATATTTCTTTCTCATTGAATTAAATTTTCATTTAATACTTACATATCCTGTGACCATATATTTGGAAAAATGAAGCAAATTGCCATGAAATGAAACTAGCTGAAGAGAAATTGACAAATTGGATCGAGATTCAAAGAGCAATGGTCGAAATGGTCCTCGTTCTCTTTCAAATATAGCATCATGGAGAAAGAGCTAAGGCGAGATAACCTAAGAAAAAAGTTGTTGTAGAAATACGTGATGAGAACTCAAAAAAATATTCATTAGATGTGAAAATGTTCGCGAAATCCACTGCCATGACAGATAAATGGAGACACTGGGATGGAAAGAAAGATGAAGAAGGGAAAGAGGAGACAACGAGCGAAAGGCAAGTGAGAGTTAGGGATGGAAGGAGAGAAGAAACGGAAGGCGAGCGATAAAAAATTGGTGGGAACCTAACCGGTTTTTTCTGAAGGCAAAAAGTAAACAAATTTCACAGTGATGGCGTGGGCGTGTTGTTTTTATAAATGTATATAAAGGCTTTGGAGGTAAGATGACGAGACAGAGCTTGACACCGCAGCGCAGCTGTCGTCGGCCCACCCTCCATCCACCCCCACCCCTCTTAACCCCGCCGTCCTCTTGAATGGATAGGGCCTCGCTCCACCACGCAACGTCCTCCCAGGGCCCCGCCCCCACACTGCGTCGCCACCGAACGAGGCCCCGTCCGCCTCTCTCTCTCCACGCCTACCAACTTCCCCAGTACTTAACATGTGGCCCCATCCTCGTGGAATCTGGGAGTGACACTTTTAACTTGCCATTAAAAACAGGAGGGTGCCTTGTCGGGCGAAAGGGTGGGATATAGGTAGAGGGGAGGGATGAGGGGGGGCTGAAGGGAAAGTGCTCTTCGTAGCCTCGGAGCAAGAACTGTGGTAAATAAAAGGACTCAAAATTGTGCGGGAGTAAAAAAAACGGGCTACAAGAACTTGTGTCTCCGATGACAGCGCACGCACATTTCATATCCGCTGACGCAGCATAGGCCAAGTTGAAGGCTAGCAAGCGGCCCGCGGGCCAGGTCGACTCCTAGCGATGCGGAGCTGGGATCTGTTGACTACCTTAGCATAAAACAGCAATTACGGTATCGATGTAAGGAATGTGTTTGAGAAAATTAATGGGTGAAATAAATTTGAGAAATACAGGAAGTCAGCTCTTTTAGCCACGTACGTTCGTCTCAATAAAATATAGATGTGTATTTTTCCCTTGCGCATGTTCTCATAAAATACGTGCGTGGAAACGCATAACATATGTCTGTTGAATTTGGTGTCGATGTGGATTACTTTGGACCAGCCATACTGGATTGCGAGATAGAAAAGACAAAGGAAATGGAAAAGAAAAATTTTGTGGATAGATGATTTGCACGCAGTCCTATTATAGTCTAACAAAGTGTGTAAGCATAATTTATAATGGGCTATATATAGTATTATTTATAAGGAAAAAATTTACCCCTTAGACTTCTTTGATTAGCATTGACATCCATCACAGAAAAAGTAAATGTTGGTGCATGTGATATTAAATGACAGTTTGATTTTAGCACATAGCAAAGGAATTACTACCGACTTAAGATCACCAAAAATGATGAATAAGAATTTACATGATTACTTAGGGTAAGACACATTTATTTTTAGGAATGATAGGAGTGCGTATGAGCCATAGTAAACATTGAGAACACCGTTAGAAAGTAATTTGGAATAAAGTCAGAATGTGTTTGTTTTACTGATTCATTTAAAGAAGGATTTTGGCAGTTTAAATTGGTAAGAATTAATGAACGAATTGCAGAAAATATAAGAACATTGATTCGAGTTCTAAGCACGTTCCATCCCTGAACATGGATAGTTTTAGTTTCAGTTCACATGTTCCATTCCTCTCTTACAATATAGTTTGCAGTAAGTGACAGGTCTCTTAGGGTATTTAGGCTGGGAGCCACTTAAGATACAAAAAGAACAAGCGAGACTGACTTTATAAAAGATTCAGAACGAACTAGTTTAACAATGACCCCACACTAGTTATAATGGCCCCACAATACTTGGGTAGTTCAGACCCTAAGGGTAAAATAATGGAGATGGTTTTCAGTACAGATGAATACAAATACTTGTTATTTTTTCGAACAATCAGAAATCATTACCTTAAGAAACCGTATGAATTTTTGAAATATTAAAAACATTTACCTTACAAGTCGGAACAAACATAAATATTGCAAGGACATCAGGTATATTTCTAGATGCATGTTTATGTTAGTTGGCGGTTTGTTTATTTGCATGTTAGTGAGTTGTAAGGGTTTTTCCATTTGTATCCCATGGTTTTTTTGTGGATTGTACGCATTTGTGGCTTTTGCTTGCGGTTTTTTTTCTTTTTCTTAATTACGGGTGGTGCCCTAACACCCCCCGCAACACGCCCTTGCGGCAGCTTTCCGGGTATCAACTAGATTTAGATGTAAAAGTTAAAAATTAGTTGTCTTGCAGTGAGGTCAGATAAAGGAAATGGTAAATATGTTATGGGAAGGGATGGATGCAGGGGAAAAAGTAAATCAGAATTAAATTATATAGGACCATTTTCTTAAGTTATCGTGCGTAGTTGTACTGGAGATCATGTCCTGCATTCAGAATGAAAAATGATCCATTGTTGGAATATATCCGACCGTTAGTTTGAGATCTTATGCGCTACAGTAAAATAAATTGCATAAAGAGGGGAAAATATTATTAGCGGGAAAGTTAGTTTTGAGGAAACGTACTCTCCCTATAATCATGTACTTTTTACGTGACAAATAACCTATGTATCAGTGATTACAGGGGTATATTAATATAAAATTGAAGCACAGGAAGCTACACAGTCTACTTTAGTTATTACAACACAAATGTAAACTTTAATATTTGTTTCCTATTAACGAAAGGCCTACGTACCTAATTAACGAATATGAGGTAATTTGGTAACAAGGAAAGTTCCTTTCACGATTTTAGGGTAATATGGCATTGGAGCTGTTTCGTAAGTCTATATGTTGTACGTAATATAACTGACTGGAGTGTTCCAATTTTTAGTCAACCTCGGACAAAACCCCAGGTTTACACAATCCATGATGATATGATTTTCTACGTTCCAGATATTTCTAGGAAAACTCAGTTGGCGCAAGGTAGAAACCGATCGGCTCCCTACGTAAATCTGATGAGTGACTTTGCTTGCTTCACTGAGATAAATTTTATATGGCACTCCGTGCAATGCAAAAGGATTTCGTCTCTCAGTCAAAACAGGCAAACATTTAGAGAAGGTTGAATGCGTCATAATTCCGAGGTAGAAAACACTCGGGAAGTCAAACAAAATCAATTTAAAAACGGTTTCGTTGTTTGGTAGAAGGGATTAAAATTGCAAGATCGACAATCAATAAAATGAAATAAAGGTCCATAGATTTTAATTACGAAAATTTTAATAGGTAGAGGAAAAAAATCACGAAACGAGAGTTCAACATGGTTTTTGTTGTCAATAATCTGCATCTACATATATTTAATACCCCACAAGCCGCCGCAAGAACATGTGGCGGGGGTTGTTAGGGCACCACCCGTAATTAAGAAAAGACTGAATGCAAAATCCACAAATTTATACTTTGCGCAAACAAAATATGGTATGTATTTATGCGAAAACCCTTACAACCCACACTCATGCAAATACAACGAACTAATATACAAATTCACCTACAAATATACCTGATCTCTTTGCAATGTTTAATTTTATTCCGACCCGTAAATCAAATGCTTTTAATATCTCAAAAATGACTACGGTTTTTACTGTTATGATTTCTGATTGTTTGGAAAATAACGAGTATTTGTATCCATCTGTACTGAAAGCTATCTCGAGATCTAGCTATCTAGAATGAGTATTTGTAGTTATCTGTATTGGAATCTACCTCCCTTATTTTACCTTTGTGGACTGATCTACCTATGTATTGTGGGGCCATTATAACTAGTGTGGGGTCATTTTTCAACTAGTTGGTTCTGAACCTTTCTTAAAGCCTAAGTTTTGTTTGTTCTCTTACTATTTCAAGTGGCTTCCAGCCTAAATCCCCTAAGATACCTTTTACACTTGTGTTCTTATAATAACAATTTTTAACGAATCAGGCGAATTTTTTTTGGACCATCTAATTCTGTTTGCCAAATTTGGACTTTGGAAATCAGACTAATTGAATTTTTCTGTACAATAGAGTCAATTTGGCGTACAGTTAATGATATTTGTAATCTGCGAAATATTTCATCTTTTTGGATTATAAGCATTCGTTAATTGAACTTCTAAGTGTTAGTAAGCCAAAAAATTGCATGTCCTTCATATAGGTCATGGTAATTATCAAATTTAAAACAGCTATCATTCATGTTCCTTATGACTAAAGACCAATCATACTTGGTATATGTATTCATTTCTATCAAGTATTGAAATATGTATTCTCGTTTTAGGTGATTTTATGTTTGCCTCACTTTTTTTATGTCTGGGAACTTCTTCGCTTCTAAACAGAGTGCATGTTCAACGAAATTGTGAATAATCTGTAGTTTTCTCTACCCTAACTTCGAGCAAAATATGTAAGGGTTCCCTAGAAAGAACAGTCTCCAAGCATCTCTTGCTAATGCTCGCTCCCCTTTTCCTTTTATAAAATATTCACCCTCCACGTTTGTAGTGTATCTCTTTGAACTCCTTCCCCTCCTCGTGACATTGCTTATTCCTTCCCTCAGAATTCTGGAAGCAACCTTTTCTCTCCCTCGTTCGAGCATCTTTGCTTCAGCTATCACGCCTCTCCTTTCTTTAGAAATCCCATCATCTTTCGAGGCGTCCATAAATGGACTCAAGTTGAGCTAAGGCAGAGTTGTGATCATGGCTCAGTGACACGAGGAAAGTCTCCGATGAAAGCGTATCCAATACACGGCAGCACGTCTTAGAGCAAATAGTTGTGCAGCGAATACTTGTGCACATGAAAAGATAACAAATTAAAAAATAACTTCCATGTATAAACAGCCTCCTCTTATGGTAAGCCATAACTTTTGTTGCTATTTGTTTTCGGAGGGAATAAAGGGCAGGAGGTGATCCTTCGAAAGCCATTTCGTGAGAAACTCGGTATACTATATGTGGAACCAACGGAATTAATAATTTCAATGAAGTCGGCTATAAAAGGGTTATATGATCATCTTTAAGCCCATACCATCTGAAAGCTTTCAAATAGCTTCTAACTCTGAATAAGGTATTATTTGCCGTATATTTAGGAGCTAAAAAGCTTTATGTAATTCCAGTAAACATTTCCTTTCGTGATCTCTTTTTTTTCCTTTTAGTAGGGCGATTCAGTTTTTTTCAACATATCTTTAACGAGTTATGGATACTGAGTATGGACTTTGTTTGTTAAGGTAAAGCTACGCTTCGCCATAAAAACTCACCTCTCCAAATATGTTTTAACAACTGAATTACTTCATGGGTGCGTTTTATATCTAATCCCTTAGACGTAAAAAAATAACTTTTGAAAATACTTTGAATTATTATATTTATGGAAATAATTGCTTTATTTCATTGAAAATACGGTGAGTAACTGAGACGAACGTGCACGCACAATCCCCTGGTCTTGACTAACAAATTTCAACTGGGAAATCGTGGCAATAATTACTACTAAGGTTTTTAAGATGGCCTTAACTTTAATGTATATCACTTAAACTTGCAATTTCAATTTTTTGTAAGACTTATGGCCAGATTGCAAATTTTGCTCTAAAGTTAACAATGTTACTTTCAGTGGATAAAATGAAAGGAAAATGGCATCATTAACAGATTTAAACATAAAAATGAAGAGACTTTCAGGTGAGGTTTTCAGTTTAAGAAGAGTATTGAAAAATATGACTTAACTTATTTACAATTGGTATGTATATCTTAAAATATGACTGTATTTTGCAAGGTGAAAGAGGATTACCGATGATCACTACTACACATAGGATGAAAAAGATGTATTTCTTAGCAAATATAACGCAATATGCATTACAAATGCATTTGTCACAGTTGCTTGAGAGTGGAATAGAAAACTGGGGACATATGTACTCGTAGAAAAACGAGGAGTGAGATACCAGTTGAAATTGCTTCATGTTCCGCTCGCGGCGCATCAATTATGATTAGTACTCTGATACAAACTTTATTATTTATTCCAATCATCAGCTCAAATTAATTTTTTTCTGGGAATCGTGCGATAAGAAAACTTTCAATATTACTCTAGGAATAATTAGTAATTGTTCTGCGAAAACTTTTAAGTACCTAGACCCATCACTTAATTTTCATTTCCAACTGACTTGACACCTTCAGATGAAACGTATAGCTCATAAATTTTACGAAAACTCAAATAATTTTCCACTGACATTTTTTTTGCTTGTTTTTTTTATTTCCGACAAAATTTTCTTTTATCGAAACCCCGGAAAAGAGACGGAAAGAAAAGGAAATAGTTCTAGTATCTCCAGTTACTTTAATCCGACCAGATTATTGGTACAAACTTAGTTTCCCGAAGATGTTAATGTCTCTTTCAATCCCACGTGCCATCATTCATTTGTATACTATATGGCAGTCACGGTCTCTCCGTTAATTTTGGCCCTCGTGTTGCGCTGCCTTAGTTAGTGCAACGTTGTTTCATTTCCACACTACATTATTGAGCCCAATAGATATTAATTTAGCCTGTGATTTAAGGTGGCGTAGAATTAAATCAGATCTCCGTTTGAAAATATTGTGACAAAGTGTCCCTTCATTCGTTCTGTCTTAAACACACCCTACGTCATGTATTTTTACATTATTTGCCGCTCATTCTTTGAGTGTATGTGAATATGTCTAGTACCCAGTTGATGAATGTGATTTTCAATTGATTAAGCTGCGTTTATTTGTAAAATTGTTTATTCATACCTTAGTATGCACACCTACAGCTATGGTTTCCTTTGATTGCTCTACTGATGAATAATTTTAACATTGCAACTTTGGGCGTCGAAGCGGACCATAACGAGGAATTAAGATAATTTGGAATTTTATTGTAAATGAAGCATATAATAAATTAAGTGTGATAAATAACGGATAAGAATAAATGTAAACGACACAAAGGTTAAAAGGCATTTGACACAAAGAAATTGTAAGTTAAATGTTAAAATAAGAGGGCAAAAACTAGAGCAGGTGGAATATTTGGCCGAGTTTTGTGCAGTTATGGTCAATACGGGAGGGATATAAGAGGAAGAATTATCCCTGGGATAGAGTAATCTAAAAGGAGTTGGGAATTGTTGACATGGGTATCGAGAAAGGAGGATAAGGAAAAATCCTTAAAATAATGACATCGGGTGAGGTTTAGTACCGCGCGGAAACATGACCGTTAGAGAAGAATGAAAAGGATAGTTTGAAAGCGTTAGGCAGGTGGGTGTGCGGACAGATATAAAAGTTAAAGTCAGCTGAAAGAAAACAAGCGAAGAATTACTAGGTATATTAGAGTAACAGAAAGAGTTGTGTGAAGAAATCCTAGGGGGAATGTATGGATTCAGAGCATTTAAAACGTGGGTGGATAGATGAAGACTGTGATGTGTGTGAGTGCATAAGACAAACGAAGAAGGTAAATAAAAAGAATATGGATGTTGAACTAATGAATTAGTGGTATAAATTATGTGTAATTGATTAATTTAATGTAGTACGGGATTTCCTATAAAGTCTTTTGGAAAAAGCTAGGAAGTATAGCGATGATCAGGCTGCGTCCATCTAAATCCACCTTAAACGATAGACTACCAAATATAATAGAGCTACACATAGAATAAATTACATCATAGAATACATTACATAGAATGCATATATTACATAAACATCATGGATATATAATCTAACAAAGGAAGAGGACAATCGTTTGTGGTTTTGAATTGGACACATGTTACTACTAAAAACTTGAACTTTATTTGTTGAAATTTTATTCTATTTATTCTACCATTACGATAGGTTACAGGTATTAATAATGTTATGACGATGTACTGAAAATGTACCTTTCCAATGAAAAAAGGGATAACACATTAAGGATAAATTTTCTCATTTAAATGATGCCGTTTTATGTCAATCTACAAACTCTATGAGAAGTCCGTGAGATTTCCAAAGTATTCAGATCCCTCTTTGCTCATTCTAAAGTGTTAAGGAAATATTCTACAACAGCACAATACCTAGCAAGCGTAAGCTAGTCGTAAGGACGTGTGGCAGGGGGTGGTAGGTAACCAGCCATTCTACATATATTCCCTCTATTTCCACATGACACTGGCACCCCGCAATCCACTAAATACCGCGTGGAAAGGGGGCGACCGAAAATTAATCATGCAACATGCCCACATATATTACGAGATTACATGTTTAGCAGCTATTCCTATGCCTACACAAAGAGGACAAGAACATACGTTAAAAGAAGGCAGTCACACATGCAATTTAGACACTTTAGTGAAACTACCGATTAGTGTTTTGGACGGACAATTCACAAGTGCAATAGGCTTTATATGTATTCATCTACATCTCACCTGGCTCAAGGTCGCACGGCGGGAGGCGTTAGGGCGCCTGACTTGTGCCAAGATACTTGGATAGTATTTTTTGGGAAATTAATCTTGTATTTTCCTCATTTTTTCGATGCATCTATTATTTTCTAACTGCTTCCCCCTTTTATTGTTAACGCGGATGTTGCGCGAGAAAAAAGAATACTTGACTCTTTCAGTTCGACAATCTTACTCTCTAATTTTGTGAAAAATGACGGCACTGCCAATGGTATTAGGGGGCCTAATTATATCTAAAATATTGAATACAAAGCTAGACACATGAAATATTTTCAATAAATTTAATCTAGCCCCTAGTCTTCGCATATCGAAAAGTTCCCACTCCTGATTCTGCATTGAATGTTTGACGCTTTGGCATAATTTGGTACAAGTTTTTCACGAACTTAGCGGCCCTTTCTCTGTACCCTATTCAATCCTCTAATTAATATTTTTTAAAGGAACACTAATGCTCAATTTGAGGTCATACTAATGATAAATAGCACGTTTCCTTCACTTTTTCGTCGCCATATCTTCCGACTATAAGTCTGACGAATGCCAGCTTTTTAGCACCTCTCCACAAATCGTGTGAATACGTTTTCCCCAAGAAAATCAGATGCAATGGTGACCCCCATGTATTTTACTTCATCCACGACGCTCATCTGAACAACTCCGAGTGTGTAAGTTGGCAAAGTTTGGTTGTGTTTTCTATTGTTTAAGGAATGCATGACGGTACTTTTTTTCGTATTTAATTCCAACCCCCACTCTCCTCACCATTTTTGATTGCTGTTTAAGTCAGTTTTTAGTGATTCACGATCTGTGATATTTGCGCTTTGTATTGTAGCTGAACTACAAAACAGGGCGAAAGACTCCGCAAGGAGTGGAGCCCCACGGTTAGAGAGACCCGAATCAGACCCGAACATTCCTATTCTTTAACAGATTTCTGCTCTCCAGACCTTTATTTCGTGGCCTGTATGTTCCTGGATTCATTTTTAGAGACTTTGATCTCGTGTGTCCACCTTCCCCGTAAAAACGTGACCGAACCGTCCTTGTTCTCGCCAAATAAATGCACTCGGCCATTTATGTTTGTAGAACTGGTAAATCGCACCTACTACGTAGTTCTCCTTACCTGTTATTAACACCTTTATTATAAAGTATTTGCGAGCGTTAAAATTCGAAATAAAATTTATTAATTTGGAAGATCATACATAGAATGGGAATTTCTAGTATTTTTGTAAATATTATGCGAGGAATTATTATTAGGTAATCTACCGGTTAAGGTAGGTTTTTGGATGGACACAACTATCAAATAAACATTTTGTAACTCCCCACCTAGCAAACTAATCTATATCAGGTCCCTCTTCATCTCGGTGTACTTCTTTCCTCCCTTCATCCCGTCCAACATCCCTATCCTGTTCCTACCCTTACCTCCTACGTTCCTACCTTATGCGAGGAATATACAGGTTTATTCTTGCGGAGTAATCTCTGCTACTACATACTACTACTATGTGAAAAAGTATTTCGTCAATGGTTGATCGATTAAAAAATGAAAGACTGACCGAATAAATACCGATAATATTGGAGAGAAGGTCGTGTTTTTCCCTTAAAGTGCTTATTTATCCCGCTAATGCCAGGGGAGTATCAGATGGCAAAGATCACGAAACCCTGCCTCTTCCAATCATATTGGCAGTCTAATTTTGAACCAGACCATATGGCTGCGTAAAGTAAACACGCGAAAATCCGAAGGTTGACTCTTGGCAGTAAGCCTAATGTTGACCAACGGCTTTTCGATCCGTATGGTTCTGCTTACTTTTGCCTCATCACTATGATTACATAGGCCTTCTTCTCCGACGATGAAAAAGATATTGAGTTTATTAATAAATCGGATTAATACAGTGTAAATCGAAAATCTTAAGTGATCACATCATTATCAATATAAATAAATAATGAGCAAATAAGCGAAGGAGAAATATTAGTTTTATCATCCAATGAGACCCCATAATCAACAGATGCATTCATTTTCGCTTCGTTTAAGATCATTAGCACAAAGCTGCAATTATTATGAGACAGGAAGAATTTATAATGAACACAGTAGCTATTGTTGTATGCGCGAAATATAAGAGAACGTCTAATATATTCAAGTTAGTTCGAAGATGTTTCTGAAAACACTCACCTTCCTTGAACAAAACTTACGAGCATCGTCACATCTAACTTCTGAAGATTGTCCGAACTTCATCCGAGAAATTCTTAAACAAGGCTTTAAAATCGTTTAATAGAATCCTTTAGCAAAAGTTAGAACCTGAGACAAATGCATGCTTAGTTATACAAAATGCGGACGCTGATAACGCATACGAGGCGTAACTTAGTTCGGCTACGTAAATTTGTATCATTTTTGTATCATATAATTTTTAAATTTAATATAGGATAGCGAATAACTAGTAAAATTGGCTGATATTCTCCGTGAAGAGACCGAAGAGTCATCATTAAATGTTGCATGATGTTGCCCTCGACATTAAACCTTTTCACCACTGCTGCCTCCACGTTAGGTTTTAGACTTCACCGAGTCTGTGAAGGAACTTTAATGAAGGCCGATACTTGCTTACTGAGTACAACTACTATATAAACTGTATCCTTAATTCTGGTGCATCTCCGTTCCAGTACGTAAAAAATAGGAGCCCATAATCGTCCTTCATCGAGATGATATTACATTTCGGATTCAGAAGTCATCTGCCAAGGACAATTATGCCTGAATTAGAAACACTGAAAACGCAATGTAATATAGTTTGTATCATAATACAATCTGATAGAAAAAATGAAGGTAAATGTTTCGTTAACACACAAATAAATTCTCTTCCACCATCAAAATTAAATGGAAATAAATTTATCTTTGCCTTGATCATTCGGATTTAGTGTGAATTTGTCATGCTTCATCATTAATTAATCAGTCATTAATTACCACTCAGTGTAAGTCATTAGTTATATTTTTTAATATCCAGTATTTTAACATTTTAGAACAGCAATTTCAAAGTTCAACCATACTTCATATAATTTTATACTTGAAGTTTAGATTCTTACGCCAGAGTTTGGAATTTTAGAATGATGCGTGTACATAATGCACGAGTACGTTAAGGTATCATTAAGGCTGAGAGCAGAGAGCAGGGAGAGTGACGACCCAAAAAAAACTGAGGTCGAGTTGAGGAAGAAACCACCATGGAGGGATAAGAAAGACGCTTGAGGAGGAGGCAGGGGCTGTGCCAGTTGGGCGGGGATGACAAGAGATGATTAGGGGAAGAAGGAGGGAAAATGGTGTTAGTGGCGGAAGAGGGCGGTTATTGAGGGGTTTATGAGGGTTTTGAGGGCAGAGGTGGGCGTGGGCGAGGGGTGTGTTAGGGGCGATGAGACAAGAGTGAGGATGATGATGAGGGATGGCAAGCAGGGTAGGTTTAGAGGAGAGGAGTGGGAGTATTAGTGCGAGCCGGTTTTTAACGGTGAGGAGCGGTGGGAGGGGGTAAATTCCGCCTTCGGAGGAGTTGGAACGGGGCACCGGGAGAGGTTGAGAAGTCGGCAAGCGGAATTCAAGAGGAAGGGAGACCTCGCAGTGGGTGTGAGTGCCATCAGTTGATGCAAGCGTCGTGACCGAGTTAATTATCACGGGGAGCCAGGAACATTCGGGGTCCCATAATATGGCAGTTCATTCTGCCTCAGCTTAATGAAAAATTAGGTCAGGATTTGTTTTAAAGAGATTCGTTTCCCTATCCTGGATGTCTTACGAGGCCTCGTATGTGCCTTATTATGTTCATGGAACGGGTAATTGTTATTTTAAAATGTTTATGATTATTTTAAATTTACTCGCAGACTATAATTAAGATAATCATTATATTTAAGAGCATTGGTGTATGAAAATTACTCTAATGTTCTGAGTTATCAGCAGAAAAACTAAAATTACATTGATATTGATTGATGAACTCAGTAATTTTATGATTTCAGTGAATAAAATATTTTTATAAGTACAGTCGTAAAATACGAGACAAAAGAGAGGATGATGATGAGGAATGGCAAGCAGGGTAGGTTTTGAGGAGGAGAAGGGGAGTACTATATTAGTGCGTCCGGATTTTTAACGGTGAGGAGCGGTGGGAGGAGGCAAGGGAGGGAGGAGGGTCTCGTATTATGTATTTTTCTGTTTACATTTGTTCCAAAAAAGCAGAGCCAAAATTATAACCCACTTATATTGTAAATATTCAAAATATGTCATGAAGAATTAATGATAGTATACTCACAGCAAATTTAAATTGGAAGAGTACAGAATGTTCATACTTTCTCTTGAAAATTAAACTATTAATTAGTATAAGAAATAGACAAGAGCTATATTTTCTGGTAGCAACAGACACGCTCAGCTCATATATTAGATCAAATAGAGTAAATATAAATACAGAGTACAATCCAAGACAGACTCGTAAAACATGTCTTCTGAATCTGAAATTTCTAAATATGTCAGTAATGACCGGAAATAATGACAAGCTCTAAATTTGGTTCCTCATTGTAGGTAACAATGATCTCTGTCTGCGAACCCAGAGGAGCAGTTATCCTGAAATAACGGGTAACAGTTATAGCCTGTTTTAGGAATTATATTTTTTACGGAAGCTATGTTTAGTGGGATATTTTCTATAAATCATTGAGTGATAGAAAAAACTTCAAATTTTTGCGGAATTTTTCCTCGAGAACGATCTCTATTTCTCCCAGAACAAAATTTATTTTCTGTAGTATCAGATGTTAACAAAAGTCACTACAATTCGTACGCTTAATTTAGGTTGGGAATATTGCATGAGATATAACATTAAAAAATATTCATTTCTCAGATTAATAAAGGGTTTTTTGCATTCATTACACAAAGGGTACACATATATTCGTAATGAAATATAATGGGAGGTTTCCTAGTGCTCTTTGTTTATGTCTTCGTATTATTTTGCTTCAAACGGATAATAGGTTATTTCCGTATCCACACTTGTTAGGAGTGGTATCGTGTGTCCCTAAAAATCCATCAACACTTAGAATTTAACCCAGTTCTATTTTCTGAAGAGCCACCAATATTTCTTGAAGGTAGTAATGACCAGTAGATAAGTAAGACAAACCAAATATTTGGGGAAAATATTTCAATATGTCATCCCCTTAGAAATAAAAGTTAAAGATTAAAATGTCATAAAAACTGTTTCAGCATGGCATTATTTACTAAAAAAATTCATAATTATTTTGAATAATACGGTTATGATAACTAATAGCTAAGTCCATATCTGATCGCCTCATCAACAGTTTGATGCCAGTCAATGACGATGAAATGATGCATTGTCCTCTATATTTTTGTTCATCTATCATTGATTGTTAATTGGCCAGCTATGTCTAGTCATTGGTGTTTCATGAAGTAAGTAAAAACATAATTTTGTAGACTACAGTACTAATAAATGATCCTTCTTTTGAAAGTACCTTAAAAGCGGATACTAATAACAGTGGCACGTCGTACTCCTTCGTCAATCGAAATTATGTTCCCAGTCTTCATTTTTCATCGTTTCTATAGCCTACCTGCCGATGGGATTTTGTTTCCCAAGGGAGTGATCCCGGAGTAACGAGACGAGGCTGAATATGGAGAGGAATGTACGGGGACTTAGCGTAGAGTGAAGAAGAGGCGATGAGAGACAGCAACTGTGAGGAGAGTGGATGGGGGAGGATGGGGAAGAGGTGACGGCTCGGGGATATGGCGGTGGGCGTGGGGGCGCACTGGGACTGCCTGGGATGCGGCTGAGCAGTGACAATGGAGCCATTTAATGAGAGGCGAGAGTTTATTGGCCCGCTACCAAAGTTCAACCTAATGAGCCGAGATGCCTTCTTAACCTTCTCGCTCCCTCCCCATTCCCACCACCCTCTCCCCCGAAGCACAGCGCCGCGCCTCCTCCGAACATCCAACAATTTCCACGCGCACACCGCACTCCTCTGCTCCGTCTTGCGGCAACGCTCTCCCGCATCTCCCCGCGCAGGTCCGCCAACTGTGCCGATCTTCCTAGTCTCCTTTTTGTGTATTTGCAATCGTCTAGTTGAAACTTGCCCCACTCTTTAAGAAAGCTCTCGCCTCTTCCAGATCTTTACGTTGTATTTGTCTTGTTTCTCCCGATTTTCTCAAAATTAACATTGTACTAATCTAATGTTTCCAAGGCTTCAAAGATTTTTTCAATATTCCTGTTGAGATTCATTCAATTTCTACGAAATCGCCAATTTTGGCAATATCTCTGCATCATTTAACAAACTGATAACATTTTCGGTATTCGATATGTCGTAGTTGTTTCTGATAGGACAACAGAATAAGCTTTGATACATTATCACTTTATTTTTAGAAATTACAAATATCTTAATATCGTAAGATTGACTGTTTCAGCTACACATGAACCTACCTTGATTTTGTTCCAAATTTAAAACTTTTCCCCTAATAATTTTAACCCAAAGTCTACCCTCTATCTTAGCACTTGATATTTCATTACCTCTCAATAAAACGTGAATATGTATCCATGTATGCACTTTATCTGTCTGATTCTAATTTATTTATCCTCTCGTTATCTTCCTTTGTCATGCAGCTATTCTTTACCCTGACTTTTGTTTTTTATATACACAGGGTTTCTCCGGAAAGTAATTGGACTGAGTCAATTAAAAAAATGTATTGAGCCAATTGTTACAAATGTTTAAGAACTTTCAAAATAGGCTCCTCCTGCGTCGATACCGTGCTGCCAGCGTGATTTCCAAGCATTGAAGGGGTCACGGTAGACATTCTCCAGAATAGTCTTTAGAACCGCGGTGCAAGCTGCTTAGACCCCCTCTTCCATCTCCAAATGCTGTCCTTTCATCGGTATCTTCAGGCGAGAAAACAAAAAGAACTCCGGGGGAGCCAATATATGGGCTGTAGGGCGCCTGGGTAAGCGTAGGGATACTTGCCTGGGTCAGGTAGCTGGTCACAAGAAAGGAGGTGTGAGCTATTGGCATGACAGGAGGAGAGGCATTGTCGTGGTGCAAATTCCAGTTGGCTGCGAAGTCTTTTCGGACCCGATTGACCCTTCGCTTGAGTCTCTTGAGCACTTCCACGTAAAACTTGGAGTTGATGGTATGTCCAGGAGGAAAAAAATCATGTTGAACGATGCCTTTGATGTCAAAAAAGACAATGAGCATCGTTTTCACTTTGGATTTACTCATTTTTGCCTTTTTTGGGCGAGGAGACGCCGTCGTGTACCACTCAGAAGATTGCCTCTTTGTCTCAGGATCATACTCAAAGATCCAGGACTCGCCACCTGTGGTTACGTTATCCAAAAATTGGGGGTCACTTTCACACATGTCCAAATTTTCTTGGCACACTTTCACTCACTGCAACTTCTGGTCGTCAGTAATCACTTTTGGGACCATCTTCGCGCACATCTTCTTCTTCGCTCCATGTTCAAATGCTCCTTCACAATATCATGAACCACAGTTTTATATATATATATATATATAATTATATTATAATATATATATAGAAATATATATTCCATAAAGTAACTTACGTTTTAAAATAAATTAATAACCTAGTGAGAAGACAGTGTTTCATTACAGTTGAAAAACGCGTTCCTAAGACTTTTTTCTACATTTTTGCAATTCAAATTGAGGCATTAATTATAGTGACACACAAGCTTTTCAATTCCATCTCCGAAGAATTCCGCCGCAACCACTTGTTTACACCAACATTCCTTTCTGCGTCACCGTCAAAGCGCTACAAACAGAAAGCATGGCCCACGTAATCTACCCAGATGTTCTTAATCGAAAATCGGCGATTTCCACTAGCTTTTTCGTTTACTTTCCCCATCAGTTCATCTGTCGCAAGAATTGGCGGACCACAGCGGTCCTCGTCGTGAGCATTGGTGTGGCCATTTTTAAGCTGAATGCACCACTGCCTCAATCCGCCTTCAGTCGTTATATCGCCTCGATGCATTAAAAAAAAAACTGCCTAATTATTTTTTCCAACAAAAAACCTAATCACAGATCGCACTTCACAACACAACAAATTTTCAATAATAGCGCTCATAACAGTTGACAGTCAGCAAAGTAGAAGAACCATTGTCTGCTGACTACATAAGTAGTATGCCTACAGTAGTATAGTGTAGCGATATTTAAAAACGAAGAAGATACTGGCACTACCCATCACCACGCTAGGCCGAAACGTAAGTTATTTTCTGATCAGACTTTTCGTGTGAGTGTATTCATATATATATATATATATATATATATATATATATACACACTTTTTTGGAAAACCCACAAACGTGTAATGTAAATTCACTGATAGTCATAACAAACACAGAAACCAAAACACACAAAAGAGGGACTCACTGGTTCTCGAAATTTCGGTGGTCCAACCACCTTTCTCAAGAGGAATTAGGAACAGAACATATATATGTATATATATATATATACAACTGTATATATATATATATATATATATATATATATATATATATATACACACAGTTGTACACTTTTACATATCTTAAGCTAATATTCCTCAGAATAGGACCCTTGTGAGTCGATACACTTGTTCCAGTGGCGTTCCCATTCCTGGAACGCTCCCGCGAAGGCATCATCGGGAACATCTCGAAGACACGTCGTCACGGCCTCTTTGACGGCGTCCAAAGTCCCGTATCGCGTTCCTATCAAACTCCTCTTTATCTTCGGGAACAGAAAGAAGTCCGGTGGTGCCAAGTCCGGGCTGTAGGGCGGATGCGGCAGCGTTGCCACGCCGTGCTTGGCCAAGAAGTCCGACAGGAAAAGCGCGGTGTAAGACGGCGCAATGTCGTGATGCAGCCGCCAGATGTTTTTGATAGCTGGCCGGACGCGGGCGACTCGTTTTCGAAGCCTGTCGAGCACTTGGACGTAAAATGCAGCCTTTACAGTTTGTCGTTCAGGTACAAATTCGAAGCGGACGACTCCCCTATTGTCAAAAAAGACAATGAGCTTGTTACTCTTCTTTTCCGGACGAACCCTGTATGCTGAAAAGCAAGTAAGGGGAGGGAAGTGGAAAATGGGGGGAAGAGAGAGGGGATGTAGTTACATCGAAACCGGTCGTTTCAAAAATTTTATTTTGTGGAAAATTGCCAAATTCAATCTGAAACTTCCCTTTTCATGTGTTCTAAAGCGCCAATATTTAAATATAAGCTAACGGCTCTTACTCTATGAATATGCCTCGTATTTCAAGTTTGAAGACGTGACATCGTTTAGTATTTGTTTGGCAACCATCAGTAGCGAACATGTTCAGTAAATTTGTGAAAATGGAGACAAATGGCCATCGTTAATTGAAACAATCATTTTATTTGAAAGGCGTCAGCCCAATCAATATAAAAGCTGAACTGGATTTTACTGTGGGTGAGTCTGCTTCTTCGTTTACAACAGCAAAAAAATAGGGTAGCAGGGTTTAAACCAGCGTACCACCTGTCAAGACGAGCATCGTGTTGGTCGACCAGAAACGGTGAAGAAAATCCACAAAATGATACTGGATGATCGTCGACAGAAAGTGCGGGAGATAGCAGATATAGTAGGCATTTAAAAAAGTGCCGTACATCGCCAATTAACTGACAATTTGGACATAAGAAAGCTGTGTGCAAGATGGGTGCCGTGTTTGCTCATACTCGAGCAAAACCTGTGTAGTGAAGATGTTTCAATTGAGTGTTTAGCAAAGTTTCACAGCAACAAAACAGACTTTTCGCGCCGCTTCAGAACCGTGGATGAAACATGGCTCCATTGCCTTACACCTGAGACAAAAGAATATTCAAAACAATGGGTTCAAAAGGGAGAACCGGCTCCGAAAAAGGCGAAGACCGTTTCATCTGCAGGCAAGGTCATGGTGTCGGTTTTTTGGTATTTCCGTGGATTAATTTTCATTGCTATTTTAAAAAAGGAAAAATATCGAGTGTTATGCGAACTTATTGGGTCATTTCATCGAAGAAATCAAGCAAAAGCGACCGAATTTGACTAAGAAGGAAGTGTTTCGTTATTGAAATGGCCAAAATTCATTAATTAAAGTTTGAATTGCCACCTCATGGACCCTATTCGCCGGATTTAGCTCCCTCGGATTATTTTCTGTTCGCAAACTTGAAAAAATGGCTAGGTTGGCAATGGTTTTCCAACCGTGAAGAAGTGATGTCGGTTCTTAATGGCTATCATGAGGAGCAAGACAGTTCTTATTAAAAAAAGGGTTTCGAAATTATTGAACATCGCTTGGAAAAGTGTATAGCGCCGAAAGGATATTATGTTGAAACAAAGATATATCTTTTTCCAAAATTTATGTTTTCTTTGTTGGATCTGGTACTTCTGAGACCACCGTCCTATCATTTCAAATCAAAAGGCTTGATGCTGGGCGAAGATGATACATTTCTTCCTATATTCATTACCTGTGGACCACTGTGACTCTTTCTCCATCCACATTGTATAAAAAAAACACTTTATTGAACACCGTTTTTCATCATCAAAAGCAGACTTAAGCTAGCTGCCATAGGCTATCGGTTACGCAACACCAGAGTCAAATGAATGAAATTTGTGCAAAATATGCATTACAAATTTAGCTAACAGTATTTCATTAGTTTTAATTGATTACTTTGGATAATTCATGGGAATAAAAAGGCGTGAACTATATTATTGAGCGGTCTTTGTAATTAGGTTTTTTAGACAAATGATTTTGAGGTAGTATCACCCGAATTGGTAATTTTCAGTGTTAGGATTAATTATAATTTTGCAAAGCCTTAAATAGAGCATATTAGATGAAAATAGATTCATATTAGATGAAAAATTCGGACCCTACTCATTTTCCTGAAATGTATTTTTTTTCATAGAAGTATTTGGGGGGTCATCGCTTACCTTTCTGATAATTTTGTAACAGATAATGGAAAGTCTCAAAAATGTCCACCAGGCGGAGAACGGCATTTCAGATGCAAATAAATGCACACGCTTGCATTTAGATATAGTATAAATCACAGAAAATCCCATATATATTTCGAACGTTATTCATCGGAGATTACTTTAATGCATACATTTATATAATACTTGAATATATATATATATATATATATATATATATATATATTGTATATTTACTAATTTCTTAATGATTCAGTGTAGCGCAAAGGAAAGTAATTGTAATTGTAATTTATTCATTCACCATAAGCATAGAATTAGGCATGGATTTGTCAATGCATGTTTTACACTTCATATCAATAAAAAACATTATGCAAAATTAAAACAATATGAAAAATACAAATACATACAATTTACAATTTTTTGGGATTAACACATTTCAATTATACATTTAAAATGGTATGCATTAGAAAATCATCTACACTATAGAATAATTTACATGAAAGTATTTTTTTCACGGCACACTTGAGTTTAAAGGAACTTTTGATATTTTTAATATAAGCAGGAAATTTATTGTACATTAATATTCCCTGATGATCTATCCCTTTTTTCGTTTTATTTACTCTGTGATGACTTACATGGAATGCATTTTGGCTTCTCGTATTATGACCATGAAGGTCACAATTTTTAATAAGCATGTCTTGATTTTTGTTAATAAGATACACTGTTTCAAGTATGTTTATACAAGGAAGAGGTAAGATTTCTAGTTTTTCAAAAATAGGTTTACTGGGAGATCTATTATTAGAATTAGTTGTTATGCGAATAATCTTTTTTTTTTGCATTTTAAATAATTTTGGAAGGAAGATAGAGGAGTCCCAAAAGGGAATACCATAATGGAGAAGTGACTGCACATAGCCAAAATATATAGTTCTCAATACCTGAATGCAAATGGTTTTCTTTGAATACACGGAATTCATAACAGATTTGTGCCAATTTTTGAGATAAGTTATTAATATGTTCCTCCCATGAAAGATTAGTCAAAATCCAAATACCTAAAAACTTTGTAACTGATGGAGGTCGTTTAATTGTTTTCACTGCCTTTCATATGCTTGAAAAGCAGTACAAATCATTTTTAATATTTATTTCACATTGATAGTAGATACAGCGTCAACAAGTGCTATGTTTATATTCTAGTTAAATTAATTAAATTATTCTCTGGAAAGAGGAAATATTGAAAGGAACAAGAAACACAATTCATAATTTGAATTCCAATACGAAGTCCAATGATAAAAATCACAGTAAAAACGCCGTTGCTTTCCCATATCTTTATTTTACATACCATTATTATGGAAAAAATGTTTCTTATATCCCTTATGTATGTTATATCCCTTAGTTATCCCTAATTGGTATGGTGCATTATTTTTTTAGACAAAATTTATTATTGAAATGCAGTTTTTGCCAATATAAAAGAGTATTAAAGATGATGCCAAAATGGAAAGTTGAAATGTTAACTCCACGCTACTCATTTAGCGGAAAGTAGCGATTGCATACGCTGTCAAGGATTTAACAGCTGGTGACCGTTCAACCTCAGTGTACATTTTCCGTGTTGGTATCCTCCATTCATTAGTAACGGAAGATGGAGTTCCGCCACACTGAACAAGTGTTTGAGATCTTCTTCGTGAATGCATGTGCATACTTTTTGCGCCCATAACATATTTGATGGGGCTTCTCCGATAGAGGAAATGCCTTAATCAGGGTATTAAAGCGTGTTAACTCATTCGCAACGGGTATGATGGATGATCCGTTGAGGGATGGCGTAGAGTTATTCTCCTTTGGTGTGAAATGAGCTTATTCGCTCATTCTATTGAGAAAATATCTCTTTCTCACATCGACGAAACATAGACATAGTCATCCATCATGGAAGTGGAATGAGGGTTGATGATAATGTGAAGGGAAAGGAATTGTGAGTGGCCAGGGTAGGTCGAGGCGCTAGTAAGCACATTGCATGGGATTTGTGTATTGACAAGCGAATTAAACTGTGATTGGTACTTCGAGACTAAGGCTTTAATGCTGGTTTGCGATCGCTTTCATTGAAGTAAGCTTAAAGGAGTGCACAACCATAAATCTACTATTGACGATTTTTTTTCAATTTCCTCTTACTTCTTATAAATTTGCTTAACAATTTGTTACCACTTCTATTGTCTACTACTACCACTACTTTTGATTGTCTTAATCATCAATTCTAAATCAACTGTGAAATTTATTTTAATTCCTTTGAACTTTGTCACCAATTTTAATTAATGATTAAATTAACTATTCCTAAAACACAAGGGAGGGTTTTTATATAATACCACAATATAGTGGTATTACGTGTATAAAAGACCCACTAAGAAAGGATCCCTAAATAAAGGTTCTCGTTTTTGTAATAGAGGTTATCCAGGCATGTAGGTCTTTGGAAATTGCTTTCATTTGAAGATGCAGGCTGAATATTTCCAGGCTTAAGTGAATCTATTCATAAATGAGGTGATTAATGTGGGTATTTAGCATTTTTTTCCTGCAAAATGGTGCTACGGTCATAGAGCTCTTTGCACCATTTGTATCTGGTACTTTGGTGCTGAGATTATAAGATATGACGTTTATATGTAGCGTTATGGAAGAACTGTGAGGCGTAGGAAAGAATTGAAAATACTTAACTTCAACCCCGATAGATATTATGGATCTTCGTATTTGAAAACAAAAAAGACATTTAAGAGTAATTAATTTTTTAATCAAAATATGTGCTGGAAATTCAACTAGCAATTTACCTTTTATTTAATATTGAATTTCCTTAACCAAAATAACTAGAGAATTGTTATTTTCCTCAGTAAAATTACTTTGAACCCATTATTAACTTACTCGCATTATTAATTCATTAAAATTTGAGTAACTGATTTTCGATTGTTTCCATAAATGCTTTTCTATTTTGGGCTCTATTCTAAATGTGATATGATATTGCATTCTTAACGAAGTATAGAAATGCTATTGAAATATTTTGATGGTGTTTGTTACTTTTTAGAGAACTTTCAATCATCATTTTATACATTTTCTCGCTCCTGTAAATATTCTTAAAAATCACGAAAAATGTTTCAAATATTTTCAAACTGAGAAATCTGTAATTGAATTTATAAATCACTTCAACTAATTTTGACCAATAAATTAATTCAATACTCAAAGTTCAATAAAGTCATACTTGGAAGAATTTTATGTATCTAATCAAAGGTTAAAAATTTATTTTTGATCCCACAATTTACATTCAGTTATGTGCCAACATAAATTCAAGGCTCTAAGGAGAAAGCAGAAGGACCAATGCTTGAAATATAGTTTCAAGGAAACCGAAAAGAAGATGTCCGCTAAATCAAAGGAAAGCCGGATCAAAAAAAGGGAAATATGAAAATATGTGAATGGTATGACATTCGATGCTCGAAAGAAATGGCAGGTGAGAGGAAGAAATGAAGGGAGACGTTGATTCTAACACGACGATATACTGAATAAAGGAATTACTGTTAGAAAATGCCTTGAGTCTTAGATTGTGGATTAGAGATTTTGGATACAAATAGTATTGCTTCAGTTGTAGACAAGTAATTAGAAGTTACTGCATTAGAAGGATCGGGAGGGAATTAGAGGGAGGTAAATACATTTTAAGGTGGATGCTAGCATAAGAAATAAGCATTAAGTTCCAACCACGATCAATTTCAATGTGAATTAATTATGTGAATAAATTAATGTGTAAAAAAACTGGGTAATATTTTGAAGCATTAGCTCTAATGTTTGCTTGGATTAAAAAAAAATACAGAAACCATAGAAAACACAAACATTCTCTCTTCCACTCACACACAATAATCTATCTCTTATTATAAGGTAATACATAATTTACCAAAGAGGATAGTAATGTAGCAGCCGGTATATTGGTTTAAATTTTTGAATTCCAATTGAAATTAAAAAAAAATAGTTTTGAAGTTTTGTTTTAATTATTTTAGGATTTGGTTGATTCATTTGTTGGTTAAATTATCTAATACTATATAATAATATATATATATAATAATATAATAATTCCTTAAACAATATATATACCATATCTTACCAACATTTTGCTGCCAAATAAGCTACTCTTTTAACATGTTAAGCCTTCCAGGAAAATATGTATCCTGGAAAAGCATTATTCTTCGACGATGTTGAATGACCCTCATTCCAGATTTTCATGGTTTTACGTTTTAAGTTTGGTGTTCTACTTTTACGTAACCAGGTGATGAGCCATCATTTTAATATCAAGCTATTGTTTTATTTACTCATTATCTGATTAAATGAATATTTTATGGAGAGTTGGCGAATTTATAGAGAGTATATTAGTAAACAGGCATTTATTTTTATATTTAGTGGTCCCTTTCAGGGTCCTAGGTCTTTTTTATTTTAATTTCATCGTTTTTTGCTTGTTAATTTAATAAATTGTTAAGTATGTTTGTAAATAAACAAATTTATTTGTTTGTTATAAAGTATGGAAGGCTTTAATTTTTCTACAAAAGTAATGTGAGGTTATCAACGAGTAAATCTGTAAATGTAATTCAGTATCTTGTTTGCTCAAGAACTTCTGTAGTTCTTGCTAGTGGTACTCACATTAGTATTTTTTAATCAGATCTGAAAATAGCGTTGGAATTCGTGATATTTTCACGGTGAACATTAGCAAAAGAATCTACAAAGATAGTGCTTTAAAAGAGTTTAATGATATTTCTGGTGAAAATGATTTATGGTTTACTTGCCTGGTACCAGTACCTTCTCTAATTTATTTTTCCAAATAAGCTAGAATAAGGTTCCTTCGGCAAGTAGAATTGTAATGATTTGGCTTCCTTTTAAAAAAACCTTTTTCGTTTCGATTTGACCATAATACTATTTACATCACCAAGTTTCTAGTTTTTTGCGAATTATGTCTTATTCTTTCTTCCTAGTCTAGCTTTGTCTCGAAGAGATTTAAAATAATATATAATGTACATTGGCATAAGCATATTTTAGAAAATAATGTAAGTGAAGTGGCCTCACCGCTCTCTGAATTGACGGTTACTTCGTTTCTTTAATTATTTTGGAGCATTCTGATAGAAGGAAGGAATTATTGAATTAGATTAGAGTGATTACTAAGGTTTGGCAACTCGACGATGTTCCTTTGAGCAAGACATTTACGGTTCCTCTCTCCACGAAAGTCTATCTGAAATGATGGAAAAAGGTGAACGCATATGGTAATTCTTTCCTTTGTGACGCAACTAAGACTCAGAAAAAATACATTTGCTCCCTCCGGTCAAGAGAATTACCCTATCCTGAAGGTTTTCTATCTCCTATTTCTTAAAAAAAAATAGTTAGACAAACTTTACAAACGGAGAACACGTGTGATAAAATAAAGCGGACTCAAAAAACAAGCGTAAGATGAAAATTAGATATGACGGATAAAAAAATTCGGCCGTCATGAAGTGGAAGGAGAAGAAAAAAGTTGGTGGTGGGTTGGTGGGGGGGAAAGGAGGCAGTCGGCGGTATTTCACGGAGGGGAGAGGAATTTGAGTGGGTCGCAAAGGGAGTGGTGAAGGTTTTGGGGATTGCGGGACCGAGAGGGTGGTGGTTTCAGAGGAGGGTGGGAATGGGGTGCGGATGGGGTGGAGGACGAAGAAATGGGTGGGATCTCAGGTTTAAGCGCGGGCGTCGGTTGGAGGGGGTGTAGCCTATTTTTGGAAGAGGGACGGATTAGAGGAATAAACCCTTTGTGAAAGGTCAATGCGAATCCCCTTTCTCGAGAGACTTCCCAAAAAGCGGTGCGAATTATTCACGATGAAAGAAAAAAGGAGGACTCACAAGGATTTCATGTAACATGAATTAATTGTTCAATAGGATAAACCTTTATGAAGCAACACTTAGGTATTCCAAAGTTAAATGAAAAATCTCGCATCTCCCAACGTTTTCTCGCACTGTGGCATTTCCCTTACTTTCTCGATTTTTAATTAAAGACCTGAGCTTATTCACCGTAAAGAAAATCTGAATTACGATTCTAAAAATAATATTTTAGCCATTTTTTTAGCATTCGGGGTAAGGGTCTTCCGAACGCCTTTGATTGTTATACTGTCTGCCAGTCATGCATTGAATTCTTCTTTGATTTTCTAACGGGGGGCGTTGAATATTTAAAATAATTGCATAGTATAATATTTATGAATAGGAAAAAGGAATCATGTTTATAATATTTATCGTTTTATTCATTTCGTCATTCATCTATGAATAAAATGAAAGGATTTCTGTATGAATGTATATCCCACTCTGAGTGTAGTTTTGAATCTATGTGTTGATTTTGCATGTGGTTTTGTTCCTTTTTACGCGTGGTGACCTAACATCCTCCGCCACACGCCCTTGCGGTAGCTTTCGGGGTATTATGTAGATGTAGGGTAGATTTCAAACCAAATGAAGTCACTGTTTGGTGTTATTGATTTCAAGTCAATTTGATGCCAAAAGCAATGAGGGAATGTAGAGGCCTTTTGGATACAGGACAGTCTAGAGATCTGCTGCACAACCTATAGTAATTCTGATAACTTGTCATGGTTAACTTCAAATACAGCTAATTCAACAGAAACATCCCATCTATTTAGAAAAGGTATTATAATTCTGTAAAAATTATGATATTGACATGGAATGCTCTAATTTTTATCAAATAATATGACAGAATAAATTAATGCAGATTTGATAAAAATATGATCCCCTCGATGTCTCCATCAAGACATTCTTAATCAATGCTGCTACGAGGGTCTTTTTCATTTTGGATAATGCTTTCCCATTTTTTTTCTGAATGTAAATGAGCTTCCTTTGCGAGAAATAAATGAGCAGAAGAGACAATTTCCGTAAATCGATGACACAGCACTCGTTAATTCATGAAGAGCCCTACAAAGACTGTCCGATGTGGATGCGTCACAACACCCTGAACGAGTTTACAATAGTACATTTTACAAGGCGTGTTACGAACCGTGGCGATGCACAATATTACGAGATCCAATTAAAGCCGGAGCTTTTTTATTGCTTCACTTGTGTCCTACGACAACACAGGACTCTATTCGTCCCTCCATAATTTCCCCCTCAGCGTTGGTTTTATGGGCCCACGAAAACTACCGCTGAACAATAGTTTGCATAGGGGCACATGTCAAGAGGAAGCTTTCAAAGTTATCTTGTTTGTCACTGACGACAAGCAGGCAACAGAGCAGTTTTAACTTTCATTAATTTATGGGGTATTAATTCCCCTAAAACAATAGAAATAATGGGGAGGCTTGATGCCTATTATATTTATGGCAGAAAATAACTTTTGATTTTTAATCCAAATAATTTGGTACCTTCATTTCTTCCCACCCATTTCCTTATGGGTAAAAGGGTAAAATTTGCACCTTTCCCTTATTGAGTAAAGGGCACTCCCAAGCATTGAGTCCCGGGAAAGACGAAAAATCCTTGGTTCAAGTCCCAAATAAGTTCATAAATATATATCTTAAACTCAGGCTGGATTGTGACTGTCTTCGTATTTTATTCAACCCGTAAAATACAAATATCACACGCATTCGAAAGGTTTACCTTAAATAAATGATTTAAAAATATAATCAGTGATAATCACAAAAACTTATTTTTAAAATTTCACAAAATAACATGATTGTTGGTGTAGCGTGATTAAAAAATTCTTTATTTTTTAATTCAATAGTATTAAAAATGTTACATGTAACAAGCGACTTTTTGTGTTAATGGATTTATTGCATTATGATGTTATTTCTTCACAATAGAAAGGATTATATATGCTTATTAGCCTTGCAACATTTTCTTACATAAAAAAGGCCATTCAAATTCAGTAGAGAATCTGAGACTTCTTGCCGTTCATACATTCTTCAATATTTTAATATATATAAGCAATCGTTTCGGGGAAGATGTTGAATTGCTGAACTTTTTAGTTCCTTAAATAAATAAGAAACAAAATGCCAGATCTCAACAATTTTTTCGTACAATGCCAGAAATTTGGCTTTTAATTACTCGTTTTCTATTATACTTTGATGTAATCCAGAGTTCACTTTAGTGATTGTACGAGTAATCTAATTTATAATGTTATTTAACACGAATAATCACACGAAACTTGGATCACAATTATATAATTTTTTAAACATTTCAAATTATTTTTCGTGGACGTCATTTGTGAATGTTAGGCATAATTACAGTTGAACAAAAATATCAAATGAATTGATGGGTTTAATAATTTATCATCTGCCCAATTTTATCAGTTATACTTAACTCCTCTATTTTACACTCAACTAAGATTCTCTAAGAGTCAGGTCGTTGGAAATTGATTCTGTAAAATATTTTCAGATGATGTAGGCGTAAGTTTTTGAATGAAAGGAATAGAAAATAAGAATCTCTTAAAATCTGCTGGATTCTAATGCCTTGAAAAAAGCTCATTTTAGCACGGAAGAGAGCGGTTGAGAAGCTTTTCTTTATCCATCGTGCTGTGCTTTCTTGGAGATATATCCCCAAAAAAAGGAGCGCCACGGACGCTGAGAGATGTCCCATAAACTTGTGTTGCTGCAAAATTGATTTTCGGTTGAACGCATTGAAGTTCTCCCGCTCCAAGAAGAGAAGCATCCGTTCTGCGAACGGCCTTTCCTCCCCGGGGGCCTGCCCGCCCTCGTCTTTCGCCTATTTATCTCCTCTCGCTCTAATGCTACTCTCCTCATTCAATCCAACTGAGTTTCCTTTTCCCCATTGCACTGCGTTAACCCGTCTTGCACTCCCACAACGTGGCTTCCTTCTTAATCTCGTCCTCTCTCTCCTTCGTATATCCTCCCGTCCTCAGTGTTATCTAGATGGAGTAGAGGTTCTTTAAACTTATGTTATTTAGCGTTTTTGTCGAAGAGCAACTGGTATAAGAAGAATATATATTTGAGACTAAGTTTGAAAAATAATATATTCACACCATTATATATGCATTTACAAACAGTAATATATGTGTATATATATATATATATATATATATATATATATATATATATATATTTCTATGCATATAAACCATAAACACAGTAATCATCCCGAAGGTCGGTTTAGTAGGTGATGGCAGAGTTCACCCTGTTCTAAGCCCGTCGACGTGTGAATATACACACATCAGGGTAGAAGGGCCAGTTCCTTTCCCTGTGCCGGTTAATATCTTTAACGTAAACGTCTTTTGAATTATGGTGGCCGAACTGGCGTATCAGTTCGTAATTGACAAATATGCATGGAGAACTATTGGGAAAAATGTTTGACTCTTTTTGATTGTCAGTATAGTCCATACTGAGGACAAATTTTGACATGAAAAGAAAATGCGATCTGTTAAATACTGTTCAAATCACTGAGGAAAGTAGAAAATTAAGGCATATTGACAGAAAGATCTGTTTCAAATTTTGCTAGGCGGAAACAATGCTCAGCAACATTAGAAAATAGTTTAAATTTACAAACTTTGCAGCGGAAATTTTATTAAATTTCAGTCATTACGATAATCGGGGGATGCATTTTGTTTTGTGGTTACAATATCTAAATTCGGCCATAAACAAGTGGATTCGGGCATATGGATAAACCTCAGAAATGAAATCCTACTAATTATTCGTTTACAGAAACAATGCAAATGGATACCATTTGAATAGATTATATGATCAATCTTGATGGATTATGATGGCATGGAAATGCGGACAGATGTAAATCGCCATAGTGTCAATTTCGGTAATGGTATCTGATTATATAATCTCTCGATAAACATTACAATTTCAGCAAAACAACCTGTAGGTTTTGCTAATTATTAATTAGCTATTTAAGCAATATACTTCTATTGTGCATTCGCGTTGCCCTTTCCCTTGGGTTTTGTGATGAAATTAGGGTAAACAATCACGTTAACTTAATTTTTTTCACAAAACGGGCACACCTGATACTAATGATCAAACGATGAGTCAGTTTCGCTTGTGCTCTTTCTCAATGTTACACATAATAAAAAAATTAGATCCTGGTTTGTAAAACTAGTTTCCCCGTCAAGAGTTATTTTGCCCTTCTCTGTTGAAGGCCGTCGATTGGAATGGCATTTCCGCATAATTAATGTTGGTTCAGACACGTCACTTTCAAGTTTCATTTTTCGTTCCCTATTTTTCCCAAGAATTGAAATTAAACTTTAATTACTGAAGTAAAATATACATTTGGCATTTTAAATATATAATATACTCGTAGCTGATCCATTTATTTATATCAATAACTATTTTTATAGCGTGGAAAAATAATTTGGGAAATGTTAGTATTACATTTCATAAAGCACTCGAATGGCATATCAACCACTACGTCCAAATCTTTAGCAGGTGTTTTTCAGCTTCTGTACATTCGTTTCAACACTTTTTCTGATTAATTTGTAAACGTTATTAAATCTGCCTCATGAATTTTTAAACGCACATGATTTTGGTGTCAAAGCAAGTTATTTCTATGGTCTATAATTATTTTATTTATAAGCACTCATCTAAATGATTTATAATTCATGAAGATACTTATGTCTCTTTAGGATTATTGTACACGTACGTATAAAAAATATTGTTTCGAATTCCCCTACATTTCATTTATTGAATAATATGTCATTGATACAATTGTAATTTCAGGACTTTTCTCTCATAATCTGAAATATATATTTCTACCCTTTAGAGGAATTAAATATCTTAATGGATTGAACAATGGAATGATGAAGATGAAAGTACGGATGTTGGTAAGACTTAACTCTTTCAAAATGAACAAAATGTACCTGCAAATGGAACGACAGTTGCAGCTTATTTTGGCACTTTACCGAAGTCACTAAATTCTGTGATAGTTAATTTCATCGCCGTCGTCTCCCTTAAGAGATATATTTTTTTTAGAAAAAACAATACAGATAGAGAAGAATACTTTTTCCTAGTAATGAAAATTGACAGAATTACTCATAATTTTGCGTCCATATACACGACCCAAAATACCCAAAACCTATGCGACATTGTTAAATCAACGAGATTGTTATCAGTTTCATATCGTTCTTTTTCTACCTTCTGCTCATCCTTGAAATGTGCCTTGTCCCCCAGGCTACAACCTCTTCCTCCTCCACATCAAATCCTCATTAAAACTTATACAAACAACCTGCATCTCAAAAACTTCATTTAATCATCCAAGCACTCCAGGGATGTGCAATGAGCTTTGAGATAGGAACACGTGAGATGGCATACACCCGGCTCCTATGGGTATTTGAACTTCGCGAGCTCAACACCCGGGTGAACTATGGTTGGTTTCTCAAAGTTATACATCAGTCAACAAGTCGTTATACTTTGCGTACACTAGTTTACTGATGGTACTAAACGTTAGTACATTTTTTACTTGCCAAAACTGTAGGGCATACGTATTATAAAGTTTTGTATTGCATTCGACACTTTGCTCCGAGTTTTGTAATTATGACTTCGACTTGTAGCTTTAGGAAACGTACTATCCAAATATTTTGGCTGCCAACGAATCATTTTTCAGTCGTATCAAATTTGATCGAATTTTAAGGAATTCAAATAAAATACATTTTTCAATTTTTATGGTAGAGTTTCAACATACGTTAGTTAAACATTATTCTGCTGTTATTTAATGCTAATATTAGTAGCAGTGGGGGTAACTGACTTTTGACAGACCCTTAAAGCTTCCTTATTAGTGGCAGGTTAAATTGCATACTATGCTTTCAATTTTAGAATTAATGCATAATTGTTTTTCAGACATTTATCCTTTTCAATTTAATATGCATAATCAATGGGAATACTGTTAATATTTTTATATCTTCATAACGTGAAGCGAGAAGCGGCGGTGGTGTTTGTGGAAGCCAGCCAGCATTTCCACGATTACGAGTACTCGTATGCTTCGGGAACTTTACCCGAACAATTCAAGTCTTTTGGACGCCACTAAGATAAGAGCTGGAATCAGGAGATTTAAATTTGTCTGTACGAGTCTCTTCCTCCATCACCTTCAAATACGAATACTAGACGCAGCTATGACATCAGGTATGAATTAAGGTTCCCAAAGGGACGATTGGAATACATAGTGATTCAAATCCTTAGGTTGGGGGAAAAACTGTTAGGAATCTCGAGGAGAGAATCAAATGGAGTCATTTTATAAATTGAGAAGTATGATGGGTAAAACCCTAAATGAAAAACTATCAAGAAAAATTTAGGGACAAGGAAGTTAGTTGGAAAAGGCAGTGAGATATTATTTAGATTTATTATTGACATGGAGATTTGGAACCACATTGAAGAGAAAGTGTAAGAATCTTCAGTATAGATAAGAGAAAAAAACTGTTCCGAAAGTTTTGATAAAATCTAAAGGGAGGTTTCATGAAAGCACAAAGGAATAATTTAAAATTTATGGAGAATAGGTCAGATTTTCCCAGAAAGAGAAATCGTTTTGTGGATAAGGTTTAAGAATCGCCAGATACGTAGGTCCAAAAATGCTAGGAGGGAAGGTAGGAATATTTGCCCGGGGAAATAAAGGTGAAAAAAGAAGTAGGAATACGAGTAGATAATATTCCTACTGAATTATAACGATTAAGCAAAACAATAGGAAGGGAGATACTATTTTGGGCTTGGATGTGACATTTATAACGTAGGGTTTGGCCTGAGGTTATCGTGAGATGAGAACTGTCCCCATCTCGCCAATGAGTAAAGCGATAGTATTTGATGACTACAGTAACATTAGTTAAAGCTTACGTGCGGAAAAAGTAACACTGATAAGCATCAATATAAGGTTATTTAATTATGAAAGCCACAGCTTTGGTAAAGATCAGCTTGGATTTAGAAATTGGAGAGGAGAACATGGCGCTATAGAAATGAACCTGGAATAACATAACGACATATTCTTGATCGTGGATGAGAGAAAGCGATTGACAGAGTGAACAAAGCTGATAAGATGTGGTCGATCGAACACAGTGTGTAATGCGCGACTTATTGAATAAGAAACAGACAGCACAATTCTCCCTCCACCACTCACAGCGAAGGTAGCGAAGTGGCAATCGGAATGGGCGATTTAGAGAGAAGGGAATGTCCAATATTGACGTTATTTCAAAAAAATATTTTTAAGGAAATGTATTGGCATGGTAGGAATGGCTTAATTTGGGAAAGAATGTGTGCGGAAATATGATAATGTCAGGTCTGCAGAGTATTTAGTTGTAGTTCGCTGAGGGATGGTAATTATTTTGTGCGATTTACTAAGACAACGACTGTAACATTAATGTGGTATTTTTAAAAGATACAGTCATAACAAAAATTAGATAATGCTAACTCAAGGATTAAGATGGCTAAGCTAAATAGAGTGATAGGGAGGATACGAATTTTTAAAAATTAATTTATTTAGTACCCTGTAAGTCACCGCTACGGTATGTGGCAGGGGATGAACACACACCAGACTAATATTTACGCAAAAATGACGCTACCGCGGTCGGACAAAGTTATTATGATCCCTTATCGTTCGTGGAAAAAATGACATCTTAAATTTATCTTTTCTACACTTAATTTCTATAATTTTATTTTCATGATCTCTCCTACCGTGGTACGATCGGAATACGAGTAAAAATATATTATATTTTCAACACCACTGCTAAAGAGACGTCCTTCCAATTTATGTAAGAGATTTAATCTGTAATTTAACCTTCCCTCTGTGGGTGATTTCCACCCTAGTTACTCTAATATTTTGGATACGCTACTCACACTAGACAAATAAACAGATACATAGATAATCGTCTATATTTTGGGGCGAGATGGAGACTATGTAGTCTCTTCCACCACTTAGCTCTTCGTCACACATTGACAATATTAAACTAACATATAAATTTCACATATTATGAATAAACTGGATTTACATTAATACATAAAGTATCTTAGGACTAACATACAACTGCACAATATTTTAGTTTCCAGTTAATTCATACTTGGCACTATATACAACATGCATGCACACATGCTGAACAATACATAAAAATACTATTCTTACGCATACAAATACTTGGAAACAATACTAGTAAAACTATATTCTTGGTTTTCTTTATAATATGCCGAAATAAAGTATAATGTTCGTTCGAAAGAAATAGGAATGATCTCGGATTTTGTTTACTGCTGGATTTTCCCTAGTTGGTTTTCTGGGAAATTAGTGATTTATGAAATGCGCACTTTAATAATGGGAATGGTAATGCATTAGTTATAATGGATCATAGCTCATTCCAATGACGACACGCTGTGATTGCAAATGACTGGTTGTAGTTAGTTGTTCTGTGATGAGGGATAAAGATTTTCTGATTTTCTCCGGTATATAGTTTATATAGTACAACAAGGCACTTTTCACTATTTTATAGTACAACAAGGCACTCAGTATTTTATAATTTAGTATTTGATAGATTAGCACAGTATGTGGAGTTCACTGCGAAAATCCATAAATAGCCAGTTGAATTTTTTTTAATATTCTGTAATTTGATCAGTAATATTCAAGCTGGAAATTAAACATACCTATGAGTTAATTTCCCTTTGTAGATTTACTCGTTTGCATAATAAAATTGAGGGATAGGAAGAGATGAAACTGTCTGAATTTTACATATGATGGGCCTAACATACTGATATTTCCTAATGGAGTTAAGGAATTTATTGACAATTTTGCAAGTTTTAAAAACTTGTAAAGACTATGAGAAATTTCCTTCGAAAAGAGGACCTAAATTTGTAGCAATATTCTTAAATGTTATGAGTGTGCTTTGAAAAAACAATGTAAGTGATTGAAATGCAGCGATAAACGAGTATTTTAGCAGTTTAGGATATCCAATCACTATAGCTTGCGGATTATGTGAATGAAGGCTACAAAAGTGCTGCGTGCTCCATCTTAATGTGTTATTGGGGTCAGCATTAATTTGTTGTTTTGCAAGAGGAAGGTTATTGATTGTGGTACTTAGATAAATCTGGAGATTGTCTGCATATATTGATAATTGGAGCATTGAAGAGATGAATAAATGTAATTGATGTACAACGAGAATAGAAGTGGCCTCAGAATCGGCCTCTGTGGAACACCGCGCAATATCTTGAACCATGAGAAGTAAGCGTCATTAGCCACCACTCTCTGTCGGCGTTCTGAGAGGGAAGACGAAATCCATCTAGTGCCAGCTCTTGCAAATGAAAGGAAAGTTAATTGGATTGTAAACAGAGTTAAAAACATGGATTTTAATTTATTATATATAAATTTCTTATTATTAGGTAATCTATCGGTTAAGGTAAGTTTTTTTAGATGGACACAACTATCAAATAAACATTTTGTAACTCCCCACATAGCAAACTAATCTATATCAGGTCCCTCTTCATCTCTGTGTACTTCTTTCCTCCATTCATCCCGTCCAACATCCCTATCATATTCCTGCCCTTTCCTTGCATGCCAAACATTCTTCCCTCTATTACCTTCTTCAACATTCCACTACCGCTCAATACGCCATTCATCCATTTTTCCGGCCTCCATAAGCTTTTTCTCAACAAACACCTCTCTTCACCCACCATCTCCAGTACTTCGTCATTTTCCTTTCGGTCCATTTTACCTTCTCCATTCTTCTACACACCCACATTTCAAAAGCCTCCAATCTACGTGTATCCTCCTGCTTCAGTGACCACGTTTCCGCGCCGTACATAGGTACGCTCCATATCAGAGTTTTTACGAGTCTTGTCTTAACATCCCTACTCAACGTCCCCGTCATCAACTCCCTCCTCCTTGAGAAAGCCTCCTTGCCTAGCGCAATTTTTCTCCTTACGTCCCTACTACTTTGACCGTATTGGGCCAAAACACTTCAGAGATATGTAAACTGTTCTACCTGCTCTATTTTTTCCCCGCCTATTTTAATTTTTAGCTTAGCCTTTATCTTTCTGGTAAATCGCATTGCCTTTGTTTTATTAATATTCATTCTCATCCCATATTTATCGCACTGAACCACCAATTCACTCAGCAATGCTTGCAATCCCATGGCTGACTGAGCAACTAATGCTTGATCATAAGCAAAGCTAACCGATTTTACCAATACCCCTCCGACTTTCCTACCTCCAGTTCTCCCCATGCCTCTTTAATCATTTCCTCCACATATACGTTGAACAGCACCGGTGACAATAGGGAACCCTGCCTTACACCTCTTCCTAACACTGCCCATCCGGATTCTCCGTTCCCCACTCGCACCTGAGCAGTCTGAGACATGTACAGGTTGCGGATCAGTCTCCTGTCCCTCCAATCCATTCCTATTTTCTGCAATATACGCATCAATTTTTCCCAATTCACTCTATCAAACGCTTTTTCGAAATTTACGGTACAGGCAAATACGTCCTGATTGTATTCTATATTCCTCTCGACCAGTGATCTCATTACTGCAATGGCATCACGCGTACCTCTTCCCTTCCTAAACCCAAACTGATCATCCCCTAGGTAATCATTTGCCTTACACTATATCCTTTCGTTGATGATCCTGAGAATAACTTAAGCTGCGTGGGATATCAAACTTATTGTTCTGTAATCCTCACTTGATTTAGCCTTTACCTTTTTCGGAATAGGAACTAACACCGATCTCACAAAATCTTCCGGCCAGATTCCTTCCTCATAGATACTACGAATCAGTCCATATAGTCTTCTTCCCTCATTTTGCTAAACATTTCAACAGTTCTACAGGGATGTTGTCCACCCCAACGGCCTTATTTGTTTTCATCTCCTTTAATGCCTTTTCTATTTCATCGTCGAGTATGCCTGGACCTAAGCTATCTTCTTCTACGTCATGTTCCTTTTCTATGTCTAACCTTGTCGGCCTAAGTTCTTTACCATACAGTGTTTCTATATATTCCTTCTATCTCTCTTGGATTTTTCTTGGTTCAACTATTATCTTACCCCACTTATCTTTAACTGTTAGCACAGATTTTGCCTTCTTATTTCCCGATAATAAATTAACCTTGCTGTATAGAGCACCAATTTCACCCTTCTTCTGTAAACTTTCCTTATCCTCGCATTGCGTTTTCCACCATTCTTCCCTTGCTTTATTTGTGCCCCTTCTCAATTTATTGTTCCATTTAATCCAATCCATTTAATGCTTTTACGTTCCATTTCCTAACCCACCGCCCTTGCCTTATCTTCCTGAAATGGTCGTTACATTTCATAACAACTAAAATGTGGTCAGAGTCCGCATTTGCTCCTGGGAAACTGCGAATTCATCACACTGTTCCTAAACCTGTGCCTAACCATAATATAATCTAACTGTTACCTTTCTGAGTCACCTGGCATTTTCCTTGTATACCTACGCCTTTTGTGATGCATATATCTTGTGTTGGTGATTACGAACCCCTGTCTCCTGCAAATTTCAATCGCTTTCTCCGCGCGTTCATTCCTCGTGCCTAACCCATAGTCCCCCACCTAACCACCCTCTCTTTCTTCGCCTATTGTCGCATTCCAAACCCCCATCACTATTAAATGTTTCCCTGCAGGAACACACGCGATTATATCCTCTAACTCATCGTACATCCTATCGACTTCTTCCTCCTTGTGGTTGCTCGGTGGCATGTATACCTGAATAATGACCAAGTTCGTCGGCTCTGCTTTAATCTCTACGAGTAAAATTCTATCAGATGTTTGCTCTATGTTGACTACGCTTCTTCCTACCTCTTTATTTAATATTACGGCAACCCCTCGTTGGCTCTCGTCCCCGTCGCCTTATATCACTCTATAATTTTCACTCCAGTAATCCCCGCTATCCTTCCATCTCACCTCGCAGAGACCTAAAACATCTATGTTACCTCTTTCCATCTCTCGCTTAATATTTTCTAATTTTCCTGTCCTCAACAGTGTCCTGACGTTCCACGTTCCTATTCCAACTACTTTCGTCTTCTTCTGCGTCTTCTGTCCTGCTGCTGTTATTTCTTCCCTGCAAGGGTTTCGTGGGATGACGGCCGCGGAAGCCTTGCCTCTCCCGCTGCCGGGCACGACACACGGCCGCTTGGGTCGAGTTCCGTAGTTGCCAGGACTCATATTCTCTATAGTGCCCATCAATACATTCTTGGGAATGATAATTGAGGTGGTTTCCCGCTGCCTTCCTTATTAGTGTTTTTAACCTGCCACGATCACTTAATGGCCGCCCTACTGGGGTCAGACGCCTTTGCAGCCGCCTCCCTGAGGAACAGACGCTGCGTGGACTACCTTTCGTCTGGCTCCTAACCTTCGACCTATCTGGCATGGGTGACCCTACCAGGAGCAATTATATTTACTCCCGCCAGCACAGCTCTAGGGGTCATCGGAACGCACAAGCCCTTCCACCACGGCAAAGTTCTAGTCCATGGGAGGGGATATATAAATATATATATATATAAATATATAAATATATATATATATATATATATATAAATATATATATATATATAAATATATAAATATATATATATATATGAATAAAACATTGGTATAAATGTTAATACGGGGAGTGGTTTGGCACTGCGCGCACACTTCATCACTGGATCAAAAGGATTTACTGGAGAATTCTGAAGTGGGGGTGTGGAGACGGATATGAAATATGCTGGAGCTAAAATATAGTAAGTAGAAATTCCTAGGCATAACAGGTGAAAGGAAAATATTTAACGGGAAAATTTCAAAGAAGTCACATAACTTTACACAGGAGAAATAAAATTGCCCCTAAATGGTCAATGTTTTTATAAAATAGATAATATTGCATAATCGGGTAGGGAGAGGAATAGATAATGTGTGTCGTAGTTTAGAGACTTAGGATGCTTTGTAACTTCTTAGGTTGAACTTAGAATTCCTGTCCTTCTGAAAACCTTAATGACCTGTAGATTATGTTCAATAATTGTGAGAATTTTATGAATACCTGGTACTCCTCATTTGTTTATGTTGACAAAATATTCATTTTTCTTTTACAACACACACTATAAGGTGGGGCGGGGGTAGACAAGGCTGCATATATACCTGTGGACCCGAAAGTAGCTAGTTCGATCCCGTGACCAGCGAAACTTTTTCAGCTTAGAAAAAGTTTGTAAATGGTTTTTTGGGACGAGACATTCATACATTGACAGGAAATCACAGTTATGGTATTTCGGAACGGAGGAAATGAGAAAAATATACCCATGTACCCCTGATGAAAGGCAGCAGTTTTACCATTAGGCACTGATGGCGCAGATCGAGTGTGTCGGTCCGGCATCAGATGCCATAGCTACGGGCGAGAGTGAATTTCACGGTATCGGCCGCAGTACTGCAATGTGGAAGGCACTATATTAATCTCTTTAGAAAATGCAGCCTTGCACTCAAATATAGCAGAATGAAGTAGCTGCAGTGAACCAATATTAGGAATGAAAAACTGATGATGATGACTAGTAAGTATTTTAATTTTATTTTCAAATGGAAAAGTTGGGAGACAAGTTTTCCGATATCTTAAATCCTAAAAATCCAAGGAATAAGCATTGGTCTTATTACCGGTATTATCTTTCCTTAGATGTTGAAGTAGCTTAGAGTAACCTTAAGCTAAGGCTTTATTCCCTTTGATTTGACTTAACTTCTTATGCTATAAATTAGTCAATATTAGACACCAAGTTGGTGCAGTTAATATATGGTTTCGAATTTTTCCTCTTCCTTTGACTCCCCTTACGTCGGGTTTCCCAATAAAAGCTGGTTCTCTCATTCCCTTCCTCATACCCTCACAGTCATCACCTAGTGCCAAATCAAATTGCTACCGTCAAAAGGAACTTCCTATTGAAATATACCTTGACACATATTTCTGTTTAACCCAATTGTAAAGATCCCTCCTAGAGGACTAAACCATTGATTATTTTTAAGGGCGTGTTCATTCTGATCTATATCTGCATCTATTCAATGCCCCCAAGCCCCCACAAGGGCGTGTGGCGGGGGGTGTTTGATCACCAGACATACACGCACAGTCGTAATCATGTTAACGCCGCACACATATTAGTTTAATAATGCACTCGGAAAATTTTAATCAAACGAAAGAAAGTATGATGATTCCTAGAGCTGATCTGGCGGGAGCAATGATATTTTCTCTTACAAGGGTCGCCCATGCCATGCAGATGGAGGGAAAGAGCCGGGGGAAATGTAGATGCAACGTAATTCAGAATTTCTTAGCAAGTTATCAAGTTTTACAAGTCTTCTTAGCAACAAATTCCACGAAAGGTCCCACTCTAAATTTTGGTAAAATGAAAACCTAAGTATATAAAGCTAACACGTTTAAATTTAAAAGTCTAAAGTTAAAAAAATTCAAATTAAATAATGTTACCAAAGAGATGTCATTATGTTTTCCGGAAATCTATTCTTTTAATTTAGTAAGGGATATTTGTATTCCAGGGACTTGTAACAAGGTACATAATTTTGCGGTGAATTTCATTCACCGGTTGTTCGGATTAAATTTTCATAAGAATACAAAACATTATAGGTGGAGTTATAATTCAAATTTAAAACAGTTGGGTAGCGTTAGTTTAATTTTCAATTGAAATTCCTGAGCTTTTGTGGTTCAGCTTTTTAATTGGTACATTTTACTGAATTGAGGCGACATATGCTATTAAGTATCGTAATCTTTTGCAGTTAGTCATTTACTCTGAATTGGTTCGTACGTTTTACCATAAGAACGAGATTTCTTTAATCAACGACCTTCTGGCTTTATTGCAACCGTTTTGCATGTACCCCGAATGAATCGGCTACAGGCGAGAAATACTCATATAGTTTGATAATAAATTGCATTGAGTGTTACTATATTTTTGCTTAGTATTTAAACCTTAGCAAGTATCAATTATACCATTTTCATCTTCTAGTGACACATATTTTCCTTGTTTGCATATGGCTCGAGAATAAATGAAGCATAATATATCTTCATTGATTTTTTTATAAGTTTCCACCAATTCTTTTTAGGGCATTTCTTTACTGAGACTAAGAATTTTAACTATTTTAAAAGAAAATTATTAATAAGAATGTTGAAATTAAGTCACAGCGAAAAAAGACGAGACAGAAGAATATTGGAGAAGGATGTTAAAAGTAAAATCCGTCCATTAATTGAATTCGTCAAAAACGTTTCACGGTCTTCCAGCTCTATCTCTTCTCCACTCTTTCATGCGTCGTCATCCACCCTCCCTTTCCGTTTAATTTCCCTCCCATTCAATTTCCCTGCAGACCCCAGGTCACACCATGTGCCATTCTTCCAGCATCCCACGGGCCGGCAGAACCGAAGCGCAGTGTTTGCTGAGTCCTAGCGAGATACGGTAATTGCAGCCGTGAGAACCCCTAGTGATTGCCCAGGCAACCCCCGCCAGTGAAAAACTTTTCTGATTTCCTTCCCACTAAGTGCATCGTTTAATCCGCTTGGCCAGAAACAAAGCGAAAAATAAAATAGAAATCCCAAGCGTTGAGAGCATTCTATGGTATCGTGAAAACTGCGATGGAATACTTTTCAATGCCGCATACGTTTCCTAAAAAAATTCAGCCTGTTGGTTGGTTATTCACTCAAAGAGTTTTGCATTTAGAGAAATTAAAATAAATGATTTTCTGTAAGCATTTCAATTATTTTGAAGATACCATCACATTTACATATAATAACATAAAGTATGCTCTCTGCATATTTAATCCAATCCATTTTTAATTATCTATTTACAATATATTGTTTTTATTTAAGACTTAACTGGATAACTTAAATTGTAATAAACCTAAATTTTATGAATCTTCCCAAGAACGACATTTTAAGGAATTCCATTTGATGACTCCGTCTTCTATCTATTTCCAACTTGATACCAACCAAGAAACCTACCAACTTGACCAACTCTTCAATACTCAACATTTTTAAATTACTTCAGGTTTGCACTTCCACTTCTCTAGAGTGCTATAATCGTGACTTTTCTGGTATAGCTCACATTTCTCTCAAGGAAGTCTTTTGAGTCCTAATTTTAAGTTAAAGTAAAATTATAAAGATGGCCCACTACTACAGTAGATTTCATTATGTCTCGTTATTTTTTATATTACATTGAAGGATTTTCTCATCAAAATGCCTCGAATTTTGAAAATGATGGTTTCTGGCTCTACTTTGTGAAAATCCCTGATCATTAATAATTGAACTTGATACTTTTTCACAAAACCTTATTGCAGTCCTACCGGTTTTCATGGATAGGCGACACCATCAGGTATAACATTTCAAATGTCTATAGGTAATCTTACAAGAAGGGAAGGTGGGCTCGGTAATGGATTTGGGAACTGAAAGGGGAAGAAGAGGCAAGTATTGGTTATTTCAATGGTATCGAGCTGTCTTGTGTTCATAGGATTGTTGGTGAATTTTACAAAGTTTGTCTTATTCCTTAAGTACTGGTTGGTAAGCAGCCACGCGGAGGGGGAAGGGGGGATTAAGAAAGTTTAGGGGAGGGAGGAGACCAAGAGTGTACGAATTCACTAAGGAGTGACATTGTTCCAGACATACCTAACCTAGAGAATAACTTCACGGTCGAGGAGATAGAAGTAAAAGGAAAGTGTATTACCTGACAATCAACGAAAACATTTTTTTAATATACCACCTTTTTTGGATGTTTCCTCGCATATCAACTATTTTAAAATGGAGGCAAGGAGGAACCGAGCAATTACAGATCTATTTCCTTCACATATATGTCATAAAAGGTCATGGAATATATAGTTGTTAGTTGGATAGTGGGACACCCCGATAATCAGGAGTTGTTTGAACACGATTCGATTTCGAAAGGGTAAATCCTGCGAGACACAACTTGCGCTTTTTGTTCATGATATCATTAGTTCGGGAGAGATCAATATTTCAGTGGATGCAGTTTTCCTGGGTTTTAAAAAAGCTTTTCCTAAAGTGCCTCATAATAAAGTACTCACAAAGCTAGAAGCAGGACATAGATAAAAATGTCATGGGTTGCGTTAAGGGTTTTTTAAATGGTCGGGTACAAAGAGTCATCATTGATGGAGTTAGCTCCAATGCAGTAGAAGTTACTTCAGGTGCTCTCCAGGGAAGCTTTATCGGACCTCTTTTATTCTTACCTTACGTTAACGGCAATCGCCCCAGAGTCACTGGTAAGATACGTTTATTTTCCAACGGCGCATTGGTTTACCGTGATATCCGTAATACTGAGGACACAGCAGCGTTATTAGATGACCTTGATACAATATAACGCTGGTGCGACACTTAGCAATTAGAAGTTAACTTAAAAAAAATACGTCGTGATGGATTATTGGAAAAGAGAGTAATTCACTCCCGAACGCCTCCTGAATCGGGAACGCCGAAATGGAATGTTTAAATTATATTAAATACCAAGGCGTTACCCTCGCTCATGACCTCTCCTGGGTGAAACACATACTTCGAATCTGCGAAAAAGCTAACAAAATATTAGGATGTGTCAGAAGAATATTGGGTAAATGTGATGAAAAAGTCCAAGAGAAATATGATCTTTTGCTGATAAGGCCTCATTTAGAATATGCTGGAAGTGTATGGATTCTTCACAAATTAGGATTATTTGCCGAATTGGATCGCGCGCAGGGTAAGGAGTTAGATCTGTATAACGTTGTTACGATAAACTTAGTAGCGAATCCAAAATATTAGAGCAGCTAGGCTGGGAATCACCCTCGGGGCAAAGTTTAATTACAGATTAAATAACTTGCATAAATTGCAAGGACGTCTCTTTAGCGATGATGTGAGAAATCTATTATTTGTCCCACCACTTTACGGCAGAAAGTGCAATAAGACGTCATTTTTCCCAGAAATGATAAGGTAATGAAATAAAGTTTATCAGACCGCGCTAATGGGGAAAGGTATTTTGGGTCAAGGGCAGTCTGATATGTAATAACCCCCTGCCACGCATTCTAACTATTCATTCATCTAACCATTCTAACACTTCGGAAAGTGAAATCGGAAAAATTGTCAACAGCTTTGATTCATTAGGTTTGTTCCTTAGAATTGCTTGGGTCTCACACATGCGAGCAAGTATTAGTTTCATTGAATTTATCTGTGGGGTTCATGGCACTTATAACTTGATGAGCGTAATCGTAGGTAGTCTAGAAATTAGGAGTAGGCTCTCTATAAAATGTCTCTAAACCTGTAATATCCCGCGTCATTAGCCTAAAATCCAATTTGCTCAACGTATTTTTCCTTATGCTCTTTTTGATTGCTACCATCTTTTATGTTTCCGAAAAAGTCCTTTTTTTTCTGCACTTTCCCTACACTTTCTTCTCAATCAGAACTCTCAGCATCCCACTACTCCTCGTTAACTTCTGTATACATGTAATCAGATAAACAATGCATTTATTTCTTCTTTAAGTATTATATATCAATATGGTCGCATTGCTATTTGCTCTAGAATTTTCTACATTTCTACATATTAGCATCATTATTAGAATTTATTTTGTTCCAAATTAAGTCCCCCATTTTTTATTATTTTCTCCGTTTTCTAAAAGTATATAACTATATCCATTACTTATTAATGATATACCATTATATTCTAAATAGTTTGTTCTTCAAAATGACATGAATGGTATGGCCTCAATGAATGAAATTAGCGGCTCTCTCCTCCTCTCTTTCCCTAATCACAAAGACTTTTTAGGATAGTTATTTATTTATTTTGCATGAGTCCAGAAACAGCACTTCGGCCTTTACATTTTACGGACCTTGAACATTGATATAACAATTTCACAATTGCATACACCCAATACCCCCAAATTTTATCAAACATTGAAAAATTCAATGTGCAATGTGATGATTAACGATGTATGCATACATGAGTATGTATGTTCCTTAGCTATCTTATTTATTATTTGCTAAATATTCCTTTCTATATCCCTATCCAAACAACCAGGAGCACGTGTTTCTTGATCTATATTTCTTGTATAGTTGGAGCTGGAAAATTAATCTGTCACAAATTGTATATAGCTTTTGCGTCTCTATGTTATTATTTTTCCTGATTCATTCCCTCTATGGCGTGAATGCATATTGATGATTGATTTTAATTTATATTTATAAAATATTCAGTTACCAATAATGCATTTTCTAATCAGATTTTTTCCATCATAACTGGCGATATTTATTTTCCAACTCAAGGAGTAATCTTTTCGATTTATATATTCTTTCATCAGAGTTTTACAGAATTACCATCAAACTTTAAACTGCACCCTTAAAAATGGTGCTACTTCAAATGATCTCTAGCTTCTTACCCATCGAAGTACTTGAGTTTCTATGACAGAGGATCTCATTTCGACCCAGAATTTTTTTCCAAGGATTTCCAATATTTCTTCCGTATTGGTAACGTTTCGGTGACCATAAGAACCGAAAAATATTTCCGCTGCACACTCGGGCGTTATTTCTTAATGGGATTTTTGGCCGCAACATTTACCTGAAATGTTCGCCTACAGCACTTCAATGTGATTGGAAAAAAATACGTTTGTGTCCTTCGGCGCACCTTTAAATTCTCTCCATTCAAATGCTCCTTCCTTCGTCTCCTTATCTAAATGGCGGCTCTCCGTGCAGCTCTTCAGGTTTAAAGCTTCTCTGGCAATGATCTAACTTTCCTCCATCACCAAACCAACGAAGTCAAAATTTTCTCTTCTTCCACGGTTTTGAAAGCTGGATAACTTTCCAGCCTCCTTTTTCTATACTAATATGTAGTTACACATATCCAAAAAGCTCCTGTCTTGAATCTTAAATTCATTAATAATTAGTTAGCCCTTTAGTTGATATTATTTTAACGAAATTATAGTAACAAATACATACTAATTTTATAACCTGGGTCAAAGTGTAAACGTTATTTGCGTTGTGTGAGAAAAGCTTGTCGTGCGACATATAGTAATATTTTTCATGCAAACATGTAAACGCATGGACAGCATTTCAAATGAACACACAATTTTAAATGTAAACAGAGTATGAATTTACATTACCGGTATTGATAAGATATTCTCGAATACGTCAACCGTTCAGTGTTAACCAATATTGAGGTCCTCCATATTCAGGCTAAAAGGATTGCCATGCCACCATTCTTGTATTAAATCAAAAGAGAGATGGTACTTTTTTCCACACTTTAAATAATAAAGTGTGGAAAGAAGTACCATCTCTCTTTTGATTTATTAGAATGGATTTCCACAAAGTGAAGCCTGAAACCATCGAGTTTACCATCCTTGGATTTACTCTTAAATCAATTAGTCACTGCAATTATCTATTCCAAAGCACTGTACAGCTTTTATTTCCAAAATGGTTTTTTTATTCATGTTTTATTCCAGCACATAAAGTGCCTACTTTTTTCATATTCACTGACTATATAGGCTTAGCTAATGGATTATAGAATTTGTGATCTATATAAGACCTATATTCAATATGAGTTCATTAATATCATTGTATCATCAAATCAATATGTATCATTTAAAAATGTCATACTCTTCCTTAAATTATAATGTTTATAGTTCCTTATCATTGCTTTGATTCGGTTATCGCGTCTTTATAAACATACTGCCTTGTCGTGCGACTACAATTTTACGTTGATGTATCCTTCTTTCTAAATTATCCATTCATATTTTTCCCTCTTCCATTTAAATTTATTTTTATCAATCATTTTACGAGAAATGTATCATCTTCTTATTTATTTTCTCTTCGAATTCCCATTACTTTTGCTATAGCTATTTGTTTCAATTATTCAAGATTCTAACACATTTCCTTTTGATTCAATTGTCTTCTTTAATAAAATGATGCCCAATCTTTCATTTGAATAATAAATGATGCCCAATGATTTGTCCTACCCATCCCTTTTATTTCAGCTAAAATTTCCAAAATAAAGTTTAGCATGCCTAAATATATATCTCACTCACTCCTTGATGAACGGAAAAGATTTCAAAAATGCCGTTAATTCCCATTTTATTGTCATTTCCCAAATATTCTGTATTTCAACCCTGTCAGCATCATCATAAACGCGCTGTGTCATCGAATTCATATCTTCCTACCAGAAGTCTCATTTCCTCATAAGAATTTAAAATCAGCCTTTATGTTTAACTTTTAATAATCAAACCACTTTACTTTTCCACATAAACTTTTTAATTTTTACAACGCAGGTTTCGTTATAGCATAACATCATCGGGTCTGATGATCAGACCGGATGATGTTATGCTATAACAAAACCTGGGTTGTAAAAATTAAAAAGTTTATGTGGAAAAGTAAAGTGGTTTGATTATTGAAAGTCAGTATGAAGATTTTCCACCAAGTTACGCCAGAAACTGTTTTATTTATGTTGAAGTTCAAGGATAAACCCGGTGGATACTATTGTTGTACGTAGTCTTATTTCTTACTCAGTACTTTATGGTCAAACATATTTTAATAATAATTTTTTCGTGTAAAATGTCTTAAAAATTGATAAGGATTTTTTTTAATATTTCAAAAATGGTGTCGTGTTTTTTTCTTTCTGAAGACACGAACATTCCGATAGTATTTTAATGTGATCACGGCTGCGAAAACTTCCGTTTCCTTTCGCTGCGCTTCGAATGCCCAAATCATGGCCTGGCGCCGTAGTTTCCCAGCATTCACAAATACGTATATTTTTTCTTCTTCACAGCTTCCTATAGGCAAAAGTTGAAGTGATTTCCCGTTGCTTTCCGCAAATTTTTAGTTTTATCTCTATTGGCCACCGTTCGAGAGTGTGAAGTCTATGGAGTCAACTTATTGAGTTACAGGCACTGCGCTGACTAAATTTCCCCTAACATTGAATGTATCAGAGTTCTCCGTACCAGGGGTAATCATCATTGCCCCGCCAGTGAGGTAATAGGGACTATCAGAAGATAGATAATTCTCCAAGACTTGCAGATTACAGATTATTACAATATTGTTGATTCAAAATTCTGATATTACAGATCACTTTCATTCGCATTATTAATAGTTCAATTAAATAATTAGACAATTTAACTATCCTTTTAGAAATAGTAGATTGTGCTGGGGAACTATTTTTGTAGAAGTTATAAAATAATGAAAAGAAATTAAGACATCTTTTACGCCCTTATATGTATTATATGTAATCGATATCACTGCTGGGTAGAGATGCTCTTATCCGTATTCTTAAATTTGGAAGCATGGATTTTATATATTTATTAATTCCTGTGTATTACAAAGCATTGGAATGTGTAATATTGCGTACTGGTATTATTTTGTCTTACGGTTTCGGTTTTACATCAGATTTAATGGCGGGAATGAATGTGTAGAGTCTACCCCTAGGATTGTGTTGTTCTCCCTAAACAGTTACTTAGTTAAACAAACTTCATTTGCTTCTTAATGATAGAATGCGGAAGAAGTTAATTAAAATATATAAGTTTATTTTGAGGATAGCTTACGTCCAATCGTTCCGGAATATTTTATGTGAAACTAAGTCTTGCGAAATTAATCCTTTGATTACAAATATGAATGACTATCAAGAATGCAACATGCAGATGAAACAGATAACTAAATACATCTCTTAGAGTTCGAAAGATAATGATTTTGTTCAATTGTTTCGGCATTGATGAAAATCTGTCAAAATAGAAATATTCCTGAGCTATAGATAAAAAAAGTGATTAGTTCCCATAATATAGCTATTCCTATCTATAAACAACGGTAATATTTACATGTATTAGCTTGAGTGTTTAAAACACCATAATTAGAGTTTTGATTTTAATTAATAAATTTATAAACCTATTCACGAATATTTGAAAGCCATCATATTGGACGTTTGCCGTATTTAAAGGAAAAACAAATCGGACTGACAATAAAACTAACCTTCTGTCGCTTGGTCATCCGATTCCTGAACGGCTAGGCAATCAAAAAGCGAATTCTACAAGTTCATGTCAGTTCACCTGCATATGCCATATTCTAAGGGATCAAGATGGTGTGGTGGCGAGCGTTGTGACTTCCTGTCCTGGGTTCTAATCCCGGAGCTGGCAGATCTATTTCAGGTTTTAGGTTTCTCTAAACCCTTCTTCATTTCCTCTACATCCATCCCTAATAGCACAAATGACCTCAACTGTCGGTAGCCTCCCCTAATAAATACCAATGCTGTACTCCTAGAGTTCCAAGAATGATAATGTTTTTGGAAGGGATTTCTCCATTCAATTGTAATGACTCGTAGCTTTGCGTGTATGTACATACGTATAGAAGTGTATAGTATGATTGTGTTAGGAATCATTCAAAAGCTACCCATATTAAGTGAATTAATAAAATTATTAACCATAGCTGTTAACCATAACCCCACTCGTGCTATATTACCAATTTTACAGCATAAAAGCAACCTTATGGTTTTCCCAGGAACAGTGCCATTGAAATTTTCATAACTTAATTAAGTAAATTGCAAATTTTTGTTTTCAAATCATTGCATAACGGTAAACACAAGAAGCTTCTAGAGCTTAGTACTAAGTAACCTGCGGTAAAAGTAAGGCAAATACTCGTAGATAAGCAGATAACAAAAATTGATCATTCTCTCCATTGAAAGATTATTTTTTTATTTCCATGGCTGTTAGTTTGGCTAACTGATTTGTTTTTTTAAAAGAGAATCAGTAATTTTGACGTGTATTATTTTATAAAGGCTATTTATTAAAAAGGCATTTAACAGCATTAAGATTATAAACCCAAACTCATGAACTGAAACAGATGGTAATTTATCTAGCCTATTAGTAGTAATTTCACATTTAAGTATCTTTTTTATCGGTGTGAAATGCGTAAAATAATTTAACGGTCACTTTTAAAGATATCACTATTGCTATTTTAGTTCCAGGTTGAAAAGTTTGCAATGCTATTTTAAGTTGAGCGATTTTGTTAAGTGTCTTAAGAAGGGCTTCTCTGCAGAATGTCTACCATTATTCCAAAACATTTCATAGTACATGTTATAGTAAATAGTATAGTAATATATTGCATTAAACAGATTCATAAAAACAACTTGTTTTGATTGATTCATCGCCTTGTGAAATTTCACAGTGGGAAAAGGTGTCAGACACCATATTATTTGGGTCATGGCATGCGGTAGCATTAATGCGTTGGTGTAAACGTTAGCCTTGAAGCATCTATTCGAAACATTTGTATATTTTCATTGTTTTCACAAGTTTTATCGTCACATGTGATATCCATTTCTAGAAAAAAATAATGTTATGTCGACGAATATTGAAAGGAAAGAAAAAAGCATTTGTATTCGTTCGCCCGTGCTGGAAATTTAAACGAATTTTCCGCTCAACGGAATAAACCGCGACCGCAGTGCAATATCACGCGTTACGCGCCCCCCTTTCACATTGATTCTATTAGCTGTGAGTTCTGTGCAAGAATTCGAGCGCGAAACGCTCCGCTGGTACTTTATGAATGCACAAAAAATTTCATTGTAAAGACACACAGAAGTACATACTTTAATTAAAAATTGCAAAGGCAAATTTTTGACATTGTCTCTCACTGGAATGAATAGCCCATATATGATTATTTCATTGAAGAGATATTTAATCCTATTATCTCGTCACGCCTATGATAAGTGATATGAAGGCTATCTATGGCTGGCATAATAGTGAGTTTCCAAGGAACTTGCTTTTGTTGTGCGGGTGAACTCTTGTCACTCTGGAAAAATTAAAAATTTCTTAAAATATTAAAATATATAGATTAGTATCTGAAAAAATTCCAATAGTATTCCTGAAAGTTCTTAAGAATAAAAATAGCATCGGTTCAGCATACTGTTATATTGCCGGTAAAACCGAAAATATCGGCAAGTTGAAAAAACTTAGGAGATGATTGAAAAATGAAGCTGCTTCAAAAACTGATCCCTTCGTTTCCCACCATATTTATTTTACAGATATATTATTAATATTATTCCATCAATGTCGTAATATGTTTAATTTACTGGTTAAGTAGAAGGCATGGGCTGACGGTGTAGGTAGTGGCAGCAGTTTACTATTAAGTAAGTACTCTTGCCCTGCACTGCTGCTATCAGTTTTAAAGTAGTAGTAGTTTAAATGGGAGGCGACCTACAGCTGAGGTATGTGCGCCATTAGGGATGGATGAGAAACGAAGGATGGAGAAAAAATGGAGATGGAGTCTGTAGTATCCTGCTCTTGTCAAAAGCCGCCAAGGGATCCGCAGTTAACGTCCCATCCGACATCCACAAAGTACCTCAAGTAGGTGTCGGGATACCACTGAAAAATATCGGCCGCCTGGATTCGAACCCGGCCCCTCTCGGTGGGAAGCCTGTACGTAGGCCACCGTACCATCCTTATCCCCTCAATTTTAAAGATAAAGATTTCAATAAAATGTATAAACTAATATTTTGTGATAACTATTCATAAAATATGTATTTTTTTATTCATACTCATGAGAGAATCTTCAAAACACCTTTTGTATGAGTGATTAAGGCATTTTTTTAAAATATAACACTCTGCTAGAATACGTCGCTGGCTTATAATGTTATTCTTTTTGATGCCAGTGACATAATTGGCTTTGCCTTTGGACATATATACATGTTTCTCCACCGTATAAAATGTAGAGAAAACCTGGAAATATTAACTGAATGGGTTAGTTGATAGGGATAGATTAGTGATAATAAAGGAAAGATTTTGGCGATATAATTCGTACTTTCGTATATAGCTCGTACTAGTAGGAACATAGAATTCAATCAGGATGAAAATCTCTTTCGTAGATTTCAAGAAAGAGTTGGATAGAAGAAATTCTGTTGAATTGAAAAATATCATGCAGAAAATAGGAATAGATTGGAGGGGTAGGAGACTAATCTACAACCTGAACATGTCTCAGACTGCTCAGGTGCGAGTGGTGGATGGAGAGTCGGGATGAATAGCGTTAGGAAGAGTTGTAAGATAGGTGGGTCCATTATCACATGGGCTGTTTGACGTACATGTAAAAGAAATGATAAAAAAAAGCGTTAGATAAATATGAGATAGGAATGGATGTCGGTGGACAGTTCAAAAATCAGTTGGGTTTGCGGATGATCGAGTTTAGATTAGCCATTCTGACCAGGGGTTGAAATTATCGTTTACAATTTTTCCATTCTATTAAACAGATATAAGTTGAGAATAAATGTAATTAAAACTCAGTTTTTTGCGGTTTTCAAGAAAAAGCAAGACTAATTGAGACGTTGAAATAGGAGAGCAAAAAATAGAGCAAGTGGAACGTTTTACGTATCTCGGAAGTGTTTTGGACCAACATGATAAAAGTAGTAGGGACGGCACTTTGCACTAGGCAAAGAAGGTTTCACAAGGAGGAGATAATTGGTGACAGGGATGTTGAGTAAAGATGTTAAGAAAAGACTCATCAAAACTTTGATACGGAGCGTGGTTTTGTACGGCGCGGAATTATGGGCATTAAACCAGGATGAGAGTCGTAGATTGGAGGTTTATGAAATTTGGATGTGGTTGGAAAAGGTTTAATAGATGGAAAGGAAAACAAACGTTGAAATACTCCTCATAGTGTGAAAGGATAGAGGATTGTTGGGGTAAATTTCAAGGAGGTATGAAAGATGGATGCAGTCATATTATTGGCATTGGAATATTGAAATCTGTGATGGAAGGGAGAACATTATGCAAATTAGGTAGAGGTAGGAATAGGCACATTAAGAAAGTATCCTGAAATGAACGACAACCTTAATTAGAGCTGAAAGTCAGGTTTTTTGGAGAACCAAGGTAATTATCATTACACCGTTTTGTAGAATTTGTCCATTGAATGCATACCTTAACTGACAAAATGCCAGCAATAAAAATTTACTTTTCAAAGAAACTAATACACAAGATATGTCTCCAAATGCAAATGTTCAGCCCTTCCCTTAACTTACATTCAAAAATTAAACATTGGCGGATAAGAATGATTATTTATAAAAGGAATGAAAAAATCTTTCACAAATTATAAATATCCCTCAACACTAATAGTAATATAGTATGCCTTCTCTTTCCTTCTATTTGGCCCAAACTGAATTACGTATCTGAGCCCTTCCTTGAGTAAAAACGCCAACTGCGATGCTAGGGCAAAAAAATGTGTTGCCTTAAAATAGTGGTGCTTAGTTTATGTATTCCAGAGAGTGTTTACGATTATTGTTCTCAAACAATTTTCGTCAAGACTCATTTTCAATGAGGAGGGTACATTTATGTATGTTAATTACCTTAAAATAATGAATAGGGATTAGTAGATTTCCATCATCTTTACAGGGCCTAGCAGGTTTTATGATGTAGGGCAAACGGAAAGGGGAAACAATTACACTAAAAAAGCTCTTCAAATATTCATGGCCCGTCAACAAAGATTTTTTGGAATTTAAAAATTTGTGTATAGGGATTGCAGACGTCTCTATGTTATAAAACTAGACAATCCTCTTAAATAAATAAGGAAAGTCGGGGAACGGGGAGGAAATTTTTCCAAGGGGTTTCACCAAAGATTTGGTGGATCCCAGAATGTTTCTTAAATTGGCTGGTCTACTGTGTGAGAGAGAGAGGGGGGAAATTGGGGAAGAAAAGAGGAGGTTACATCATTGCCGTTTAAAATAGTGATAAGTTCTCCGGAAAAGACTTTAAAGTCTACAATGTTATATCAGCCCTAAATTGTTTCTTTATTGCCTCCTAAATTATACTTTATTTCACTCCAAACCATAAATTCAACACTTTTTTTTGTGCCAAACTTACTACACCACAGAAATACCTGTATTTTACCAGCTGTCATCAAACCAGAACATACGCTCCATTTCAAATTCTCTTTTAATCCGTGGACACTGGATGTGCAACTCTAGAGCCTCCTTCGCCAGATAACTTCACAATCTCCACTCCGTCTTTCAAAAGCGCGGTTAACTAGGAAAGTTCCTACTGAAAATAATTCGCCCTTCCACCCTACCTTACAAACCACACGAAAACAACCCTCATATCTGACGCAGGACTTAACTTCTGCCCTACCTATTTCCCTGGATCCCACTGATTAAAATCCTTTCTCAGAGAACTTTGAGGGAGAAAGGAACAAGCATGACATAGTTACCATTTAATTCAAGAAGTCATTACAAAATTACGGGATTTTGTGAAAAGTAATTACGCATATTACATTAAATTTAATTTTATGTATTTTGCCAAAAACACCTGATTTCTATCTGATTGTATCTATTTATATTACCGGCTTTCAGAGAAATTTCACCAATAAGTTAGGTAAGGCCTTATTCATCAAAATCGGGAAACACCAATCAATAAATACGTCTTGATACCACCACCAAAAATTCAGAAATCTTGCTTGGGAAACAAGTAGTGCTCCTTCGTCAAAAATTTTGCGATAAATTTATATTAGGAAAAATATTACTCCGGAAAAAATATTGCATTAAATAAGAAATGTTTAAAACTTTTGCATATAGAAAATTGTATTAATAGAAAATTGTTAAAAAATTATAGAAATTATTGTGTTAATAAAAGTAAAAATGAGATTCCGTAAAAGTTAATCCGTCTTCAGTAAAGCAGTAATGTAAGGGAGCATAAAGCATCCGAATTTCATCTCACGAAAGTTAGAAGGTGCATTAAAATTTTTCCTCGCATTTTAGCGGTAAGCTATTAACAATTCAAATGACTGACTTAAATGCCTGCAGAAAAGACCTTTGCAGCCATATTCCGCCGTAGATGGGACCATAGAAAATATTTCCCAACAAAGAAACCATTCCGTCAGAAGGAAAAAACATCTAACGTAGCTTTGATTCAAAAAAAAAACAATTCGGCCTTTGAGAAAACGCATGGCAGTGTAATCTGGGAGACCTTCAGTCAAAAATAATAGCAGCGACGGATTGGATTCTACGAATTTAAGTCGAAATTGGATTTCTTTTTACTGGCTTTCGTAATTTTATTTGAACATCCCCAGAGAGGACAAAGGTTATTAATTTTTGACCATGAAGATATCTTATTTGTATCAGTAGAAACAATTTTCTGAAAATTATAATTTCGCTAAAATGTAAAAAAAAAGTTTGGATTAAAGATAAATTTTTCGAGGAAATAGGAAAAGTTTATCCGTTGCCAAAGGCTGATTGTTATAATGTTTACATTTTTAAAATGATAATCAAAATGTTGAACCCAATTACTGTTAGCATAGTCATCATTGGTAAGGGAGATCTTTGTTTATATTTTCTTACATTCCTGCGAGAATAATAATAATTCTTTATTATTGATTTTATTTTAGATTTCAATTACTAAAATGTGTATTTTATTTAATTTCCAATTAATTGTTATTTAGATGTTACTGTAACGACTTCACCTTCATCCAATTTTCGAAACAGTATGGCATTTAGGACATATGTCGATCTTGTGCTCTATCCTCAGTTGTAAATGCATGGCATAATCGAATAACGTGATTTATAACCCAAAATAATAGAACAAAATCTCTGTTGCTGTCATAGGACCTGCAGAAATAATTATATGCATTTCCAACTTCATGGAATTTAACATTTGCTCTTTATGTTAACGTTTTTCTCACATGTTTTCTTCGCCCTGTTTTTCAGGATTCCTTTTATTTTATTCATTTTTCTAGGGTTAGTGATTTCATAAAACCTTCCATTATTGCAATATAAAGGTTAATTTTGTCCATATATTTAAAACGTTTTCTTAAAAATTTAATAATCCCGTCAGAGAAAAGCATTAAAATCTAATGGAAAACAATATATGAAATTCTGATTAAATTTGAACTTATATTTTAGTTCCAGTTTCTGAAAATAAAATGCAAACATTTTCTTAAGTTAAAGCAAACTGATTATGAATTAAATACGTAATATATAACCTCAATCCTTTAAGCACCCTATGAAGAGCAAAAATTAGAATGTGAGTCTCCCTGAAAGACGAGTCAAGTGATTCACTCAACATTAACTCTCTTAACTCAAAAACCAAGGTACCTACCTATTTACCATAAAGAGCGAATGCGTTAGGGTGTGCATTTGATTAAATCAGTCTCACTTCTCATAATGCCCTCTATAATCAATCATAATGGATCATTAATCACGGTATACCTAAAAAATTAAACATCGATGTTTACAGCGTCAAACCAATTTCATGTATTTAATAATTTATTTAAACTCAATGTTATTTAACTTTATAATGATTAGTTGGAATGAACGATGACGTTTCTCCACAGGATTTAAGTAATAGTGTATAATGTCACTGAATGACTACACCTTAAGTGAATTCAATGCGTGTGATCAGAGCATTTGATTCGTTTCCTTCAAATTTCATGAGAACCTGTAAAGGTAGCACGTTTCCTAAGGGGTTTATTCATTAGTATAAGTACATGATGCGGTTTTGCGCTCATAAGTTATGTTCAGTTCTAAGTCTATTCGTCTAGTTAAAAGATTCCGCTCGTCCGTTTTTGATACCCCCTACCCAAGACGCGCATTCTCCTTCTTCGGAGAATATTCCCTCCTAACGGGCATCCCCATAAATCGTTTCACTCCTCCCTCGATCGTCCCCCCTGGGTGGTGCCCGACCCCTCTCCCTCCAACCGCCCCTTCCTCTCTCTCTCTCTCCCCAAGTCCCTCGCTTATTCCGTCCTTATCCCACTCCTCATCGCGGCCCATTCCAAAGCTCTCCATTTCGAATAGACAGACCCATCTCCCGGAGAAATTGAAAACCAATATTTATCGGGTGAGGTGGCCTGAGTGGGAGTGTTGGTAGGTGGCGTAGAGAGGCGGGGGAAGAGGGAGCGGGGGAGGAGGGGGGAAAGTAGAGCGTGGGCGGGACATCCTAGCATCTGCGGAACTTAGACATGCTGTGAATGTGCTTCTTCATGCCTCCGTCTCATTGGGGATGCAGCTGTAGATGAAGGGACTTGAAATCCACGAACCCTGGCTCTTTTTACTGAGTGACGTTAAACATTCCAATAGAGAAAGCTACCATAAGGTATTGGAAATTTTAATTAACGGTGGAGAGTATTTTTGTGGCGTTAAAGCGACGTTACTGGTACCTTTACCATGATTTTTGAGCATATCTCCATGTTGCCAATTGTTGGTTAGAAGTGTGCGGTAATGTATGGGAAGGAAGATATCAAATGAACAGTGTCAATAACTTAATGAGAAAATATTTTGAGTGATATTCGGTAACTTCCACATAAAATGTTAGATAAGTACAAAGAAATAATTTCATTCGATATAATTGTAGTATTGCGAGCGAACATAACATATTTACTAATTGAAAGTTACAAAATTGAAAAAAATATTTATCGAGAGGGAAATTTTTTCACATTACTAAAAATACTTCATTAAGTTAAATGATGAAACCACTTAGAGAAAATTTCATGTATTCTAAATGATTTTTCAGATCAAGTTCTTCTTCCTTTGTGTTATCTACGATTAAGAGGTGTCTGTGTTCGCATTGCATTATATTTTAGTCGCTCGAGGGAATTAATTTTGCGTGAAAAGCCTTTGCGTCTCCTGCCGCCGCCATTTTCAGCCGTGGTAATGAGGGTAGATTGATGTTCTAATGCTCCGTCAGAGTCAAATCTTCGAAAATGTTTCTGAGAGAATTATTTCAAATAGAGAAGAACGCCAAATCACACATTTTGTGCCGCTAGTTTTAAAAATTCATTTATACTGCCTTATGGTATATATTCTGCTATTCATGCAAAAAAATAAAAAAATTGATTGATGGATTGATTTTAAATTGAGAAAATTACCAAGGAGTTTTAAGAATTATTCATTGCTCATGGATTGCCTCATTCGTCAACAATATGCAATTAATTTTTTAACCTTGAAGTTAGGATAATGAGGAGTACCTACGAGGGTAAGGTGGAAAGTTATCGGCCTGACTTTCTTTTTCTTCGCCAATAGGAGCGCTCTCCATAGAGGACTCCTCCCTCCCTTTCTTTCTGCCCTTCCCTCCAACAATCACTGCCCACTTTCTTCCCCCACCCAACCTCCAACATTCCCACTTCCCCGCCCATACCTGATTTAAGAATTTATAGATGGATGTCTGTAAGAGTTTCTACCTGAAGATGACGCTGTGCGTCGAAACCCAGGTCGTATCGAAATAAATTTTCTGTAGAATCACAAAGTTAGTATTTTTTTCATTTCCTGTTCTGCCTTCTTCAGCGTATTCAATAAACAGGATCGCTTTAGCATCCCAAAGCATACTGGGCATGACCTTTCCGGCATATGCGATGGACTTCGCTTTCTTTGGCACTGAACCACCGGCTTCCACCCACTGCTTCGACAGCTGTTTCGTTTCTGACGTGTAGTGGTGGACCCATGTCTCATACATGATGTAAAATCGCCGCACGAAATCGGTCGGTTCCCTCTTGAATCGGTCCAAACATTGCTGAGAAAATCGTTTGGGCATTTGCTTTTGATCGGCATTCAGCAGATGAGGTACCCAACTTGCGCGGAGCTTTCGCATTCCTAATTCTTTGTGCTAGATGTTTCGCACCCTTTCTCCCGATATCCAAACGGCCTTAGTTACCTCTCTCACCTTCTTCTCAAGCGTTCATTGTCGACCCATAAAGGCACACATACACCGTCCCGGTGAGCAAAAACCCACCCTAACCGGTCATTTAACATACAAGATAAAACCATGACATTCCAAAAAAACCTCTCATCCGTGTGCGTGTTGTTTGTGAGAGACGAGAAACTTTAGGTAGTTTAGAAGGCTCTACCTGTGAGTATGTAGTAGTCATTTCTTTGTTTACATTCTTATGAATGATAATTGAGGTGGTTTCCCGTTACCTTCCTCAATAGTGTATTTAACGTGACCCCATCACATAATGGCCGCCCCACTGGGGTCAGACGCCTTTGCAGCCGCATCCCTGAGGAACAAACGCTGCGTGGACTACCTTTCGTCTGGCTTCTAACCTTCGACATATCTGGCATGGGTGAACCTACATGGAGCAATTATTATTGCTCCCGCCAGCATAGCTGAGAATATGAGTCTTGGCTACGGAACTCGGAACTACGGAACTCGGAACTACGGAACTCGGCCCAAGAGGCCGTGTGTCGTGCCCGGCAGCGGGGGAGACAAGGCTTCCGCGGTCGTCATCCCACGAAAACCTTGCAGGGAAGAAATAACAGCAGCAGGACAGAAGACGCAAAAGAAGACGAATGTAGTTAGAATAGGAACATGGAACGTCAGGGCAATGTTGAGAACCGGCAAATTAGAGAATATAAGCGAGAGATGGAAAGAGGTAATATAGATGTTTTAGGTCTCTGCGAGGTGAGATGGAAGGATAGCGGGGATTACTGGAGTGACAATTATAGAGTGATATACAGCGGCGGGGACGAGAGCCAACGAGGGTTTGCAGTAATATTAAATAAAAGGGCCGGAAGAAGCGTAGTCAACATAGAGCAAGCAACTGATAGAATTTTACTCGTAGAGATTAAAGCAGAGCCGACGAACTTGGTCATTATTCAGGTATACATGCCACCGAGCAACCACAATGAAGAAGAAGTCGATAGGATGTACGATGAGTTAGAGGATATAATCGCGTGTGTTCCTGCAGGGAAACATTTAATAGTGATGGGGGATTGGAATGCGACAATAGGCGAAGGAAGAGAGGGTGGTGAGGTGGGGGACTATGGGTTAGGCACGAGGAATGAACGCGCGGAGAAAGCGATTGAAATCTGCAGGAGACAGGGGTTAGTCATCACCAACACATGATTTATACATCACAAAAGGCGTAGGTATACATGGAAAATGCCAGGTGACTCAGAAAGGTATCAGTTAGATTATATTATAGTTAGGCGCAGGTTTAGGAACAGTGTGATAAATTCGCAGTTTCCCAGGAGCGGATGCGGACTCTGACCACATTTTAGTTGTTATGAAATGTAACGTCCTTTTCAAGAAGATAAGGCAAGGGCGGTGGGTTAGGAAATAGAACGTAGAAGCATTAAATGGAATAACGAGGAGATGTATCAGCAGGCTGTAGAGAAAATGATGGATGACGGTGAAGAAGTGAGTACAATCGATGAAAAATGGGAATGTTTCAAGAAAGGGAAAACGGAAGCGGCAAAAGACACTCTAGGAATCGTTAACGGGAAAAGAATAAGGAAACCATGGGTAACGGATGAGATAATTGCAAAGATGGATGAGAGGAGATGATGGAAGAATGTAAACACAGAGTTAGGCAAAATGAAGTACAAAGAGTTAAGAAAGAAATTGAGAAGGGCCACAAATAAAGCAAAGGAAGAATGGTGGAAAACGCAATGCGAGGATAAGGAAAGTTTACAGAAGAAGGGTGAAATTGGTGCTCTATACAGTAAGGTTAAGTTATTATCGGGAAATAAGAAGGCAAAATCTGTGCTAACAGTTAAAGATAAGTGGGGTAAGATAATAGTTGAACCAAGAAAAATCCAAGAAAGATGGAAGGAATATATAGAAACACTGTAGGGTAAAGAACTTAGGCCGACAAGGTTAGACATAGAAAAGGAACATGACGTAGAAGAAGATAGCTTAGGTCCAGGCATACTCGACGATGAAATAGAAAGGGCATTAAAGGAGATGAAAGCAAATAAGACCGTGGGGGTGGATAACATCCCAGTAGAACTGTTGAAATGTTTAGGAAAATGTGGGAAGAAGACTCTATATAAACTGATTCGTAGTATCTATGAGGAAGGAATCTGGCCGGAAGATTTTGTGAGATCGGTGTTAGTTCCTATTCCAAAAAAGGCAAAGGCTACATCATGCGAGGATTACAGAACAATAAGTTTGATATCCCACGCAGCAAAAGTTATTCTCAGGATCATCAACAAAAGGAGAGAAAGTAAGGCAAATGATTACTTAGGGGATGATCAGGTTGGGTTTTGGAAAGGAAGAGGTAAGCGTGATGGCATTGCAGTAATGAGATCACTAATCGAGAGGAATATAGAATACAATCAGGACGTATTTGCCTGTTCCGTAAATTTCGAAAAAGCGTTTGATAGAGTGAATTGGGAAAAATTGATGCGTGTATTGCAGAAAATAAGAATGGATTGGAGGGACAGGAGACTGATCCGCAACCTGTACATGTCTCAGACTGCTTAGGTGCGAGTGGGGAACGGAGAGTCCGGATGGGCAGTGTTAGGAAGAGGTGTAAGGCAGGGTTTCCCATTGTCACCGGTGCTGCTCAACGTATATTTGGAGGAATTGATTAAAGAGGCATGGGAAGAACTGGAGGTAGGAATGAAAGTCGGAGGGGAATTCGTAAAATCTGTTAGGTTTGCTGATGACCAAGCATTAGTTGCTCAGTAAGCCAAGGGGTTGCAAGAATTGTTGAGTGAATTGGAGGTTCAGTGTGATAGATATGGGATGAGAATCAATATTAATAAAGCAAAGGTTATGCGATTTACCAGAAAGAGAAAGGCTAAGGTAAATATTAAAATAGGCGGGAAAAAAATAGAGCAGGTCGAGCAGTTTACATATCTTGGAAGTGTTTTGGACCAATACGGTCAAAATGGTAGGGACGTAAGGAGAAGAATTGCGCTAGGCAAGGAGGCTTTTTCAAGGAGGAGGGAGTTGATGACGGGGACGTTGAGTAGGGATGTTAAGACTAGACTCGTATAAACTCTGATACCGAGGATAGACGTAGGTTTGAGGCTTTTGATATGTGGGCATGGAGAAGGATGGAGAAGGTGAAATGTACCGAAAGGAAAACAAATGGAGAGGGGTTTGTTGAGAGAAATCCTATGGAGGCAGTAAAAATGGATGAAAGGCGTATTGAGCGGTAGTGGAATGTTGAAGAAGGTAATAGAGGGGAGAATGTTGGGCAAGCGAGGTAAGGGCAGGAACAGGATAGGGATGTTGGACGGGATGAAGGGAGGAAAGAAGTACACAGAGATGAAGAGGGACCTGATGTAGATTAGGTTGCTCGATTGGGTTTTGTTTGGAGTCACAAAAAAAAATTATTTGATAGTTGTGTCCATCCAAAAACCTACCTTAACCGGTAGATTACCTAATAATGATTTCTTTGTTATGATAAAACTTAAGAAATATATAATGCAAAACTTTTAAAAAGAAAATAATGCCCTCCGTCCATTCAAGTAATGTTATTTTATTAGCTATTCTATAACGTAGGTTTTGGAAGGAATCTTCTTTTGTCAAAAATTCTCTCTTCTCTCGTAATATCCCTAGTCCTTCTTTTGTGCCCATGTCTGTCCATTTCACCTTATCCATCCTTTACACTCCAAAAAATCAAAAGATATAAAAATAAATAATAATGGCCATTAATTATAAAAAAAAAATATCAAAAGCCTCCAACTTAGGTCTATTAAATTTTTTCCGCGACGCATAAAACTTCGCTCCATGTTAAGGGTTTTACTAATCTCATCATAACATATTAATTCAACGCCCATGACATCAATATCTTTCTCCTCATGAAAGCTTTGTTTTACGAAAATTTTCTTTGCATCCCCATGCTACTTTGACCATTTCACACCCTTATTTAATGCCTACCTATTTTAACGTGGTTGCTTAACTAAGCCCTCCTTTTTGCCTGAGACCTTATTAACTTTGATTTGTCTTAATTGATCCTCATTCCCAGCCTATTTCACAGATTATCTATGTCTTTCTATGTTTAAAATACTATTCTGACCGGCTCAATATAGCTCGATCATCTTAAACTGATATTATGAATTCTCCGCCGGCATGCATCCTTATCTGTAGTTCTTCCGATTCCTCCTCAGCCATTTCCATCAAGGTATAAAAAGGATTATTTCATATGCTTTGAGAAGCATATTAAGGCTTTAATTGGGTAATAAATCGAGAAATATTAAACCCTCTTAGAGCAGGATTTACAAAATAACGAAGATTTTGTCAATGGTGACTAAGGGAAATACATGACCATTTGTATATTTTTATTTATATTATATGAATGATCCATAGCCGTGGACTTTAGTAGCATCAGAAAACTCGACACACAAGCTTGGCTAGAAGTCAGCAAGATAGCAAATGGAAAAGAGTAAATTAAATGAGGAAGTGTAAGAATGGATTTGCAGGGAAAAAAATATAACGGAAAGAGAAGCTGAGGGTTTTAATCTGTAGGGTGTGGCTAGAGTTAAGCGGGGAGGGAAGGAGAGAACGAGGATGTTGATAAAGAAGGTTCAGATAATGCCGAAGGGGGGCGGGCGAGGGCAAGGCAAAGGGGCGGCGAACACGACGGCCTGCGTTGACGTCAGCGCGGGCGGGCCCAGGCAGGCGTGAGATGGGGGTACGGGGGCAAGCATTTACACCGCTAGATAAAGTTGTGGAGACAGGTGGGGGGGTGGATGAGGCGGGGGGTGGCAAAGTGGGATATGAATACTTGATGAAGATTCCACGACGGACACATGGAAACGAGATAAGCTCTCAGAGATTAAGCTTTCTCTTAGGAGCCAAGGAAAAACTATTAAATCTGGATGTGTTTGACTAACGTAATTGGGCATAACAATTCTTGCATCTTGCGAGATGACGTTTAATTTAATGTCTCCGACTGAAGCCACGCGCAAAGTACAGAGAGAGGGGTGTTCTGTTACGAGCTGCACGCCCCTATCCCTTTTGCTCTCGGACGTCCTAACAATAAGGCCCCTGCATTTTGATGGATATCGTTTAATTAGCTTTACGTTAGCAAATGGGAAAGTGTTTAAAGTTCAACGGCGACGACATAGTACGACCTGACACGTATGCAACTTTCACGGTGATTCTCTCGTCTAATCTAATGCAGTTCCATGATTATGTAACTCATTTTCATTAATTTTTCAGCGAACTCTATAATTCTCAATTCATTCCAGGAGGAATTAAAAACAGGACACTTGAAAAAAGTTTTTCCTACCCACAATAAATGTAACTCTTACTAATATGCTTCCATTTTAAAACATGCTTTTTTTCTATGAAGATTTAACGAATTATCACTCAGATAGGTGAACTTAGGGAAAACAAGTTAAGAATATTCGGTGAAAGAAGAAACAAAAAAATGACATAAATCAACAGGGTTTTTTGAATAAAACATCTTAGTAATCGAATAGAAATAATAAATAGAACTAATTCTGATTTTAGATGAGCAAATATTTTCCTTTGACCAATTATTGCCTTTTCCTTTTAAAAGATGTGCTGCTGACGGGCAGATCCTATGGGGAGATAGTCGAGGTTGGTAATTTGAGGAAATCTAATATGATACCTGCAAAGAAAAAATTTTTACGAACAAAAAATATGGAATTTGCGTCATATTGACTAACTAATTAGTCTCGTTATACTGCAGCCTCTTCAAGACTCCTGAAGAGTTGAATTACTAATCTGTCTGTGGAACGAAAAGACTATTGTGCCGATGTTCTACCATTATCTTAGGGAATTATCAGGAAAACTTCATTATGTTCAGAGAAGAACTAAACTTAGTTAATTATTCCCATACTTAGTCATTGATGAATACATATTCAGTACTTATTTTAGGAATAGGTAACCCACTTGAGGACACTTTACGAGTCTTAATGTAAATGATACGAAACTGTAGAAAATGCTAACTTATAGATTGTCATTAAAATTTCAATTTTACTTGTTACTATCATTTTATTCAATTTTCGTAAAGTTGGAATTTTCTTAACTCATATTAATAATGACATTAAACTTACATGAACGTTAGAACTACTTTTTCACAGTCCAGATTTAGTTTAGCGAAAGAAGCGAGCATCTCACTTCCCCAAAACAAAATGGTAACTGAGAATAGTATGATTTTGTTTAAAGATTGGTATGGGTTTAAAGATTTGTGGCATGGAAATGCTTGCTCTTTTTGGTGCAATTAATTTCTAGCGCAACCTCCTTTTTGTCTTGTGTACCTTGGTTAAAGACAAATAAATATATCTTGGTCCAAATCTCACCTATGAAATCAATTTTCATCTTTCCGCACCTTTGGTGTCTTCGAAGACTTACGTTAGAGTACTCATTTTAGATAACACACACACACACACAAGCACATAAAAATAAGTGCAAAGGGGTTTAGTTTTTCTTTTTTACGTTAACTTCATCTTCATAAGCTAAGGTTATAGTTGAAGTCCGAAATTAGACCCTCTTATTTTCTTGAGTTTTAAGACTTACGTCTTTTATTCTCCATTAACCATAATGCCAAATTATTATTCAAGGAAAGAGAGAGAGAGAGTTGGAGAGAGGAATCTGGAGATTTCTCATTAAATAAGGAACGAGATTACTCAAATATCGCAAGGAAATTGGTTTTTTAGCTATTACGTTACCGGAAACACTATGGATCAGGTGATTAATTGCAGGGCTATAGCATAACAAAATGCTTATGAAACCTCACCAGGCACTTAATTTCCCTGCCTGTAGACACATTACAACCTGTATACTTAGCATTTAGGGGAAAATTAAGTTACCTCTTCGGAGATTAATAGAGCCAACATTCAAATCATCTTCCCAATTATTTTCTGTGGATTAAGACTTTTGTTGGCAAAAGTTAACGAGACCATGGATATCAAATCTTATTATGCTATTCATATGACCTTTAACGGCTTAATACATATATAGGCACAAACATGCATTTAAGGTTTACTATGTTTCTTTGTGTTCAACCAAAAGTCATAAATTTTCATTTTATTGATAGCAATCATGCTTTCAGTAAGAAGAAATGATTATGTCTCTCCTGTAATTACAGATTTATAATGATATCTGTTGTAAGGTATTTGAAAAGAAATTTTGGTTATAGCCTACTCTGTTCCATATTTTATTTTACAGATATTAAAGAAATTGTTAAAGTTCGTCGTCATGTGCAAGTAATATAATATACACGTACAAGGGTCGGACTTTTTTGCGGGATGAAAATACATGCACCCTGAGGAACGTTAAAAAATACTCACAATGGCCATTGGTTAAACCGGTTCTGAAAAATTCTAATCGTCTCGGCCCAATTGTTCCAGATTTTTCCCAGAATTCCCACAGTTTTCGTCCATTTTTGGGTGTATTTTGCCTCCTTATTTGCGGAAGACTACTCGAGTTATTGTAAATTAACAAGTTATTTATCAAAACTTTTTATTAAAACATATAAATTCATCCGGATTTTGAAAATCCAATTAAATTCTCGCAAGCACTAGTGTTAATAAATTTTGATTGAGCGAACGTCCAAATTTTAATGTAATTTCATTAAAAACCGCAAACGTCTCGGTGTTCAAAATGGAAATATTTTTGTTGAAGGTCAATTTAACGACATTTAGAATGCCGTTGACTCAGAATTGTATTTAAATAAATATTATTAATGATGAAAGAAGGCATTTTACTTTTCCACATAGATTTTTTTATTACGATCTAGGTTTAGTTTCGGCGTAATATCTTCAGGTAAATTGGAAATTTCTGAATACACATAGGAAAAGATTATTGCGGCTTCGAATTTTCATACAAAATCATGTACAACAAGTAAAATGTGGATAAAACTGGCATGCAGTATCGTACACTTTGAATAATAACGATCGTTCATGTACCAACACAGTTCATGTCGCAACACAGATTCCCCATATGTTTTTTGAGATATTTACAGAACTACTGTTAATAAAACTATGTATTTTAAGAGTATAAGTTACTCGTCTATTATCTATGAAATGTTCATTGTTTTCATTCGGTCTGTTGCTAGAACCCTAGAAAAAGGTAAAAGGGGACCTTACGAAATGACACAATAGTTACAGGAGTTGGCGGCTAAATGTTTATCGCCAACTGCTGATTATGCATATATGTTCACACGTTCGAATAAATTTAGATTAAACAAATCAGAATAAAAATATTGAAATTTTTTTGTCCATTCATCAAAGGATCGCTATATAATTGCTTTGTTGGATGATAATCCAATTTTGTTTATACGATATGCAGCGCAAAAGTTTTTTGGCTAAAATAATAAAATTTGAAACAATGAATAGCAAGCGGAAACCATTTATGCCGAACTAAATTATTCTAAAAATATATTGATTGATAAATTGCAATAATCAAAGCTTTCGTGGTGATTCCCTGCTTTAAGAGCATGTGTTATCCTCAAAGTCAATCAGCCTTTGTATCAATGAGCATCGAACAGTTCCAGCGAATTTTCCCAATCAAAAATGTTTTACTGTAATGTAACTGGGGCAAATCAAGGCCTTTGCACCTGTATGTGCGTAATGCAAGAGATTAGCGTGGGAGGAGGTACATACGCTAAAGCTTAGCTCAAATCATTGCGCCATTCCGCCACCTTACTTCCAGTCCCTAGGGTCTTCGTTTGGGTGATATAACTTCATTTGTGACGCGTAGTACCGTTGATGCCTTAGAAAATCGATGCAGATGAAGATGCACTGCACTTTGAATAAAGTATGCATTTCTCACTTCCACCGGGATTCCAATCCCTGCAGTAATACAGGACATATGGAGCATAAACCAGCAAACCCCTTCCGTGCGATCACCCCACCCTGTTTTACCCCTCGAGGGAGTGCAGCAGTGGGGACTCCGCAGTGCTGGAAGTGCATAACATAGTGGGATGCCGACGACGCCCGACCCCCGGGCCCGTCATTCGTCGCTTTCCCCCCCCTTCCCCCGCAGCGCCCTCCGCTACCTCTGACTCCATCGGCATGGCGACAAGGGAGATCTGGGACGAAGGAGTAGAGAGGACACGGCCGCAGGAAAAGTTCGACCGGTGTCCAGGGAGTCCGATTGGCTCGTTTGTCTATTTTTTCCCTCTCTCTCCACTCCATTGTTAGAAGTTTCCATGGGTAGAGAGCTAGTCTGCGACCAATCAATTATCAGCTTCTGAAGAGGTTAACGTAAGGTAAAGAGTAGCCAGCCAATCGAAACGAAAATCGGTTGTGAACGATTCTCGAGTTCTCATGGCTTAGAAAGAGATGTGGAATAGACAGATTTCAATTTTTCGGCATTTCTCAAGACTCTGGACTCGAAATGTGGGTAGGGGGGTTTAGTTGGCGGGTTCGTATTCGACGGGAGAGTAGGCAGTTTTAGTGCTTATCTGTGCCCTTTCACTCAACCGAAGCGTGGCTGATTCCTTACTAATCTACTACGAAGAACCTTACTGGGATACCATGGTCTTAAAAACTGATCAGTAGTTGCAGTTAAATGTAAACAAATGGATATAAAAATCCATTTCACCGTATAATTTCTGAACCACCTCAAGAATTTTTTCCGAAAATGTTTTAACTACAAGTGTGTGAGAATATTTTCTCAATTTAACTGTATGATTAGTCGTGGTTAGGTAATTCTGACAATCTGTTAACTTTTGGAAACCTATGTCTGTATGACTGATCACTCACATTTATTCAATTATCGAAATTTTCGTCGTTTCACAATCCTACCTCAATTCGATAACTTATTTATTTTGCTCCTCGTCTCCCAAGGAATCTTATCTCCCGAACGACGGTTAAGGGATCGGATTTTTATCGTGTGACGAAATGGATAAATGCCGCTACGATTGAAACGGTGTATTAAATCTGGGGTCAAATGCACTGACCCACATTCGCAACTGCGGGGAGGTGGTCGGCCCGAGTGATGAAGGCGCAGGGCTGAATAGGCGTGAGTAACCGCTCGCCCGGAGCGCGCTAGACACCGAGCGCCGCCGGAGGAATGCCTTGGGGGGGCCGCGGAGGGAGGGGGGCTCATGTCTGTCTGGCATTCCAAGCACACTCCTCGTGTTTGCTGGAATGTTTCCGTCCGTCGCGGGACAGTGATATGCATGCGAGTGTACGCCCCAGGTTCTTGCTCCCCTGTCCCACCATCAATAAATGTTGGCTGCTCCTCGGCACGAAATTGCCCTCTGGCGACGAACGGGTTTGCACTCCGAGCAAAACGATTCCCTTATTCCCATTGAGTGCGTGAAGAGGCCATTTCCTCCCAAGAATGTTTGTAACATCCTGATGCAGTTTAAATGCACTCATGTACCCATTTAATTTTAAATTCAGATAAACGACTATAATCCAAGCAAAAAAATGTTACCTATATTGAAGATATCCGTGCACGCTAAGAATTGAACGCATCAATACGGCTTTACACTAGCCGATTGGTGATATTAGTTTAGTAATCATACGGGAAACTCCAAATCGTTGAACAGATTCTGTTTATTGTTTTTTGCATCACTTTCTTAACTTTCTTCTCTCGAGAGTTAATTAATTATTACTTATTATTTAACCACTAGATTGGCAAATTTATATCCTATTTTTCCGAAACTAACCTGTTCTCTTACGAGACATCGGTGTTTTTTCCAATGAAGTACATGTCGTAAATAAGATGAAAAAATTTCAGAAGAAATAATATTTGCAAAAATATGTCAGAGTTTCGGAAAGCTGGGAATCCAATTACAATCCAAAGCTTAAAAATACGTATGTAAGAATTCATAGGCAATCAAAAGCTAAAATATGAAGGTATGTCTTCAGCAATGACCTTTATTTCTCTTTCCTCGAAATTCATTGGAATTCTCTTTCACAGTGCCATTATTTTTTTCAACTAAAATTAATAAATAATCGGGGTAAAAATATTTCCATGCTGTTGCTTCATACAATGCTTCTTGTTGCCCATGTTGCATCTGGATAAAAGATTTAAATATTATTAGAGGATAATGTGTGTCATTTTATCTTCCCAAATATACTTAATTCCAATACATCTTCTGGTAGCAACAGTTTTAAAAGTCCAAAATTGGAGCATATTAAATGTTATCACAATAGCGTACTCTCTGAATCACTGCCATAGTAATAAAAGGGCCCAGATATCATGAAAGATTAATAACATGGTGGATAATGATAGAGTCCATGGATTTTCTTCGTCGTGGTACCCATCAAACCAAGCCAAAGCGAAGTTATTGGTATTTTTACTACTCCCTCGGAACTAGGTTCCGCTGGAGGCATAAAGTGCATTTAGAAGTGTTAATAGATGGGTTCGGCTTTTTATGAATTTATTTTTTATGGAGTGGTTTTTAATTTATTTTCATTTAATAATTATGCATTTTTTTAAACCATTATAATTATTTTTTTTAACTTCTCAAACCAACTCACAGACAATGGTTTGGAGACAACCACCATTTTCTTCACGGCGTAATTTCATCACTAGCTTGAATTGGATCAAGTGCTTTCTTGTCCCCGAATGCACATTCGCACTTTTTTGTCGTATCTTGAAAGGAATTGTATTCAGCCTTCTCAGAATGATGGTACCTTTGGTGCCTTGGCTAATTATATTTCACCAATATTCTGGTAAATACTCGTATTAGCTAGATATCTCTCGGCGGCTTCTTGATAAGGACGGCACTAATATCTTCAAGCAGCGGTTTATTTAAAGATATGCAGAGTAAAAATGTTTTTCTTTGGTTCCACGTTTTTCATATTCCTTTTATCCGTCTCAATGAGAACACAACCTGGAAACCTAGAAATGATCTTTTGAATTATCCTGGAATCTATGCCCTGTGCTTTAAAATAAAATCTTGTGAAATTATTCCAAAGATTTCCTAAGTTTGTACCATATCCTGTACGGCTTACTCATTGTAAAAGAGTTGCCAGTTTTAATTTTTCTTTTTCTACTTTTTTACAGACAAATTTTCAAATATTTCGTCCCGTTGGTTACATTTTGAAATTAATTTCCAATTATATATTTTTTGAGATCTTTGGCTGGAGACAGCAATTGCCATTGTGCCAGCAATGGTTATAGTAGAAAGGCATCTTTGGCAATTTTTCACCTGTTATAATCCAATCTTAACAATGGGAAGATGAACAAATAAGCAACTCTGGTAAGACTCACAGGAATTTCATTGTGCGTTATAACTATTCAAGAGAGATATTTCTCTCTCCATTCATCTTTTCATATTGTTCCTCACCTCGATTTTAATATTTAATCAACAAATTTGTTTTACTATTCTCCATTTTAATTATTTTGTGTTACATTTTTAGTAGTAGATCGTTCTGGGACATAAATTAAGTTAATATCCGTGAATTATTCGATGCTATTATTTGACGCCATCGTCATTCCATGGGTCCGAATAAAAGATCTGGAAAAGATCTGGAAATATATTTAGGGGGATAATAGCAAAGTGACATTTTTTCATGCTCATGAATGGCCGATCCTATTGATGATTAAATGAGTATCGTAAGTGAATAATTTCTATATCCCTATACGGTGGGCGGATCATACTTCGATATGGTATTTGCGACGTGCCCTAGAATCGGAACTATTTTTTTTATATCCAGCAAGTGTATTATTTAATTTTGTTTGTTTGAAATGAATTTTAAAAGCGTGTGACTAAAATGTTTTAGGGAAAATCTTAAAAATCACATTAACTCAAAAAAGGTGACACGTTCCTGTATAATTCGAAACTTTGGCTAAAAAGGAACAAAATGTGTCGTAGGAATAAAGGTTTCTGACTACGTCAAATAAGAAAATACGAATCAACGCTTGGCGGGCTAAACTGAAGAACACCTAAATCCTCACCTAAATGGGTTGAACTTCAGAAGAAAATGGGAACTTTGGGACTTCTTATTTGGATTATTATTTAAATATGAGGTAATCTAGGGATTCAGGTAGGTTTTTGGATGGAAACAACTACCAAATGTCCTCCACAGGATTTCTCCCAGCAAAACCCTCTCCTTACGAACCATCCCTTGTAGTTCCACATTTGTTTTCCTTTCGGCCCATTTCACCTTAACTATTCTTCTCCACACCCACATTTTAAAAGCCTCCAATCTACGTCTATCCACCTGATTCAATGACCACGTTTCCACGCCGAACATAGTTACGCTCCATATCAATGTTTTGACGAGTTTTTTCTTAACATCCTTATTCAACGTCCCCGTCATTAAATCCCTCCTCCTTGTAAACGCCTCTTTGCGTAGCACAATTTTTCTCCTTACGTCCCTAATAATTTGACCCTATTGGTCAAAAACACCTCCGAGATACGTAAGCAGTTCTACCTGCTCCATTATTTCCCCTCATATTTTAATGTTTAGCTTAGTCTTTTTCTTTCTGGTAAGTCCCATAACCTTTGTTTTACTGATATAGATTCTCATTCCAAATCTATCGCGCTGAATTTCTAATTCACTCAGCAATGCTTGCAATCCCTTGGCTGACTGACGAACTAAAGTTTGTTCATCACCAAACCTAACTGATTTTAGAAATTCCCCGCCGAATTTCATTCCTACCTGCTCATGCCTCCTATCCCTCTAATCTATTCCTATTTTCTAAAATATACTCGATTGCTTTACCCAATTCACTCTGTAAAACGCTTTTTTGAAATCTACAAAATAAGCAGATACGTCCTGATTGAATTCACTAATGGCATCACGCGCACTTTTCCCCTTCCTAAACCCAAACTGACCATCCCCTAAGTTATCATTTGCCCTACTCTCTATCTTTTTGTTTATGATCCTGAGAATAACTTTAGCCGCGTGGGATATCAAAGTTATTGTTCTATAATCCTCAAATGCTGTAACCTTTACCTTTTTCGGAATAGGGACCAGGACCTCACAAAGTCTTCCGGCCAGATTCCTTTCTCTTAGATACTACGAATCAGTCCATATAGAATCTTCCTCCAACATTTTCCAAAACATTTCAGCAGTTCCACAGGAATATTGTCCTCCCTTTTTTTGTAATGATCTCATTCTTGATCCATGTTTTCCTTATCCTTTTCCCCATCACTAACGCAAAAGCGCTATAGCGTGTTTTCCAGCTTTCGATATCCTTTTCTTGAAACATTTACGTTTTTTTCGATAGTACTAAGCTTTACCGTCATCCATGATATTCTCTACAGCCTGCTGATACTCCTTCAATGTCAATCCATTTAAGGCTTCAAAATTTCATTTTCTTATCCGCTGCCCCTGCTTTATCTTTTAGAAACGGAGGTTGCAGATCATAATAACTAAATTGTGGTCAGAGTCCAAATCCGCTCCCGGGAAGCTGTGTGAATTTATCAAACTATTGCTAAACCTGTGCCTAACCATAATATAATCTAACTGATACCTTTCTGAGTCACCTGGCATTTCCCATGTATACCTACGCCTTTTGTGGTGTCTAAACCATGTGTTGGTGATTACTAACCCCTGTCTCCTGCAGAATTCAATTGCTTTCTCCTCGCGTTCATTCGTTATGCCTAAACCGTGTCCTTCACCTCACTGCCATCTCTTATTTCGCCTACCGTCGCATTCCAATCCCCCATCACTATCAAATGTTTCCCTGCAGGAACACTCGCGATGATATCCTCTAACTCATCGTACATCCTATCGACTTCTTCCTCCTTGTGGTTGCTCGGTGGCATGTATACCTGAACAATGACTAAGTTCGTCGGTTCTGCTTTAATCTCTAATGGTGAGATTCTATTCGTTTCATGCTCTTTATTGACTACGCTTCTTCCTGTCTCTTTGTTTGATATTATGGCAACCCCTTTTTGGCTCTCTTCCCCGTCGCTGTGTATTATTCTATAATTATTACTCCAGTAATTTCCACTATCTTCCCTTCTCACCTCGCATAGACTTAAAATATCTATACTGGTATTTCCTCTTTCCATCTCTCGCATAATATTCTATAATTATCCTTTTCTCAACATCAGTTCGAGCTCAGTCCGAGCATTCCTAGTTCCAACTCATACTGATTGGCCTTCTTATCCTGCGTTTTCTGTCCTGCTGCTGTCAGTTTTCCCTTGGAAGGGTTTCATGTGATGACGACCGCGGAAGCCATGCCTCCATCGCTGCCGGGCACGACACACGGCCGATTGGGTCGAGTCCCGTAGTTTCCAGGACTCGTGTACTTTTTGGAAGTTAAATTCTGTTTGACATCACGAGGCATGAACATAAATACGACTTTCGACTTTTTAGTTAAAAAATAGTGTTTATGTGGCCCCTGTGTCTTGACAAGTAGTGCCTTCAACAAAAAGTCGTGTATCTTCTGTGTGCAGCGCAGCTCTGAAATTGGAATGATGAAGTGGATTTTTTTGTCGAGGAAACGTTTCACATGGCTACTACATAGCTACTACTACTTAACTAGCTACTATATAACTACTACGCGCTTGTAGTGTTTACTACGATGACAATAGCCCGAAATATCTTGCAAAATATTTCCTTATACAATGTTTTCGAAAGAATTGTTTTGAGCCTCGAGACAGTTATTCCTGCCTTTATCGTCTGACGTGTCCATTAAAGGCAATGTAAGTCTTTATGATAGATATGTACATCCGAAGCTTTGGAAAAATCGTTCGGTTTGCATTCAGTCTCGGGCGTCAAAAAGGCTGATATAATAAGGTCGTTTCTCAATCACTACATGCCAGAGAAAAATAAAAAAAGTATTTTGTTTAAAACCTTTTCACCCATAGGGTGCAATTCAACCTATTGCTTCCATTTTAGCTGTTGCAGCGGTATCAAATGATTTTACAGAATTGATATTTCAAGAGATGTTGTACGCAAACCAATGCCGAATGTAATTCTGGACCAAAGATACACACGAATGTTTAAACTTGTTCTCTGCTTTGGAAAAGATAATTTTGTTCCTCAATATCCAATATTTAAAACTTACATAATATGTGGCGGTCAACCGGGCACTATTGAAAGGCTCAGGGCACTGAAACATGATTCCCATCGTAGGATTTGTTTCCAAAAGCAACATTGTCAAAGGTCTTGGTAGTCGTCGCAACGCATGACAGTTTATGAAAGAATCAGATGAGATTGGCACATACCCATTTAATGATGACCATCTCCGTGCCTTTAAAATGCACTGCATAATACAAGCGTTTGTACTCGGCATTTATGATAATATTTTTTCTACGCCCCAACGTATTTAATAATATTTTAAAGTGCCTCAGCGTTTTTCTATGATTAAGGAATATAGGTAAAGAAATACCAAGTCACTGTCTCCAAACAGTTAATCTGCAATTACTAATGACTCTGGAAAAAGCAAAATACTCTAGTGTTTAGCACTCCAGGCTTCTCTAAGTAACAAAATATTTAGGCAGTATATATTTTTGTTGCCTACCTACATTCCCCGAAAATGGTGGTAAAACACATGATTGAGGTGCATGAGATTGATGAACATGTGATTGAACATGTGATTGAACATGTGATTGAGGTGCATATATTTTTTTTATTTTGAAAAAGAGAAAATTTCTCTTTCTAAGAATTAATTTTGTGATTCCGTTCAGTTTCAAAGTAATATTGAGTTTTCCTACCAAATTTTCGGGGGGCGACTTACGATAGGCCTTTGGACAACAGATTTTTGGAATTGAACTGCTTCGTCACCGTCATGACGGGGAGGTTTCTCTTTTTGTCGACCGGCACATGGGGAGTTCGTTGCGAAGAGTAATTGTTCTAGAACTATACATACCATAAAATTCAACAAATGGTCCTAGTAATTGCTGGAGGTAGGAGATGGATGAAGTGCAGGAGAAGTGATTGTACATGATTCTTTGAGTGGCGATAGGATGCAGAATATATGTAGAGGAAAATGTAAGGATTGCAAGGTCAAAGAAGTGTGAGGAGAGTCGTGGAAGAATTGTAGGAAGGTAGAAAGTGTACAAAATTGAAGGAACAATTTATTTTAATGCAAGATATGAGTTGTCCGTGTACTATTCGTTGAGCTGCATCACTGGTTAGACAATGTGTTTACCTAAAATCTACGTTAGACGGTAGACTACCATTGAATGTCTGATCATTAGGTTATTGTTTTTGAACTAATAAGTAATTTAACTCTTCCTCTCGGAGTTTCTTTTAACTTATATATTTTAGGAGATTATTAAAATTAAATAACTTTAATCTCCCTAATTATTTCGCATGGATAAATTCCTTTAAAACAAGTATTTTGGCTCGGCGCCAATCTCATTATTGCTGAGATGTTCTCTTAAAATTTATATTTCGATACGTAAAATTCATAATGTGAATCATGTAACTAAAAAGCAATCTAAATGAACGGAGGATTATTTTGAGAGGCTTGTTCTCTTTGCTTACGTTTACAAATTTTCTTTTTTATATGAATTATTATGATGCAAAATGAGCGGCAAGATATGAGTTATAAACTCCTCCCGTATATCAATGCACATTTTCATAAAGTACAGTCGTACCAGGAAATGTCCCAGGCATTGGGTGCTAGAGAATCTTATAATACCCAGCTTTGGATATGCCCACATGTTATGTGCCTCGTGAGTTACGGTGAATTCGCAGGAATAGTGCTCCCTGGGGGAGAGTAACTCTCTCGTGTGGCACTGGGCTTCGGCAGCAGAGGGATAATCTTAAACCTTAGCCTAGCCCTGCAATTTACATGCATCGCGAAAACAAGGTGCCCTGGCAACCCGATGAGCGGGTGGAGAAACGCACTCACGGGTGAGAGACTAACGGAAAGAGTAAAGAAGCGCCGTGACTTTCATTACGCTGGTGACATAATGCTAGTTGCAGAAAGTTCAAAGCGCAAAGAGAAGGCAAATTTTCAACTTTTGATATGAAAAATGAGAATATACTCGTATGGTTCGAAAGCGACGGTACACAAGCCTCTTCACTTAATAAGGTAGTGATCGCTGCTTACGTGTTAGTGAAATCCTGAAAATACTTTTTATCGGAATAAATTACGGTATCACTGCATAGAAACACATAAATAAGTTAATAAGAGTGGATGATAAGTTAAGATAAAATATCATTAATGGTAGTACTAATCATAATCGACAAAACTATGGCACGGTGGGTAAAGGTTTAATTTTTGGACGACATGTTTGGGGGAAGAAATAGAGGGAGCTCACCTGATGCTATGAGAATGATGTGACATTTGGTAGAACATTTGGTAGTGAACATAGAATATGGTACGCATTCTTGCACTGTTCTATGGTTTGGTCAATAGTTCGATGCGATGGTCTGGGAATAAATGACGAACGTTGTGCAAAACGTATGAGGGGGGTGGAAGGTTAGGTAACGCTTTCTAAAACCACGAATGGATGAGAAATGGTAATATCAGTTTAGCCAAGTTTTAATTAGTAAGTCATCCAAGCGATCTACTATACAATAAAATATTACCGAGTTGATGAACACAGAGAGACAATCAGGGCGGTAGGTTAAGGGGTGATATTCACTGAGAAGGGAAAACGTTTTCCTATCTTCTCAAGAAATGATAAGCCTTAGTTAAACATTAAAACATTACCCCCATCGTACTACGGTAGGAGAAATCACACTAGTAAAATCAGAGAGATTAACTATGGAACACAGAGATTTAACATATCGTTTTTTCCACGAACGATAGGGGATCATAATAACATTGTTCGACCGCGGTAGTGTTATGTTCGGGTAAAATTATTTTGGTGTGTATTCTCCCCCTGATGACCTTAGCGATAGTTTACAGGGCACATATAAATCAATAATAAATAATAAATAAATAAATAAATAAAACATTTAACTTTGCTCATATATTGAAAAATAAAGAAAATATTTTTTCAATGACAAAGAAGAGAATAAAATACATAAGGGATATGCGTTTGGGGAAAAGGAAGCTAATGATCAAAATTCGAAGAAGAGAGGGAAATTGGAAGAAAGACATATGGGGAGAGGCAACCAGATCCCGTGGAAAAGGGGAGAATGCCAATTAGACCAGGGAGAATAGGGAAAATATTCCGCATTTTGGACGGCTTGAACTGAGGTTCAGTATGTGGAGCTAAAACATTTTATTAGAACCCTGCTTGTTATGCATTAGTATAGTATCACGCGAGGCCAGGAAGTGTAGCCATACTTGTTGCTTAAGAAATCCCGAAATGGTCTACTACCTGCTTTGGGCAAGTAAAGAAATATATTTTAGAGTTAAACTACTGCTAATTCGCTTTCAGTGAGGAAGTGCTGAAAACCAAAAACACAAGGTGGAATATGCACATTGCTAATTTTAAGTAAATGAGGGATCATTAATTTACAATTTTCAAGTGTACAAGTTTTAAATATCCGTAAATGAAGATCCTTTTACTTTTATTAGCTCATCAGTCTTTTAAGAGGGGTGAAACAAGAATGAAATAATCCTTATAAGAATTATTTTATTCAAAGGGTAAAGGTAATTACTTTTTAAAAATATGATCCATTTACTCCTCTCTTTTAGTTTTGGGATTCATCTATTCACTGTACTCTAAATGATTTCACATTGAATGATGAATTCATCGATTTTTCGATAGAAGAAATATCTCTCTGTTATTTTTGACCGTTGGATAACGTTGGTTTAAAACTAATTAATGAAACGCACCCACTTCATTAATATTGGTTTTGTTTTGTTTTGCCCAAGTTCCAAAGACATCCACTCTAAATATCCTTCCCAGTAATCAATAAAAACATGGCGACTGATTGACTCCATGAGATCGAATAACGAACAATGGCCAGAGGAATCACTATTCACCGTAATGTTAGTCCTCACAGAATCCAACTCAACTCAACAGTTTCAGAAAGATTCATGTTTAGCTGAACAAAGTTTCTCTGCTTCTCATCTTGCGTACTCGTAAACAACTCAATTGAAACTTCTGCAGAAGTGTTGCGACTTCAAAAGGGTGTGCCAAAACAAGTTCGAGGAAAAGGTTACAGTACTCCACAGGATATTTCAAATCAATAATATAAACTCCACCTTTATGTATGTATATAATCATATTTATATATTTTATATATTATTTATATTTAATAACTTTTTTAAAGTAAGTTCGATTTGATGATTCCATGCGTTCAAATTGTTTTACACATGGACAAGTACACTCACATATCAGTGCCGTTAAGTTTAGTTAACTACACGCAGCCGATCATGGTGTTGGATTTAACTATACTTACGCAACGACTACAGCCGGAGAGGAGCTGACCTAATTTCATCGGTTGGCGTCGGCTCGCTCTTCGCCCCGCCTTATCATGTTCTCACCTTGGGTGAAGCAATTGCACCCAAGAGAGGTTACGGCGTCATCGCGTAGTCCATGAGGAGCACGGAGCCTAGGTAAGGCTTGGTCATGAAATCTACAGCAATGAGATAATTTCGATACAAAATTCCATGGATTGGTTTATTGGTCCGTCCTCTTGGTGTACTTTCTTGCTTTGATTTGTATTGATTGTGTATTTGAGAATGTGTGATCTCAACGGCGAGTGAGGTATAACTGTCTTTGGCATTTCCACGGAAGTCCAAACTGAATGTATTCTCTGACCTCTTTGCAGAGTAGATTAAGAACGTTACCACGAATGAAGTTTCTTCCACGTTCAAGAGACCTAATAGGTCTTCTTTGTACCCTGTCACTCGGAGTTCAATGCCTTAAGTGGTTTAGTTATGAGGATACTCCAAGCCTATCAGCCCAAAGTGATGGAAGTTACAATCTGGTAGCCAAATTTGGATGAGGAATTATTCTCTTCTCAGTCGTCGTTTTTGCCATCCTCTCCAAACAACTCTACTTCAGCCACTCTTAAGTTTAATAAAAGTTAAAAAGCCAGTTAAAGGGGAAAATTTAAAAACTCAAATTCACCTGGAACATCCTCTTTTCCCAGTTGTCAAAAGGACATAAACTCCATCACTTCCACCTTATTCTTTGTTTTTATGTATGCTAAGGGCCGCGACTAAGACGCCAAGATGGTGAATTACATTCCCTTCAACGAATTTCAAATCATCGCTCCTAATTGTATATCTTCTTATCAAAAGGTCTTCTCTTTGGCAAATCTCTCAAAATTTCAAAATGCAAAGTCGCTCCCATTTGTGTATTTTCTTGAGAAATCCATTATTGTACTTTCGAGTATTATGTACCGAACGTACGAAGTTTCATCGTTCGTGAAAAGAATTGCGTCGCTTATGATTCCTCTGAGACCAGACATTGTAACGGATCCATCCCACGCCTAATATGTTCGATATCGCGATTAAGGAAAGACAGATCAACGGGAGAAAAATGTTATCACTTTCAATGGCATTACTAATATAAACTACCCTGTTGAAGCTGTCTGTGGATATGCTGTCGGATGCTGTCTATGTAAGCCCTGTTGAAACTGTCAGTGGACCTTTTAAAAATAAATAGTGTTTCGAAGGAGTAAGAAAACCTATACACATTACAGTGGTAATTCCGTGGGAATTCATTGCAGAATGTCGTTCCGGTCGCCAAAATGTCTTGGATTATGCTCTTCTGTTCGCAAAATTCCTCCCAGATCCGTGGGATGTGTTAGAGTAACAATTGTTGATGGTAGAAAACTGAAGAAAAATTTTGAAAGCACCTGCGAGTAATTTTCGTGGCCTAAATAGAAAAATAGAAATGTTACCTAAAAATATAGTGTCCAATCAACTACTATACTTCAGCTACATTTCACCTTATTTGTCGCATCTATTCAAAACATTTAACCACGTGTAGGTACTAACCAAGGTTTGCAAAGAAAGTAGCTGAAATGTATTGTTTGGTTACATCAATATTGAAATAAAATTTGAGGACGTATTTTGGAATTCACATTTTGACTTATTAAACCATTCAACATAAGAAGATATTTTGGAATTAATATTTCGAACTTGGCGACGATAATGAAGGACTAAAGCTCTTTCTAAGACAAAGGAAGTAGCTTTGGTTTCGGCCTAACGTGAGGGTGGCTAGACAACAAGACAATAGGGTTTAGACAACAAGATGTTGGCTCTAGCCACAATCTTGTTGTCTAAACCTCCCAACACTAAATACGCATCCTGCAGTGGTAGTGTACAAACTGTGGTTCTTCTACTTTGCTCATTACCAGCTGTTGAAATGTGTGCTGCAATACAAAATCCCGTGAGTAGTGAAATGATTAAGTTTTCACTGGGAAAAAACCACAAGCCAATTAAAATCCATAAGCAACTCGGTGATGTGTACGGAGAAGGAGAAAGAAGAGAAGGAGGTGTGAGGCAGTGGTGCATTCAGTTTAAAAATGGCCACAGCACTAATTTTCACGACGAGGACCACAGTGGCCATCTTAGCCTTGTGACAGATTCGTGATATTCCCCGATTTAAAAATAAGGTTCTCTCGCTAGACTTGGCTTGCAACAAAGCGCTTTAACGCATAGTTGAATTTTGGTGTAACGAATTGGTTAAAATATAAGGCGCCAGATTTCTTTAGGATACGGAACATAAAAGCTTGTGTATCATTATGATACATGCCTCAATTTTAATGAATAATATTTTGAAAAATAGTTTAAGAATTTGCCTTTCAAATGTATGTAATGAAACTTTATTTTGTCATATTTTATTTCAAAACGTATGTTATTTTCTGGTCAGCCTTTGCTGACAACTCTTGGGATTTTCTATTGTATCGAACATTTTATCAGTTCGCAGTGAACAAAGTAGAAGAACCACAGTCTGCACACCACCACAGCAGGATTCATACTGAGTGTAGGGGTGTTTGGAACACAAGATGGTGGGTCTAGTCGTACCCACCGCCACTAAGCCGAAGGCTAAGCCGAAACGTCATTTACTTTTTTGACGGCCCTCTTATATTATCAGTTAACCGTTTTAGGCGATAATAAAGGTTAATTTTAATTTTCCACAGAATTTATTACATTCTGCACATTTAAACGCGTTTACGATGCATATGTATCATCCTTAGGTACAAAATATAACTTTTTATACACTACAATTCTCTGCATGGATAGGTTAAACGCGGATAGAGAGATGATTGGGAGATTTGTAATCGGGATGGGCTAAGGGTGGGACGAGGATGCATTAAATACTGTGTAAATGATAGCATTTATCATTATGAAGTATTTCCACGAATTTCCGTCGGCCTCAATTACTTAAGCTATCGACGAGCTGTAAAAAAATCAGATAAAATATTCAATATTTACTAATGATTTACAATTTTTATTTTTTTTTGTTTTATCATAGTTTAAAATGTAAATTGGAAGCATACATTTACTTCTCTGACATGTCTTTGATCAAACGTTATCACAAAGCTTTAGATAAGTGACATAGCTGAGAATAAGTCCCGTAATATAATAATAAATTATCTACTCTTCTGGATTGACATAAGTTGAATTTATTTTAATTAGATACCGTTTAGGTTAACTGCTTTTTTGCATTTTTAATACTCTATCTTATAGTTTAACTAAATGAATTCAAGCTTTAATATATGAATTTTATAATAATGTTCTTCAACAAAACTTAAGCAATATGCAGTTAGCATTAAAGGATAGAAATTTTGTGACCGAGTAGAGTATATTAAGAGCCCACTACGAGTTATATTCTGATGAACTACTCTCTGAAATTGAATTTTGTTGCTTTAGCGCCATTAAAGTGAGAGTTAATTCTCTCCGACGGACAAAAATGTAAACACATTAATTTTTACCAGATTTTCGATTCACTTGACTATTTTATTTTCGCCCCACTACAAATGACCTTATCTCAAACGTAAGACAATAATAACACAGGCCTACAAAAAAAATTTTTTTTTGTGCCGGGAATCTTTGTAATGATTTAACTATATTTGTAGAGCTGAATCCAAATATGAAATCCGTTTTTATTTAACAGCTCTACTTTTTTAGATATGGCACATCTTACGATTAGTTGTTTTAATATTTGATATATTCCGGAAAATAATTTTCAAAGTTAAATAAATCTATAAGTATACTAATTTATAACCACTCTGCAGTGTTCCTTTTATTTTCAATAAACTGTCAATAAGTTTTATGTATATTTCTATATTGTAGGCCAATGAGATAATTATTAATATAATATTCCCATATCATCATGTAGAAGATTTTTTTACGTAAGTAACAACATATCTATATCTTGAAAACTATAGCTGATAGGAAAAAACTAGTGTCATAATTGGATTCAGCACCCCAATTGTTCTTTAAATCAACATTAAAAGCTCCGGCACCAAAAGCACTGTTGGTCTGTGTAATCAGTCTCGTGAAACCCTAGGATTCTTCTCCTTTTCTCCAGCCTTGCGCTCGAATCCTCCATAATATTCATTTACTTTCTAACTAGAATATTTTGAATTGTGTACCTTATTGATTTACGAACCCTGTGTGTGGGAGGAACTGCAAGCATCAGTTAGGATGTGTTAGGGTTAAGGGAGAATAAGGGAAAAGGGAAAAAACATACACCAAAAAACCCTCCAAAAAGTACATATTTAAATGCATTCTGGCGGAAAACTTAGTTCAAAACAAGTAAAATTATCTCTTCCTTTGGACAAATGCTTCTACGAATGTGACCTGAATTGCTGCTATTATGCTGACGTCATACATTCTGCCTGCTAGTAAGATTACGAAACCGTAACACTATGGTTTTAACCCGCTAAACCACTAAACCTCTAAACCCTCTTTTGCCTATAGGATATGTTAAGTAACGTGATGCAGGCTCTCAATTGTCCTTTATTAGTTTTTCTGCAATTTTCTACTATGCACGCAATGGCATCCCTCTTGTGACTATAAATACCTACTAACTTTGTATCATTATTTATTTTTAAACAGTTATTTCTTTGAATACTTAACTTCCTAAAATTCTTAATCGGTTTTTATTGTCTTGACTGATCGAAAATAAAAGTTTTTAAACTGTTCCATGCTGCTAGCTGTAGAGATAGTCTCTTTCATTCTGAAACTTCTACTATATGACCTAAAATGCGAGATATTAATCTGTTTTATTCATTTACTGTTGATTATATTATGGTTATAAATATTTATCTTCGTTTATTTAATCTGGTTGCAATGAAAGGGAATTAAACTGGTGAAATTTGAATTCAATTAATTTATGTTTGCATATTATTAGTTTAGCTGAAAGAGACTGAGGACAAATTATCTAATTGTGGCAAAATAAAATGTGAAATGTCATATAAAGGAACGATATGAGCTAAAAACTTTGGAAAATATCAAATCAGTTACATAATAGGTGGTCATCCTAGTTTGTTGCAGCGTCGATTCGATTTTGGGATGTTAATAAAATACAGGGAATAGGGCGCAGGCTACTTTGTGGAGGCCTAGGGATTGGCGTGAAGGGCATGTGAAGGAAAGGATCGGGGAAGTGAAAATGGCAAACTATCGATCATAATCGCTGGCGCTGAGCCGAGGAGATTGGTTTTTGGATTCATGAGTTCATTGTTCTTGTGGTGTCTTTAGGTGACACCAATAAAAAGGTGCACATATGTGAAAGTGTAGCTAGTTTTTGTTAAAGGTAGAATTCTTACATCACCATTGAAGAGATTTGCATGGATAAACAAAGAAAATTAGCATTTGTTTGAAGAAATACGTAAACTTAACAAATCTTAAAAGCGTTCATATCTACGCAAGCATATGAGTAGTAAAGTAATGCCACACTTACCCACGTCTGCGTTTGCATATATATCTCCTCCTAGGCAATCATCCAAACTAATCCAAGCCCTAATTTTCAAAAGAAAATCATAATGTTTCTCAAAAAACAGATCTATAGTTCTTCAACTCTCTAAATATTTAAATCTCTCCCTGTCTAATCCTAGCACATATTAGTTCTAAATTATTCCAAAAATTCATAAACATGGCAAATCTGATCGTCCAAATTTTTCTTCCTCAAACTCCTCCGAAGACTACGTTTACATTTCCACGTTTGTTGACTATTCCTTTTTACCCTTTGACTCTCCCTTCCGTCATTCATTAAATTCTCTATTTCCTATAAAAAGTAATGGCCTCTCTAATCCCCACAAATGCCGACGTGATAATGACAGCTTATGATATGAACTCCCAACATATTCGATCCTCAATGAAGAAGGTCCTGCCTCCTTTTGTCAAATCGTGTCCCTACCCTACGCCAAACTTCATATTGCCTGGCATAAATATCCTATAAAATGTGATCATTTAATTTCAGGTCACAATTGTCACACATTTACCATGACCATCACCTTCAATCAAAAGATTGTGACATGGACAATTGATACAACCCCTCGCATGAAATTCTCTAACTAAGCCTCCACATACAATATTTTTTTAGTTTTCTGAATTTGTATTGTTAATATCAATGTATTAGATTTATTAAGTGTCTAGATTTTTTAGAATCACCCTCAAAGAAAATGTACAAGCATAGTTACACTCTCACTCACTCAGTGCCACAATGTCAAGCATGGCACTGCCTAAGTTTTCGTAACCGACCTCCCCGAAATGGTGTCCTTACATTTATCCAGAGGTCTTTTCCTTGATTTTCCAGCAATAAAATCAGCGCTAATTCAATTTTTAAAGCCTCGAAATAACATTTAAACGTTCTCAGAATCTTAAGAATACTCGTATGACGACCCATTCCAAAGCCACTGAGATTACCAAATTCCTCCTATTTACTCTGAGCAACTGTGCGAGACGCAAACCCTTCTCAATATTCATAGATTCAATCTTTGTCATTGGTTAATACCTTCCCTCATTAACCGTTGATGCAATCCTCGCGCGATCTTCTGTATGTCCTCATTTCACTCGTTTCCACAGTACGTGCTGTCTTCATCAAAAAAGTAAATTGTTTGAACTCGAGGCAGAATGAGAAATAGGAAGCGAAAAAGAAAAGACTTAGTGGGATGGGGGTTCTGAATGATGAGGGAGTAGGGGGAATAGAGTGGAGATAGGGTTCCAGTGACGTTTGTTGACCTAGTGAATTTCAAATGCAAGGAGAGAGATGTAGGCATCCTCTCTGGTTACCACCGTAATGCCGCTTGTACTTTTCCATTGGAGCTGCGATTATGGATTATGGAGAAAAATTATCGATCGAATGTTTGGCGGTAGGAGATGGAAAGTGAGGGATTGTAATAATTGGATATGTTAGAATATTTCAGGGTGGTGGAAAACGATATAGATGATACCTTCTTATTTGAACCAACGAGTGCAATGTAATCACCTCCGTTATATCTTTGATGAACTCCTCCTCATTCTCCTTTGCTTCTATGCTAACTCTACCTCCATATTTTTAGGCATTAACCCCCAGAATAACTAATCCAACATTTTAAACAAATACCAGAAAACACGTCTACTCTTATAGATGCCATCCGTCACAAAACAAATATGTCCATCCCTTTATCTTCTATCCACGGTCACGGTATCTGCGGCTTTTCCTCCGAAGTACAGAAATACTCGACACATTAATTCATTAATTTTAACATTAACATAATACGAAACCCTTTAAAAATCCTTATTTCTTGCTCCCCCAATCCTCCGACTTCTTGGCTAACACACCTAGTTACACTTCTCAATTCCCCCAAATCCCGTCGCACCGCTGTACACCCTTTTTTAACTAAAAATTCAAGAATGATATTTTTTCATGATAGTTCCACTTAATTTTTATCCGCAGTGAAATTAAAGTTAACGCAAATAACCACTCTTATCAATGAAGTATTATTGCACTACATTAACTTATTTTTTAATTCAACATAATTTTTTACTCCCTTCAATCCGCCCAGCATCCAATCTTTTCCGTGCGATCCTTTTGAAAGTTATCATTCAAGCATTATTAATTAAAAATTTACTTAATATATTTATTTAATTGTTCAAATATCTAAAATACACCCCGTCGTTCTACGGAGCTACAATATTATCACTGGGAAAATAGTCGAGTGCTTCATTCCTCAAGTAGTTTTGATATTCTACTAGCTCAGTAGGGTGCATGAAAATACTTGCCCTCATTTTGCTCCAATTTTCTCCGAAAATTTTCATAATTACAGAGGCAGCTGAAACGAATAAATGAAGACTTACAGATGGCTTACAGCTCGGCGCAATAATTTGTACGAGCAGAAAAAAACGTTCTTTCATGAAAGTGCACCGTGAAACATCAACCTATTGATACCAAAATGAAGAGTTGAAAATTTACACAAAGGAATTTTAAAACCTTTGGTACGAAATACATATTGTGGATATTCTTTCTCCCCCTGAGCCAAGACAAATATTTCACTACATTTTTAATTTATACTTCGGTTCTTATTCAGATAGAGGTAGATATGGTAGAGATATCGTTTGGAGACGGGAAAACTATGCATGTTTAATTAATTGATCGTTGATCTACAAATGTTAGCTCTAGATTGAGAGAAGAATTCATTAAAATTAGGAAGTGCGGAGTAAGTTCCATTTTGCAATTTTCATCTTGCTCATTCCACACCATACACATTATATTTCCGTGTAAATAAAAAGTTGATGACGTGTAAATAAAAGTTGAAGACTCTCCATAATCACCAAACAAAATCAGAAGAGAATACAAAGTTTTAATAAGGATGATATTTTATCAAGAATGGAAACAATTTGCTGTTTAATACTCCAGTCTCAGAGCCTCACATATTTCGTAATTTTGCTTCAAACACTTATCATTCCCACCCACAATGAAAATGAACTAATTAAAAACATCTTCCTTGCATATAAAGGCAATAGCAATGCAGCAAAATGAAAGGGTACTATGAGCGACGATTACACTTCTGGTTTTATCTCCTAGAAATAGTCGAATTGTTTTCTTCTCAAGCAACCCTTGATCCAGTCGGCAACATTTATTCAAATTCAAGAAATATACGTATATAAATGAGAGGTCGTAACACGCATTTGTAATATTACTTTTCGGGGTGAAATTCATGACTGACTGTGATGATTAGGAAGGAGTGAAGACTGAATAATTCAGTAAAAAGTAGGTTATAGGTAATGAACATATTCTTTTGAGAAGAATTCTTGCCAAGAGACACCGGACAGTTTTTAGGGACAGAATATAATATAGAATCACTATTTAGATTGCTGCATGCATGTGTAGGGATTTAATCCGATTTCCAGAGACAAGTGACTAATACCAAATATAATATCCAATAAAGTACTCTCCCGTTTTAACATCTCACTATTAGTTTCTCTTTTTCTCCGTTTCGTCATTCTGAAAACGTTTTTTCGTTTTAGAAAAATTCTATATTTATGGCGTGTAAAATTTTTTCGTTCCTCCTAATTTTTATTGTAAGAAAATTTCACAATAAAAATGTGTTTCTGAAATGAATAAAATCACTTTCGGTTGACGGTAATGTAAATCTTACTAATGCAGCCAATAATAACCATTTTGGATCCAGTTAATGTTCAATTATTTTTACTCTTTAAATCCAATCTAAGAACGAAAAGTGGGAAAATATTTCCATTTTTACATGTGGCGGTTCATTTCCATCTTCCATGCATATTTTCCATTAAATTCTTTACATTATTGTATTCAACCTATTTTAAGGTAGGTTTTTGACGGTCCATGACGTCTATTGCGCTTCTACGTATAGTGAGAACTTCTTTCGTTTCCCTACAATGCTTTATCATTCATTCCCTCTGCCTATCATCATGTGGTTAAGATATCACACTATCATCCAACCTCGAACCTGCTTTCATTCCCTATTCTATGAAAACCCTCTTCAATCTTTTCAAAATCCTATTACCGTTAATATTTCCTCCATCCACAATCTCTGCATTCGTCGGATTCCCAAAGTGATTATTTCCTCTCTTCGTTCACCCCATTTAAAACCACAGCGTTTGTTTTCCTATTCAAACAAATAATTTTTATCCGTCTCCGCCACACCCTAATCAAAAAAGCTAACAATTTACGTTCTTCCTCCTGACTCAAAGACCAGGTCTCACATCCATGTAGCATTGCACTCCGCATCAAAGTCAAAGCTTATTCTTTCTTACAATCAGTGTATCTGGCGTCGATCATCTTCTTTTTGCGTATGCCGTGCTCATTAATGCAATAGTTCTCATAACATTCCCACTACCGAAACCCTTTTTTTCTGAAATACAACCAATATGCATGTGTGTGTGTGTAAGTATGTATGTGTGTGTGCATGTTCTTTCACATCAACCCCTACAACCTCTTTTCTGGGTCCACTGCATAGACGACATTTTTATAATCTGGACACACGACCCTTGAGTCTCTCAACAAGTTCTTATCTGCCTTCTATTATTCTTTCATAGTTGAATTCACTTCTTCCATTTCAAACTTCATCATCACCTTTCTCGACACAGACATCTCACTTCACAATATCAAATTCACTGCCTCAGTGCAATACCATCAGTAATACCTACACTTAACCAGCTGTTATCCTACTCGCACCAAACGCTCAACTGCCAAATCTCCATCCACCGAAGCCGGATTTGGAACACTACAGCTTGTCTGAACAAACACCTTCACAAACTACACAATGCACTTCACTATCACAGATACCCAGAAAACTTCTTACAAAATATAATCCCTAGTTCCACCTTACCACAGAAAAAACAGCCTCATATCTGCGTCAGCAGAATTGAAACTTTGCATCACCTCTTTCCCCAGATCCCACAGACTGAAAACCTTTCTTTCTTTCTAAACTTCATCTTTTACACGATAATGACGTTCACTCAACTGTGCTGCCCCAAAGCTCCTCTCTCGCATGCAGACGACCCGCCAATATCAGAAACATTCTGGGATCCACCAACGCTTTGACGCCCCATTCCTCAAATTTCCCCTACTTGCAACCGCCCCCTGTATAAAACAAGTCGGCTTATCAGATCTGCTGCTCTCTTCCCGCATCCTCACATCCCCTCATTGTCCCCTTACCTCATTCCCACGCTATTTTCCTCTCCAAAAACGTTATCTAGCTTTTGACATGCAATCAATGCTCTTCAATTTACATAGGTGAATGCATTGCCTCATTGTCCATCTGCATGAACAATCACCGCTACACCTTCAATTATGCTCTTTCTCATCCTAACCCCACATACATAAATGTCCACAACTTTTACTTCGACCAGTACACGATATCTCCCTAACCATTCTTGAGTCCGAACACAATTCAGACACCTATATGGAACCGATTACTCGCGAACCGCGTACATATTAGCATTGAGATATATCAAAATTCTAGGACTCAATCGTCACCGCTAAAGTCCTTCCCAGGATACCCTGCACCTCCCACTTCCCAGTCCTCGCATTCCCTCCGCCCATAACCTTCCAGGATGACCTGAAGAAAGTCTCAGAGAAGACCGAAAGCTTAAACTTTCTGAATTATGGTGGCATTTTATGTGTTCTCTATTTTTAGTTTTCTGTTCCATTTGGCGCGCGTATATATTATATATATAATATATAATATATTATATATATATATATATATATATATATATTCACTTTCTTGGAAAAGCCACGACCGTGCACAATGAAATTCACTAAATAGTCATAGGAAACACAGAAACCAAAACACATAAAAGAGGGACTCAATAGTTCTCGAATTTTTGGTGGTGCAACTACCTTTCTCAAGAGGAATTAGGAACAGAACCGAGGCAGAGGAGAGCCCGAAAGCTGCATTCGGGCTCTCCTCTGCCTCAGTTCTGTTACCAATTCCTCTTGAGAAAGGTGGTTGCACCACCGAAAATTCGAGAACTAGTGAGTCCCTCTTTTACGTGTTTTGGTTTGTGTTTGCTATGACTATTTAGTGAATTTCATTATATATATATATATATATATATATATATATATATATATATATATATATAACAGAGAATAAAACAGATAACAGGTAAAAGGACACACTGTAGATGATTTAAGCTTTCGGCCTACTCCGAGGCCTTCTTCAGGTCAGACTGAGAGGTTTTGAGGGAAGAGTGCCTGGGGAGGGGAGGGGGGGGCGGAAGGTTTAGGGACTGTTGGGAAAGAAATTAAAGATGGCGGTTAAGGGTGGGAATTTTAAAGGATCGGAAATATAGGATGTATGCGGATTCGCGAGTTCTCACCTCTATGTTGGATGGCTGAATCAGGGAGGGATTCTAGAACTGTTAGGGAAAAGCATTCGCCAAATGATAGGTTGTGTGAAATTGCGTGTAAAGGGATAGGAAGAGAAGAGAGTGAAGCAGAATTACCTGAGTAGCGGTGATTGTTCATTCGGATGGATAAGGGGGTAATGCATTCGCCTATGTAGAATGAGGTGCATTGTTTGCACGACAAAAGATAGATAATATTTTTTGAGAGGTAATTAGCGTGGGAACGGGGTGAAGGGACAATGTCTGTGGTGTGTGTGGTCGGGTGGAGCGGTAGATTTTATCCTACATAATAAAGAGAATAAGAATTAGAAAACCGTGGGACACGGATAAGATGATTGCGAAGATGGATGAGAGGAGAAGATGGAAGAATGTAAACACAGAGTAGGGCAAAATGAAGTACAAAGAGTTAAACAATAAATTGTGAAGGGCCACAAATAAAGAAAAAGAAGAATTGTGGAAAACGCAATGCGAGGATATGGAAAGTTTACAGAAGAAGGGTGAAATTGGTGCTCTATACAGCAAGGTTAAGTTAACATCGGGAAGTAAGAAGGCAAGATCTGTGCTAACAGTAAAAGATAAGTGGGGTAAGATAATAGTTGAACCTGGAAAAATCCAAGAGATGGAAGGAACATATAGAAACACTGAATGGTAAAGAACTTAGGCCGACAAGGTTAGACATAGAAAAGGAACATGACGTAGAAGAAGATAGCTTAGGTCCAGGCATACTCGACGATGAAAAAGAAAGGGCATTAATGGAGATGAAAGCAAATAAGGCCGTGGGGGTGGACAATATCCCTGTAGAACTGTTGAAATATTTAGGAAAATGCGGGAAGAAGGCCCTATATGGACTGATTCGTAGTATCTATAAGGAAGGAATCTGGCCGGAAGATTTTGTGAGATCAGTTTGGATGGGATTTTAGGGGATGATCAGTTTGGGTTCAGGAAAGGAAGAGGTACGCGTGATGCCATTGCAGTAATGAGATCACTAGTCGAGAGGAATATAGAATACAATCAGGACGTTTTTGTCTGTTTTGTAGATTTCGAAAAAGCGTTTGATAGAGTGAATTGGGAAAAATTAATGCGTGTATTGCAGAAAATAGGAATGGATTGGAGGGACAGGAGACTGATCCGCAACCTGTACATGTCTCAGACTGCTCAGGTGCGAGTGGGGAACGGAGAGTCCGGATGGGCAGTGTTAGGAAGAGGGGTAAGGCACGGTTGCCCATTGTCACCGGTGCTGCTCAACGTATATGTGGAAGAAATGATTAAAGAGGCACAGGAAGAACTGGAGGTAGGAATAAAAGTCGGAGGGGAATTCGTAAAATCTGTTAGGTTTGCTGATGAGCAAGCATTAGTTGCTCAGCCACCCAAGGGGTTTCAAGAATTGCTGAGTGAATTGGAGGTTCAGTGCGATAAATATGGGATGAGAATCAACATTAATAAAACGAAGGTTATGCGAATTTCCAGAAAGAAGAAGGCTAAGCTAAATATTGAAATAGGTGGGGAAAAAATAGAGCAGGTAGAACAGTTTACATATCTCGGAAGTGTTTTGGACCAATACGGCCAACGTGGTAGGGTCGTGAGGAGAAAAATTGTGCTATGCAAGGAGGTTTTCTCAAGGAGGAGGTAGTTGATGACGGGGACGTTGAGTAGGTATGTTAAGACAAGACTCGTAAAAACTCTGATATGGAGCGTAGCTATGTACGGCGCGGAAACGTGGTCACTGAAGCAGGAGAATAGACGTAGATTGGAGGCTTTTGAAATGTGGGTGTGGAGAAGAATGGAGAAGGTGAAATGGACCGAAAGGAAAACAAATGAGGAAGTACTTGAAATGGTGGGTGAGGCGAGGGGTTTGTTGAGAGAAATCCTCTGGAGGCAGGAAAAATGGATGAAAGGCGTATTGAGCGGTAGTGGAATGTTGAAGAGGGTAATAGAGGGGAGAATGTGGTGCAGGCGAGGTAAGGGCAGGAACAGGATAGGGATGTTGGACGGGATGCAGGGTGGAAAGAAGTACACAGAGTTGAAGAGGGACCTGATATGGATTAGTTTGCCAGATGGGGTGTCACAAAATGTGTATTTGATAGTTGTGTCCATCCAAAAACCTTCCTTAATCGGTAGATTACATAATAAAAAATAATAAATAAATATATATATTTATTAACATATGTGTATATGATATACATATGCATACATGTAAACATCTTCGTAAAAGAACGTTTTCAGTTTCAGAAGTTTCAACGAGGATTTTACCATCGAATGTCCTTGCGCACCGTTTCAAATTCGTGTCTGCTCAGAGTGAGGAGAACACGTTCACGGGACGGGTTTTGCGTGGGAATTGTCTAAAATCCCCTTCTCTCTTTAAGGCACGAGAATGTCCGCGCCCCCCTGGTAATGCTCGTAGCGAAGCACTAGCCGCCCTAAGTGAGGCATAACCTCTCTCAAGGCTGTGACGAAAGCGGTCTTGAGTGAGGAGGTCATCTTTGATTAGTTGACTTCACGGTTTTCCCAAAAGGACCTTCTTAACCGACACATGTTAGGAATCCGAATTTGCGAACCATTCTACCCCCCCAGCCGATTCACTACCACATGACCTGAATTTCACTGTCAAGACAAATACTATTTCCTTTTATGCGTATGCATTTGATGTTTCTGTACGCGTTGTATGAATGTGGAGGCAAAAATCAACAAAAAATCGAAAAATAAAAGTTAACCAAGTCGTGAAAAGTGGACTACTCAGTCACGTGCTCTCAAAAAAGAGGCACGTGCGGCACAAAAAATTGGGAGCACAGCACGAAGAAAGTTTCCCTTTTTTCCTCCCTTTTTATTCTCGTCACTTCCTATTTAATTCATCTTTTCCTGAAAGCTTACCTTCATTTTCTCTTTCCTAATTCAATTTCACGGTAGAATTCTTAATTATAGCTCCTTTAAATGCATGTTTTTGTTCATTTTTCCACATATCTTTGGTGTACCAAATTGATCGTACGTTAAAGTAAGTTGCTAGTTTGTACTCATTAACTCGGCTCGGCTCATGCCATCAAATGTAGCTCTCCCTTAAGACAACTAAAAAGAATTATTTTATGACACAGGGATTAATCAAAGTAAAAGAAGACATAAAGTTATCATTTGGGAAAGGGTTTACATTTATTCGAATTTTCTTTCTTTCGAAAAGATGCACCGTAGATTCGCCAATGGCTCGTGTCGTCTCCAATGTTAATTAACAGATATTATAAAAGAACCATTATTCTAAAAGCATATATGTAAACAAAAATGGTTTTGAATTATTAAATATATAAAATACAATTTTTCTAGTCATCAGTTCCCTTTGAATGGCAATGGAATTGTTTTTAGTTTTCTTTCATTTAAATGTTGATTTTCATTTGACTTTACAAAAATATGGTTAATAGCATTTTCAATAATTACCACTGTGTTTCTAGCGCCATATTTTTGCGCAATCGATTGCTTGAAGTAAAAGCAACATAAATTATTTCAAATGGATGGGAGATACATAATACGTCTTCGTATTTCATAGCAAAAAAGCTCAATAAAATTCAACTCCACTAATCGGAAAACGAATATTTGACGGTTCAATCACGACGGATAATCAGTATTTACGAATTTTAAATAATGCAAAGCAATTAGAGAAAATTATGTATCGACGGTTTTCCATTAATCTGGAACGATTGCGCCCGGTAAAAGATTCTACCTTACGTGGATGTTGTGAATCAGATCCATGGGGTAAATTAATTGATTAATAATTGAATGAGACTAGAAAGTTCACATGCAGGTCTGCACGCGTTGCTGGTAGCAGCGAATCGGGTAAGCTGTGATGCGTATATTCCACTCAAGCTGTATGCAAAACATCATTAACGCAAACCGTTCCACGTCATCAATCATCGCCCATCTCCAACTCAGGCCTTCATTTTGACGAGAGACCAAAAGCGAAGATTTATCTTTCGCAGCAGCAATTGGTGTTTGAAAATTTGGCCACGCTTCATTGAATGGCATCACCATGACACATGAAATGTTTGTCCGAATTGAACAAAGAAATATACGCGTTCATTTTCGCTTGAATTGTTTCCGTTAACTGGGCGTCGTATTTTTTAATACAAATTTGTCATGTCAACAAAAAACTTCGATGCCTTTTGACTACTTGCTTACAGAACAATGCGTGCATTTAAGTACTTGACATGTAAAAGTTATGTAATAATACTCGAAAAGCTCATTAACGTAGAGATAAGTTTTCAAGTGGGGTTGAATATTAGTGAAAGTGTTGTGGCAAAGAATCTGAGAGATTTTTAACCAGAGCAATGTGACATAGGTGAATTTTATTTAATTACTCTAACTTCTTTGTTCTTAACTGGATTCCCGGCTAGGTTAATATATTAGATTTTCTCTCTCAGGACTAATCGGCAGTCAAATAGGTGTAATGTCGTAAGGAATGCCAGTAAAGGGAAGTTGCCATGGCTACGTGGTGGCTAATGTACTACTCCAGGTGAGCTCAACGAACTATTTTTTCCAGTATTTAAATGTATCTATCAATAATTACGCTTAAATTAATAACGATAAATAATGTCGAAAGTTGCAACCCAATTGCAGTTTTTTAATGAATTATTTTCAACGGTATATTCTTCTTGTATCCTAAGTCTAACACTAATTTAAATGTGTTTCTGTGATTAAAACTAATTTGAGAGTGGAATGAGTACTGATTTTAAACGCCGTGATGAAAAACTCTCAGCAAACAGCAGATGTGGAAATAAAAGCCCCCAATTCATTCCCACTTCCAATATTCCTCTCGACACTGGCGGGGCAGGAGGATATGATAAAGAATTTCGAATTAATAGGTGCCAACTTGTAGCGAGCAGGATCAATTGATGTTGGAGGGGAGACTGGTCATGGGAGCTGGACGGGTCGGTTTGCGGCCAGTGGTCAGCGGTGTCGGGGTGGGTGGAGTGGACGTGGCTGGCAGAGAGGTGACTCCTTGATGGGAGAGGGGACAGTCAGTCGTAGGCCGTGACGGTTGAAAGCGCGGTGGTTTTTAGAGGGGAGAGGGAACGACGGCGAGGCGGGAGGACCAAAGTGACCATTGTTGGAAGGATCCATGGGGGAGGGGAGGGTAGAGAGATGGAGGAAAGAGGTGGGGGTACGCTGGAGTCAAGTGGGCGGCGAAGGGAAGGGTGGGTGTGAGGGCAAGGGGTGAGGTTACGGCCGTGACGCACTGAGGAATCCACTCCCACTCCAGTGGACGTCAAATGCATTGGATTCCATCCAGAATTGCGTTCAAGATTAATTAGCGCCTGCACAACCACACACACACACACACACGCGGGCGCACACACACACAAACACATTCGCATAGACCATCGAGGGCACACAGAAGACACGCAATAGGCGACGAAGGAACACACCAGTAACCATTGCGCACGCGCAGACGCATCTTTGAGGCCCCGGCGAGCGAATACACCCGGGCGCATTAAATCGTGCCCGAACATTTGGATCCGGGGGGGGGGGGGATGAGGGCTGATTGGGGGGGAGAGAGATATATATATTAAAGAAATACCCGTAATTGGAGGGCGCCATTGTTGCGGCTGAAAACGAGGACGAATATAAACAGGACTGTGTTTGAGAAGGTTCTCGCGGTGCAGCGAAGCCACTGATGATGATTATTGTCTTATTTCAGGCAGAGTTGTTTTTTTGTGAGAGCGAAACAAGCAGCCACCACTTGAGCTGCTTACTCATGCGATGGTGCTATATATGAAGTACGCAGGCACCCATCGCCGAGTAACATAAGGGGAGTTATAATCCAAAAATACGTATGTAAAGACGCTCGCTTTTAATAGAATAATTCGAAAACTCAACATTTTATATTGAATTAAACGTCTTTAATTAAATTAGCGCCTCATACTTTACGTAGTTTTCCATTGTCAGTAAAGGACACTAAAAAAGGAATGCATTATTATACATATATCCTAGGAGGGATGATCTTTTTTATTATAATGATTGCATGAACTCGTGTTAGACCTTGCCTGCTCATAAATACGACTCTTTTAGCCATTTATGTGTTCCTTTACTGGGTGTAAAACAAGACTTTCTCCAAAGAAGTGACGCCCTTGTCACCTAACTTCAACAAACATCTCCATGTATTTTCGGAGAAAAAATCAGCATAATATGGAGCACCTTAATTTACTTTTCTAACAAACATCGCATCCATTTTTTTGTGTTTACTTTTCACTTCGTGTTTACTGGAAATAACTGTATTATTTTCCATCATATCGTGCTCAATGAATTAACTACAAGATTTTACGCACACTTGTAAAATGAAACAGTGACTATGAGAGCTAGATGACTTAAACCTATCCCACCAGATTAGTAACACATAGTGATAGTAAATACATGTGCAAAGACGGAAGACGTCCAACGTAAAAAAAGCGTACCCATCAGTGAAAATACCATTGTATTTGAAATGATATACGTAAAGGAAAATGAATTTTGTTAAAAAATGTACGGGGGGGGGCTCTTAGCATGGTATTCTAACAATCGGGTTTTTTTTTTGTTTCAATTCGGTGGCGGAAATCGAAAGGTGCATTTACATCACACAATTACAGGGTAGATAGCTAGAATCAGGATTTTCTAACAATTTGTAAATGGTTCTGTGCTGGCCAAGTGGATGCTTGTAAGAAGTTATTTCACTAATGAGAAGGATTTAAGCGGGTTTTTGCCCACGGGTCTCATCATATGAATTCCGTCAGTCCAGAGGTTGAGTGGATTTTATTGCCGTCGGAGTAATCTGGGAGACTGAAACCAGTAAAGTGAAAGAAGGTGCTTCCTCCATGCCCTTGTGTGCCTCGGGGTTGTGTATGTGTTGAGTTCCACCCTCCCCAGCCATGAATCTGGGAGGATGTCCTCAGGCCACTACCCCTACCACCCTCCCCCTCATAACCACTGCCTCTCCCGGCATCATTCCGCGAAACGGTTGCATGAATATTTCCTTGTTACTCAGGCGTCACTCGCTTAGATTTTTGACGTAAGAATTGGCGTGGTGAGAGGACTCTGACGTATTAATTGTCTGCCTATTAAAACTACCAAGATTTAAGAGAAAGGACTTAATGTCCTGCCAAAGTTTCATGGGAAATTTATGCCAAAAGCATCATTCTTTGTTATGTATTAGGGCTGGTATTTAGCATTTCATTAAAATACCTTTAAAAATATAATTAAGCAGATACATTCGAGTTGAGCTTCTTATATTGCATTATATTGCACTTTCTTCTATCTAATCATATCCTCTAATTTTGCATTATATAAATTGATAAAACCGTAAACACAGTATTCAACCCGAAGGTCGGTTTGATAGGTGATGGTAGAGCTCACCCAGTACCAAGCCCGACGGCGTGTGAAATTCACACATCAGGGTAGGGGGGCTGTTCATTTCCCAGAATGATCTAGTACCTGAAAAATAACATAGCTTGGGTGGAGCTGCAGGTGCCCAGAGTGCCTTGCCCGAGAATCGAACCCGGGATTCCTCCAGCCAGCTCAACGCTTTACCCACTTGACTACCGTGACCCACATATATATAAATATATCAATATTTTAAAATATATATTTTTATAAATATTTATATATATATATTTTGTAGTCAACATAGAGCAAGCAAACTGATTGATTTTTACTCGTAGAGATTAAAGCAGAGCCGAAGAACTTGGTCATTGTTCAGGTATACATGCCACCGAGCAACCACAATGAAGAAGAAGTCGATAGGATGTACGATGAGTTAGAGGATATAATCGCGTGTGTTCCTGCAGGGAAACATTTGATAGTGATGGGGGATTGGAATGCAACGGTTGGCGAAGGAGGCAGGGTGGTGAGGTGAGGGATTATGGGTTAGGCACAAGGAATGAACGCGGGGAGAAAGCGATTGAATTCTGCAGGAGACAGGGGTTAGTCATCATAAACACATGGTATAGACACCATACAAGGCGTAGGTATACATGGAAAATGCCAGGTGACTCAGAAAGGTATCAGTTAGATTGTATTATGGTTAGACACAGGTTTAGGAACAGTGTGATAAAGTCGCAAAGTTTCCCAGGAGCGGGTGCGGACTCAGACCACAATTTAGTTGTTATGGAATCTTCCAACCGTTTCAAGAAGATAAGGCAAGAGCGGCGGGTTAGAAAATGGAATGTAGAAGCATTAAATGCGTTAACGAGGAAGGAGTATCAGCAGGCTGTAGAGAAAACGATGGATGCCGGTAAAGAACTGAGTACTATCGAAGAAAAATGGGAATGTATCATAATAGCGATTTCGAAAGCTGCAAAAGACACTATAGGAACCGTTAATATTTTTATTCAAATATCAAATCATCAGTTTTAATGTCATTAGGTTAATAACCCTATGTATGAAGGTAAAAAGAGTTGTGCGTCATTATTGAAAACTATTCAATGAATTCTACTTTAAGTTCGGTTTATTAGTAATGACTATCAAACTAGTAACAATGCATCCAATATTTTCACTGGTAAACTAAGCGCTGAAAATATTATAATCTGATAAAAACATAAACAAAGAAAGTTTTCGTTTATTGAAACTTCCAGTTCCTAATATTTACTATTTCCATTTTTAAGGAACCAAAGAACAGAAAAGTGTCAACAAAGGAAATTAATGCAACAGACACCAAGTAATTCTAATTTTCTTTCAATATCTTCATTTCTTTCAATTCACCTATTTATCATCATCTTTCTATTGCGCCAATTACAATTATGATGGCATTGTTTTATATTGAATAATTTATAATGTCTGTTATAATGCATTTGTAAAATCAAACTTTTTTAACTCATAGATACGTGACTGAGAGATTAATTTTTCTGAGAAAATAGTACAAAATCACCGAATGCACACCTGGGAAACGATTCATCCAAAACCGGCTGATTTAAGGTCACATATAGTGTATTGGATATATATTTGGTCAAAGTGAAGGATCTCTTAGGCTCTCATAGACCTCAGGAGTTTATGTAACCCCTAGTGAGAGCAGAAATCTCTACGAAAATGAGACGGTCGCATTATTGAAACAAGAATAAAAGGGACAGATGTCATCTTAGCCTGGGACAATTGGAGGCTGTACTCATAGGAATGTAAATTTATTTACTCTACTTATATTGATAGACCACTTCTACCATGTACGTTTAATTTGGTTGACTTTGTTAAACGTATATAAATACACGATACTATGTATTATGTACTCAACATTAAATAATTGGATCTCTCAATAACAACTTTATAAATTTGTTTGGAATTAAATTTCAAATATTCACCAATTATATCAATTTTGCAATTTATTTTTATAGCAGTAATAAAATATATTTTAACCCTAATGTTGTTACTTTTTTGTAACTGCCGACAATATGTGTCGCTAAATTAAATGCATTAATTAAATTTAATGTATTGATTTTTTTGTATAATTTTGTCGCATTCAATGAATTGACAACGAGAATTACTTATTAAGGAAATTATTAGTTGCATACCACTGAATATAACATATAAATGCACAATGTGAATACTGTTGTTGATATAAGGATATACTGGCACTCTCAACGAAATAGAAAAAAAGATTGTAAGTTACTTTTTAGCTTTGATATCTCCATATTCTACCATAATATAAAAATTATTCTCTTTCCAATGATTAGTTGTGTGTAGAACATATTACGGAATTGAACTGTAATTTTAAAATTATTTTTTTCGTAAATAGGCAATGTTCCGGAAATCGCCATAATTTTAAAAAGAAAATAGAAACTCCGTCGTTGATACTACTATGATTTTAACTGAAAAATTCATCTGAAAGATGACAAAGCATAGCTCATCCTTTGAAAGTTTGTCCATAGATTATTAAAGGTGACGAAAATTCACGTAGATTTCAAAATAATTCTTATTATTTTTACCCACTTTTTAACCTTATAATGTCTCCTCCACGATTTTTCTATGACAATAAAGATAAATTTAAAAAACTATTCTTAACGAAATGACCCATATTAATAGATCAATCTCCTTCGCCCCAACTAAAACTTTATTTTTATTATTATAATTATTATTAGGTAATATACCGGTTAAGGTAGGTTTTGGATGGACACAACCACCATATAAATATTTTGTGTGTATATATTCGTAAATATTTTGACTCCATTCTATCTCGGAATATTGACTATCTATTCTCATTCCAAGATTACGCCTTTTTAACGCCTTTTCAGGAAAAATAAAGCCTCTTATTTTTAAAGAAAGATAAGAATTTTCTTAATGGTAGAAACTTGGCATGGAATACATTCTTATATGAGGTCGTAGAAACAGGGAATAATATATTTAAACTGAAATTGCTACTTATTGATGATTAAAAAAATAGAAAGCGTTAGTTATGGAGGAAAAGGAGCAGCTGTACGGTAGGACGGCAATAAGATTGAAGAATCTACGATGACCAATGACTATCTCCACCCCCCTGCGCGATTCTTAGTTCCGTAGCCCGCCTTAGTGCAGTATGCCCTCCCGGAAATAGAGTCTATTTCTTTCCCTTGCCCCACATTCGTTCCCCGCGCCCCTCACCCATTAGTCTGTTCGGAATTACGTCCATCCCCTTTTACTTCGTCACTTTCCCCTCTTTACCTCAACTTCGTTTGAATCTGCACATATATTCAAAAGACTTGTTCATTTAGTGGGATGCGATAGTATATGTTCTTACCACATTATTTATCTAAAGTATTGAAGTTATAAATTAATTAACATTATTTTTTCAAAATAGTAGGCTAAACCAAACTGTTATTGATGAAAGAAAATAATGCCATGTATACAGAAAAAATCGGTTTAAAATTTAAACTTAATACTGACCAAACACAAGCTTAAACATATTTCTTTGTTTTATGATTTTTTCGCGGTGAGCAACAAATAAAAAGATAATGCCCATTTCCCATTCTACACTTTCCCTCACCATTATAGGACTATTACTATCTTTACATTTCCATTTGAAATTTAAGGATTTCCTCTTGGGTGGTAATACTTGCATTAGAAGGTTTTGCACGAGAACGCAATATAGACTGTTTCATTTCAGTCAGCCCATTAAATAATTTGCCAAATGAATTATTTAAATAGAGGAAAAATATTCCTTTCATCTGGAAACAAATAATTTTCTGTCAAGTTAGTTCAATTAAATTCAAAGAGAATATTCGGATTTATGTTTAATCACTGAATGTGAAAATCAAAACAATTAGAGATAAAAAATCGGAAAAAATTCTTACTAGTAATAGGAAATTATGACGACAGATTATATGAACAACATAAAACGGAATCCAAAGGCTTTTAGTGCATTTCAACATTATTTGTCGTGAAAAGTAGGATTAAATTGGAAGGCTGAATGAAAAAGGCACCTAAGGAAAAGAGAGGATAATTGACATTAGTAAAAAAATACTTTATTTCGTTAGTTGAGGTTAGGTTACACTTGTCGGTTTCTATCCTGAAAGGAAAAAATATAACTAGTATTTTTATGTATCTGCCGGAATTTAATAATAAAGCGAATGGGATTATTACGTACAGACATTGAGCAGGAATAACAAAATTTCAGAAAAATCCTGAATAATCATTGCACTCGTATGTGAAACATTTTCGGAGAATTTCATTAGTATGATCCACCACCATAAAATGAAAAGTCTGCGGTATTTGAAATACTTATTTAAAATTTATATTTGCAATAGGTGGAAGGGATATATGGATAAAAACCTAATTCTTCCACAAAAAGAATAAATATCACCTACCATTCAATGCCACTTTAGATCCCACTCAACAATTCTCCCCCCTCCGTCGCCATGCCTGGTACTTCTTCGTTTGTTTTTCTTTCCGTACACTTCACTTTTCCCATATTTTATTGCAATAACCTGTTTAAATCCTCCAAACTACGTCTATCGGTATGATTCAAAGACCCAAATTTGCCCGCCTTACATAGCGACGCTCCATATGAAAGATTTCACTAAACTTTCCATAGCGTCCACCCTCAACGCCGCACATTTTCTTACGCGCTTGGAGAATAAGTTGCTGGCTAACAAACTTGATCGTTTACAAAATCTGATCTAAGTATTGATTCCTCGGAATAATTCTTAATTTTATGATATTTCGCAGTCTATCCGATCTTTTATCTTTTCCGTGCGTGTATGTTAAAAACTTCGGTTATAATTACAATAGTTCATACTCTACGCTTTCAGGCTTCAGTTCGTGGAAGTATTTAATATACATTCTAATGGTTCTGTACTTTTCCACGGACTTCTTATGTGATCAAGTACCACTTCTTTCAATAAGGATATAACATTGGTATTGTCGGCGCCAGTTGCGGCGGGATAACATTTGCCTGCGGTGGGATAATATTTGCATTTAACACCTGCCAATCAAGAGGTCGCGGGTTCGACTCCCACCAAGTCGAGTGTTTCTCTAAATAAAGCTTGGGTGTTTGTAATTGTTTTGGTTTTTATATCATTGTTTAAATTCCGAGGCAAAGGTCCAAGTTTTTGGATTAATGCGCCGGAAACATGTTCAAGTTGCAGATATAATCCACCCGCATGTATTCTCTGTAAAATCTGCCAATAATTCTTCACTATTTATTCAATCGAATGCCTATTCAATAACGACAAAAGAAAACGTTTTTCTTTAATTCTCTTTGTTTTCATAATGACTTCATTACTGCAGGAACATCACGCTTACCTCTCACCATCCTGAAACCGAAATGATTTTGTCACAGGTCATATGAATCCCTCCTTTCACTCCTAAAAACCGCCTTGGCCACTTATAAAATCAATCTAACTGCTTTAATGACCTCACTTCTTACCTGTGAAAGTTTTCCTTTCATTTTCAAGGGAAATATTTCTCCTTTCTTCCCTAAGCCTTCCTCATTAAATCTGAAGCAATACATCCCCTCTAGGTACTAAATACAATACATACATCGACAATTGAATCATTTTTGTAGTTATGGATCATGACGAGACCCTAGTTACTTGACGAATGTATCTGAATGCGTACATGTATCTTATACGTATATCTGAATTTTTTATTACGAGTAGCTTCCCTGTTCAATTTTACCAAAGTAATGTCATTTTTATCGCGTTATTCTGATGTATTACTCAAGTGGATAGAGTGATCAACTACTCACCGTAGGACCTGGTTCGACTTCCAGTGGCCCCGGTGTCGGGGAGGTAGCGTTCTCGCCTGCTTGCCCATAGGTCGCGGGTTCAATTCCTGCCTAGGTAGGGTTAGTCAGAAGGGTCAGTCATCATAAAGTCTGCTGATGGAGAATGTATTTTACGAATATATGTCCCGAATTCGTATGTCTCGTATATGTCTCGAAGTATTTTCCCCTGTGCTTACTCACTTCTGTCTTAACTGTGCTGTTGTCGCGAATGGTGCACGAGACAAACGAGTGATTGCTCCCCCTTCCATCCCTTGGACCTCTCTGGAGATGAGCAGGCCTCACGCGGTCCTCTGCCATGAGAGAGGTGTCGCATTTCATGTGACGTCAGGGATGGGATCGTAAGTTTCATGGCCATGGATTAATACAATTTTCCCCTTCTTGCTCTCCCGTTCTGCATCACCTGTCTTGGTAGTGGTGGTCTATCGTAAAAGTATAGCTTGTGGTTCATTTTTATTCCCTCCTTTTTTGTATAGCCGAGAACCTTCGTAGTGGGTGAATTTAGCGATTGTTTGTAACTAATTTTTATGGTTATTTTAGCATGTAGCTAATTTTATAGCATGTAATGGGATTTGCATATTTTTCGGAGTGTTTAGTGGGTGTTTTTTCCCATTTCCCAAACCTTTAAACACCCTTCCTCTCCTATATCCCTTACCTGTTTCATTTGGTGCTTGCAACCCCTGCCACACATGGTTATGGTGGATCGCTGGATACTGATGTAGATGTAGGCGCCTATTGGTACCCTCAATTTCACTCAAGGAATGTGGTTTCGGTTACCAATCTTGCAGGGATACCGTGGGGCAAAGGGAAAGGAGCCGGCTCTTTACCCTAAAGCCTGAATTTCACAGGTCGTTGGGTTTAGTACTAGTTGAATCTTTCCTATCTAACCAAACTTCATGCTGATTACTATAGTCTCTGAATTTGGTCACGTACGTGTCCGTATGCATATCCATGAAATTAGTTATTAGTGTATATATTGCAATGAATGACAGAGTAGTAATATGGGATATGAGAGGTATGGTATACTCGTATGTCCGTTTATATTAATTTTAAAATCTTAAGTCGTATATATTAAATTTTTAGGAAAAGTTAAATATTTCCGTATTTTTTAAAATTTAAAAGTGATATTGCTGCTTAAATATTTGATGACTTCTCTAGCACTTCCAACTCGTATCTCATCGGAGGGTTTTTTTCCAGTAAGTTTGTGCTCGTCGGCTCTTTCGCTCTGATCATTCTTAACATCCCTCGTCTTCTATTCTCTCTCCAAGCATATTCTCTCTCTCTCTTATCTCTCCTTCGTCGTCTTCGCTATTCACACCCTCCGGACATTCGTATTCCACGCGCGAAAGTGATGTTGTACTTTCGGAAGTGTCCTTCTCCTCGCCTCTCTCTCTCGCTTACACTTCCTCCCTCCTTCTGCCAGGCTAACATCATCTCCCCCCAACCAAAATGAGGGGGGGGGGAGGCGAGGGCAGGGGTGAAGACTTCGCCGTCTCTCTCTCGCTTTCCCCATTCTTCGTGTTGCGCCTGGTTCTCGGCGCAATAGAGTGCGGGGGGAAAGGGATAGAGGCAAAGGGATTTCGGTCAAAAAGGGAAGGAAGTGGAGGAGGTAAAACGTTTGAGAAAAACGAGAGGAAAATGGGATTCGGGAGGACACGGAGACTGACCACACGGTCCAAGGAGGAGAGAAATGAGATTTGAAGTAGACGAATGGAGAATACGAGGACGCCTGTTTGACAGGGTTGACAAGTTAGGCGCTCAGGCCGTCCCAAGGGAAAGAGATTTTCTATTTATTTCGATGCGACCGCTAAACTAAGGAGAATGGATAGTGATGGGATGGGGAAGGGATCGCTGCTCATGTCCATCAATCCACGTCCCCCCGCCACTGGAAAAGGTTTTTCGCTCGGAAAAAGTCACTTTTCCTGGATCGTATTCTCGAACTTGATGATATTTTTTTCTTCCTGCGACATCAGTACGATATCATAAGAAAACCACATCTAAAATTGTACTACATCATGAAATAATGCAAAGGTATAGTTTTAATTCTACCCTACACTTTCATGTGAAACATCCTATGGCTGAACTTTAAAGCATTAAAAAGCTAATTTTCATTCGTGTTTTGCCCTCTACACGATGATAATGAAAATTTGTTTCAGAGACCAAACCATATACGTATTTCACGTGGTTTCACAAGAATTCTCTCTAAAACTGCCGGTAAACTATTTTATTCTGGTCAAGCGGGATTGTAAAGATTTCGGAGAATATTTTCACTTTTGATTTTTTGTTTATATTTGTAATAATTTTCTGGTAAAATGTCTGATCTTTTTTATGGAACTGTGGATTTAGATTTCTTTGAAAAGAGAAAATATTATTACAAACTACCGACAAAATCTCAAAGTTTAATAATTTATTACTGTACTAACGTAAAATTGATAAGCGAATAAGAATAATTGAATTCATTCAAATAATAGCCCTTACCTACACATCTCTTTGATAATGCGAAAGAGTAAAAATGTGTGGTTTTCAATAACGTAAAAAATAATCTCGTAATGATTTTAAACGAAACACAAAAGAAATAATTATGTTTTACCAACTGGGATTTAAAAAGCAAATTTTAGGGTTTTGGACTTTTTTGAAAAAACATTTGATGAGATATATATATATATATCGACGAAACAATTAATAATAAAAGCCAATAAATTATTAATATTTTAAGCAATGATACCACCTCAGACGGTGTTTTATTTTCGTATGGAAAATATTAATTCAACTATACGGTGGAAATTTTGTGTAATATATATGATATTTTTGAAATGATTGTACACAATTGTGTGCATAAACGATTACTTATGAAGGGAAAGGAATGTTGATGGTGAAGTAATAGGAAGTATAACTTGATTGAGTGAATCAAATTCAGTGAAGCTAAGGTCTAAGCTTATTAAGTCTACGACACACATACGCGCTCACGAGTAGTTGACGCGGCACACCATAAGCAATACAAATTTACTTGAAACATACACTATAATTTGTCTTATATTCGTGACGCACTGAAATATTTTGGCTACATTGGTACTCTGAGGATTCTGCAACTAATCGAAATTGGTGGTAGAAACCAAGGCACATATGCGTATTACGTACAGATAATCCTTTTTTGATTCTTGTACGATTAAGGCCAAACAGTTTGCTATATTACAAGCAAGAAAGTTTTAAGAATTCAAGCGAAACGACATCATGGAAGGCGTAGTAACTAGTCTGTGTTTCGGCAACGCTGCGATTATTTTGAATTATTTACATTTTTTAGAGTTAAAGTGTCACTCAGGACTCACTTAACACAATGGAGATTATGTGTGCAAATTTGAAAGTGAATGAGAGAGAGAAATTGAGAAGATGACGGAGGGGAGGCAGAGAAAAACCGTAAGGGTGAGGGTAAAGTGTGGAGGGGGAGCAAGAGAGAGAGAGAGCAGGATTGCTGCCCAAAGGCTCTTTCCCCACTTATAAATCCCCGCGTCCTCCCTCACTCCTCGCCCGCCCTCCTCTCCACACTTGAAAGCCCTTTCATTTCAGCGAATCGTGATGAAAAGCGAAAACAGTCCATCTCACGTCCCTCATTTAACCACCATATTTTTTTGGTATAAAAAAATTCCATTCTGAAAATTGATACGAGCGACGCATGCTTTCTGGGGATTAATGACGCCACAAATATAATTTTTAACGCATCACTTGGTTTCCGCATCACTGATGATGGTGTATATTAATGATGACATCCATATCTGAAATTTTCGCTTGTCTGAATTTAAAAACTTTGTGGCAATTTATTCAGTGCTTCGTCTTCGAATAAAGAAATCTCCTTGGAGACATTTTATATGGTAGAGTGGCTTAACATGAAAAACGCAATGGTTTGCAAAGAGTGCTCCTATTTTCTATGCATTTATTTGATGGAGCAATATTGACCTCTGATGTCATCTTCCGATTTTGGAGTTCTTTGACGAGTGCAATTTTCAGAAACGGGGCGTGGATCGAATATTGTATGAGCTTATCATTTGGCAAATAATAGTCACTGCAATTTCCCTCGACGAAAATAGATGCCTATGGGTAAAGAGGGAACTCCTTTATGAACAAGCACTCATAACACATTCAAATATATTGTAGGAAATTTTGGTAGTATCCGTTTTTCAGTATCTACAGCACTTATTCGTCTCCATGGAACAGTCCTGGAACGCTACTTCCGGAATGATCATAAGCTTCTTCTTCGAATTTTTCTCTATCTGTGGAATGGTGGCAAATCTTTTTCCTTTGAGTACGCAACTGGAGTATCATATCTCCACGATTTCCGCAGATAGTTTTAAATTAATGACTCGGTATTCTTTCCATTTATAAAAGATTGACAGGGTCTTAAATGTAAACGCAAGGCAGTTGAAACAGAGGAGAACTTACTGCCTTTTTCTTCTTCATTTCTGCATGACTTTCCGTTACTTCACACTAGTTGTCGAATCACTGTAATAATAACAAAGAATTAAAGTAACACGCAATTCTATAATCCGCAGAGATCCAAATCCCAATTTAATTTTACCAACCTAAGGATTTGAAAACAAACTATTTATTGTATGGGGAAAACGTGGACCAATCTCCTGAATGGAATACATTGCAATGCATGTGTGTGGATTTTAATGATAGCAGAATAATTACTTATGATAAATATAGAATTATTAAAAGAAATTAAACCAAACTCCCTATGGAGTTTGCAAAAAGATTTCCGAATAATTCTAACTTAATACAGATTTCTCAAATGTATATGAAGTAATATTTATTTTGTTTCTCTTGGAAACTAAAAGAATCTACGTACATGTACTTTCCTTGTGTACATACCTTTCCGTGTATGACATTTAAAATATAACAAATGCAGAAGAGTTTGGAGATATTTGATTCAATTGAATTAATTTATTAAATCATCACTTGAACTTGGTTTATCGATCAAATCTCTAATCTCCAAAATTCTCTCAAATACTTGTTCAAACCCATATGTCATCAGACATCCCTATTAGCCTGAAATTCTACATCTCAAGTACAGAACATCCAATTTGCCAATACAAGGTTGTGTGAAATGCCATGATGTGAAATAGCAAAGCCAGCTAGCCACGAAAACAACGAATACATTTTAAAAGAAGGTTCCGATTCTTATCCAGTAATCATGAGCAGTAAGAAGTTCACTTAACTCACTATTCTTTGCTCCATTTTGTAAAAATGGCACTTTTAATTTTTAAGAGAAAATTTATTTTACTAATCTAATTCCCTTAAAATTTTCCTACCAGACTATGGATATTCGAGGTGAGCTCCAGTCTCGCAGTCTGAAATCAAAGAGTTCCTAGACTGTATAATCATGTAACTCAATCAAAAGATTTCGCCTGTGTTAGTGGTCCTAATTGCAATTTTCTTATCCAGAAAATAATGATAAGTCCCTTTTCCATTATGGTTTGTGTCGATTGATTTTTTTACAAAAATACCTATGTGTGCCCATTCGATATGGCCGCTAGGATCAATGTGTAAAAACGTTTGACTGTCAAATAGATTCTTATATATTTACAATGACGTGTTCTTGGATTTTACAGGGCATTTATGCCATTGAGTGTGGCCGGTATCAGTCTGTGATCTCTTCAGTTCTTCTTTACTTCAAACTAAAGGGTAAGTTTGACATTATCTCTCTTCCATTCCTGGGAAACTACGCCTTGAGAAATTACTTCTTTAATTGCGAATTTAAGTAAGGGCGTTACATCAAACTCGAACTCTTTGAGAACTTTTGCCGGGATCTTCTACGTCCTGCGTGAACTATTTCCTTGAATTCAAATTTTCTCGATTATTCATTTTCTTAAAATCATAATTTTGCCTAACTCTAAATACTATCATAGGAGAGTGTAATTTGTTTGTTCACAGCACCAATGTAAATTACTTGAAAAAGTCTCTGAAATATCATGCTTGGGCACTTTCTGCTCAACTTAATTATGGGTTTATTAATTAAACAAGCATGGAAACAATTACATTTCAATGTCCTTCAATTTGGTAAAATATCATTTGAGTTACCCGCGACGTACTCTGTGCTGTTAATTTATGTATTACATGATGCTATAGTATGTTAAATATGTTTGCTTGCATTGCCAAGGATTACACGTGTTGTACCACATGCAAGTGTTCCTTCGTCAGACTTTAATATCTCTTGTCATTGGGATTTTAATGTAAACATCAATTCTTTTTCATAATATGCGAAAAAACCATTGCAATTTAATTTTAAGGCTCTTACTATTTCATTTCAATTCCTTTGGCCCTGTTCGCTAATTCAGTATTTTCTTTGCTAGGAATATTTTGCCCAGTCCAATTATCTACAGCAGCAATTTCCAATTTTTGTTACTATGTTCACTTAGGAAATTGAATGCCTGCTGGTTTTTCAGAAGATAAGAAATGTTCGCTCTACGGGTTAATATTTTTTCTTTTTTAATGGATTGATTTATCCTTCTATTTTTTGTCATCGTGTGTGTTAAATTTCGTGTTTCATAAAAGAGACCTTGTGGACATGCATTCGTTCGTTTCGTCCTATTGAATGTTATTTCCTGAGTGTGCTTTGACAAATGTATCGAAAAGGTTTATGATGTTGGCCCCTTTTTTCAATTGATAATACACTAAATGTATCGAATATGCTGAATGACCACACGAAACTCTCCGCGTCATCCTTCTGACTTCAGGCAATAGTTACCATCACCACAACAGTTACTCTAATGTACAAATTTTCCCGAAAAAATATATTGTGTTTCTCCTGGCAGAAGACAACCCAGCACCCAACTCTACAACAAGTCCCTCTTCTTCACTGTGAACTTCCTACCTCCCTTCATCCCGTCCAATATCCCTATCCTGTTCCTGCCCTTTCCTTGTTTGCCTCGTAACCTCCCCTCTGTTACCTTCTTCAACACCCAACTGCCGAATAATACAACCTTCATCAATTTTTTCTGCCTCCTTATGATTTCTCCCAACAAACCCTTCTCCTCACCCATCATCCCTAGTACTTCCTAATTTGTTTTTCTTTCGGTCCATTTCACCCTCTTCATTATTCTCCACACTCACATTTCAAAAGCCTTCAATCTATCTATCCTTCTGCTTCAGTGACCACGTTTCCGCGCCCTACGTAACTACCCTCCATATAAAAATGTTTACGAGTCTTTTCTTTACCTACTTACTTAATGTCCCTATCATCAGCTCCCTCCTCAGTGTGAAAGCCTCTTTTCCTAGTGCCATTCTTCTCCTTACGTCCCTACTACTTTGACCGTGTTGGTCCAAAACGCTTCCGAGATACGTCAACTGTTCAACCTGATCTAGTTTTGCTCTCATATTTTAATGTAATCTTAGCCTTTCTCATTTTGGATAATACCATAACCTTTGTTTTAATCATAATGATTTTCAGCCTATATCTGTCGCACTGAATTTCCTCAATGACAATACTGAAAATCGGCGTCGTTGTCGTTACTCTTTCATGCTCATGTGCATCCCTTACCCTCATGGGAAAACCCCTTTACTATGAATTTGTCCGAAATGCAAAGTCTCTCCACCAATCACTGTCTTGTTATCTTAATACGCGTAAGCAGTATATATGTTAGATCAATAAGCCCTGTTATTAGCTTAGTATGTCCTATCTGTCGTATATCCCATGACTTACTAATAAGTAATCCTCACACATTGAGAACGAATCATTAAGGGCTATAATATGTTTGCGCTTATGTATTGTATATAGCATGGAGTGGCTTTAAAAATTGTTCATACAAATTATTTTATTTTGTTTTTTGTAAAAAATAATGAAGCCTTCGAGAAAACTTCAATTGCAGCATTTCATGGAAAAAGTAAAAACAAGATGATGGTTTTTTAATCGTAATAATAAGCGGAATTCATCGTAATTTGTAACCAATTGTTATTGGATGCCCTGAGGAGCTATCATTTGTGCATTGAAGTTTCGCAGATGGGAGCACGATCTCTCATTAAAAGCTATGAAATAGTGTTGGAATGTATTTGAACCCTTAACTCTAATCGGTTATTTTTATGACTAAGAATTTATTTGTGATCGTCATTCAGGGAATAATAACACACAAATTTTCTTGATTTTTTCCTTTATACTCTAACGGACTACTAAAGGGGAAACTATCTGAAAATCTTATAAGAGTTTATAGTGCCCAAGCATGTTATGGTCATGAAATATAATGAACAATTTGGAAGTAGAAAGAGAGTTATTTAAATTGAAAGCATCCGGTGGAATCTTTTCGATTGTCTTTTTCAAAAAAACAATGTGTTAGTGCTTTTCATCCGTAAGGTATCACAGGTTTTTTAAATTTTATATTCAAATGGTATCATTATGGCTTAGGCTATGATGCTCTTCATGCATATTTTAATTGAGATTAATTTGTTTTTAGAATATTAATATTTCATAAGGTGAAGATATTTTCCCTGCATGACAAATATTAAAGGTTATAATTTGTATTCTGCGAAAATAATTTATGATAAATAATATGCTTTTCCATCACTGATATATTTTTAAATGTTAAAATTAATGAAATAAATATCAATTTAGATAGAATAAAAAGATAATTTATGGCTCATTAGATTGATTATGCTAACAAACTTCTGGATTATAACTTTAATTTGCTGCTCATAAATGTATGATATCATACTTTATAATATTGCTACAATAAGCGGTCCAGACTCATTTGATACCCGAGTCTACTGATTTATATATTTTACCGTTGGTCCTGTACAGAAGTAATATTTAAATGCCTCTTATGCGTTTCATGGTACACATTTTAGAGAACTGTGATTGTGGTTTATCAAATTTTGAAACGTCCACGCTTCAACTAATGCAATTTAATGTTCTGCTTTAATGATTTCCTTAACCTTAATGACGGATAGATCACTTGGCATATTTACAAGGTTTGAATGGAGATTAAAACATCAATTGTTCATCGCCATTAACAAGTCAAATATCGTGTGTTCAACAAACCATCATTATGTGGTAAAAGTTTATTTGTTGGATTAAGGTGGGGAATTAGTAGTGCTTCAAAATGCCGTCGAGCCGTTGCTATTATGCTGCATTTATATTCTCGCGTATAATTACCAAATATTTCATTCGCCATGGAACAGCATAATTCTAATCCGAAAACAGTTGACTGCATTTTCGGGCTAATGTTTTAAGTTACTCGGTGCTTTGAGGATTTAGTCCAAATTAAATAGCATAGTTCGCAGGGTAGATATTTAATGAATAAAAGTATTAATGCTGCTTATTCTATCGCAAACGTTTTGCATCGAAATACTTTAAAAATTAATCCAATGACGGGCGGGAAGCAAGTAACGAACCGAAATCAAATCGCGCCCTGTTTTGAAGAAAAACGGAGCGAGGCCTAATGGTCGAATCATGGAGAGTGGTGATGGTCTGGATGGTGGTACACGGGGTGGGGGGAGAGACACGGGTACCCGTAGAAATCCGGGGATGCAATCAGTGAGGGGGTGAAGGTTCAAAACGGTGAGGCATAGAGAGAAGAGTGTGAGTGCGAGCGGAGATACGTATTGCACGATTGCGAGAACGCCGGCGCTGCTTGGTGCTATTTGGGGGCCTGGGAAGTGGCGCGCAATTCTCTATGCCCATGTCAGCGGGGGCGTCGGTATTGTCAACCGAACGAGTTACAGATTAAGTCTGCGGCGGGGAGGAATCGGAACGGGGAAGGAGGGTGAGCGAGGTTTGGCAGTCGGGCGAAGGAGGAGGTAGCGTGAGGCCGAAGGAGGGTGGGAAGCGGGTGAAGAAGATTCACGGGACGACGGTGGGCCGGGCAGGGAGGACGGACTCTGGCGGGAGAGGGGGAAGGTTGAGTGCGGTGGTCGACGGCAGGCGATCGACCCAGCTGGCCATCGAACACAGTCGAAACGAGAGGCGTCAGATTAGAACGTTAACGGGCGAGCGTGAGTCGTTTACGGGAGGGTCGGTTCGGAGGGGTGGGAAGAGGGGGATGGGGCTTGAGGAATTAGGCGGGGGAGGGGAGGAACGAAGGGAAAGGGGTGGCGATTAGAAGGGGGGGCAGGAGCGGGGAGTGGGTTTGGGCTTTGGTTACGGAGGCAATTTGAGCAGGTTTGAAGGCAGGATGGGGTCGTGGTCGGGAGGAATCCGTCGTAGGTCCGTATGGGTTGGTAAGGGAACTCCTGGAAGCACTGGAGTGCCCCGGAATTGGTTGCTAATTCGACGCCCATTACACGGGACAGTAAATCATACGGCCCGTGTACCTGGGACTGTGACGAGGTTCCCGCAACTCGGGAATAACGGGTAGTATGGGGTGTTTTGGCTCTGGGTGGGGGGAAATGTGGGGCGCCATGGGATGATGCGTCCGGGAGATTCGCCGACTCCGGGGGGGAAAGGACCGAACGGGACGGGCTGCCTGGGAATTGCGGTGACAGCGACGAACGATTCTTATGATAACGCGAAGATCGTGTCCCCGAATCGCATAATGGTGAATTTTAAAGGGACAGAATAATGTATGCATGGCAACGCTACGCAATACGAATATATTAATTGAGGCTAGCTTTCATTTTTACCCTTGTTCTTTCAGTTCACACATCGATTCCCTGAGATTGTTTCCTCTGGCAATAAAATATAGTAACAATGCTCATTCTTTAAAATCACAGGATGATATCTCTTATTTATCTGAAAATACATTCAAAACGTTCAAGTAAAAAGTTTGGAAAAGAATTTTAGAACTCCAGAACGCAGGGTATTTATTTTCATCTTCATGTTTTATCCGTTTAACTTTTTTTCACTCTTTGATGATGAAATAAATGCAAATAGGTCATGCGGATTTATTTTAGCAAAATACTTTCCCCGTTAGCCGTATATCTATTAGTGACATAATTCTGTGACTTTAATCGAATGATAGATAACTTCATGTTTAGTAGCCAATCATGCGTAAATCGTTAATTCGCTGAATTATTTTTCCATGGAACTGTATACGTAGTAAAAATGCCTATTGTCTCAATGCCAGTCAATTCTAACATGCTTAATTTATTTTTCAAAATTATAATATGTAGATTTTCACTCTTCCGTGAATTTAAATGGAGAGCTGCTAACAATAAATGATATTTTGATACCAACCATATGTTTTAGTTTGGAACGCTCTGAACTAATGAAAATCATGGGAAAAATATTTAATAAGAGGTATAATAATATATATTAAACATGAACTATTGAAAGTGCCGGAGAAAACGTGAGAATTAACTATTACACACATTGATTAATGTATTTGAGTGATAGTTGAGGACGATACTTCGTGGAATTCCATTGCAATGCTCCAGGGGTGTCAAATAACTTTCCGTTTCCACATAATAGAATTTTTAGCGAAACTAGTTGACCGTATACTATATTCTAATCTGTGTGGAAACGCGAAGTTATTTGAATCTTCCTCGTACGAAACACATTACAAGATGCGACGACGTCAAAAAAATGTAATTCCAACACGTTAAGGAATCGAAGATTCCGAAGTAACTTAACCCGTCTCGACATTAGCATGCAGTCACTTATTTTAAGTTTTTGTTTTTATCTCCTATTGAGTAGTAACGAGTAACACCATTCGAAACAAAGAAGACAGGCTAACGTTATTTCTGATTAGGTCGTTTTGTAACCGTTTCACAACACATTTTCGATTTAGGACCAGGATGATGAGCCAACTCCGCGTAAGAACTTGAAAACCCAGAAACTTCTTGGATATAGTACTGCGAAACCATAAACAGTAAAAATTTATTCTAATTTTTGAACCAAAATTGACGTTTGTTAAATCAAAATGATACGAAAAGTATTTCGAATATTATTTCGCCTTTTTAAAAAAATATAATTGACGAGACTAAATGCCTTGCTTAACATACTCCTAAGGCGCATGGATACTAAAAGGTGTGGCTTTTGGGTTTTCTGTTGGGTCACTCATTGCAAAGTCAGCGGATTCCGACGAAAATGTTGAATCGAGGAAGAGGGAGCGAAAGATTGAGTCGCATGATGGAGTCGGTGTTTTGAGAGGTGGGAGGCTGAAACTCAGCAATTGGTGTCCACTGCAATCAGGTGAGGAGACAAAGAATGCCACCGGGGCTTGTTTAGTGCATTTGTATGTTTTGTCGCCAATTCGAGCACCTACTCACGACGGCTCCCCTCGATCAACATCCGCATGAGCGAGGCCCGTTGGACGTGTTGGGCGGGAAACAGGAGCGGTATGTTGTTACGAGAACAATGCGACTGACTCGGATAACGAGGGAAATGAGCTCAGAGGAACGGAGAGCGTGACATCATTGAGAGGAGCGGTCGTACATCCCATCACCGCGAAAACTTGTCCACGTTTCGATGTTTCCCCTCCATGTTCCTGAGAGTACGCAAATTGGCCTTTTAGAGATCTCGACCGAATTCGGAGCTCCTTCAGAGATGAGTGACAGGCATGCACAAAGGAAGGAATTGGAAAAGGATAATGAGAGTTGATGCTTAAAACTTAGACGACAGAAAAGATTACACGATATTCAAAGGACAAATATTTATGGGTATCTTGATATAATTGGCTCATATTGGTACATACATTATCTGACAATGGAACTAATCTTCATCTTTGGGGGTGGAGTGAATTCAACATATTGAACTGCACTATTCGAAGTTTATAGCAAGAATATATTTATCGAGGTAAAAATTAAATTAATTATATTCCATTTTATAAAATGGTACTGTATACTTTTAAGTTTCACAAGAGCGCAATAGGTACATTCCAAATAAAATGGGTAAAAAAATCATTTATTTTGAAAAACATAAATAAGAATTTTTGTTTTAATGCGCAAAATAAGTTAACCAGGACATTTACTCAGAACTAGTTTAAGTTATATGCCTCAAAAATGCTCACCCATTCTTTAAATTTTGAGAACTCAGGATCCTCCTCCATTTCAATTTTCACTTCTTGAGATCATAGTTTTAGCTCTCATTTGCGGCGCTTCAGTTATTTAAAAAATATATATGAAACTATGGGGACGCCTTAATATTTAAATAAATTAAAATTCTTTAGAGCAAAGTTAGGCCCCTTTTTCTAATGGTTGGAGGCTAATAAATATTGAACAATGTTTACGGCTTCTGGCGTTCTTAAAACTTCGGGCTTTCCGGCTTGAGGGTTCTCTTGGCGACAGCGGTTTCTCCATTAATGCTGCTGCAGTCTTCCGGTCGGAAGGTCAGGCCACTTCTGTCCTGAAGACTCCAGCGGAATAGCTGGTCGCCAATAGATAGATGCCCTAACGCTGAGGAACGTCTGAATGCCTTAAACATTGTGGATAAACGGAAATCTCAGATTCCATTATAAATATTAAACTTTAATAGGGGGTTATATTTTTCCTATTAAATTTGATTTATTTTCTCGGACCGCACTAATGCAATACAATGATGCATACAAAACTAAAAAAATACAAGACGACCTATGAAGTGACTTGATAGGTGAAATCTATTGAATGACATGATGCATGTCGATGAGGTTAAGAAATAGTCATTGAACGGATCGGAAATCAAGTAACTTACATTTTGCTTTTATCAGGTCTATTGAATTTACATTTCTGACAAATAAGCATTATCTCATATGAAATTTACCCTCCATAGCAGCGCTTTGTTATCAATATGCAATAAATATTTTTTTTAATTGTCACTAAATATCTAATTATTTCGAAAGGCATTTCCAGAGCCATAGAATGATCTTTTGAAATAAGTATTCAAATTTTCACGGAGTTGACTCTGAATCTCAAATGCAACAACTATCTTAAGTATTTCTTTCGTAATATTGAGTGAACTAGGAAGACATGACATGACACAAAGGCTTCCATGATTACCATGAAAACTGTTTCGGCAGTCCACGTCGTAGGCCATGTGAAAAACTTTCCTTCTAAGAATTCTTCCCGTTGGTTGTAATTTCAGGCATTCTTGCCTCTCTCGCTACCCGACCTGAATAGTTCCGAAGTCTGGAAAGTTTTTCATTTGATTGAGAGAATGCTGGAGCCGTCACAAGTTTTCTGATGCTCTGAGACAGAGAGATTGTGGCGATAGAAATATAGCGTCCGAGCAGAGGGAGGGCGAAGTAGCCGAGAAGAGGCCCGGAGGGGAGAGGAATGGAATTCGGAGGTAAACCCAAGCGGGGGAATATGCGAGATTTACGGCAGACAAGAGCTCCCTCGGACTTTTTAGAAAATAAAATTGTGTCTAAGGAAGGTGAGAGTTGAATGTGGAAAATTATAGCGGAGGAACTTTCAAAATACGGAAAGGGATTCTGAGAAAAAAGGGCCAGGTGATAACGATGTGAAGTTGGGCGATTTTTTGAACGAATCAATTATCAGTAAGTTGGGATTCAGATTTTTCAGATAAGACTCCATGAATTTCTTTATAATTGTTAGCAGTTCGACTTCCGTTCTATTGACAGCGTAGGCAATTGTTTCAAATGTTTCCAGAGTGAATGAAAATCGAGAGTTGTGACATTTTCTTCGTTTTGCATCCAATTATCTTTCCTATTCTGGAATTTATTGAATAATTGTGAATGCCTCACGGTATGACACATCCTAAACTCGACAATTGATTGCCCTGAACTGCTCTTTCTCTCTTCAACTTCTGGATACCAACTCGATTCACCCGCACCCACTCCCTATTCCATCTGTCTATTCCTAGGATATCTCTCACTATGCGCTCACCATTATTATTTCGCCTCTCCTCCCTTCTAAATCCCCTCCCTCACACTGTCGATCCTTTTAATTTATCATGCAACAATTTCACCACCCAAGCTTTATCCCACCTGTCAACAAATTAAATATTTCCCCAGTTCATGTTCGATTCTCGTTGTTTATTGTTATGCTACTATCATATTTTGGTCCTCTTCCATGTTGTTGTTATATTTTTCACTGTAAATTGGCGTTCCTGTTGAATATGAAAGAAGTTTTAAAATAAAATAAAAAATATTTAAGACATTTTTCAACTTCTTTTATGATATGGACACGTCAAACAATGATAAAGGTTATTTTTATTTCAATCCGAATTGAGAAAATCACCAATGATAACGGCCGTCCAAATCAGTAATCACTTTTGATTCGCTCTAAAAGACTGCTCTCAAATTTTACAAATATTTAACTGGATGCGAGAAAAATATAAAATCTCAGTTTAAGAGGAAGGAAAATCAATTTTGCATTTAAAATGCCCCTAAAGTGACTCGTACAAAAAAAATGAGATATTACTTTCATGTATTTAATTTTCCATTGTAACTTATACAAGAAAATGCAAAGGTTGAGAAATCGACTGTGCTCTAGACTGGCTTTTCACTGACCTTGGAGGTTATGTGCCTGCCATAAAATGTATTGCACATGTCAAGTTTTACTTTCTCCCACAACTTACGTCATAACTTGAGGAGGATATTCTTTCTCTGAGTTTTCCTGCCCTGGTATATGATTCCAGCACTGATTTTATCTGTTCGTGGTAGTCACGCCTCACATTTTCCCTAAAACAATTCGAAGGAAATCCAGTATTATATTTTCTGGTTAAATAATTTATATCATTGGACATTTTTATCTAAATTATATCGCTACTATCAACAGGAATTCGATTTCTTACTTAAAAAGATAGCTTCCTAAGTAATATTTGAGAATGACCCAGATTACCTCCGATGGCCTTATTCTTTGCTCCCTTCCTAATGGGTTGATAAAATATTGATGATTTCGGGTACAGAAAAAGCGGATTGTATCTTTGTAGTTCATAATTTTAATGTTGATGCTGACTCCTTTCCTTTCGTTTTACCATCTGGGTGGATGCTATTAAGGTATGCTGTCATCTATGTTAAACATTTTCCCTAACCACTCATTCGATTTTAGTTAAACCGCTGACACTAATCATGAAATTCATGTTTATCCATTTAACGCTCATATTACCTCTTCATTTCGTACTGGATGTGCGATATTAACCTCACCCTGTTGTCCATTTATCATTAAGATGCACGTGGTTATTTGGAGGAAATGTTTGAAGCAAAGAGTGGAGCTCGCTTATTTTTATTCCATTACATAATCATTTTTCGCCCAGTCGAATTGAATTAGAATGTTTGGGAATGAAATTATCTACTATCTCAGTTTAATCAATTGCCAATATAGATGTGAGTTTTTTATATCTGTCGTATGCATTTGGCGTTTTAACAATCCACCAAATGATGACAACGGTTGGAAACTTTCTGGAATGACTAAGAGATGCGCATTCGAAAACCTTACTTCATGCATTCGATTAATCATGGACGTTATGCAAAAATGCCTATCTTTAGTAAAACATTTGATTCATTTGAAGAAGATCGGCCGCTATTGCTTCGTTTGGTGATTTTGCAAAAATAGAATTCGGCGAGAGACAGAGAGACGATAAGATATTCGATGACATATTCGATAGCAGAAGCATTTTATCACGAAAAAACGCACTCTGTTCAACTTATTCCACTCTTTCCAAGGACTGTGAAAAATTCATTCGTTTTAGTTGTTCATCACAAATTAATATCATAAGAATTTATCCTTAACCTATCATAAAAAAGTTTGACGACATTTTTCATAGCCTAATTCGTGGTTATTTTAATGCTAACCTAACAAAGTTTCAACGTTCAATCAGCTTAAAAAGGAAATGAGGATTTTCAGTTAATTTTGAAGCGTGCATTGAGTAATCCCGGATGTGTATCTCATTTTCAGGGAGAGTTTTTTATTCAGCAGTACGAAAATAAATCATTTTGACTGTTCCCTCCCTATGAGACGAGTAGTTATACTCATGGATCAAGAAAAACTTTTTTTTAATTAGGTACCCATTATTAGGTAGCCTTCGTGAGAAAATATGAGTATATTTAAACGTTTAGAGGTCCAAAATCTGTATAATTTGAACCTTTCAGTTATCGATGTACCAAGATTCCTAGAAAAAAACACATGACAAAATTATTAGATCCAAAATAGACTGAACAGAAATACATGTAAGTCAAGTAAGTAATACATTTACCACTGAATTTCTGTTTGAATTAGGTAAGATTCTTTAAATGTCTTTTATAAGCTAAATATCTACAGTCTAAAATGCTAGTTTAGATTATAAAACAACCGATTAAAAGACGCCCTTGTTCACTGTCAATAGTGAGCATTAAGTATTATTTTTCCCCGTTGGCTATGCTCACAACACTTCAAACATTTTGTTTGTTCCATGTACCTCAACGTTAGATATTCTCAAAAGTATTTAAGTTTTTTTGATGTTTTTTTGAGTTTTCATAATTCTAATGACTTTCATAAAAAAAATTTCCCTGACATTGACGAATAAAGCATTTCTCTTTCTTGTTTTAAAGTTAATGCCATTCACATCTAATGTAGTGTTGCCTTGATTCAAAATAAAAAGAGCATTGCACAATATTTTTAGTAATAAATTCTTTATTATTCGCATATAAAATTTGGAAAGTTCACCCGGAAACCATAAAGAAACTTGAAAAAATACCGGAAATACTCGTTCAGTGAAATCAAAACTCAACATTGTTTTGGTTGTTTTTGCTAAAGGTCCATTTCAGAATCGCATTCTTTAGGTCTGTCAATATTAAGTCTGTTCCGTTTTATTTGACCGTTATTGGCTGCCCTGCTTCACGATATCTAGATAATAATTATATAAAAATTGGGTTTACTGATGAGATTTTCTGCTCTTATGTGCTTAGATATAGTCGAACCTGTTTTAAGTGAAACTCGGTTAATTTATTTGCCAAACTTCTGGCAGGAGTTAACTTGTACATTACTGTTGGGAATAAAATCATATTTACGTCAGTGAAACTGGCTACTGGGTGGGTCAACATTAACTCATGATTAGATACATGATCTTGTATTATACAAATAGATGCGCTAATTATAGCTCATTTGATGCATAAACTATGGCGAATTTCCCTAATTTGCTTTAAGAAATCACAAATACTTTGTCATCTATTTTTCACCTCCTCTACTACTATTTTAACTCGTCATAACCTCTTTCATCTTTGAATCCCCTTTGCTGTTGCTGCTTCAAAATAACTTTTGAGATATAATTCAACAATTGTTTGCCACTAGTTTCATTGACACAGATGATTAAATAGCTGAACGGTACATTAAATATTTGGCATCCAAATTTGTAAATTTCACAAAGATTCTCGGACTGAAGTCATAATATGAATTAATATTTGTTTTGGACCTTCCTAGATCTCAAATATTTAGGTACTCTAATCAACTGTTCAGGAAAATTAAGAATAAATCATGAATAAGTAAAAAATAGTACATTTTATTTGTCAGTTAATGCTGAACTACGAACTTACATTTACCTATTGTGAATTAGTGAATTTATTTTGGATACAGTCGTAATTGTCACTGGTTTTCTCAATATCCCAGGCGATAATCTTCAATAATGACTACTCTAAACCCAGGAAAGTTCCAAGACGACCCATACCTAAATTACTGGTCCCCCACAAAAATTGTTTGTATCAGTTGATAGAAACATTAAGGAATTGGTAAATTCAAAGAAACAATGTGGAACGCCACGGCAGTAACTTAAAACGGATACATCCAATTACGCACATTACAATGCAACAATTTCAAACTATAAAAATCATTCATCCATGATCCATCACTGTCATTCATTCAATCGCCCGGTCAAGCCGAATGATTTTTCACTGTGGAAATTACGCATTTAGGAACTTGTTTTATCCTGCATGGAGTGACAAAACCGTGGAGTGATTCTTGGTCTTCTGTTTGCAATTTCACCTATTACGTAATTAATGTAACGTCATAAGCTGCGTATTGAAATTGGAGAAGGCATGGTGTCCCACGAAAAAATGCATGACATTTTCGCTAGTCCATTTTTATTTTATACATTTGAAATTTAATTTTTATCTTTTTTAGACCTAGCCCAAAACCAGCCAAAGATATTTGAAAACAGAACTGAAAGAATAACTAACAAAAAATCATCTCTTGAGAGGTAAAATCCCACTAAGAAAGGAATCGATCCCACGGCCTCTAAATCAACAGATAACTGCGTAACGACGTCGCCACCTAGATTGCACTATCCATTTTCAGCTTCTGTGAGATGGGCTCTGAGTGTAATGTACATATCCTCTGCTATCAACGACATGGCGGATTTTATCAAAGCGGCCGGGCAGCAAGGTCACTTTGGCCCGAACAGAGAGTCGTCCATACGAAACGAGTCTTTACTAAGTGAGGCACATGCGAGAACGAAGGAAAGATTTCTGTACGAGAGTCGTAAGGCTCTCTTTTTCGAAGGGAATCTACACAAAGCAAGCAAAGGTAAATAAAGCTTGACCGAGAGTTCCATCCGTTTTGGCAGTTCAAATAAAGGAAGTCTTCGAATGCGAAGGGAGCTTTTTCCCACTCTCGGTACGAAGTACGGCAATGAGTGCCAAGGCGACCTTGCGATGGGCCACTCTCGGTGCGCGACAGTTCACGGATGATTTACTTTCTGCCAATCATTCACGTCCCGCAATGCTTCCAAACTAATCCCTACCATGTTCAACATCCTCGAATAATATTCCGAGGTGTTTTGATTATCTCCACTGAATACAGGCGGAGGGAATCTTGGCGAAATCTAACGAGACTAAACTACGCCGCTACCTGACTTTTCGCTTCCTTTTGGAAAAGGGAACCACTACCCGCTGAAAAAATAAGAATGTGAGCCTGAACCTACTCATATTTCTCTGCATGGACAACAAAATGCATTTAACTTTGATAACTCCGTCTTGCCTCCGAACACTCCTCGGCAGAGCGCGGTCATCAGCTTCCCTCCTATTTATACTATTTTACTTTTTTCTTTCCCTCCTGTACTGATTAATTGAAAAATGAGGACTTAGACGAAAAAATAGGCCTTACTTTTCTGTTCACTGAAGCAGTAGTTATTCATTATCCTTGAAGTTGAACTCTTAAAATATTTGTAAATATCGAATAGGATGTTAATTTATGCACTCATTTCTTTAATTCTTCAATATTTTCACTGTCTCAATTTTAAACATTTTTGAGGGGAATCCCTGCCGGATTCCCCTTTGGATCCTCAATGGATTTATTGACATCCTCGACGTGATATACGAGGGTATACGTATGTACGAGGCTAGGCTGAAAAGTAATGAACACATGCTTGTAGACCATAAACAAAAACAAATAGCAAGATCGGGCAAAAATTACAATACTTAAGATTCATAAACATATATAATATTTATTTTCCAACATGGTCGCTACTAAGGCTAACACATTTCTCCGCATGTGTAACAAGTTTTTCATTCCGTCACTGAAAAACTCTTCCGACTTTTCTCGAATCCAGGACTTGACAGCTGCCTTCAACTCATCGTCCGAGGTGAAATGATTACCATTGCAGTGTCTCTTGAGTTGATATGAAAGATAAAAATCGCAAGGCCCAAGATCGGGGGAATAAGGAGGGTGTGGATTCGGTTCAAATTTCAGGTTTCGCAGAACCTTGCCGGTTGCGGGCGAGGTATGTGGACGAGCGTTGTCATATTGCAAGATTATTGGCGTCAGGCTGCCTCTAACACGACACACTTGCTCATTGAATGTTCTAATATGGTTTGCGATGCGCTTTTGAGTGATTCGCCGGTCATTTTGAATCAAATATCTGATGAGCTTGCGATGTTTGTCGTCTGTGGCAGTGATCGGACGTCCACTGCGTGCTTCATCAACAATTATGGCTTTTCCTGGCTCGCAACTACGAAATTTTACTACCCATCGATTAATATTAAACCTATCAACAGCATGGTAACCATAAACAACCTTTAAATGACTTGGAATCTCAGTAGGAGTCACTTTTTAAGTCACGCTGTTAAACTTGCGTTGACATAACACTAGAACACGTCTCAATACTTCCGCTTCTCAAAATACCCTGGATGAATGTAACGATCTCAAACCTTCAAATGCGTGTTGAGGGAGAAGGTTACTTCTTGGAAGGTAGGCTGTAGATAGTAGTTCTCAGCCTACCCTCGTATGAGGGTAGAAGGATAGTGGTTTTTAGCCTACCCTCATACGAGGGTAGGCTGAAAACTATTATCTACGGCCTACCTTCGTACGTACACCTTTCTTATGTTGATGTTACTTCTAAGGCATTGTGTCCCCGTTCCGGTAGGTCTCGTTCGCGGATGGGTGATATCCTCGTCTGCAGTGGGAAGGCGGACTCAATTGCCGTTTAAGATTATATTAAACTTTTCTCCTAGAGCATGAATTTCTATGGGTTTTCCTTCCAAAGTGTGTAAATTAATTGCGATTGGACATAAAAGAGGGAGAATTTGCACCAATATCAGAATCAATTGGATTTTAGTTTACATTTTTATTAACCATTTACTGAAGCTTATTCTTCAGATTTTTTCTCCTCCAAACTTCCTTTTTTGGTCCCAACATTCTTTGACCATTCGATTTAGTGTATTTAGAAAGGAATGCTCAATTTGCATATTATAATTATTCGTAATTTGCATCTACTACTAACATTATGTACGCCTAAATATGAGTAAGGTTCTCTTTGTTCTTCGATATTTATCTTAAAATAAGTAAAAATTGAATCGTTAGAAATTATGAACTGAAATGACAATCAAGAATACAATATTCAAGGAATCACAGTTATAAAACATAAACATTTAGTTTGGATAATTATTTTATTTTTTGCATAACTAATTTTATTTTGTGAAAATTGTATTAACATAATTTTAATTTGGCCTTAATTCCAACAATAATAACTTTGCCAATTTGTGATTTTATATTTTCTAATATTTCGTAGAATATTAAATGTATTCATGTGGCAATCACTGCGTCTCTTCAAATCTTTTTACAGTTTTTGAAATTTACCTGGTAAATACGTGTGTTTGCATCAAAAGGCATTATTCTGGTCGAGAGGAATGTTAACGCATCCCGTTGTGAAATATCGTATTGGTTATAATTCCTCCATTTCCCCTAAATTTAACAAAATAAGTCCATCTCTCACTTTGAAAGGGAAAATTGATGAAGTGACAATTGAAACCGACAGAGGAGCTAAAAGTAGACTCGCGTCTGGCATGTCGGAGTGAAAAGATAAAGTTATGAATAAGGAGATTCCGGAGACATTAGAAGCGGGCAGAAAGGAATAATGGAAGAGGATAAGAAAATTTAAAGATCGAGAAAGATGATCGTTTGGAAAAATATTGAAAAAAATAAAAGTTGTCTGAAGTAATCTTTATTTGCCTAGGGCAATACGACAATTGTAACATTCGGGAAAAAGATGGAGACTAGCATGAGACATTGAACACCAGTGTTGCATAAAATACTTGTTGAACCTATTATTTCACTTAATTTAAAAGTCGAAGTTTAATTATGACTATAGCCGTTTTTTGTGACCAATTTACATGAATTCCTAACATAATTGCTGTAAATTATCGCGTGCATAAATGTCTGTCAGATTAATTTACAGAAATTGCTGAAATGAAAAACTCCCAAGAGAATAATGGCTCATATTCTCGGGCAATAATATATTTTACATTAGACGTAAAGCATACTTGAACTGATTTCAGCTTTAAGTTATCCAGAGATATTGGAGGTCCCAGACAGCAGGCCGTCGAGCAAAGACAATATTCATTCCCGTGGTGACCCTCACAAACCCTTATTATTGGAAGGATATTGCAAAATTTCCAGAACACATCAACGGAATACAAATGTCAACTAAATTTACGCACGCGGGTTATTCAAAGGGCTATCGAGATCTTCCGAGCACCACTCAATCAAGGAACGATGATAACTCACATGGATCTCTCACACAACCATTATCAGCAAGAACGACGCCTAAACCACAATTAAATTTAAACTCTTCAGCGTTTTTGAACTGCATTGGTATAAAAAACAGTATATTTATTACTTTGAAAGGCAAAGAACATTTATTTTGAAAAGAGATCTTAGAGATAGAATTTCCATTTCACTCTGTTAAGAGCCAGAGGGATTTTGTAAAATAAAGAAAAAGATATTGACAATATCACATGTGTCCTACGAACAATATTATTATTGTTTTAAAATATAATAGCATATATATATGTATATATATAAAATATCTTTAAATATATTTATATATCGCTGCGATGAGGAAATTGTCCTGGTGGTAACGGTCAAGTTTTTAAGATTACCATCCGCATATTTTCCATCACACATGGGCTAGGTTCAATCATTCGGGTACATGCAACGCGCCATCCATCGCCGCACTCCGTCCATAATCACGCATTCTTCAACTTTATATACCGTTCAAAATCACGCACATCATTCACTTTTGCAATAAAGCTTCTCACGCCGACCATATCACGCACAGAACAATATTTTTACTCAAACTCGTATAATAGTAGAATAGTAGAATCAATAAAGTTTATCACCCAGTGGCTGATTTACACTTATTCTTTAAACTTCTAAAATTGGATTTTCTGTAAAAACATGGTAAGCAGAGGTTCCAGTGATGGTCTCGAATAATTCAAAAACGGAAGAAATCAATGTGGCCTTACTTCTAACGAAAAGACACTCCGTGGTAGGTTTAGCTGAAGTCACGTTAAAACATTGTCCTAACTATTTTATTCAACGTGATATTGATTACCAAAACTAATATGGCCTAGTTTGTTTTTTTAAACCCTGCAAAAACTTAATTAAATGTGAGAATCATTTCCCTCTCTACCTGCGGAAGGTTTCAGACGAGCTATTACGTACACATCGCCATGGTCTCCCAAAACTTCTCTACTGTTATGCCAATTTTTCCGTACATTATGCCGTTATTCAGATTTTCCTCCCTTCTAACAGCTTTAATGTATTCAGCAAAGGGTATTTCATTCAATGCTCACCAACGCTTTCTTCTCCCATTTCTCTTGCCCCCTGAATCACAATATTTCTTGACTAGTTCACCCACTTTTCCAGTACTTGAAGAATTTCAACAAGTTACTTTCTCTCTTTCATAAGGAAAAACTTCGTCGTCTGTCTTTCTCTCTTTCAAACTTAAACATCTTCAAAACCCTCCAATCAACGCTCATCGTCATTAATGATGGACTAGATTTTAAAGTTATGAAATTTTATGCTCTATTAATCTTTTTTGCACATCTTTACCCAGACTGTCTCCCATCAAATTCTTATTTTTTTCAAATGACACTTATCCAAAGACATTTCTCTCTATTTTACGCTAGTGCTACGTTCATTTCCCTCGAAAAGTTTTGTTCAAACATATCATACGTTCCACCCACTCTATTGTCCTACTATTATAAATATTGAATGTAAAGTTTAAATAAGTCTTACATCTTCTTGAGATTCTCATTTTTCTTAGCTGTATTGTGATAAGATTGATCTCGCTCTTCGCTCCGTTCGCCTCAACACTCGCTCTGGTTATGTAATGGACTGAAAACAATTGTTTTCTCTTGTCTGACTCTTCAGCTTACATTTGATCAGCCGGTAAATTGTCTTAATTAGCTCTCTTCCCATATCAGCAATGCTCTAGTTACAATTATCCTGATGAGATTCACAATTGAACTTTTCAAATATCCTCATCATATTTCTTCCAAGCAATATAAATAGATAAGTTTTTAGAGTATCCTCATTTTTCCTTAAAAGTCTTGTGCAGTTATTTTATTTTAATCTTTAATTTTATGTCAGGGAATATGACCAATTTGTACCAATTGATTCGCTTGGACTTTCTTCGGCGCCTTTTTTTCTTGCTTTGTGGTACGCATGTGCTGGCCCCAATGGAGCTGGTTTGTGTTCTTGATATCTTCGTCAAATTATTTTAATCCATGACTGGCCAAATAGCTCTGTATTTAGGATAAATTTTAATTAATTATTATTAATTTCAATTGATTTTAATTAATTTTATTTTTCTCACCAAATCCCCATGGGCTCTGTTTTTCTCTATTCTGTCTAATTTCAAAGGATCTGTGTGATTTTCCTTTGCTACTTTTAACAATTTTTCCACCTTGTGCAGACGATTCAATTTTCACTGAAATTCCTTCATTAACTAGAATTTAGAATTTCGGTTAATTTACCTTTTCCATTTTTTTCTCGACGAAGTCGACTTTTCAATTATCTTACGCTCTTCTCTCAAACGCAGTATTTTCGTCCGTCGTTTCTTTCTCTCTTGCTCCAGGCTAATTTTTCCATTCTAATCTATGCTATCATAGCAGTTTCGTATTTCCCGTATCCATTGAACTCCATGAATCTGTCACTGTATTTCTTAGTAGACCACTCCACGTTCACTCATGAGTTACCATTTCTTTATTTTCACTCAATTTTTAAGTTCATTTTTGTGCATTTTTTCTATTATTAACAGGGCTTCTGTAATCCATTTTCACAAAACGCATGTCCCCTTTGGAGCCATTTGATTATCATTAATTCTATCTCAGAATTCATTCATTTAAGTCTTAAAATTTCTAATGATGTCCTCTTTCCTCATTCAACTTTGAGAAGCTGAGCAAATTGTTAACGCCGTTCATAGAGATGTATCCAAACTTTAGGCACTCCATTGCATCTTTCTCGGCATTCTGGTATTTTCTACTATAAACAAGGAACGTGAGGATGCTTGAAATAAAGATTTTATATAGCTAAACCCTCCGGTAAAGACTGTTTTTAATCCGCGGCTATTCTATAACTCACTGTTTCAAGCCTTCTCTCTCTCTCCAACCCTTTAACTCTCCCACTCTCCGTTCGTAACATTTACATTCCTCGTTCCACTCAGGCGTTTCCTTTCTCGTCCTTTTCATTTATTTCTTTCTGCTGTCAAAATAAATTCCTTCTCCTCTCTCGTAAACTCAGAATTCATCCTTCACACTGAATTACTTGCCAATTCTTACCTCTGAACCGTCTGTTTATTGGTTCGATATTTTTTATATACACGAATCATTAACTTCTTGTCTGTTAACTATAAACCCTATAACTCAATAGAAGCATATGGCATCGATAAAATAACAGGAGTTGAATGAAAGACTTTTAAAATGATCGGGTTCAAAGAGTAATAATAGATAGAGTTAGCTCAAATGCAGTAGAAGTTACTTCAGGTGTTCCCCACTGAAGTGTTATCGGACCTCTTTTATTCCTACTCTATGTTAACGACATTGACTCCATTTGACATCCACTTTTAAAATGCGTTTATTTGCCGATGATGCAGTGGTTTACCTTGATATTCGTAACCCTGAGGATACAGAAGCTTTGTCAGATGACCTTAATGCTATGAACGCTGGTGCGATACTTAGCAATTGGAATTAAACTTGAAAAAGTGCGTATTGATGAATTTTTGGAAAAAGAACCATTCCCTCCCGAATGCCTACTGCATCGGGAACACCGAAATGGAACCTATAGACTCAAATTAATACGTAGGGATTACCTTTATTCATGACCTCTCCTAGATGAGACACATACGGGGAATATGTGGACAAGCTAACAAAAAATTAGGATTTATTTGAAGAGAACTAGGTAAATTTGATGAAAAATTCAATGAGTAATGTTATCTGTCGTTTGGTAGGCCTCATTTGAAACATGCTGCAAGTATATGGGATCTTCACAAAGTTGAATTAATTGCCAAATTGGATCGCGTGCAGCGTAGAGGAGCTAGATTTGTAAAACGTTTTTGTGACAAACTTAGTAGCGTATCCAAAATATTAGAGTAGCTAGTCTGGGAATCACTTACAGAGCGAAGGTTAAATTACAGATTGAAGCTCTTGCATACTCGTAATTTGGAAGCATGTCTCTTTAGCAATGATGTTGAAAATGTATTATTACTTCCAACGTACTATGGTGGGAGAGATCATATCAATAAAATTAGAGCGATTAAGTTAAGAACATATGGATTTAAGATATAATATTTTCCACGGACGATTGGGGATCATAATAACATTGTTCGACCGCGGTAGGGTCATGTTCGGTTAAAAATTAGTCTGGTGTGTGTTCATCCCCTGCTACATACCCTAGCGGTGGCTTGCAGAGTAGATAAATAATGTAAAAATAAATCAACCTCAACTGTAGTTGTGGTTCCCTCCTGTGCCTTCCTCCGCTGCCAGTTCGGATGACAATTGGTTTCATGAATTCACGATCACGAGGGTCATGGATTCCCCGTCTTCCGGAATGACAGACCCCTCGGCTGATTGAATCACATTTTACCGATTCATTATCCTTGAAAATACGTTCAAGTTTTTTTTATGTTTATTAGGAGTAATTGTGGTGGTGCCCCATTGGATTCGCTTCCAGCGTTTTTACGGAGTGTTGCAACAACATAAATAACCACAGCACTCTCTCAGATTGATCACAAATTAAGCCAATATGCTATCAACCGCATTACTGAGGTGTATGTGCTAAGTGAAATGCCTTTCTTTTCTGAATTTCGCCCCTTAATATACTTGGCTTGAGTGATCCTACCAAGAAGAAGCATCCGAAATTATAGCTCAAAGGTCATTAGGTCATTCGAGAAGTTTTATCATAATTTTTGGCTACTTTGGCTTATTTTTTCCTGAATTAGTTTTCCAGGTTTTTATATTAAGAGGAGATTGCGTCCATTCACTTTGAGTCTGAAGAATTTTTACGAAATATTATTCGAGGAAAAAACGGCGTCAAAAATCATTTTTTATAAAAAATGAACGGAAGAATTTCAGAGAAAACTAAGATCAATGTTGCCATAAGACTCAAGATTATTGTGTAAAAATAGAAGAGAAAGATTTATTACGTGAGCGAATCAAACCATATATATCTAGAAAATGAGAGTCTGAAAACTAATTATCGTTCTTCTTTGAACGGAATGGAAGGAAAGGGAGGAATGGAAAAAATTTGAAGGGGAGAAAGGAAGAAAAGTTAAGTATGAGGAGATGAAGAAACAAAAGGAAGGCTGCTTTTGGGTTGCAGGAGATCTTTGCGCCGAGGAAGATATTGGGCGAGACACCCTGGGCGGGGATGGAAGGAATGGGAAGGCGGAGAGAGGGAGAGTCTGGGGAGTAAGTGGGAGAAGAAGTTGGTAAGGGATGGATGATGGGTTCCTGCAAACAAGGAAACTCTCACTCCTCTCTGAGGATGAAGTGGACTCGAGTGTTTGAGGATGGGTGAGGCGGAATTGCGAATGGGAGACTCGGACTCGGACGGTGGGTGGTACGAAAGGAGGCGGTAGCCAGCCAGAGGTGAGCGATGCCAAAACCAGTAAATCGACTACTTTTAAGTCACAAATTGGACATTTTGATTTTTACCATGGTCTCAATTCAAATCCAGTTCTTTTGCGATGTGATACTACTTAATATAATTGGAAATTGTTGGTATTATCCCTTGTTGGTATTCCCCTTAAGTCAAAACGAAGAATAAACTCATCGTACTGCAAGGATTGATCACTTGAGCGAGGAAAGAGTCATATAATTCAGGCGAGTAGAAGGGTGGGATGAGTTGTTTATTAGCGTTCTCTCCGCGACCTGGCTTTAAGCATGGCTGTTTTTGTCGTGGATAACGGTTCCCTACTTAAATGAAGTGAATGAGAGCTAATTAAGAAAAGTGATCCATTCGTCGGAAGAACCACTATACGTGGAAATCCCGGAGCTCTGAGCGAAGAGTCCTGCAGTGCCGACTACGAGTTGGAACGGCCTTCCTTCCTCCTGCACACTAACACTATGCGTCCCTTCAATTACTTACCCGCAATTATGTAAACGACCGCAGAAGTCCGTCGTTCCCAAGAATAACTGGATAATACAACCAATTCTACCCATTCACACTACCACTCTCTTGGGTGGGAAGAAATAAATGCATTTTAAATGTCCTCCTACCGCCAGGCAGTACATAATATTATATCTCTCCAGTACTTGTACCATAGCACTTAGAGTTGCTTGCAGGTCCTCACGCGTTTCCGCCACTACTGCGATATCATCAGCAAACCGGAGCATGTTGATTTCTTCTCCATTTACCTTGACCCCTTTGATATCCAGTTATTTTGTTTCTTGTGTGGCCTTTTCCATGTAAACATTGAATATTGCTGGCGAGAGGGTGTATCCTTGTCTTACTCCTTTTTTATTGTGGCTTCTATTTTTCTTTCGTTTTTCATTTGCTTTGTTTTAACATGATTTTTGTAGAGATTTTGGATCATTTTTCTGTCGTTGTATTCCAATCCAGCGCTTCTAGTATCTTGAACATCTAGTTCCATTGGACATTGTCAAAAGCCTTCTCCAAGACCAAGAATGCCGCATATACGTAACGGCTTATTTACGTGCCTCACTATGTCTGCCAGAACTCTAAAACTAAGAATTGCCTCTCCTTCTCCTCGGTTTTACCGAGCCCGAATTGTTTTCTGGGAGGTTTTCTTCTATCCCTCCATATATATATATATATATATATATATATATATATATATATATATATATATATATATATATATATATATATATATATGGAGGGATAGAAGAAAACCTCCCATATATATATATACATACATATATATATATATATATACATATATATATATACACACACACACACGCAAACACAGCAATCAACCCAAATGTCGGTTTGGTAGGCGATGATATCACCCAGTACTAAGCCCTATGGCGTGTGAACATTCACACATCAGGGTAGGGGGCCAGTTGCGTTCTCTGTGCCTGTTATGTTTTTCCAGGAAGATTTGATACCCAAAAAATCACATAGCTTGGATGGAGCTGCAGGTGCCTAGAGAGGCTTGCCCAGGAATCGAACCCGGGCCCTTCGGTCATTAGTCCAACGCTCTACCCTCTTGACTATCACGACCCACATATGTATACATAGAAATATATTTGTACATATATCCATGAAAATGACGCTCTCCGGCGACGCACAAACACACAAACACTCGGATAACAAATGTTCCACACACAGAAACATAAATGAAGGACACTTACGCCGCTAGTAGAATAGAGGTGAGAACCCGCGAGATGGCACATATCTGGGTGCTCCAATCTTTTAAACCCCCCGGGCTGAACCAAGCCCACTGATTTCATCCAATGCTACCTACATTTCCCCTCTCTCACCTTGTCCTCTTCCTATTGGTCCCAGACCTCTTCTCCCCTCACCCTTCTTCTGCACATATCCTCTCCGCTCTTCCCCGAAAACGGCGGTGCCGTCGAAACGTCAATATTTACTGTGTCCTTTATTTATGTTTCTGTGTGTGGAATATTTGTTATCCGAGTGTTTGTGTATTTATATATATATCTTTTCATAAAAATATTTATAGATAGATAGATAGATAGACACACACACACACGAAAAATCTGGCTTTATTTCTATTTGTCATTCGTGACATCCTGTGTCATTTTTGATAGAGGTGTAGCAAAATGATCTATTTCAAAATGCGATAAGACCACTGCATAGATTAAATTCTCCATTTGTAATTAGCTAGAAATTTTAAAATAGCACAAAAGTATCTAACATGATTATAATCGATCTTTGACTCGCTCATCTCCCGCGGGATGAAGAGGAATGGGGTGAACAGGGACCCGAATGAGAAAGTCGGGAGGGAGGCAGAAGATATTTCGCTGTTTGCTCCTGGCGAAGGAAGAGAGAGGGGCGTGGTGCTTTTTTGGGAGCACGGGAGGTCAAAAATTAGTTCGTGTTTTGGAGGGTAGGGGTGCAGCACCGGAAAATTGCCACCACCCCGATGGAGGAGATGGAATTAGAGGAGGGGGAGTCGTGTTTGGCTGAGGTGGGCTGTGCTGGGTGATGAAGTTTCCCTGACGTGCGGAGGAGCAATCCGGGAGGGGTACGGGAGGGAAACGGAGCTGTGAGGTCGAAAGACCGAGACGGCAAAGTAGGAAGACAACGAGATGAGAAGAGTCCTCCGGTAAATAGACTCACGTCGTCCCTCAAATCCTAATGTGTTCGGGAGAGAATTATACACTTTACGTTCAGGTGCCGTAGATGGGCGACGTCTATAGCCAGTATTATTGTCTCGTGGTCGCTTCATTACTATTATGAAACTCATTCGTTTTGACGAAACCAATACCTCAAAAACGCGAGATCAATAAAATAAATTGGCACCCTTTTGCCAATATGTTTGCAGAGAATAGTTGTAAAGTTCCATCAGAATTTGAGACAACCGGGGAGCAGCTCTTGTCCTTCCGTGGACGATGTCCTTTCAGATTCTGCATGCCAAACAAACCTAATAAGTGTAGATTCAAAATTTGAATATTGTTTGAGGAAAATGTTGATGTAATTTTGAGGTTTACCTTTGAAAGGTTGGCAATGTGGTGGGGGAGGAGGTGTCGCAGGAATTAGTGAAGCAATCGTAGATCGTAGGCTTTCGCAGCTGTTGAGAGATGCAGAAGTAGTTCTCGGGCCGGACTGCGTGAGAGACATTTTTGGCTCAACGTTTCTCTCCCGTTGCAGGGAGCGTCTTCAGGAGCGAAGACGCTCCTGAAGACGCTCCCTACAACGGGAGAGAAACGTTGAGCCAAAAATGTCTCTCACGCAGTCCAGCCCGAGAACTACTTCTGCATTAGTGAAGCAACTCGAATTTTCGTACGAAAGTGGCCGTAACCTCACTACAGATTATTTCTTTACAAAATTGTCTCTAGCAGAAGTTCTTATGAAAAATAAAGTGGCAATGGTAGGGACTGGAACGGAAGAGGCTTGCAACCATATTTGACTTCAACTTTTGACAGAGAAGAGAATTCACCTTTGTTGTTGCTTACCCAAGACCTAACCCTCGTTTCATGTGTTGTGAAACCAAAGAAGTGAGTCATTTTTTTGTCGTCCATGCATCATTAGTGTGATATTTAAGGCGAGGAAAATTTATCCGAAAACAGTTTTATTATTTTGCATTTTTGAATTTTAATATCATATATTTTTCATTTTATTCAAATACTAACCTTGAAAAAAATTCCATTTACTTCAATGCAAAATTAAGTATTTTATTTTGGGATTATTAACCATATTTACAATATTTGGGCAAACATTGTTTTCGTATGCAATATTCATTTTTCTCTTTCATGGGTGGTAAATGTGCTTCTGGAAATCGATTTTAAAATTCTGGTTCCTTGAGACCCAAGTTCATACTTATCGTGAACCCAGTGAGGTCCCTACTCAGGGTTTTAAAGTAATTGTTACTACTAATCGATGCAATACCACTTAATATAACTTCTATTTGCTAAGATAAAATGCCGTACTGACACAATAGCATGAACACCGATCCGGATTCCGGGGACCTGAAGGTATTGCTATCTAGGGTGTCAAAATAATTAGTTCTTGATATCTCGATGTAATATTTAACAGGCCCCTCACGGTGTGCACAGTTCTGAGTTATGAAAAACCACGAAGTTAACGCCTAATTTTAAAGTGATGACAGGGAGAACCCCAGTAAATGCGACACAATTCCCTCCCTTAAATTTGTTGTAAACCCTTTCTACACATTATTGTCAGATCGATAGTGGGATATCTTGGCAACAGCAATAATTTCTTAAATAACGATCAGTCTGTCACATAAATGATTGTGGTCCATTTTCATTGCCTCCTTTTTCGTACAAAAAATATTAATTTTATCGAAATTAATATTTGTATTGAGCAAAGTCTTCCGTCAACATGTTTATAGATTTGCACGTTATTTGAAATTTTAGCGATTTTTTTTTCCTTTTTCCTTTCCTCTTCCTTATCGTCCCTTATCCATCTCACCTGGTGCTTGCATACCCTGCCACTCACCTAATTGGTGGGTTGGGATGTAGAATAGAACAGTATAGAAGCTCGTCTGAATCAGATGCTAAATGCATTTAGGTTAAAGCATGTAAATGCAGTCACATTTCTGACTCACATCCAGATGATGATAATTTCACCCCTTTGATCAAATAGCATCTACCCTGTCATGTGCACAAAATACGCAAATCATATGATAGGAAGTAAGCAAACGATATCTAGTTATAAAATGGTATGCCCTTGCACACAGGCTATATAATGGCTATAAGCCAGATAATCTTTTCAATCAAATGCAGTTCTGTGTTGGTTCATTAGATCGGGAGTTTAATGTCTTCCGCTAGGTAGAGATTAATTATGAGCAAGGGATTCTTCCTAAGTTTCCTGATTCCCCGGATTCCTTCTCGTCCCAAAAGCTTAAACATTACGTTGATGTTAGATGAAATGAAATAAGGTTGATTGACCTTCAGAAATAATTTGAATACCCGACTGAATTGGCAAAAAATCGGCCACAGATATCTGAAAACATAAAAAGGTACCAACCCAACATGAAGTTGGTACACAAAAGAACCTCCATGTATTATAAATTGAGGATGAGCGAAATTTTATTGCATTCACATAATAAATTGTTTTATTTCATTACATATGCTGATAAATTAAAACGAAAATCCATACAAAATTATCTGCTCATATTTTAGGCAAAAAAAGAACATTTCTCAATAACTAGGTTGTAATGAGTCGAATGATGTTTTGATGCTTGAAATAAAATTAATAAGTATGTAACTATTGTAATTAATCTACCAGCTAAGGTACGCTCTCGTTGGACACAACTACCAAATAATCCTCTCATATCTTCTAACAGCCCAACATCCTACCCTGCAACAAGTCCCTCTTCATCTCCGTATATTTGCCTACTCCTAATAATCAAACCACCTTGCTTTTCCACATAAACTTTTTAATTTTTATAACCCAGGTTTCGTTATAGCATAACATCATCCAGGATGATGTTATGCTATAACGAAACCTGGGTTGTAAAAATTAAAAAGTTTATGTGGAAAAGTAAAGCGGTTTGATTATTAAAAGTCAGTATGAAGATTTTTCACCAAGTTAGGCCGGAAACTGTTTTATTTATTTCCCTACTCCTTTCATTCCGTTCAACATTCCTATCCTATTCATGACTCTTCCTCGTTTTTATTATCATCCAATTGCCAATCAATAAACAACATTGTAGAAAAATATCGGTAACAATCTTTTCACGACGTGGGCGTGAAGTGCTGAATTCAGACCGTCAGTTAAGTGTACCCATGATTAAAAATCAAGTTGGCATTGATAAGATGACAGTATAAACCATAATAACTGAAAATTTGTCGATGCGAAAGAACTGCGCTAAACGCGTCCAGAAAGTCTTCAGCGCATGAGGTTCCAAGTTAACCAACCACCTGACGAAAACTAACATCGCGACGATTCCCCAGCCCCCTTTAAGTCCCGACTTGTCACCAGCAAATTACTTCCTATTCCCAAGAGTGATATACTCCCACAAAGGACACTGCCATGAGACCCAAAGTACCGTCAAATAAGCTTTTACGCGTACCCTGAAGGACCCGGAATCCACCCACCAGGGAGCCTTAGAGTAGTGGAAAAGCCACTGGCAAAAGTGTGTCGACGCTAAAGGGATGTATTTTGAAGAATCTTAAGCCCTTGTAGTGATATCTGATATAAATCTATTTTGCCGGAACGTTTCCCGTTTTTATACAAACCATGTACTCATTCTCATCTATATTGCATCCATTCTTCCTGCCTCCATAGGATTTCTCCCAACACACCCCTCTCCTCGTCCACCATCCCCTGCACTTACTCATTTGTTTTCTTTTCGGTCAATTTTATCTTATCTATTCCACTCCTTAGCCATATTTCAAAAGCCTCCATTCTACGATCATCATCCAGCTTAAATGACCACTTTTCCGTGTCGTATATAACTACGCTCCATATCAAAGTTTTGATAAGCCTATTTTTCACATCCTTACTCAACGTCCCTGTCAATAACTTCCTCCTCCTTCTGAAAGTTTCTTTGATGAAATTCTTCTTCTAGGGTCCATACTATTTTGACCATTTTGGTCCAAAACACTTCCGAGATACGTAAACTGTTTCTCCTACTATTGTTTATACCCTCCTATTTTAAACTTTTACTTCGCCTTTCTCATTCTAAAAAATTGACAAATCTTTCTTTTTTACAATTATTTCCATTTCATATTTATCGCATTGACTTTCAAATGCCTATAGCAATGCTTGCAACACAATGGCTGACTGACCAACTAAAGTGTGGTCATTAGCAAACCTAACTGATTTTATGAATTCCCTCCCGACTTTCAATCCTATCCCCAGTTTTCTCCATGCGTTTTTAATAATTTTCTCCACATATACGTTGAACAGCACCGGTGATAATGGACAATCCTGCCTCACACCTCTTCCTAACACTCTCCATCGGGACTCTCCGTTCCCCACTCACATTTGAGCAGTCTGAGATATGTTTGTAAAGGTGCAGATTAGCATCCTATTACTTCATTCCTTTCGTCATTTCTGCAATGTTAATTCGTTTTTCCGAATAAACTCCATCGAAAGACTTTTCAAAATCTATGAAGGAAGAGCGTAAGTCCTTATTTTATTCTATGTTCCTCTCTATCAGCGCCCTCATTCCTGCAATGGCATCACGCGAGTCTCTTTCCTTAATAAATACAAACTGATTATCCCAAAAATAATCATCTTCCCTGCTCTCTTTCCTTTTGTGATGATCCTGAGAACAACTTTAGCTGAGTGTGATGTCAAACTTAGTGTTCTGTAGTCCTCACATGATGTAGTCTTTACCTTTTTCGGAATAGGAACTAACACTTATCTCACAAAGTCTTCCGACCAGATTCCATCCTCATAGATACTTCAAATCAGTCTTCCTTCCACATTTTCCTAAAAATTTCAGAGGTTCCGCAGGAATGTTGTCTATCCACACGGCCTTATTTGGTTAATCTCCCTTAATGCCCTTTCTATGTCATCGTCGAGTATGCCTGGACCTAAATTATCTTCTTCTACGTCATATTCTTTTTCTAAATCTAAGGTTGGCATAAGTAAGATCACATCTGCAGACACATAAACATCCACAATATAATATATTGTATTTTTATGGATATAGAAACTCTTAGGAAAATCATATATATTACATATATGCAGAAAAACCGTATTTTATTACCCCAATTATGTGATTTCGCATAGCTAAGTTATGATGTCGCATAATCCACATTTTTGGAGGTTTTATGTAAGACACAAAACTAGCCTCTACGGTTATAGCACTAAACTAATAAAATAGAGTGTCAGCCTAAGAATTTACTTCGTGGGAAAGCTCAACAATCACATATGCTGACAGAATTTACGGTAAATTGAGAGGAAAATATATTTATAACGTTTTGTTTATAACTTTAATCCGGCCAATGTAATTGGAGCCAAGTAATTTTAATTCAGGGGACCTTCAAACATTAATGTGTTTGGACGCAATTATCGTGATATTTTATGGACACGTTAGTTAAAAAATATATTTAATTGCGTTTACAAACCCTCCGTATTTTAATCTACACATATCCAATTATGCAGAAAAGCGTTCTTTTCATTGAAATAGTTACGATCACGGGATCATTTTATGTCTGTTTTGTTCGCATAACCTACACAGAACCACCGTAGTACTGCCTGTTACTAGCATTCAAATGTCCTTATATGTATGGTATAGGAATTCTCAATCAGCTAACTCTCAGCTTAATCTGCTGAGTTTCTAGGTGATGCTATTCTCGATATCGAGGGCAACGTTCAACGGGGTGAGAATGCTACCGCCCATCAGTCCCCAGAAGAGCCGACGAGAGCGTTAGCACGCGTTGACGACAAGGCTGAGGAAGACCTTTGTCCCTTAAGCCGCGCAATGTGTTAGGCAATGCATGAGGCACATTACAATGTCCTGATGCCACAGCAGTGAAGCCTCCTCCTATCTGTGAACCACGGCAGCTTTTGGGAACGGATGGACTTAGGATCTGCGGGTGACCAAGAGTCACGGATCCCATCTTATTGTCTTGCCACTCGTGACGACAAAGAGCAAGATACCTTATTTGCGGAATCTAATAGTTTCTTTGCGTGCTAAAACCTATTTTTTTCCGTCCGAGATCCGTATATTCCGGCAAAAATATTTTATTCAAACACTAAATCGTAAAATGAGATTACCAACGATGGTTGCGCTTTTTTTTAAATTTTGTGTTTTACGGAATGAAGCATTTCAAAGGAATAAATTATTATTCATGTGTTGAAAAAGAGTATGAATTTCCTAATTCTTCTTCAAATTTTTATGAAATCATTTACCTTGAGAGTATTATACCAAAGAGAGGGAACGGATGTGAAATGTGGATTCAATGCGGATTTTATATTCAAGTCGTGGAAATATGTCATGAAATAGACATAATTTAATTTATTAAATTGCTTTGAGGTGCAGTTTAAGTGTTCAAAGATTCATGTCTGTGTTTATAGAAGCCTAAAATTTTCCACGAAGGAATAGTGGCCTAAAATGTTGGGTAGCTCGAATACCAGATACACCGGTGGAATAAATAGATAAAGATATGTGGAGGTGAAATTTCCACAGATAAATTCAGACTTTATTTTTTACTTCGTATTTGTGACAGAAAATAAAAAAATAGCAATGTTTCGGGGTTTTTAGGATCTCATTTGATTTTTTAATGCTTCCAGAATATTTTATCAGTAACTTTCTTGATGACTTTATCTAATTTATTTTTACAAATACATAATAATAATTATTATTAGGTAATCTACCGTTTAAGGTAGGTTTTTGGATGGACACAACTATCAAATAAACATTTTGGGACTCCCCACCCATCAAACTAATCTATATCAGGTCCCTCTTCATCTCGGTGTACCTCTTTCCTCCCTTCATAAATACATAAGACGTTCGTTTATTTTAATCACCATTAATGCAAAGTCTATATGTGCGAATAATTGTATACATTTTAGAAATACACCTTTTAGTAAAACTGTATAAATTCTCTCTGCTATTCCTTGAAATGTTTTTCTTTCCGTAGAGAGTTATCATCGAAGATCAGATTGGCCATATGAAATGAATATTCAAAATAATGTTAAAATATCAAAAATCTTATTTACGCGGGTCAACTTCAAGGAACTTCAAAATGTAGGGTACTTGTATTATTACCTAATGTGTTCGTTTTCTATTACTTGTATTCTATTACTTGTATTATTCTATTACTTGTATCAAATTGTCATTGTGCATATGTGTGGTACTTCAATGACGACACTTCAATGCAATATTACACTTCAGAGCGTAACATTATATCGAAAGCTCCGAATTCTACGATCCTATTCGTTAAATCTTATTTTATTTAAAACGATTAAATATGGTATCCTGTCGTTTCATTGGATCTCATTGAAGTCTTTAGGAGGACCAAACATCCAAATTTCAATGGACATTAAATGAAGCTACTGCTTGGGGAAACGGGCTTATCGAGTAAGTCACCCGAGGAGGAATAAGAGTTATTTTCTAGATGCATGAAAAATATATTTGTATTTATCGAATTAGGGATTCTGAGCATTTGGAATACCTATTGTTTTCTTAGCATAAAACCTTCTTGTGTACGTTGAGAAATGACGATGGGAGATCATGGAACCTTTTAAAAATTTATTTGAAATAAAAGAAATTACGCGGACGGAGAAATTCGGTAAAACGAAGGTTTAGGTAATTCAGGGGTACTTGAATTTCTGACTGAGAACAGAGAGAAAATAATAAGATTTCAGAGCACAAAAAAGATTTTTATGATCCTGTTGGATAAGGAGCAGAAAATTTGTCCCAGGCGGTGGATATTTACGATGTACCCTAGGAGCTAATGAATAATTACGGTGCAAATCGGTTTTTATTTCCCTTTACGACTCTTTCTTTCATAACGGTAAAAAACCGGTTGCAAGTTAAAGACGTACATAAATGTGATAAGTAGGGAGAGAAAAATCCGTAAAAATGGGCAATACACCTGTATTTCATATTTAGATGCGAACATTAGGAGTTTTTTTTAAGATGAAGTTTAAATATTATGCTGCTGCGTTATAAATGAAAATTTTAGGTATATGACCAAATATATACTTTTTTTGCTAGATCTGCTGTGAAATGGGCACATGAGTGAAGTGGACATTATCATAAAATGAAAACCAAAGCAAGATAATATTATCATTTACAAGACAAACGACCTCAGGTATTTGAAAAAAAGAGGACAATTTCATGTAATATGCTCACAAAACTTTAGTTTATTAAGGTAATTTTTTGACAATGATATGAAATAAAATAAGTAACGTAATTCTAAACACACTTTATTTGAAAGAAAGTTTCTTATTTCATTTCAATATGTTGTGCAACTTTCTTATAGTTACGCCGGAGAAAAACAATTTCATGAAATTGGTAACTAAAAATTTTTCCTATCATAAAATGGAACAAAATTGTCGTATAAAGTTAAATGTATAACTTATAGTTCCATGGGGAACGCTTTTAAAAGTTATTTAACATTTATTTGGCCTGATTATCTGCGTTATTAGAAATTTCTATCATTAAATAAGCAACATTTAACTCAATTTTTCAGCGTTTCTGTAAACACCTGCAGCCAGTCAACTTCCAAAATCAGTTCCCCACGGCCGCAAAAATGGCAATCTTAAATCTAACCTGCAATCTGTCAATAACTGGAACACTGGCACCTAACGACTGATCTCAATAAAGCTTCAACTAACGCAATTTCTATGAAAAATTATGACATATGTCGGGCAACTAGCAGGTCATTTGGAAAAACAGACAATGTGAAATAGGTTGGGATAATTATACTTGGTGTTATGACAACAAGAGGCAATAGACCAATAGATGAGATGTTTTGAGATTTGAACAAAAATTTTGTTGGGTTATGGTAAACTAAGGTGGCAAATAATCATTGTTTTTAATTAAGTACAGAAAATAAATTTCAGTCAGAATTTTTTTAAGCTTAAACAAATTGTTGTTAAACGGTTTATAAGTGCTACAATTCCCTTCGTTAATGTCTGCTAGTTGACTGTTTTCTGATTTACATATGTTTAAATTACATTCATTCTGAAACAAAGATAAAATGCACCTTTTGAAGTCAATAACCTCTTCAATAAAAATATATAGAGACTTGCAGTTCGTGACATATTATCCAAAGAATTAAAAAGCATTAACGATTATGCGCTGAATGGGTCAAGATTTACAAAATTATCTATAGTTGTAGATAGTTTTATCCTGTTATTCCCACATTCATGTATGGATGAATAATACTTGCATGTACATTGATCGTTGCTGATTGCATGAATCACTTTTATATCATTAATAGGTATGATCCAATTTGGGAAAGGCACGTGCGGGCTGCCATTAAGAAATCGTTGAAAACGTTTACGATATTTGGAAAAACGCCAACCTGGCTCGAGTGAAACGTCAAAAAAGGTACAGAAATGCTGGAAAAACATAGCCTGGAGTGGCATAATTTTAATATTTGAAGGCTCTATAAGAAATAAAATAACTGTAACATTGTGTTTATTTAAATACGAAATAAAGTTGATACTCTCGTAAACATGGAGAAGGGAGTCAAAGGCGATTCATAAAATTGGGTACGAATACCTTAATATTCGCCGTATCGATGTTCTATCATGAAATTTATGGTTTAAAATGCCACGTAAGAGATTTTTTAAATATTATTATTTAGCAGTTATAAATTTTGAAAGTGTTCTAAACTTGCATTCCAGTGATTGAAATTTTTTATCAAAACACAGGAGGAGACAGCAGGGCTATCTGAAGAGAAATTTAATAGAAATGCTACATTTATTTCGAAAAATTGGGGAATTCTCCAACGGAAAAATTTGATTCTAAATACTCGTATTAGCTTTCAAAATATAACCGATTTATTACACATACAGCGAATAGTTATATAAAACGGGCGGTCCCTGTTCCTAATAGAACACTGATTAAATCTGTCGAGTCGTTATTCCCTAATCGTAGGATCAAAGGAATCAATAGATAACTGACATAATTATTGCCGTCAGCGGGTAATCTGTTTTAAAATTAACTATTTAAATAGCGATAAAAAGTATCCGGCAAGGAAACTGGAATATTTGATGCACTGCTAACTTAAGCATATTTTAGTGACTGCCATAATATAAACTTCAATGACACTCGTGTCACATTAAAAGGCCACCACTGGTCGATCAGTAAAATTTCTAAACAGCCATTGATTTTTCATCCAGGACTTCCCCACCTACACAATCTCTCTCTACTTCTGCGTCCCTTTCATTTTACTCAATATTCCGATTCATTCTGAAATCTCCATTTATATTTTCCAATTTTTTTTACAATTCAATTTCATCCTCAATTCTTGAGGCTATCCGTGAAAACAGTCTTTAATTCCGGAACTTTCTTTTAAAACACGTTGGATAATTCACATTTTCCTTTAGAAATATCTCATTCCTCCTCTCTTTCACGCACCTCGACTCCGCTTGAAGAGAGAGAGGACTTACTCTTCATTTTTGGACAGCTACGAACGAAGCAGTCAAAACTTCTCGAATATTCCACGTCCCTCGCTGGTCCTCGCATCAACGACCCCCCCCCCCCGGCGTGCTCGAATTCCTGCCTCTCGATTCCCTTTTCAGTCCTCGTCTCACCCTCCCTCCCGCTCCACTCCCCACCCCTCCGCCCTCCGCCCCCCTCTCTCTTTTGACGCTGCCTGCAGGCAAGCAGGTGCAACATGGATGTTTTAACGATTCCCCCATAGGCAGACAAGACGAAGAGAAATACAAAGGAAACCTCTCAGCAAAACTCAAATCTACAGCGCAATAACAGAGCTTCCAACTTTCCATCCCTCGATAACTCATTTAATCCTATTAGAGCTTGCCAACAAAACTCGAACCGCTTACATTTCCAACTCATAAGCTCCTGCGAGTTATATTGCTCGCCGTTTCCTTCGACTATAGTATACTATTGATAGCTCTTTTCACAGACTCAAACGTACGTAAGGTACCACTGTGATACCCCAATCATGACTAAAGTCAAGTGTTTTTTTAATTAATATTTCCGTCATCTCATTTACTCGGTTCATTTCATACGGACTAGTATATCAATGATTTCTCTAGCATCAAAGAAGCGCGAAGTTACTTCCCTAACGCCACGTACCAGTTTTCCGCGATATTCACGCTCAGAATCGTTTTAAGCCCACCCCCTTCCATGTTTTGCATCTTTCAGGATGGGAACTCTCTGTCAACCCAGTTAGTGACTCCTTTATCTGCATGCTTTTCGGACTAAATTCCATATTTTTCGACAAAATGAGGTGTAATTATATTTTCTTTGCTTCCAACCTTTTGCATGATCAAGTCATCAGTTATTTATGAAAATGATAGTTAATGCCGTAACAACCTCCCTCACCGTATCCATTCTCTTTGCACTGCTACATCCTTAGATACTGCTGTCATCTGTCCCTATATATTTATTCTGATATTTTCCTTTTTGATAAATTCAATTATTTGTCAAGCATCCAAAATAGTTGGCTTCGTACAGGTTTTGAAATCAATTTTAAAAATGAATAAATGGATGAGAGCCTAGAGCTCCAAAAGAATCACGACCCGACTTACGCTATTTGCACAAAAAGAGATGACATACCTGATACTCGGGAAGAAACGAATGAGTAAAACTATCAATAAGCATGAGAACACTGAGAAAACTATTATCCATTAATGTTTTTAAATGAACAGCACTTTTTGGCATATGCATTTCTATTTACATTACATTAGCCTAACAACAGACACAATTATAAGCACCCAAGCCCTAGGTAGAGGAAAACCCACCCAGGCGGTATTCGAACCCGCGATATTTCGATTGATAGACGAGGACGTTACCTCGCCGCCAGCGGGGCTTACAATTAAATTATTGTAAGCAAGGTTTTCCTCGGGTGGTTTCAGCAAGTACGGCAACTTTATTTCAATTTTTCGAAGAAAAACGCGGAATATTTATGATAGGTGTGTCATTACTTTGTGAGGCCCGCAACAAAGCTGCAAATGATCGCGATGAAGCGGTGTAACGCACTGGCTTCCCACCTAGAGGGCCCAGATTCGCCTCCCGGAGGTGGCAGATATTTTTCAGTGCTATTCCGATCCCTACTTGATGCGCTTTGTGGAGAGCACTTTGAGTGATTACGACGTCCGTCTGATGAGACGTTAAACTGCGTGTGCCCCCTTGATGCCTTTCGTTAAGAGTAGGCTAATGCCGACACCGGGTTTCCCTCCACCCTTTCTCATTCATTCCTAATGTTGCAAATGATTTCAGCTGTCGGTCATCTTCCTACACTATTAATATGAAGCAATAAAAGTCTTAGGAAATCAGGTTTTTAGTTCAGATTCTAATCATATACCAACTCAAGAATGTCTTTCAACGAGTTTCCACGAATTTCAGACTGAGTATCTCAAAACTCTTAAAGAGTTGAAAAATGTTTTTGCCTTCACTCTCCACCAGTCTTACAGATTGTCTTATAATTTCTCCCATGAATCCATTTGGGTAATAAGTCTTTGGAGAGATCATATTCACTTTGGCATTATTCGGGCGATTTTATGACCCAGCACATTTTATGATTACGCTCAGTCCTTCTCTTCAGGCATACTCACAAACATTTTAGAACTGTTACATTATAGTGGAGATTTCAGAGCTCCTGTAGATTGACAACGTAATTTGACATTTTCCCCGTGAATTGTTCCGTTTCACACGACTGTTCTATTTTTGCCGAATTACTTCAATGTGTGTGGCTTGAATATTTCCGTGACTATTATGGGGCTATAAAAATTAATTGTTATTTTCATAAAACTGTACGACATTATCATTTCATTCGAGGTTGATTTTTATAACATTAATACAATCTGGATAGTACCTTGAAATTTAGTGGTACAGTGGGTTTGTTATAACATGGAAACTTAACGACAAAGTTTCCACAGTAGAAGAAATTATGTGCAAATTACAAGTTCCAAAATGAATAACGAATTGAGTGTAAACGGAATATCAGCGTCTTGTGAATGTGCTTCACGTGCGTTCACCGATGCCGTGACCGTGAAGGATCAAATTTCTCGGCGTAATCGGTTGCTTGTCCGTCTGACCGAAACTGATAGAGGTGTGTCCATCAGACCGAGCAAAATCCATTCCCGCTACTGGATCCACTCTACACTCCCTCTGCCATCGGGAACAGCTTAGAGAGAGACAGAGATAGATAGAGAGAGAGAGAGAGACCAGTTATGATCAAAGGTGTCGTTATTCATTGGAATTTTATCACATTCACTAAAATTTTGTTTTTTCTTCAACATGGATGTTGACTTTTTATATATGTCTATGTTAGGAATCAAATAGATAGAACAGATATATTTAAGACATCATTTTTGCCACGAATGGTAGGGGAGTATAATAACATTGTCTGATCACGGTAGGGTCATGTTCGGGTAAAAATTATTCTGGTGTGCATTCACCCCCTGGCACATACTCTAGCGGTGGCTTGTAGGATACATAAATTAAAAAAATTCGCGCATCAATGTGATTAAGCCGACGAATGCATGAATATGGGAAGTTTCCATTCGAACAAGTCATTTTAGAATGATGATTGGTGAGATTCTGAGGGAAAGCCAACAAATTAATGGTGACGTATCTCCGGAAAATGCTAATTCTAATGAAATGAATGATTATTTCACCATCTTTGTATGTTAATCACCTTGATAGGTGTGACACCTCGTCAGATCAATAAATCGAGATTATTTTGACCACCATGCTCCACAGCCTAGTCAAGACCGGTTCAAATCTGTAAGTATTCTCTTGTACAAGATGGCGTGGATCTCGCCGATTTGTGAAACCATCCAGAAGGATCTCACTCCTAAGATGGTGACAATAAACAGTGAAGTGACGATAACGGTTGGCGATTTTTACTTTGCCTACATATATTTCCAGGTAATAGGCTTCTAGTTATGTATGTTACTATTAGAGAAGATTGAAAGCTTTTTAAAATCTAGAAAAACCGCCTCCGCTACAATATTATTCAGTGCCCAACCAAAAATACAAACAGATTTTGGTTTGGAGGATTTAACCTTTTGAAAGAGTACATAATCCATATTTCTCCATGCCAAACAAATAATCGCTTTAATAATTCCAAATTGAAAATAATTACAAATTAAAATTTTTGTTTTAAGACACGTATGGCTGGCAAGAAGATAAATATCATGCTAACACATTGAACACCGTGGCAATATGATAACAGAAGTAGGGGAAAGCCAAAAATCGTAGTGACAGCTTTGCAGAACAGCATGTAGGATTAATTAGAAACATTTACAATAGAATGCGGAGATTCCAAAGTGTAAACTTCGCCTTGATCGTCCGGATATAAAGGGATCCGGGCTCGCCTTCGAACCCGGATCCCTTCATATCAGGAAGAATACTTCAGCCAGTCATGCTACTGTGGTGTCTTTATACACTTCGAGATATTAGGGGCTTGTAAGGAACAAGGTGTTGTGACGAAATATCGTACATACAATGTCACAGATATTCGTGATCGTTCGCGTAGCGCCAGAGTCCACGAGGTTGAAGCCAGCGCTTTAAACAAGAGGATATTTACCCTAAAGATTATTTACCACTCCACCTAATATCGAGGGATTCGGGTTCGAATACCGATCAAGGCGAATGATTTTTGCGTTTAAAGTGTATGCATTTTAATGTATATTGGCGGGTGATTCCGCTAGAAGCTACTGTTGCGGCAAATCACGCAACTCCTAGAATTTGAATAGAAATAGTAAAGTGCTCAGAGCGGTGAAGGTAAACAAACCACTTATCGAAGCAAAAATATATATATTATAAATATATATAAAAATATAAGTGATTTGTTTACCTTCAACGCTTCACCCTGTATATATATTTTTATATTTTTTATAAATATAATATATATATATAATATATATAATATATATATATATATATATATATATATATATATATATATACATATTAAAATGCAGGGTTTGTCCGGAAAGTAATAGGACTGAGTCAGTTAAAAAAAAATTGAGTCAATCGTTACAATTCATTAAAAACTTTCAAAATAGGCTCTTCCTGCGTCGATACTGTGCTGCCAGCGTGATTTCCAAGCATTGAAGGCGACATGGTAGGCATTCACCGGAATTGCCTCTAGAACCGCGGTGCAAGCTTGAGCACTTCCACGTAAAACTTAGAGTTAATGGTATGTCCAGGAGGAAAAAAAAATCATGTTGAACGATGCCTTTGATGTCAAAAAAGACAATGAGCATCGTTTTCACTTTAGATTTGCTCATTTTTGCCTTTTTTGGGCAAGGACACGCCGTCGTGTGCCCCTCAAAAGATTGCCTCTTTGTCTCGGGATCATACTCATAGATCCAGGACTCGTTACCTGTGATTTCATTATCCAAAAATTGGGGTCACTTACACACATGTCCAAATTTTCTTGGCACACTTCCACTCGCCGCAACTTTTGGTCGTCAGTGAGCACTTTTGGGACCATCTTTGCGCACACCTTGCGCATGTTCAAATGCTCCTTCACAATATCATGAACCACAGTTTTTGGTAAATTTAACATCCGGGCAATTAAACGAGTACTTAGTCGACAGTTCAAAACTTCGCGCACACGAGTCACATTGTCGGTTTTTGTCGAAGTGGAAGATCTTCCAGCACGGTCTTCAGCGGCGATCTCTTCCGGCCCTCCAAAAAGGCCTTGTGCCACCAAAACACACCACTTCTTGCTTAAGTATTATCTGGGTAAGCCTGCTAGATCATACCAAACGTCTCTGTCGCAGATTTTCGAGTTTCACACAGAATTTAATCGCCGACCTCTGCTTTAACGAACGCTGGATTTTCTCCTTGCACCACTCACAAAAGCACGTCACACGAAAAAGCCTGTCCTGACTCTCCGGGATCCCGGAGACAACTGACCAACCCCTTGTTCGTTAGCTAGGGACCCCCTCAACCAGATCCAATTGGCGCGCGTGTGCTTCTAGTCAGTCCTATTACTTTCCGGACAAACCCTGTAAATATATATATATATATATATATATATATATATATATATATATATATATATATATATATATATATATTTATATATAACTTTTGGACGGAACAATAGAACACAGCAGGCAGTACTTCTGTTTCATCTGAGAAAGACGGAGCTAAATTCCGTCGCAGTTATTAAGAATTAGCGTGTGACTTATTTTTATGTGTCTTATATTTTTTTGTATATATATATAATCTAGGGATTTTTTTTTAAGGTAATCTACCGGTTAAGGTAGGTTTTTGGATGGAGCCAACTATCAAATAAACATTTTGTGACTCCCCACCTAGCAAACTAATCTAAATCAGGTCCCTCTTCATCTCGGTGTACTTCTTTCCTCCCTTCATCTCGTCCAACATCCCTATCCTGTTCCTACCCTTACCTCGCTTGCCCAACATTCTTCCCTCTATTACCCTCTTCAACATTCCACTACCGCTCAATACGCCCTTCATCCATTTTTCCTGCCTCCATAGGATTTCTCTCAACAAACCCCTCTCCTCCCCCACCATTTCTAGTACTTCCTCATTTGTTTTCCTTTCGGTCCATTTCACCTTTTCCATTCTTCTCCACACCCACATTTCAAAAGCCTCCAATCTACGTCTATCCTCCTGCTTCAGCGACCACGTTTCCGCGCCGTACATAGCTACGCTCCATATCAGAGTTTTTACGAGTCTTGTCTTAACATCCCTACTCAACGTCCCCGTCATCAACTCCCTCCTCCTTGAGAAAGCCTCCTTGCCTAGCGCAATTCTTCTCCTTACGTCCCTACCACTTTGACCGTGTTGGTCCAAAACACTTCCGAGATATGTAAACTGTTCTACCTGCTCTATTTTTTCCCCGCCTATTTTAATATTTAGCTTAGCCTTTTTCTTTCTGGAAAATCGCATAACCTTTGTTTTATTAATATTGATTCTCATCCCATATTTATCGCACTGAACCTCCAATTCACTCAACAATGCTTGCAACCCCTTGGCTGACTGAGCAACTAATGCTTGGTCATCAGCAAACCTAACCGATTTTACGAATTCCCCTCCGACTTTCATTCCTACCTCCAGTTCTTCCCATGCCTCTTTAATCATTTCCTCTACATATACGTTGAACAGTACCGGTGACAATGGGCAACCCTGCCTTACACCTCTTCCTAACACTGCCCATCCGGACTCTCCGTTCCCCACTCGCACCTGAGCAGTCTGAGACATGTACAGGTTGCGGATCAGTCTCCTGTCCCTCCAATCCATTCCTATTTTCTGCAATACACGCATTAATTTTTCCCAATTCACTCTATCAAACGCTTTTTCGAAATGTACAAAACAGGCAAAAACGTCCTGATTGTATTCCATATTCCTCTCGACTAGTGATCTCATTACTGCAATGGCATCACGCGTACCTCTTCCTTTCCTGAACCCAAACTGATCATCTCCTAAGTAATCATTTGCCTTACTCTCTATCCTTTTGTTGATGATCCTGAGAATAACTTTAGCTGCGTGGGATATCAAACTTATTGTTCTGTAATCCTCACATGACGAAGCCTTTGCCTTTTTTGGAATAGGAACTAACACCGATCTCACAAAATCTTCCGGCCAGATTCCTTCCTCATAGATACTACGAATCAGTCCATATATGGCCTTCTTCCCACCTTTCCCTAACCAACAGTTCTGCAGGTATGTTGTCCACCCCCACGGCCTTATTTGCTTTCATCTCCTTTAATGCCCTTTCTATTTCCTCGTCGAGTATGCCTGGACCTAAGCTATCTTCTTCTACGTCATGTTGATTTTCTATGTCTAACCTTGTCGGCCTAAGTTCTTTACAATACAGTGTTTCTATATATTCCTTCCATCTCTCTTGGATTTTTCCTGGTTCAACTATTATCTTACCCCATTTATCTTTAACTGTTAGCACACATCTTGCCTTCTTACTTCCCGATAATAACTTAACCTTGCTGTATAGAGCACCAATTTCACCCTTCTTCTGTAAACTTTCCATATCCTCGCATTGCGCTTTCCACCATTCTTCTTTTGCTTTATTTGTGGCCCTTCTCAATTTATTGTTTAACTCTTTGTACTTCATTTTGCCTAACTCTGTGTTTACATTTTTCCATCTTCTTCTCTCATCCATCTTTGCAATCATCTCATCCGTTACCCATGGTTTCCTTATCCATTTCCCGTTAACGGTTCCTATAGTGTCTTTAGCGGCTTCCAATATCCCTTTCTTGATACATTCCCATTTTTCTTCGATAGTACTCCGTTCTTTACCGTCATCCATCATTTTCTCTACAGCCTCCTGATACTCCTTCCTCGTTAATTCATTTACTGCTTTTAAATTCCATTTTTTAGCCCGCCGCCCTTTGCCTTATCTTCTTGAAACGAACATTACATTTCATAACAACTAAATTGTGGTCAGAGTCCGCATCCGCTCCTGGGAAACTGTGCGAAATTATCACACTGTTCCTAAACCTGTGCCTAACCATAATATAATCTAACTGATACCTTCCTGAGTCACCTGGCATTTTAATCTAGGGATAACAGTTATTATTAAACGCTTTGTAGGAACAATGCTTGAGATATGGGATGAGGATTTTCGGCAAGAAAACACGAAATGTTATACTCTCGTGCACCAACAAAGCTAGCCTAAACATAAAATGAAGATAGAATAAACGTGACCAAGTGAAAAATTCCTTTTAATCGGGTAATATTTAATGTATCAAAAGTATATGAATAAAGTTTTGAACATGATGTTAATAAATACATTATTATGGAGTGTAGTACTTTATGAATGTTAACCCTCTTCCTTGGGACAAGAACATTAGCGTAGTTTAAAAGTAGAGCGAACAAAACTTTCCAGTGTATTGACAAATAATATGCTATAACGTGAACAACATAGATATTGGAGTCTTTTTCGTCGGTGGTGTGACGGAGAACGGAGAGAATAAGTTGGACAGGGAGGACAAGCGTTGAGGTTTTAAATGCGGTTGGCGAAGAGAGAAAGTTGCCAGGGAAACATCCGAGAAAGACACAAGGCAGATAGTGGAAATTTTGAAATTGAGTGACACGTTAAAGGCCATGGTGGGAAAGGCGTGTGTAAGCCAGCGTAGATGCTTCCTAGACAGCAGGAAGGTAGGCTGGAGAAATGAGGAAAGAAATAATATAGATCAGAGAGAGGGGAAGTTTTCGCGAGAGTTAGACGTAAATAATCATGAAGGACCGTCCAGAATTGACATTAATATTGCAGAATACTTTAAAACCTCAAATAATATAGAAACACTGAATTTTATGATGGGTTAAAGCTTTGAATTTTGTTTGATCAAGATTGAACATTGATAAAAGTGTTATTTCTTGAAAATTTACGATTGAGACAACTTCCGATAACTTTTCCAGTTGCTCAGTTATTTCGAGACATTGTTTAGTTGCACGCTAAAGGATATAGGTGGGTAATGGATGAAGAAGAGGTTAGATAAAGAGACAGTAGAAAGCAGTGAAAATGTACGTTTTTTTCGGATGAAATTTCCTGTTGGCTTAATTTTGGTTGACAATATTATAAAATAACAGATATTCTAACAGAAATGTTGTTATCATCGAAGTAATCAATTCCTTTTTTTAATTTTCTTTATGACGCACATATTTTATTAGAATGAAACGTAACGTCGAAGAAATATAGGAACTCGATCCTCTTAATCAAAACACCTATCGTTTTTTCGACAAAGTCATTTCCATTTCATAAGAAATACTCTTGAAGCATCTTGAAATGTGTTTTTTCTCAATAAACTGCTACCGGTACACTTTCTTTCAGTTAGAGTCGTACACACTCGTGTGTGAGCGTGAGTTCATGTGTGTGTGTGTATATTGTTTCAAAACACTATATTAGAACACAACATAAAAACGGGCAGTAAAAAGGAAGTAATACTTTAATTTCCTCTGAACCAACGCAATGTAATCAGTTTGAGTGCAACTTTCGTGTCTTCACGAATGCAAACAGTTATCTAAATATTAAAATCTACATTTATTGCGTGACCTTTTTATCACCACCGTCATTGTTTCCATCGTTGAAACAGCAATAATAATGTATTTGTTGTGAACAAAGGAGAAATACCACAGTTAATGGTAATTATTAATTAAGTATTAATGGGAACACTTCAAATGGAAATCGAAATCCTACAGCTCGAATGCCAGGGAAAGTATGCCAGGCGGACATCTCATGGGAGAAGGCCTTTCCCTATACGGCGGCGGGATCATGATGAGAACTCCAGCCGCTCATTAAACCATTCCCGAAATGATGACTATTTGTCACCAAGAGCACCATTGTCCTCTTCCATTTCACGACAAAATTTCTATGTAAACGTTTCAGTCCATTATGCTTATCCCTTCGCAGTCACCTTAGTTGAACCGTCCTACTTTCTCACAGGCTTCATACATATTCTCCGCATTCGTTTCACTTCCCTCCGACTAACCTAACCATCCGCAAAGAGACTTCCCTAGGGCTCTTCAATTATCCCATTTAACTGGGTGACACAACATGTCTCCTAACTTTTCATTAACGCCAGATCTGATGAATGGAAGGTAAACTTTAGATTATCGCGCAGTGCAGTTAAATTTTGGGACCTGCGAGAATACCATCACTCCTGGATTGAGAGTATTATTCTTCGCTTACATTAGATCAAAGCCCATCCGCTAGTTAGTGCAAGGTGACGTTTAAGAGTGAGCGGGTACCATTCCCATTGCTTCTGTTATTTACAAAAGAGATTCTGCTAAGGAAATTAAACACTTTAAATGAAGAATAATATTTTTAATGCACTTATAAATTGCAATCCCGGAGAACGTTTTACATTAATTAAATGAAAGAGTGAATCGTCAAAATAAAAATAAGTATGTGCTCTATTAATATCTCGGAAAATCACTTTTTCCACCGAAGATCTCTTTTTCAATATCATAAAACGTTCCAGGTGAAAAAAATTAAAATTCAGTCGCAAAAAACTCGCTACGTTGTAAAAGATGTCACCAAAGGAAAATAAAAAAAATTGAAAATATTTTCAATACCAAATTCAAGGACAATCAAAATGAAATTTAAAAAATACAAAAAAAATCGGGAAGGAAGGAAAAGCATGTAGTTAGTAGGTGCAAGTGATAGTTTTTCAAAGAAAATAATTTTAAATGAACAATTTTTTATTAAAATTTGGCCGTTGAATGAAGAGAAGAAAATTTGTTCATTATTCCAATGTTCCCCTCCATTAGGAAAACTGCCCTAGTCAAATGACTATGCACATTATACATTTATTGGTCAAATAGCTACTAGTTTAAATCGAAGCACTCACCTTGATTGTAAGTTCCGAAAGGGGTTCTCTGTGCACCAGAGAAAACGCAACCCAAAATCTCGGAAACCACCGTTGTCTAGGGTAAAAGAAGTACTTCAATAAACCGTACCATATCAGAGAGTATTTTAAAGCTTTTCCAGCCATTTGTCGTTTCTAGATCTTCGATCTTCTTCTTTTTCTAGTCTTCTACTTACGTCAATTTTTTCCCACCAGTTCTCCCACTTACGTTACCTGAAGGACAACATTATATCACTTCTCAATCGTACCCTTATCCTTCTCTCTTCAGACTGTTACCCCTATATCCTCAGTGCTAGGAGTTTTTTCATCTTAATGCAATGATAATTTCGTATTCCCTATAAAAATGGTTTTTTTAGCCCAGTCACAGTTATAATTTTCTCTCATTTTTTTCTATTTCTTCATTTTTGCTCTATTCCTTACAATACGGCAACTTCTCCAACAGAATGTATTACAGCCTTCCATTTTTATTTTCTTCCCCTAAATTCTGTTTTTAATTTGACCTTCCTTTCAAAGATCGTCTTCAATATTAATCTTTTCGTCTTCCCTGATATAATGTTTTTGCACAGAGAGGAAGAGAATATTTTCTTTTCCTGGGCAATTTAATGAACACAGCCATTCGTCGGTTTGATCTACTGTAACCATTGAATTTAGTTATATATGTTTTACGTTTCGACCAATTCCGTATTAATTTCTTTACCATATATATTTAGTATATGCCTTTAAATATAGAATGAACGTTGCTACGGTCATGAAACGATGATAATAGGATATCCGAGACCATAAACCGTAGTATATGCCTACCCAGACAGCTCAGCTTACTGATATATCAATTCGAGTTGAAGACTAGAGAGTTAGACACGCTCGCTTTGTTTCCAGTTCCAGGGATTTTTCCAATGCGCCGTTGCAATTATGGTGCAAGTTAAAACTTGGTTCCTACATGTAGATTTATTTGTGTTACATTTATGCTTAAATGAGAAGACGGCTACTTTAACAAATGCTCTTGTTCGGTCTAATTCATGATTTATCGAGCACAATGCATTTAACACAATCGCAATAAACTTCATGGAATCATGATAGAATGAGTGTGTGTGTATATATATATACATACATATATATTTATTTATTTATGAGTCAAAACACATTTGTAAATTTTGTATTTCCAAAACAATATTTTTATTGGAAAGAAAAACTTCTGGAAGTCCATAAATCCATTTGAAATATTTTTACTTTTGATAAGTTCGAAAGCAGTTTTTTGTTTCCCCCTTATCGAAGTACAGAACGATATAAACTTTTCCTGGTGGAATTTTTAATGCTTAACAAATCTAAAAACGGATTGGGAAAACGACTTATCACATCATTTGGTCACAGGTGTCCCTAAAGAACCACACCCCTTTGGATCATTCATCCCCTACCCTACTTTCTTGGATATAGGCGCGCACCCACTCTAAACGCATCATGCCAAAATCATCGACATCCTACGATTACAACTTTGATCGTCAACTCTCGTTTATATTTGCATATTAATCGAAAACTTAGCTCCGCTTCCAAACAGCGGAGGGAGTCATAATCGCCTTTCATTAAGGTCCCTAACCCCGTTCACTTCAGCCTTTACCCCAGCCTCCCAACGGTTCCTTGCCCCCTAATCCTTTCCCATCTTTTAAAATATCTCTCCCCCATACATCTGATCAGGGTAGTGCCCACTGCCTCCTTCTTAACAATCACTTAACTCCCTCTGAAGATTAGCCGACCTCCTCTCCACTCCCAAACCATCCTTCTGCCCTTCATCAAACACCCGACCGAACTAAACTTGGCTATTTTACAAACCTCTTCCCAACTCAGCTCATCCAACTGCCACTCAATCAGTTTTGTCGACCACAACTCATTCAAATCACACGCCATCGCTCTAACACTGTAAAGTTAACCCCGACAGTGTATATTTGATCACAATTCCATATTCTGAATTCCATTCTTTTACAATGCATTAGTTCCTTAATGAAATATTTTAGAAAATCAATAAAAGTACAGCTTTAATGTTAATTTTCACGATAGACCGAAAATGGATAAGCAAATATTGCCTTCATACAGGAAGAGCAAGAAAAATACAGTCCCTCCTAGAAAAAACACATGCTTTATTTGTTTATATTGCATCGCAACTATTCACGACGCACAGGCTTTCATCCATTACTTTTCGGTATAAGATATGCTATTGGTTTTTACCTCACTTGTTATAAAATTGAGAATCGTCTAATTCACCCATTACGGCATCTAGAGATAACGGCGTAATTCTGCAGCAACTTATTTCACACGAATGTGTAATTAAAATTTTCGATTAGTCTCATTAAACTTATTGATCTAAGATTTATACAAGGGATATAACTTCAGTTTTGTCATTATTAATTGTGATAATTCCTTTTTAATTTTAAACACTTATACGTAATTATAATTTATGTTAAACGTTATTTATTTAAATTTCATTCAAGGTACTTAGCTTTTAACATTCATTGTAATTAAAATATCGAAATTATCTTATTTATACTTATACTTATATTTATACTTATATATATGTTTCAGTTACTTTTAATTAACTTGGTAAAATACATGAGATTTTAATTCCTGTCAAATATTCCAAGGATTTTTGTAGGTAATTTGTGAAAAAACAGTTTTAATGGACATTTTTTTCCAATTTATAATTCTTATTTTATAATATTGTAACTTAGTTGTAAAAGAATTTGAAACAATTTAAGTTTTTAATGTACCCTCACTAAAACTTATTTGAAATTATTGAGAAACGGAGCAGTGGAATCAAATATACGAAATGTGAGTGCACGCGTTAATTAAAGGTTTTCTGTCCAACCAAACTGAGTAAACGAGCTGAAAATGTATTCCATTTTAAATATTATTTAATTATTTTGTTTTTGCGAAACTAACTTTAAGGGCTTATAATATTTTAACGTTATTTTAGTCTTCTAATTTATTAGGAAGAACTTGTTTCGTACTATTTGCTTATAATCCTTGGAAACCCTTTAAAGCAGCAGCACCACGAAAATTGCTGTCAGGCGTCTTCCAAATGTCTTAACACATTAATCTATATTTAGTTTCGGTTTTCAAATCGTTATTTAAAGTACCGCAATCTTTTTAATGGCGTCGATTCTCCTTCTTTGACGGTGACTTCTATTGCCTTTGACGTGAGAACTCTTCCTTGTTAATATCCAGAGTTTTCGCGGGGATAATTGCATTCGCTCTAATCACCATATGCATAGTCGTAATATTACTTTCTGATGAGGTGATCGGAGGGCGTGGGACGGATGGAAATTCAATTATTATTGTAATCAGCTCAGGGAGGACGGGCCCTTCGGCCCGAGGACCCCGGGTCGAGAGTCTGCTTGCGGGAACAATGGAGAAAGGGCACAAAAGGGTGCCCAAGTTCCCCGGACGCCCAGAAACTCAAAGGATGGGACCGACCACCTTGCCGAATGCAATCGTGGGACCATTAGAGTTCATCCTCGAATCCATCTGGACGGCGTCGTGCCCCGTTTTATTTAATACCATTCTCGATCCGAGTCATATCCCGAAGCGCAGGTGGAAAAATATTCCCTGGGGTTTATTAATAATAGGATAATGGTGATTATCAAAGTAAATGTAAACAAATGAAGCATTATCAAATTTATACGCCCATAAGAAATTGACGGCAATGAAAAGAATTAATTTGTGCATCGATATAATACGCATTCTTTAGCTGAATTTGAGAATGCAGGATTTATGTATAGCGTTTTCATTCGTGACATAATGCACGCGAGACAATGATGTGGAGAAGATTTTTTCGTAGAAGACAGCGTTATGGAAAAGGGTGTTCGGCGATCCAGGAAGGGAGTTGAGAAGTGTAGTCATGTTGACCGGGACGAAAAGAGGCAAAATGTTTTGAATTTAGGGCTTACTAAATATATTTTGTTATGTTGTGCTGTATCGTGATAAATAAAGCTTATAATTATAGCAGCTTCAATATGCACATCGCATAATTACCTTAACCAGATCCGATGATGCTATTCTGGGCATTACATTATTTTCTGTTTCACATATATTAACACGGTGTTCCACATATTTATGAAATTCTGGCGCTCCTTCCTTGATACTAAAGGTGCCCACATCTACGTACTTGTTACTACGTATATGTTACTTTAGTTACTCTAGATACCAATGTTTCCACTGAAATTGGATTTCCTAATTGAGGATGAAAACCAGATTTAGAAAGCAAGTAATTATAAGTACTAAAAGAAATATAATGGTTTTGTTTACGCATATATACAAATTGTTAAGTCGTTAATTCAATTCAGTCAATAATGGATAAAAAAGAGATGAAAAATTGCATTTCAAAATATTACCCTTTTAAGATTAAAGTATTTTTATGAAACAAGCAAACTGGCATTTCTTAATCCCGATTTCCCTCTCAATAAGTTCCTTCGAAAGGTATATCCTTTTGCATTTCAGCTCATCTTCAATCGACTTGGGGATCGGGATAATTCGGTGGTCAATGCATAGGCTTCCCACCAAGAGATCTCGCATTCAAATCCTGGAGACAACCATTATTTTTCAGTGTTATCCTGATCCCTACTTGAGGTACTTTGTGGAGAGCACTTAGAGTGCATCTTTCGTCCACCGGATGGGACGTTAAACTATTTGATCTAATGGCGCCTTTCGACAAGAGTGGGCTAATGCCGACGCCGGGTTTCTCTCCACCCTTCCTTTCCCATCCATCCCTAATGGCGTAAATGACCTCAGCTGTCGGTCGCCTCCCATAAAAACTACTTTTCAATCGAAATGACTCCTGTCGGCGGGTGAATATGCTTATGGTCTGCAGTGACATTAATTTTAATCCAACTCTGTGACGTCAAAGTCAAATCTGAACGCAAGCAAAATTGTTGGAAGGTCATTACATTAGAATCGCGTCAAATAAACTTTACCACAGAAACAGTAACCCTCTAGTTAGCGTCTATTGTTGAAATATAATTATTGATGTGAGGTAAACATCAATCCAAAACAAGGAAATATTGGATGTAACCTATTTGAAGATTTCACATTCTTTTATATAGGGGGAAATCAAAGAAAGAACTCTGCCTTTTAACTACTAGTAGTAGTTTTAAAGAAGGCGACTAACAGCTGAGGTCATTTGTACCATTAGAGATTGATCGGGAAAGTGGAGAGAAACCCGGCGTAGGCTAATGCTCGTATTGACGAAAGACACCTAGGGGTTCGAAGTTTAACATCTTATCCGACGGACGGCGTACTCACCCAAAGTGCTCTCCACAACAGACCTCAAATAGGGATTAGAATACCACGGAAAAGTGTTTGATATCTCCTGATGTTGAACTCAAAATAGCACACTTTGCATCCTATACTCGTAAACATTGCATAATTTCTATTCCACCCCGTTCTGTGAAAATAAAAAACGTATTAACAGAGATGAAGACTACTACAATTTTCCGCAAAGTAAAAATGTATTCACGACCAGTTTCGATGCACTACATTATTTTTGAAAATTTTAGTAGAAAAATGGAACAGTTCCATCACATCACACCTGAATCTGTAATTAATAATAGAAATAAAATATATTCTTTAGGCTCATCACAATTTTTAGCGTGAACACGTGTCTTTCTCCGTCAATCGGGCTCATGTTGCACGCACACTTCTCATTTCACTAGTTGGTCTCCTTTAATTATCATGAAAATTCAATTTAACGTTCCAGTTCATAATTCGGGCGTTTCGTTGATATAGAAAGCTCCACGGGTAAGGGTCTAGTTAAATCTAGTTTTGCAGATACGCTGGAGTTATACTTTAAGGAACTTCTATATTCATAAATTCATCCCCTGAAAACAAAAACGAAATTATTTTTGAGAAATAATATTTCTACAATTTCATCACGACCTTCGATCCGGATATGGCACAAGAAAGAGAGCCCCTACCTTCTTTCCTACCCAGATGTGTGAAATTTGTTAAAAATTCCCAGTTGTAGTACTAGGTGAGCTTGACCCTAACTTATAGAACCAACCATCAGGATAGATTAATGTGTTTTTAAATAAAATTACAGCTGCTTAAATATGGCATTCATTTATAGGGATCCATTACTGTCGCCTACCTTGGTTATGTTTTCCCCAGGGGAAAGAAGCATACCTGTCCGCTCCAGAGGTGGAGAGAGTGTAAGCATTAAATTAGTCGACTGCGTGACTCGCAGCGAATGTACGTATGTACGTAGGTATCATGGAGCAGCCAAGCCTGCCTGTGTGGCACGGGGTCGCTGGAAATTACTTTTTAGCCAAAACACTTGAAACTGGGCCTCGGGCGCAAATCAGCACCCCCGAGAAATGGCCGTGGGAGGAAAAGGGCCGAGTGTTGCCTCTTTCAACATGTGACACACGGGCGGTGAATGGTGCGCTGCCCGGCAGTTTTTTTTGCAATGGCGCGAAATACAGGCAGGAGGGATGTTGGGAAGATTGCACGAGGGAGAGGACAATGGGTCGCGGTGCGGAATGGGCGGCGTTATGGGAAAGGGAATGAGTCGGGGAACTCACTCCTCCAAATGTATGCATTCCCTGCGCTCGTGCTTTTTCTCTCTCCGGGATCGGATGCCCCCATTCAGCCTTTCATCGCCACCCCACCGCAATTTCAGTAAACTTGATCCAGCTGCTAATGCTGTCGGTCCACGCTATCCCTTCCTCCCTCTCATTCATTGCTCCAGCATCCATTTTTCTCTCCACCTGCGACGAGAGCTCCGGAAAATATTTTTCTATGTATCCGCGAAATGAAATCATTTTACGAGAGTATTGGAATTATGGCTGCACCTAAAAAAAAATATATATCTTGCTCGTTTATGGTTAACTGATACACGTATGAGTTCTGATATTTATTATCTACATACATGTTTCTGTGATGAAAGTGGTGCAATGTTAGCCGAAATAATCTAGAGGGATTTCCTAAGGAATTAGTGCTTTTTGTTTTTTGGTGAAAGTTTCACTCTATCAAATATCTAGGAGTGTGAAAGTTAAGAAATACTGTGAAACTTGAACAGTACATTCATTTAAACTTGCGGAAGAATTTACTCTTTTGGGTAAATATTTTATGCGCAAATTAGTGTTTATCACTAAGCAAATGGCAAGCTAAATGAGAAAGTACTAGAGATGGTGGGTGAGGACAGGGGTTTGTTGAGAGAAATCCTATGGAGGCAGGAAAAATGGATGAAACGCGTATTGAGCGGTAGTGGAATGTTGAAGAGGGTATTAGAGGGGAGAATGTTGGGCAAGCGAGGTAAAGGCAGGAACAGGATAAGCATGTTGGACGGGATGAAGGGAGGAAAGAAGTATTCAGAGATGAAGAGGGACCTGATATAGATTAGTTTGCTAGGTGGGGAGTCACAAAATGTTTATTTGAAAGTTGTGTCCATTCAAAAACCTACCTTAAACGGTAGATTACCTAATAATAATAAAAATGGCAAGTTAATGATTCAATAGACCACGAAAGTAGGGTGCTACACGAGTTCGGATTCGAAATTTAAAAAAAAAATATCGATTCAATACCTAGTCGGACCAATTACAAAAAATGGCTCCGAAAATTATTCAGTTTTAGTTTTAAATAATCTGGCCTGGCGTTTTAAGCTTTTCGAATACTGGTTTGTTGAAACACAGGAAGAGTATGCGGAATAGGTAAGATTTTAAACAAAGAATCACTCTTTAAACAGGCGGACATTGTTTGCGGAAGAAGTTAATACAAATTTGAATGGCAGAGGCGTTGTGAGGTAGCGGAATTCTGTAGCCGGGTATAGAGGTGACAGTCTGAGATAAGCATGGAAGAGGAAGAACAAGAATATTTATTTATACGCAACAAAAAACCATGAGAAATGAAGGAAGGAATATTGCATGAAGTTTGTTTTGGAAATATGGCCTCTGAAATACGTAATTATGCTATAGTTTCACAGGCAGTAGTTAAGATCACATAGCCAGCTTATCATAAATTATCCGAATGGATACTTTATGTTCTTCCATTTAAATAAATAAACGAATAGATAATAAATGCAAGCATATGTTTACACATAATTAAATAATTTATCTCAATCCTCTAACATGTTGAAAATATTTTGTTAGTGCCAGCTAATTTTTTGTCTGCATATGATGTTCATATTTTTATCTGTGTGCTTTTCAAGGGAAATAGTCAAGGAAAAAAGTTCTTATTCAGTTCCTTTTTTCAACGTCATTTCCCCCTCCATAATTATTCAAGCGTTCTCCCATAATGCATCCCCTCTTGTGGAACAAATCCGTTTGCAAAAAAGTAATTCATTGGAATGAGAAAAATATTTTGGTTGAAACGTTATTTTAAGTATTCTAATTTTTCCTTGAGATATTTATCTGCAAGCTTCGTTGGTACTTGGATCGTCTTTTACTCCCTACCCCTTCCTTCCCCCTTCTCCCCTGTCTCCTTTTTTAACCACCCCTCCTCACTTCCGATTCCCTACCATCCCCAATCTCCTACATTCATTTGTAAACACACCCCTTCTTTCTCTTCCGATATCCTGGCAACCCCTGCCCACTCCCATGCTACTACTTCTATCGTGGTTGCGGTTAAGCCGTAAACTTCTTCACCGCCGTAAACTTTCATGACCTCCGATGGCGGCTGCCGCAAATCCCGATGGAAGTTATGCTTGATTGCCAATTGGGAAGTCGCCGCTGCCGGACGGCCATTTTCGGAGCGGGGAGAAGGAGCGGGTGATTCGGGAATACAACCGAGGGCAGAGGATGACGTGGGGTCGTCGGAACGGGGACGATTGGGATTACGGCTATGATTGACCCTGTTGACTCTCGAGATTGGAAATACGACACTTGCGTGTGTTGCTTCTTATTCCTTATGTGTTTATATATGTTCAATTTCCTTGAGTTCATTCATGGCTCGACTGGTAAATTCAGAGGGGTACCTTGCCGAGAATATTTACGTATGACCACCCCGTCCACCCTTTTTTCCTCTTGCCCTGCGCGTTGTATTACATGACGAAAAATTTAATAGAGATTAGCCAATACCCAAACCCGCGGCATATATGCAGAGGATCTCCTCGAATCCATATTTCCAATGATCCTGTTTTTGTCCCTCAGGTGGACTCGAAAGGACGCCAAAAATGGTGTAAAGTATTCTTTTTCCAGGGTTCGTCGTTCCCTTTCTTCATTGAGACGGTGTAGGCAAAGAGGGAGGGGTAGGAGACCATCTGCAAACAAACCGTTGGGACAATAGGGCGCTAATTGGGGCAATCTTAATATTTCAGGCCCTCCACTCCCTATCGCCGCATTCTCTCCATTCATCTCATCCCTCTCGAACAACTCGGCCTAATTTTGCCCCCTATCTCCAACGTCCAAGCCCCTCCCTCCATTCCATCCCCCCAATCTAAATCTCTTCACCCCCCCAATTTTTTACAGTACATTTCTCACGCGCACACTAATCTGCTAGCTACAACGCAGCATGCACGGTCACACGCGAGGCATAAAACTCCCTTCCTTTAAGCCCCGCCTACTCAAGACACACCCATACGCACATATGCACGGTGAAGCCTTCCGGTCAGCCTCTTGTACGATTCCACGGCAATAATCCTGGGAAAGGAAGTGAACAACCAGCATTGTCGCTGTACCGCTCTCGTTGTGTTACTATTGTCATCCGGCTCCCGTATTTTCAAATCCTTAATCGCACCGAGCTCAAGTATGAATGTTTTCCTCACCAACCCTCCTCTCCGCTCCAAAGACACCTCTTCCTCCTCTTTTCTCTCCTATATCACCATCGCTCTTTGCTTTCCTGAATCTTTCCGGTCTAGTAACGAAACAACAAAATATATTTTCTGCTTTGCTATGGAGTTCCATCAAAAAACGTTCGCGTTGCATGATTTTTCGGACTATTCCGTTAAAAACTGGAGTTAAGTTTAAAAAGTCTACCGCTGCAATTATTCATCTCTTGAAGTTTCCCCTATATAATTTTCTATTTTTAAAGTAGTAGTAGTTTTAATGTCGACCGGCAACTGATGTATACTATATTGCGCCGTTGGGGATGGAGAGGAAAGAATGATGGGTGGAGAGAGCGAAAGGCGCCTAGGGGTCCGAAGTTTAACGTCCAATCCAACGAACGGCGTTTTCAGTCAAAGTGCCCTCCACCTCAAGTAGGGATCGGAATACCACTGAAAATATTTTTTGTCTCCAGGGTTTGAATTCGGGCAATCTCAGTGTGAAGCCTGTGTATTAGCCACCGAACCAACCCGATCCCATTTATTTTTCAAAATCGTGGAGTATGTTGAGTGTAATTTGATTAGAAATCGGAAAAAAATATTCATAGAACGCCACGGATATGACCATATTTAATTAAAAACAAGTATTGCTTCAAAACCAAGAGTGGCATAAGTATTTCCTACCTCCTTTTATTTATATTGCGTTTATTGGATCCATGGCTTATTTACCATTTTAATTAAATATTATTTTACTTTTCATATGTGATTTCTTTATTATGAATCATGTGTACATGTACATATTATATATATATATATATATACATATATATAATGTATGGATATATATATATATATATACATATATATATAATGTATGGATATATATATATAAATATATATATATATATATTCATTCAAACCAAAATAGGTATAAGGAAAGGGGATAGGAAAACACATAAAAGGCGAACACAGGACATGTGGGGAAGGCGGTTTTTGAGCAGATCACGAAAGTAAAAATATTTCCCTATCCGGGATAAATAAATATATATATATATATATATATATATATATATATATATATATATATATATATATATATATATATATATATATATATATATATATATATATAGCACGAGAACACATAAAAAGAACACTCACAATAATATCTTGATAATTTCGACGGACTCGAGCTCCGTCTTCTTCGGAAGATAAGATATGACTAAGCATGACTAAGATATGACTTATCTTCCGAAGAAGACGGAGCTCGAGTCCGTCGAAATTATCAAGATATTATTGTGAGTGTTCTTTTTATGTGTTCTCGTGCTGTGTGTTACTGTCTAAGTTTTTTATTCAACACTTCCGTGTTACTTCGAAGAAATCATCTATATATATATATATATATATATATATATATATATATATATATATATATATATATATATGTATATAAATTGGGGGTGTATATAATTGTATTAATGGGGTGAAACTAGAAAAAGTGGAATCCTGCATCTGCCTGGGCAGCGGCATAACATGGGACGGGAGAAGTTCGACCGACATCAAGCGAAGAATAGCACACGAGTTGTGTTCAAAAATCAACGGGAATTTTAGTTTTTCGGATAATAATATTTATTTATTCTTATGCATTGATGTTGTCACCTTCAAAGTAGTTTCCACTGGAGATTATGCACTTGTGCCAGCGCTTCTTCCAATCCCCGAAACACTTCTCAAACTCGATCTTTGAGAAAGCCTTTTGTTCTTTCAGCGATGCGCTTTTAATATCATCTACGGCTGTAAAACGACGACCCTTCAAGGCTCTCTTAATTTTTGGAAATAGAAAAAAGTCACATGGAGCCATATCTGGCGAAAATGGAGGCTGGGGCATCGTTACAGCATTGTTTTTGACCAAAAATTTACGAACAAGCAATGAAGTGTGAGCTGGTGCATTATCGTGGTGCAAAAGCCATTTTGGAACGAATTTTGCTGCCACGCGTTTCATACCTGAAAAATTGGAAAAAATGTCATGATATGATCAAATCGATATGCCAACGTCATCAGCGACCTCTCTAATTGTTATTCGGCGATCGTTCATAACCAATTCTTTCGCTTTTTTCACGTTTTCATCGATTGTTGATGAGCTGGGGCGTCCAGGGCGTCTTCAAGGTTTTCAGGGCTTCTTGGAAACGCTTATACCACTTGTTAACTCTTGATTTACTCTTAGAAGACTCACCATAGGCCTTTGTTAACATTTCACACACTTTGTTACACTTTATTCATTTTTTACGCAAAATTTGATACATTTCTTTTAACAAACGAAAATCGCCGATCTCATAATACACGTCTAACCTTAGGTGATGTCACAGTCAAAGTCCACAATGAAAACAGCTGAAGGTTTTATCATACTTTAAGGAAATGTACAGTAACATAATAAAAAAAAGTTTGACGATCGGACTCTCCAATCCCGCGAAATGAAAAAATTCCCGTTAATATTTGAATACACCTCGTGTGTGTGTGTGCGCGCGTGCGTGCGTGCGTGTGTGTGTCCATATAATATCCATATAATACATATTATGTATATATTCTCTGCAGCACCCTGATGAAGGTTCCTGGCACCACAGGATTATTAAAGTGAGTTGTGTTTGTGTTTTTGTTAATCTTTGTTTATATAAGTAAAAGCTAGTGTGCATCAAAAATAAGTAAACGCCAAAAATATACTATCCATACAATATGAATCTCATAAAGGATGGGTTCGCAAGTTATTTGGTCATTAAACTACGGTATATCTCTTAACCTGGCACCATGTTCAGCTTTTACTGCTTTATGGTCGTTAATTTCTTCAGTAGTTTTTGTATGTTAGATTTTTCTTGGGTATGATGGTTGCTAATAAATGAAAAAAACACCACATATAATGTTTCAGTTTTTTTTGGGTTAATTAACTTCTGTGTTGCTTCTGTAGTTCTAGTATTGAATTATCATTGTAGATGGAGGGAGTTCGTATAGTATTGTATGAGGGAGTTCGTATAGTAGGAAAGGTAGAGAATTGTTCAGTTGTGGAGAAAAGGAAAAAGCTATGCATGGGTGAACCATTTTTTCCATTTATGTCGATTGCAATATATTTGCATCAATTTATGAGCGGCGAAGAACTTTAGACAAGAGTTTTGTGGATTTAATGTGTCAAATAAATTGGCTGATTGTTCCAAAGTGACAGAGGGACATTTGGCTAAGAGGTTTGCCGTTGTTTCGTTGTTAATCGGCATGGCGAAAACGTTGTTGGAGAATATATTTGATACTTATTTGTAACATCGGCTTATATAATCATCGCTCCTTCTGCTGGCCGTTCTCCTCCGCAGCCTTTCCGCCTGCCCACAAACTCAACTTCCTCTACAACGTTCCCTTCAATGACTCACAAACGTCTCCATTATCACCTCCCTTACCCCGTCAGACAGTCATTAAGCCACAAGGCCCATCATTTCTGAGGTTTCCTATCCCGCTTTAGAAACAAACGTTTATAAATACGTTATATTATCTAACAAGTAAGATTATATATTGTAGAGGTTTGCATACGTATAAGTTTTCTAGAAACAAACATGTATAAATACAGTTTAATTAGTAAATGCATATGTATCCAAGTACTTACCTGCCAAAGGAAATGATATTGCCGCCTTTACGATTGCTAATGCTTGGATAAATCAAAGGAATCTTATCAAGTCAGTGCATGTGATATTTTCTTATAATTATAGTATTTTTATTAGACGTATAAGTGATACAGTAATATTAAGCAGCTGCAATTCAATTGGACAGAGAGTGAAAGCCAACATGGATTTAAATGTGTATATATTTACATATATGTTAGAGTAGTATTTCCCAGGATCCTACAGAATTAAAATATGTCTTAAGGAACTGTTTCCTAAATTACACAATAATCCCGCTACCCCATCTCTACTGCCCCAGTGCTCCCTTCTCATCTACAGACGACCCGCCAGTCTCAGAAACATTCTGAGATCCACCAACCCTTTGGCGCCGCCCCCCCTGATAAATTTCATCATCTTCCCCTACGTGCAACCGCCCCCGATGTAGCCAAATTTCTCTTTCAAAAATGTTACTATTGAGCTAACAAAATGTGAAATTGAGCTAACCATGAATTCCTGCTATTCCTAATTTCAAGAGTAGATATTGAAGGATTGTTATTTATTCCCGTTATTCTTCTCCGAATAAATTTTCTCAATATCTCTTCCAACTCGCACTCGAGTATTCCTGATTCTAAATTCTCTTTATCCATATCATTAATTTTTTCTCTGTTAAAACTACTAGGCCTATTTTATTCACCTTAGAGTTCCTCCACACATTCTTTTCATTTTCTCAGCATCTCTTCTTCTTCTTGATTGTTATCTTTCCCGTTGTATCTCTAATATTTGTAGACCATATGGAATTTCTTATGCCCTGAAATTCTTTTACCTAACTCTAGATTATCCACATCGCCCTGAATCTACAAACGCTACTAATCCACGCACTGTGTGTCCAACATGTATTTTTGCCCACTACATTTCCTCCGTAATCCATGGATTAATACTGTTTCTATTCCAATTTCACTCCCATCGTTTTCTGTGTTCCTTGTTTAAGATATTCCCATATTTTTTCACCTCCTGAACCCGTACCCTCGTCTTCGCAGTATTTTATAAACTGCCTCTATGTACTCCTTCCTTTGGGTATCAAGTTATCAACGATAACTTTAACCCTTACTATTCCCCGATTGTTTTGCCCGGTAGCGGGGGAGGTAAGTCGTCTGCGTTCGTCATCATAGGAATTCCTTGTGGATGGATATCAGCAGAAAAGAGGAAAGAGAGGAAGGATGTCACCAAGAAAAGAGGGACTTGGAACATGAGGACGAGCTGAGGAAAGGAAAAATGGAAATATTAGGTGAAAGACGGAGAGGTCCCCGTAGGAAAGTCAAGTTGGAAAGAGTCATAGGGGCGAATGTTATAAAGCGTGATACACGTCAATGACGGAATGTTGTTGGGCAGGAGCGGACTCGGTGAACCCAGTTGCAATTGTCGTGTACATGCTGACACGTGGGCATAGGGAGGAAGAAGTAGATGGTGTTTATGAATAGTTAGACAAAACGATTGCTAATGTCATCGGATGAAAACAACTGATAATGATGTGGGACTGGAATACAGTGTTAGGTGAAGCAATCAGCAGAAGTGAGTAACGAATTAAATTAAAACTGTATTTTTTCAGAATAAAATATTGAAAAGAATTATGTACGTTTTATTTATTCTAAAAAAAATGTTTGCTCTAAAGTTGATATCAAATTACACTGACTTTCCGCCCTCCTGCCTAAAGGTCGGTCTTCTAGGGAGTATTCCGTTTTGCAGGAAATTATTGATCCGAAAATTACGCAACGGAATATGTGTTACGGTATGGTATGGCACAATAAATCAAATGTACATTAATAATTCTTATTTTCTGTACCAATTGCTGACCATTTTCATTCATATTCTCTTCCTTACTTATACTGTGAGAAAGTTAGGATTTCAAAGTATCATATTTTATCCTATTTTTATTTGGTCACTGATCATCCTAAGTACGGGAAACTTAAATTTTGGAACTAAACAGCATACAACTTGGGGAAAGAATGGAAAAAAATAAGGGGTTTCCAAAAAATACTATCCATGAAAATAAGGAAAATAATTATTGCTGTGAATACATGAAGAATCTTTTTGGAACTAGTAAATTTAAGATAAATTGGAATTATGTCGGAAAGGATTCGTGTTTCAGGATTTCATGATTAATAGGTGTTTAATTAATTCATGATGTATTTCCTGGGAGGCGATATGCAAATTACTCTTTGTTGTTCACTGCGAAAGATAAATACTTGCTACCTCTACATAAAATTTTACTGTGTGTAATAACTTATCATCACTTTTATGAGATTCTCCATATGATACATGCATTGCTATGCCACTAATATATATCTCACGTGGAGTATTGTTAACTGTAATCGTATTTTTAAATATTATTTTAATAAACTTGCTGAAAACATTGCAGAAGCAGCACAGCACTTGGGACAAAATTAGAAGTGATAAGGTTTCATTAACCATATGAATCTGTAGTTTGGAGTATGTAAACGGCTACGCTTTATGCATGTGCGTCAGACACAAAACGTTATTTTCCTTAGGCATCACATGAATATGAAATCACAGTAAGACAGCGTTGATAACAGCAGGGTAAGTTGAAAAAATAGGACAAGGAGTTTAGTTATCGGACTGGCTTATCACCGATAGGACCCGGGTTCATATCCTGGAGACGACAGTGGTATCCCGATCCCTACTTGAGGTACTTTGTGGAGAGCACTTAAAGTGAATACACCGAACCCCTCGCCGCCTATCGTCAATAACAGTAGGCTAATGCCGACGCCGGGTTTCTCTCCACCCTTCTACCATTCCCATTCACCTCTAATTGCGCAAATGACCTTAGCTGTCGCCCCACCTCTGAAACTACTACCTCTACGATTTGTAAATTACGAAACTCCTTTATCCCCTCAGCCAACTCCCTATTGCCGAGAGGCAGATTTCTTGGTGGAACGTAGAGGTTAGTTCAAGGGAATAGAGTGATGGTGATTAGTGCTTCGCGGTCTAATGCGGGAGGAAAGCCTCACTGAGCTCTCAAGGTCTTGCCCTACCTACTTGACCTCGGCACTTTCCGTTCGGAAGCAGCGCAGATGTCCTTACAGGGGGATATTTCGTAGTCGGCCGACGGGCGTCGTCTCCCGAACGCCACCCAGCCGGAATCCGCCTCTCAATGGCTGGGAGGCTCAGTCGCCGAAGGGCCGCGCGACCGTTAGCGGGCCCACGGCCGAGCAATCTTGCCTGAAAGTAATTCCGTGACTTGGCCCTGTGCTCCGCCGGTTTTTCCTGGGATAGTGCAGACGAGGGCTCCGTGAACTGACCATCTCCCTCTTCACGCTGCCCAAGGGGGTGGTAAACTTTGGAATCGCAAATGCACCCTAGGACAACTCGTGGGATTCTTTAGGTAAGTCATTTTCATTATCATATTTACGTGTCATGGCACTGATGAAGGGTTGCCGTTGTATGAGTTTGACACACCTACAGGCATAGCTCCACTTTAGATATGTTCTCTAGTCTAGAAACGAATTTTCGGTTCGATTGCTAAGATGGTAATGGTCATGAGTACAGTTTAATGTTGCTAGTAATATATGCCACTCTTCAATACAGTGACAAGTTGCTGATAATTTTTTCAGTTTGCTTTCAATCATATGCATTAAAACTGTGCAATCCTTATCTTTTTTTTAAATTCGAACTCCCTCGACAAAACTTAGGAATTATTCACATTTGGCGTAGGGAAAAAATTAAAAAATATAAAATATATTTCAGCACAATATTTCGCACTACGGAATTGACTTAATTTTTTGATGTAATTACAAATGTTCTTAATATATAAATCTTACGTTTGCATATTTTATTCGGGGAAAACATTCGTGCTCATTTTTATATAGTATCTAATACAACTCCTCCAGAGGTTTATTAAATTATACATAAATATTAAAGGTCATCTACCTTTTAAAGTACGTTATTAGATGGTAAAACTAGCAAATAAATATTTAGCCTATCCTAAAAAAACAACTCGGCATTCTAATCAATTCCCTCTTAATTTCCTTCCTCCCTTCATTCAGTCAAACACCCCTATTTTATGTCTGCCCCTTCCTCGTTTTCCCGGCATTCACTCCTCTATAACAGTCTTCAACAGCACATTGCCAATCAATATGTTTTCCATTAATTGTTTCTGTATCTGTATAGTTGCACCCAGCATTCCAATTTCAAAAGCCTCCAATTAACATACGCCTATCAAACTGCTTAAATTGACCATGTTTCCGCGCCGTATTTAACTACACTCCATATCAAAGTTAAAGTGAGCCTTTTCTTTGCATCCTGCTTAATGTCCCAGTCAACAATACCCTCCTTCTAGTGAAAGGCTCTTTGCTTAGTAAAATTCTTCTCCTTACGTCCCTACTACTTTGGCCATTTGAGCCCACAGCACATTCAATATGCGTAAACTGTTCCACCTACTACCTTTTTTGCTCTCTTTTTAGCTTTTCTTAACCTAAGTCTTTCTCTTTCTAGAATCCCACCTAATATTTTATTATTTAAATTTATTTACCACACCTATCTATTGCACTGAATATTCAATTTTCTCAGCAATGCTTCCAACCCCTTGGCTGACTGACACAATAGAGCTTCGTCATCAACAATCCTAAGAGAATTTATGAATTCCAAGCCGACTTTCATTCCTACCTCCAGTTCTTCCCCTGCCTCTTCAATCATTTCCTCCACATATACGTTGAACAGCATCGGTGTTAATCTGCAAAAGAAAATGTTTTTCATTTGCATCTTTCGTGAGAATACTATTGTATTTCTGAATTAGTTTGACACCTCTTTCTGCGACATCATTCACAACTGTCTTCTCCAGTTTTTTTTAATGCACTTTTGTAAACAGCATCATTTTTTCATGTTGATGGGTCTTTCTCGAGGAAATCGGTGATGATGGAGATTCTTTTCTGAAAGAAAGTTTTTTTCACAAGAGTTACAAAAGGCGAAAACTCGTTGTTTGTAAAGGTAGAAAAAACATTTTGGTGCGCAATGTACCTCTTCAGTTGATATATTTTTCTTCCTCAGCTTTACCTCTATCTGCTTCTCGCACAACTTGAGTCATATTTTTTAAAACTGTGATTGGAACATTGTCATCAAATAAGGATAAAGCCACTGTTACGGGAGCGAAGTACCAGAGATTGTTTGAAAATATTTTAAGAGCGGCCTTATTGATTTCTGGATCATTATCCTAATAATTTAACAATTGACGCATGACTAAGAAATAATGTTAAGGTGCTTTTATTGCTTCTGATGATAGAAACCAGGCTCGAACTCGAGCAAGAAAAATGCATAATATTCAAACAATTTAAATTTACCTTGAAAAAGGTGAATAATGAGCAATTAAATTGCCTTGGTCATCCACCTAGCATGACTCACACCTCCTGGTTTACAAAACGATGTCCTGCCCTTCGGAATACCACCAAGATAGATCATACGAGGCGTTCATAAAGAAGGACCCGTTTGGTCACAGGAAAAAATATACTCATATGAAACACATTTATTGGCACTTTTAGTTAGCTACAAACCTACTTCACTTATCTACTTAATCGCCGTTCACTTCTAAGCATTTTTCGTACCGCTGCACCAGCTTCTTTAACCCATCTGCATAGAAACTCGCCGCCTGAGGGTACGACAACGCCATTCTTGAGTTTCTCTTCGGTTTCGAAACGTTGTTCACCGAACCACTGCTTCAAGTGCAAGAAGAGGAAGTAGTCGCTGGGTGTAAGGTCAGGACTGTACGGTGGGTGGTTTAAAGAGTTCCCAACGACCCAAAAACTCTCGTCCACTGGACATTCTTTGCTCTTTGTGGTGGTTGGTGAGCATTTTCGGTACCCACCTTGCACGCAATGTGTGGTATCCGAGGTTTTCCGTAACAATATTGTAGACAGTAGTGCGTCCAAGTTGAGGAAATTGTTCAGCCAGGCCAATAATTGTCAATCGACGATCACATCGCAGTTTTTGTTCCACTTGCGAAACAATTTCATCGGTCAGAGTACTGGACCCACCACTTCGCTCTTCGTCATGGACATTTGTTCGTCCATTTTTAAAATCACAGCACCATTGTCTAACCTTTCCTTCACTCATAACTCTAGGTTTATAAACTAGGCATAATTCCCGATGAATTTCAGCAGCCGACAATCCTTTTGCATACAAGAATCGAGTATGACAGAACGCACTTCACAGCTGGCGGGATCAACGATTGTCGCGGACAATGTTGTTTGTATGCACGGACAAGCAAACGACTTTTAAAACAAAACAAATGCTGCTATAGCTTCTCAATGAATCAGTAGATGGCGCTGCAGGAGTAAAAATGTGTTCTGAGGCGCCAATATTTAAATATAAGCAAACGGTACTTACTTTAAGAATACACCTCGTAGTTAACTCCAACAATTCTCGGTAATCATCTCGCGGTTGTTTCTGCTCATAAATATGGTTTAGAAGAAATCCATGAATGGTAGAACGGACATCATCAGCCATTCGTTGCTACCGGCTCTGTAAATCTATTGAAAAGCAATATCTGGACCAGAAGTTGCAAACATCACTTAGTTGACACAGTTCCTTAAAACTAACTCAAAAAGTTGATGACGGGAAGGAAGGTACAACAGAATACGATTGCAAACTTTTTCTAGATTTGTGCAGGCAGCATTTATTTTACCAATGTTGATTGCTGTCGTATCACAGCTAAGTGCCTGAATTTTATCGATTTTACTCCACAGCTTGGTAAACAGCCATCTCCTGAAGATTTTAGGATTTCAGGGACTACCAACAGTTGCTCCTTGCCTTTAAAAGTTACTATTTTTGCCAGTCCATCACTCTTTTAATCACTTGCGAGTGCTAGAAGTAACTTTCCATCACAGTGTAACACTCTTGGCAGTCTTTTTGTTTGAATTTTTCTTGAATTTCTGTGTGTCTCGATTGGCTATTTTTTTTAAAGGCGTTGAAATGAATTTCGATTTATTACCAGGTTTTTAGTATCACGCCCAAAAGCGTCTACAGCAGCCATGAATATATGATTCCCATTTCATTGATTTTGCAACTAACAAAAATCTCAGAGAAACGCGCAGTAAACAACTGCAATATACCTCGAGTTTCAACTGTAGCTGATGTAGTTTTTGCTGTTATTTACTTATCGATGGCAGAAGAACTTTCACTGTCATCATCACCATCACTGCTTTCGCAGTAAATGGATATAGAATCATCAGTTTTTGATATCTGAAAATGTCGTTTCATTCATCAGTTATTTTTTTCCTGCCAGCTTCCATTGCAGTGTCCTTTAGTGCTCTATCTTCCTTGTGTTTTGGTTTTCGATCTACACCAACCACGGAGCCCGGTCGTCCTTTTTGGCACAAGTATTAAGAAATCTCTTCAATTTTAATTTGTCCAAAAGCATCGGAATAACCTGTGTCCAACAAATCGGCCAGAGTTGCCACTTTCTTTTTCTTTATGTACTGAAGTATTTGATGCCATTTTACCAGTCTAGGAAGAACACATCATAAAAGTCACCTTATACCAGCAGGACAAACAGTTCTGAAACGATAATTACAAAGTCAACTATCATACTTGGTTTAAAAGAAGTAAAAGTAGAGCACAAAAATAAGAGTATACATTTATCTTTAATGATAAACCACATAACATAATTCATACGGGTTCTATTTGGTGACTTTTTTATTAACTTAGTAATAGAAAATCATATGCTATGGGAAAAAATTGAGTTTTTACTGCGAATCGCATGAATTTCCTTTAGCAATTGTTTATTAAAAACTGACGAAAGAACAAGTGGTAAAGGAAATCTTCCAGAAAATAAAATAACTAAAAAAATTTATGAAAATATGACCTTCTAAGCGAAAATTGCAAAATTGCATGATCGATGAGGGTCACCTCGCAGTTATTCGATTGAGGTAAATTTTTGCACATATCCTTTTTTATCGATTTAAACAAGATAGGTGGGTGGAAACTTGAATTAAATTAAAAATAAGAGCAACCCTAATATATATATATACACAAATATAAATATTATTATTATTATGTAATCTACCGGTTAAAGTAGGTTTTCGGATGGATACAAAAAACAAATAAATATTTTGTGACTCCTAAGAAAAACTACTCTACATCAGGTCCCTATTCATCTGTGTACTTCTTTCCTCCCTTCATCCCGTCCAACATCCCTATCCTGTTCCTGCCCTTTCCTCGTTTGCCCAAAATCCTCCCCTCATTACCTTCTTCAACATTCCGCTACCGCTCAATACGCCTTTCATCCATTTTTCCTGCCTCCATAGGATTTCTCTCAACAAACCCCTCTCCTCCCCCACCATTTCTAGTACTTCCTCATTTGTTTTCCTTTCGGTCCATTTCACCTTCTCCATTCTTCTCCACACCCACATTTCAAAAGCCTCCAATCTACGTCTACCCTACTTCTTCAGCGACCACGTTTTTGCGCCGTACATGCCTGTAGCTACGCTACATATCAGAGTTTTTAAGAGTCTTGTCTTAACCTCCGTACACAACGTCCGTGCCATCAACTCCCTCCTCCTTGAGAAAGCCTCCTTGCCTAGCGCAATTCTACTCCGTAATTCCCTACCACTTTGACCGTATTGGTCCAAAACTTTTCCGAGATATGCGAACTGTTCTACCAGCTCTATTTTTTCCCTACCTATTTTTTGTTTAGCTTAGCCTTTTTCTTTCTGGAAAATCGCATGATATTTGTTTTATTAATATTAATTCTCATCCCATATCTATCGCACTGAACCTCCAATTCCCTCAGCAGTGCTTGCAATCCCTTGGCTGACCGGGCAACAACTAATGCTTGGTCATCAGCAAACCTAACCTATTTTACGAATTCCCCTCCGACTTTCATTCCTACCTCCAGTTCTTCCAATGCCTCTTTAATCATTTCCTCCAGAAATAAGTTGAAGAGCACCGGTGACAATGGGCAACCCTGCCTTATCCCTCTTCCTAGCACGGCCCATCCGGACTTTCCGTTCCCCACTCGCACCTGAGCAGTGTGAGACATGTACAGGTTGCGGATCAGTGTCCTGTCCCTCCAATCCATTCCTTTTTTCTGCAATACACGCATAATTTTTCCCAATTCATTCTACAAAACGCTTTTTCGAATTCTACAAAACTTTCAAATACGGCCTGATGGCATTCTATAATCCTCTCTATTAGTCATCCCATTACTGCAATGACATCACGCGTACCTCTTCCCTTCCTAATCCCAAACTGATCATCCCCTAAGTAATCATTTGCCTCACTCTCTATCCTTTTATTGATGATCCTGAGAATTACTTTAGCTGCGCGGGATATCAAACTTATTTTTGTGTAATCCTCACATGATAGAGCCTTGGCCATTTTTGGAATAGGAACTAACAATGATCTCACAAAATCTTCCGGCTAGATACCTTCCTCATAGATACTACGAATCATCCATATAGAGTCTTCTTCCCACATTTCCTTAACATTTCAACAGTTCCACAGGAATGTTGTCCACCCCCATGGCCTTATTTGCTTTCATCTCCTTTAATGCCCTTTCTATTTCATCGTCGAGTATGCCTGGACCGAAGCTATCTTTTTCTACGTCATGTTTCTTTTCTATGTTTAACCTTGTCGGCCTATTCCTTCCATCTCTCTTGGATTTTTTCTTGTTCAACTATTATCTTACCCCACTTAGCTAACTTAAGAGTTAGCACAGAGCTTGCCTTCTTACGTCACGATAATAACTTAACCTTGTTGTAAAGCCAATCAATTTCACCCTTCCTCTGTATACTTTCCATATCCTAGCATTGCGTTGTCCACCATTCTTCCTTTGCTTTATTTGTGGGACTTCTCAATTTATTGTTTAACTCTTTGTACTTCATTCAGCCTAACTCTGTGCTTACATTTTTCCATTTTTCTCTAATCCATCTTTGCAATGATCTCATCCGTTACCCATGGTTTCCTTATCCTTTTCCCGTTAACGGTTCCTATAGTGTCTTTTGAGGCTTTCGAAATCACTGTCGTGATACATTCCTATTTTTCTTCGATAGTACTCAGCTCTTTACCGTCATCCATCATTTTCTCTACAGCCTTCTGATACTCCTTCCTCGTTAATCCATTTATGTTTCTACATTCCATTTCTTATCCCGCCGCCCTTGCCTTATCATTTTGAAACGGAGGTTACACTTCATAAAACTAAATTATAGTCTGAATCCGAATCCGCTCCTGGGAAACTTCGAATTTATCACACTGTTCCTAAACCTGTGCTTAACCATAATATAATCTAACTGATATCTTTCTGAGTCACCTGGCATTTTCCATGTATACCTACGCCTTTTGTGATGTCTAAACCATGTGTTGGTGATGACTAACCCCTGTCTCCTGTAGAATTCAATCGCTTTCTCCCCGCGTTCATTCCTCGTACCTAACACGTAGTCCCTTACCTCGCCACCCTCTCTTTCTTCGCCTACCGTCGCATTCCAATCCCCCATCACTATCAAATGTTTCCCTGCAGGAACACGCGCGATTATATCCTCTAACTCATCGTACATCCTATTCTTCCTCCTTGTGGTTGCTCGGTGGCATGTATACCTGAACAATGACCAAGTTCGTCGGCTCTGCTTTAATCTCTACGAGTAAAGTTCTATCTGTTGCTTGCTCTATGTTGACTACGCTTCTTCCTACCCCTTTATTTATATTACGGCAACCCCTTGTTGGCTCTCGCCCCCCCGCTGTATATTAATTTATAATTTTCACGCCAGTAATCCCCGCTATCCTTCCATCTCACCTAGCATAGACCTAAAACATCTTGGTTACCTCTTTCCATCTCCCGTTTAATATTTTCTAATTTGCCTGTCCTGAATATTGTCCTGACGTTCCATGTTCCTAGTCTAACTACTTTCGTCTTCTTCTGCATTTTCTTTTTTTCTGCTGTTATTTCTCCCTATACATACATATATACATATCATATACACATACATGTCTGTATATACATACATCCACGAGTAAATATATACAATAGTAATTTTACAAACGTTTACATCATTTGAAAAACAATTTCGGCGCAATCAACATAAAGATCTCAATAAAATAGAGTTTATTCAAGTGTTTCATTTTAACTACGAAACTCAGAAACACTGATCTAAATTTTTTTCTTTATAAATTATCGTCAAAATACATTCTTTTAATCAAATTTATTGATACAGGTATTGCCCACATGTCTTAAAATATATTTCCTTCAATATTCGGGAAAAAATATTAATTAAAATAATTTTTATTATTACAAAATATCATAAACTATGACTATCATAAAAATGTAATATATTCTTCCATAATCAATAAGTTTAAATTGACCAGGTACGAAGGCAACCGTTCCCACTAAGGCAGTATTACTTATTAATCAACGAGTGATCAAAAGATTATGAGGCAGGTGTTTCTAAAGGTCCCCGGGAATCCAAAGTCCCCGCAACACGTTTCCTTCAAGTCGTGAAAATCCTAGCGCTCGCTCCCTCGCTCGCCGATTGAAGGATCTCCCCTCGTGGGAAAGGACATTGAAATAAAAAGACGACGGCGGCCACACGTTTCGCATTTGTTTCCAAAACTCGGGTGTTTCCGGACCTCCTCCAGTCACCTTGTCACCCGAGAGTATCGAAATCGCCAAACCGTCGGCTTATTAAATTCCCAGCGCCGCTGCTCCGGCCTCTCGTCGAGCGGGGGCGAGGCCACATCACCCCCCTTCGCCTCTCCCCAACTCCACGCTACTCCAGGTAGAGGGGGGCCCGTGGTAATGGTGGTGGTGGCGAAGGTGGTGTGTGTGTGTGTCGGTGTGTGTGCTGGTAGTGGAGAGGGTAGTGGTAGCAGCAGACTTATGGCTTTACACCGTGGCAAACTTTTTTCTTCTCAGGGATCCCTCCCGGTTCCGTTTTATTTGTCCAGGGACCGAGGAGACTGTGTGTGTTGGCGTACCCACTGCGCCGCTATAGCCCATATATCAACCCAAAACTTTTCCATTGGTTCAATTCCTCGCCGGTCCCCTCCCCAGCGGCCTCTCTCCCGGGGCACACACACTTTTCCTTCACCCTCTTTCCTTCGCCGCCGCCCCTACGAATGGACCCCCGTGTCTCAACACGGCAGCCCCAGGTAGACGGGGCCGTCTCCGCACCCCGCCCGCCCGCTCACGCCTCCGCTGACCACCCTGTCCGGCACCCCCTCCCGTCTTCCCTCGAGAAAGAAAACCCTTTTCCCACCCCCCGTCGGGATAGGGACTTGGGCACCCAAGTTTGCTGGTGGGGGAGTAAAGAGGACTTCGTGCCGCGAAAACATTCTCGGAAATCCCTTCGGGAGGGGAGATTTATACAAGCGGGGTGTAGCACCTTTCCCGTTGTGTCCCCTTTTATATCCTCCCATTTTCTCTTCCTCCCCCCTCTCTCTCTCTCTTTCTCTAATTCTATACCCAGACCCCTCACCTTCTCACCATTCCCACCTCTCCTCCTCATTTCTCAGCCTGTTTCTCACCAGGGTGCCAGGGTCTCTCCAACCCCTCCTCCCTCACGTTTCCCACACCCATCCCAGGCCCGTTTCCTGAGGGATTATGGCCTGAGATGGTGTTTTTCGGTAGGGAGAAAGGGGAGTGCATTCAGGGCGGGGAATGGCGAAGGAAGGCGACAAAAGAGAGACGTTGATTAGTAAATGGTGATTCATAGTTTTACGGAGTTTCCCTGCAACGATATATCATTTATCCCGCAAAGCCTTGTAAGGGGGCGTGGTTTTTCTTTTTACCTTAGTTTGCCTTTAGCTGCTCTGACTTATGAGTACATATAAAATCATTCCATTTTCGGAGACATTTATGGATCGTTTAGAATTAAAATTTAATATTCAATCTATGATATGGGCGTCTCGGTGATTGTATATGCACAAAGGATATTATTTTAATTGCCTTTTAATCAAATACTAGGGAAATGAGTTTATCGGTGGAGAAGGTAAACGATTGACGGTTTAATTTAAATATTTCAAATCTACAAAACTTTTTAGTTGTAATTAACCTTAAAAATAAGTAAAGACCTTTGATGAATAAAAAATATAAAAATTTAGTTATATATACATAATTATATTTTTTACACATAAGTAGTAGGGACGCAAGGAGAAGAGTTGCGCTAGGTAAGGAGGCTTTCTCAAGGAGGAGGGAGTTGATGACGGGGACGTTGACTAGGGAGGTTAAGAAAAGACCACGCCGTAGCTATGTACGGCGCGGAAACGTGGTCGCTAAAGCAGGAGGATAGACGTAGATTGGAGGCTTTTGAAATGTGGGTGTGGAGAAGAATGGAGAAGGTGAAATGGACCGAAAGGAAAACAAATGAGGAAGTACTGGAGATGGTGGGTGAGGAGAGGGGTTTGTTGAGAGAAATCCTATGGGGGCAGGAAAAATGGATGAAAGGTGTATTGAGCGGTAGTGGAATGTTGAAGAAGGTAATAGAGGGGAGAATGTTGGGCAAGCGAGGATAGGGAGGAATAGGATAGGGATGTTGGACGGGTTGATGGGAGGAAAGAAGTACACAGAGATGAAGAGGGACCTGATGTAGATTAGGTTGCTGGATTGGGTTTTGTTTGGAGTTACAAAATGTTTATCTGATAGTTGTGTCCATCCAAAAACCTTCCTTAACCGGTAGATTACCTAATAATATATAAATATATATATATATATTAATCTGACCTGAAGAAGGCCTCGGAGTAGGCCGAAAGCTCAAATCATCTACAGTGTGAGTGTCCTTTTACGTGTTATCTGTTTTATTCTGTGTTATATATATATATACATAAAATTTAATAAATGATTAAAAATAAAATATAATTAATTCACTATGAAGAAACAATTCGAGTATTTTATATCCGTTTGAAATCAAATTGTTTCTCCTTAAGTTTCCCAAGCATATTTAGTCCATTTTGCAATCACTTTTAAGGAATTACACCAAATTTTGGGCAGATTTTTATCAATGAAATTTGCGTCCAATAAATTGAATTGCTTAGCCTGACTGACTACTAACTGAATTATTCAGAAGCATGTAATTTTAGGTTGTACTTTGGAAAAAATGACACGATTACATAGATTTTCAACTCGTTGAACTGCTATGGAATTATTAAGATCGCATTGTTCTTTGTGAGCCTAAAGATGATACGCATAGAATGGGCAATAAATACCAAAATTAAAAGAAAGACAGCAATGAAATACCAGAAAACTGACACGTTCTATTCTGTATTCTGTATATCAACAACGATGGACAGTTTTTTCCTTTCTTTCTCACACTCCTGTCTTGATTTTAAAGCTTTCCTTTACATTTATACCTTGTTTTACTAAAGATGTAAAATGGAGTAACTAAATAGTACATTAGATTTTCTAACGTACTATTACGAATGTTTGGTGAAAGCATAACGTTAATTAAATTCATTAATATGAATTAATAAAGAACTAAACATTTTTCAATGAGTAAATCATGCGAACTCAGCAAAAATAACTCTTTCATAGAATATCTAAAAAGTGGAATGTAGACATATACTCAACTGCTTAACGCATTGTCGAATTCACTATGCAAATTTGTATGGAAGAATCAGCTAAGTCATTTTAGGCACAACATATCTAAAAAAAGAATTAGCTGTGATACCTCATTTTCGGAAACATATTTCAATGAAGAATTATCGTGAGGTTTTAAAAAACGCATCCTGTCAATTATCAGCAATGGTTTCAGCTCTACTTTCTGATAATTTACTCGCTGTGCATGGACATTTTCTGTACACTCAGGGTCTGTCTAAAAAAGAAAGTAGAACAATTCTTCCTAGCGAAGCGGACAGCTGAAGTAGGAGGAAGATTTGTGGCAGGAAAAATTGTGAAACTTCTTGGGAAAGCAACAGGACCCGCGTCAGTTGTTAGAGGGCCGCTATAGTCTGCGGATCTCTGCAAAACTGAATCCCTGATCGAGGGTCGTGTCACAAAGTCACGATACCACTTACCATGGAGAAATGATAAAATTTTTAGCTGAACACGGGAAATCGGTTTCGGAGACCATTACAATTCTTAAGGATTCTTATGGAGATATGTCCCAGGTGATGGATTTCTGCTTCATCACAGGATCTTCTGGGAGGGTAACGAGAAGGTTGACCATGAGGAATGCCCTGGATGTCCATCAACAACACAGTATGATGAAAATATGCAAAAAGTTAGACACATGCGCAATTATGATTGACCCCCTAGTGTCAGGATGTTAGCAGAAGAATGCAATAGCCACAAAACCACAGCGCATTGCATTCTTGCAGATTTAGCCATGAGAAAAGGGTGCCAAGATGGTCCCCTAGGTACTGTCAAAAGACTGCTTGTGTAACAGTCTTACCTTGGATCTATTGGACCCTTGTGAAAGTGACCCATTTTTTTTAGAATAGCTGGTTACTGATAACGAGACATGTGCCTTTTAGTACGACCCAAGTTCAACCCCAATGAATGCCATTTTGGACCACTGGAATACTATGTCAAAGATGCCACAACGAGGTACCTGAACGAGTGCCCTCTTAATGCCTTACAGGAAACGTGGCAAAGGCAGTGACATCGATGTGTTGATACACAAGGGTGCCGTTTTGAAGAGTTTTAGTAATTTGTACTTGGATCTGCAATAAATTTTTCCTCCGATTTGTTCTAGTCATTTTGAGGGACAGGCCCTGAATAGTATGTATCAAGTGCAACTTTTTACCGAATATGAAACAAGATTACATATTTTTTATAGGTAATGGAAGATAAGCTAGGATACGAATGGTGAGTTATGATAGAGGAAGATCCGAAAAAAACACAGCAACTGCTATTTAAATCTCATATATTTGTCTTCACAATGTAGACGCCTTTTCTGTTAGTTAGAGAAAAAGGTCAGAGAAAAATTAATATACTGAAGTTCCCGTCATAGCGGCGATAAATTCCTTCCTAATATAATTTTCTTCAAGCCTCACAAAATTTGACTTACTTTATTTTTTCTGGTCTATAGAAGACTTTTCTCTTGTTAGAGTTTTATGACATCATGCGGTAAGGAGCCAGAAGAAAAATTGTATATTCCACTAGTAATCATGTCCTCGTACGTAACTCTCAACGGCTTCATTCACCAACCCTCGGCCAACGCTCCATTCGGATGCTGCAATCTGGAAACTTCTGGCCATAAACTTTTGATCGGATTCGTTATGATTTATTGTAATAGAATTACATTATAAATTTGTCATTTTAGAAGATATATTGAATCTGAATATTCGACTATTATAAAAAACATAACGCACAATCTACAGGTTTAGCTGAAAAGAATAAAAAACGAATTACGAAGTAATTTATGTGTGTGTGTAATATTCTGGGGAAGCATTTAATGTTAGAACGGAATATAATGAGGATAATTAATATAAATAGCAATACCAACGATAAAAATACACCCACCCACTCCCAAGCAGGCGTATTCATTCATAAAAAAACTTATTTTAACTTCCACACATGAAAACACTACATGGATCTAATATGCACAAGCACATGTATTTACGGATGCACTAGATATCTGCCCAGCGTTTATTTTGGCTCCCGCTTGGAACAGCATTGACTTCCATTTGGTTACTTTTATGATTCCTGAGTGTCAGAGGAAATGACGAATATTTGTATCTATCTCTACAGCAGTCTAGCTTCCCTATCTTATTTCTGTGGAATAACCTACCCAAATACGAACACTAACCTAGCTAAATATGGTGGGGCCGTAATAATTTCCTTTGTGTCATTGTTAAACTCGTTTGCACTGAACAATAATGAAGTCTAAGCCTGGCTTGTTTTTTTCGGTTTCCAGTCTAATTCCTCTAAAAGGCCTGTCACACTCGTCTTCTTATTGTAACAATATTTGATGAATCGGACGGATTTTCACCGAACTTAACGTTATTCTTTTATCAACCCTTTCTCCCAAGGATCTCAATTACTCGCGATTCTTTATTCCAAATGTGTCCTAAATAAAGCGAAGTTAAACCTCTCTTCAACTTTTGCATTACAAATTCCCCACGATCCGTTTATTGAAACTGAGTTTCTTTAAGGTAGATCCACATATTCTCGTGTAATGTACACCCTATTAAAGGCATGGTGTTGGGACTACCCTGTTTATCACTTCTTAGCCTCCAAAATTTCAAAATTGGGTACTTTATTATGTTTAGTTCCAATCCCTTTTCCTTGAACCAAACCGTTATGTTTATCATGAGGGAGTTTATCGAAGATATTTTAAAACCCAAAAATATCGCCTCCACTTGTATGTTCTCGTGTAATCAGAGAGTTTTAATTGTTTATGGGAAGACTGTGATAAAGGGAAGCACTTTAGGCAAACGAGGAAGCGGCAGGAACAGGATAGGGATGCTGGAGGGGATGAAGCGAGACACACCGTCTATAGAATAGAATTGATGAACATTTTGCTGCAGTGTCTTGCAGGGCCTTGGATTGTATTTATTGGGCGAGGGTGAGAAATTTAGGGGAGTACAGCATGTGTTCATCCAAAAACCTTGAAAAGGTAAACACGAAATTTTAATAGTGTCAACCAGTGATCGTTGAAATCGCTTAAATTACAGTTATTTTAACAAACGCCAATTATTATTGCACTTAATGTTATAATACGATGGAGATTTTTAGTAGCTATATTCTGATCAATTTAATTTTTTATCAAGAGTATAGTAGTTTTCCTTTGCGATATTTGTTTTAAAGTCTTTTCTTAGAATTAAGAAGTTTTCAATTTATATTTCATTTCAATGCTTGTTGCTTGGAAATTGGAATATTTTCTATTTCTATGACTGCACTTTAAAACATTATTCTGAATCTATGATTTATTTAATGGGCGATAATGAAGTTTTTCTTCCCTTCGTTTTGTTTAATGTAAAACAATGTGCTCATTTTGAAGCGATACCTATTTTTTAAATGCATTGCCTTAAATCTCCATTAAATCAGTTGTTCTCATGACACTGCAGAGTTCTTCTTGCTGAATGAATTGGTATTAAGTAATTTCATCTCTGTGTCCCTCCTAATCCCACATCACACCATACGCGACATTGGTCAATACGTTTTTCGACCCCGTGAACGGCATAGCGATGGAGTCGAGTGCTCTTATGCAGCTACCGGTGACATTTTAAACGCATCACGTCCACTGCAGGTTGTGATATGAATGATTAGGGCGAGAGAGGCATGGAAGGCATTGATTGCTGGAAGAGGGAAATTGGTTTTTTCCCCAAATGATTCCTCCCGTTGCACACACAAAACACCAACGTGCAATGATGAAGGGGATTTTCAATTAATAATAATTCTGTTTTTTAGCATATGTTTTTAAGTTCAAAATCGTGTAATTTATCAGGACTTCCATAGGGTTGAACTATTTTCCCACCTGACAAACCATCTAGCAATTTCATTGTAATATAGTAGATAACGTTGGATAATCACCTGAAGTGTTTATTCCACGCGCACTTTTCAATGAGCGGTATGGAATACCTAAAATGAATTGATTGAATTAATTGAAAACAAATGCGCTACTATCCACGATAATATCCGTAGTCAGTCATTCATTTTTTTCAACCTCCCGTCTTTCTCAGTTTTGCGTTATAATTCCCATATCTCCGTTAAAACATGACAAGGTGATTTCCATTTTTATTGCAAACGACTTATATGAAACACATTTTCCTCTAGAAAAACCTACAAGTATAAAATTCTAATGACACATTCTGATCGTTATTAAGGGTGAAATTATGGACATGTGAGAGAGAAGTTCACAGATATACTGTAAAACCAATCACAGATAGTCCGTAGGTAAGAAAGAAAGCTAAGTTGAGGGAATGATAGAGAACACATGATATTTTCTAAGACTAACTTTGATTGATCATCTGTAACATGATGGGTTGTGAGTTAAGAGTGGCGTTTCATATTAAAAATGATCAGGTCATAGGATCACAAAATAGTGTGTGTTTCAAAGTATGTAAGGATAAAACCGTAGTTTATTTTCAAAGCAAACGTCCTTTTTTTACATGGTATAGTAGAGAAAAAATGATCGTAATATTATGTGGTCAAGTTTCCGAGAGTTCATCGAAGTCAAGAATCAAATTCTCTGTGGAGCGTAAGCATCAATAACTTGGCGAGGGAGGACAAAAGAACGGCAGAAAAAGATGAATTTGGAAGTGGTATTCGAATAAATTTTAGGGGAAGGGCAATATATATATCGAGGTAATGATTGTCAAGTTGGCATAAAATAAATCAATATTTGGCCGCGAAAGAGAAAAAAAGGAGTAATAAAACCAATAAATTGGCCAGAATGGAATTAGGTTAAGGGAGCGAACTTCCAGCGTTATATTAGATTGTACAAATAATGCATGTTGCTAATCATATCTTAATATAAATACATAGTATATGTTAGTCATTTTATTCCAGTTAAATTTTGCGTTTTGAGTTTTTGTGGTGAGAACAGTTTACGAATGCATGAATTATTTCTCCATGATTCCGTCAATTCATTTTATTTAATTGTTACTGCTGGTATATTTTCTGATTTAAAACTAGAGCTTAAACATCTTGCTCACTTTTCTTGAAAAGTTACTCAATTATTTGTATATTGACTTTGTTCTCCGATACTAGATAGGTGTTAATAGATTTGCGATAGAATCAACAGCGTCAGACGTGTAATGGTTAAATGTGTTTTTCATGTCGAAAAAAAATGATGCGCGACTGGAATAAGATGTTGAAGGAAGAGAAAAAAGTGGAGTTGGTTTAGAAGAAATAGCCCCCTGCCGAAAAAATATCGACTAAGGGAAGATGAATTTAGCGTACTAACTTCTCTTTTAAGCGTCATAGTAGGCGTAGGTACACATTAAAATATCTGCAGATACAAAGAAATATTTAATATAATATAATATGCATGGTATGCACAGAAAGTATATGGAAAACTTTCGGAAAAAATCAATTTATTTCATTTTTTGCCTACAATGCCTCAAAATTCGTCAAAGCACATTCCTTGAGCGTCGACACACATTTGCCAGTGACTTTTCTACGACTCGAAGGCTCCCTAATTGGTGGATTCCGGAAGATACTTAAGGGCACGCGTGCTAGTTTATTTGACGCGTATTTTTTCATGATGGTGTCCTTTGAGGGAGTATTTCACTTTTGGGATTATAAAATAGTCTCCTGGTGTCAAGTCGGGACTATAAGCAAGTTATAGAATCGTCACGATGTCGTTGCAGAAGGTCTTCGCAAGCGAACATTCGACTCTGCTCTTGGTCCTCTGACAAGACCTTCGGGACGAGTTTAGCACAGATTTTTCAGATCGCCAAATTTTTTAGCGCTGATCGCCAAATTTTCAGAGATAATGGTGTGCACTGTCACTGTCCTATCAATCCCAACACGATATGTGATCAGGCTCACAGGTAACCGACGGTCAGAATGCACCACTTCATGCACACGTCATGAAACCATTGTACCGATACTTTAAATACAAGCCTAGTGTTACGTCGATCGGTTTAACAAATCGTGATCAACTTAGATATATTCCAGGGAGCAAATACGGAGCAGGCTCACAATTTGGTGTTCATGACATTTTCCTCAATGTTTAGGGAATGATGAAGGGAAGCATTATTAAAAATGGATTCATTGGACGCCTGAGGCAAAAAAGAACTAATAAGGACGATGATAATATACTGAGGGAGTATAAGGGGCCTGTGAAAGAAGTGAAAGATGTGAAAGTGTTGAAGACAAATGATAAACAAGGAATAAGAAACAATAGGACCAATAAATTGAAAAAGGATTATGAAACCATGTATTACAGAAGATATGCTTAGAAAGAATGAAGAAAAACAGAAATGAATAAACGTGCACACGTTCAAAAGAAACATTATGGAAAGAGCAGTCCGAAAGTTTTGAGATCTTGCGAAGAGAGGACAAAATGGGCGAGCCCCACGGGACTGTGTTAGAATTTGAGAAAGGAAGTTCCGTTTCCACTTTCAGAGTTGTTTGAGGTAAAATATAAACCGATGAAACATCGATACTGAGAAGGCGGAAAGAATTAGAGAGACTACCTAACAAAGGCGTTGCCGTAATTTTGGGTAGAGAAGGGGAATATGCTGTCGAAAAGGATAGCGTACAACCAGGAATATTTGATTACAAAGCAGAGCATCAAAGCAATTTGACAAAGCATTAAGGAAATTGAAATTGGAGAAATCTGCAGGAATAGAAAATATCTCTTCGAGGAATTCGAAGGCTGGGAAAGTAGGTTCAGGAGATATAGAGAGGCGATGGGAGTCAGAAGGCTGTAAGAAAGGGAGAGTTCTGGGAAGGCGAGGTAGAGGGAGGAAAAGAACCGGTATTTTGGATTTAAATTAAGCGAGGTAGAATTTATTCAGGGATGAAAAACCAGTTATTGTCATAAAAAATACGGAGGTTGAGGATTTTTTCGTGAGATGTTAATTAGGGCCTTTTAAACTTTAAACAAAGGACATTTGTAGTAGTTGGGTCCCTCAAAATCGTACTCCGAACCAGTAGTCTACTGTACATTAATACCCCCTTCGACGCTGGAGATCGGGATGGTGCGGTGGCTGAGGTACTGGCTTCTTACTCCCAGGCCCCGGGTTCGAATCCCAGTGGTGGACGGATTTTTCATTGGTATCATGTATCCCCTACTCGAGGTGATATGTGAGAGCCCTTTAAGTAAGTACGCCTTCCGTCGAATGGGACGTTAAATTGTGGACCTCCTTGGAGCCTTTCGTCAATAAGAGTAGGCAAATGCCGAATCTCTCCTGTTTCTCTCCACCATTCCTCTATTCCCTGAATATCATACCCCTATCGTAATACCCAGATATCCCTTCTGGTTCAAATGACCTCTACTGTGGGTCATTGGTCCTCCCCTAATTACTACTACCTTTGTTATATTTTTACTTTCCTAACTCAACGTAGTCTAATAATTTCTACACCTTATTGTATATGTTTTTCTCGGTCTTATTGTGAGCTTTGTTCCCTTAATTCCTGCAAGGGTGGTTTCATCTTGCTACAGCTACATATATACCCTGCGAGCCACCAAAAAGGTGTATGGTAAGGGGTGTAGCACCAGAAGGAAAGGGTAAGGGATGAGAGGGTTTGGGTTTTTCAAATAGGTGAGGGAAGGTGGGAGAACCTGTAAGAAGAATATATATGTGTATTCACGCGCAGTCCCTAACCTGTACGTTAACACTTATTGTGTTGAATTGACTCCTGGAGAATTTCGAATATAAACATTCTAGTCTCTTATCGTTTTTGGAAAAAAATGACATTTTAAACCTGTCAGTCTTGCAGTCTATCTCTCAAATCTTACATTCGTGATCCCCCCGACCATAATACGTTGGGGTCCCTATGATATTCTTGATGTCATCGGAAAAGGGCCCGTCTTCAAATGTTTTTATTAAGTTTAATTCTATATGTAAACTCCGCTATGTAAGAGAATCCCAATTGAAATTTTCTAGCAAAGTAGTTATGCTGCTGCGTTGGTCATAACAATATTTGACAAATCTAGGCCCCCTCCGCTGAACTCGATCTAATTCCGAAATCAAATATAGTATTCAAATATTTTTAGGATTCCATATACTGGCAGAATACTGGGTGGGACCTGACCAAGGTTAGGAAACATCGTTCTTTCACTTTTTCATCGCATTTACCTAGCTCTCTTTTCACAAATTCCAATTTTTTATTAGCACGACCGCATACTTCTCGCATGTGTTTGCCCCAGGAAAGATCGTGAGTAATTGTTACACCCAAGTACTTAAAGGAATCTGCCTTCGCGATGTTGATTTGTTTCACTTTGTAACTAAAAGGGAGGGAATTACTCTTTTCCCAAAAATGAATTACTATGATTTTTTTCAAATTTAATTCCAATTGCCATGTGTCGCACCAATTCTGAATTACATCTAGGTCGTTGGCTGACATGACAATGTTGCTAGGATCTTACTAAGCGACTACGGTGAAGCCCTATTCTCCAAGATCCACCGTGGTCATCATAGTGAACTAAGTCCCAAGGACTTATTTCTGTCCACCGTATTTCCGTATCATACATATTAGAGTCCCCATCCCGTTTCCTTCCTCATGATGGTTTTTAATGTAGCTCCGTTACTTGCCACTCCACTGGGATTAGAAGCCATAGCGAGTGTATCATCATTTGTAACCCTGTGGATCACTTTACGTTTGGTTCCTTTCCTGCAGAACTATCTAACATTGCAAACGGAACCAGGGGTTATTATCATAGTTCCAGATATTAAATAAACGCGCCAAGGCCACCTCACCATAGTTGTAGTCCATGGAGGAAGGATATAATTTTTGGGTGAAATATCTGTGGATTATTTGATAACAGACGCAGAAGATCCTACTATTACAACTATGGGACTTTTCCTTTGATAAAGTGTCGAGTATTTCAACGCCGCTAAGGTTTCTAATGCATTGGGTTATTATTCAGGAGAGAGGTAAGAAAAAAAATGGCGCAGAAACTGTTTAAGGCAATCTTTAAAAATAAGTTCATTTTTGTATGTAAAGATATAAACCCTGTATGATGGTAAACAAACTGAATTTAGCATGACCTCTTCCAATGCCTTCTACTGTTGAACCTCATCCTCAATCTCATTAGTGGTTTCCACATAAACAATCATTTAAAACACTAAGCAACCCTAGAGTTTTTTCTTAGACGTAATTGTTACTTTTCAGTCGTCTTAATACATGCCAAATGGTTCATATATTTATGTTGTGCAGTGTAACAACTAATATTAAAAAACTTTGATTTGATTTTTTTCCCAGCCGAAGTCCCTTTACAAATTATTTATAATTATATATTAAAGATTAATAATTTAAAATTTATCTCTCAAAAACTTGAAACAATAAGTATCATATGGTTTTTTTACGTCCTTGTCATTTAGAACCAAATTCCTGATGGAATTAAACATTCCATTTGAGTCAGTAATTAAGAATCGAAACGTCGAGGCTAGTCTCCGAAACATATGATTTTGATTTTTTCTTGTTTTTTTCTAAAATGGGAATGTGTAGCTAGATGAGTAATGAGAACATTCCCATAAAAAGTTTATAATGTTCCTTCTTGCACGTTGTTTGCGAGGAGAATCCGTCTCTACCTTGTTTTCGAATTTCAATTACAGCATTTGAGTGAAATTTGGAGTGAAAACTAATCAAAAATTTCATGCTTGCTGGAAAAATGAACATGAAGTAAAAACAAAACAGCACTGCACCAATTTCCGAAGGTCGATCAACTTATTAACGCAGGCTGACATTTGTAATTACATTCGCTCTTCTAGGTCATTTCCACAGAGACTTCTTCCATGACGCTGGCATGGACATTTTTAATTACAAGTTATGACCAAAGGCTAGTGATTAATGAAAAAACAACAGAATCATTTGACCAATTATGGAAGGAAAATACGTAATATGAGCTGCAATAATAATGGAAAGATATATAATTGGAATTTGATTGAAATATATAGACCTTGAGTCCCATCGGTAAAGAAAAGTTTTACTGCTCACACTACCTTCCTTGAAAAACAATAGAGTCCATTTTTCCCTCTGGGTAAAACAGTTATTGATTAATGAATACTCATTTTTTATGATGCATTCAGTGCAATTTTTAACGAGAATTTGTTACGTTTGTTTCAGGATTGCTTTTGGAGATGATTTATCTCTTATTTATGTCATTTTATCCCATAGAGCATTCATTCAGTATTATCACTCATATACTCGTACACAACTTCACCGATGTTCTACTAGCACACTGCTTAAACATTTCAAAACGGTATTTATGCAACTCATTAGTGAATGACCATCATAAAAAAACCAAAAATACAATATCCTTTGTCAGTACCTAAGAGATAAAGATTTTTAGAGTTAACCATAAAAGATTAAAATTGTATTTTTTATCTTCTTCATTTTAATTTCAACTTCACGTGTTGATCCATTTATATTATTTCCTCGTTCCGAATCTCAATAGCTTTCCTCACAGCTTTAGTTCTTGCATTTTTTTTTAACCTCTGGTTGCACGCTGTGACGTCAGTCGTAACTCTTCTCGTTGTGGCATAAGTCGCTTGAACTGGTTTGCTCCAAATATTCCTCATGAATTTCACCTTCAGCGAGCCATCCGGGATTTCTTTCGAAAACCTCAGTTTTCCTTCCATTACGCGAATTACGTGCACACATATTTGTCAGGAATCCTCTTGTCTCTCTTGCTCTTAATACGTACATGCATGATATAATAAGCAAGTTAAATGCAAAATACCTTGCCTCCGAACTATACAATGTCCTTTTTATTCCTTATTTTCGTTATTCCCTCGGTATATCTTTGTTCTGGACCCTACGTCATCGCTATTAATGCTTCATATTTCGAACACTCAAAGTAGGTATGAGAGGATATATACGTGTATGTATATATATATTACTTCACACATAGAAATAGATATAAGGAAAGGGGATAGGAAAACACTTAAAAGACAAACACAGGAAAGGTGGGGAAGTTGAGCAGATCACAAATGTAAAAATATATTATCCGGGATTTGAACACCGGACCTTCCACTTTCCGTGCGGATGCTCTACCCGGATCCCGGATAAGGAAAAAGAAAGAGAAGAAAGAGCAGAGTGAAAAGCCCCTAAGAATTGGAAAACTGCGCAATTAACGCCTATTTGTAAAATTGATGACTGATAGGAACTATCTTTCATTTTAATATGTTGCAGAATTTCGGAACATGTAATTGTCAGTTCGATAAATGGATATCTCGACAGCATTATTTTTTAAGTGACGATCAGTACGGATTCAGGGAAACCAGCTCATGTGAAACCCAATTAGAATGATACACACATGACTTACTTTTATCTGTCGAGTGTGATGCGATATTTTTGGATTTTCAAAAACCATTTTACAAGTTAAACTAATTCATAAAGTAAAGTCCGCAGGTATACATAAGAGAGCAATGAATTGAGTTTCAGACTTTCTGTTCAAGCGGGAACAGAGTTTAGTCCTTGAGCGCACTAGTTCCGACAGCGTACGAGTGACCTCGGGTGTACCTCAGGGAAATGTAATCGGGCCGTTGCTTTTCTAGTTTTTAGTCAACCATTTGGAACCGCGAAGCGAAAAATAAGATTAGGATGTTTGCGGATGACACAGTAATTTATCAGGAGATTTCTGGGAAAGAGGATCGATTAAGACAAGCCAGGGATCTATATTTTATTTCTAAATGGTGCACAAACCATTAATTCTAAATAAATGTTCGGTGGTCAAATTATTTAAAAGATCAACGGCATTTGTTTTCAAATTAGCCGGGTTTGGTCGAGAGGTAGTTGATGCGGTAAAATAACTAGGTGTTACGATCACTAAAGACTTAAATTGGGGCACCCATGTACGTAAAATATGCGGGAAAGTATATAAAAATTGGGATTTCTTAGATGCATTGATGGCAGAAGAGACTCCAAGGTCAAGACACGTTGTTACCACGTTTTTGTAAGGCCTTATTTAAAACATGCATGTAGAGTACAGGGTCCAACTGGAAAATACCTCATTCGGGAAATTGAGGTTAAATGCAGGGCAGCCCGTTTCGTTAAAAATGTTATGATAAAACGAAAAGCGTCACGGAAATACTTCTGGAGTTGGGTTGGGAATCATTAAATGGAAGAAGATTCAATGCTAGTTTAAATTTCTAAATAAATTCAGATCCGCATGTTTCACCACCGAAGTCTAGTAACTTATTCGCCCTCCAACATACGTACATTGGTCATATATATATATATATATATATATATATATATATATATATATATATATATATATATATATATATATATTAAAAATACAGGGAATAGATGCCAGAACTAGCAGACTAAAGGATTCTTTCCCAAGTACAATACGGGTTAGCAACTGTTGGGTTAGAAATAGCAAAAATCCCACTTGCCACTCACAGTGTCTAGGGAATAATTAGTTATACCCAAATGTATGCACTTTCACTAATCTCGAATGTTTTGTTGGCAAATACCTTCCCGCATGGCCGCATGGGACTTCCATTTAATAAATGTAGTGCTCGTTACAGTATTTCATGACCTGCTTTGTCATTTTCATCATATTACATCTCCATGCATCCCTCGTCTCTCTCCATGGGGGGAATGCCTCACGCCGTCCACTGCCAACAGCGGTGTTTCATATTTTCTATTTGTGATTTAAGGGGTGAATCCATGAGTTGCATCTCCATGTGATATTAGAATTTCTTTTATCCTTTTCACTTTTCAATTCCGCAAAATCCGTCTTGTTATGGTGGAGGTCTGTTGTAAAAATAATTGAGGTTCATTTTTATTCTCTTTTCTGGTGTAAAAAAACACCAATTTATTAGGTGAAATAAACAGATGTTTTGAATTAAGCCTTCCTCCAGCATTTATACAAATTTGCACCTAATTTGATATTTTTTACTGGATATTTTTTTCTTTAACCCTCCTCTTCCGTATCCTCCCGTTTCGCTTATCTTTCTCATCTGGTGCTAGCACCCCCTGCCACAAACCTTTTTGGTGGATAACGGGAGGTATGTGTAGATTTAGAATTCTTACAATTTGTAGCCCTGGGGGTTGTCTTCTACTCAAGGTCTAAAATGTTTTTATTTGACGTTATACTTCGAGCAAAATGAAGATAATAACAGATGATAAATGAATGCAATACGAAGTTCGTTGATAAATTATATTGCACATCTAAATAGATGTTTACCAAATAGGTAGAATATTTCGAGAAATGGAGTAGTGAATCAGATTTTAAAACTCCATATGAATTCATAAGTTGTGAAAAAGGCTACTCTCCGTAGTAAAAATCCTATGAAAGTTGGTAGCTGGGTACATGGGGTATCGTATGCCTACATTTAAAAGATAAAAGAATAATTTTAATTGAATGTCATGGTTGTGCGAATCCAAATGCATATGTGAATGACTCGGGATGCTTTATCGTTTGGTTAAAATAAAAAAAATTTTTTTAGGTCATTCAGCTGATTACAGAGAAATATTTAAGGAAATGTAAAATTTCCAATTGCATGGGAGTTATAAATAAATATAAATTTAGGATATAAGGGAAATTGTTTATTTATTTACGATTGATTTCTGCTCTGGTAATTCAAATGGATAACTTCAGATGATTTTTAGCTGGAACTGTTTGAGTTGACTTCATGGTTTTCATTGAGCGTATTAGAGTAAATCTTTACGCTGTGGACTAGGCCCACATTAAACTGAAATTCGTCTATTATGTTTGCTATGTCTGTTTTCCCAAACCAAAATCTTCCTTCCCCAGAGCGCTTTCTCCTCCAAAACACCATGCGCTGAACTCAGCCCTTTGCTTGTCTCGTTGAACGCTGACTCAGCTAATGGTGATACTCCGTAATACATACGAGCTTCTCCCTCGAAGGATTGGGTGGATCAGTTTTCGCTCTAGACGAGCTGAAGAGCTAGGCTTTGACTCGGAGAATAGACGATCGATGCTAGGGTGATCCATATCCGACGGTAATATTAGTGAGCATCCTTGATTCATGGAAGTCAGATTGTGGATACGGTATATAAGTTGTCTGCGAAGTGACGTATTTACTTTGAAATACGTTTATGGATGTTAAATTTACGAAATTTCAAATACTGAGGCTTTACTTTCAAGGTCTGGAAGATTTTCATTCTCAGGGTTTCCCTTGGGAGATTCATACGGAGATATTAACTTTAATAAATAGTTAAATTAAAAGTTATTTTTATGTCCATGTAATAAACACGTTTTGGCTTTGAATGTAATTGATGTGAATGTAACTGGGTCTTCAAGAGGGAACATAATAAGTCAAAACACAGGGCAGAGTACGTCATAACGGCCACAATATGACATCATTCTGGCCCATTCTACGTCTCCTCCTACTTCCGAAGTTGCTGTGAAACTTTGAAGTTGACGGATGAACATTTGTGAATCTTCGAAATCTGAAAACTTTGTGTCACATTATTCACCTATAAAAAATACGGCCTTGATTGTGTTCTGCCATTGGTATATTTTAATTGATTGGTGGAACCTCAGCTTGGTGAATTTTCGAATTTTTCCTTTGAAAACCAACACTTGGGAGCATTTATTTAATAAGTTATTGCTAGCAAATATTACCATGGATGCAGAATATGTATCTTTTAACCAAATCACCCCTTTGTCGCACGCCTGAACGTTATTTTTCAGGGTATTATGCAATAATAATAATTATTATTTGCAATAAAAATGATTTTTTCCCATTCACAGAAAGATCATACAACGGCTTCATCACGATGACATAATTTCTATAATCTATTGATGAATATTTTACCGTTGTAGATTTGTTACATACGTGTTATAATGCGGAATACCGCGTGTTTCCATAGAACACTCTAAAATAATTTACTTTTCCCAATCCACTTCCGTAAAAACAAGAAAAAATCACTTAAATATTTCCATTTGGTTAAAAAATTATTTTTTCCGAAGATGAATAATTTTCGGACCTAATCTTTATTTATTCTAAAACAAGTTGATTATTTAAAATAAGTAGGTGAAACTTATAGGAGTGAGATTTACAGGATTACAAATTTGCGTTGAATCCGGAACTTATTCTTCTGGTGAAAAAATAATTTTTACCTTACATGATTATTATTACAACGGTATTTGTGTGTTGTAGCTTTACAGTGGGTTAATTTAAATTTACGAATTTTTAATTTAACGAGTCATCAGCATGCTTACTTAGACAGAGTGGAAATTGATTTCTATCCATCGAGAATCAGCACTTTATGCATATCAGCACGTTATGTAAATACTTTTTTGTATTTTCCACCCTTACAGAAAATATTAAATTTGAGTTATTGATTTAACTGCAGCCAAAATCGTACATTAAATGGTCGTAGATCGACTTCATCAGAAGGAGCTTTTTTCCAACATAAAATTGATTGAAACCACTGATGGGGTCCACAGATGCACCGAGTTTTAAATTTAGGTACTGAACCAGCCCCACGACAGATTCAAAGGGGAGCTTAGCTATTTCCTCTCAGCGTTGTTGGTCATTCAATCTTCTCTGCAACTTACTACGTAAGACTGGTAACTTTAATTATATTTTATTTCTTGACAATACCCATTTAGGTATTTAAGGCGCTCCATTAGTAAACTCGGTGAAACTTCGTCAGAGACCAATGTGTACTCTTCATAGGCAAACTCAAAATACATATATATAGATAACCTAATAGTAATACCAGAACTGAGAAATAATTTTTTCAAGGCCGTGGGCTTCCATGTATCAAGCTAGTTACGTGCTAGCTACGTCCATATTTCTATTATTTTTGTCGATAGGATCAATTTTGTGGGACATGTCAAATAATAATTTTAGTACCAGATATTCCTTAGACGCCACAAGGAAAAGAACTGCTAATGTGTGTATTTCACGCACTGTTGGCCCTTAGCACCAGATGAATTCTACCATCATCTATCAGACCGACCTTCGTGTTGATAGCTGTGTTTTCAATTGAAGCTCCATTCTTTTCCACGTTCACATCTCGATAACCTCCAAATCTTCGCTCATGCTCTTGCTTCAGCAATTGAATTACCAAGACTTTCAAAGCTACATTTTTCTTTACTTTCAAAGCTAAAATAGACGGATAAAATTTTCTATAGTCCTTTTCTTACGTCTTTTCTTACGGAGCTAGTCATCAACTTGCACCTTTAATACTTGATTCTCATCTATCTCTATTTATTTACTGCCCCTACTACTCTGAAAAGCTTCCTCCAAAACACTACGAATATAGTTGAACTATTTTTCTGTCTCAAATTATGTACTGAGGCTCTGTGCTTATCTTAGCCATCCTATTCGTTTTTGAGAATCACATTTTCCTAATTTTCTCATCATTAATCCCGACCCGATTCCTATCACAGTTATTATGCAGTGCCCTAAGTATTGACTTTAACACTTCGGCTGAAGTGCTAATTAAAGCTTCCTCATCCACATTTGAAGATTTTCCGAGATCTTTTCACTTCGACCTCCAGCCCTTCTCATGTCAACCTGTCAATCCCTCCAGTCGACTCCTATGCCCGGGCGAATGCTCTTGATTTTACATATTTTATTCTGTCGATGGATTTCTTAAACTCTACGAAGCATTTAAAATCATCATGATAATTCTCTTTATTCCTTCTGCTAGAGACCTTATTGGTGCTCTAACATCACGCGAACTCATCTCATTTCTAACCTCATAGACGAGTATTATGAGGTTAGACCTCTGATATAGACAACAGACTTCATTAATTTCGTGATACCACGCGTAATCATCCCTTTTCTAAAACCACACGAATAATTACTAATGTTTTCTCTTCTTTTTTCGTTGATGATCTTATGTAATACCGTTGCCGTGTGTGTAATCAAACTTAACTCCCGAGTGTCCTCACATATTGCTCCTATTTCCTTAAATATGATACGTATTTTGGACAAATTACTCATTAATAAATACTATAAATGATCATTTTATATACCTTTTCCCCATTTTCCTAAAACTTTAAGTACTTTGGTAGTGATGTTACACATTTCCAAGGATTTTTTACTTCATTTTTATATTTGATTGCATCGCGTTTTCTTGTGATAAATAGTGTAGTTTGTTTCTCGTTGTCTAGTTAAATTGAGTTTATAATGTAACACCAAAACTCATATGGCGACTGCACCCAAGTTAGAAGCCTTTGCAACACCTATATTTAGGAATAGACACTGTGTGAACTACCTTTCATCTGACCCCTGCCCTTCGACCTATATTACATCGGTGAGCCTACTCGGAGCAAATATTGTTACTCCTGCCAGCAAAGCTCAATGGGTCATAGGAAGACGCAATCTCTTGCATTAAGTCAAGGCTCTAGTGCATGGGGAGGGAGCACAATTGAGAGACAGTAAAAATTATTATGTGAACTTCGTTTAATTTTTGCAGAAACGCTGAAAGAGGAAACTATTTGTATGAAAATTATAATTTAGAGGTGTACATTTCATTGAAATGGCACAAGGACAAATCAAATATTGAGAGGAAGCGACTTTGAATTTCAAAAAAATATCGGAGTATTGATTCATATTTTTTTAATATTACAAAACGGATATCTAAATGTTAGCATTTTCTTTTAATAATAGACAAAAATATGAATTCCAATTAGAGTGTGTATAAATTAAATCATATTCTGTTTCTTATATTTTGTCAGTTAGGCCAAAATTAGCCTCGAAATCATTTTTATATTTATTCCATTTTCACAATATACAAGTAGTTAATAATCTTGTAATTAAACTGTAGGGGATGCACATGATAAGAATTTTAAAGAGTTACATTTTCTAAAAAAAGAGGAGTTATTTATGACAAATAGCCACCATTTCAGAGCAATATAAAAAAGAAAAAAAAACATATTACCCTAATCCCAAATAAATTAAAATGAAGAAATATGAAATACCTTAAGGAATATAATAATTTTTATGTTTATACTAAACGCATAATGTTGTAATAGTTTTGCACCATTTAAATTCTTCTGAACATCCTTTTGTTGACTTCATTGTATCTTGACATTGACATCTGTGATCTCTATTACTTGAGTAGTTTTTCATTTCACTCACAAACAAGTTTTTACTCATATTTTCTGTGTGATATTTAAAGTAATTCATGGTTTTCTAAATATTTTTAAGTCTTAAAATTCAAATAAATAGAGGATTTTATAGAAATTGGTGTGAAGTAAAAAATTTAAAGTTTGGGAATCTTTTACAAAACCACATATTCTCCCTCCTATTCTATTTATATTCATTCACATTAAAAATCCATGATAATCATCTAGTTCATAGAAATTTATTTCAACTTTAGATACGGAGAGATTCTAGAGATCACGGAGAGTAAAATTATGTCTAGATAATTATCAGTTTCAATAGAGGAATTAACCCAGTTAACTTGCTCTAGTTTCCTTAGTGTCCTAATTGTCAAATGTAACAAACCAAATTCTTAGACATTCTTGTCAGTAAAGCTTAAAGACCAATGTTTAAACAATTGTAAATAAATCTTTCTCAGAGATTTTGATTGCCTTTTTCTTCTCAAATATCCTCAAAATAGTCAAAACTAATAATTCAGAATGCATTACACCTTCCAACATTAGCTTAATTAATATTCTTCCATAAGTTTGTAACTCTCATTTTTTTTGGTAAATCCTAATCATTCTTGACACGCACAATTTATAGCACATTCTTTTACATCTTTCTTTAGAATTCCATTACAAATTCAGCTTGTATTAACATGACTTTTTATTCATAAAAGCACTCAAATTAATTCTTTTTTTACTTATGTATTATTTTCATTAAACAATTTTTGGAAGCTAAATTTTTTTCCCTGGAAAATATTTCTTGAAATTTTTACACTGTTATATTTCGCTTAAAATATAGCAGGATCATGCATTGTAATTCTCTCAACTTTTAACTCATGAAATATATTTGTTTAAAACTCTTATTTCATCGGCCAGATTCATTCGTTTCAGGCATCTCAACCTCACCGGGTTGTTCACATTCTTCCAAAGATGTTATTCTATCAGTGAATTCTTCAATTATATTGTTGTTATTTTACATGATCTTTTAACTAACGAGTTCATTCTTATAATTAGTTATTTTATGATTTTAATTCGTTGTTCAAGCACTTGTTTAAATTCGTCATTCGTATCTTTCACGGAGAAAATTGAATTTTTTAAATGGCACCCTTTTCTTATTTGAAGAATCTTAATAGGCGTTTCCTGAAGCGAATGTGTTCTGCCAAACTAGAATAAATTTGCTAGATTTGCATTATAACTCAAAATCGCAATTTTTTTAGGATCTTTACGATAAATTTTTGAAGAGTATGGTTCGATACTAAAAGGGTCTTCAAAGTGTAGTTCTTACTGAAAGAATATCTGTCAAGTAGACAAAGCCCAGATATGATACATAACAGAAGAAAACGATAAATGGGGATCGGGATGGTGCATTGACTAACGTAAATGTTTCCCTCCCAGGGCCCGGGTTCGAATCCCGGCTGCATGGCATATTTTTCAGTGGTATCCTGATCGATCCCTACTTGAGTGCTTTGTGTAGAGTGATTTAAGTGAGTGGGCCGTCCGTCAGATGGCACGTTAAGCTGCGGACCCCTTGGCATCTTTCGTTAAGAGCTGGCTAATGCCAACGCTGGGTTTCTCTCCACCCTTCATCCTTGCCCATCCATTCCTAATGATGTTAATGACCTCAGGTGTCGGTCATCTCCCCCAGAAACTACTAACCGCTAATTCGATAATTGCTGATGTTCTATCAAAAACTCGTCAAATGAACAGATTTAAAGGAATAATTATCCATATTTCAAGCTGTAAAATGACGTCGAAAACATGGAGATGAGTGTTGGGTCTACAAGCCAGATTACACATGGCGCCATAGTGTAGCTACTGATATAAAAGCGGCATTCTTGACAAGGAGGAACAACCAATCTCCCATAAACATGGAGATACCAACGAAACAACTCATTTTATGTTGAGGGAATAATTACATTATTATAAGTTACATACTCGTGGAATCTGCATGAGGAATCACATGGACATCGATTGGTAGTAAACATGTAAATGAGTACCTCGCCACACGTGCTGCTAAACCAAGGAATAATTTCGTTTATTACCCTCTGCACAGCTTGAAAACTGTAACTGCACAGGAACAAATGACCTCATCGAGGAATCTAAATATTATATTTATAATACTTTTAGTATATTCTGACCCTCTAAGTTATGCATGAGCCTATCTTTTCGTGAGAACTCAACAACTTTTCCTAAGAGTATGTATTGGGATCATCATTGATTCAGCTTTTAGAGAAGACGAATAAATAAAATAGTAATATTGACTAGATCGTCGTTTTGAATTTATTCATTGGAACGTGAAAGCTATCGCATCGTACTTGAGTCCATTCCCAGTTAAGGCAAACAGTTATGGATCAAATGCGACAATTCAGTATTTTTTTAGGTCTAAAAATGTACTTCATAATATTATATATTTTGTAACTCTTGTGAACTTGAGTTTGAAAAGCTATTTTTTGATTAATGAATAATTTAGATGATGCGACCAAGGGGCCTGATCGGTCAGTCGAGACTTCCTCTCGGTAGAAGCATGCCATAGCGAGGCATTTCCGGGATGCTAAGGAGCGAATAGCGGCCGCTCCAAACGGGAGGGACTCGACCCTCAAACGCCGGTCCGAACACATACTCGGGCACTAGTCCGACCGTGAGGCGTCGGCCTGAAGCTTGTGCGGATGAAAGCCATCAGAATTCGATGTGCATAAAGGGCAGGGCATCACGGTAGCTGCAAGGGCATGAATTGGTGGCAAAGAGAAGAGCGTGTCGTAGTGATTACCACCAGTCAGTCATTTTTCATGAATCGCTGGGAACTACTTTTTGTGCCATACCACTTCGACGTGGGAATTATTAAGGGAACTTTGGGAAAAGGAATTATTGACAAAATCACTACGGAATATTTATTCTCAGAGATGAGGAAGGAAAATGTGTCTTAAGTGAAGTTTGGAAGAGAATATCGGTCGTGAACAAGATGGCAGCAAATGTGAACTTTTTTTCCATTTTAAGCCTGTGGGACGTTGTTCTAAACCTTAAATCCACAAAATTTCCATTTTTACGTGTACTTTTCAACCATTTATACGGGACAAGCTGAATACCTATTTTTCTATCCATCGAACAAGACGGAAATACTAAATATATGCATAAGTATGGAAATTATTAATCGAACACCTGCGGTAATATAATATGTATGTAATTTAAATCACCAGATAAACATTGCCCGTTATCACATTTATAGATGAACGTCTATGATCACGTTTATTTAGCAGCACCTGGCTTAAAAACAGTAGACATTTGAAAACCCTTGGCACGGCTTTCCCACTGCACGTTTTTCATGCCACTGGGTATTCGTCCGCGAGGGAGGAGTCCACCTGCATGGCGCCGCTCCACTCGGATCGGAGAGCCGCCGTCGCAAGGCGCACCTGAAATCCCTCAATCCCTTCCAAATGAGTCCCGATCGAGTTTGCGGGGTGATTGATGGTCTTTAGTGTGGTTCATTCATTGATTCATTGATTACCGTCTACATTATAAGTTAGCCTAATATCATAATATTTGATCAATAAAAGTTATTTGTAATTGGACTAAAAGGATTAAGAACTTAATTTTCCGCGAGTATTTCGCTTTAATAACAAAATGAATATCCCCATTCTAAATCAATCTCTTGAAACACGCACTCCTACCGCTAAACGTTATGGGTCCAACTCCTATCGGGGGCTTGATTGGAACTCATTTTGTTTGGGTTGTATTTTAGTATAATTTTACTCATTGGAACCCATTGTTCCTGAGTATTATAATAAATATATACCTTAGTTTAGTGATATTTTACCTTCTATGAATTCGTGAATGTGTATGTGTATTATGCGATGCATGCCTAGTAACATTAGGCCATGAAATGATCAGAAAAGAGTAATATGATTGTATTAAAACTTCTCTAGTCTAATGCTATCTGCTATGTCCAATGCTATCTAAATCTAATGCTACACACTGAAATGTCTTAAAGATTTTTTCACTAAGTGTTCGTATGGTGGTAAACGGAACCGCAAGTATCGAGAATTTCGTGTAATAGGGGTTTTCGGTGCATCGACAACTCCTCGGGAGGCGAACGAAAGTCGAGAAAGATGGAAATCCGTAAAACGGCGTCTCCGGGAGCGAGGGAGAGCGACCGACGCCTCTCGTTGTCGGGGAGCACGAAACGTCATCGGCGGGGATCCATTTGTGCAAGGGGAGGGGTGTTATATTAAGCTATGGGGTGAGGGGCATGAGAGCGGGAAGGGGTTTGGGGTAGGTGTCCTGGAGGGAGCGGGGGAAAGAGAAAGGGGGACGCGAGGGGCAGACGCGGGGAGCGGTCACAGCCTCCGGGGGTGGGTCGAGGCTCCCTTTGTGGCTCGGCGACCGTGCTCGAGCTTTCATTTCCGGCGACAGTTAATTGGCGATGGTTTTTGGATAGGCGGTGTAGGAGTGAGAGGTGAGAGGGGAGGGGGTTGCGCGTTTCCAGGGGTGGACGAGAGGGGTTTGCGAGCGAGGGGTAGGGTCGCGACGAAAGCTATCAGGTAGTGTGCGATGGTGGGATGGGTTTTCAGAGAGAGAGAAGGGTTTTTTTTACGTTGACGGTGGATTTGTGAAAAAGCAGGAAGGATGTCAGGGCGGATGGGACTTTGAGAGAGAGAGGTGGGGGGGGGACGCGGACCCGGTGAGAGAGGAAATGAAATGGAAATTTTTGGGAAAATCCTTCCGGTAAATGGAATGCTATCGGGTGTGGAAGATCGCGGTAAACTTTGGCAGGTTTGGGTAACGTGTTTTCACTCGCGAATTACTTTGTATGCCTTCTGCTAATCCCTTTTAAATGTTGAATTAGTAATCTGCGAATTAAATTTGCCTGTAAAGGAAATGGAATCTAATTATTTCTTTTCCAGTTTCTCATCATTCATTCTTTATTGTCTTTATAAATTAAGGTTGCTCTTTTCTGTAAATTCATATGTGAGATTAGTCTTTCATGTCGTTGATAATATATCGCAATTTCAAAAAGTTTATGTAAAGGTGCTTAAAAATAATTAAAACTTCATAATTATGGAAATATTAAAAAAGGAAATTGGATTAAATCATTTATTTTTAGGTGTCCCCTTGTACCCATTTTTGTGCAACTATCGTATAGACTTGTACGCGAAATGTATATATGCAGCAATGCAAGCAAAAAATATTTCTTCAAGTGTTTAGCTCATTAATATTTTATTTTTATTGTACCTTAATAGTTTATTTTTCGTGGAAATTGTGAACTTCACTTAAAAACACATCACCTTAGTTCAAGAGAATACTAAAACTGATTAGTACTAGTATTTCTCTATTTTCGTTATTTTCTCTTGTGTAAAAAAGGGGACAGGAAACCTTACGCTAGCCATAGATTAAATGGAATTCCATTATAAATTTTTAAATTTTAGTTTTTCTTTTCGCAAGCTACATGAAAAAGTATGCGGTATTTCTCTTCCTTAAAAAATGTTACTTTTTTAACACAGTAGAGTCGTTGGTACAGCTCTGAAACTACATAGTGGAAGTCCTGTGTTTGAAACCGGAGACTACTTTGGGCATCCCTTTACGGTTTTTCCGTTGCCAGATCTTCGAGAAACTACAGGCGGCACACGGAAAGGATCTGCACCTCCTACTCTATCTACTGTGCTAATTTCACGCGCTACGTATGAGGTGAGTTCTGCTTTTAGAAATTTAAACAAGCTTAGGCTTGATTAGCCACTATTTTTTTAAATGTGATATAATGCTTTTCCAACCACTATTTTTTCATTTTACTTCAACTTTACTTCATCAGTATCTATCCTTTCATATGATCTCCTCATAAGTTTTCACTTAAACAAGGAGTAGACAGGTGTCAATATTTTCTTTATCCAATAGTATCTAGTAGTATTGTTTTGATATTCATGGATTTTATTGAATGCTGCCTGATCGAAATTATTATAAAATGGAGGACACTGACTTGCTATTCGCGAAAAAGAACGTTATGGAAACTTCACAGATATTAAATTTCTATTGAACAGACTTTATAGATATCGAACTCATCTTTCGAATTTCCTAAGTGAATTATAACATTTAGGATCAAACACGTCGATCAATTTGCTGCAGAACTCCAGCAGTCAATTACGGCAATTATAATTGATTTTTTAAATGTTTTGAAGGGTCACACTCTGCACAGATAATAACAACATGATCCAAAGTAGTTATTGCTTCTACAAATGAATACAGGGTATCCGCTTCTTAGAATATTCCCCGATTGCATAGGTGACCTATGCGCCCAGTTATGGACTGCGTAATGCCAGCCCGTGTGTGTCGGAGATAACGAGCACTACTGAAAACGAATTGGGAATGAGACTATTTCAATGGCCTAAATTAAATGTGAGAAATTTACATTTTTTGTATGATTTGCAGGGAATATAAGCAAATAATATTTATTTCTTTAATCTATTGCTTTAATTAAATATTCGATTTGGTACCGAGGTTCTATTTTTCGTGAATACTTAAATAAAGTAGAAACTTGTCTAGATATGCTCTGATTATTTAATCAAAATTCGGTAACATGTTAAATATTTTGGGTGTATTGATTAAACACTCGCCTCGAATTTGATTTTATGTAGGCATCGTTCCGACAGTTTTAATTACATTAATGAAATTTTTATCGAACTTCATGCTAAAGGTATGCCGGATATGCACCATGTTAAACATTTGCGCTGAAAGGTTTCAATGGTTTGTTATGTAAAATACGTTTCCAAATGATGTCATGCATTTGGATGCCCACGTAAACAAATCTGAAAAGGTCTGAATTTAGTAGTTCTCTCTTAGTTTAAAATCATTGGTGCATAACCAGCTACTAAAGATGTTCATATTCAAGAGACAGCAAACGATGTAGCAAGAAATGGAAATATTTTATGATATGTTAGCAATCAGTCTGTTTACTTTAGATCTGTCAGATTACTTTGTCGAGAGTTTTGAGAAATTTCCACATTTTAGAATGTTTTAAAATTTTATTTTCAAATTCTTCTGGGAAAAGAGAAAAAAATACTTTGATTTATATTGATATTGTTTTTAAAAAATCACCATGATCTGTTTTAAATATTCTCATTTTTAGCTATAAAGAACGGAAAACATAATAATAAATTTCACTCCGTGTGTTCTCACATGCCTCGTTTGAAGTCAATTGCATCGACGTGGTGAGGACAGCGGAAAAGATTTTTACGTGTACGATTCTAGATGCAGTCATTTACTAAAATAAGATGTCGTGAATGAGTTCAAGATTTGAAAAAGCAAGCACAGCAGGCCCACATCCATGTCTCTTTTTTTCTCTTCCCGATAGAGGCGAAATAATAAAATTGTTATCGTGGTGCCAACTTGAGTTCAAATTGGATAATATAAAATCCAGGACACCCTTGTTCGGAGTGGGCATAACCCCTATCGCTATTCGTTCAGAGGTGGCCTCCATAGAGTGTTAGTTTACCCGTACTATCCATTGTCGTGAAACTTACTGAGTCTGATTACTTACCAATTCTATCTACGGTTATTGACGATAAATTTCGCAACTTCACAGAAATTAAAACTAGGTACTACTGTCACGCAGAGAGTTTCTCAAATCAGGAATGACCACTATTTACAATTATTGAAACTCCAAATTGAAATAAAAATCAGCAAATTAATTCCTTCCAGATTTAAAGTAGAAGGGAAATTAAATAAGAATGTATGCCAAGTTACCCCGTGTACTTATCACATTAATAAATCTCTTTTTTCCCTAACCATTTGTACAAAATCTTTTCTTCTCTACTTCAGTGCATGCCCAAAAAATTGCAGAAAGGAAAAACTCGCATAAATCCAAATTCACAATTTTCCATTAACGCCGTGTCACAAAACTTCCCTTTATGGAGGCTTTAGGATATGTTATCCTATTCACCCGTGATGTGGAAGCGATGAAAAATCCGAGGAAGACGCATCCCATTAAAGGTCTCGGCTTCCATCTGCGCTAGTTGGTCGCAAACCACATGGATCGCAGTTTGGCCTCCTATGGGAGGATTGGCGGAATGGGAAAAAAATCTCGCCCATGACGTAATAATGAAAGGGTGACGAGTGCGGGGAGGGGGGAATCTTTTCCACGACCGTTCATCGAAGAGAGGCATCGTGTTCCTCCAATCCCTCCCGAACACATAGAATCCATCCTCCCGCCCTTACCTCCCTCGCGCTCTCCGGCTCTCTCCCCAAATCGCCCTTATATCGTCTCCAATCTCCTCCCGTGGTCATTCATTCCGCCCGACTCTCTTTATTGGCTCCATCTCCAATCCATCCGCCCGCGGAGAGAGGCTCTATCCTCCAACCATTTCCCTCCCTACCAACCGTCGCCTCCTCATCTGCCCTCCACCCTACTTACAGCTCTCGCACCCGCACGCAAAAGAGTTTAATGGACGCATTTGATCAAAAAATCAATCGTTGATCCCCGCTCATCAATCCCAGGAAGCCTTTCTGCTAGCGAAGCCTCGGAATCAATTTCGCCTCCCCCACACGCCCTCCTGCTCATCACGCTCCCCCTCCGCCCGCATTGAAGCCACGGCGCGTCCTCTCACCCAGGGAGCCATGCCCCCTGGGTCAACTACCTACCCTCCGCGTCCTCTATCCGGATATCCACCCATCACTGCTCTCTCTCTTCCACGCCCTCTCCTCTCCTTTTGCAATTTCGTACTACTCTTTCCTCTCGTCCCCTCTGTCTAATTTCATTGTCCTGTGTATGCTTCGCGATTTCCCCTTAGTGGTATGCAGAATGCACTTCTTCGCCTCCTTCCGCGACGAGCAGCCCGGGTGTCGCAGCCGAATTTCTTCTCGGTCATATCTCATACCTCCCGTAATCTTCGAGTCCATAAATTCAACCACGCGGGGAATCTATTAAAACATATCATAATTTTCTTGTAATTTACAGTGAGTTTTCGGGGAACTTAAAAATATGGTGTATACGACACGTAATAATTAGAGGCAGGCCTTTTAAAACTTATTAAAACTAAATTAGGCTATGAAACCTATTAAAAATAAGCTTCAGAAATTTTCAAAATAACCCATGATTAACTATGATTTAAATTATTACATAAATTACACTGCAGCGTAGTAGTACCATGCGTGAAACGTAAAATATCCAAGGCGTGGAACAAAATTAGTTAAAATACCAATACACCGCAGTCATCAACCCGAAGGTCGTTTTGGTGGTTGAGGATAAAGGAAGTAACCTAGTACAAAGCCCAACGGCGCGTGAAATCCTCACCGATCGGTTGAAGGAGTTCCAAAGATTTGCAACCCTATATCAAGCATGGACCCTCAGGTCCGCTGTTCAACGCTATACCCAATGGAGTCTTCCAAATTACCAATATGTATAAATATTTCAGTGCAATATTTTCATTTTTTTGATAATAATGCACCATTAATAGATCTTGGCAAAAACATTACTGCTATTTTATTGCACTATATTTTGATGAAAGGTTTTCCTCATTTAATGTCAAAGGAATTAAAAGTATTTGTGTGCTTTTTCTATTTAATCATCTTGTTCTTAAACATATTGGTTTTGCTAAAATGTCATTATCCATGCCGCAAGCCGTCGAATTTTATTATGCGAATTTTAATATTTAAAATAATCTGTCATGCAGGTTAAATTTTCGCCATATCTACTTCAGCGACAGTGGAAAATTCCATAGATATGTAATTTTTATCCATTTATCCGGCGCTATGTATTCCATTGCAACCAATAACTTAAGCTTAGTATCCTAGCTCCTCCTGTCACACGCCGTGGGTAGTGGGGTAAGTGTAGATGAAGATAGATTTTTACTCTACTGTATCTTAGCAAATATATTTTGAATTCTTGCGGATGAAAATCTTTAATACAATATTTATTATTACAACGGAAGAAGGAAAATATGTTGTTGATTTACATTCTTAGTTAGGAGCTAAATTCACATGAAGAGTGGTATAATTCTATATTTTGTATGAAATAGGTAACACAGGATACTTAAAGAGATGATGTAAATGAATTAGGTATAACATTGTCCTCTGAATCTTAGGAAGATGTATGCGATCAAGGAGACGCTGTGAGGTACTTTGTTAAATGTGGTAAGAAAGCATTTTTCAAGTCTGCTCTTGATGAATCTACACCTGGACAAGTTAGTGAAGTGTAAGGAAGACATTAATTAGTAAAGTCGAGGGAGTAGTTAATAATCGGAATAATTCAGCGCAGGGTTTTCTGTTCCGTTTTCAACCTTAAATGCGAGGTGGACAGGAAATTTGAGCTTTGCTTCATAAGGAACCCAAATTATGATTGGGAATCCCAATAAAAAATGTCCACAGTATAATTTTAAAATTGAGTCTGAGTAAAACTGTAAATCTGTAAAAAGTAAAACTGAGTCATCGCCCTTGAATCCGCTGAAAATTCAAAGCATTTAGGGGGGAGAGTTTTCTCTCTCGGCCCTCTACTTCCCCTCATGTCCTCCTCCCCCGTAAATATTCCCAAGTTAACTGCAAAACAGAAGGACATTACTCCCCCACCACTACTCTCAAATATATAATAGCTTATGTGCATGCGATTTCTTTCACGATCCGATTACTATTGATCAATAATCGCAGCAACAAGCGACATACTTTCAAATGATTTATCTCAATCTAACTGGCCGAAGGACTGAATTAGACCGCTTCGTGTGGGATAATAGGGAGCTTGGAAGGCGTGAGATGTTAGGGATATGTCGGGTCGAAGAATTTTGCCAGGAGACCAATGAGTGCTGACACGTGGAGAGAAAAGACTATCGTAGTATCGCAGTGCGACGACGTAGGTTACGGGAAAATAAAGTTCACCGACATCTATCATCTCCTTTTGTCGCATAAGGTTAAATCGGACCTCGACACAAATAGGAGGAGTCGATAGTTTGCCAGAAGTTTGTTTAGTCAGAAGGAATTTGTAAATTTAACTCTTGGAAATTTGTGATGAAAATGTAAATTATCTACAAGAATTTATGCGGAATGATGGACGGCGTAAGAAATATTAAAGGCGACGGTACTGCGATGATGGGTCAAATGGTGCAAGCAACAATTTTTCCTGATGGTTAAACCTGTGAATACGAAAAGAAGAGCGGCAGAATTAAAAAAAAATGTGTGTTAGAATAATGGTTTAACGCAAACCCTCTGTCTTCTCACCCATATGTTGGATCATTTCAAGGACAAGAAAATCTATATCGGTGAAGTCGTATCTGTATCACAGCAATTAGCGGACATAAATGCACAAGCCGACGATAAATTGGTCGCTGTATTGATATACAAAGTGTCACTCCTAAGACCAATACTGAATATTTAAGAAGTGCTATACCTATATTTCGGTCAAATAGATGGCCATCAACTGGAGTGGAAAATTTGACAGCGGGGATGAAAACCGTAAAAAGTTCCTGTTCACCCCACTGGAACATATTCACTTGACCTACCTATACTTCATTACTATTTTCTTTCTTTTTGTGAAATTTTCCTTTCCAGTTGATGATCACCTATTTGGCCGAAGTGCATCTACATAAGGCTTCACAAGCCTTTGCAAGGTCATGTAGCAGGGGTATAGAGTACTTCTTGAATATTTAATACTGGCTAGGGGATTGCCACCTTCCATATTCACAGCCAATAGCTCACACCGTCTTCGCTGAAATTAAGTATGTTTAGCGGGCTACCAACGTCGCAACAACGTTTGATACTCTTGTAATAACTCTTGAAAATTCACGTGAAGACATCTGTAGTGGCTAGAGGTTAGTGAATACTAGACTGCTTCGAGAGGATCTACAACGAGTGGGTGAAAGTTTCATTGAAACTCTAGTTGTTTCCAGCGGAGTGAAACTGAAAATTATAAATACGAGTATATTCGTAGATCTCGAGTTCTTTAAGTGGATTTAAGCCGGTTGCTGGGCTAGAATCTTCTGATAATTGTACCAGCGTTTTCCAAGTCAATTGTCTGTAGTAAATCTGATCTTTACCATCATCCCTCATTTACGATCATATCCTAAACGATTTTATTCAGTATTTCATCTCAAGCGACTAATTGAAAATCAGTTGGCTCTCACAGTGAAGGAGACTTTTCTTGGGGACTGCCAATAACGAAACTCCTGAAATATTCCTCACATCATTTCTCTTCTTGGTAGGGCACCGAATTCACAGAAGAGTGGGATCAAGGCAAAAGATCAGCGTCCGTCTTCACTGCAAGGCTTTTGTGACTCCAGAAGGATGAAATTTTCAGAGATGGTGTCACGCTAAATGTAAAACCACTTCAATTTACTTTCCCTTGAATAATATGGACGACCAAAAATACAGAGGGAATCGTACTCAATTCATAGAGCCACGTGTCACACCCGAATAGAAATGGCCTCCACTGTCGTTACCACAGGAAATTCTTGCAAAACCAATCTGAACTCATTATTCCAGAGGTAGAAAAAATTCAAAGGAGGAGACAGGTTCCAGGACTGTTTCAAAGTGTTAAACACCGTTGGTAATACATAAACACCGTATGCATGCGTTGGGGAGGAGCCTACTTTGAAGGGTACTCTGACCGACAATATGTTGCTGTATTATATTAGTTGTAATACAAATTTCGGGAAGTTTTTCAACAGACCACGTACCAACTAATTACTCTTTGAAATTACTCGATCCATTGTTCCTAAGTCCTTCCTGCTAACACCACAAGTAAAATATAATATGTATGTTCAGCTGGTATGTACCATAGTCTGCTTTATACATGCATTTGGAATTATTTTAGCACCCCATCAAAGTGAATCACCTAAGGGTTTCAAGAAAAATCTCTATCTAATGATTTATTTTTATTAATTTCAAGCTAAGAGACATCCCTTCAAATTTTCACATCCCACATCCTTTTCCATCTATCAGATTTCCAGTATAGAGTTTACTGGATATCTTTGTTTATTCGCTCAACCATTCATTCCATTTCGCACGATATGAATGGGTGAGTAGCCTTTATTATTCAGTGGCTGCATTACTTGTAGTACGGGAATCATGTGTCCCTACCTTGGGCAGAGGAAATTTTTCTCGAAACTCAAAATATGCTCTGAAATTCATAAAGATACATTGATCATATATTGCATTAGTTTTAAAATTTTTACGAATATGACAAATAGGAATTTTACCTGGCAATGTGATATAAGGATAGTCGTAGACATTGTTAGCAAGTGGGCTTCAGGTCTTTTTTATTAGAGTACAGTCATATTTGGGAGCAGTAATTACATGATTGTTAGAAGAAAGACATCATGTGTATATATATATACATATATATATATATATATATATATATATATATATATATATATATATACTTTTTAATTTCGTGATCTGCTCAAAAACCGCCTTACCCACATGTCCTGTCTTCGCCTTTTATGTGTTTTCCTATCCCCTTTCCTAATACCTATTTCTGTTTGAATGAATATTTGTGCGCCGTATGGCGGGATTTTCAAGTTTGAATATGTATGTATATATATATATATATATATATATATATATATATATATATATATATATATATATATATATATATATATATATATATATATATATATATACATATATATATTCACTGATAGTCATAACAAACACAGAAACCAAAACACAAAAGAGGAAAAACTCACTGGTTCTCGAATTTTCGGTGGTCCAACCACCTTTCTCAAGAGGAATTAGGAACAGAACTGAGTTCTGTTCCTAATTCCTCTTGAGAAAGGTGGTTGGACCACCGAAAATTCGAGAACCAGTGAGTTTTTCCTCTTTTGTGTTTTGGTTTCTGTGTTTGTTATGACTATCAGTGAATTTACATTACACGTTTGTGGGTTTTCCAAAAAAGTGTATATATATATATATATATATATATATATATATATATATATATATATATATATATATATATATAGATGATGTGGAAGTACTCACGAGAGCAATATAACTTTTGGACGGCACAATAGAACACAGAATAAAACAGATAACACGTAAAAGGACACTCACACTGTAGATGATTTAAGCTTTCGGCCTACTCCGAGGCCTTCTTCAGGTCAGACTGAGAGGTTTTGAGGGAAGAGTGCCTGGGGAGGGGAGGGGGGGCGGAAGGTTTAGGGACTGTTGGGAAAGAAATTAGAGATGGCGGTTAAGGGTGGGAATTTTAAAGGATCGGAAATATAGGATGTATGCGGATTCGCGAGTTCTCACCTCTATGTTGGTAGCTGAATCGGGTAGGGATTCTAGAATTGTTAGGGAAAAGCATTCGTCGAGTGATAGGTTGTGTGAAATTGCGTGTAAAGGGATAGGAAGAGAAGAGAGTGAAGCAGAATTACAGGAGTAGCGGTGATCGCACATTCGAATGGATAAGGGTGTAATGCATTCGCCTATGTAGAATGAAGTGCATTGTTTGCACGACAAAAGATAGATTATATTTTTCGAGAGGCAGTTCGCGTGGGTACGGGATGAAGGGACAATGAGGGGATGTGGGGAGAGGAGAGCAGATCTTATCACCAGACATGTTTTACATCGGGGGCGATTGCAAGTTGGGGAAATTTGTCAGGGCGGGGTGCCAAAGGTTTGGGGGATCTCAGAAGGTTTCTGAGATTGGCTGGTCATCTGTAACCGACAGAGGGGCAATGCCCCTCTGTCGGTTACAGATGTCGTTAAATGGCAAACAATGCCTTTTTATTTCACAATTTATTGTGGATGAAACGAATATGGCGTGAATTATTCTGGATAGGTAAAATATCCATGTGTATTTCGTGTGAATGATATTTATCCATGTGATAGAAAAGTATGACATGAAAACAATAGACGGTTATTACTTGATAAAAAACAGTAACTGGGAAAGAGTTGAATGAAACGGCAGTAAGGAAAAATTTGGAATCCGTTAATGAAGCTTAAAATGTTTCGCGTAAAAACGTGAAAGATGCAATACTTGTAAAAAATTGCACAGGAATAAAGATCCGCCATTGGTTTCTGCCTCCCGAATAAATGTTAAATGACTAATTCGCTTACTGAACATGACAACCGAGAGAGTAGAAGACGAAGGCTATAACCCTAGATCTGGTGTGGCGAAGGCCATAAACCTAGGAGCTGATAGAGAGATAGTATTTGGCCAGTGGAAGCAGAAGTTAACCCTGGGACACGCAGTGTATATGCCGCTTAAATTAGGGACTTGCGGCACAAGGAATGCACGGAGTCTGTTCGGGCTTTTACGGACGTGTTGGTCTCTTTCGTGCGAACATAACTACGTCATTAATGTTTCCCTTTGAGCACTCGTTGCTTTCCTAGTTTTTGTGCCCTTCATATCACTCACCGTTGCATTTTGAATTCACGCTTCCCTATTGGATTACGTAGATGCCAGCATTCGTTTCATGGTAACTCTAAGAAGATATTAATGGATTATTTCATCATAAAATTAAAATTATATTTTTAGATGGGATACTATTTTCAAATCTCTTCTTACTTATTTTGAGTAAATATTGCAATTCGGAGTTTTATTATACAGGTAAATATTTTATCTTAACAATGTCTAAGTAATTAGTGTGTTCAAGCTGTATAAAATGGAAGTGTAATATTTAGGCCTATTTATTAATTTTAAGACTAAAAATCCTGGTTTTTTAAATTCAGTAGACTTCAGTACATAAATCTGTCCTGAATTAGTGCAATATGGCCACCGGGAATTAGACCAGAGTCTTGCAATATTGCTAGAGATTGCAATATTTTTATATAAAAAACAGTTTTCATAAAACTTCAAAATCTTCATCTTAAAATTCATTAAAACTCATTTCCTGAGTAAGGTGAGCGTTTTGCTTCGTAGATAACACATAATTCCGTTGTGGGATTTATTTTTAGAAGACTCGAAAGAAAGTAATCAGCTATAATGACGTCTTAGTGTTTTGACAAACACAAGTACATAGTCGGATTACTAGTAATGTTTTGAAGTCTTTGTTAACGTTCTAAGCACTCTTTAGTTTTATGGTAATCTATATATGTCCGTAACATCCTGCAATGTCAAATCGTATAACTGCAATATCACCTCAAAAACTTTCCTAATATTTGCCATTCTATGTGACCCACCTTAAGCTATGATGTCTATGCATAATTGCTGTGACGTTCATTTCCCTTTATTTCTGATAAACTGTGACCATCAGAATCTGACACTTCAGCAACGCTACATGAGTTGGCAACTATATACTTGACAAAATATAACATTATGAAAATAGGCTTTCTACAGTGCTCGATGCCACCCGTGAATTGTATCTACCCACACCCAAATCTCAGGGAGATTTTTAGCCTTTTGTTATTTTTATTGTGCCCGACATTGTTTAAATGGGCTTATTTAGATTACTTCAAATGCGAGAATTATCATAAACATCTTATCAATGATACTGTACGGTCAAAGCAAAGCACTGGCGCTTCATCTATCGTCAAACTTGGGAATGCAGTCGAAAGGGACCTTAAACCAAAGAAACATATTACTGAATAATAGGAGAAAATTTTAATTCTAGAAATCTAAATATAATGGTATTTATTTTAGGTGAAGAACAAAAAAGACGTGCATCTAATCTTTAGTTATATAATATTTACAAGTATAATTATCTTTTCAGTATTTATGAATAGGTAAATTTTAAGTAGAATTACGAAAATTAAAGCCACCGACACAATAAAGGGATGCGAACGTAGATGGAAAGGAGATGAGGGGTAAATAATGCGATAGACCTTCTTGATATTCAGAGCAATTTGTTATAATGATTAATTACTATTTAACGGCAGATTGTAAAATAATAGTATCAAGAGTATGGCGAGATTCCGTGCTGGCAATCTCAGATTATTTCTCATAAAATTTTCGCCTTTCATTAACTCTCCCGCAGGAGGAAAATTTAGACGCGAGGCATTCCTAGAAAGTGGTGAAAATAATTTTATTCTCTTAGTCCCCTGCGCTTAATTTAAGAATTACCATATATAAAGCGTGAATTAAATTGAAATTTGGTCTTCTCTTAAAACTTTCTTGAGTAAACCAATAATTGTATTATAGCATAAGATATATTTCTTTGATAGATTTGGAAAGTAATGTCGACGTGTGAGTGCCTACATGTTAAAATTTCACTATAGGATATGAATCACGTAATCACTGAGTTCGAATTCGCTCACTAGTAGGGGCGCTAAGATATTAGAGGAAATCATTTCGATTACGTTACCCATGTAACATATATTTTTAAGTAGTATCAGTAGAATTTTCTATGAGTTTCAATATTTTCAGTTATATTTATTCGTTCTACCGGTGTGAAATTTCAAACATACATCTGTCAAATAAGAACTCTCAGCGTCGCCCAAGCTACAGTGCGTCATTATTCGGAGAAGTGATTTTCCCGCGAAACAACTGGTGGCACATGGAAAAGATCTGGACCCCCTAGCCTTGGATGTGAATTTCTCCCGCTGAAGCGCGCTCAGTATTGGGTGAACTCAACTCTCAAGTATCAAACTCACCTTCGAGTTGATAACTGTTTACTATGTAGTTCCCTCATATCTTGACCTTCAACTGGACGAAGTTAACGATAGATTTATTGTTTTTTTAATTTCGAAGGGCTTTATTTATAAAATGATAATGATATGTCCATCAAAAGACACGAGACATTGGAGAACAAATTAAATAAAAACAGAGAATCTCTAAAATTTTATAAACCAATAGCTTATTTAAACCTCTATTTACTGTACGGATACATCTGTTATCCTCATATTATCATTTTGTTTAACTGGAATACCATTTGTAGATATTTTAGGTATTTCTCTGAATTTATATATAATTCTACAATGAATTCCATTCAACATTTTATTCTGATTAATGAAAAGCATCACAATTCCTTCGTAAAAAGGACAATCGGGAAAATATTGTGTCTAGTATTAGAACTCCTTGAGAAATGGGAAGGGTTAAGCGAAAAGATTTCTCGGCAAATAGTGGATTTATATATGGCGAAGAGTTATATCTCAATTCCATGTTTCAACAAAAGAGGATCAAAATTATGGAGGAATAATATGCTTCAGGAAAATTAAAAAGTTAAAACTTTTTCCTAGCCCTTTCTGGACAATTTTACATAATGCGCGTGTCATCTACTCTCGCCTCTTATTAATAACTTCTTTACCTAATGTAATTCTTTTATAATTCCACCACTTTGCTCACCCTTATCAAAAAGGTTTCCAAATACGTGAGCCCTGCGACCAGTTCCACGTAATGTCCTATGAAATTAAATTTATATTCTTCTTTAGATTATCATTACCGTAGTTTTCTTATGATTTTTATCACTCTTTCAACAATCTCACTTATTCTGTTAAACGCCTAACAACGACTGTAACCCTGCTGTGTGGAAAATCAACGTTTTATTTTGTCAAATTTGATTTGATACCTTCCCTAGCTACTCTTAAATCCCTCCAATTTCTACCTAATCATTTCCTCCGTAATTATGGACATCCCTGTCTTCATGTACATCTACATAAGTACCCTGCGAGCCACCAAAAAGGTGTGTGGCAGGGGGTGTAGCACCATGAGGGAAGGGTAAGGGTTGAGGGGGTTGGGAGTTAGGTGAGGAAAGGTGGGGGGAACCTGTAGGAAAAAAAAAATATATATACATATATATATATGTATATATACACACATACATATACATACATACATACACACATGTATACACATCCTCGCGAAGTCCCTAACCTGTACGTTAATACTTATTGTAATGAACTAAGTCCTGGGGAATTTCGACTACGAGCATTCTGTTCCCTTATCGTTCTTGGAAAAAATGACATTTTAAACCTGTCAGTCTTGCAGTCTATCTCTCTAGTCTTATATTCGTGATCCCTTCGACCGTAATACGTTGGGGTTCGTATTATATCCTTGATGTCATCGGAAAAGGGCCCATCTTTAAATGTTTTTAATAACTTTAATCTATATTGGAAACGCCGCTGTGTAAGAGAATCCCAACCTAAACTGTCTAACAAAGTGGATACGCAACGTCTTGTGCGTACACACACCGCTGCCAGCGGGGTTTCCACGCATCGTGTGCCTTCTGGAAGGCGATGCAAGGAATGCGGCTAAGCTCTCTCCTTACGGCTTGCTGTAACGCTTCCACCAAGCCGTGGTGACGTCCTTTCAGCACGAATTTTAGACTGAGTAAGAGAAAAGTCTCTTGGGGCATTATGAGGGAAGAGAAAAGAAAACTTTTTTCCAAATTGTGGAATATCAAAGTTTTTATTCTTTACCCTCTTCATGAAAAAATTCCACCTAGTTAAACCTGAAACTGTTATGGTGGGGAAACTTCTAAAACATTTTGATCCTGACTCGCATTGTCGAGAAGCTCTTGGCAGATCCGCGTGAGAGTTTCTTTTTGTTTTCCGAGAGCATTCGCGGCGCCAACTTCGCACAAACATTTCTCATGTCCAAGTTATCGCTCACAACAATGCACATCACTTCTAGGGATGCCAAGTTTATCAAAAACCATGTGAATAAATAATATCCCTGCACAACAAAGCCTTCACTCTTGCAAGATTTTCGTAAATTTTAAGTTCGATTCGGCTTCGACGTCTTCAACATCTTCTCTAGCCTCCCGAAAACTTGTACCACTCAATAACGCGCGATCCACCCATGGCATTATAGCATGGGACCATAAGCTACCTTGAGCATGTCATGAGTTTCTTTACCGGTTTGGCCTCGTTTCGCGATATATTTTATAGCCTACAGCTATTCCAATAACCGGTTCGTGACGGGTCGTAACGAGGTCACGCTAAAGAGGCCTCGCAAATCAACGATCCGCACACCGCAAAGGGTGGGAGCCAACTCCCACCGCCCTCCAGTCTTTCCTGAGACTTCTTTCCTTCGAACTCAATCAGAGAAACCGCCGCCCGTCCGTCTATCCGGTAAAAATAAATCCAATTACATATTGGGCGGGAATTACATTTTTATTACGGTACGAATATCCATCCCCTTTCTTGATGGAAAACAGAAAACCCCTTAATAATCGTTTTTTTATTTTTTCAATCCTTTTGGTGATGATCTTTAGTACTAACTTTGATGCGTATAAACTCAACCCTACCCTCAGTGCTTCACATATCATGCACTGATTTCTCCTTTTCTGGGATGGGAGTAACGATCATTTCATTTAACCCTGCTAGATTTTTCAACATAATGCTACAAATGAGTCCACATAAGCTCTTGCTTCACCCATTTTTTTCCTAACCCTCACTTTTTTCGGTATTTCTCAAAGATAATTTTTATTCTTATCGCAGTTTTCAATTTAATTCCCAATGCTTCATTTTTAAGTGCAAGTTAATTAATTCAGGCATTTACTTATCTTTAGCAGCATGACACAGAGTCCACTATAAAATTAATGCGTATTCTCTGGGAAAAACAGGTTTATTGATCGTACTTGTACACATGCATAACGTCCTTCCAAATACTCTCCCCCTGCATCAGTACACTTGCGGAGATGTCTGCCATATCTGGAAGGCACTCCGAAACTCCTCGACGGGAATGTCTCTCAGGAACGTTGTAATATGCTTTTGGATGTGTTCCACGGTCTCCCAATGCTTTCCTTTCAGCTCTCTCCTTATTCGGGTAAACAAAAAATAGTCGCACGAAGGCAAGAAAGGACTGTAAAGCGGCCGAGGGACCACCGGGCCCGAAATTTTGGAAACGATGAAGGACGTGTGACTACGGTGTCATAGTGGTGCTTGACAGTGTCTTTGCGGTGTTACAATATCGAAAACACACTTCACGTGGAGGCACGTCTTTCCGCTCAAACTGCTCAGAGAAAACTGGTGACCGGCTGCGTTAAAAGGGCAGACCCCCCACCACATTAGTCGCCTGGTTTTACCATACCTGGTTTTGCCATAGATAATAGCGTCACAATAAAAGCACGTGAATTACTTTCATAATGGTCCATGTATTCCCTTTTATGTCCAAAATGATTGCCTTATTATCTCCACTATAGAGTTATTCTCTACATTTTTCCAATATGACGAAGAATCTTCCTCCATGATTAATAAATAAACGGGAACGTCTGTGACAGTGTAAATAGATTTTGCTTTCTCAAATCCCGGCTCTTTCTTCTCTTTTCTCTTTAGCGCCCTCATTTCTCTCCGTCTCTTTATAATCTCTACACCCTCTTCCTGCATCTTCCAAATTCATATTTTCCGGAATAATTTCTCACCCAAGGTTATCCCTTAAACGATTAAAACTTCCTCACGCTCTTTCATTTCCACACTTATAGGTGTTTAAATTAGTAATAGAAACTATAACTTAATTATAGCGTAAGAATCATCAGGAATATTGCATTTCAACCACTGGAAGAGCTTTTTATTTACTGGCCTAATAAAGTAGCCTTTTGAAGATTCAAGTCGGAAACGAAATTAAACGAGAACATGTTGAAGCACTAATTTATTCAAGACAAAAATTAAAGGTCAAATATGGGTCAGGAATTTCAGACAACGCAGAGTGATTGATCATGCGTACTAGGCAATGGAAGTCAGTTGCCGTCAGAAATGCATAGGCATGCACATCAGCTTCAGTTTCCTGGATTAGTAGTGGTGAAATCCACGAACTCCCTCTATTAAAAATGTTACCTCATCAATATCTATACAATACCAAGCCAACACAAGGGCGTATGGCGGGAGGTGTTAGGTCACTACCCGTAAAAGGGAATATAATCACATGCAAAACCCGCAAATTCATGCAAATCTACAACCACAAAAATGCGATCCGAAAACCTACACGCATGCAAATACTTATACTATCAACCAACATGCGCATACACCTGCCTTATTTATGACTTATACGTATGCCTTATGTCTACGCATCGTTCAATCTTGTCCTGACTTGTGAATGGAATGTCTTTAATATTTCTATAGTGACTATGGTTTCTTACTATTATGATTCCTGAGGAAAGAACGAGTAATTATCTGAAGTGAAGTCTATCTCCCTTATTTTACCTTTGTGGTCTGATCTACCTAAGTATTGTGGAGCCATAATAATTCCTTTATTGTCATGGTTAAACTCATTTTCTCTGAACCTTTCTAAAAGTCTATGACCCCTTTTTCTCATCCCGAGTGACTCACAGCCTAATTATCTTAAAAGGCCTGTCACAATGGTCTCCTTATAATAACTATTTTTCACGAATCTGACGGATTTTCTCTGGAAATAATCTAATTCTTTTTGCCAAACTTCCTCCCAAGGATACCAAATGCTTTCGGTGCATTCCAAACTTGACCTAACTGGAGCCAAATAACACCTCTCTTTTACTTCCTCATTACATTTCTAATTACCACACATCCCATTCCCATTGCATCTCCAATTCCACGTTACTCCAAAACGTCGGCAGAATGGCACTATTTTCACAAATTGCTATGCATTATGTTTGCTCATGCCTTATGGGATCGGAATGTATTCGCTTTATAGCGACCCATTTGATAGAAATGACGGCGAGTTATATATATTTGCGAAACAATCAAGAAAATATTGATGTTAACATAAAATTAAGATCGTGGTGAAGGCATGTAGGGCGAGACTAATGGCGCGCTCAAGGATTTCGAATGGATGTGAATCTATCCGTCCACACGTGAGGATAAATATTGTCTCTGGTGTCGTGGGGCATAATAATCGAGCGATAATTAGTGTTTGTGGGTGGTTCTGCCAGCAGTTTAATGTGTGGAAGTTTGCATTTGGGATCCTTTGCAGGAAGAGCTTTGTGCTCTTGGCATTCTGTGAACTTTCACATGCTCTCCGAGGTGTGAAATTGAATGAGGTTGGCAAAGGGCTGTTTATTTAGTCTTTGAGTACTCCGCCATGTAGATATACCACTTTTCTCAAATATTGGTTATAGTCGCTTGAGTTGGATTGTAACTATTTAATATCATGCGATTAGCTGTTTTCGTTATAGAACAATACATATCCATATCGTTCTTTCTTGTTTCACCTTCTAGTATAACTTCATTTTTGCAATAAATATATGAAATGTATATTATTGCAGAAACATCATACATCATATATTATCCGTGTTTAAAAAAATTCATTTATCTCTCAAATTTCAAAGACATTTTCCTGAACTTACATTATTTCACCTTTGTAGTTACTCTATTTTTATTATTTAAATTCACATTCTAAAATATGATTCCAAAATTCACTTTTCCCTTCCTTCACAAGTAACTGCTCTGAAGTTATACATAGCATACGTTTATCATGTATGGCATACGCCATCTTCATCAGGTGTTCTATCACCGGAGGTGTGTATATCATACATAAATATTTTATACTCTATTTCATCCTGTACGTGTGCTTTTTTACAATAAAGGAAGTATTTAACTTTGATTTTATGTATTGTTTGCAAAAGAGGAAACGCTTATATACTTACGTGAATCGCTAATTCAACCTCAAGGAAAGGACGCGCAAGCGTTAGCATATTACTAGTTAAGAAACTTGAAATTCTCATTGAAGATGAAAGCAATTGCTGAAGTAAAAATACCAATGACAAGAAGTTTAAGGACGAAATGAACTTCAGACTACCAGTTTTTTCCTTTTAAAACTTATCCTTTAATACTTCTCAATGAGCTCTTTATGTCCCAAGTAAGCTGCGCAACTGAAGGATATTAGAGAAATGTTAATGGAGGTTCAATAAAATATGAAGAAACTTGCTATTAGGTAAAAATTCAATTTTTTTGAAGAGCAATTCTTTGTTTATGCGACGTGTGTTTTAAGAATTATAATTATGTTTTTCATATTAACTATTTATGTTTACTTTTATTCAAAATAACAAATATATACTGGATCGTATTGCAAAAGAAAGAAAAAAGATGTTCTACAATGCTCATTAAATCTTCTATTCAACCTTGAAAACGATCAAGAGATTTCCTAATTTGGGTGCAATATTGACAGCGATGAAAGAAGTAACAAAATGAAGGGAGCATGCCTATTATGTGCTATATAACTACTTATGACGATATAATCTCCCTTGGCAATATGTACTTTAAGATTTTATTTACTAAACTTTTCTTTAGAATGCGTATGACATGCAGAAAATGCTTGTGAAATTGTACTTACGCGAAAGCGGACGGATATATTTATATAATTTCTATAGAAATGGGTTCAATTCAGGACGATAATCCAAAACCCCTTGAAAAATATTTTTAATTAATCTACGTAAATTTTGTAAGACAGTTTTAATACAGCAGTATCCATATAGTGATGCAAAATTTAATTTATAAAACTTGATATAGAATGAAAAACCTATATTCATTTTTTTAAACTCTCTCTTAGCTTCTACAAATACTTTGTCAGTAAGGCCATTCCTATGGCCACAACGTACGGCAGTTGGCATTCATTATCCGTAATGATAATAAATCTAAAGATAGTTTGACTAATGTCCGTAATCTGGTGGTGAAGTTACGGGTCTTCATATGATGTGCTGCGGAACCCAAAGTGACGTAATTCCTGGCAATAACACTTTTCAAGTTAGCTGGTAGCATCCCTAATCTCCAACTGCAAAGCTGAGAAAAACTTCAGCAATGGAGGGGATTAATGAATGAGAGTTTTTCAAAGGTCTTCTATTGCTGTTGTATAACTATTCTGCTCTTTTTTTATCCTAAATCGTAGGAAAAAAAGCATACCTTAGCTACAAATAAAACTGAAAGAATTTGATTAGCCGTTGAGCGACTTACTTTGTGCATAAAACTGATGAATGGCATTGGATGTTTGTAATGCATACGATTACATTCTATAAATATGCTTTACTCAAAGATTTCGTAGATGCTGGTAGAGTTCACCCAGTACTAAACCCCACGACGTGTGAAATCCATACATCAGGGTAGGGGGGGCAGTTCCTTTCCCAGTACCTGTTATGGTTCCTCAGGAAGATCTGGCACCCGAAAAGCCACATAGCTTGCTTAAAGTGGAGCTGCAAGTGCCCAAAGAGGCTTGCTCGGGAATCGAACGCGGGCCCTCCGGTGTAAAGTCAAACGCATAATTTATATATATTTGTATATAAATATAAAATATATGAATAAATAAAAACTTAGTATAAACACAGTATATATGTATAAATATATACACACATATAGATATACTTATACATTGAATGTGTACTAGAATTATAAAGGTGTTTTCAATGGTCAGTATTGAAATTTTATCTGACATAAGAGCTATCACTATTGAAACATTTTTGGCATAAAAAATTACTCTGAGAACCAATTAGAAATGTTAATCGATTCATAAAAATTGTGGAAAATTATTTATCATATTTTTAACTCGTTATTTGTCATATTATTTTTTCGAATAAAGAATAATTTTTGCTATTCGCGGAGAAGTTAGAGTATACAAACTCGTTAGTCCCTGATAAATGCGCAGTTAAAACTTCGGTAGGAATTTTAATAACTGAGTGTTAGACTGTCAATGGAAGGATAATCTCAAAATTCAAAAGTGAATTACAAATGAAACCAAAAGATTCTCTTTAGTTAGGGCCGTAAGAACGTTCGATTCGGGAAAATATACGGCGCAAAAAATGAACCTATTTGTGGAGACTTAGGCACTTTGAATAATTCTTATACTTTGCGAATTAGCTGTCCCTTTCACCTTACCCCACCCATTTTGTCGGAATGAAAACGAAAACAAAAAGCCTAGGAGTAGGACCCGCTATGCTGAGTTTTCCCCCAATTTTTTTTAAAGACCCTCGCTCAACTTCCATTTTTTTGCCAACAAACTGGCACTTCGGCATCACGAGTTAATCAGGGATAATTTTAGAACGAGAGTGGGAAAGAGTCCCCAGGGCTGGGAGTTTTTGGGAGTGGCGGGTTGAGGGAGGTTGCGGGGAGGAGACGAGAATGTCGGCGTTTCGGGGGAGGGGCGGGTCGGGAGTTGGCGCAATTAGATATTCGAAAAGAGATCGGCGGAATAAAAGCAAGGATCCCCCAGAGCTAATTACGGAACTCCGTGGCCTGCGATGAGCAGATTCCTCCAACCCCGCGACCCATAAACTCGACTCTCCCCCTATCCACCCCCTCCCATCCCACCCCCCATGCCAAACCACCCCGTGATCCCGCACACCCCAGACGCGACTCTCAGCAGCTTCTCCGCCGTTCTCCTCCTTCCTTTCACTTTCCACCAATTGTTTCCCTCCTCATTCGTCCCTTTCTCTTCCCACATCTTCCCACACCCAGGTATTCACTCATTTATGTCTTCTCATCTCCTATCCGGCTCCCGCTCTTCCTCTCCCATTTCCTGTCCGTTTCGGACTCTTTGCTCCTCTACTCAGAATACCGCATCGAATTTTCCCAGAACACTACTCCCATACACTCCCGCCCTCTGGTGTTTACTGTGTTGTGGGGGGGATTTTAGTTTTTCCCACCCTCCGCGCGCCCTCCATTATATTCCGTTTTTCACCGTTTCCTCTAAAGCTTCAGCCACCCGACTTCTCCCCGTACCAACTCCTGATTCTCTCCGTCTCTGATCTCCTCTTCCCTCTCAGTGGTTCTTCAACTCGGGTGAACCATTTCATTCCACTACCTCCTTTCTCCTCTTCCGGCTTCTTTTCACGTATTTGTGGGTTCCAAATGCCTATGTTTCTCCACTTAGCGAACATCCCTGCAGAAAATCCTGCCTCGTCGCTCTTCTCATTCACTAAGCTCTACGTTTCGCACTTCCCTCTCCTTGAAATGTAATGCCGTGCATGCAGTCAAGGATTTTTCCATTTTTTATAGGAATCTTTAAAAATAATCAGCACCGTCGTCAATGAAATTATGGTAAAAACCTGTTCCATAAATTATTATTAGTACTCGTAAATTTTTAATTTTAAAGCTAAAATTAATTTTCAAATTTTGGATAAAAATAAATTGTGTAAGAAATGGCGCAGCTAATACCTTGACATACTAGGTCATACACTTGAAGAACTAATTTTAAAAGCGAAATGCTGAATTTAGAACTTTTTTTCTTAACAACATTCCGGTTGTTTGGTACTTTTGAAAACATAAATTGATTTCGTAAACACGTAATAGGAAATTGAAAAGATTTTTAGTAAGTATGATTTGCGGCAAAAAAATTTGGAATTTTATAGTGCCTCTAAACAATACAGGTTGAAGCCATAAAATATTTAAAACGTTCAAACTTTACAAAGTTACATCAAACAAAGAATTTAGTGGTGATTTGATATTCTCAATCGCAATTTATTGGTTTAAAATTTTAAAAATGTCGGTGTTTACTATATGGATATTCGGCTATCGTTTTCACATTCAATGACTGAATTCACTTATTGGGCCTCATTCTACATTAGCCGAGTAAGATAATAACTCTTAGTTTCGCAGGCTCATTTTTTATTTGCTGTGTTTTATGAGCTGCTTTTCCCTCAGAGATATATTGGAGAATAATATATTGTAAGAATAAGCCAACCGAAAACACGCAATTAAAACTGCAAGGAATAGATCAAGGTGATCATTTTTAGGAGGATTTTTAATTTTTCCCTCGCATGCATAGTCTGAACTCACCAGGTGAGCTAGCGGAAAAAATAACACGATGCGACCACTCATTCTGAAAAAGTCTCTAAATATTGTCAGTGGCCTGATACAAGGTCGAAATATTGATTTATCGAGAAGTTTGGAGTCAATTTGAGCACATCTTTCTCGTATTTAAAATAAATTTTTGTGTGTAAATTGCTACGGCGATATGCCATCACGCCTTTCGTCTGAAATATTTATCAAACATAAAGAAAACTTATCCAGCTATATTCATTTATGATGTATTGGACCAAATTATTGAAATAGATTTGTACTTGACTCCACATTTATTTCAAGAGTTCAAATCAATAGAGTGATATGCATGTTTTACTCGCAAACTTTTTCGTATAAATGTTTCATTTTTTGTTAGCTTAATATTTAATTTATGCGGGGTAAAATTACATTGATTTGGTTAAAGTATTATATCATCGGCACTCACTGGAATTTGAAATACTTCACGTTCGCGTGCGAAGGAGGTGTAGGCAGCACGTGAAACTGCATTAAGTGTCTTTTTGCCTGAATTAATCTTCATTCGAAACCTATGTAACCTGGGTCTATTCTTATAATTTTATGCATAAAGTGTCACTAGAAATGATTTAAAGTGTCCAAAGAGGGAAGGTATTTAATTTCAAAGGAATTTATTTCGGTAATTCTACTTACGGAGCACTACTGCTATCTTTGTGACTGATGACTGTCAAATAAAGTCTCTTGGGGCATTATGAGGGTAGAGAAAAGAAAACTTTTTTCCAAATTGTGGAATATCAAAGTTTTTATTCTTTACCCTCTTCATGAAAAAATTCCACCAAGTTAAACCTGAAACTTTTATGGTGGGGAATCTTCTAAAAAATTTTGATCCTCACTCGCATTGTCGAGAAGCTCTTGGCAGATCCGCGTGAGAGTTTCTTTTTGTTTTCCGAGAGCATTCGCGGCGCCAACATCGCATAAACATTTCTCATGTCCAAGTTATCGCTCACAACAATGCACATCACTTCTAGGGATGCCAAGTTTACCAAAAACCATATGAATAATTAATATCCCTGCACAGCAAAGCCTTCACTCTTGCAAGATTTTCTTAAATTTTAAGTTCGATTCGGCTTCGACGTCTTTAACATCTTCTCTAGCCTCCCGAAAAACTTGTACCACTCAACAACGCGCGATCCACCCATGGCATTATAGCATGGGACCATAAGCTACCTTGAGCATGTCATGAGTTTCTTTACCGGTTTGGCCTCGTTTCGCGAAATATTTTATAGCCTACAGCTATTCAAATAACCGGTTCGTGACGGGCCGTAACGAGGTCACGTTATAGAGGCCTCGCAAATCAACGATCCGCACACCGCAAAGGGTGGGAGCCAACTCCCACCGCCCTCCAGTCTTTCCTGAGACTTCTTTCCCTCGAACTCAATCAGAGAAACCGCCGCGGTTTGATAATTTCAATCGCAACTTATTGGATTAAAATTTTTAAAATGTCGGTGTTTATATGGATATCCGGCTATCGTTTTTACATTAAACGACTGAATTCACTTATTGGGCCTCATTCTACATTAGCTGAGTAAGATAATAAGTCTTAGTTTCATTTTTTAGAGGCTAATTTTTTATTTGCTGTGTTCTATGAGCTGCTAATTCTACTTACGGAGCACTACTGCTATCGTTGTGACTGATGACTGTCAAATAAAGTTTATACGACTTTCACAAGAAATGAAAATTTAATTCCGTGCCGTCCACACATTTACAGCAGAAATAAGAGATAATTCTGTTCAAAAAATTGACAATTTTGCGAATATGAATATATAGTAAGTTTAAATTCTCTCGGTACTAGTTCAGAATTTGTCTCAATTGACTTTTTCCTTTTCCTTGATCTGAATAAACTGCGTTGAAAGCATAAGAAGCAGTGCAGAAAATGTTCCAACTTGCAACGTCCACATCTAACTCAAAATCGAGTCAAATCAATAAAACTTGAACCACAGACATAATTTGTCAGCTAATAATTAAACATAACACTAAAAATTAGAACATTAACTTATTTGCATAAAATGTCTTATTATCACTTGATCGAATAACTCTCATGCGGACCTATGTAGGGTGCGTCTCATGTTTATAACATTTTTACCGTTGCTACTTTCTAATTATCAGAAAGCAGTGTATCCTACTTAGTGCATAAACCCTAGGTAACCTCTCAATCGAAGTCATTTTGCGCAACATTTGGATACTAGTTATAATAATTTCAAGAAATCATAGTATCTTCCACGTTGCCGATTATCTTGAATCATATTTAAGGCGTTGGATTAAGTCTTAGAACTTACTCCTTTGCCTGTTGAGTGCAAATAATTGAACGAAAGTTCTGAAATATTGTAATTTCACTTTAGAGTCCTTCTCTATGTATCTGTATCTTGGAAAAGTTATTAACTCTGGTGTAATAAATTATCTATCTCATTGCATTTTTGGGAAGCTATTGCCAAAACCTAATAGACGCAGGCCCTTGGAAGCAGTGAATTTCAAAGCTTTGATAAAAGAACTTGGCTGAACTTGATTCAATCAATTTTATAGCATTCGACGTGTACCTGAATCTTGACTCGATTTCTGCATATTTTTCGGATGGAGAAGATTACTAAAGTTTCTCGTATAAGTCAAGAGATATTGATAATTCATAAAGTTAATAATTACTAACTTCATTTTAATATAGCACACATTCAACTGAAAGTAGGTTTCAATTATTAATATTATTATTTATTATTTTAAATAATATTATCGTATTATTGATATTAATGTTATTAAGTAAACAACAATGCATATAATTAACTACATGTATGACTAAAAATCATGCAACATTTTAATTTGTGCTTTGAGTGTTTGACATATTGGCACAGAAAGAACTCATCTCTGAAATGGTTGAAACGCACTAAATAGCTGCCTGATTCGTAAACGAATAAAATGAAAAACATGCCACTAGATGCCACATTGATGCCACAACAATGAGAAGGGAAATGTAACTCTGACTAGAAAAACTAATATTTTGAAAATCTTTTTACCTTGACAAATCCTTAGAAAACGTTGAATGCAAGTATATGAAGATGTATGACGGGAACGGTAACTACGGCCGTTCCGTGTATGAAGGCCGCCCGGCCATAAGTATATTAAGACCCATTGAAGATAAATCACATAATTGAAGATACATTAAAAAACCTAATATTCTGATATGCATTATAATTAAAACGCTATTATACCGTATATTTGTTCAACTTACAATCTTTCACCCACTCCTGATGCTATTCAAGTTCTGTTCAATAAATACGCGAGCTGATGCAATAAAAACTTTATTTTGCAAAATTTAGTCTACACACGACTTTTCCCCTTCAAAGCACTCTCCATTTGTTTCTATGCACTTTTTCCATCTCACTGTTCACAGTTTAAAGCAGTCTTGGAAGTCCTCGGCAGTCGGGCTTTTTAGTTGTCTCGTCGTTTCTTGCTTTATTGTGTCCACATCTTCCCAGTGATGTCCCCACGCCTGATTTTTGCCTTTTGGGAATAGGAAAAAGTCTCACGGGACGAGATCTGGCGAATAAGGAGGATGATCAAGGATGATGATTGAATTTTTTGCTAGAAACTGGCGAACAATAAATGCAGAATGTTCACTGCATTGTCATGATGAAGGATCCATGCATCATGTTCGGTTAAAATAGTGTGCACTGTTGATTTTCCTTGATTCAGTTCATCAGCTATCATCGTTCGGAGAGTTGGCCTTGAATCATCCGTGGTGTCTTGTCGGCCATCTTCAAAACGCCTAATCCACTTGAAAACGGATGCGTTCTTAAGACTATTATCACCGTAAACAGCTGTCAACATTTCAGTAATTTTTTATAACTTTTATCGCACTTCACCAAAAACTTGGTGGTGATTCGTTGCTCCCTGATTTCGTCAGTTTTCATTTTCGACGAACAGTAAAAACAAGGACTACAGAAACTAACATAACCGACACCATATTCACAGTTTGACGATCCGCCAAGCACAGACAGTTCATTGGGTCTCAGGCAACTTGCGCCGCTAGTGGGTAGTGCTACAGCCCGAGTCATGGCCGCCAGATTGCACCAGTTCGCGTATTTATTGACCATACCTCCTATCACGCAGTGCATTTATTTGATAATGTGGAGATCAACCCAAATTAGCAGACACTTATTCATCCATTTTTTTAAAGTACTAACGTCACGAGAACCTTCTCCATACTCATAGTGTTTGATCGTTAGATCCATTGGCGACCTTATGGGAATCGCCTTGCAGTGAATTTCATGCGTTTATCGGAGGGCAAAAATATTTCTTTCACATGGTAATGGACGAATAATATTTCCATGAGTGAGAACATGTGTATTTAGTCTTTGAAATTGAGAGTAATATTATAACTAAGGAAAAAATCTTTCTCGCTTTCGGTTTAGTTGGAAGGTTTTCATACTTTCAGGGTTGACGCGTTTATTCCTATTTTCGCCCTCTTCAGACCTTGAAGATTCCTTTCTTTCTCTCTCTATCTCATATATCAACAGTTTACGTCCTTGAGTTCTTCAATTATCAGAAAGAACAAGAAAAGGGTTTTAGTCATAAGTCGCTGCTCTAACGAATTCCTCCCGATCCGATTTTCATTCCCTAACTTCGCTCCAAAACTCTGATTTGACGTTATCAATGTCTGTGCCCCTGCCGCATTCTCGCGCTCCCGTAACCCTTCTCCCTGGCTCCCCTCATTCCTCATTTCTGGAGAGAGCCTTGTCATTATATTTCCCTCGAGGCGCGGTTCATCGATCATCCACACCGTGCGCTTCAATAAACGAACGAATGAACGCAGGTCGAACGCCACGGGGATACAAAAGAGAGAGCCGAGGGAAGAAAAGCAACCAACCCCCAGTGGGGCGAGAGGCGGCGGAAGGAAAGGCGAGCTGGGGGGGAGGGCAAGCGTCGCAATTATAAGTACGCTGTGAGGCACGGGAAACTTTCTGAGCTCCATATTCAAAGTAGGAATTCGTCGGTATACAGATATTATTATGCCCTTAGAAAGTGAATATTAAGGTATTCTAATTTTAGGGATACGATAAGCGATCAAACTCAGAATGGATAGACTAAAAATTGTCGGTCATTAATACGACTTGGGCAAGTAATGTTCACATTTTAGCGAAATAACAATGCGAATACGCGCATGAAATGATGATATTAATAGGGACCAATTATTAAAAGTGGGAATAAATGACAGAACTAAGATCCAGATCATTAACCATATTAATCATGATATTTGCTTTTTGTTGTAAGAAATGTTCGTAATGGCCTAATAATGTGCTTTATATATGTGATACGGAAAATAGACGCCACTGAATAGAAGGAGATTTTTTATGATCAATAGTTAAAGTGTCCTGGAATGTATTTATTTAAAGATTATTTTCAGCTCGTCAATTCTGTTTCAGGAATTATTTCATCCATTCCCTACAAATCTGTGGCCATTTTAATGGTATAGGTTGAGGAACTACGAGAAATTGCTAGAGTACATGTGGGTAATTATTTTTTTAAACTTAGAATATTCCTAACCAAAGCACGTTAAATGTTTCCTATAAAGGACACGCCCAACGTAACGCACAAATAAGGCATCGTCAGTTATTAACGCATAGATTACGGAGGCAAATGGAGGAAGACATAGAGGGAGAGCTTCTCCCGTGGAGAAATTGGAGTTACGAGGATCCACGCAATCCTTCAATCTCAAGGTGTACTCCCCAATACATTTATTTCCTTCTTCGGTCCAGCAATTCGGTGGATAGAGGGGGTGCTCGGAGGGAGGGAGATGGGATGGATCTTAAAGTGAAAAAAAAACCTATTATACGGAACTTATTTTGATGCCACATAACTCTCGTGTGGAGGAAAGACTGAGGAGGAAGTGGGTGAGGGGTGAAACAGAATGAGATACAGATTTCCCGTCCCCGAAACTTCCTTCCCGTTGCTAATCCCGCGAGTTCCACAAAGAGCGATAAAAGTTTCACAACTAAATGGCCCGGAGCGGCCAGACGGGGTTTGGGGGGCGAAAGAAGGGAAAGGGAAAAGATGTATACGTGGAGCAATGAAGGGGAGGGACAGAGGTTGGAGAGGATTCAGCCTCGGGTTAGGAAATGTCACGCGGGGGTGGTCGGAGAGGGGCAGTGTGTGTCCCCCTGCCTCCCTCTCTCTCCCCGCACAAGGGATCCGTGTGTCGCAGCGGGAGGACAACGCGGAGGATGGATGAACCCGAGAGGACAAGGATATAGAATGTAGGACATATATTCGGATCCAAGACATTCTTGTCCCGCAGGATCTGTTGAACATTTTGGCTTGAGACCTTTACGAGTAAAAACGTCTAACGGCGTAAAATCTCATTTCATTACCATATTCAGGAGTTTAACGGTACCCGAAAGGGCATTTGTCAAAGGTTAAAAATATCTAATGGAGAACGTAATCTCACATAATTACGGCCCCTTTCTCGAAGGTGGTTAAGGGAGGGTGGGGGTGAAGCGTGGGTAGGATTTGGTGTCTTGGAAACGAGGGATCTAATCCGCTGCATGTACTGATTAACGAGACCTTATTGCTACGTGTTTGTAGTCCGGTATGGCATTAGACTTCAATAATCAAGTCTAGTAACTCTGTTTAGCACAAATAATATTTAGGCTTACCAGTGCTTTTTTTACTTGATACTAACCATCTTTCCTGATTTTATGAATTATTTTTTCAGCATGAGAAAACAATAAATCCTTAAATTTTTGCAACAAAATGCTTTTCTTGGAATACCATTTATGTGAACCTATGATTTAGGTAGTTTACACTTCTCTAGTTCTTTTGTATCTATTGAATATTATCTAGTGCCAATTGTATTCAGCTGTAGACTGCCAGCACCTCTTGACGTGCTACGGAATCGTTCAATGCATGTCTAAAGGTATTACATAATTGAAACACGAATTCGAAACTCTACAATGTAAATGTTTCTATATATTATTACCATTGTTGCCTGCAAATTTAATTTTTTTGGAATATATTTTATTGAATTCACTATTATATCATATAAACGCGGTTTAAATAAAATTGTCGATAAATTTACGATACTCTATAAATGGATGATCAGTTTCACTGAACTCATTGATATTGATTGGATGAATATTCAAGAATTATATTAAATAAATTACATACTTGGTGAATGACTTTATCTTCCACCAATCAAATTTTTTGCACCGTAAATAAGACGTTTTAAATAATATTGGTTGTTTTGGCCTAAATCTTTATTATTTCAGTGTTTTCATTGAACGCCACATTGTTAACATTATACAAATAATGGTGTTATAAATTTCACTTAGTACTTCGAGGGAGTAATGGAATATTTCATGCGCAAAAATAACTTCGTTCTGGAGATGCCTCAGCGACAAAAAAAATTTATCGGTCGCCGCATCACTTCCGTTTCCCGAGAGTTCCTGGTTCAAGACGGTCAGACAGACTGACTGAAACCAAACTTTTTTGCGGAAAAAAATATCCGCTAAGTAAAGAGAGAGGAAAAAAATGCCTTGAGCTGCCGAAAAAACGGGAGTAATGAAAAGAAAAAAATCGAGAATGGGTGAGGATATGCGACTGAGGATGGAGAGAGTGGGAGGAGTCGGCTCGAGAGAAAGTGAGAGCAGTGGTGGAGTTCAATGGCCTGAGGTGAGGTTGACGGGGTGATAAAGAGTGGGAGGCAGGCCAAAGGGCTGCTCTCCTGATTGAAATTGGAAGCGGGGTGAGATGGCGAGGAGGGAAGTGCTGAGGGGTAGAGGTTATACAGGTTGGGGCTTCTTAGGAGGGAAGTATATTTTGATTGTGAACTCGGGAGGGATGGAGAATGTATGTGGATGGCGAAAGAGATAATAAGGAAATGTGAGGAGAAAGTTCCAAGAATGCAAGACGCACCCTTTGCCCCTCATTCTCTCAGTGGACGTGATAAAAATTGTCATCGATCGTCCATTATCATCAGTCACCATCATCAACCATTACAAATGCTATGATGTGTTAGCCTCCCCTCCTAAAGTATGTTCGTTGACCATTTCATATTTGAACTATTTACATTCATTTTTTGCATTATAATGTATGCATTTTTTCTGAATTTGTCTTCGTAGAGTTCATGAGGGAATTAATTATGACTGTAATATGTACGAAATCATGCTCATAGATGTAAGGCAAGTACGGTTACAGACGATTTGTATTTGTTATTACGTAGATTCTCCTCTTTAGCTCATTGTACAGGGTGCGTTCCTAAAGTAATGCAGTTATTTTTTAAAGTAATCTATGGAAAAGATTTGCAAAAACACTTAATATTCTTCAAAGTACAGTCCGTGGACCTCTACAGATTTTTTAAGCGACTCTGCCATGACCGGCACACTCCCTGGAAGGGTTTTCGGGGACTTCTCACAAGGTCTTCGTCACGGCTGATTGGATCTCTTCTATTGACGAAAAAAGGGTTCCTCTCAGGGCTGCCTTAATCCGAGGGTACAAAAAGAAGTCTGCTGGGGCTACGTCTGGGCTATAGAGGTTTGGGGCTGCGTTAACACCTGGTGTTTGGGCAGGAACTCGTGGACTCGTACCGCGTAGTCGTGATGGAGTTAGCAGGTAGCGGAGATATCTTTTCTATCGTCCTGATGACCCTTTTTCGGAGTCTTACCAGCACATCCACTTAGTAGGCCACGTCAACTGTCTGTCCTTGAGGAACACACTCCTTATGGACTACTTCTTTACTGTCGAAAAAGACAACGAGCATTGTTTTTACTTTTGCTGTCCTCATTCTACTCGTAGCTTTTTGGGCTCGGGGGCTGGTTGGTGTTCCAGTCAGGGTTTTGGCGTTTTTTTCTGGGTCTTATTAAAAAAACCATGTTTCATCACAGTGATGAGGTCGCCCGAACAATCAGTTTCATTTTCAAGACGCTGCGAAAGTTCACTTGAAATTTCAGATCGGTTAGTCTTTAGTGACACGGTCGGAGTGAAGAGGTTTACACTAGCTGAATTCCTGCCGCTTCCACAGCTTGGGGAGTACTATGATTGGTTTCGCGGTAAATCTTAGAATTCTCTACACCAACTCCAAGAGGTTTTATTCCACTTTGATTAATAGGAGCGGTGAGGAAAATTAAATTGTATTACTTTTGGAACGTACTCTGTATTAATTTTCCTTAAAAAAGTTATTTCAGTGGGAACCATGTTTTTGCATACTCGTATCCGATAGATGTAGTAGGCTCCTTACTATTCAGGTTTTGTGTTTATTTTACTGTCAATAATACTACTATTGTTCTTCCCTTTAATCTTCTGCTGAAGCAACGCATATTCATGGCTTTACGTTGTAACACCCGACTTGTTGAGACCATCAGCATTCATAAACGTCCTGCACATTTTCACAGTAACGACGGCTACCAGATTTATAACTCATGGAAAGGAGTTAAATGAATGTACGATAATCGGAAAATTCTTCAAATTCCATTTATCTTTGAATTAATATCCTTGTTCTAATGCTCTTCAAAAGAATTTCTGAGCAAATATTTTCTGTGAAGCCTGTTCGAATTTTTGAGTAAAATTAAAAGAATAGGTATTTGTGGAAGAGATTTAATAATATCCGGATAAAGGGTAAATGGGCCATGAAATTGGGAGTAATTTTTGTGAAGAAGGGTTGGGGGAGATAGGAACTGGTACCAATGGTAGGAGAAGAACAAAAAAGTGGCGACTTGGAAGGAAAGATTTTCTGAGATAATAATTGTTCCTGCAATTTTTTTTGGTGAAAAATCACTAAAAGTGTTACTCTCTCAAAGTTGATTGCATACAAATATTAGCAAATGTGTAGAATAAATAAAATTTCATATCTTTTGCAGTTTAGTTTGGAAAAACCTAGCCGAAAATTTAACCGAGCTTGATTAGGCAGTTAATTGATTTATACTAATTTAATAATGTATATTACGAAGTATAAATGAGTATGATGAAGTATGCGTTTAGTTTTCTTCTTTTTAGGAGCGTTTTGAATTGAAATGTGGCAATGAAGTCAAAATGATGTCACTGTGGCGCGATGAAAAACTAATTACAGGATTTTATGCAATAAAAACTTTGGCTTTAATAAATTTGTATTTAAAGCATTGACATGATATTTTTTGTATTTCAACTTGAATCTTTATTAGAAGTATAGAAATTACTAGGTCCACACTTAACTTGAATCTTTGTTAGAAGTATAGAAATTACTAGGCCCACAATTCTATTAATTATTTGCAGTTACCTACTTCAGCTATAATAATCCACATTCATCATAGTCATAATTTAATTACGAATGAAACGAAAGTTATAAAAATCATTGGATATATTTGAAATTAATGCATACAAAGAATAAATTAATTTTGTTGGGTAAACTGGGAGATAACGTTGAAAGCTACATCCCATTGATGAAATTTAGGCATTGTTTAAATATTGCTTCAGTTAGCAAAGGATTAACGATATAAGCGGCAGAAAATTTTGCTTAGCGCACTTTCTTATGAGCATCGAATTTGTGTTATTTGACGTTAAAAATGTGTACAACATTTGAGGAACAAAATAGAAATTAGAAAAATAAATTGGAAATGTTTGCCAAATCATTTAGAATTACCTAGAGCGTCTATGAAATAAAAAAATAAAGGGTACTCGCAATAAATTGCACTCGTCCGATCATTAAACTCTCGGAAGATCTAGTCAATAGACAAAGGAATTGAGAACTTTTACGTAATAATCATGTCAGTGGAAGTAAGACAGTCCAGAGGAGCAAAAGAGGAAGACCAACGTGATTCGTGTTCGACGGAGTAAGAGGGGACGATAAATAGCAGTTTAGACTGATGGTAGCTCGGTGAAGATGCTGAGGAGAGGCTGTGGGGAGTGAGCGGATATGCTGAGATAGGTGGAAAAGAGAGGGTGCGAGTGGGCGAGACGGGATAGCCCCAGCAAGAAGCGAGAGGGGGAGGGAAGGAGAGATGAAGTTAAAAAGAGTCTGATGGCGGGGCAGCGTCGACCGTTGAATAGATGTGTTTGCAAAAAGCGCCAAAGTTGGACGAGATCGAATTGTGAGGTGGAGGGAGGCGGGGTGGGGTTGAAGGAGGTGGGTGGAGGGAGCCCGATGGGGGACCTTGGAAAATATAGTAGGGAGGGGATTGGTCTTCCGGACGGAGGTGCGCCGAAGAGGCGATTCTAGGGAAAGGGGCGGAGGATACAAGGGATGCACGTGAAAGGAGGCTTGCAAAAAGTGCGAGGAAAATGAAAGGAGGCGGGCTGGGGGTGGCAGTGCGGAGGGAGGGCGGCCGCAATCCGTGGGGACATGCTCGAATTGTCGAAAAAGATATTCTAACAAGAATTTTTAATTAGCGAACCTTTGTGGCTAAAACTTAATGGCCTATGCTGAGCTAACGAAGAGTTCGTTGATGTTTTCAGTGGGATATTTGCTCTGCGTAACACTTTCACAAATTTTTATTGTTGTCATTATTTAGGTTTCCCATTAGTATTATCTTTTTGGTGTAAAACAGGATTTTGGTTTCAAACAATTAATAGCTCTGTTCAAATTGCAATCGCAGGACTTGATTTCCACAGAGTAAGGGAAATAACTGAAAATAACGACGCCTGAGTCCGCATGTGACAGAATGGGTAACACGATGGTAACTCCTGTTCGGCATATGTTAACACGCGAACTATCTAAGAGCAATCTTTGATTACTTTCCGGATGAGCCTAATAAGGACCTAGCAGAATCCATCCTTATCCTGATAATAAATAACTATCCTGAATTTTTGAACCGTTTCTTATGTTATGCATAATAGATTTCATTGTGAATTAGAGGTGAAATGAATGTTAATTCAAATATGATTTCTTTAAATTTATGGGTTTTACGAAAGACAGGGTGTGGCAACATTCCTTTTTCGAAAGTGTCGTGCGTTTTGAAAAAGGAAGTTTTTTTGCTACACCCCGTACTTTGTGTACGTCGTATACATTGTATGACATGTCTTATGTGTAATTTACTGTTAAATAAAAGTTATTGCAGACACGATTTCAAAAGAATCTCCTGAAAATTATTACTTTGAAAATGTTCAAGTCCGTACAAATACTCCCAAGTCCTCCTATATTATCTTCTGTAAAATTGTGAAAATATTTTATTTATGCTTTTTTTATTAGTATAACTGCTGCGATTGGTAAAGAGCCTTTAGGTAACGCGGGAGTTGATAGTATTAGTGATATCAATTAAGGGGTATTATCTCAATTTTTTCGAGAAGAAGATACGGAGGGTATTAAAGTTGCTCTTCCCTGCATACGAAATTTTATTGACGCCATTTACTACAAAAAGACAGTCCCACTTGGAGCTGGTGATTTGAGTTAATTCATTTGACATTTTTTCCTCCAGCATTTCTACTTAGTGGCCCTAACATGTATTTTGAATTATTGACTCGATCCACAAGTTACGGTCATATTATGTTCATGATAAATACAAGATATAACCATGGATGAACGCGCCGCGGGGAAATGGGTGCTGCACGTGGAAAATAATTTATGATTTCGCCATCGAAGGCCGAACTTTCTTTCCGCTTCAAACACTTTCCTTGAGTCCCTTGATGCGAGGAAATAGGGCAACACTGCCACCCTGCCACACCCTGGACAAACACAGAAAACGCATTATGAACCGCTTGTTTTTACTACATCCTCAGCTGTCCCTAGACAAGCGCGTGGGATTATTTACGATCACGCTTATTAAAATTACCGATGTATTTTCTTTTCACTCCCGAGTCGAGCACTTATCGCGGGAGTGAGGGGAGAGGAGGAGTTGGGAGGGTCGGGTATGCTGTGGCAGGAAGTGGTATGTGGGGTAAAATCTAAATTTACGAAGTGCTCAAGGTTGAGGGGAAAAGCGAAGTGAGGCGGGGGTGGATGTCTCGGGTGGTGGCTATTAATATGGGGCCGGGACGCCGCTGGAGTCGGTCGGGTGATGCGTCGCCTGGAGCAGGACGTGAACGCACGCAAGGGGTCAGGTGGGCGTGCGTAGGCGCGGCAGGGGCGAGTGAGGGGAGAGGCGGGGGCAGGGGGGTTGGGAAACGGATGAGTGAGGATTGGGTGAAGAGGGGCTGCTCATCTCTCTCGACGACGGCGGAAGGAGGAGGATGAAGGCTCTGGGGGGGGGTCAGAGGGTTGGAGGCGGAGGAGGGGGGGGCAGGGGATCAGATGAATAGTCACCGCGGACAGGTGTTCGATTGGTCTAAAAGTGGGCTGCGCGACGCCGGAAGTGGGCTGGTTGCTTCGTTCGGTGGGTGGCTCTTGCTCATTTATTTATATAGAGAACTTTTTTAATTTAAGAGAGGGTTTTTGGCATTTTTAACGCCGTGGGAAGCTCCATGCATTCTTTTAAAGCGAGGAATTTCCTTTTTTCCTTTAGAGGTCTATGAAGTAGAAGAGTATGATCAATCTCTCCAATAGCTCTAAGTGAGGGCATATATTCGTTCCATAGCACGAAGTGGATTGATGAAAATTGAGTTTTTTTATGCGGTTCTGACGAGCTCAAATCGAGAGAAACTCCAACCGAATTTTGTTTCCCTTATTTCTATAACATATGAACACCTTTCAACATGCTTGAAAAAGCATGTACAAATTATACATGCAGGTATATACACACACACACATTATATATATATATATATATATATATATATATATATATATATATATATATATATATATATATATAGAGTGGATAACTCTGAATTTAACACACACACACAAACACACACACACACACACACACACACACATATATATATATATATATATATATATATATGTGTGTGTGTGTGTGTGTGTGTGTGTGTGTGTGTGTGTGTGTGTGTGTGTGTGTGTGTGTGTGTGTGTGTGTGTGTGTGTGTTAAATTCAGAGTTATCCACTAAATTTTGACTTTTATTTTGTTATTTGAATGTTAACCTAGTAATGCAATGAGACGTATATGATTCATATATTCAAGATAAGGGAGCAAGTTCCTTACCAGTTACGTAACCTTAGTAATTTTCAAAAAACTATCTATGTAACCAGAAAGTGGTAATGAATGGAATTCAGATTGTATTGCCAATTAGTATGCCAGTCTTATTCCGTATATGTCCGGGATATCCGAAATTGATATTTTCGACGGGGTGAATGAGGAGATAAGGATAGTAGTAATAATGATAGTAGTAATAGTAATAATGAAAGTTATAAACGGAGTGACCTTAGACGAGCGGTGCCCAGGTATAATGAGAAGCCATGTTCACTGTCAATTGAAGGGGAATTCGGCTAACTCTTGGAATCAAATGGACATAGGACTACAATCCGAGTTGAAAAAAATTTTTTTTTTTAGGTAATCTACCGGTTAAGGTAGGTTTTTGGATGGACCAAACTATCAAACAAACATTTTGTGACTCCCCACCTAGCAAACTAATCTATATCAGGTCCCTCTTCATCTCGGTGTACTTCTTTCCTCCCTTCATCTCGTCCAACATCCCTATCCTGTTCCTACCCTTACCTCGCTTGCCCAACATTCTTCCCTCTATTACCCTCTTCAACATTCCACTACCGCTCAATACGCCCTTCATCCATTTTTCCTGCCTCCATAGGATTTCTCTCAACAAACCCCTCTCCTCCCCAACCATTTTTAGTACTTCCTCATTTGTTTTCCTTTCGGTCCATTTCACCTTTTCCATTCTTCTCCACACCCACATTTCAAAAGCCTCCAATCTACGTCTATCCTCCTGCTTCAGCGACCACGTTTCCGCGCCGTACATAGCTACGCTCCATATCAGAGTTTTTACGAGTCTTGTCTTAACATCCCTACTCAACGTCCCCGTCATCAACTCCCTCCTCCTTGAGAAAGCCTCCTTGCCTAGCGCAATTCTTCTCCTTACGTCCCTACCACTTTGACCGTGTTGGTCCAAAACACTTCCGAGATATGTAAACTGTTCTACCTGCTCTATTTTTTCCCCGCCTATTTTAATATTTAGCATAGCCTTTTTCTTTCTGGAAAATCGCATAACCTTCGTTTTATTAATATTGATTCTCATCCCATATTTATCGCACTGAACCTCCAATTCACTCAACAATGCTTGCAACCCCTTGGCTGACTGAGCAACTAATGCTTGGTCATCAGCAAACCTAACCGATTTTACGAATTCCCCTCCGACTTTCATTCCTACCTCCAGTTCTTCCCATGCCTCTTTAATCATTTCCTCTACATATACGTTGAACAGTACCGGTGACAATGGGCAACCCTGCCTTACACCTCTTCCTAACACTGCCCATCCGGACTCTCCGTTCCCCACTCGCACCTGAGCAGTCTGAGACATGTACAGGTTGCGGATCAGTCTCCTGTCCCTCCAATCCATTCCTATTTTCTGCAATACACGCATTAATTTTTCCCAATTCACTCTATCAAACGCTTTTTCGAAATCTACAAAACAGGCAAAAACGTCCTGATTGTATTCTATATTCCTCTCGACTAGTGATCTCATTACTGCAATGGCATCACGCGTACCTCTTCCTTTCCTGAACCCAAACTGATCATCCCCTAAGTAAGCATTTGCTTTACTCTCTATCCTTTTGTTGATGATCCTGAGAATAACTTTAGCTGCGTGGGATATCAAACTTATTGTTCTGTAATCCTCACATGACGAAGCCTTTGCCTTTTTTGGAATAGGAACTAACACCGATCTCACAAAATCTTCCGGCCAGATTCCTTCCTCATAGATACTACGAATCAGTCCATATATGGCCTTCTTCCCACCTTTCCCTAACCATTTCAACATTTCTACAGGAATATTGTCCACCCCCACAGCCTTATTTGCTTTCATCTCCTTTAATGCCCTTTCTATTTCCTCGTCGAGTATGCCTGGACCTAAGCTATCTTCTTCTACGTCATGTTGATTTTCTATGTCTAACCTTGTCGGCCTAAGTTCTTTACCATACAGTGTTTCTATATATTCCTTCCATCTCTCTTGGATTTTTCCTGGTTCAACTATTATCTTACCCCATTTATCTTTAACTGTTAGCACAGATCTTGCCTTCTTACTTCCCGATAATAACTTAACCTTGCTGTATAGAGCACCAATTTCACCCTTCTTCTGTAAACTTTCCATATCCTCGCATTGCGTTTTCCACCATTCTTCTTTTGCTTTATTTGTGGCCCTTCTCAATTTATTGTTTAACTCTTTGTACTTCATTTTGCCTAACTCTGTGTTTACATTTTTCCATCTTCTTCTCTCATCCATCTTTGCAATCATCTCATCCGTTACCCATGGTTTCCTTATCCTTTTCCCGTTAACGGTTCCTATAGTGTCTTTAGCGGCTTCCAATATCCCTTTCTTGATACATTCCCATTTTTCATCGATAGTACTCAGTTCTTTACCGTCATCCATCATTTTCTCTACAGCCTCCTGATACTCCTTCCTCGTTAATTCATTTACTGCTTCTAAATTCCATTTTTTAACCCGCCGCCCTTGCCTTATCTTCTTGAAACGAACATTACATTTCATAACAACTAAATTGTGGTCCGAGTCCGCATCCGCTCCTGGGAAACTGTGCGAATTTATCACACTGTTCCTAAACCTGTGCCTAACCATAATGTAATCTAACTGATACCTTTCTGAGTCACCTGGCATTTTCCATGTATACCTACGCCTTTTGTGGTGTCTAAACCATGTGTTAGTGATGACTAACCCCTGTCTCCTGCAGAATTCAATTGCTTTCTCCCCGCGTTCATTCCTCTTGCCTAACCCATAGTCCCCCACCTCACCACCATCTCTTCCTTCGCCTACCGTCGCATTCCAATCCCCCATCACTATCAAATGTTTCCCTGCAGGAACACTCGCGATGATATCCTCTAACTCATCATACATCCTATCGACTTCTTCCTCCTTGTGGTTGCTCGGTGGCATGTATACCTGAATAATGACCAAGTTCGTCGGCTCTGCTTTAATCTCTACGAGTAAAATTCTATCTGTCGCTTGCTCTATGTTGACTACGCTTCTTCCTACCCCTTTATTTAAAATTACGGCAACCCCTCGTTGGCTCTCGTCCCCGCCGCTGTATATTACTCTATAATTGTCACTCCAGTAATCCCCGCTATCCTTCCATCTCACCTCGCAGAGGCCTAAAACATCTATGTTACCTCTTTCCATCTCTCGCTTAATATTTTCTAATTTGCCTCTCCTCAACATTGTCCTGACGTTCCAGGTTCCTATTCTAACTACTTTCGTCTTCTTCTGCATCTTCTGTCCTGCTGCTGTTATTTCTACCCCGCAAGGATTTCGTGGGATGACGACCGCGGAAGCCTTGCCTCCCCCGCTGCCGGGCACGACACACGGCCCCTTGGGCCGAGTCCCGCAGTTGCCAGGACTCAATTTCTGTTTTGCGTCCATCATATTTTCTTGGGAATGATAATTGAGGTGGTTTCCCGTTGCCTTCCTCAATAGTGTTTTTAACGTGACACCATCACTTAATGGCCGCCCCACTGGGGTCAGACGCCATTGCAGCCGCCTCACTGAGGAACAGACGCTGCGTGGACTACCTTTCGTCTGGCTCCTAACCTTCGACCTATCTGGCATGGGTGACCCTTCCAGGAGTAATTATTATTACTCCCGCCAGCACAGCTCTAGGGGTCATCGGAACACACAAGCCCTTCCACCACGACAAGGTTGTAGTCCATGGGAGTTGAAAAAATATATATATAATTCTCAATTACAGATATTAAATTGAGAGGTTATAAAAGGTCTTACGAAAGAGTCCAGTGGATACGGTAAGGATAAGAACGAGGACATTAAGACACGTGGATCAACGAACTCCGAGTCTCGTGAGACACATCTGTCTAAAACGCTCCCTTACATTATCAGCCGAAATATAATAGGATGAATTAGACATTTTTTGGAAATTTATTCTGGGTCAAGGAAATGAGGATGGCATATATTCCCAAGATTACAGTAGGACAACTAATACAATGCAACAGTTTCAGAGTGTAAAAATCATTTGACTTGACTGGGATTCGAACCTGGATCCCCGATATCCGGCCGAGTGCTTTAGCCAAATAAGTTACCGATGCGACTTATTACGCCCCATTACTTTTTGTTCGTTAGAAAATACGGAGGGTATGATTTCCTCGGTCATGTTTATTCTAAAATGAAGTTTATTATAGCTCAATAGATATTTCCTAGCAGGAAGTCTGTCTCTTTTACATGAAGGGTCTACTTTCTTTCTAAAATCCGTAATAATCAACAACATATTATGCTGATTTTTTTCTCTATTTTTCAGATTTTCCAGCTAATTTCATTTAACACAAACTACTCTAGGAACATTTTCCAACATTCAGAATTCCTATCTGGTGGCTTTAGCGTATCTTACTAGTATATATTGAAGTAAGATATGCTAATTTTATTTTCGGCGGACACATTGAAAGCATGGTGAAAAAAACATCCACATCATATTTTAAAGAAAGTGAAAGAAATCAGGTTGATAAGTTGCAGGAAGTCCTAACTCAACCCTCTTTATTTCGGCACTTTCCCTTTGGTATTTCGCTTACCCCTTCGATCCAATAAAAATTTTATGCAATAATGAACTTCTTTTTTTGTGAACGAATATTACGTTCTATTTTCAAAAAAATGTAAGCAGTTATCGTAAGCTCCAAACTATTAGCAAATATAATCGAGATAAATTTTTATTTTTTTTTTATTTTTAAGAATTCTCCGAAAAGTTACCATTCAGAGTTTTACGAGTACATTTCTTCCAGCAACTCTTGACCTTTTTTTAAGGTGGCCATTTTAAAACTCGACGAAATGCGTCGAAAACCATTTTCAACCTCTTGAATTAAATCATAGAAGAAACGACGACGGGATCGGATTGGTGCGGTGGCTTAAGTGCTTTCCACTCAGAAGGCCCGTCCGTTTGAATCCCGGAAATGGCATATTTTTCTTTAGTGGCATCCCGATCCCTAATTGAAATGCTTTGTGGAGACCAGTGTGAGTGAATTCGCCGTCCGTCGGATGGGACGTCAAACTGCGGACATCTTGGCCCCTTTCGTAAATAAGAGTAGGCTAATGCTGACACCGCGTTTCTCTGCTACCTTCCTCTTCTCTCATCCATCCCTATGAGCGCAAATGAATTCAGCTGTCGTTCGCCTCCCCTAATAACTATCACTTTCCAAAACGAATCAAAAAATGCCTGTATTGTATTTAAATGATTGTGAATTGTGGATATTTCTTTGCGTGCTTACAGACCAAAATGGCATAAAACTTCTAATATCCTGCTGTAATAGCGTTCTGCAGCAACCATATTCGTGAACGAGGAAATGACCCCTACGTGATAGTAGAGATAGCGCCGAGATGAAATTTTATCGGACTTCCGGAATGTTCAGCGTTTTTTGTGGCTCGTCTCAACGGAACGCTGTCTATGATTTCCTTTCCTTGGGGGATGTTCGGTCGTAAAGTCTTGGTGAAAATCAGATCATTTGTACCTGGGTCAAGAAAAATTTGACATGGGCTGAATGACGTAACATTTAATGTGACTATCTATCGTAGAGGTTTTGAGAACTCAAGCTCTTAGGGACGAACAAGAAAATGCGGAGGTTTTACGTATACCTATGGACTGCAGAACAAAATACAGTCAACTACTCTCCGTCCCAGTCTGTTTGTGAATCGGGAAGCATTCGGCTACAGTGATGTGATGTGGTGATGTAGATCCCATACTTTCAATTTACTTTGAATAGAGGTTAGTCCAAAGTAGTTGAAAAACCGTATTTTATGAGTATTTTACAATGGTTTCAAAGAATTTATTTCCATATTTAAAGGGAAATAAATATTAGTAGCGTGTTCAGTAACAGACAAATTAAACGAACTTGAGCAAGAAAGAGATTTTGACACCTTACTTCGGGGAAAGGATGAAAAAACATTAAAAATGTTGAGGAGAGATTACAGAAAGTTTTTCAGGAAAGTCGGTGAGTAATTGCATGGCATTAAATGCTGGCAGGGTTGGAAACAGAGTCTGTCGCTTGCAGGCGCGTTGGCTGGTGTACTCTCTTAGTACTACCGTTTCTGTCGTCGATGTCGTGATGGCATATTCATGCAACCCAACAGGTAAGAAGTTGAATTCTCATTCGGAAATGATAGAGGTGCCACTCATTTTCCTGAGCATTTATTCTACCCGCAAGTTAAGATCTAGTGTCGATATTCGAAAATAGATGGCGTAATATCAAATTTCAACAAATAATATGAATCAAAACACTTTTTTCGCAGTGACCAGCGGGTGACAATCGTTTTTACCCAACTTTAAGAATGTCGAAAATCTTAAAGGAAGTTTAGTGTTGTAAGGCAAACCTAAGCAGTGAATATTTAAATCTGTGCAGTTTTTAACGTTTGGTTTTCTGTAGGTGACTTTTTTATCAATGCTCACTCATCTCCGGGAGAGAAGGAGGAGCGCAGCTGAGAACCTCTGAAATAGAGAAGGCAGAGATAGTCTCGAGCTTTCGCAGATATTCCCTCTGATTCCCTTTCAATGGGACACTGCTCTGAATGACTAATGTTACAGATATTTTGGTCCACGAACAAAATGCAAGAAAAAACAGTCGAAATAAGAATTTAATATCAATGCTTTCATCGGATGATGGAGAAATAGCTCAGAATATTGCTGCATAAAAAATGTATCTCTTAACAGTTTCGAACATTTGTCAAATGATTCTTCTTTTTCCCGCAAAGACTATTCACTTTTATCCTTTTTTTTCAAATCATCCGATTTCTATTTCTAATCCCTTGTAATGAAAGGCTTCACCTTTGTATACGTATATACATATGTTGATGCGCACACTTATTTTGTGCCTCGCCGCAGCTGCTTCGCCTACGTCGTCATTTTATTTATGCCGTTGTATACCGCGTGCAGCTCACTCTATGTTTATTCTTTTCCTAGATCTTTAGTCAACACCAGTTAATCTAGAGATGGGTTTATTTCACGGTGCATTTACGCAGGTTTGCAAAATAATCCACCTCATTCAATAAACATTGCAAATATTTTTCTAGAATATTTCGAGTGTCTCCGCTGCGTATTTCCGTCCTCGGATCTTCTCCCGTCTTCGCCCTCCGCTCACATTCGCGCATTCCCTCACCCCCTCCACCAAGCACGTCCACACATCCCCTCCCTCTCAGGCGCGCAGTAATCTTTATTCCGTTATATCCTCTCATCCCTTCCATACATTGTCGAAGGCCCCTTCCCTCTCCCATCCCCTCATTCCAAGTGAGCTTACACGACCTCAAAACTCGCCGCCTCCCCATTCTACTCCGCGCACACTCTCGCCCCCGCTCCTCACACTGCATTCTCCCCCAACAGCAACTCGGGTCACCCTCGGGAGAGAGAGAGAGTTCATCCATCCAGCGCCCTTCATCCGCCAACCACCATGGTCACCCCTCCCCGCTCGCTTCCTTCTCCACTTCCCTCCCCTGAATCCGCTCTTCCGCCCTCCCCAGCGCTAACCCCCCCCCGCATGAAACCCACCCATCCCCGTCCGCCTTGGCACGCATCTCGCATGACACCCCCACCCCCTCCGTTCGTAGAGCGAGATATATGTATGGGAGACGGGGAGAAGGGAATAGGGGAAAGGGAGGGGGTCACCGCCGCCCCCTGTGGGTAAAAGGGATGTTGGAGGGCGGGCGGAGGAGAAGGTGAAAAGGTCTGAATGAAGGTCGTGTGGAGCGAGGGAGATGGATGCAGATAAAACACTTCAGCGAGAGAGAGAGTATATATGGGGGGAGGGTCGGAATGGGGGTGAAAAGGGGAGGAGACTAAGGGTGACGATAGGGAAGCGGGAGGAGAGGAAGGGGTGTGAGGCGGAGGGATGGGAGAGAGGCTGTGGATCCATCGGCGTTCGTCGCAACTTCTAGGTCCGTGAATTCGAATGAGCAGGAGAGGAAGAAAGACGACGTTTGCATCTGAAGAAAAAATCGAGGTTCTACCGAGAAGGGACTGGAAAACAGCAAGTGAGAAGTATGTTTAAGTCTGAGTCTGTCATTAATGTATCGCAGAAATACTTTGGCAACGTTAATCACTCAGTCAATACGAAATTGAAGCGTATGAGATTTTATTATTCTTATGCATTGCCGATAAAATGCATTCATTAAAAGGATGAAACCTACCTTAGCTGAAGTTCATCCCGACCTATTCCAAACTTTTTCGTGCAACTAAAATATATTAAATGTGTCTTTCCTATTCGATGCGCGTGCATTGAAAATGCGATAACACTTCATTGCCTGTGTGCAGTCATTGATTTTGTAGCAGGGGTGGATAAGCAATGTGGAAGGGAATCAACTTTTAATGTGACTAACGGCTGGAATATACCACGTGAGAAACATAAAAAAAATATTCTGAAAGAATAATAGAGTTTCTCCAGGATTACGCTAGAATGAATTTTATTAACATAAAATCTTCAGGAAATACCTGTGAATATGAAAAGGAATGGACGTGAGAAATCATCAAAGGAACTTCATTCCAGAGGAATTTCTCTCTTTTTTTGGGAACATCACTGATTATTCGGCTTAGTCTGCTGGGAAGGAAGGTGAGCAGATCTGACGCAGAGAGAGACGAGGAGGAGAAATTGTGTGAAGAGAGAGGGAAAGAATTAAACGTGAAAGGAAGGTGGAGTGAATGAACGATCCACGACCTATTTAAACTACTCGGTAGGCCACGGACGTGTTGGCTATTTGAAAGAAGAACACAATCGCAAAACGGGTATCCGGTTCTTTCTCGTCAACGTAAACTTTCCCACCTTATCTCCTCTCTCTCTCCTACTCTTCGTGAAGTCATTAATAATAACTTCCAAACACGAACATAAAGGCAGCAGGAAACAGCCGTCGTGGATTTAAAATATGACGCGTGTACTAACAAATTTGTAGCTTTTCTCGCAGGTTAGTCTTTTTTAGGGGAGGTTTCGCTGAGGTGAGAGGTCTTGGCCACCAGAACAAGTTCTTCTGTATTACTAATTCGCTATAAAATATTACCGGAAAATCGTCGCTTTGCCCTAAAGTAGTTCATAAACAACATGATGAGCTCAGAAACATTCTAACAATTAAAATTAATAAAAAAATGTTCCGTAGTGATTAATCAAATTTACACACGACATGTGTTAAAATGATCTATTTGAGGTTGAAGCAGACGATATGTTGATGAAACACCATAGTGACAATATCCTCTCACTTAAGAAAAATAACACTTTTTCTTATATATAACTTCCGACTCAGATAAATAGTCTTCTATTAACGAAATGGTATTGAATTTTGCTAATACTACTGAGGAATAACCTATATTAACAACACATCATCTCCATTTAGCAATTAGGATTTGTGTCATCAAGTCACTGTTTAACGCAATGTTAAAAAAGGTTTTATAATATAAAATAGTTTGATTTTGCCGAGTCTCATTCAAAATGTGCCCATGTATGATTTTTTGTCCACTGAAACTATGCCCAGCAAACAAAATCTCCACCCATAGCATATGAAATTGACTTTTTTCCGTAGTTTGAAGTAGTAAGCCTATCAGGTATGTGATACAGAGGCCGAGGTCTGGAAAGATAAGTCGCTTGCGCATCGAGGAGCACGTGCTGCCGTCGATGGCCGTAAAGCCGAAACGTGTATCGGTCGTAAACTTGGAACCAGGGCAAGTACTAAGGTAAACAATTGAGTAAACTGAGTCTCTGCGACGAGGGCTCCACGACCACCGTGGAGTTATCGGAATCGAGTTGGTTTAAGGGAAGTCAGTTTTTTATTACTTGACCGTACCAGTGTAACGGCGGAAGCTCCCAAGGTCAAAATATTACCATCATCATAGCTCTCGGTTAGGATCGTAACAATTATGTATGTATTTGTACGCACAGAGGAGTGATAATGATAGAGATTAGCATGTCAATATGTCTGTTCGAAAATAATTCCTTACATTATAGGAATAATTCCAGGCAGTAACATTAGCTGAGGAATTTTCAATATTATTTTGTAAAGAGTTTTAAACTTGACTTTTTCGGCCAATACCAATTGCGTCAAAATACTGATTATCAAAATTTTTTAAATGCAAACATATATTATACTGTTTATGTAAATAATCGTATGGTTTTGAGTTCTCATTCTGGCCACCTGATACGTATGCTGTTAATTTAAAGCAAGTCCAGATGCAAATATAAAATCTTAAATATGGATAAATGTTCTTCACGTTTGGAATTTAATGAACCTTTAATGCATGAGGTAAGAATCCAAAACCCCGTATTAATATCAGTCTAAGAAGCATTATTTTCTTCCGTGTTTATTTATCATCAAAATGAGTATTCAAATCGAAGGTTTATGTATGGTGACACTCCAAAACTTTGTTGCTCGTCAATAGTTACTTTCATTCAAATTACCCCCGTTGACGTTCTCATTAACTCCTTCTCCTAACTCATCACTGACTTTTCTTTGAGCGCCTTACCATCAACAGATTCTGCAGCTATTTTCTTCAATAAACAACAGGACGTGTGCAATTAGTCTATTTATTCTTATCCGTAAATATCCGTATTCCTATCTGTAAAACGCAGCCCTCATCCGCTCGCATTTACGATTCTTTATAAAAATATTTTCCAATTAGGTTCAACAGTCGAAATGGAAGTTTTTAAATGATTTAGTGAACATCGTATTACGGCATATGTAAAATATAAATTTTAATTTGTCACGACAGAAATGGATGCCTGTTTTTGGGAATTCCCTTTTAATTCTTTCCATATTATTTCTCAAATATTCTCAATTTTTTTGCAAAACAGTATTCCCCTTAGGTTATCATTATTCAATTTTTAACAATTTTTTTAACGAAAAATGATTTTCGTGGAGGACAAATTTTAACATTATTTTGGCTCCATTTCATTTTCAATAAATACCCTTTTCACAAAATTAGCATGGGAAATATTTCCTTTAATTTTCTCTATCGTTTTTTGTGACATTTTTGTTGCGTGGTACCTTATTACATTACTCGTAAAATGTCGTAAGCGTTTGATTATTTTAGAAAACTCTATCGTAGCGCGTAGAGTATTAAATTCCTTAATTAGATTTTTTATAAACTTTAAAGCCATGATTTCTTATTCCAGCCTTCGGGTATGTCAATTTTAATACAGAATGTATTCGGAATTAATGATTTAAATCCACTTTATTCACCAAATTACGTACCTGCAGAGATATACAGGTAATCCATAACAAAACAGTTTGATCATTAGGATTTTTAAAAAATGTCAAGTTAACCTTAAATTGACTAATCGCGGTCGGAGGTACGACTTTAATGGAATTTTTTTTTGAGTTTTCAGAAACAGATTCATTCTTTAGGGTATAATAGACTTTTTATGTTCCTTAAAATTGCCAATTTTGAATTTATATTTCCATTGCATGCTTTTACTGTTAAAATAATAAGGAATATTCTCTTTATAATCGGCTGCAACTTCACGCATATTACCTAAAAAATGTACATTATTTTTGTGTATTTTTCGCTTCTCGACTTTGAGTCGCGGTCTTCTATTTAGTCCACGATGTCTTTTTCAGTATTCCCGGTTCGCTTCGAATGAGCATCGCCATACTCTCGTGGAGCGTTTGAGGTATACATCGTCGAGGACGGAGGTTGGTGGGTACGTCACGACTGCTAGCGAGTGCGCTGGGAAACTTTTCGCCACACTGATTAGCATATAGTTCGCGGAATTAGTCTGGCAATCCGCTGTTACGTTTTCCAACTCAAGAAGTGATTGTCATCTGTTTAGGTTGTTCCCGCACTATCACAGTCAGCGGCTCCTCTCTGCACCTTGCCCCCCCAAACATTCCCCCTCCACCCTCGGCCGCAACTCGCGACCCTTGTCGCTGCGCCACCCAAGGCTCTGTATTCAGGAGGGAACATCTGCCGCCACTGCGGCTGGTGGGAGGAAATGCAATGGGGGGACGGAGAGGGGCGGGAGAGGTGACGCTTGGGAAACCTAACTCTGGCCCATGACCGATTCCATCGCGACTCGGAATATGTGAGTGAGCGCCAAAACTCTGCGACTATTTGGAGTATTAATAATTCTCACTACTTCGTCTCTCACTACGTCGCTGTTATATTTCTCTAAACCTGAAATGGATTTGAATTGCTGACAAGAGGGAAGGTCTGTTGCTCCTCTCTTCGTTCCGACCCAATTTTATGTCTTCCAGCGACTTAGGAACCATTTCCTTGGTGTTCTCCTTCACGTTAGAGGGAGAAATGGAACACTACGTTGCTGAAATCACACAATTCTAAGGTTTATCCCGCCCGTGGAACACGGACAACTTATTTATCTCCGCTGGTGAGTCAAAATGAACAATAGTGAATTTCTGGGGGTCGGACTTAATTCCACGCTGAAGATCTATCCGCGGTTCTTTTTTCCTCTCTTTTTAGCTTGAATCTCCTTATTCAATGTGACCCAAAGTGTTCAAGAACTAGAGCTACATACAGCCTTAGAAAATATTTGCTCCAATTCTTATCCTTTATGTTTTGGAATGCATTTTATGATACAAGTGTCTAATTCCCTGTTGTGATGATTTACTTACATTTTTGAAACGAATATTAATGATTGATCGTTTAACCTTTCATGGTATCGAATTCAATAGATAATGGATTACGAATGTCGGCTTTTGAATCGGACATTGGACAGATGAAACACGTATGTGAAGTAAGTCTCGAAGTGATATTATTCTGTTTATCAGTAGTCTTCTAATACATTATACCCTCCCTATACCCACAAATATTCTAAGAAGTATAGGGGATCTGATTCAAAGCAATAATCAAACGTTTAAATGTTACAAGTGTATTATGTTTGCAATTTTAAATAATACGATATTTTCAGGACGTTCAGATGTTGTCTAGGGCAGTAGAATGAGTGAGAGGATGATTAAGACTTTTACATCTTATGGTAATACATAGCCAAAAAAATCTCTGGACATTTAATTTATAAATTGGTGTTTACGTTCCTCTCTCATTTCTGTCCTCTTTGTTTAAAATTTGTAACATCAACAGTAACATCAATTTCGAAAGCATTACAAAGTTCTGTTATTAATAGAAAGGTATATAATGGCATTTGATTAGTCATAATTTAGACTATTCAGATGCCAAGCCACAAATAAAAGCAACAATAAGTGCATTTTACCATTAAAATTAAAAGACCAAGAACTAATCAATTCCAAGGGCTTCAATGGAAATGTTTTTCATAATAATCATTCGCGAAAGAATCTCAGAATGTGTTCTTTTGTGTGGGCACATTGTGAAAGACAATCGCTCTGTCAACTTGGAAGTTTTTCCTAGGTTAATCTAAATCTACATCTATAAACTACTTCGTAAGCGTTCAAAAGGAAGCTTGGAAGGGAGTGCTAGGTCACTAGCTGCAATGTATCTGATTCAATACTTCAAAAAACTCATCGTACTCCGTGATGCATTTTAAAGACCATTTGGAAGGAGGAGACCGAACACCATTCATACAACACCCGTTACACTCATTACACCCTAATACTACTACAGGGTTCGTCCGGAAAATAAGTGTACTGAGCTCAGGAAAAAAAATTATTACACTTTTACATATCTTAAGCTAATATTCCTCAAAATAGGACCCTTGTGAGTCGATACACTTGTTCCAGCGGCGTTCCCATTCCTGGAACGCTCCCGCGAAGGCATCATCGGGAACCTCTCGAAGACACGTCGTCACGGCCTCTTTGACGGCGTCCAAAGTCCCGTATCGCGTTCCTTTCAAACTCCTCATTATCTTCGGGAACAGAAAGAAGTCCGGTGGTGCCAAGTCCGCGCTGTAGGGCGGGTGCGGCAGCGTTGCCACGCCGTGCTTGGCCAAGAAGTCCGACACGACAAGCGCGGTGTGAGACGGCGCATTGTCGCGATGCAGCCGCCAGATGTTTTTGATCGCTGGCCGGACGCGGGCGACTCGTTTTCGAAGCCTGGCGAGCACTTGGACGTAAAATGCAGCATTTACAGTTTGTCATTCAGGTGCAAATTCGTAGTGGACGACTCCCCTTTTGTCAAAAAAGACAATGAGCATCGCCCTGATCCGAGATTTGCTCATGCGAGCTTTCTTTTGACGGGGTGATGATGGGGTTTGCCACTCCGCACTTTGTCTCTTCGACTCCGGGTCGTACTCAAAGACCCGACGTTTCGGGTGACGAGACCCAAGTCTCGTCACCCGAAACAACGTTCTCTAAAAAATGTGGATCACTTTTGCAGTGATCCGCAAGTTGTGTCGCGATTTCCAAACGATTGTGTCTTTGATCATCACTGAGCACTTTCGGCACCAACTTTGCACAAGTTTTTCGCATCTGTAATTGGTCCCTAATAATCTCGTGCACTATTGTTTTTGGCACATTACACTGCTATGCTATCATCCGAACACTAAGACGACGATCAGAGTTCAGTACATCGCGAACTTTTCGCACATTTTCGTCGGTGAGTGTCGTTGATGGACGTCCAGGCCGTGGTTCGTCGTCGACCTCTTCTCTGCCCTCCACGAACATCTTGTGCCACCGAAAGATCATGTTTCTGGACCTGGTTGACTCCCCATAAGCCTGGTTAATCATATCGACAGTTTTGGTAGACGATTTCTCAAGCTTTACCGCAAATTTGATGGAATAACGCTGCTCCAAAAACTTCGGCATCGCGTTCCGTGACGTGGGTCGATCGTGGAGGTTCGCGTTAACAGAGCTCCTCATTACACCACAGCTCAGACCCAACTGCCTTTTTCAGTGTCGCTTGCCAACATACCCCCCTCCAATCGCAGCCCGTCAGAGCGGTGCTGGGCGGGCCTGGAGCGGCGGGAAAAAAATCAGTACACTTATTTTCCGGACGAACCCTGTAGAAACCACCAAAATAAGAATACAAAATAAGAAATCCAAATAAATAGGGTGGGTTAACGTGCATTACATTCACTAACCGTCACTTGACATTCCACTCCTGCAGGACGGACAATTCACAAATGAATTAGACCTACAAATTTATTTACACGACAGGGGCGCGTGGCGGGGGCAGTTAGGGCGCCAGTAATTAATTGAGTTGGGGGGCTATTGTTGAAGGAGTATTTTCGCCAATGCTTCCCCCCTTTTGTGTTTCACCATCGAGTTGTCGTTGCGAATAAAGCGCGGTAGAACTTAAATAATTGGATTTATCCGTTCGACGGCCCAGGTCTCTAATTTTTTAATAATTGTCTGTCTTACTGACATAATGTTGGGGGCCTGAAACGGTATATTCATTCTCGGATACAAAATCTGACGATTGATACCTTTGCAATACGCTTAATCTCTGAGTCTTCGCATAGGTTTTGCTACTGTGCGTTCGGATTGTCATTGCACAGGGTTCATTCCTGGTGATCTGATGCCAATAGGACGATAATGAAAGAGACAATGAATAGTTGAATTAAATACTTATGCCATTAAAGTTAGATTGAAATGATGAACTGCGTTGTGGAAGTCATTTCCTTAATATTAATGTCCGGAGGAAATATGTGTCTATTTAGGAACACGAAAGGTTACCTGGTAGAAGAATTACGTTATGTGCGTGTGCTCACACCTATCGTGGTGCGAATAAAAGGGTGGCTATGGCGTTGGCCAATTCATCGGAAAAAACATCTCCAGAGCTTATGTCCACTGCTACAAATGTTTTATGTGTCGGTGAACAGCCAGTTGGCATGCCATGGAATTATGAGGATTCAGCGTAATAAACTGACTATTGCTTGGGTTGAAATAGTTCACAGCTATGTTCACGTCTTCTTAAAATCTTTAATTTTATTCACAGTAATAAATGAATTTATTTCACTGTGCGTGATATTGACACTTAAAGAATAGAGTTGCCAAACATTTCATACATAAAATCGCGATTTAATTGAAAAATGTTTTCCGTTTGAGATACCATTGGATATTTGCCACCGTTTACCTCGGAGTGGAAATTGATTGTAATTGGTATTACACGTGCATAATATGAAATATAGAATCTCGCATAAATTTACAGGTCACGGAGAAATTACGCAAATATAATTCAATTAAGGACAAATTTAATTAATTTTCGGAAATCAGATAATATAACAAATTTTAATTACTACACAAGTTGACAGTTTATAATTAATTCTCGTTTTCAAAATCATCTGTACCATTTTTTTCAGGTCTTCTGCAACGGTAAACATTTACAGCCACTCTTTCCAGTTATAAATAATAGGGTACAAAAGCATTATTTCTAAAACGCTACAAACATTTGTACTACCATAAAGTTTACTTCATTTGACCGATACTTTAACGAATGAGTTTACCTTGAATTTATTATCACTGTTTGCAATATTTATACCAGACCATATTTGTAACTTTAACATTTGAAAAGTTAAATGATTTATTTATTTTATTTATATATACATGTATATATTTTTATATGTTTGCCCACATATATTGTGTTATTCTTGGCCTGAGTTTTGACATGTTGAGTCCTGATGATGACTTTGTAGGTTGACACCTGAGTCGTAGATGTTGCAATGTCTGCGGATTGACTGTTTGTTTTCTATGCCACTTGGGAATTTTTTCTGCATCCTCCCTCTCTGGCCTATCCGTTCTCCGCTCCCTTCTGGCCACCCACCTGTTCTCTCCTTCCCCCGCCCCCTTCTCTCTCTTTCCCAAATACCTTTCACCAGTCCTTCCTTACTAATCTTCCGAGGAAGACGGAGCAAAATTCCGTCAAAATTATCAAGAAATAACGTGTGAGTGTTCCTTTTGTGTTCTCATATTGTGTGTTGCTCTCTAAGTAAGTCCAGTAAAGGAGTTGTCTATAGCGAAAAATCAAATAGTTTGGGTGGAGCTGCAAGTGCCCAGAGAGGCTTCCCCGGGAATCGAACCCGGGTCATTAGTCCAACGCTGTACTCCTGGATTGCCGCGACTCCCCCCACACACACACTTACACACACACACACACACACACACACACACATATATATATATATATATATATATATACCTATTCACGGAAAATATGATCTCCTTTCTGGCATTGTTAGTATGCTGATTCTTAATAAGAACTTTTGCGATCAAAATTGAATTAAAGTATTTTTTATGATGTGCATATTTAGCTACACAATGTTATTGATTATTTAAATTTAAGTAAGTTACCTAAAAGATACAGTAAAATATTTCGCATATGGCTACTTTGAGTTAAATATCCCGCGTTTTTTTTTCAAAATTTTCCTAAGTTTCAAAATTTCTTACCATCACAACCGCACGAAACAGGGAGACAGTGTTCAACCGGTTATAGTGTCCGGAAATCAATGCATTATGATTAAGTGGTGACTGAAATACCTTGAACTGATCATACACTGCTGAAAATACTTTAAACACATTAAAATTCAAAATTCTTGTAGGTCGTCAGTTATCCATACTGCTGTGAGGGTTTTCAAATTGAATCTCATTCCTCGAATGGGAGCATTTTCTTTGGTAATTTCGACACATTGCACCACTTCCTGCCCGTGATGCACGTTCACACACTTGCGGGTGTCTTATATCCTTCCGCAGACTTTTGCAGCACAATCAATAACCCCTTCGTTTTCTTCTCCCCGGCGCCCACAGAAAATTGCCTCCCAACCCCCTCCGCGTTCTTGCCTCCCGCTTCACTTTTTTCCTCCACGTTTTCACGAATTCAACCCTTCTTCTCGTCGTCCCCAATCTTCCGCCCCTCCCTCTTTCTTGCCCAACCCATTTTTCCCTTCCCCCCATCCGCCTTCTTAGTATTCCTTTCGCCCTCCACACCCTTCACTCCCACTCCTATTCGCCCTACTCCCCCTATCCCCCAACACATCTCTCCCCCTCCCTCCTTAACCCGATTCCTATTCCTTTTTCATCCGCTCTTCTTCCCGATTCCCCTCAGCTTCATTCCCTTCACCCCCTCGGACTCAATCGAGTCCCTCCCGACCAAATCCCCGTTCTCAGGTACTCCCTCCCCCGCCGCCTTCCCCCCCCCTGCCCCTCCCCGGTCCCTTCCGGCCCCGTCGCCCCAGGACCCCTACCTAACTCGCCCACTGCATATTTAAGACGTGTGCTCTTCCTCCCGGGCTATCCCGGCTTCGTGACCATGGGACGCCCTGAGGCTCCCTCTTCCCATCCCTGCTTTCTTTCTCCCCCCGCTCCTCGACCCGTTCTCCCTCTCGCTTCCCAGCGAAGGGGAGGCAGTCGATGGGAAGGAAGGGGGTGAAATGAAAATATCCGGAGGAGAAACGGCAAGGGGTTGGTCGGGAGGGTTCTAAGGGGCTGAGGGATTTGCTTTCTAACCTTTTATTCCCTCCGCGATATTCTCGTCTTCCTCTCTCTCTCTCTTCCCTCCGCCGCCGCGATTCCTTCCACATCTCCCTCTACCTCTCCGAGTTCATTCAGCTCGCCTTTGTGCTCAGAAGTAATCCGGAACAATGGGGGATCGTCTCTACGATCATGTCTTAGCCTCAGAGAGAAGGGGGATGAGGGATTAGGGATCTGAGATAGTGGTACGAAACAAATGCGATGATAAGTGATGCTATATTGAGGGCTATACGCGAAAAATCATTCAAAATTTCGGAAATAATTCTGAATAAATTTGGTGCGTTTCGCATAGGTTTTTTTGTGAGGAAAGGATTTGCGTTCAGAATTTTTTTTCAGTTTGGGAGACCGACCGGTCTTCCTCATACCCCCCATAGTGCGGTGTTCAAGTCCCAGTTAAGGAAATATTTTTACATTTGTGATCTGTTGGAATCCACCTTCCCCACTTGTCCTGTGTTCGTCTTTTATGTGTTTTCCTATCCCCTTTCCTTGTATCTATATGTATATATATATATATATATATATATATATATATATATATATATATATATATATATATATTATTCGAAGTAAAATGATTTCGGCGAAGTACAAATAAATGTAAACTCTGATAAGAATTTTCAAAACAAAGAAAGAACACTAACATATGCAGTTTTGACGTTTTGACGGCACGGCCGTCATCACCTAATGATGCGTCTTCTAATTCACAACTTATTTAAGCAACAATATTACCATTTGCGAAATGAGTTACGTTGATTCCGGTGATCTTTGTATTGGAATACATAATTGCTTGGTAGTGCCGAAGTCAAGACGAAAAAACTTAATGCTATTCTGGAAGGTAATCACTAAATTTTATAAAAGAGCTAATCATTTCAACCTCTTTAATAAGAGATATTTATTGCTTCTTAAAATCAGGATAATAGTTAGCCTGCGAAAAGAATAAGAAATCATTTCTAAAAATGAAATTGTTTAAGCTCAACGCAAAGTAAAATGCGGAACGGGCAGGAAAAGGCTGGAGTCAAAACATAGGCTGGTTCTTTAATTAAAAATCTTCGATTAAAAAAATTCTATATGATTCTATTTAATGGAAATAGTAGGATATATGGATTTCTAGTGGAAAATCACTACTAACCGTTTTTTATTATACTAGAATTCCACTACATCACGCCTGAAATTACTCAGTTTGTCGTAATAGAAATACTATCTGAAGAATATAGTGCATTTAGCATTGTAGGATATTTTAGAAACATTTAAAATAAATTTTCTCTCTTCTCCTAACTAGCATGAAACAGATGAAATGGTTTTGACAAAAGCTGTTTTCTCTCGAGTTCCAAGACAAAATTTTAATGAAGTTCTTCCGAAGTACCCTCTCACGGTTTAAAGTTACCAATCTCTTTGTCATTGTTAAGGAGAATTACGTACATTTACTAGTTAATTTCCACTGTTGAATCCATTCCGTTTATGCTTATAATGCGCTTTTTTCAGTCTTGGTTTTTTTTACGGATCAAAATCGTGTAAATTGCAGGTTCACGTGTTCCCGTGCACAGTTTTCGGCGTTAAAATACTTTTTCATAATAAGATGAAAATTTCATCATTATCAATTGAATTACTCACAGTTAAATTGGGGATGTAAGGACTACCTTTACTGCCAGCCTAATTGCTCTTTTCCTAAATGAATACGTTTTCACTCATTCTAACCGTCGAATCGCTCTTGGTTTGAATAAAAAATACCTATTTTCTAATCGATCATGTTCGTCTAATTGTCAAAAGCAATCGCGCTTTTTCGAGACAAGGTTTCCTAGTTTTTTTTTTAAATTACGCACTTCTTCTATACTTGCCCATAGATAAGTAAAAATTTACACGTGCAGAATCTCTTTCCTTGCTCAAAGATACAGGTATGCATTAGAATTATTGTATCGATTATGATGCCACCCGCACAGAGTTCAAGATGATTCATCGTGTAAGGGTTGGTCCCTTCGTTCTATTTTAAGTTGTGATTGGAACATTCGTGCGTTTTCCATTCGGACGGGGCATCGTTTACCTTGAAACAGGAAGAAATAGATTTCTTTTACTCAATACTTATTTATTTCTATTTTTCTTATACCATAGTAGTAGAATCATTATCATACATGATAAACAAGGAATTACAGACAATCGTTCTCATATACCATATTGGTAAGATCATGATGATATAATAGCAGTATGTATAAAAAAATTCATAGAACTATACTAATGGGTGGGTAATGCATGGAGATAAATTAAACCAGCACAAAACAATACCCTCTTCAGTACATTGATAATCGCTTTTATAAGACATCTCCATTCACCATAAGCATAGTGACACCGAGCGGCAAGGTTTGATAGGCTGAAGTTGGGTTCTGCGCATGAGAAGAAAAACTTGAGTTTTTACTTATTCTTCCGGGGAGATTGGACTTTCTCCATCCCTCGGCTCAAATCCCAGAGGATCCACGCACTCTTTCCGCTGCCCGCGATAATTCCATCAAGTATACCCTCACCCCCACATCTTTTCTCCTCCACCCCCCTCTCCTTGTTTCATCATCCCCCGGGTGGCTCCTTTAATTTTCCAAAAGACGACGGCTAAACGGCTCCAGCAGCTGACGCGCCCATTCAAGCTCCCAAAAGTGACCTTTTTTGCTGCACGTTTTTTGTCCACAAATCGCACCATCTTAATAATGCCTGCTTCTTTTCTGACGATATTTTGATAGCAGGGATAAAGAGTTACTAATGTCGTTGTACATTATGAAGAAACGGTGCTGAGAGGATGTAATCTACACGGGTATCTTTTTATCCTCCTTAGATATACCTCAAATTTTATGTTGGTGATATTGCTGCGGTTTAGAAAGTCTAGCTCATTGATTTGCTCTCTAGGCTCTTTCATATCTTCAGGTATAAAAGACTCTGTAAGCAATATACGTGTGTAGTAAATATAATTAATTATATTCCATATCAGTAGCTGATTATTTAACAACTACATATGTTACTACATCAGAAAATTATGAACTTTCAAATAAATATAGTGATATTTTTCTAAATTATTAAGTTCATTGCTATTATTGGTAATCCATCAGTTAAGGTAGGTTTTCAATAGACAACAGCTACAAACAGTACTGCGACTATTGCTCTTATTTTTCCAATGAGAAAATAACCAGGCACCCAAAATGTTAATAGGGTCCTTGTAATTTACAAATACTTCCTTCCTCCCTTCATTCCGTCCAACGTCTCTATACTCTTCCTGCCTCTTCCTCGCTGGCTTAATATTACCCTCTCTCTATCACAGTCTTCAAATTCCTACTACCAATCAAAATCCTATGCATCCATCTTGCCTGTCTCTTTTTGATATCTTCCCACTACACATTCTCCTCCCCCTGCCAAGCCTAGGCTTTTGTTGTTTGTTTTCCTTTCTATTCACTTCGCCTTGTCTCTCCTTCTCCACACTCACTTTTCAAAATCTGCCAATCTTGCTTCAATGACCATGTGTCAGCGATGTACAAAACTGCACTCCATTTAAACTGTTTGACAAGCCCTTTCTTAACATACTTACTCAACATCCCTGCCATCAATTCCTACTTCTTGTGGAAGCTTCTTTGTCTAACGTAGTTCTTCGTGTTATCACCCTACTACTTTAATCAATTTGGTCCAAAACACTTCCTAGATACAGATAAAAACAAGTTCATACAAACTACATAGGCTTATCAATTAAAAGTAAAAATAAATAAATAGCAGGTCAAGAAGATCAACATAGTAATACTAAATAGCCGTAGTATTAAAAACAAATTCAAGTTCAATATTTCAAAGTTTAGACGCTGACATAGTTTTGGGATCAGGGAGCTGGCTAAAAAAGGATATTAATCATGGTGAAATTTTCCGTTTAGGTTAAAGCATTTACAGAAAAGACAGAAGTAACAGGGATAAAGTTGGAGTATTCATTGACGAGGGAAAACACTTTCAAAGCTATATGTACAAATTTGACGACTAGATTAAGAGCGTCAGGTAGAGAGAAATTACTAGAGAGAAATACGAGGGAGTGGTTGATTACTACGATAAGACAGAAGGATCAGCAATGGGATCGCCACTGTCGCCAGTGATAGCCAACTTGTACATGGAGCAATTTGTGATTAACGCGCTTAACACTCATGACAAGAAACCAATGCTTTGACCTCGATACGTAGACGGCACCTTCGTCATCTGGCTTCGCGGTGAAGATGAATTACACAGGTTCCTGGAAATAGCTAAATGCGCAACGCAGAAGTACCCAGTTCACGATGAAGATGGAAAAAGAAGGGCAAATACCATTTCCTGTCGTCATCGTATAGGGAAAAGGTAACGGGAACTTAGGACAGGCCTACACGGGCCTGTCCTAAGACACACTTAACAGGAAGTCCATCCACACGGACCGGCATTTCAATGCTATAATAGGAATAGATTGGAGACCTCCGCACCATTTGCATGTCTTAGACTGCTAAGTTGCGAGTGGAGAATGGAGAGTCCAAATAGTCAGTGTTAGAAAAATGAGTGAGGCAGAGCTGTCCTCCGTCACCTGTGCTATTCAACAAATGCGTGGACAGCATGTTTAAAGAAATGTGGGAAGAACTGGAGGTACGATTGTAAGTCGGTGAACAATTCATATAATCAGTTATGTATCCTGATGATCAAGCTTTATTCTATTAGGCAGCCAAGAGATAGCAGACACTGGCGAGTTATTTCGAAATTCAATGGGATCGATCTCGCATGAGAATACATTCAAATAAAACTTAGGTTTTACGGATTTCCAACTTCTTTGACAGAGCAGGTGGAATACTTTACGTAACTCGGAAGTGTTGTGAGTCAACACGGTCCAAGAAGCGGGGCTGTAAGGAGAAGAATTTGCACTAGGACAAGAGACTTTCATTCACAAGGTGGAAGGAATTGATGACGGGCGTTGAGTGAGGATGTTAAGAAAAGGCTCGTCAAAACTTTGATATGCAGCGTAGCTTTGTACGGCGCGGAAACGTGGTCGCTAAAACAGGAAGATAGACGTAGATTGGGAGCCTTGAAATTGGAGGCATTGAAATGTGGGTATGGAGAAGAATGGAGAAGGTGAAATGGATCGAAAGGAAAAGAAACGAGGAAGTACTAGGTATGGTAGGCGAGGAGACGGGTTTGTTGGGTGACATCCTGAGTAGGCAGGAAAAATGGATGAAGGGCGTATTGACCGGCAGTGGGATGTTGAAGTCTGCAATTGAGAGGAGAACGCCAGGCAAACGAGGAAGGTGCTGGAATAGGATAGTAATGCAAAAACCTAGCTTAACCGGTAGAACACCCATAGCATAAATACACAAGCAATCATCAGCCAAGCATGTACCTTGAGGACGACAAGTTCGATCAAGCTGTATCCGTCGAAAGAAACAAGTTTCTTTTCCTATCAAACCTTTTATACAGTCTGCTTTGATAACCCTTTTTTTGTGGTTGAGTAACAAAATTTGGTGGAATTCGTGGAAAATATTAAATTGGAACTTCACTCAAGCCATTTAATGATGTTTGCAGATTAGATGAAAGCTTCATCTTTTGCAAGGAATACTTTACTTGGCGTTCTGTCTCTCAGTTTTCACATATTTGAGACTCGACCTGCTAATATCGCATTCGCGACATGAATTTACGCCTTGTAGTCGCGTTTTCTGTTGCTTAATGAATCGCTTTCAGGGGAGCCTTAAAATATGGTGATAATTAATATGCGACGGTCAAACAAATGGCAAATTCATCCCATGGTTGAATTACGATGCAAATCTTGATCTGGGAAAGATATTATCTGGGGAGTTAAGCTGTGTTAGACGTATAAGAAATTTTCTTTTTTAATAAATATTTATCAGAATATTATTAACTACGAATTAAAATTGCCGTCATTTCACATAAACTAGGCTTAGCTCTTATATTGAAAATATCTTTGTACTCTTAATTAATCATTACTCTGGTTTTTTCACTTAGACAAATATTAATTAAGATAATTTTCTTCTAAAAAATAATCACATTTGTGTAGGTTTTAATTCACTAAAGAAGGAAAACTACTAAAAATCATTTCATTTCAAAAGACAAATTTATTTCCCAACAACAAATGAAAACCAAAGTTAACATATTTCTTCCAATATTTTTTAAAATGAGCATACGATATTCCAATTCTCAAAATAGTCTTACTGGTCTGGTATAGAAATTAGTAAAGCTACTTTTTTTAATTTTCCACCTACTTAATATATCCAAAGCTAATGTCTTCTGGAAATCTTAGTTTTATTAAAGCTTGAAAAATACATATACCAGTCTGAAACTCAATGAATTTGATTACGGAGGAGAATCAACATTAATTATGTTAGTTTTGTAGGTCAATCGTATTCCGGAATGGTGTTATGGAAAATTATTACAATTAGTATAATTCACGTAGTAATCAACTCAACATTTTTTTGTGATTTTTAACAAAAAAGAAAATTATTTCAAATTTTGTTCACATGCATCGTCAACATTCTCTTAAATGACACTTTCACATAGTTGATCAATGCAGTACTTTGTGAGAGGAGCATTTACCTCTCCTTTAAACAATTCATTTATACTTTTTAAGCTATTTGCGGAATCTATCTTCGAATTATTTTCAGGTTGATTTTGGGTTTCCCTACCAACTACTGTTACCATCCCGCAAACTACCTCGAAAGATATTTGCTGCCCCACACTACCCAGATACGGAGACTTGTATTTTATTTCTTTATGTCCGAGGCAGTTCGTCCACCCCATTCGACGACCTCACCATTCGACCACCCCATGCTTCTAACAATCTGCCCTCACCACCACCACAAAAAAGAAGAAAGAAAGACAAATATCTATCTTGAGAAAAACAAATGAAATGTACACGACCCATTATTGTTTTTCCCATCGTATCGCTCGTCCTACCGCTCGCTCCTTCGGCCGCCCCAACGACACCCAGCCGCTCCTCTATCTTCTCCATCTCTCCGCCTTAAAGGCGCCGCCTCCAAACGGCCATTCGACGGGGGTTACCTCTCTTATATCCCCACGTAAGTCCCGCCCCTCCACCCTGTTTGCCTCCTCACTCCCCCCTCCCCCCGTGGCGATCTTCCTTCTCGGACCCCTCGCCGGGATCTCTCACGCCACCCACACCTCCACCACTTCCCCTGCGGCGATATATCCGTTTAAACCCACCTTTGCAGCGTCCGCAAATGGACCGGCTGTGCTGAAACGGCAGGGAACGGGCGGGAGAAAAATGGTGGCCATCGATAGCAATGGCATCCGGGATTCGGAAAAGCAGCCGTCGCAAATCGGCCGCCTCGCACCAACACACCCGCGCTCGGTCACCGCAAGCTTCCACCCGGACGCTCCTCCCTTCGGCTGCGGTGTCTGGGATGTCTTGGGCTTGGGGTGGGGCGGGTAAGGGTTAAGGGGCTGTAGACGTGTGTATACATGAAGGAAGGACCGGGTGGCGTGTGGGGCGTGGAGAGGGAGGGAGAAAGGTAGGTGCAAAAGCGGTCGATCTCTGGTCGGAGCGGTTGGATGTTGGATGGTCCTGGCACAGGGTCCGAGGAGGGGACGGAAGAGGCCTTCGCGGAGGGCTTAGCACATAAAAAATTGGATAATAGGTCCTGCAACGGCAGAAATATGCTGATAGGTAAACAGCGCCGGATCCGTTGGAATTCATGGTTATGTAGTAGTATTAGAGGAACGGCTTTTATCATTGAAAATTCATATCTCATGCAGGAGTCATTAAGTATCCCTCTTCGATTCCATTTTTTGGGAAAATATATATTTTTTTTTGGAATATTTTTTGAGGCATTGAATTTCCCTTTCCATTTTTCGCAGGGATATCTGCGAAATATTTATTGGTGACTAGAAGTCATTGCATTTCCAGGAATATATTCAAATTTAGGTAGAATTGCGAAAATTTGGCAATTAATTTGTTTGATTCTAGTAGATAATTTCTTGTTCAAATGAAAGATAAAATAAGCTCATTTTTCAAGGTGTTATGCAGAGGTGGTTCTCGGGTTAGACTGCGTGAGAGTCATTGACTCAATCAATCAACGACTCTCACGCAGTCTAACCCGAGAACCACCTCTGCATCTCTCAACAGCTGCGAAAGCCTCCGATTTTCAAGGTGTTACTTCTTAGTCTTTGAAGGCTAATATTTTCAATCTCACGATGTACACGCATAACGAGTATTCCAGAATAGTTCCTGTCACTTATTCTAGTTGGGTACTTCTTTACTCTCACAAACAGCAGAATGTAACCACATTTCCCGGTATTTAGTAATAACATTAGAATTGCAATGAAATTGACCTTTATTAATATTTGATAACTTTTGTCAATGGCAGTTCATCTATTGATTCTGTCAATAAAATGCTGGTTTTTTAACATTTCTGTTCGCCATTCATAAAAGATAACTACGTGACCATGATACATAATGCCTCTTGAATCTCCGTGAATTATACTTTCTCATTTGTGGAAAATCGTTTATAGGATGGAAGGATTAAAATGCGGATGAGTGCTACCTATGCTTTACGGATTTCCCTAAAATATTCAATTTTCAAAGAGTACGAGGTTTTATTCAGAAAATAATTGAAATAACGCCACCATAGCTCTTGTTAAAAGAAGTGTCCATTGCACCGCAGCAAGTTTGTCCATCGTTTGTTTGAGCATTAGGGTAAATCCTGCAAGCGATATTAACATAAAATAAGCTGTCATAAACATTCGTATGAAACAGCATGGAGAAAAATCATGTATAAACAGCCTTACAAAGATGTAGCATGACTTATTTACTCTAACATCCGGATGATTAAACTTAGCGAAATAATTATCTTCTCTGTAAATCATTACTCAAGTGTCATGTTTCCAAATACCCATTCGTCTCTCATCATTCTCGATTAAATACAACTTTTAATTAGACACTGAGACGAAATATTTATCTGATAATTTCTGCATAAAATTCTTTGAAAATTCAGTTTTTTTTAAATTTTCATTGCAGTTTGATACTTATTTGTATGCTTGTATGCTCTATGCTTAATAGTTTCAAGAAAATATGTAGCGATTGCTAATCTAACGAAACGTATTCAATGGCAGTTACTAGAAAATGTAAATTTCTACAGCAACTATTAAAATATTTAGGATACTTAAATATTTAATTATATATTTACCCGGCCAGTGACTCGATTAAACGCAGACTATTCAAATGAGGTGAGTGGGTCAATCAGAATATAGTATACTCACAATTTGACAGTTCAGCAAGACTTAGGATCATTAAAATGCGACCGTATTGAACGTGTTGCACCTTCATCATTGCCTAATCCTAAGCATCCATTAAAAGCAATCGTTTCATGTCATTGGTTGACCGTAAAAAGTTTTCTCTTCTCGTTTTACGCAGAAATTTCTCTAATCCTTATTGATCCCTTCCCATTCTTAGTGAAAACGTAGTATAATAGTTTCGCTGCCAATAGAATTTTGCAAATTTTAATATTAGGATGAGGAATTATGATGTAACTTCATTTGGAGACATTTTTTCAACATTATTTTCAATTTTTATTTGTATACTTTATATATAATTTCAGTTTCAACATGTAAATGCCCGGTATCGATTCTTTAACTTTCCGATATTCGTCAATCACAGTAAGCTTATGGAATATAAATATAAGTTATCATTATTTTGAACATTCCTTTGCTACACATAAGGCCTTAACCTAGCAAAGTTACCAACCACTTTTTACGCTTCCGTCGGCAGTAAATTGTTTGTGGGAAACTGCAATGCGGTCGTGCGAAGCCACTCATTATCGCAGGGGGGTCGGTCGAAAAGAACCAGAGCAAGGGCTCAGCAATAGTACATAGTGTCTATTTAAATCGGATCAACCACCCCAAGCATTAGCATAACATTCTCTGCCCTTGCATGCACTCGTTCGTCTCTTTCCCGATAGCCGGGGAATGGCTTCGTGCAGTCCCCCTCCCCAGCCAACCCACCCTCCCGCCTAACCCTCTCGCGCCACAGCCTTTAACACCCTCGGCTGCTAATGAAAAGCGAACGTCACGTTATATTTTCTTCTGAATGACGGCGCTACAAATTTTGGTGACAGCGTCGCCACCTGTTTGCTCGTAATTACACATCAGGTCGATTTCCAACCCCACACGCAGGGGCGCGGGGGAGGGAGTGCAGGCAGTAGCTCCAAACTGCTTACATTTTCCGAGCCCCATGTCGAGGGTGTGAAGGCGGAGGGCAGAGAAGGGTAGGATGGGGATGTAAACCGTGGAGAGGGATGTGTAAGGGTTGGGAGAAGGGCGAAAGAGGGAAGTTTATTGAACTGGCGAGGTTGAAGGGGGAGGGGGAAGTACGGTCGTGTCATTGAAAAAGGGGTGAGGAAATGGGGAGAGTTTGGTTTCCAAAGCAGCAGAGAAAGGTTCAGAGTAATGGCTCTGGCCGTAAATGCGTTTTGGTAATAGGGTCGAGTGTCTGGATAAGTGACACGATTGAGGGCCGGCTACGGAAACGAGATTGCTGCCACGGTGAGTGTGGAGGCAGAACAATGCTGAAAATGTGTCCTCCACGTAAATCTTAGGTCACATAGAAATGACATCGAAAATGGCGGTTCCATTCGGCCACCTTTGGAAGACCGCGTGGTAGATCAGCGTGTTTGAACGCTCGCCTACTGAGGCTGTCAGGTTCGCATTCGCTGGAGGCCCCTTCTAAGTCCGCTAAACGATACGTGATTTTATGGGCACCAAAACTTTCTGGGAAACCGCAAACGGCGCTGCAAAATGGATGTCCTGGGTGCATAAATTTCAAACACAATTGCAATGACTTTTCTAAATATAAAGTAAACACTATCCTATCAAACCAATATATGGACTCTTAAATATATAACGTCCCCTTTTGATGTTTGGTCAGTAGCGAATTTGAACAAACAGGACAAACATATACATAAACATACATATAGTTTTAACATTTGAAATTTAAGAAATTTCACGAATGATTTAATTTCCAATTTCCATCTTGAACTGTATATAAACGGAAGGAATTTAATCAATATTTTTATAGGAGCGCTCGTAGTAGCTATTCCAATAAAATGTAATGTGAACATTGCCTCTAAGAAACAATATTTTTAAGCCATATATAGTATTTAAATATCTTGCTAATAAAAACGCGAATGCTGAACTAGAATATAAGCAAGATGTAATCTTTATATTTCACTTACATCGTCACAAAAAACCATTTACCTAATCCTGATTAAGTCGCTAATCTATGATTTAACACGATAACTAAGGATACTAATTTCTCAGGCTATGGATATTTACCGATCGTTTTAAAAAATATTCATAATTGCTGTCTCTCCATTTGCTACTAGTGCGACCGAATAACAAAACCAGAACTCCCGTTAATTGAGACTTCACGATTGAAAAGACAGGATTGCAGGCGAAGTTCAAAGGACATCATACTATTCCTCATCTGACTTTCCAATGCTCATGATTTTTCACTCTCATTAGATTATCCAGCCGAATTCGATTATCTTTTTTCAGCACGCGCGTAAATGCATTCAATGAGCCTCTTTCTCCCTCACAACATCTTTTCGCGACATGACTATTTGAAATGCAGAATGGCGGTCTTTGCTGTCCTTGATGCGCTACGCATAGGTAACGTAATAATGAACGCTATCCATACGATCTGATGCTCTGAATAAAGGGATCAATTCTCGGGCATCCGTTTCGCTTTCCATTTTAGCACGTGAATAAATTTCGTGGAACAGGAAAATATGCACAGCATTTTTAATACAATGATTTCCAGGTCCATTAAAGCAACATCAATGCCGCTGCTTCTGTCCCATCCAGTTTGCTTCACAATTATCAGTAATGGAAAGGTTTAAGCTGTTTTTCATGAAAGTATTTGCAACAAACTCACCAGATGATGGTTTCCACGTTAGAGTGCTTGGACTCAATACACTTTGCACCTGGTGCTCGAAGTGATGGGACTAGTCGGGACACGTCTATTCGGTGATTTCGATATTTCCACTCTATCACTTACGCTAAAAGTCAAGTCCTCTTTGTTTACGTGTGTATATACCAATTTATTTGTGTTAATGCGTTTATCACTTTTCATTTTAAAATGAAATCTTTAAATTACCTTTTAGTTTTCCATTTAAAATATTTTATAGTGTTAATTCTACCCATTTCAATAAGCATCATTTTGCATATTCGTTTTTAGTCAGTTTCTTTCCGTGGTTTTCATATTGGTGGTTTTATTTCACTTTGTCGCCAAAGCTTTAACGTCGCCTAAAACGTTTTCTTTGTGCAGCATGCATTCGAATATAAGCTTTATTTTTTAAATTAATTTGGTTCAAATTAGTTGTTGTTTTCTCTTCATAAAGCAGCGGATGAAAAAACTCTAAATCTTAGTAAGAGGTTTAAACGGAAACTCTTTCATACTTTTAAATGCTTTGAAAATTTAATTACATAAGGACCTCCCAAGTTTTAACAGTTCAATTTACAGCTTATGGGAGATTTCCCAGTTTATATGATTAATGTATACGCTAAAAATATACCAATTAGAATTTGTTGATTTCATTTCATTATAAAATTTAAGATAAACTTTACTATGTACTGTACTAAACACAATAAATTAATTTTAAAATATCGTGAATTTAAGGAAGAGAATAATGAGAGTGAAGAAAGCTTAGTAAATCCGAACAGGAATGAAAGAAATCAAAGCCTTTTCTACAATGAGAAAGGGCAAAGCAAGAAAGGAATAAATAAAAAACACGATGTCGAACAATATTAGTGAGACTAGCTGGATTAACTTCGCGGTCAGATTTTTTCAGGTCGTATTTGGAAAATTTAAAATGGAGACGCACAGATTGTGAAAATAAATTCTTATGAACATAGAAAATAATTTTTAGTTATGACTAATATAATAGAAAAATTGTTGTTAAAAACTCTCAGTAAACCTCTGACCTGCGCATGAATGTTGCTCGAAAACTGTTTTTGTTTTCAGGGCTTGCGATTCCTTTAAACGTGTGAAACTTAGGTGTACCAACAGACTAGTTAATGAAAAATAAAATTCATTCAAAAAGTAAAAGTTAAAAACATTCAATTCATGTTATTTTTGTTGAAATATTTCATGCTAATAGAGACAAACTGGAACTAAAAATAATTAAACTTTGATTTTCTGTGTGCAAGTGCATATATGGATGTTTTGGCGCCGGAGTAAAGAGCAACCTTGGCATGGATATAAACAGTAATCACAACCTGCTGGTCAGAAACAGGAGGTTGTACCCAAATATAGTACAAAGTTATTGGAAGAAAATCTTCTTGCAAGTTACAGCAAGCAAGAGATAAGTTTACCTTGGCCATCAACAAGAAAATAGCTGGAATAAATGAGACTAGCATACAAGGAAAATTGAAGGAAATAAAGAAAATCATAACCAAAATAGCAGACAAGTAGTTCGTAAGAAAAGCGGCGAAAGTTAAGCCCCCATTGACAGCAGCAGATAAAATTAAATATTTTATGTGATAGCTTAACATAATATCTGCCTGGATAGCAGCGTGATTTTGGATGGTAGAAGTTCTACCAACATTATTCGAAAATCTAGTCAAACTAAGCAAACGCTAATGAAGAAGAGGCAGCCACAATCATTTACTCTTTCTTCTATGATAGTTTCATTTATGCCTTCTATTTTTCCTTTGATGGTCGCGGTTATATTTCTTCCCTATCATGTGCTCCATTTAGCTTCCTGCCTCATTTTCATCATCTTCTTACATCGTAATCGGCAGTCCGTGACCTCCAATTTGTGATCGCTATTGGTAGTTCTTCAGTCACTAAACTTGGTTCTCGTATCTCCATCTGAAAAGTATGTAGACACTTCGGTATTATGTCCTTCTCCTGGCATCTTCCACGTGCATTCTTTTCTTCAGTGCTGTTCAAGGATGGTGTTTGCCAATACCATTATTTTCCCGTTGCACGCTCCTATTAATCTTTCTGCCATAGTGTTTAACTTTTCCAGTCCAAGCTGCCCCACACTGTATTCCTCTCCGCCCTACGGCGTTCCAGTCTCCCATAACGATTAGATTCTCCATCCCTTTTACCACGCTTTTGGAACCCTTCTAGTTGTTGTATTTTGCTGTTGTTTCCTATCCTGAATGGCTGGATGTGGGCAGTGGCAGGTTTCAACTGGATCATCAGAATCCTCTATTTGTTTCACCAGTACCATTTGATTCATCTTGCCTATTCCTTTTTTAAGAACTCGTATGATGACCAATTCTACACACTTTGGATATTTCCTCGCATGTGGTCCTTCATCCGTGACTCTAGAATTCGTCGGCCCTATCCCATTTAATGTCTCTCACTCCCAGGATATCTATCCCCAGTCTGCCTAAGTATATCTCAGTTGTTCACAACTTCCCACGCACGCCCCTATTGGCCCTAACCCTATGCCTTTCCTGTATTTGTCCACTTCGACTATTGCTCGCCTCCCAACAACCTCCACCCGGAAATCCGATTGTGGGGCTATTTTACCTCCGCAATATTTGACCCCTAGGGATTTTACCAAGTCACATTGGAATGCAAGCCTCTTCTAATACTGCGCACGATATCGGGACTTTCATTTTTTCCCTCGGCTATGGCAGTACCAGATCAATCTTCTTCATCTTATCTATCAATACCTCATATTGAAACAACTGTCTCTCACCATTGATCTAGGGTAGTTGGCTGAAGGAGCAATTTTTCTCTTTGCCTTATTCTGGAAAAATATCAACCAGAAGGTAAGTTTCATTGCTGTTGGTAGGCTTCAACCAGCACTGCGACAAAAGGCGTGTAAAATTCACACGTAAGGGTTAGACAGACAGTTCCTTTCCCTTCGTCACCTATGGTTTCCTAGGAAGTCTTGGTAAATCACACAGGTCGGCTTTCGCATAGGTCGTCCAGAGAGTCGCGTCCCTGAATCGATCCCTCCGGTGCTGATTGTGTTCTACATTCCTCTCGGTTGGTGATCTCATTACTGAAATGGCATCTCACGCGCGCCTCTCCCTATCTAAACCAAAACTGACCATCCCCTAAGTAATCATTTGCCCTACCCCCCATTATTTTGTTGATAATCCTGAGAACCACTCAGGGGCGTAAGAAATCAAACTTGTTGTCTTGTAGTCCTCCCATGATGTAGCCTTCACCTTTTTCGGAATAGGAACTAACACTGATCTCACAATGTCTTCCGGCCGGATTCCTTCCTCATAGATACTACTAATCAGTTCATGTAGACTCTTCCTTCCACATTTTCCTAAGCCTTTTATTAGTTTCGCAGAAATGTTGTCTACCCCCACGGTCTTATTTGGTTTCATCTGCCTTAATGTCCTTTCTATCTCATCGTCGAGTATGCCTGGACCTAAGCCATACTCATCTACGGCATGTTCTGTTTCTATGTCCAACCTCGTTGGCCTGAGTTCTTTACCGTACAGTTCTAAAAAAATTCCTTCCATTTCTCGTACATCTTTTCTCTGCCAGCAATTACCTTACCCTACTTGTCTCTAACTGTTAACACAGATCTTTACTTCTTATATCCCGATAGTGTGTTAACCTTCTTCTTTAACGCACCAAATTCACCCTTCCTCTTCAAACTTTCCGTATCCTCCCACCTCAATAAATATTCCCAAAACATTTACGAAGGACTGTATGTAGAATATCAGCCCTGGCAACTACGGGACTCGTCTCAATCGGCTGAGTGTCGTGCCCAGAAGCGGGTGAGGCAAGGCTTCCGTGGTCGTCTTCTCACCAAACCCTTGGAAAGGAAAACCGACAGAAGCAGAACAGAAGACGCAGAAGACCAAATTAGTTAGAAAAGGATCTAGGAATGTTACCAAATTGTTGAGGACAGAAAAATTAGAGAATATAAAGCGAGAGATGATGAAAGGAAAAACGGATATTTTAGGTCTATGTGAGGTGAAATGGAAGGATAGCGGGAAGTGATAGATAACGATAATATAGAGAAAGAATTCGATAGGGAATAATAGGGCGTTTTCCTTCAGAGAAAGTATTCATAGTGATGAGGGATTGAAACGTGATGGTAGGAGAAGGATGAAATGATAATGAGGTGGGGAACTAAAGTGTAGGTACAAGGCATGAGAAAGCAATTGAATTCTGCCGGAGACAGAGGTTAATCATCTCCAACATTTTGTTTAGACACCACAAAAGATGTTTGGAAGAATAGATAATGCCAGGTGACTCATAAAGGTATCAGTTAGATTATTTATTGGTTTGGCAGGGATAAGGAACAATAAGATCAATTCTAACAGCTTCCCGTGAGCGATTGCGGACTCTAATTACAATTTAAGTGTTATGAAGTCTAGCGATCGTTTCAAAAAGATAAGGCAGGGGCAGTGGGTTATGAAATGGAATATAGAAGCATTGATTTGAAATTTTCTACGATAGATCTGGAATGAGAATCAATATAAATAAAACAAAGGTTATGCGAATTTCCGGAAATAGAAAGACTAAGCTTAACATTAAAATAGGAGGGCAAAAACTTGAGCAGGTGGTGGTAATACCCCGAAAGCCGCCGCAAGGCCGTGTGGCGGGGGGTGTTAGGGTACCACCCGTAATCTAAAAACCGCATGCAAAAGCCACAAGTTATATAATCCATAAACAAAACATGGCATGCATTGTCGTTGAGTAATGATGTTAAGAAAAGGTTCCTGAAAACTTTTATGTGTAGCGCAGTTATATGCGGCGCGCAAAAATGGTTACTTAAGGAAGGAATATTGACGAAGATAGGAAACTTTTGAAGTGTGGATGTGAAGAAGGATAGAGAAGGTGAAATGGACCAAAAGGAAAACGAATGAGGAAGTGCTAGGGATGGTGGGGGCGGAGAGAGAATTGGTGGGAGAATACATAAGGTGGCAGGAAAAATGGATGAAGGGTATATTGATCGACAGGGAGATGTTATGGACTGTAATAGAGGGGAGAATGTTAGGCAAACGAGGAAAGGACAGGAAGAGGATAGGGACGTTGAATGGGATAAAGGGGGATCGGAATGTTGCGGAGGCTAACGTACAGGTTTCCACAAAGGAGGCCTGGCCCGCACGAATATTTTTCAGTGGTATCTCGATACCTACTTGAGGTGCTTATTGGAGAGCACTTTGAGTGAGTACGACGTCCGTCGGATGGGACGTTAAACTGCGGACATCTTGGTGCCTTTCGACAAGAGTAGGCTAATGCCGACGACGGATTTCTCTTCACCCTTCCTTTCCCACCCATCCCTAATGGCGCAAATGACCTCAGCTGTCGGTCGCCTCCCCAGCAAAACTACTACTAACTGCTGGATAAAGGGAGGAAGGAAGTACACTGAGATGAAGAAGGACTTAATGTAGGTTAGGTTGCTGGATTGTGTTTTGTTAGGAGTTACAAAATATTTATTTGGTAGTTGTGTCAACGAAAACCTTCCTTAACCGTTAAATTAACTAATATGTATTATATATAAACTTGGACAGCAAAAACAATTTAAGAACACATAAAAAGAACGATTCTGCATTTTCGGGTTTCACCGCGTTGTTGTCAGCTTTAAATAACAACACGGTGAAACCCGAAAATGCAGAGTCCTTCAAGCCACCGCCGCGAACATCTACGCAGCCACATAAAAAGAACACTCACACGTTATTTCTTAATAATGTCGACGGAGTTTTGCTCCTTTCTCCTCAGAAGAAACAGCAGTACTGCAGAACTACTGTTATTTCCTCTACTGGCCGGAGGGCCCGGGTTCGATTCCCGGGCCAGTCTCTCTGGGTCCCACTCTCTCCACTTAGCTCTAAGCTTTGTGATTCTTCGGGTACCAGGTCTTCCTAGGATAACATGACCGGCAAAGGGAAAGGAACTGACCCCCCTACCCGTATGTGTGAATTTCACATGCCACCAGGCTTAGTACTGGGTGAACTCTACCATCAATTACCAAACCCACCTTAGGGTTGACTACTGTGCTTATGGTGTTTGTATATAAATATACATACAAATATATTCTCTCACATATAGGTGTGTTTGTGTATGAGTGTTTACTTAATCATTTGTACTGTGTCATATTGGCGCTTGTGATACATAGGTTTCTACTTGGCGATTTAAAAAGGCAATCGGCATAAAGAGACATGATTAGGGTCATCACGGAGAACTGCATAATAAAAGTAGATGCAATGAAATGAGGCCATTAATCGGAGACCTCTCAAGCACGACAGTATTTTAAGGGCAGCGAGCGAATGAGTATCCAGTGGGAAGCGAAGCGAGTGAGAGGATGCGTGGGCCGTGGAGGTTAAGGAAGAGCGCAGGAGGGTAGAGACGACGGGAGCCGGGAATGCTGAGGGGAATTGGGAAGAGCAAGGGCGTATGCAGCATGAATTGGCACGTTTATTGGGCATAAAAGTGGGCGCCGAGGGCAGTAAATGCCGGGCGGAAGTGTGCGTAAAGGCTCCCCGGGTGACGATACCGTGTGTCTTTGCCGCAGCCACGTAAGAAAATGTCGGGACTACTACCTTCGCATCCACCCGTTGGCTAGAGATGCAAGAGAAATCATGTCACATGGCATTTATGAGCCCATATCATGTTTTTCTGCGGGGACGTGGGGTCACTTCGTGCTTCGAGCGGAAACAAATGAAGAATTCTTGTTGGTTTAAGTTTTTTTTCTACTATCGGTAGTAGCAGATCAGAGAAAAACTTAATAGATGTTTTTGACGAAACGTGATAGTAATTTAAAAGGACGGATTATCTTTCGAAGATATCTCACCAATCGTTTCATGCACTGTGATTGAATGCGAATATAAAAGTGAATGTTTCAAAGAATGTCGTCGTGATGTTGTGTTCTGGGCATGGGTTAAGAATCTTAATATAAAGTATTTGATTGAAAGTCAGAATAATTTTCAGCTTCGATGGCCCCAATATTATTTTTACGAACTTTAGGTAAATAATAATTTGAAATATCTGTATATACCTAAAAAGCGAATCAATAAACATTTTCTGAAAATGTCATGCAAATGTTTGTCTAAAAGTAAACTTTATATTTTCATCAAAGTAAATTTGGTGGTTAGATATAAATGAGAAATGGCTAACAATTGTTTTAAAAAATATTTTTTATATTAGAATATTGATAAAACATGTTTTAAAATATTTAACATGCCACCATATTTTCCTCTCAGTGTTGAATTGGGCATTGGAATCAATTACCTAGTCTACACATATTTTCCTGCTAAGAATAACATAGGAATACTGTTTTTTTTTAATATTCGTGTACTGAACCAGTAAATAACGCTTGTGCAAGACCTCTTCTTCTTTGGGTCAAAATTGTGTAAAAAGAAAATTATTATGTAAATACTTTACGATTTAAATGTCATGTATTATATATTTTAATGGAAAGCGTATTACAGATGGTGAGTAAAATTATAAGAGAGCACCAATTATAGATTGATAAAATATTTTATGCAGAGGTTAAAAAAGAAACTTTGCACTTCCACACAAAACTTCACGACCATGGTTTCGATGCATACCAGCGTCAAAACCATGGTCGTGAAGTATTAAATCTTTATGTGGAAGTTTTTCTCTTCTTCTTCTCGGAAGAAAATTTCTCTTTTACTCTCATGATGAAGAAGTTCCACAAAATTAAACCGGAATATGTTATTTTTAATTTTACCTAACTTAAGAAAACGATTTAATTTAAAATAGAGTTGTGTAAGAACCAAAAGAGTTCTTCTTACGTGTGTTATTTAATGTATGTCCAAATTGACTATTTAACATAGATTGACCAGTAGTTGGCTCAATTAAAAAGCAGAGAATTACATTTTATCAACACAATTACAGTTCAGTACCATCTAAAGAGTTTATAACCAATTAGTGAGACGTTTTTTCTTTAAATGTATTGTCATCTTTAATACGGTCTTCTTTTTAAGTCGATGTACTTTTTCCAGGAATTTTCAAGCTTTTATACCCTTCCAAATAGTAGTTGAAATATTTATCACCAAACATAGGCGTCTACGTATGCGATAACCTCCTCGTCCCATGAAAATCTCCGTCCTCCAAGCAAATTCTTAGGGTTAGAAAACAGGCAAAAGCACAGATCCGGTGAATACGGTGAATGGTCAACCAATTCGAAATGCAACTCATGAACCTAACCATGACAACCACCGAAGTGTAATCGGGTGCGTTTTCCTGATGGTAAACGTACTCCTTCAAATGCGGTCGTTTATGTATTCCTTCAGCTTGTCATGTAACGGTGCGTAATACTCTCCCGTAATAGTCCTGCCGTTCTGAAGATAATCAATGGATTTAATTCCTTGATTACCCCAAAAAAACAGTCGCCGTCACCTTCCCTCCTAACGGAACCGTCTTTGCCTTTTTCGGAGCATTTCATCCTATGCTGTTCACTTTTTTGAGTGGTTTTTCATCTCAGGGATGTACTGGTGGATCCAATTTTCATATAAGGTTATCAATCGACGCAGAAAAATCTGATTCGCTTCACTTAAACCGCTCCAAAAAGTCCTTGGAAATGTTCTTTTGAATGCGTTATTGGTCCAAAATGAGTAAACGTGGCGCCAAATACGCAGATAACTTACGTTTTTTTACAATTATTAAGTTAGTATATGACTAATGCGTTATTCTGATATGCCCTTAACCTCTGTTATTTCTCTAACCTTAATTTTATGGTCGTCCAGAACATTTGGTGAAATTTTTTTATGTAATCGTTCGTTGTCGCAGTTTTTGGCCATCCTGAACACTTATCATCAGCCAAGCTGGCACAGCCATGTTTACATTTAGCTGCCCAAAATCTCACTCTCGAAAATGTTGCTACGGAGTCCCCGTACACAGCTTCCAACTCGTCTGTGATTTTTTTAGGAGTATTGCCTTTCAAAAGTAAATATTTAATGACAGCTGGATACTCATTATTTTGCCATTTTCACAAAAACACTCACAGCAACTCACTCAAGCAATTGTTAAACGATAACGTAGCTGCAAAAATGGCTGAAATTTTGGCAAGAACCTTTCAACGCATGCACAAATACATTCTTCAACTTATATTAAAGGGTGCTGCCCGTCTTCATCTTGAGATCGGGAAGTTTTCAGGCAACCCTTGCATGAGACTTTACGTTTACTCCAAACGTGTTCATGGACTTAAGAAAGTTTAGGAAGGTGTTAGATACTGTCAAGAAATTCACGACCAACATGGAGAATAGAAAAGTAAATACTGCAGTCAAAGCAGTAGTTAAGGCTCGCCTAACAAAAAGCATAGCATTAGAGGAAATATGATAATAGAAAACAGTAATTTAGAGATTCTTAGTTATCGAAGGCATAAAAAAATCGTGTAGAACGAAAGAAAGGATAAGATCAGGTATTGAGGGAAGTGCATTTTGCAGATAGTGAAAGTTTATTCGAAAAACAAAGTGGATTGGAGAAAATTAACGGAGATATTTTCAAAGCGCTTGAGCACACAGACAAGGGAAGCCTCTTTGGGGTTATGAACTGCAGGTCTATTTGTGAGAATGATATTCGGAGGACGTGAAAAGACTAAATTGAATTCAAAACCAAGTTAAATTGGAACTCAGTGTTGCGTTGAATAAGATGTCTCTATGAGTCCATAATGCTGAAATTAGCTACACTATTTAATCTTCTGACAAAAAAATCTATACAATTTGTCTTTAACCCAATCTGGGTTCAGAAAACAAATGAGAGGAAGGGAGAGACTTCTGCTACTACTAAGGATTATGGGAGGGATGGAAGAAGAGACTGCAACTGCGTAATACTAACGAATATGAACAAATGAAACACCTAAATTAGCCTATGGGACGAAAAAAAAGTAGAATAAAAAATAAATGTATGAGACAAGGATGCAACATCTCACTACCAGCGTATCGCTAATTAGCACTGTAAGACGCACCGAAGTGTCCATTGCTTAGAGATAAAAAAAATTATTTATATTTACGTATCCCGCAAACCACCCCCAGGGTGCGTGGCAGGGGGTACACACACACAAGAATAATTTTACCCGAACATGACCCTACCGCGGTCGAGCGATATATATTATTATGATCTCCTATCGTTCAGGGAAAAAATTACATCTTCAATATATCTGTTCAACACTTAATCTCTCTAATTTTATGAGCATGATCCCTCCTGCCGTAGAACGGTGGGGGTAATAATACATTTTCAACATCACTGCCAAAGAGATCCCCTACCAATTAATTCCAGAGCTTCAATTTGTAATTTAACCTTCGCTCCGTGAGTGATTCTCAGCCTCTTTTTCCTCTTAATATTTTGGATACGCTACTGAGTTTATCATAACAACGTTTTACAAATTTAGCACCTCTACGCTGCATGTGGCCCAATTTGGCAATTAATCGAACTTCGTGAGGTTTCCATATAATTGCAAAAATTAATAAGGTAAATGTGAAAGATAGTAACATGCTGCTGCTTTTTGCATATGACATCACGGTAGCAGCAGAGGGAGAGTTCAGATAGCCGGCTGGCACCCCTGAACACGATCGACTAATATATTCTATTGTTTCAGGCTTCACTTCGTGGAAGTATTTAATATTTATACTAAAAAGACAAAGTTTTACAAGTCTTTCTTTTTAACATGGATAACACAGGCCAACAGAGGTTTTGGTGCCGGAGCTTTTAATGTTGATTTATAGAACAATTGGGGTGCTGAATCGAATTATAACACTAGTTTTTTCCAATCAGATATGGTTTTCAAGATATAGATATGTTGTTACTTACGTAAAAAAATCTTCTACATGATGATATGGGAATATTATATCAATAACACAGGCCAACAGTGGTTTTGGTGCCGGAGCTTTTAATGCTGATTTAAAAAACAATTAGGGTGCTGAATCCAATTATGACACTAGTTTTTTCCTATCAGCTATAGTTTTCAAGATATAGATATGTTGTTACTTACGTAAAAAAATCTTCTACATGATGATATGGGAATATAATATTAATAATAAAACCCACTAAATATAAAGACTTGATTTATTTCTAGGGCTGTTAAATCACCCACAAACACAACAGAATTTTACAATACAATTGAACACAAATACTAATTTTTTTTACTGTAATAAAACAAATTGAAAAGAAAAAATACATAAAAACATCACTCAACACATCGGAAGCTTCTTTTACGCGATTTTCTTGAGTGCACTTTGTTCAAACAGTCTCGTTTTAAGCACCAGCAATAATCTGCCATCATATGGTATCCCATCTTCCTTGGTAGCAAGCTTCCATTGTTTTTATATCCTGGTGATATCTTTCACCTTGTTCTTCACTTGTGTCTCCTAAATTTCCAAGAAAATTGTCTAAGTGGCTGTGTATGTAGTGAACTTTTGTGCTGATATTACATCAAAGTGATTTGAAGTTACTGAGCATAATGTTTACCAGCTCAATATAATTTTCACTTTTTATGATTTCCTAGAAAATTTTTTATGGCCTCAACAAATGACATCCAACTAATTTTTTCAATCTCATTCATTCACTCGACAAAAGCAGGATTCTTTGTAAGTTGTCTGATTTGTGGCCTCTCAAAAATACCAGCTTTAAGTTTTTCAATACTTATATGGGGCATCTTTAGTCTTAAGTAGCCGAAGCATGGTCCATCCTTGTCAAGAGCCTTTACAAATTGCTTCATTAGGCCTAGTTTAATATGTAGAGGCGGTAAGATGATTTTCTCTCTTTCAACTAAAGATTCAGCAATGATGTTTTCTTTCCCAACAACCAAGTTTTCTCTCTTAGGCCACTCCTTCTTAATCCAGTGGTTTTGTATGTCCCTGCTATCCCAGAGGCACAAGAAACAAGGATATTTTGTGTAGCCACTTTGCTGCCCAAGAAGAAAGTTCACCATTTTTAAATCTACACAAATCACCCAGCGATGTTCCTGGTATTTTATCTTCTGTAAGACCAATGCTATTGTATCGTATTTTTCTTTCATTTTAGTTGAATGAGCGATTGGTATTGCGCCAAACCTGTTACCATTGTGAAGAAGTACACATTTTAAACTACGCTTGGAGCTATCAATAAACAAACGCCAATCACTAGCATCATATTGTGATAGTAGTCCCATTTTTTCCAAAAGACCCTTAACGTCTAAACAAAATGTAAGATTGTCTTCTTGAGTAAAGAAGGGTAGCATATCCTTTTCCCTTATGCGATAAAAACTTATTTTTGTACCGGGTGCAGTAAATTCTTTTCATGCAATCTTGATGCTAGTAGTTCGGATGCTTCCTTCGATAAGTTCAGTTCTCTAGCAAGATCGCTTAGTTCATCTTGATTAAATAGTTGAGGAATTGTTGATACCCCCTCGTAGTCACTGCCACTATCGTCAATATAATGAGAAATGTTTTCAAATAACTCAAATTCTTCCTTAGATATATCTGGTGACGTCTGAAATATTGGGATGGATATTTCTTCTGAACGGGGTACCGGGCGTCTAGCTGAAGGCAAATCTGGATATGTCCACTTGCGGCGATTTTTTCGATTAATTCCCGAAACATTTACTATGCAAAAATAACAGTCGTCAAAATGGTTCACAGGTTCTCTCCACACCATTGGCAAACCAAATTTTAGACTTTTCCTTTGTCCTGTTGTCCATTGCCGCAGATGTTCAGTACATGTTTTACACACAAAATGCGGTGCCCATATTTTATCTTGGACACAAAGCTTAACACCAAAATATCCCAAGTATGCACGTTTCACAAAGTCTGTAATATTTTTCCTATTTTCTTTTACCATATATTCCAATGTATATTAATAGATTTATTTAACTTTGAAAATTATTTTCCGGAATATATCAAATATTAAAACAACTAATCGTAAGATGTGCCATATCTAAAAAAGTAGACCTGTTAAATAAAAACGGATTTCATATTTGGATTCAGCTCTACAAATATAGTTAAAATCAACACAAAGATTCCCGGCACCAAAAAAAATTTTTTTTGTAGACCTGTGTAATCGACTAAGTTATTCCGATAGAGTTTGTGCATGTAGAAAATCCCGTTCCGGAAACTCGCCATTTGTTAATCTGGAATACTCTAAAAGCTTACATTTTTGCCATAGAAACTACTGGGAGAGTTACGATTTAAAAAATGAAGGTTTAATGAATAGATGTATTGCGCTAATTCTATCAGGGAAGTGACAAAAATAAATGTTTCGGAGACATCATGGATCGGGAATGAAAACGAGAAAGGTACAGGAGACGTGAGTATTTGCATGACACCGAGGGAATTGTTACTGCCCCAAATTATGATGTGGCCTAAAATTTGTTATACATGAATGATGAGGTCTCAGGCGTGATGTGGTGGAAGCGTAACATATTAAAACCACAGGTATTGCAATTTTCCACTAGATATTTTATTTCGACACTACCGGTTTCGATGTTTTCACATCATCATCAGGTGTGAGATGTGACCTGATGATGATGTGAAAACATCGAAACCGGTAGTGTCGAAATAAAATATCTAGTGGAAAATTGCAATACCTGTGGTTTTAATTTGTTATACATGGTTTACAGCCTCCAACAAAGAGAAACCTGTGACTTTAGTATCAGAAAGGGTGAAATTAGAAATCAATTTTACGTCAAAACAGGAGATATTAGAAGTTGCAAAGGGAGGCAAATCCCCCCTTCCCTGATATGCGAATTTTATACTTCGCAAGGCTTAACACACGTACAAGGTGAGCCTATTTAACTGAACTTCGGGTTGATAAATGTGGCAATTGGGTTGAAAAAATTATGATCTGATACATATTTATATGGTATTCACATTGACTTCACTGTGCAGCATCGAATTTCACTTGAGGTTTTGCAAATGCAATATTTTTAGACCCTTCCTTCCTCACAAAATATCACATAGAAAAATGCTTCACATTAATTAAGGAAAAAAACTGAGTTTATGTACTTTCAGGTTTAATGGGCTCTACCTGATAACTTAATGAATGATTTATTGTGGTATATTTTCGTTGACATTTTATTTAATTTTAATCAGGCAAATCTCTTCACAAGAGTAGGCATTCATGATTTTCGACAAACCCAGCCTATTTTATAAAAATATATTATGGCTAGCAAAAAAATCCTCCAATTTGGTGTTATATAGAATTTGGCTTACAATGGTAAAGAGACGCTGCGACTATTTCATTGTAGTGTCGTGTTACATCCACTTATCCGAAACCTTAAGTACATAAAACTATCATTAAATGCATATATCTGAATGTAATATTGAATTAAATATCATATTAACGATTGCTAATTAGAATCCAAAAGTTTTTAAAAGAATTATAAAAATCTAATGATATCACTGAAACCGCGCGATTCAATCCAATTTTGCGTGAATGGAGACTTAAAGGATGAGAGAAAGGGAGAGAAAAAGGACGGGTAAAGGGAATTGTGGAAAAGAGCGCTCGGGCAAAAAAGAAGGAGGGGAAAGGCGGGATTTTCAAAGGAGGAGAGAGCACGGAGAGTGAAGGAAAGGGTGCAAAGGAGATGGGGGGTGAGAAGGAGAGGGAGGGTGAATGGGATACGAGAGAGAGAGAAGGGTTGTATTTGGGTGGAAAGTGGGGGATGATGGGATGGAAAATGTGGAGAGTGAGGAACGAAGGAAAGAAAACGGGATTGGGAGAATGTGATGACTCCTAGAGGAGAAGGCGGGGGAGTGTGTAGGGAGGGTGTATCGCCCGGATAGAGGCGGAGGAGGGTTTTTGATCGTTTGCGGAGGAAGAGCAGCTGCTGCCGCGCCGCGTCGTGTGGTGGTGGGGACGGACGGGGCGGGGGGAGGGTCGGGGGGGTGGGGAGTTTTGGGGGTCGCGAGAGGTGAGGGATAATTGGATGCGGTTGCGAGGGAGACTCCTTGCTCTCGCAAGGGGAGGGAGAATATCCCTGGCAAGTGAGGGTGAGAGGAAGGAAGAGGGTGGGAGTGGGGCGGAGGGCGTGGGTGTGTGTGGGAGAGCGAGAGAGTGGGTGGAGGTTGAGGCAGTTGGAATGGGGACTTAACGAAGAGAGGAGTCTAAAGAGGGAAGAGCATTAAGGGGAGTGGAGAGGGGGGAGGGAGGGAGATATACATGTACATTCTTGAATAGATGACTGACAGAAGACTATTTTTCTTGCATTAGACTGCCTCGAGTCCACGCCCTAAGTGAGTCAGACATGACCTTTATTTTCATTTGCTCCACTTCTGATAGTCGTTTTATCTAAAGGAAGCACTACTTCTTTTTATTACAGTTGAATTGTAAAAGGATAATTGCCCATGCATTATGGGGTACAAAGTTTAATTGCAAATATTTGTGGTAAAACAATATTTCTAAATTTAAAGTAGGCACGATTGGCTAAGTCAAAAAAGTAAATATCAAAAAGATTAAGAATAAATATTGTATTATTATTGTTAGGTAATTTACCGGTTAAGGTAGGTTTTTGGTTGGACACAACTATCAAAATAAACATTTTGTAACTCCAAACAAAACCCAATCCAGCAACCTACTCTAAATCAGGTCCCTCTTCATCTCTGTGTACTTTTTTCCTCCCTTCATCCCGTTCAACATCCCTATCCTGTGTCATTGAATATATATTGTATTTTATATCGTATTAAGTATTGCCGGCCTCGGTGGCGGGGTAATGTCGTCGTCTGCCAACCCAGAGGTAGCCGGTTCGATTCCCGTTTAGGTGGTTTTTCCTCCACCTAGGACTTCGATATATGTTTTTGTCAAATTTTTATATCAATGTTCGAAGTCCGATGTAAAGGTCAAATTGCTGTTTTCGGACTAATGAAAAATAAATAAATACGATACGTGGACAGAGCATCAAACCTAGGAAACTGTTTTCGTCCAAAACACTTCCGAGGTACGCAAATTGTTTCAATTGATCTAGTTTTTGCGCTGCTATTTTAACACTTAGCTTGGCTTTTCCCTTACTAGAAAACTGCGTGACCTTCTGATGGGTATTTATTTGGATCCCATATCTTTTGCATGAAATACCAGTTCAATCAGCATTGCATGCCATCCCTTGGATGACTGACAAACTAAAGCTTGGTTATCTACAAACCGAACTGATTTTACGGATTCACCCCCGACTTTCAATTTTTGCATCACATACGTAAGTTGAACAGCAAAGGTGTTCATGGGCAACCTTGCCTTATACCTCTTCCTAACACTGGCCATCCGCACTCTGTTCCCCACTTGCGCCTGAGAAGTCTGAGAAAAGTACAGGCTGAGGATTAGTCCTCTGTCCCTTTGTCTACGAGGGCACTCGTACTCCTATTTTCTGCCAAATATCCATTAGTTTTTCCCAATTCATTCTATCGAACGACTTTTCGAAATCTAAGAAACAGGCAGAGATATCCTGATTTTATTCTTTGTTCCTCCCTTTTAGTAACCTCATCACTATAATGACATCACACGTGTGTCTCCCCTTCTAGAGCCTAAACTGATCAACCCCTCAGTAATCATTTTACCCTACTCTCTATACTCCTTTAGCTTGTCAACCGACTTTTGGGAAGACTGGTGTCTTGTGTCTAGGCCCATAGCCGTAGACCCATGACTCATTTCCAGTTATGATCTTTTTACAAAACCTGGATCATCGTTTGCGGCTTGCTGCAAGTTCCCTGCACCTGAACCACGATATTCTTGACGTTGACGAGTTAAAGGAGAATGCGACGAGGCAGTTAATGACCATTCCGGTAGAAAGGACTTTGCTGATTGATGCTAAGACAAGTTTTTGATGGGTATCAGGGACTCCTCATTTGTTCTACTTTGTCCTAGTGTTAGGCTATTTTTCTCAAAATATTGCATTGCTGGATATTTTCCGGACAAACCTCGTGTGAAGGCATTATTCGATAATCCTATCCTTTTAGTCTGCCGAACTCGAAGGTCATACAATGCCTCATACGTCGGAGAGCATTTTGGGAAATTTACAATCCTCGGGACAATCGGTCAATCTGACCAATTTCAAAAGAAATTATATGCCCTCTTCAATCTCACGATTGCAGTTTTGTACGCACAGCATTGAGATTACGGCCATCTATTTTCAAGACTTTTAGCCGTTGTACATATAGTATTTTCAAATCTGATGGGTGGGAAATGAGGAAAGCTATTTCCTCAAATAACAATTTCTCAGACATGATGCTTCTTAGATGTTTAATTCATACAACCTTAGCCTCAATAGGCCAGTCATGGAATCAAGGAAATCTCTGAACTTTTTTAGCACACGACAATAACTGCCAGAATGAGTTGATCGTCGGATGGACCCACGTGTGTCACCACAGTTATTCATCCACAGCGTCAGCACGATGCCGTTTCACTATTTTGGGGGTGGTCGATTTATGGGACGGTACACCGAAAACCCTTTGTGCGAAAGGGCATTGGAAAGAGGTTGCTCCCGAAGCGACTACGGGGAGGCTGTGGAGGGAAGGGATGTGCTGAGGAGAGGGCATGGATCGGGGGCGGAGGTAAGAAGCGGCTGTCAAAGGACTTTCCTGGGGGCGGCGGAGGCTTAGGCCAATAGCGAGTGTGTCCTTGGAAGGGCGAGGGTGGGGTACAGCCCTTGGAGAGGGGCGAAAGATTACTGGGCGGGAGAGGGGAAATTTGCTTAGCGGACAGAGAGGTGCAGGAAGAGCTCGGTGAGTTGATTTTGGGCGAGAGAGAGGCGGGAGTGGAGGCCGTGTTGGAGGAGTCTCACTCCCTACCCTCCCTCCCACCCATCGGAGGAGGAGGGGGTAGGAGAGTGAGTGAGTGCCGTTTATGGCACAACCTGTTTCACAGAGATAACGATGCCGCGGGGGCATATTCGACAGAGAGGTCGGACGGGTAGAAATAGTGGAAAACGGGAAGAAAACGAAGAGAGAAGCACGGGCCGGGGATAAATTGGAGTGCGTATATTTTACTGTTATGAGTTAAATGAGAGGGACGGAAGAAGTTGAGGCAGAGGAGATGGAGAAGGATGCGATGGTGATGAAAAGGAGTGTTAAATTTAAGAAGGGGCATGAACCGTGTGTTTTTTTAAAGTCTACTTGTGGTTGCAATTGTTTTCGGATATGTCGTAATACGGAAATTGGTGTACACAAAAATGGTGGAGAAATGAACTATTTAGTCAAATGTGCTCGAGTATGGGGACACTTTTTTTCTCAAAGGTAATGAAAAATGAATCATTTTCTGAATAGAGCTGAGGATGGTATGGTGTAATTTCTCTCCTATGCCAAAACCATTTGTATGAGGAGACAAGGGAACATAATACGTCATATTCGTTCATTTAACTTTAATCTGTCTTTAATTGTTCTAAATAATTACGAAACTATTTGGTGACATTTTCATTATTTCCTACGCCGCAATGAATTTCAAGTTAAATTAAATCCAAATTAATTATATAAAATCATGATTTTATCTCTGAGGCGTACTAGCAATATAATCTAATAGTTCCATAAACTATTAGTTTATCATTTTCCTCTTTCCACTCTCAGGATGTGACGTTAGTTTAGATATTTGTGCTGTCTCTGAGATATAGAACAGTATTTTCTCTAAGTATATTTCGGTTAGTCATAGGTTGAACACCATAGCTGGAGTATAAAACCTTTAACTGGCTGATTACTTTGAACAAAATGTGTCCATTGTATTTTATGATTAATTGATATTTCACACTAGATTTACATCATAATTAAAATTAAAGACCACGAATTTTAGTCCCGATTCAGATATTTTCTCGACCATATGCACGCACAACTCATTAGGTATTGATAAATAAAATAACTCGTATTTTTCTAGACCAATTGTATCGAATGACTAGATACAATCACTTTATTTTGCAGTTTTTTTGGTAATTTTAACCACCTGGTTCTGGCTTATGCTTTTCAAGTATCACTGAAGAATGAATGCTAATGTCACTCGTTAATTGAGCTGACCTACATGTCTATCAATAATCGCTTACCTGATACCACCCTTATTCCTTGAATGCACGTAAATGCCTACATTTATCCTCAAAAGGGTATTTAGAAAGAAACTCCAATCGAGTGAGTAAAGAATCAGAGTGCTGAAGTAGACAGAGGTAGTTTGTCGATTGAGTCGAAAGTTTTGGTATTGGATTGAGGGCCTCTTGAGTTTCAGAGGTCAGCCGGAGTCTCACATTTACTTCGTGATTGGTCAGCTTGCCTTAAGAGGGTAAAATTAGTTTAGGACTTTGAGAGGGTTTGGAAGGTAGTGCCAAAGAAGACTTGGGGATAAGAGAAGGGAAGACGAAGGTGGAACCTAAGAAGAATGTAGCAGGTTCATGCTCTGAAAAGTAAAACTGGCAAACATTGATCAAAGAAGAACGCCTCGCATTCCTAAGTTTGATAATGATAAAGATAGAAAAATAGTAGACACATTAAGTACTTTTCCGTAAAAAACACAATTGGAAGAATAAGTGATAGAGGAAGTTCTAGGTAAAAATATTCTGAAATTAGTGATACGTAGTACATTGTAAGACCTCGATTAATTAATAATACTCATTAACTGTATAACATATATGAAAAACAATTTATATCAGAACGATATTTGTAGTCTTGATTTAATTATGCTACAAGAAAAAAAACAAAGGATCCACTGCGTATAAGGTTTACAAATCACTTTCCGGCTTTCTTACTATGGTCAAAAATCACGATTTCCCGGTTACCGTAGACCTTGGTACATACAGAAAGAAATCAAGAAGAAGGTACATGTAGAAGAAATCAAGGTTTTAAAGAGTCCATTATCGATAACTTAGTAAAAAAGCACAAACATAAAAAACTAGTTCAAAACACAACCACCCTCACACAGCATAAAACCCCTCGATATACTATAAGTATATAAGTACTACTCGATATACTATAAGTATATAAGTATAGTACTATAAGTATCAAACTTCCGTTCCACCCACAATTAACCAAAGGGCTAGGAAAGATTTTCAAAACCGTCGATATCAATATATCATCTATCAGCAACAACAAACTAAAACATTTATTACGTAGCACTAAGGACACAATCGACACCTCAAATAAATCCGGTATTTACAAAATAAATTGTTCCTCTTGCGACTCATTTTACATCGGCCAAACGCGGAGGAATATTATAACCAGATACAAAGAACATATAGCCCATAACAGACCAAACAAATCGAGTTTTGCCCTAAATTTACTCAAGGAAGGCCATCAGGCATCAGAATACGAACTGAAACTTATCAAACAGACTCCCAACCACCTTATGGACGCATACGAAAGCATTTTCATACACAAATTCAAGAAGGTCGTAGGAAACAGCGATAAAGGGCCGATTCCATTCTCTCCTCTGTACTCCCTTTTGAAGTGAATTCCTACTCCTGTTTTCAAACCCAAAATTTCCGTTGGACTTAATACTCACCCCCCCCCCCTTTTTTTCATAGTCCGTCACCCAGAGACCTTTCACCTCTACACCAACCCCCCTTCCCCTCTCCTTCACTAATTACTCCTCCCCGCTTCACTCATCCCATTGGTTTCTGTTCGCCCCACCTTCCTCCTTCTTCCCCTTCCTCTTTGCCAATACGTTTAATTACTTCTTCCTCCCCCTTCCCATCTTTCCACTAATCCTATTGGTACCCCTTAACCTTTTCAGCCACTATATATATTGGGCGTCTGTCTTCGGTAGTTACTTTCAACCGAGTGTTGGAGGCGCTTTTTTCCCTTCAGTTCGCTGAAGAGGGCCACTAGGTGGCCGATACACGCGTGTTCGACGCTGCCTGCGCTCTTTGTTTTCAGATTCTCCCAGAAGTTGGGCCCTTTTGAGTGTGTGTGCGTATATTGAGTGCTAGTGTGTGTGAATGGTCTGTGCTCGTCCTTCGTGGATAGACACGGAGTGTGTACTTGTAGAACATCCTGGTACCTTCAGCGGGGTCTTCCCTGCAGCCTCGTGAAGGATTTCATTTCCACCTAGAATCTTTAACGGGGTCTCACAGCCTCGCAAAGGATTCTAGACAGGATAGTGTGTGTGTGGCTGTGTGTGGTCCCTGGCGTGGATTAATTTCCCATAAACCACCACAGAGGGTATTCTTGGTTGAGAGGTTGTGTTTGGTCTCTTTCGTGGTTCCCGCGAAAACCAACACAGCAATTAGTCTGACGAGAGTTACGACTGTTTATTATGGCCATTGGAGTTTTTCCCCCTTTATTATCTTGGTACATATAATGGATTTCCATCTAGGAGACAGTATTAACACTTATTGAGAGATGTTTCCTCCCTAAATCCCCATAAGATGGCTGGTTAAGTGCTATCAGAAAGAAAAAGAGGTTTGCGATATGAAAAAATCTTTTCTATAGAATAAATAAATACTAACTCGAAAGACGGTTTGCAAATGGCTGTTTTTTTGGAAAAATATTTTTTTTCCTGTTTTCTCGCAAGAAATTCTCAAAAATTGCTTTGTCTTCATCACGCAATTGTCAACTGAATATTCTGTCTCTTCTCATACATTTTGTTCCATATTACTCTTTGTAATTGAAGTTGGAAGAGGAACTTCGCCTTCTTACCTTTCCCATTCTAGCTTGCATGCTATAGGATAAATATTTACTTCATTCATAGGTGCAATTCTTTTTTAATTAATAGTATATGTATTTGCATGCGTGTAAATTGAAAGGCCTGTTTGTCTTGGAGGTTATTGCAAATTGATGCTCTTGTAAAAATAACATTATATTTTATGTTTTATACTGATATAACAAGGTTTATATTTCGAGATAATACAAGTAGTATGCAATATAGCAATCGTCCTATTTTTACCTTACCACCGCAGTTAATAAAGTGTTGCTTAATTATGCAAGGTGTGGTTTAACAAACAGGACTGATTTTATAACTTGTTTATTTTGACGGATACATCTTAAACAAACTTTTTGCCCTCAAAGTGCATGCCCTGGCTGACGACGCACCTTTGCCAACGTTTCTTCCAGCTCTCGAACCCTGCCTGGTAAGCCGCCTTAGGGATCCTCTTCAGGTCCGCCGTACAATTAGTTTTAATGTCCGCAATAGAGTCGAATCGGCGCACTTTTAAGGTTGATTTTAACTTTGGAAGCAAAAAGGTCTAATGGAACCAATTCTAGAGAGTAGGGGGGCTGCGGGATCACGGAAATTCCGGTTCTGGTGAAAACCTCTGTCATGTTCAGCGCCGTGTGACTTGGCACGTTATCGTGGTGGAAACGCCATGCATTGTTTCTCCATGTTTCCGGCCTCTTACGGATCAAGGCGGCCCTCAGCCTCTTCATAACCTTGAATTAAAAATTTTTGTGGACGGTTTGACCTTGAGGGACGTATTCGTAATGAATCAACCCTTGCTAATTGAAGAAACACACCAGCATGACCTTCACATTGGACCGGGACATCTGAGCTTTCTTTGGTCGCGGAGAATGAGGACCTTTCTACTGAGAAGACTGGGCCTTTGTCTTAGCATCGCAGCCGTATACCCAAGTTTCGACACCGGTTACGAATGTTTTAAGAAACTCTGGGTCGGTATTGGGTCGATCCAGGAGTATCTGACAAATGTCCACACGTTTCTGTCTCTGTTCATCAGTCAGCATCCGCGGGATGAATTTCCAAGCTACGCGCGTCATACCCAAAATGCCCATCGAAATTGTCTGACAGGATCCAAAACTAATGCTCACTTGATAGACTATCTCCTGAACAGTTAATCGACATCAATTAGACAAGGTTGGGGTCTGTCGAAGTGGAAGGAATCTCGAATCGTTCGCGAATCTTCATCTGTCAAGGTTCTGCCCGATTTAAAATGACTTGACCACTCAAAACACTAGCTTCTACTCATATCTTCATAAACAAGGGCGTGCTGAATCATTCTAAATGTCTCCGTAGCACTTCTTCCAATTTTTAAACAAAATTTGACGCATCCACGCTGTTCCGCTAGCTCCTTCATTGCTGCCGTTGTAAGCGGCGACGAGCAGGTTAAGACACGTACCACTGCTGCTGCGTAACGACTCAGCGTAAATAAACGCAACATCACTCGTTTTAGCCGTCAGATGTCGCTAAATGGCGCACTGTGCCTCGTTTCGATCCGTTGAACGGTTTGCACAGAATAAAATCAGTCCGGTCCTTTTTTTGATCACACTTGTACTTTTCCGTGGCGGTTCAGTGGGTAGAGCTCTGGAATTTCTTACATAGAGCCCAGTTTTGATTCTCAGTTACACCTATGGACACTCTCAACTTCACCCTAGCTCCAAGATCTGTGATTTTTTAGGTACCAGATTTTCCTGGGAAACCACAGATGGGCCAGAGTAGGTACCTGATTTCCCTACCCTATCATGATGTGTTTCACACACCATTGTGCTTAGCATTGGATTACCTCTAAACTTACCTCATAGTGTAGCTGAAGTCCACCGCGTGGACTTCAACTACGCCAGTACGCACAGCTCGGCAACCCGCCAAGCTGCAGACGGCTAATTGGGTAACTAGCGCCGCTGGTGGGCTGGGCTATAGTCCGCGTCATGGCCACCGAATTGCACCAGGTCGCATACCTTTGCCATCTCGGTGTCGGCAGAATGTTTCCATTCTCCGAATTCAGGATCCTCTCGTCATATCACAGTGTCAACAACACGTTTTTGCAATTTTTACCCATTTAATACAATATAGACTGAACAGCATCCATTTAAGACGCTGAATTTATCTTCTCATCACCTCCTTCATCACCTTGAGTTTATCTCGCTATGCCATTCACCCCAGCAGCAACATTCCCCAACCCACTTGATTCTGTGTATCCACGGTATGCCCTACTCAAACGTGGCCATCTCTATTGTTGCGTATTCTAGCTGCTCAATAACTTCTAACTAATGTTCCTTGTTTTTTTGCTACTTCTAATGACTCCCAAATTTTAGCTATGATATTTATTTGTGTTTAATCCTAGTTCAATTTTATTCAGTAAGGCATTGAGGTAGGAACTTTAGAACAAATACTCATGAATAATTTTAACGGTAGTTATTCTGATAATAATGAATATTATATTCGAAGGGCATTCCTAATGTTTTATCGTTATTTTTAAGTTTGACATGGCCTCAATGTGTTCACTTCGAGACCTAGAGACATTTTGTTGGAACATTAATTATCTACATCATTAGCCTTAATGGAATAATCATAACGTTGAAAAAGGCCACTTATTATGACAGATGTATACTATTATCTATTCATTAAAACAAAAAAAAATATTTTATTAGAATAAAAGGATAGGTAATTGTGTGCAATAATTTTACTGCTATTTACTATTGACTATTCTATTAACTATTTACGTTTGAGAATCTCGACGGCATTTTTACCTAAATATTAGCATTTTGTTAAGCACTGGTATTTAGTAGAGATACCGCTTTCGGTTGTTATATTATTTACGTATTTTTATATGTATTTGATAAACATTCTATTTTTTTAATATAAAGATAAATGTATTTGAGCCATTTTATCAACGCATAAAAATTATAATTAAAAACTCCGGGGCAGGTTTAGATTTCTTATAATCCAATTTTTTTTGCGAGATTTCAAGCGTCATAAAAATACGATATTCTTCATTTAATAATCAGTGTCAACAGCAAGTTTGCAATAATCTATTTATCAAATATCAAATCCAGTGTGTAAAATGTGTGTCCGTATTCATTCTTATTTTCAACGTTGGATTAAAGACCAAAATTGATTTTAGATATTTTTTATATTTTGAGGGAAGGTCATGCATGTTCTAATCAAGTTGGTTGTGAAACATGTAATGCATCTTCTTAGCCCAGCATAAAAAGTTGTGGAACTTTTGATTGTGTCACTAATGATTTAAGCATGACAATTTGATGTAAGTGGAATTGGTAAAAAGTCACATTTTTCGATGAGGAAGGGGGTAGATGAAAAATTGGAAATTTCAACGTTTGCGGGTTCAGGAACAGCAGACGGAAGAGACGTTGATACTGAGCGTAGGAGAGTTGTAGGAAGGGATAAAGGGCGAGAACAAGATCCACGATGATTGGTCGAGAGAAGGGATTCATGAAAGTGGGTTGGAGGAGAAGGAGGAGTGGATTTGAGGCGAGTCACCGGTGGATATTAATGCCTGCTCTTGAGAATCCCTCTCAGCCGTGGATTGTTGATGTTTCTCCGATAATTTCCACTTAACAACGGAATGCGTAGAGTCAACTCTGTCGATTGCTTAAACTCGAGCATCTTTGGAAGGCGAACTTCAATGAATTCAAGTCAACTATGAAGAATGGTGGAATTTTCCAATTACTACCCAGGAGATCATACGTTGTCATTGAAGTATGTATTTAATGAAAATGGAAGTGAGACACTTTTTGAAACTGTTTCCTGAATCAATACTATTGGTTAGTTAACAGAAGATTCCGATCATCCCTGGAGCGGCAATGAAAATTTCTTATTCCGCAACAGCCAATATTTACCTCTTCTGACGGGGTGTAGAAGTGCAAATATTATGTAATTGCAATAAATTATAACGTACCCTCCCGTCGTTCTTCAAGCACAATTATCTGTATTTCACAGGAAATTATTCGGTTTATTAACTTTCTTGGCTCTCTTCAGGGAAAATTTACACAAGGTGATAACTTTTGTATCTAATTTTGATTTTCTCAATTTATTTTGCAGTCAGAAAAATTCAAGTGATAAACCTTTTTTTATAATTATTTCTTAAAGCCATTCATATTTATTATATATTTTTATGTTAATTGACTATAGTTTGCTAAATATAGGCAAATTGAACTAATTTTGCAGCTCCATGTGTAATGAACATACGTGGTTTTAAATTTTCTCCACTATGATTTCTCATTGGCCAAATATCTACCGTGCCCTGGTTAAGTTGGATGCCAAAAACTTTATTCAAATAATATATACCATATTATATGTACTTTATAATTTCCGGAACAGGCAACCAAACTCTATTGGGATTGCGAGCAGGGCGTTGAACATTAATTTACTTTACTGAGGCAATTCCAACTCGTCATCTGAACAGTTAGAACGCTATGAAATCATCAGATGCTTATAATACGTAAACTATGAAAAAATAATGGTTCTGTTAGCCAGCCGATTCAATACTGGGCTGCACCGTATCCTGGCGAGGGTATACGTATTATCAAAGTATGGTTAATGTTCTCGTATCTAATTGTATATAACTTAATTCGCCGTTAAATCATAAACAGTGAAACTCATGAAACGTAAGATAAAATAAAAAATCTAAATCAGCGCCAATATTAATATTGAATCTTTAAATATATCTCAAGATACCTTCTAGAATGAATTCAGTTTACCTTTTGTCTACATATAGTATCTATGTCTACTTATTACCCCACAAGCCGCCGCAAGGGCTTGTGGCGGGGGTGTTAGAGCACCACCCGTAAATAAGAAAAAATAAGCATGCAAAGGCCACAAATTTATGCAAGCAACAAACAAAACATTTTATGCATTCATGCAAAAAACCTTAAAACCAACACACATGGAAACAACAAACTACCAACTAACATACTCATGCATCTACAGATATAACTAATATCTTTGCGATGTTTAATTTTGTTCCGATCTGTAAATTGCATGTTTTTAATGGTTCTAAAGTGACTTCGGTTTTTCTTACTATTATGATTCCTGATTTTTCGGAGAAGGAATGAGTATTTGTATCTATCTTTACTGGAATCTATTTCCCTTTTTTTATCTTTATGGTCTGATTTACCTAAGTTGTGTGGGACCATTATAACTCCTTTAGTATCGTCGTTAAACTCGTTGGTTCTGGATCTTTCTAAAAGTCTAATTCGCTTGTTCTCTTCGTATTTCAAATGGCTTCCAGCCTAAACCCCCTAATAATCTTGTATCTAAGACATCTTGTATCTAAGACATCTTGTATCTAAGTTGTGTCTTGCTGCCTACGATAGTCTTGCAGGTCGGTAGAGTTGTCAGAGTATCGCCTTATAAAGATCATTTAGGAGTAATGGCGACATGATTATCGGTTTACTATCTTATGAAATATATGAGGTTTTATCACAATTCAAATGGTAATTTTTAAAAAGTATATTATGTCTGACAGAAAACAGTTTTTCTACCACTTTCAGAAGATAAGTTTTCTTACTCTATAAGGATGTCCTGGCATGAAATTATAGTGTGCGTCCTGATTAATTCCATCGGTACCACTAGTAAATCGTTCGTTTTTCTTTCTGAACGTCTCTATCTCTCTTCCTTTCCGAATACACTTCCAATCCGCTCTCTTCAGTGACCCGATCATGCAGTTATAGATTTCTTTCCGAAGATTTTTTACATTTTTAGCATTCCTTATTTCAATCTTTTAAATATTTTAATCGGCACTCTCTCTTTAATTTACCTTAAATATGTGAAACAGTTGAAATGAAATTTTGCTTATTATTTTAGTAAATTTTTCCGTAACTCCTATAATGAAGCCGTTTCTTCGAGGACCCCGCATATTCTCTTAATTATTGAACGTTGTAATGGGCGTTGCTAGAATAGCATCATAGAGAGTCCGTCCAAGGATACTCCGCCCACCGGATGCTTCGTTTGTCTCTCATAAGCTGGAAAAAACTGTCTGTGTCTCATAACAGTGGAATAAAAATTATCAGAATATAGTTATTCGCGACCTCCTTAATAACCTGCAATATATTTTAATGTCAGTGTTTTTAAGAACCTCTTCAATTAATTCCATGAAATAGAAAAAATAATTCATACTTTGATATTTAGCGGATTAAAAATCATATATTTACGTATTTTTAGAAAAGCGTGTGGGAAATGTTTCAATTGCGTTTCGTTTGATGTATCATATTTAAATTCGTATTAACATCTACTTTTTAAGTTTTTATGGCTTACAGAAGGCATCATATTACTATCAATGATGTGTTCAAATAATTTGCAAGATATCGACGTCAAAGGCACTGGTCTGCAATTACTCTTTATTGCCAGAATTTGGGCGTCAGCCGTTTTCCAAACGTGAGATGGCGAATCCTCTATCACTGGCTAAAGTTCAGTCGCCACGAAAGGTTCCATTTCCTCAGGAAACTCCTTCAGCAAGGTGGGTTATTTAAGAAATTTATAACAACCGCTCGAAAGATTCATATTGTAACTCCTCGTGTGCTCTGACCTCATTGCTATAAAGAGGTTGAAAAAAATACCTTTCTTTTCTAAGCTTAAATTTTTTAATCTCTCTCTTGATCTACAAAGGAAAAGTTTGAGTTTTGAAAGGGGGTTAAGTATGTATAAACGTATCCATTAAAAAAATCCTTCCCTTGTCACCGTCCAGTGCTCGTCTGGTTCCCAATATTCCCGGGATGGAGCCACCAGCTCCCCTATTACTTTATTAAAGGACAAAGGGAACATTTGCGGAACCCCTGGCCACATTAAAATTCAAGTCTTCGAAATTTCCTTCTTTTCTCCATCAAGGGGAAAAGAGAGGGACAACAGGAGCTCTCTTTCCCGTAAGATACCCTACGAACCGGAGTGAAAAGAATAAGTGATGAGGAGAAGAGGTACGAACAGAAAAGTGATCATCGGAACACCTCGCCCTCGCGATCGAGTGCGCCGCTCTCATATTTAACTACCCTTCTCTTATTTTTGTAACTTTTAGAAGAATGTAGATACATCTTTCACAAATCGACAAGAGTGTTCCCCTTCTCTGGTATGAGATTCAATATACAGTAATAACAATGGTATTAGTCGTACAAAAAATCGCTTCATCACTAATTAAATTAAAAAGTTAGAGAGATATAATTATATAAAAATACATTTATATATATATATATTTATTTATATATATATTATTTATAAATATAAACACACAGATAAAAGGTATTCAAAAAACAGAGACAAAAAAAGGACACTCAAAGTATGTATTTTACGTTTCGACGGCACGACAGTTGTCATCAGAAACATATACATAATCTTATCTATTATCTTGAAAGTTAATATCATAATTTTTATTTGGACTTAGGTACTCATTAGATGGAAATGGAATAAATAAATTAGGGGAAATTTTAATTCAAAATACCTGACGAATAAGCACAAAAATCAATTAATAAAATATTTGTGTTAAATATACGACACAAAAGTTGCTGAATCGAAATGTAAATTGCAGTACGATTCCATTTTATATAACACAGTCACGTGTTTCCTTCGCTCGTGCTTCATTCCGTCACCAGCCCATGCATCTCATTTGATTCTGCATCTTTTATGTGTACACATCGCGGTTCCATGTCAGGTAAGACCTTTTCCAAAACATTGTTTCTTTTCAATTTATTCCAGGAAACTTACTACAATCTTATAATTTCGTTCATTTTAGTAACATACTTTTTCTCCTCCGTCAAACTATTTCTTGTCCCATAGATGTTTTTTTTAAATTGTGATACTTTTATGCGTTTTTGGGCTCGAGATTCCCTCCAGTCATACTATCTCTGCGTAGTATGTCCAATAAATACGCGAACTGAGGCCCTAAAATATTTATTTTGCAAAATTTAGTCTACATCGATTTTGTTCCCTTCAGAGTACTCTCCATTCGTTGCTATGCACTTAGTCCATCTTCTCAAATAGAAAAAGTCTCAGGGAGTGAGATCTGGCGAACTAGGAGGATGATTAAGGATGGTAATTGAATTTTATGGCAGAAACTGGTGAACAGTCAATGCTGAATGTGCAGGTGCATTGCCACGTTAAAGGATCCATCCATCACCATAAGTAAAATTTGATCGCACACGACCTCTGAAACACTTGAGAACTGTAGGGTAGAACTCAGGATTTACGGGAAGGACAAGGGACCGCATACGATCAATGTTGTCGTCAACAGAGGTGGTTAAAGGTCGTCCCGGCATTGCATCATCCGCGTCGTCTTGTCGGCTATCTTTGTAACGCATAATCCACTTGAAAACGGATTTTTTGTTCAGAGCATTATCACCGTAAATATCTGTCGACATTTCAGTAATTTGTTTTTATTTAACTTAAAATATTTTTAACTATTTAAAATTTAATAATTTATATCTGTATACCCTTCCGCTTAAATTACTCAGCCTCTGCCCCTGACCAGGTCGGGCGATTTGAACCTCATGCATTCATTTCAAATGTGACTACCCACAGAAGCACACTCGTTGCATAATTACGTCTATTACCTATGCTTTAAATCCACATTCTTTTTTATCTACTCATTACTGTCAACCTCTTTCCTTTTTTATGATAAAAACGCCGAATTCACGCCATACCTACTTCATTAAGTCAACATTATGGCTATCAATGGAAATTTCATTATGTGGTGTAGGAAAACGTATATTATTGAAAATTGCAACATTCGTTGCCTGAGATGTGTGTAAAATTAGTACTTGTATACAGCACGTATACCATAAGCTATCTTCTTTTCCAGCTCCCATCACGTACCATGTAATACTCTCCATGTCTTCCAACCATACTTCATAGACCTTCTAACGATGTCCAATAAATAATCCAATATTTCAACTATTTGGTCATTCACAGTGATAATGTAATTATTTTCATTTCTCATTATCAAATATTATTAATTTTGTTTTGGCCGTATTTGCCCTGAGTCTCATTTTCTCGGCTACTTCAATAAGACGACCATAGTCTTTACACTTACGGGTTTATACGTTTAATAAACCCATTTGGCATCTGGCTTTGAGTTTTTAATGAAGAGGCTGAATCAAGTGAAATCCTTATACCTAAGTGGACTAATATTTCAAAATGGTGTCTCATTGGGCTGCACGATGGGTAGTGATAGGGTTGGGTTTGATAAGAGTACCATAGTTAGCAGCATGATGCCTGAAAGCATTAATATGGGGCGAAAATAGGCTAAACATGGCTTCTGCATTTGCATCATGCACCAGCAATAGCATAATCTTATTTGGTTGTTGAGGAGTGGTTAAGAGGAGAAACATTGTGATTCATCTCTGTCACTCCAACAAGTTTACATGTCAGAACGTAGAAGTTTCTAAACCGCATTATTTTTCTGAGAGACTCCCTTTGACTAGGTCGGACATGCCAAGTATTGACACCACTGACCTTGTTAGCAGTTACAGCCAAGGCATTTCTAAAGTTTTCGTGAACTTCCAAAGTTCTTTAATGTTCTAATACACATCATGGAGAGTACATTGAAAATAATGTAACTTTTCTATCCAAGAAATTAAGAGTCTAGAAATACACGAGTGTCAAGGTTTTTATTTGACTCTCCCTAGTATTAAGTATTTATTTCAATCAGATAAATGATTACATCTAGAGAAAAAGAAAAGAAAAATAATAAAAAAGATAAAAGAAATAGAAAGTAACAGCTGTTTTGAGAGCTTCAGGTAACTTAACGGTTCAGGAAAATATTGAATTGAGGGAATCCTTAAATAATTCATCCAATTAATTAGAGTAAAACAATTTCCTACATATGGTTTAAAAACAGGTGCATGCAAACTTTGTATACTAATTTGACAACTTACTAATAATGGTATTTGTATTCATCTTTGTACTAGTAAACCAGTTATTTTAAGACAGCTATTTTTCATGAATGGATTGAATGCTATTTTGCACAAAATTTGCTAAATATTCTCTGAGGTAAGATAATCTGCATTTTTAATTTATACAATAATGATTAGAATTGGTTATTCGTTTTTAATCTATTTATATCATTTTATTAGCCGTGATGATGGAATAATCAAATTCCAAACATTGCAAAGAGACTTACAGTTTTCAGTTGTCCGACAAACAATCATGAATAAACAAAGAATAGCTTAATAAATTTTATTTCGGATTAGCAATCTTAAAAAACACATCATAACCATAATTTTAAGTACCGAGTACATTTAGTTTTAGTATTTCAGCTTCTTGACATATAAAAGAATTAATAGTTCCGCAACCAGGAAGTATCCAATTACTCAACGCCCTTTCAACCGTAGTTTTTAAGGTTTCTTGTTTCCGCTTTCCATGTTTAATGAGCTCTGCATACTCGTAGGTACGAATAACCCAATCGCGATTGCACCTTAGCCGTTGATCCCGCCCCTTACTTCCAAGCCTCCGTGTCCTCACCCCTTACAGTCTCACGGCGTTGTTCCATGTGCCACTGTGGAGAGCAAAGACACTTCTCTTCTTACGCCTTTCTTTGCGCGGCATTGTGTTTCCTCCTCGGGAGTTTTCCCCCGAGCAAGAAAAAGCTGGAACAATTCCAAAGATGAATGGCCTCCCGAAAATTTCAGATTCCCGGGAAAAATTAATGAAAAGGGAAGGCAAAATATGCGGAAATAGGACTTGGGGAAGGAATGGAGGGAGGGGGGGAGGAGGAAGGGGGGTGTTGGGCGAGAGGGAGGGGACTGGGGGCAAAGAATACTGTTTGAGAAGGGACCGGCGGGGGGCGGAACGGGCCTTTCGGGGGTCGAGCGATGGTGCGGAAGGAGGGGCGGGGGTAGACGTCTCCGGGAACGAGAGGGCGGGAAACTGAACGGCGGTTTCGTATTTCAAGAAAGCACAGTCGACCCATAAAGTGGGGATTTACTCATTTCTTTTCACCCTTTTCCCGCTCGCAACGCTCCCCACTCCTCCCCCATGTCTCGGTCGACCTTCGATCTCGGAGGCCCTATTAATTCCTTCCTCAGGAAGGGGGCGGCTAAAATCCACCCACTTAAACCTCCTCCTCCACCCTCATCCCCGCCCACCCCCACTCCGCGTATTCCTCCACGCTATACCTCCCAGCTGCAGATGCTTGCTTCTCCCTTGCCCCCCCCATCCTCCCCGCCCCCTCCGGCGCAACCTGTGGTTCCCTGCCCACTTGCTGCCTCCTCCCCTTTCCGCGGGTAATCGTCCTTTCCCTCCCGACTCCACCCACATCTATGTTGCATCTAGAATCTTTATCCTAACAAACTTTAATACGTATGCGGCTACCCCACGGCTCAAATTGTATAAAGGCATAAAAAAACCGCGCATATATCTGATTTTACTCTCCAAACTCTATACATAGCCGGGATATTTTCCTTATTAATTATTTGGATATTTAAGGAGTGTTTCAAAACAAATGAAAATTTTAGTCGTAAGAATTATATTTGAAGCTTCCTTTATCAACTTTTACAATAAAGAAACATTTTCTTCAATCTGATTTCCAGGAGATCAACATCAATAGCTTAATCTTGGTCATTAATTTAATACCATCAGAAATCTGTATCATGATTCTTCATGCATGAAGCTACATTTAAATTTATTCATAATACACTTGTGATGTGTTTTGGCAAGAGAATATTATTATCGAAGCCAACTCATGGGCGTGTTTATTAATTCGTGCAATATAGACAATGTGTATTAGAAAAACCGGCCTTTGTTTCAAATAACGTCATTAGTTCCTGTTTCAAGGCTCAAGCTAATTAATTTTTCAGTTTCGTCCGACTTTCAAATGATAAAAATGTGCTTTTTTTACCGAGGGAAAAAATACATTGAATGAAAGTCACCACGAATAAAGCGAACTGCTCCAGATAAGGAAAGTTACAACCGTGTATAATTTTGTTTTCACGTAAATATTGTTTGTATTTTTCGTCAAATGGCCTGACATTTTCATGAACGATCATCCTTTTTTATTCATTCTCTTATTCTACTTTCGTCAGGTTTGCAAAATCGTCACTTCCGTTTCACGTATGGGGTGAAATCCATTTTACTTACAAGCCGCACCGCGATCTCTTGAAGTGCTTATGAGATTTCTCGCGAGGCTTTCCTTACTGGCTTCCCCGTAGACTCCCTCACCACAACCGCCTTTTGCCAGGCGCACAAGCCGAGATCTTAAGTCATTCCACCACTTGCTTAATGAGACTTTCAATAGGATACTAGGGCGAAATGAAATTGATCAGCTGTGTTTTAGTTTGGAGTGTATAATAGTTTCATCATTGACTTCGGTAAATTATGTTAAGGTAAGAGTACGCCTATATTCCAGGACAATTTTATATCATTATTTCACAAATTACTACTAATTATTTAATGGTAATTTCTCCCCCGCAACTGATTTTTGTTACCTTTTTTTGCCAAAGGCTAAAGATACTTTCTGTGAATAAAACCTGTATATAAGAGTGGGTGTATAACCAATATGACTCTTAAAATATTTGTATGCAAAACTAAACAAATAGGCACATTTTTGATGACAAATTGAGATAGCTGTTGTTTGGTGATTCTTTATGTCTATATAAAATAGCCAATTAGGGTTACAAAAAAAGTCCACCCGAAATGGGAAAGAGGAAAGGAATATTCACCCACATATTGTCAAGAGAGTTTGCATTAGTTTTGTTTTACTTGCTCCCGTCAGTCTCAAAATGTTGGCATTTTTCGAGTAATTGGTTTTTCCCTTGTTACTCTGCAGATCTACATGACCTACATGGACTTGGTGGTGGTCTCTAATGTGGTAGACATTGTTAATTTTCACCTACTCCTTTGTAATATACGAGCTTCTATGGCGGCTAGAATTGAGTCCTGTTTTGAGCGGGGTTTAGCACTAACATGTGTACGTGTGTGTCGGTTCTTCCCCAAAGGATCTCATCGAACGTGATTTTCGGGGATATTTGGAGGATTCTTTTAGCTTCCTTTGTCCCTTGGAAGCCCAACATTTCCCCTGACTCTAGCCCATTCTTCCTAATATTTACCCCTCCCTCACATCTTTTTGGTGGATCGCGTAGTAATAATGCAGATGTAGAATTTTATACAACTAATTCTTGCTTCTTCTTTATTAAAATTCATTTTCATAATATTCGCTGGGATTGTAGTTTTCATTTTCTAAGTATGCAATGATACCGTATGTTATACCAAAAATACGTATTTAAATACGGTTCAGTGTTTGATCATTGGTAGTCCACCGGTTAAGGAAGGTTTTGGATAAGCACAAGCAACCAAACAGTGCATCGACAGTTCTCTTTCCTCTTCTAACAAAACATAACCCATTGGTGCAATTGAATACTGTAAAATAATTTAATCTTACCTCTATATCTACAATGCAATACTTATTTTAGTCCAAATAACATGACTTGCTATCAGTTCACAGTAATTTTTGTTTATTTTTTCTCTCTCTGCTGTTCTCAAATTATTATTTCCCATGCTAATGACCATCCCAGCAGCAAGTAATCTGATTCACGCTGATATACTCTCTAATTTATAATTTGATAAATCAGCCAGTTCACTGAATACAAAAGTCTTAGTAATGCAAACGTCCCCGCTCCCTACGTTAATGAAAGACAAATATTTCAGGTACAAAATAATAAAAGGTGAATAGAAGGATTAATGTTTCCGATTTACATTTCGTACAAAAACAACAAAGATTGATAAACGATTAAACATTTTACACTTAACCTCTTTGCAGAGAATTTTACCGAGACAGAAACCTTTGAAGTCACTTTCATCTCTTTTAAATTGATGGCGTACTAAAATACCTCCTGCCTCAGACTCACTAATACCTCACTGTACTCAGCTCTGTGTTAAGGAGATGCAGGTCATCTGTTCACTTCAGTTTACAACTACCATCAATAAAGATCACATCTGTGAAAAAAATGTTATTTCCATGACAACAAAACATCCTCGATGATCACGGATATCTTATTTCAATCTACAAAGACAAACTTGTTTCAATACATTCCTGAAAACAGGCCTTTGTTTTTTAATAATTCGTCATTACTGTGGTTATTATTCCTATTAAAACTTGCATGTGCAGACAGACAACGTAAGGTGGTGCACATTTCCCAAGCATTACAATAAAACTTGCCTTGGAAAAATAAAGCTTCATATGTCTCGAAACCAATGAATATCACAAATGGTAATAAATAAAATCAGTCAGAAAAAAATAAACTTAAAGGAAACTTCCAAACACCAATCTCTAACACAAAAGAAGAAAATCCCCACATCATTAAAATCAGTGTCCCAATCAACAAGAAAAATGTCAAAACTAAGATGTTACATACAATTTTACACAACATTTCAATCAAGTTATTACATACATTTTTTACATCTTTTTGTAAAAGTATTTACCCAGTAAGGAAAGGATAGTTTTACAGATAAAGTGTGCCAATCAAATAGTTTTAATTGTTTGTTGCGTGCATGCACCCCCGGAACACATTTATTTTTCAATGTTGTGATAATGGCATGTATTACATTGTGTCAAACGAAACTATTATCCCCGGGATTTTGACATACCTGCATTTCCGTTTCCTCTCTGGATATAGCAGAAACACTCAGTGCGGGGAAACACTTCCATGCAAGACTCCTGTAAACCCCTGAATTCATCGCAAAATGGCAGAATCCGGTATCATGCGACGAGAGATCTACTCATAAGCAGGGAGTTCAATTGATAAAATGCAGGCGGGGTTTTGTATGGTAAGCAATGAATATATCGCTAACAAGCATACGTTTACTCGTACCTTCCTTAAAGGTATTTCAGCATATGAGAGTATTTGTAGAACTAAGAAATGTCATAATCCAGCCGAATTTTAACTGTACACATTACTCACTTTTCTTGTGTACAGTTTGGTTTATTGATGGACAAGAACAGACAACTCTAATTATCAACATTAAATGTTTGATTTTTTACCAGTGACATGTGAAAGAATTGAAAACGATTAAAGCATAAGTTTTAAGCAACATACTATATATCTACCGTCTTCATCCAATGTAGTATTGATGGACCGTTCCTTTCTTAAAATGTTTCAAATTAACGTGCTTCAGAAGTTGATTCATGTGAAAAGAAAATTTTCAAGTAAATAATCTTAAATTATTGAAAATTAAATGAAGAAATCACTCATTTGGTTCCCGTTGAGTTTCACTCAAAAGAAAATTAGCTATGTAGACATTGAAGGTTCGGAATGTTGTGTTTAAATTTTTTAGTAATACGATATTTTTCATTATGGAGGGGTAAAAGGCACATTGGGGATTCCTGGATATATTTGGATGATTGAGGAATAAATATTGCATAAAATTGGTAAAAATAAGGAAGGAGATATTTTATGAGGAATTGTTGTCTCATTTACCATTTCAACTAAATATTTGGTTAATGAAGAATAGAAGGAAAATATAAATCATAATTTAGCATGTTGACATTTTATGGTGAAAGTAGAAGAAATATCTGCATTGAAACTAACGTGAGAGGGCGAATGAGTGGAATCGTGAATTAGATATCAGCACAAGAGATGGCACACATATGTATTAATGCAGTGGTTGCTGCGTAAAAACAAATATTGGAGGTCATTAATTTTCACGATAGTATACAGTGTGATAATTTATTTCATCAAAATATTAAAATTTGATTGCTTTATTTGGCAATTAGGTATTAAGTATTGACTTTTAACTTGTTTTTCTAAAAATCAAGTTTTCATGAGAAATACTCCACATTCGCGGGCCCACTGATTATTTCTTAGATGCAATAAAGCGATTTAGTAATTTGGTTTTGTAAAATAAATCCTCACAGGGAATTATTTGAATTCAATGACAAATATTATTTTTGAATAAATAAATGGGGGAAAGCGACTGTTAGGTTAATGTTTTGAGTACCTGAACAAAAGTTAGCATTAATATTATCTAAAATGAAGATGACCTGCTCAAACGTTTTAAGAAGTGTTGAATCTACCATTTCCATGTTTGGAATAGATATTTGACCAGTTCCCGTCAGTCAGTAGGCCAGCACTCTACTCACTGGAATACGACGCCGTAGGAGTCGATGTCTGAGCGCGGGTTTTTTTCCTCAAATGTAAATTTAACACTCAGTCCCCTATTTTTGATAAAAACTCGGTCATATAGTTTCTGCGTTAGTAATCCACGCACGGTAACGAACGTCAAATATCAAGAGTAGTATCTTTTCTCCTTCCATTCGGCCAATTATGGCATAACCTCTGCTGGAGCAGAAATTAAGAGTTGCATATTTTTGGAGGAAACAGAACGGAAGGAGATCCGCGGCGCGGGCACGCACGAAGCACACGCACGCACGCACACATGCGCCTCGAACGGCAAAGTGGCGGTTGTCCGGCGAGAAGCCGCGGAAGGCGATCTATTCGATGCAATGCTTGCACGCATGTCATGGGGTCGAGTCGTTAGGGTTTCACTACCCCACTGGCAATGTTACTCTGGAGTTGAAAGAAAGGTGTGCGATGGGCTAGCAGCAGGAGAGAGTTAAAGTGTTAATGGCCACACGAAGATCTCACAACAGAAAGGGATTTGACGCGGGGATTCATTGTCTAGCGACATGGCACAGAAATAACTTTTGTCACACTTTACTATTTTTGAAAACTAATTTTCGGGATGCTATTATTATTTTATCAAACCTCAAAACTGTGAGAATGTTTGAGAGAAATATTCATTCTATCCAAGTGGCCACATTCTCCATGATGAAACGATAGAACGAGAATGATAAATCGAAATATGATACTAGTTGAGGAATGATAAGAGAAACGTCTCCAATTTGAAGAAAAACAGATTTAAGGGCTTGGTGTTTCTTCCTTTTGGTAATACCCCTCTTTTAACAAATAACGATTAATGCGATAACGATAATTGCCCGAGCCGAACCACCGGAGTCAACCTTTGCCCTGAGCGGGAACCAAACCGGCGACCTTTGGTCCATCAAGCGAGTTCGTTATCAACCTGAAAAATCCAACAGACTGAAGGATCAGTATTTCATCAAACATTATATTCCATCTTTACCAAGTAATAGTAAATTATTGACTAAATCTTAACTTTTTTCGAGAAACCTCTTTGAACTCCATTCCGGGTGAATGTGAACACGATGCTTATCATTTTCTTTGTATTGTTAAATAAAAGGATATTTATCTCATTTCTTAAAACGTTATCATTCATCTATTCAATTTTAAATACAAATAGATGGTTCGGCTTAGCACAGTGCCTAGTCCATGGGCTTCCCATTACGAGGACCCGGGTTCGAACCCCAGTGGTTTTAGGATTTATTCATTGACATTCCCATATTGACCCATATCTTGTCTGCTATTTCGAGAACACTTTATTGATTGTGAAGTCCTGTCGGTTGAGACTCTTAATGGTGTCTTGTGCCCTGTTCCATTTTGTTCAGAATATGCCAACGCCGCGTCTCCCTCTACGTTTTCCCATTCTCTTAAAATCCTACCTACACTGATGTACCCACTTATTCCTCATGATAAAAATGACGTCAGACATCAGTTCGCCTCTCCTAGAAGTATTTTTTTTCAGAAAAAGGTGGCATAATCCTCTAATATAGATTTAATTTTCAATTTATACTAATTTGACATCACTACCAGCTCCATTCATCACAGATAAAATTATTTTTCGCAGGATTTGCCTGGTGGAAACATTTGTTGTCTTTAGTTTAATTGTCTATTACTAAGGCAATGAAAGATGTAAAAATAATTGTAGATAACGTTTTTCGGAAAATAAACTTCAAATAATATAGTTTATCAGTTGGGTAGGTGATTGTAGAGTTCACCCAGTACTAAGCCCGACGGCGTGTGAAATTCACACATCAGAGTAGGAGGGCCAGTTCCTTTCCCGGTGCCGGATCTTCCCAGGAAGATCTGGTACCCAAAAATTCACATAGCATAGGTGAAGCTACAGGTGCCCAGAGTCCCTTGCACGGGAATCGAACCCGGAACTCTCTGGTCAGTAGTCCAACGCTCTACCAAATGAACTACCGCGACCCATATGGTTAATATTGAAAAAAATGTATATTGCTACTGAAAGAAAAAGATAAATACTTGGTTTCAGAAATATAAGAGTTCTTTAAATGTGGTCAGGCGTTTTCTTAGGATGAGAAATCTGCGCAAAAGTCTTTTAATCTATTTGTCATAGTTTATACGCAGATATAGTGGCATAACAAATAAGTACAAATGTGGTTACCCCAACATCTATCATTAGTTTTCCATTTCCTAGAAAGATTTAAACTGATAGATTTCTGCAGAAATGCATGTTCATCAAAAGTTTAATAAATGCACTTAGACCAATCGTCGAATGGACTTTTGGCTCACGGTTAATATTTACATCATCTTTTGAAGTTTTTGACATGATTTAAACAAAAATGACGGAAATGTCTGTCATAAAGTTTCCATGTTGATTAAGGACAGAATATAAGTATTTTTTAGAGAAGTGAGAGGGAGATATTCCAACTTCTGGTAGATATTTCAAGCTAACTACAAAATGTGGTAACATCGATATACTGTAAGGTTGTCGTAAAGGTTTAGATCTGCGTTTTGACACGTTTCGTTTCAATATGAAAGCAAAACGGAATGTGTTATGATCCAAGATTAACCTCAACTTCAACAGTTAAAATTTGCGAGTTCCTATTCTAGAGCCCCAAGTCAATTTCTTGTTCATCACGTAAGGTTAATTAACACGAGTAACATTGCTTGGGTTAAAATACGTTCTTGCATTCCAAAATCGAAGTAATGATTCCGGTGGAAACCGATAGTTAAACTGTGGAGCCGATGACAGCACCCAGGATCCTTGTTGAAACTCCGAAATTCGCTAATTATTTAAAACCCCGCAATTGTCGACCAAAATGTTGACTTCATATTTAATGGTGAAGTTCACTTAATACAAAACCTATGGACATGGAAATTTTTCACAATTGGGTAGTGGTGACGGTAATTGCATTTTCTCTGCCGCCGGAGGAATTTTTCAGCGGATAAAAATATTCAAATATTAATATATAAAAAAATATACCAAATCTAGGCCGTTTATGCAACCTAGCACGTTGGAGTTCTTTAAAGGAGAGTATTTTCTATTTACATGAAAAATGTAATCTATATTGATTAACTTAAATAAAACTGTATTATTTTTAATTTTCAGTCTTAATTGAGCAAAAGATTAAGCAATTACATCCAATCAAGATACTATTTCACCATAAAATTATGTTTTTTCATAATATTGGTTAATGTAATCATTCAATTAGCGGAATTAATTTCAAAGAATAATTTTCAATCCTAAAAGATATTTAAAATCAAATTATTCAAAATAAACAGAAATTTTAGTTTTGATATGCAGTTTCATTGATTTTCTTTTAAGGGCAATTTCGGAGCACTTTATTCGAGAGGCTCAGGTGCCTTTCTCATGCTGCTCCTTAAGGCTTCATCCAGCTGCTTATAAGGGTCCCTTAATAATAATTTGTCCTGGGCTGTTTTCCTTTTGTAAGGTTCTTCTTTAGCCCTTTATTCTCATTACGTTCCCATCAAGGTACCATAAATTTGATCCAGATTATTCTCCTAATTTTTTCCCCCAGTCTTGCTTCAGAATCGATAATGCCGTTTTGTGTGTTGTCACTCATTTCTCATCATGTTCAACTGCTGGACCTTCCCTTTTTTAAAAAAATGCCGTTAAAATGTCAAAACTTTAAAATTTCATGAATTAAAATATGTGACGTTAGGAGAAAAATATGTATTTTATTTAACTGGAAACCCTGATGTGGACATTAATTATAAACGATCTATATCTCATTACTTCGAGACAAATCTGTCATGGATAATATTAGTTATTTTTCGTGAAGGTCGACAGGAGTAACCGCCTCCTTATAAATACTGAATACATGCGAATTATGTCCTCAAGTATAAAGAGTATTTTTATTCAGTATTTTGAAATATAGTCTATACTATTTGTATGAGCAATTATAAACTCTGTGTAGTAGAAACAAAACTGCAAATAAACGATATATATATATATAAAACACAGTAATCAACCAGAAGGTCGGTTTAGTAGGTGATGGTAGAGCTCACCCATGTACCAAGCCCGACGGCGTGTGAATATTCACACATCAGGGTAGGGGGGCCAGTTCCTTTCCCTGTGCCGGTTATGGTTTCCCAGGAAGATCTGGTACCCGAAAAATCAACTAGCTTGGGTGGAGCTGCAGGTGCCCAGAGTGCCTCGCCCGGGAATCGAACCCGGGACCCTCCGGTCAGTAGTCCAACGCTCTACCCACTGGACCACCGCGACCCGCGATATATATATATATATATATATATATATATATATATATATATATATATATATATATATATATATATATATATATCGATGATGCGGAAGTACTCACGAGAGCAATATAACTTTTGGACGGCACAATAGAACACAGAATAAAACAGATAACACGTAAAAGGACACTCACACTGTAGATGATTTAAGCTTTCGGCCTACTCCGAGGCCTTCTTCAGGTCAGACTGCCTGAGTCTGACCTGAAGAAGGCCTCGGAGTAGGCCGAAAGCTTAAATCATCTACAGTGTGAGTGTCCTTTTACGTGTTATCTGTTTTATTCTGTGTTCTATTGTGCCGCCCAAAAGTTATATATATATATTTGTCACTTTAGTGAAAATCCTACGGACCTGCACAATAATGTAACTGGACTAGTCCGCACAAACACAAATACAGAAACAGAAACACACAAAAGAGGGACCCAGTGAGTCCCTCTTTTATGTGTTTCTGTTTCTGAGCTTGTGCTTGTGTCGACTAGTCCATTTGCATTTAAATCGTTTGGCTATAGATTTTCAATCAAATTTTCAATTTCAATCATCAAAGGGATTGTGAACAAGGTGAACAGAGTGAAAACGCCCGTGTAATGATGAAAAATAGAATGACTATTGCATGTAAAACGTAGGGAAATATCTAAGTTCACAAATCGATACACCGGTTGAGGTAAATTCAGAAATTTATTCATTAACAAAATAAGGGAAATAACTTTTCAACACTCTTTTGCTGCAGCTGAAAGAATGTTCTTCGTTTACTTATTCAGACGGCAGATAAGAACTAAGCAAAAAATTTCAGGAACCCTGCTGAAGAACCGCAGTTCACGGAATATCGTAATTTTCATGCCATTTTATGAGTCTGTGACTCCATACACCAAAAAATAAATGAAAAATCCTTTAAGCGTTCTTCATGTCAAAATTGCTTTAAAAAAGTGTCTGATAAATTAAAAAAAACGCATTTTTGGAAACTAATTCCAATCAATCAGTGTAAGCCCCACATTGACCTTTTTAAACTGATAGCACATTGATCATTGAGCATATCTCATGATTCTAGAGACTTAAATAATGACTGAACTTTGGTTCAAGCTTTAGATATTTGAGACCGGGAGTAATGGGGGAATTTCACCTTCCGAAATCGGGGTTTATTGCGTTGATTCACTGATTTATTCCGGAGGAAATCGTTCGGGAGGATCGAAAAGCAGTAAAGACAACGACTTAAGCGGGCCGTAACGATGAGACGAAATGCCGAAACAAATCGCCAAACGATGGGAAAACTTTTGAGAGAAAGAGGAACAGGCATTTCTCTCTTATGGAGACGTAAATAAAGATTTCCCCTGATATCCGATTTGCTCCCCGTTGAGGAAAAAAACCTCGCTGGAGACAAAAGTAGAGCGAGATCCGATAGCAATTTGATTTCTGCGGATAGCTCATGTCCCGTCCATGAAAATAGTGTCACGTCATTCGGTACCACTTCCTTAAAATACGAAGGGGTAGCCTTGTTTGGGTTATTTGGTAGGGAAGTGCGCAGTCAGTTGGTCGTGGTCAGTCCAGTTTGAGCCAAGTAGAAGTCCCGAGTACCCGGGAGTTCTTTTCGTGCAAAATCCAACACGCACCTTCTCCGCCCGCTTGCCTCACCTCAATCTTCCGAACCCCTCCCCCACACCTCGTCACGAGCGCCGTCGTTTGAGTGCAGTCAAACTCGTCGCCTCGAACTGCGAGCGCGTTACGCAATCGACTGCACCCGGAGGCGACTACGATTTCGCCGTCCCACTCGAATCTCCAGAGAGCCAGCCAAGTATGCGGAACCCTTCCGATGGCTCGCTTGCTCGAACTCGTTCATGGATTCGCCGCTGAGAAGGAATCCTCGGGCTGCATGTGGGGGATCAATTTCCGATTTGACTACAGTCCAACGGGGCATCCTGCGAGTGATGCAACGATCTGAGGAAGAGTCACGGTATTCTCCATTACTTGTTTTATTCCAATGGAAAATGCGTGCCAAATAGCGAAAGATAAACAAAAACCATCGTCAGTAATAACAATGAGTTTGTCTTTCGAGGTAAGCGTTGAAAATCATACGTCCATCTTAACTATTTGGTGCTTGATGATACTCTGGAGGGTTAAAAAATGGGAATATTCTTTTAATTCCTTGTGTTTAATATTTAAAAAACTGAAACCAATATTAATTAAAAGTTGAAAGTCTCATTTGGAGAGAATTTCAAGTGTTGTCTAACGTGTCTCCATTTACGAGACTCGTATATTGACTTTCTGGAAAGTTTTGCGGTGTGATATCTCTTCTGTAAACCAACTATATCTCTTATTTTCACTGTAATGCTTTGGGAGACATTTCTCGGAATCCATTTTAATAATGTGGCTATATGCTGGAATTACATGAGTCTTTGGAATCAGCGTGTAATACTTTTTCTTAATGATAATCTTTCTATGGCTTAATTGATAAATGTTCTTCGTCTTACAAACATTTATACAGCAAATTGATATGGTTTATGCCTTTATACTAATTATTTACGACTAAGAATGTGTCCCTGCATCGTTTTAGTTACCTTCTGCGATGTCTTACTCTTAGAGTGTGCGCCATAGCAGTCGAGGCACCGGAACACGAATCAAGCAATGTCTGAGCATCACTCTCCGGTTCCTACAGGCTTTCGGAAGCCTCTGATTTATGCATGCCTGAATATTTTGAGTTAGTGTTGCCAGTGACTGATTGATGTGCACTCATTTGGAAAATTTCAATAATTTACATAAAAACTGGTGATAATTGGTGATGAATTCAATGATTCAGTGTTATATCTGTACGAATACAATGCGATACTGCTCAAAAGCGTAATAGTTCTTGCCCCGTAATGCAGTTTTATGTTCCAGAATTTTAAATATTGTCTCGAGTAACTGCTTCACCAATACTTACATCGCCTAACCCTAATTTAGCACGCACTTGAAATTGATCTTCATAACTATGACTTTGCAATTTGAAATTTGGAAATCCTTTTCACAAAGAGAAACAATTAACAGCATTCCTGCTCTAAAAGGCACATTTAATTTATGTTTTGTTTACTTCTAAAACTGCAACCATGCATTAGAATAAATTACTGATATTGAGAACTTTTTTTGTATATTTGCGTAATCCAGTGTAACCGTGTAACCAATGAAACCGTGAAGCCTTCATCAAGCTGTAAAAATGACCCATAAAGCAATAAATACAATTGCAAATAGTACTATGCTCTCTCAAATATATAGATTACATGGCCTGTCCATCTGGAAGGAATTTTAAACGAGCATGTACCTAAACGGAGATAAAATGTAAGGTTTCAATCAATTTTACGTCGATAAATCCGCCATTTGCCGCGATAGGAACACATCACGTAAAACCGCAGCAAACTTTAGCCAGCGATAACCTTTCATTCCCACTTCCTGTCCAGATGGAGTTTGTAGCAAGTGACAGAGCTTATGCAGCTCACAAAGCGAATCGAGATGGTATCTTGATCAATAGTCTCAACTGAATGGAATGGATACACTCACGGCTTTAGAAGGAATGCAAAGGGAGTGGAGAGAATGGAAAAACGGAGACAAGATATATATATATATATATATATTTTTTTTTAAGGTAATCTACCGGTTAAGGTAGGTTTTTGGATGGACCCAACTATCAAATAAACATTTTGTGACTCCCCACCTAGCAAACTAATCTATATCAGGTCCCTCTTCATCTCGGTGTACTTCTTTCCTCCCTTCATCTCGTCCAACATCCCTATCCTGTTCCTACCCTTACCTCGCTTGCCCAACATTCTTCCCTCTATTACCCTCTTCAACATTCCACTACCGCTCAATACGCCCTTCATCCATTTTTCCTGCCTCCATAGGATTTCTCTCAACAAACCCCTCTCCTCACCCACCATCTCTAGTACTTCCTCATTTGTTTTCCTTTCGGTCCATTTCACCTTTTCCATTCTTCTCCACACCCACATTTCAAAAGCCTCCAATCTACGTCTATCCTCCTGCTTCAGCGACCACGTTTCCGCGCCGTACATAGCTACGCTCCATATCAGAGTTTTTACGAGTCTTGTCTTAACATCCCTACTCAACGTCCCCGTCATCAACTCTCTCCTCCTTGAGAAAGCCTCCTTGCCTAGCGCAATTCTTCTCCTTACGTCCCTACCACTTTGACCGTGTTGGTCCAAAACACTTCCGAGATATGTAAACTGTTCTACCTGCTCTATTTTTTCCCCTCCTATTTTAATATTTAGCTTAGCCTTTTTCTTTCTGGAAAATCGCATAACCTTTGTTTTATTAATATTTATTCTCATCCCATATTTATCGCACTGAACCTCCAATTCACTCAACAATGCTTGCAACCCATTGGCTGACTGAGCAACTAATGCTTGGTCATCAGCAAACCTAACCGATTTTACGAATTCCCCTCCGACTTTCATTCCTACCTCCAGTTCTTCCCATGCCTCTTTAATCATTTCCTCTACATATACGTTGAACAGTACCGGTGACAATGGGCAACCCTGCCTTACACCTCTTCCTAACACTGCCCATCCGGACTCTCCGTTCCCCACTCGCACCTGAGCAGTCTGAGACATGTACAGGTTGCGGATCAGTCTCCTGTCCCTCCAATCCATCCCTATTTTCTGCAATACACGCATTAATTTTTCCCAATTCACTCTATCAAACGCTTTTTCGAAATCTACAAAACAGGCAAAAACGTCCTGATTGTATTCTATATTCCTCTCGACTAGTGATCTCATAACTGCAATGGCATCACGCGTACCTCTTCCTTTCCTGAACCCAAACTGATCATCCCCTAAGTAATCATTTGCCTTACTCTCTATCCTTTTGTTGATGATCCTGAGAATAACTTTAGCTGCGTGGGATATCAAACTTATTGTTCTGTAATCCTCACATGACGAAGCCTTTGCCTTTTTTGGAATAGGAACTAACACCGATCTCACAAAATCTTCCGGCCAGATTCCTTCCTCATAGATACTACGAATCAGTCCATATATGGCCTTCTTCCCACCTTTCCCTAACCATTTCAACATTTCTACAGGAATATTGTCCACCCCCACAGCCTTATTTGCTTTCATCTCCTTTAATGCCCTTTCTATTTCATCGTCGAGTATGCCTGGACCTAAGCTATCTTCTTCTACGTCATGTTCCTTTTCTATGTCTAACCTTGTCGGCCTAAGTTCTTTACCATACAGTGTTTCTATATATTCATATATATATATATATATATATATATATATTTAATACATAATTATATGTATGTGTGTGATATATTTATGTGTACAAATATATTTTTTGTATGTTTGTGTGAAAAAAGACGCGATCGAGAAGTGAAGGGATTAGTATGAGTGGGAGATTATTTACAGCAGCGTAAGGAAGGTTTTATCGTGTCAATCGATCAGAAAACATATTCGGCAATAAAAACAATGCATATATTAGGTAAGAAGAAGAGATAATGGGAAAGAAAGAAACGAAAGAAATCAACGGCTAACATTATCAAGGAAGGATAACTCAAGAAAAAATTTGTCTCATGAGTAATAATGTACAAATTTTATTGAATTGCACATTTTAGTGTGTTACAGTTTAGTCATATACTGGCGTAGGAGCAAATACAATTTTGTTTAGAATAACTCCTATTGATATATGCCATTAAAAATCCTTTACTGACATTCAAAATTGGAAATTTGAAATTTTTTATTCTTCTTTAATTATTTATAAAATGTTACATTCACTTATTTGTTACCTACAAAAAAACCAGGCCCCGTAAATCACTTTCCGGTATAGATCTTTAGCGGAGGAGCTGAAAAAACAGTACTCGCTAATACCACTACTACATATCCCTTTAGATAATTTAAATTCATTGAAAATATAAGTTATTAAATTAATTTTTAATATGAAATAATATAATATTATAAGTATCCGAGACAAAATGTTGTTATTTTAGCCTAGAAAACTTAAATTTGCATAAAAGGACAATTATTTTAACATCTTCACCAAAGGTCCATCAATGACCAACTCATACAGCAGAAATGATGATCTGGTTTACAAACTAGCTTTGGTGAACTTTAGGCTCTGTTTTGAAAGTCGTCGAATTCTTATTGGGGAAGCATACAGGAGGATAGTCAAGTAAGCATTCTGAAAGTACTAAGAGAAATATGAAAAAGATGAGAGGAAAATGCAAGGAAATGTATTCAAAATACGAGAAAGAGGGAGTAAACATGTTTAAGGAATTTTGGTGTCCTTTGAGTGTCCTGACTAAGATTTTAGCTTGGTCTTTCCCCGAACATATTTCCTTTGATTATGTAAAATCTCGTACGTCCAAATATATTAATGCGTTTTATATGACCCAGCACATAAGAATAAATTCCTAAACTTGCATTTATTTTTTCATAACATTTCGGTAAGGCTTTTCTGAGTTTCCAAATGCACGAGGTCTGTTGAAAAATTTCCCGAACTTTTTATAAAAAAAATACTGCACTAACAAATTATTGGTCAAAATGCCGTTCAAAGTAGACTCCTCCCGGACGTATACACTTATCTCAATGGAGTTTCCTCTCTTTGGAACGATTCTTCCAGAATGTTCATAAGCCCCTCTGTCGAATTTTCCTCTATCTATGGAATGGTGGTGAATCTTTTTCCTTTGAGCGAGGTTTAAAGTTTTGGGAACAGGAAAAATTCACATGGGGCCAGGTCTGGTGAGAACGGTGGGTGAGTGAGGAAGAACAGCGGTCTTGTTTTTGGCTAAAATCTCGCGAGTTCTGAGGGACAGATGAACTAGCTCGTTGTCGTGGTGAACAAACCACTCGCCGCTCCAAATTTTGGGTCGTTTTCTCTCTCTTAGGCGTTTTTTAACCACCAGGTATTACTCCGTGCTGACTGCATAGGGATAGGTATTCGTGATGCGCAATTTTAGCGTCGAAAAAACAGTCAACATCACCTTGATTTTCGAGCAAACCTGTCGAGCTTTTTTGGGTCGGGGATATGTTTCACCAATCCATTGCGAAGATTTCACTTTTTTTTCGATGTCCTATCAATAAACTCATAACTCATCACCTGGTATGATACTGGACAAGAAGGTTTCATCCCCTTTGGCTCGATTAAATGTTTCCTGACAGACTTGAACTCTATGCTTTTTCTGGTCTGTTGATATTAGACGAGGCACGAATTTGGCGGCGACTCGATTTACCCTCTATTTTTCAGTAGAGATTTCATAGCACGAACCATTGGAGATACCACACTATTTTAAAAGTCCTCTGATAGTCAAAAATTGATTAGCACCAACGAGATTGTTCACCTTCTCGATGTAGGGGTACGTTTGTCGTCTTCCACTGATTGCCGCCCCTTAGTTGAACGGGGTAAACCACTCATAACACGCGCCACGTTTCATGGTACCCTCTTCATAAGCTTTGGTAGTCAACTCATAAGTTTCCGTGAAAGTTTTTCAGAGATTCACGCAGAATTTCACCGAACAGCGCTGCTCCTTCGAAGAATTCACTTCCGGGGATACGATTTGACACCGCACTTCATGAACACCCTTTCACATAAATGGCCGTAACTAATCAATTTTACGGGATATCAACAAAGAGGTTGAATACGGATATTTGGCTAGTTTTCGCGGACAAAATGGATTAAAAAATAACTGACTAGATATGCACTTAGATAAGACACAATCGCGAGAACCAAAATCCGCATCTAGTTATGTAATAACTGCACCGAGATTTATATCTCATTTTAAATAAGCTAAATAAAAGTTTCTGGCGTTACTTGGTGGAAAATATTCATACTGAAATTTAATAATCAAACCACATGTTTCTTTTCCTCATAAAATTTTTAATTTTTTCAACCCAGGTTTCGTTATAGGATAACATCATCAGCATCACCTGATGATGTTATGCTATAACAAAACCTGGGTTGTAAAAATTAAAAAGTTTATGTGGAAAAGTAAAGTGGTAAGCTACTTTTCATCCAAAAATCCAAGATATTTCTCGGAAAAAAGTTAACTCAAATAAATACCCACAAAGAGTGATTTCTTGATAATTAGTTTGACTAAGAAGAATTTTCAGTATTTTTATTTCTAATTCATAGACCGGCAGTTGAAGAATAAATTTGTAAGTCTTTTCATCGTTTTTCTGCTAGGTTCATAGATCCAGTTTCATTATATTACTTAAGATACAAATTAAATTTTTTTACGTTTCTTTCATCAAACGGAGTAATAATGAAGTCTCAAGTAATTTTTTGTGTGTGGCAAAACATTGAATAATCCTATAATCTCAGCTAAGATATTGCATGTGTCATTTTCATGTTTCCCGAAGCCAAATTTTCTGTCAGTTAATCAATTTCTACAACAAGTTCATACATTCGATGGTTTCAGGCTTAACTTTGTGGAAATCCATATTCACTGAAGTAAAAAATACCAAAGTATCTTTCTACTGAATTTTTATTAGGTACAACTAGTTTCGACGCATCTGTATTATCATCAGGTACAGAGTTACACATACAGTTCGGTTACACATATACGTGTGAAGAGGGGAAAGAGGTGGTCAGAATTGGTCTATGTTGGTGGGGGTGGTTAAGCGGTAGGTGGAGGGGTAGCGGCGAGTGAGGAGGGTTAAGTCCGAGGAGAATGGAGGTGGTCAGGAAGATTCATGGTTGGGGGTCATAAGGCATTTTCTATGAGAGAGAGGTTTTCATCAGTGGGAAATATCTTTAAAAAACTATGTCATTAAGGATGTATCCTTATTCTACTTGCCTACTTATCTCCAGCTCTTCGAATATGTCCATTTTAAACCCTTTTTCCGACAATGTGTAGGATTTCAGGGGTGAAGTCGCTTGTTTATCCCTCCTCCAACAGAAGACTCGCAAATTGGGAGTGGGATGGTTTTTGGCGAGGGAAACCTCTCCTCTGTTCCTCCACCCTCATTTGGAATGATCTCCCGCCCACGAGGCATCACAATCACTACATTTTAACTTTTGCACTCCACTATTTCCAAATTATCAGTCCTGTATTTTGTCCTATTAAAAAAGCATCTAAGATTGTTTCTGTTCTAGCAGGCAACCCTAAATTGGTCTTTTGGAAAGACCTTTCCTATTTGTAGGGATACATCTCCGTAGAGCGATAATTTGCAGCACATTTTTTGGGATGTACTCTTTACTTCAGTGGGATGCGTCGAAACGAGTTGTACCGAATGAAAAATTTAGCGGATAGACACATTAGAATTTTGAATTTCAGTAAGTTTATATAATTTGGGGGCTTTCTTTTCATTCAATAAATCTGATAGGTATTTATTGAGCCATGACGCTTGATAGAAGAACATCAAGAGTGTCCATAAAGGTTTCTATAGCCAAGATTATTCAACCATTGCAGCCTCTAAAACTTTGTTGGATAACAACAAAATGTTTTTCGATTAATTTGACATAACCTTCTATCTGCTTTACCTTAGATTTTCATCCCCAGCATTTGACATTGAATTAGAAAATTCATTATCGTAACCTAAGTAAAAGTAAGATCATATCCTAGTTTCTCTTCGGGAACGAAAATGAAAATTCTACATATTTAATATCCAGTGCCAATGTCTACGGCTAAATTTCTACTTTATCTCCAGCATGGAGTCAGTCAATGTTTTATCCTCCAGTTTTTGTCCAGTTCTCCCTGAATTCTTATTTTATTGTTCTCCCTTCCACCACCCCATGCGGCCTGATTTTCTTCCAGAGCAATTACATAACGGTGACCCTTGCGGGAAAACCACTGCAGCGTTGTTGAATATAAATTTGAGACGTGTCGTCGCGTGGATGGTAAGAGAGGAGGGCAAGAGGCATTCCCTGGCATCATGCGGTTGAAGAATGGACCTCTGTAATGGAGATGCGAGAGCGATGCATTGCGCGGAAGTTTAATGTCATGTCGGCAATCTATAAACATGCTTTACTCTCCATATAGGACTTCTGTATGAGTCTGATCCAAATTGCAGACGCAGTTAGCACAACTGAATGGTTATTAGGATGAACTGATCCGTGTGCAAATCACGAGTTTCAGCACAAAGCCGCCTTCATTCAAACCCCTCGACCCACGACACACGGTGATAATGGTGCCGACCCCTCGCGATCACGGTCTAGAGCATAAATGGGAAAATATCGAAAAGCACTTATTTCCATCTAGTAACCTCGTGTTTCATAATAAATTGCTTCAATAGTGTGTGTTCGATACTGTGTGGCATACTCCACTCATACCACTCGGAGAAGCAATCCAAGGAAGGATAAATGCTTTATGACAATAATTGCGCCATGCTTTCGGGTGTGTTTTATCATAACCACTACTCATAAACAAATTATAGGATGAACAATTCATTTTTAATATGTGCATAGGAAGTGACCAGAAGACACCGTTCAGCAACAAATGACGAAATTGCACCCAGAGAGTCGTATGAGAAAATCAATTGTTCTGACTATTTAAATATATAATCTTGAACATTAAGAAGGCATGAATTGATTTCAATACAGTATTTTGGTAACTACGTCGCATTAATTTTTTTACTTCATCCTACCTAATTCATTGCTCGATTGCGTTCATGAGCTCAAATCTGTATTTCCTCATATTTACCAACTGGTTAAACACCAAGGTCACTATGTAAACTTTAGGGTAAAAAATGCGATTAGAGAGGTATACATAAACAAAGGAAAATTTCTCCCCTTATTGATGAATCCACTTCGAAATGGTTAATACTTGCAGTCTTCGCATGGAATGGTTCATCTCATTTTTTCGACCAAACGCCAAGGAAGACAATAAATAGGAAATCACTCAAAGAAAGCCACCGAAATCGATGAAAATGGAGTAGATGTTATTACATATATTCTACATGCATGCAGAAATAAAAGTTTAAGTCAAGCTCTAGCAACATATATGAAAAAAAAACCTAAGCATAGAATGTCCTGCAGTCTTCATCTAAATCTACAAAATAAACCGAAATCCGCCGCAAGGGATTGTGGCGGAGGGTGTTAGATCACAACCCGTAAAAGAGAACTAAACCAGTTACTAAATCAACACATTCATGCAAAACCAAATCCCAAGTGGCGTAAATATTCATACAAAAATCCTTTCAACTAACATACATGCAAATGCATATACAATCAACTAAAACACGATTGCACCTTAGAATGTAGTAAATAGTATTTATCCAATAACGTGCAAGCTGGAATTGTACAAGTAAGAAGGAAAAATTCCACTACCTCGTGGACATACAACAAACAATGGTCCACTCTCCCATGAACACAGGGAGGGAAAGTGAAACAACGCTGCAGGTAGCGGGTGGGTCCAAATTTTATTTAGTTGAACGTAGTATGCATGTTGAAAGTAAGAAAATAAATTGTAAGCATACTTATATATTTTTTCTCAACCGAAAATATAAAGGGCATAGGAAGATTTTAGATGAAAGTCTAAATATATTAATTACCATCAAAATTCACAACTTCTATTGTAAGAACTAACGCTGTAGGAATGGGATTGTGTACACAAATAATATCAGCACCTTATGCGATTTGCAGAGTTACATTTTTTACGGAGAAAAAGGCCCGAAAAAAATACCTGAAGGAAGTGAGGGACAAAGTGGTGGTACTTAAGTATTTCAAACGAGAGCAAAAGGAAGATGATCGTCTGAACCTTACGACCTTAAGAAATGACAAGTATTGCCTGCATTGGGTTAAAAAAAAACAGAAATTTGAGTAATTGTTTTGAATAGTGCAAACTTGCGAATCACGATCTAACCTGCTGCTATTAGCAAAGAGGATATAACAGAAGTCAAACGGGTTTTTGACCAGAAAGAATATATACTCATATCAACCAATTAAAGTCATGAAATAATGAGGAAAATACGGGGAAACACACTGCAATTCCACATATAGTATGCTGTTTATAAATAGCGATGCTGTCTTCGCTGTGCCGAAACGCTAAGTCTTTTGAAATTCAGGCGTTAACAAATCGTTAATTTGGAACGGCAGTGTTTTTTCATCCTTTTCCTTACGATGAAAAACTTACGTAAAGTGAATTCAGAAGCTTTACTGTACTAATTAAATAACCGTTCGGAAGCCGGCAAAGAAAAATAAAACTGACTTATCTATTATCTACGAACAAGAAGAAATTGTAAATACGAGACGTAGACGTTAGCAGCAGTGGGGTATTGTAATTATATTAAGATTTAATTGCATCTGCATCGTCGGAAATGCAGTTTAAGTGGAAGATAACTGGATTATAGCTTCAGAGCACTAAGAAAGGCAAGTCAGAGGAATTTGCGAAGAAAGAAACATGTTGAACTACTGGAAATATTTCTCTTTATGGCAGTATACTGTACGTAAGCGTGAAAAAAATAGCAAAAAGCTACAGAGAAAAATCCTGATGGGGTAAGCTTACTAAAATAAATAACGGCAGGTTTGAAAGCTAAGATATGCAATGGCAAACTGATTTTAATTGAAGTTTTGAGCATTGAAAGTCTTCAAAAACACTCTGGATTGAGAACCACGTAAACTGAATATTTCTGCTCAATTAATTATTGGTTTAGGACTTTTTAACTTTTTCAAATGCTAATTTCTGCAAACTATAAACCAAATTCCAACACATTCTTATTTTTAATTTCAAGTTTTCTTTGTGGGCAAATCAAAAATAATTGTTAGCCTTTTTTCACTGTTGTCGGTAATTTTTCTCTCGATATAATTTAACAGTACCATGAAAAGTTCCTACGTTCTCAGAATATTTTGTAAATTTAGCATTATTTTCATCACGAAATATCGTTGTGTTCCAAATGGGGTAGAGTTTTGAGAATATCGATGCCTTTCCCGAATTTTTATTTTAAAGTGGTTAACTCCGAATATTCTAGTATTATTCGCATACGTTGTGATTTTCGAGATGCAAAACTTGGCATTGGTTTACATGTGAAAGGGAAATCGGTTTACTCCGTTGAATGGTAATAAATACGGTAGACAAGCTCCCGGCATAATTTGTAGTTTTCTGATTGTAATCGTAATCATTGACCACCTCTCCTTATTTAATAAAACTCCGTCGATATAGTTTTCTTTATATTCCAACACCTATCGATGAAAAGTGAAGACGAACGATTCGAAACGTGAAAATATACTGGTTGCTATATTTGTTCCCTTAATGGGAATCGATCTACGGGTTAATTATAAGCATTGTGATGCTTAATCAGTTGGTCGTGCCGAGAACGGAAGTATTTCAACTCATATTAATTTTATTTCAAATGTAAGTGACTCACTTCTATATTTCATATGTAGTATCACCGAGTAGTTGCATGCAAATGTTAGGCCGTAAAAGTGACTCCAAAATCAATACGTTTTAATTTAATTTCTTGTTCTCATTGTGTAAGCACAGCTACTAACCATGTGAGACTCGTAATATGCATATGTAGGCACGTTGCACGATTGGTGTTTGGTCACCCCCTTTCCACACAATTTTTGGTGGATTTCGGGGCCAGCTGCATGAGAAAATAGAGGAAATATACGTAGAATGGCTGGTGACCTACCATCCCCTGCCACACGCCCTAACGACGACTTGCGGGGTATTATGTAGATGTAGATGAATATCTACTTATCGATATTCTGAAAAATATTATCAGACATAGTCATGCTACCAGTGGTCATTACTTTCAACTTGAGGAAGAGGTAATAATTAAAACTATTGATTTTCTTCGCGTCTTCTCTTCGTCTTCTTTTGCTAGATAGGCTTCAAGCGTGTAGGCTGGAAGTGTGCTCTTCCAGCTCCAGAGAACAGTCCAGAGGGTCTCTGTAGGCAGCACCTCCAGCATGGAGGTCATGGATTTCCGATGCATGAGGAGCAAGGCCTCGACGAGCCTTTACATCTCCCTTTCCCGCTCCCTCAAATTTCGAGGGCGGAATTTTACACCATTCATCTCCGCTCTCCCTCCCAGCGCAGCTACTCAAACTCTGTGCAGTGACGACGCTCTCGCCCGATAGCCCCGAGAATGCTTCATTCCCATCCCGATTCCTTCCCCTGCGTACTCTCCTTCCTCGAGCCAATCCGTCCGCTCAGACCCCCGAGAACAACTGCACCACATCTCAAATTCAATCCGGTCTTCCTCAACTTATATTATTTGAGTTTCCATTATTTAACATCGTAATTTCAATTTCTTCCTCGCTTTGCGCTCTCCTCCGCCTCTATGTCCTCCGTTTCTTGTGAGACAACGCCACAATGCCTTTCGTCCTTTTGTAGCTCCTCATTACTGCGTCATACTGACAAGATGTGTCTTTAATATTTGTCTATAAACCCCTAATGCCTTCCTATGGAGAAAGACGCAAATTTTTATATTTTTGTGATCAAAACTCCTTGCAACTCTTTGCTGCACGACTTAGGAGACCTCAGCTTTCTCCAAGTTTTTGCGCAGACAAAGCCTCGTGTATGCCATGCTGCGCATCACCGCGTATCACTTTGCCGGCGTCCAACTTATCACACGCCAATCCGCGAACAGCCTACCCGGAGGAATGGAGAGACGAGGATCGATCCCATTCATCTTTCTCGCATTAGCCAATTAGTCACGAAAGTATTTCATTTTGATAAACCTTATCTCCGCTTAATCAACCTTAATAAACGGTAAAATTAGCTCCTCTCACATGCCTACACTTTTCAGATAATGTTAGACTTCATAGTCCTGGACACTCGTTTATTCAAATGGAGCATTGAATTTCAATGCAGCAATTTCAGAGCGTAACAATTCGCCTTGACCGGGATTCCAATCCGGGTGTCCGGGCTATCGAGGCGTCCTCTTACATGACGACATTTTGGGGGCTTTAAAGGAACAAGATGTTGTGACGAGACCGAAAATACAACGTCACAATCATTCGTAGTCGTGCGCGAAGCGTCACGGTCCACTTCGTATTTCGTCAAAGAAAGCCAACTCTAAACACTCTTAACCTCAACTGTGGCTTGTCGCGCACGACTTCGAATACCTGTGACATTGTAGTACTGGTTTGTAACTGGATGGGATGGATTATGGATATTTATTTGTGAACTAAAAATAGGATAGGTGCATTATTTTAAAATTTTCCTTTATGTTATTTCGATATCAGAATATTGAGAGTATGATATTTTATCATTTATTATTATTTTTCATAAAAATATTAGGCTATGAAAAAATAAATCCGTTATGTGCTCGGTAGATGGTTGTAGTGATCGATATCTCGTGAAGTATCGATCAAACAATTTCAAGTTTATGCTCGTTGTCAAGGTGATACTTGACACCAAAAAAATCTTTTGCTGTTTTTTGTTTGTTCCATTCAGCTGTGAGTTACAGGGTGTTAACAATGGAAGGCAACAAAGAGAAAATTCGGTACATTTTACAGATTTTCTTTGATAAAGGCAAAAATGCAAGCCAGGCCGCTGAAATTGTGAATGGTGTTTATGATACCGATACTGTAACAGCTAATTACGTGCAATTTTGATTTCGTCGATTCCGTTCAGGCATTTTCAATGTAAAAGATGCACCTCACGCAGGCAGGCCCGTCGTCGAAAATGTCGATAAAATCACAGAAATAATCCAAGATGACTGGCATGTTAGTAGTCGTAGCATCGCTCAGGAGTTAAAGATCGACCATAAAATAGTTTTAATCCGTTTGCGCAAAGCTGGATTCAAAAAGAAGCTCGATATTTGGGTGCAACACCAATTAACACCAAGAAACATGATGAATCGAATATCCATCTGCGAAGCCTTGGCCAAACGGAATAAACTCGACCCATTTCTTTAACGGATGGTGACTGGGGATGAGAAACGGGTCACATACGACAATATTGTGCGAAAACAATCGTGGTTAAAGCGTGGTGAAGCAGCTCAAACGGTGGCCAAACCAGGACTAACGGCCAGGAAGGTTCTACTGTGAATTTGGTTGGACTTCAAAGGAGTCATTTATTATGAAATGCTTCCGTTTCGCCGAACACTAAATTCAGATTTCAACTGCCAACAACTGGCCCGTTTGAAGCTAGCGATTGACCAGAAACAGCCAGCGATGGCCAACAGAAGAGTTGTTGTGTTTCATCAGGGTAACGCAAGGCCACACACGTCAGTAGTGACTCGCCAGAAACTCCAGGAGCTTGGTTGGGAAGTTTTAATGCATCAACCCGATATATAGTCCGGACCTGGCACCAAGTGATTACCACCTTTTTCTCGCATTGCAAAACTTCCTGAGTGATACGAAATGGCGATCAAGAGAAGATTGTGAAAATAGATTTTTATAGTTTTTCGCCAATAAGGACCAAGACTTCTTTGAGAGAGACATTATGAAGCTATCTTTAAAATGACAACAAATCGGTGCATATTTGAGCCTAATCGGATGATCCGAAACATCTTAATAAAGTTTGGATTTTCACGCAAGACAATGATTTCTTTTTGAAGCAAACTAATATATATATATATATATATATATATATATATATATATATATATATATATATATTACCTTGATCAAAAAGTTCCCGGAATAACCACCGTGTGGCGCTCCCATCGTTCCGATTTGAGTTCTGTTTTTTTTGTTAAATTGGTACATCTGTTGTTGATATTCCCTTTAAATCTTAGTGTCATAACTTGACATTTGCAAAAGTTACGTAGCCAAGAGTACATCTATCTCTGTGTGTGTTGGCGATTTTTTACAATTGCAGAAATGGATTTAAATTTGCAACAACGAACTTGTATTAAATTTTGCGTAAAAAACGGATTTAGTGGCGCACGGACGTTGGAAATGTTGGAAAAGTGTTTCGGCAACGATTCTCTAAAAAAAACGGTCGTTTACCAGTGGCACGAGCGGTTCAGAAGTGGTCGTGAGTCAATCGAAGATGATGAACGCAGTGGCAGACCATCGACATCGAAAGTCGGTGAAAAAATTGATAAAGTAAAAGAAATGTTGGTCAATAACCGCAAATTAACCATCAGAGAAATAGCGGAGGACTTGAACATTGCCTATGGATCCGCCCAAGACATTGTGGTTAATGATTTGGGTTTCCGTCGTGTAGCAGCAAAGTTGGTGCCAAAAGACCTCAATTTCATGCAAAAAAGAGACCGTGTTGACGTCGCAAAAGACATGATTTGCGAGGCTGAATCCGATCCCACATTCATCAAAAGGATCATTACTGGAGACGAGACGTGGGTTTATGAGTACGACACGCAATCCAGACATCAGGCAAGTGAATGGTGTTCACCAAATGAGCCGAGACCAAAAAAACCACGTCGTTTTCAGTCAAAAAAGAAGGCAATGCTGACGGTTTTCATGGATTACAACGGTGTAGTGCATCATGAATTTTTGCCAGAAGGCCAGACAGTAAACAAAGAGTATTATTTGGGCGTTACGAGACGTTTGCGTGAAGCAATTCGCCGAAAGAGACCAGAAATCGTCGCACAGTGCGTCGAGACCGTCGCACAGTGCTATCATTATTCGTAATTTTTTGACGAAAAATGCAACAAATACCATCCAACAGCCACCGAATTCACCTGATTTGGCTCCCTGTGACTTCTTTCCGTTCAATCGAGTTAAAAAACCATTACGGGGAACGCGTTCTAGCAGCCGAGAGGAAGTAATGGAAAAATCGTAGGAAGCACTGATGGACATACCGAAAACCGAATATAAAAAATGTTTCGAGGATTGGATCAAGCGCTGGCATAAGTTTGTTGCAGTTTTTCATCAGCTATCATTCGGACAGTTTTTTGACGATCGTTAAGGGCAAAGGACCAAACACGAACAATTTTGTCGTCAACACAGATGGTTGAAGGTCGCCCTGGCCTTGAATCATCCATGGCGTCCTGTCGGCCATCTTTAAAACGCTTAATCTAATTGAGAACGGGCGTTTCTCCAGAGAATTATCACCGTAAACAGCTGTCAAAATTTCAGTAAATTCTTGATAACGTTTACCGCACTTCACCAAAAACTTGATGTTGATTCGTTGTTTCGTGATTTCGCCAATTTCTATTTTCGACAAGCAGTAAAAACAAGGACAACAGAAACTTGCATAACTTGCAGCATGCGCACAGCTCGACGATCCGCCAAGCACTGACGGCTCAATGGGTCTCAGGTAACTAGCGCCGCTAGTGGGCTGGACTATAATCTGCGTCATAGCCGCATTGAGCTGTATTATTATTATTGTATAGACCTCGTATGTTATTGTCGAAATCTCAGTTTTTTATCGCAGTAAAAGGATTATAATACTATATCTACAATTAAGTATATCCTGTATGAGTTAGGCACGAAGCATGCAAAATTAATAAGTTTATTTCTAAATCGGTAAGCTCAGACAAATATTTCTTGTTTCATTGTTTGAATATCAAATTACAAGATACAATGAATTACAAAAAAATATATCCTGTAAACATCGGTGAGAATAATCGCACAGGCCGTCGTTTTAACTTGGAAAGAAAGGAAAATGTGCACAAAGAAGAACAGGGCTTTAGCAAGAAAATACATCAAGTAAAGAAGACTTACTAATTAAAATGTAATTGTAAACAGCAATACTATCTTAGATATAGGGACCGGTTCCTTCTGTATTATTCCAAGGACGATAAAGATAAGGAAAATAAGACTAGAAACAGCAAAAGTGTGGTTCTAACAGAAATTATGAACATGAAATTGATAGACGAACGTATGAAGAGTACTATCATGAGTGAAGCAAGAAGGCCATAGCAGACGAAATGATGTGGGTTAATATGCAAGGCTTCTGATGGACTGATCATACCGGGTACGCATAGGCATAGGATTTTCAGCTTATTCCAGGCGGAGAGTTTTGCGGCCGGGTCTAGACGGCACGGGCGCGCGGTTCGGAAATGCGCCGGGATGCATGAAGAGTCCAAGCCCACGACATTTTGCGGGACATAGTGCTTTGTAGTGTGCGGTGCAGTCCGTGGGAGTGCTGGCCACAGGGGACCCGTGTCCAATACAATTTTCATTTTATCTCCCGGCTCCCCCACACGGCACGAGCAGTCCCTTCGTCTCTCTCCCGCCAATTTCCCGCACACCCTTCCTCCCATCCCTCCAAAGACAACTTATCTTCCCTCTGCTATGCTTTGCATTTCAGAGCTCTCGGCCATCTCCGCTCCACTCATTCCTCTGCTCGCCCCCCCGACGAAAGCACGGGTGGAACCGATCCTCCATTCATCTACGTCCACACACCGTATCCCGCTGAAGGGCACGTCGCAAGAGTTCTCATTGGATGACCCACGAAAAAGGACAGAAAGATATCAACGAAGGGGAAATGTCGTTTAAAAGCGGCATGAGATTTCGATGGGGCCTCACTGTAGAACTTAATTTATGCTGATCAAATGCAAACGTGAAAAACGAGAATAAATCCACCTTTTTTAATGTAGACCAAAATCTTATTTGTTGAAAATTCACGAACTGACCCATATCCTGCTGATGATATTCCATATCCAGCAATGACTCTACTAGGTGATCACTCTATGATTTTGATAAAAGTTATAAAAAATGTAATAATAATGCTGAGCATGCATGTAAGATACTATTTAAGCATTCGCCTTTCCTCCCAAAATTTTAATTTTATTCTCGACTAATCGAGAACTACTTATTATTACTGATAAAATAGTCACAAGTCGACCATTTGGTTGGCTGGATAAAGAGGTGACAAAAAAAGTGGTACCAACTTTACAAGAAATTAAAAATATCTACCGAGACATAACATACTCGAACAAAAAAATTTGATCAATTTTTACTCAGTCTAGTCATGAACGTCCAAAAGTTACTTTTGATTGCTCATTATGAAAGTTCCACTTCAAGAATTGTCATTAAATCAATACATACCTTCGAGTTTCTATTAGCGGAAATGTCATACGACTGTTAAAACTTGTTCCCTGCTGTGAGGAAATATCATTTTTTCCAAAATAGAAGATGGTTCAACATGAAGTATCGACATGTTACCGAACGTTCGATTAATTATGTTCCGTAAAATCCGATGTAGTATCAACAGTAGAGTGAGATTATTAAATAGAAAATGAACTTCAAAAATATATTCACTCTCTACATAGGGATCCGCGCAAAGGTTTTTTCCCATTCATGGAATTCTGTTTACGGCGGAATCTTAAATTTTTTTCATGAAAAAATGAAGATGGTGTATAAGGGCTTGTTCGCATTTGTTGTGGATCCGAAGTTATTTCCTTCTTTTATTCGGCAAAATCTAACATCCGAATCCCAAAATCCTTGTAGCGGGGAAAGTTCAGAAATACATTCCGCTGTGACAATTCAACATCCGAGACACGCTCCATTAATGCACACCGCCCGCCTCTCCTCTCCTTCCAACAACTCCCAACATACTAGAGCGAAAATCCTTCCCCATCCTCTTCCCCACGAGTTTTCCAGAACTCATCCTCACGCGAGCGAAAGCGACCCCTCCATATCTTCCATTCCTCCTCCACCCTTCCCTCCACGGACTCATAAACCTCCACTCCCGAGCCTCCCATACAGCCACTTCCGCCGCCACGCTTCTCACCCCCCCCCGCCACCTCCCCCCCCCCACCACCAGCTTCCATACTTCTCTCGAACGTTCCTAAAGCCCCTCCCCCCTCTTCCTCCATCCCCTCAGCAGTTTCCTTTTTATGCATGAATGCATAGACTACGTTCTAAGTTGCTTTCCTGAACACAAGTGCTCTAATGTTGTGTCCCGTTGTCTTTGTGGTGAATGATAGCAGAGGGAACAAAACCCTCGTCAGAAGAAATAGGAATTTTTCGATTTGATTGCCATTTGAATATGAGAAAACTGTTTATGTTACGGAAAATCCGATCTTGATGTGACGAACAATTAATTTTGTCCACAAGTGAGTTGAAAAATTAATGATGTTTTGTGAAAATAGGTTAGTCGGTGGTCCAATAAACTATTTTTTCGCCTTTATTATTATATTTCCTCTGATTTCGCGAAAATTGAAAATAACGATTTCTCATCATGCCTGTGGAATGGTATAAAGTTATTTTCCATTTATGAACTCAGTCCACTGAGTTCAGGCCTTTTTCCAATTAGGTTCATGTTACATTAATACTTGATTTCCAAATAGCTATTTCGGAATATTTAAAGTTTCACTGAATGGGTAAACGTCTGTCTGTCACATTGTCGGCCATGGATTAATTTAATAAAATTACCTTGTTTACGTATGGTGAAATTGTTTTGTTCACGTAGAATTATTCTATGGGCGGCGTCTTACAACTAGCAGTGATCTTTCCAAGTCGTTCTCCGACATGCTTTCTGGTGGTGTGTGCTGGTCGACTACAGTTTCCTTGAGTTTCCCTTGCGACACTCCAATAGATTCCATGTGGCTCGTTGCCATAGAAATTGGAAGCGGCTGGAAGAGCTTCTCCCTCCTCCGTGACATTCACCTATTTCACTCGAAATGGAAATCCGGATCCAGTCTCTAAATATTCTCTAATGGAATCCATCGAGTACTTCAGGCACGTAACTTCATAGGAAGGCAAATAAAATATCGTATTTCTTTTTTTCTGCTATTCGGATGCTTTTAACATTTCATCTCTTCCTTGTAAACATGTAATTTATCATTTTCCTTTCATTTATTTACCAAGAGGCCAGAATTGCTGCTAAGTATCCATGCCAGAGTTGAAGTTTTAGGTTCACACTGAGATGAACTGTAAATCAGGAAACAGTTATCCGACATGCCTAGTAAATATGCTTAAAACATATTTCGTCGTGTATATTCATGGTATACCTTATAACCAATGCGTTTTACTGGAATCCACGGCGATCGTCTCGTATCATAATGCTTTACAAATATAACGAGATACATTGTTTTATGTTCATCCTTTATATTTCTTTGTTATTGTTTATGTGCTGATCTTCATCGTTTTGCCACGTATTTTACAAATCGGTAGAGAAAATTCACGAGAATTGCTATTTTCCCTTTAGCTGTTTAAGATGTACTAGAAATTTATTGAAAGAAATTAAGAAATTGCAAGAGTTAACCCACATCCAAACAAATTTTTGTGAAAATATCTAATCACAAAGTACTAAATGTGCTTTTATTTGATTCATTTTTCTAACAGTACATTTCGTTAGGTAAATATTAGCACCATATAGGTGTTGTTTATTCTCAGAATTGAAATTTTCGAATTATGACGTTTGGCTGAGTTTATAACAAATTACTTATTTATCTTATTATCTCTACAGTCGCATTATATGTAGGAATTCCTGGAAAATGAATAGCGAGAAAAACAGCAAATATAGATTTTCAAATTTATTGATATGGACGGTTCATTAAAATATCTTGTACTAACCACTTAATGCGTGAACTTACTCTTTCTTGTTTTCCATGCATGTTTTCTGCTGCATTCCTTCGTGGATACTTTTCTTCATTTTCTTCTTTTATATAGATAAATGTCCGTCTGTCGGACCACCCAATAGGCTCCATTGGCTTTTAGATCTCGTGTTTGAATGCTGTACCCACTTCTAATAAAAGTGGTCTCGAAAATGTCGGCCCTTATCAATTCATAGCATTACCATAATAATAATATTAAGACACACACACACAGAAAAAAATATATGTATAAATTATATATATTATATAATTATATATTTTTTATAAAAAGATGATTTCTTCGAAGTAACACGGAAGTGTTGAATAAAAAACTTAGACAGCAACACACAACATGAGAACACATAAAAGGAACACTCACACGTAATATCTTGATAATTTCGACGGACTCGAACTTATCAAGATATTACGTGTGAGTGGTCCTTTTATGTGTTCTCATGTTGTATGTTGCCGTCTAAGTTAATTATATATCTATATATTTATATATCTTAATAATATATATATATATATATATATACAAGAAATATATTTTAGATTTATATGTTTATATTGGTATCGTTGCCGGTCAATAAATCATTTGGAAAATGTCGAGTAGAAAAATTAATGGCGGGATTTTAAAATTAAGTAAAGTTGATGTGTAAAGGAATTTTAAGTTCTCGGTCAAACCATGTATGCCGAAGCTGCACGGAAAAAATTCCTCCTCGTACCTAGTGATAACCAGAAGGCACTGGAAGGATTTCAGAGATTTTCAATTTTTCTCAACCAATTTTTAAGGGCGATTTGAATGTTTTCATGGAGTCTTTTATGTTGTGATTTTTTTACTATGTTTTATTATGGAATACCATGACAAAAAGGAGTGAACCCGCCTTGAATAACTATTTTATCTTTACATCAGATGACACCAACAACTTTACTCAACGTTTTTAGAGCACGTGCGTTAAAATTTAACTTGCAACAATGTTTCTACGTAATTACGGAAGATGTACATATAAATATTAACCTGACTTAGAGGAATTGTATCCTTGCTTACTCTATTTTCATCGTTTCAAATAAACATGCTTTCCACTTGAACGTAGTAAATATACAATATGAAACTAAAAATAAACTTACGAAATTCTTAAACCTAGTCATACAAAACTTCTTCTAATATCAAGTACACGGTAAACAGTTTTCAGGATGTATAGATTTGTTGAATTACAAGCTTTGAATTTTTAATGCATAATTTGAATACCTTTCAATCATTAGTAACTAATCCTGTGGATTTTGCAAGAAAAAGAAGGATTTAGTAGTGGTGAGCTGATATGTGAAGAATATCTGCTATTTTATTTCCTTTAAAATTGGTTTTTGGAGGTTTCCTTCCTTTATATATTAAAAACAATATAATTTTCTTTCGAATTAATTATGAAACTCTTAATCCAGGTATTCCTTATTGTTGTTATTGTTTTTGGAAAACATCAAATCCTACTGTATATATTTTTTGGTCACTTATGGTGCTCGTAAAGGTGCGGTAGTATTTATGTAAATATCATGTCGCGTATTGACATCACCTATCCTGAATATGCCACTTCTAATCTTCACTCAATGTTGTTTGGAAATGATTTTTCACTATTGCCAATCTGTAGGCCAACCTTCCTTCTACTATCTGTAGGCCAACTTCCCTCTATATATGTGAGTTGGGTTGTAAACCACTTCATAAAAAGCCTGAAATATTGTCGAGTAGACTCCAAAAATAGCATTTTAAATTACATGGAGATTTTTCTCGGTTTAATATACCAAAAGAAAATTTGTAAAAATTGAAAGGTTGGAATGTCGCTCGGACATCTTGGTGAATTCACGGTTACTTGACGAGACAGTGCAGCCGAATACAAGTAGTGCCGTATTATTAACTTCGTTGATTAAGTTATAGGACTGCTTTCTCCGGAGGGAAAAGGAAATTAAGCTTTTTAATTACTCGACAATGACTCCGAGAAAATTAAACTGTGGCAAGAAAAATACCATTTCTAACATTAATGCCATATTTATTTCTGTTGCGATTCAAGACTGAGAGATATGAGACTTCCTACTCTTATCTTTTCACAGAAGAAGAGAAAAAAAATTGAAAGCAGACGATATGTTGTGTCACAGTGAGAATTTTGAAAATTATATGAACAAAAATAAACGATTACTAATTAAAGGAGTGATTCAAAGTGTGAGTTACGAGATTTAGGCGAGTCAGAGAAATAAATGTCCATATTGAAAAGCTCTCTACCAAAATATATCATTATATATAAGTTGAGGCGCAATAGCATACTGTAAACATATTATAGGATATATACTGAAATAAATCATAAAGAGATGCGTCAGAAACTGTGTGGAGCTACGTAAATAATGAGTACTTGAAATGAGTAGCATGAAATTATAATGGTGAATCGCGTAAAACTATCTACTTTCGAAATGTTGAATATTTTTTATATTTCCATGAATCAAGGTACCACTGGCTGTAATATTACGGTACCTCGAATAAAAAGAAGGATTTCCGTCAGAGGAAAGCTTTAGCATACGATGTCTTATTTTTATGGTCATTCACATATCTTATAGCAAGGTGTCAACTCGCTTGAAAAACACTGATATTACACATGCTATCAAGACGAGCAAGTTTACATTTGCGTATGTCAGGAATTACCTCATCATGTGTATTCCATTTTGTAATTTTTAGCAGTTTCTCATGCGAGCAAATTCATTCGTTTAAAATTTCTATTACGTCACTTTAACATCGCAATAGCACCCAAAATATGAAACATTATTTTATTTTAAAATTGAATCAGAATACTTTCATCAAATAAGATTTTGCTTCATATCCAGTGAGATGTATCTAATAGAGAGTTGTTCGCAGACATATTATTTCTGTTATTCCCCATGAGAAATTTCTGTGTGTTTGTCGTGTTCTTAAAAAGACACCATTATATATGTTCTTTGTCACGTAAATTTTAAAATGATGAGGATTTAGCTTTAATTGGTACTTGAAACTGCAGTAAACTGACCTTTTTATAAATTATATACCCTCAGTGTGGCTTCCAGTCTCATTAAGAGATAAATCAGCTCATGGGTTGTGTACTAATTATAATTGTTTTAAAAGGTTCTAGGAATTAAACTTTAAAATATAAAGCCATAAAAAGTTGTGCTAAAATATTTTTAACTCATTATATCCTTGTTAAAGTATATAGGCAAGGTACTTGTGTGGAATTGGCAGTGGCATTGGCATGTTTGCCATGTAACGTGGCACTGTACATGTCTGTAATGGAGACAGAGATGAAAATAATTAAATAACATATTTTCTATACATATTCTAATTGTAAACATTAGACAAGTACTAATAAAACTACCTTCGCATGACACTCATTATGGTTCTAGGCGTGTTCAAGCATTTAACTCCCGATAAAATTTATTTACATCTTACACAGAACTCACTACGAGGGCGCACGGAAGGGTAATTAGTCCACCATTCAAGATTACTTAGAATGACGATTGCAAAGGCTGGTGAAATAAAATAACTGAAAGGGGTCTTCTTAATTTGGTGGTATTGAGATGAAAATATCACGTTGCCCTAAAAATTTTACAGCAGTTAGCGTACATCTTGTACGCATGCAAATCGGACAAAATAACAGATTTCTTCTTTTTACGTCACGCGGAAAGTATTCCTGAATGAATTCCACCCTAGCGCATTCTTAAAGATCAAGGTTTATTTGATAAGGAAAAAGAGTAGCCCTCCATCTCATTCCATCCCCCATCCATTTCCCCCACCTGTCAGCCTCTCCAACGTACCTCTCATATTCCGGCAACCATCATCCATGCACCCCCCCTCGCCACGCCCCTCTGACATTCCCACCCCGCCCTTTCCTCTCTCCACTAACCCCCAAACACCTTCTTCTATTTCCATCCAAAAACGCGTCACCTGGCTCTCTACTTGACGAATTCTCCCATCATTTCAACCCTCCTCCTTGGTTCCCACACACACACAGTGACACAAAAACAGAGCCTCGACCCGTCCAGAATCCACTCCACTCCCACCCTCGAACAACTCGTCTCGAGTGTAGATGGGGAGGGTGAAACGGAAGAGAAGGGAGGGAATTCGGGGAATTTTCAACTTCCCTCTCCGCCATATTTCACTATCTCCTCATTCCAGCGAAATCTTCCCTCCTCGCTCAATTTAAAATCCTTAATTTTGCAGAATTTCTCCATGCTACCGCTCACCTATAGGATCTCGGTGACTTCTGTTTCAGCCATCGTCTTTCATACATTCCACTCTTTCCGTCAATACCTCATTTACTTGTTCCAGTCGTCTCTTCTATCGCAACAATCCGTCATCCAAAGCTATCACTCCCAATCGATCGTTGTTGACGGCATTACTCATTAGTCGTGCAATAATTTAATTAAATAATTGATTTTATGATATGATTCATAAACATATTCGAGTTACATATACGAGGGGTGATCAGAAAGTAACCCACGTTTCGGCTTAGCGTCGCGGTGGGTAGAGCTAGAGCCACCCACCATCTAAATGGCCCTACACTGAGACGCATCGTACTGTGGTCGTGTGCAGACTGTGGTTCTTTTATACTTTGCTCACGTTACGAACTGTTCAAATGTTGCAAGAAAATCCGCCGAATCGTCAAGTGCGATCTGTGATTAGACAATTTTACTGGTAAAAAACCAGCACGAGCCAATTGAAATCCATGAGCAACTTTCTGAAGGGTACGCAAACGGAATAATGAGTGAAGGCAGAGTAAGGCAGTGGTTCATGGTCACAGAAACCAATGTTCACGACGAGGAACCTCCAGTGGCCGGCCTAGCCTTGTGACAGACGGACTGACGATGAAAGTCACCGAAACATTTGGTGAAAATCGCCGATTAAGGTTCTCTCGCTAGATGTGGCTTCACTACAACGTTGTGACAGTGACGCAGAATTGCATGCTGGTCTACACAAGTGGTTAAAATGTAAGGCGGTAGATTTATTCAGAGACGGAATTGAAATGCTTGTGCATCGCTATGATAAATGCCTAAATTTGAATGGCGACTACGAAGGAAAATGGATTGATAATGTTCCTTTAAAATGTGTGTAATTAAACTTTTCCTTGCCACTACATTCATATTTTATTTCAAGACGCAAGTTACTATCCGGACAGCTCTTACTGATAACTCGCGGGATTTCCTATTGCAGCGAACGTTTTAACATTATATTTCGTAATATCTTCGCCGTTTTTCGAGTTTTCACGCAAAAGTGTATATGGCTAAGTTACGTCATATATTTCTTTTTCCAGGTTTGGCTCTAAACACTCTCAATCATTACTATCGTCCTATTCAACTACATAAACACAATACCCCGCAAGCTGCCGCAAGGGCGTATGTCGGGGGATATTAGGTGGCCACCCTTAAACTAGAATAAAACCATATGCAAAACCAAAGTATGTTACCTCTACACAAATATTAGTGTTTTCATGCTCTCCACAAACCTTGATTACACGAAAGAAGGTACGATCTTACAAACGTACGTTTTTAAACAGAATACGTACGTTCAAATCATCCTGTTACAGAATGCATTTCCTTTCCAACTATTCTTCTTCTGTTAATAGCCTTTAACTCTCTATTGACAGTGAAAGAGCTCAAGAAAGCCAACTATGGGCCAACAAAATCACTACTCTATTTAAATATACAAGGAACGTAGCTACGGTCGTGAATCAATGTAAACAAAAAATACCGGGAGCGTAAACTTGAATGGCACTATGTAGTAATAATAATAATAAATATTTTTTAAAAATGTAAAATAAAATAATAATAAATAATAATAATAAATTTAAATAAATAAATAATAATAATAATAATAAACCACGCACACACACTGAAATAAAATAATAATAATAAAATCAATAAAAAATAATAAAACAAACTTACAACCACTCGATCACTCGGGTGAGTAACGAAATAACTTTCACTCTCGTGAATCACATTCACACACACACTCAGGGTTTGCAAGGATCCCTCCTATATCAGTGACCCGTCAATCACACAAATAAATGAAAATTATAAAAGGATGTAAAGAAACAAAACAACTTACGTGAATACACAGTCACTCAATCACTAAGGCATGCTCGAAAACATTGACCTTTATGATTCACATATACTCACACGTTCAGGGTTTACCAGAATTCCTCCCAGGCCAGGGACCCGCCAATCACACGGAAATAACGAAATAACTGGTTGCTCCCATCTGATCAACAAATCTCTTCGCTTCAAACTCCACGTTTCTAAACCTACCCTTCCCCGACTGTATGGCCTTCCAAAAATCCACAAGAGCGACTGCCCTATGCGACCCATTGTATCTGCTATTAACTACCCCACCTACCATTTATCAAAATGGTTAACCCAAGAGTTTACGAATCTCGAATTCCAAAACGACTCCAGTATCAGGAACACTACCGACTTCATCAATAAAATTCAATACACCAACTTGAAAGACACCGAAATATTGGTTTCTTTCGACGTACAATCTCTCTTCCCTAGTGTTCCTATACCCAAAACATTAAAGTTCCTTGAAGATTGGCTCTCATCTAAACCAATCTCGAAAGAACTTTAAATGAATACGTTGTTTTTACAAACCTAATCATGAAGCAAAATTTCTTCACCTTCAAAAACTACTACTACAAACAAAACTTTGGCACTACCATGGGTAATCCTCTCTCCCCCTTTCTAGCTAATTTATTTATGTCTTACTTTGAGCAACAGTGCCGAAGCAATTTTAAATATTTCCCCAACACTTGGTACAGGTACGTCGACGACATTTTTGCAGTTTTTGACACAGATACCTACTCCGTTGACAACTTCCTTAAGGACCTTAACGAAAAATACCCATCCATTAAATTCACGCGAATTTGAGAAGCACAAGTCACTCCCCTTTTTGGACCTTCTTATCACAAGGAAAAATAATCAGCTTTCATTTAATATTTACCGACTTAAAAGTAAATTCCATTTAAAATGTTTTTATTTGTATTTTTTATCCATTTATGTACCCTGCGAACCTCCGCTTGGGTGAGTGGTAGGGGGTGAATACACACCAGAATAATTTTTACCCGAGCATGACCCTACCGCAGTCGGATAATGGTATTCTGATCCCTTACCGTTCACGGAAAAAATGACATCTTAAATCTAATTGTTCTACACAAATAATCTCTCTAATTTCATTTACATGATCTCGCCTACCGTAGTACGATGGGGACAATTATACATTTTCAACGTCATTGTTAAAGAGATCTCCTTCCAATTTATGCAAGAGATTTAAAGTGTAGTTTAACCTTCGCTCCATGAGTGATTCCCAGCCTAGCTGCTCTAATATTTTCGATACGTTACTTAGTTTATCAAAACAACGTTTTACAAACCTAGCGCCTCTACGCTCCACGCGATCCAATTCGGCAATTAATCCAACTTTGTGAGGTTCCCATACATGTATACGAACTTGTAGAATATTCTAAATGAGGCCTAACCAGCGAAAAATGATGTTAATCTTTGATATTCTTATCACATTTACCATTATTCTTCTGATAAATCCTATTTGTTTGTTAGCTTGTCCACATATTCCCCGTGTGTGTTTCATCTAGGAGAAGTCATGAGTGAGGGTAACGCCTAGGTATTTAATTGAGTCTTCGCATGCCATTTCGGTGTTATTTATTACCACGCACTTTTTAAATTTAATTCTAATTTCCAAGGTCCGCACCAGCGTTGTTATAGCATTAAGGTCATCTGACAGCGCTGCTGTTTCCTCAGGATCATGGATATCTCGGTAAACACTGCATATATCGGTAAATAAACGCAGCTTACCAGTGACTAGGGAGTCAATGTACTTAGCACTATGTAGGAATAAAAGAGGTCGGATAACACTGCCCTCGGGAACACCTGAAGGAACTTCTACTGGATTTGAGATAACTCCATCTACTCGTATGATTACTCTTTGTACCCGACCATTCAAAAAATCTTTAAACCAACCCCGGATATTTTTATCTATGCCACATGCTTGTAGCTTTATGAGTAGCTCACTATGAGGTACTTAGTTGAAAGCTTTCTTAAAATCTAAGAAAATCGCGTCCACTGGAACATTGCTCTCTCACGAATTTAGAATATTATGAACATAAGGTGGAAAGTGTGTCTCGCAGGATCTACCTTTTCGGAACTCGTGCTCGTTTTTTGTCAGCCGCTCCTGATTATCGATGTGTCTTACGGTCGAACTAGCAACCATATGTTCTATGCAACTGTCGTTCGTAAAGTACTACACTAAGCGTAAAACACTATGCTTAAAAAAGAACGAAAACATATAAAATAAAGTTAGCTGACGCTTGCACAAAATATACGAACAGCCATGAGAAATATACTAAAGAATGAAACTTTCGGAAAACCAAACAATCACAAACAGCCAATGGTAATAAATTTGAATAAAGGAACGGTACCGTGGTCGTTCCAATATTTGATTTAACGTGAAAAGTGTATTGAAGTGTAAAAATAACACAGCCATTCATAGTAAGTAAATTTGTGCCGTTATCTGCTGCGAAGACTCAGGGAGAGATTAAAATTATTACAAAGATGTAAAGCGAGTGGTTTTGCATCCGACTGTGAAGATATAATTTGGCTCCCTAATTAAATTGGAAGGGCCGACAATTGTCACAAAATCAGAGAGTTAGATTGTCGAACTGATCGATTCCAATATGAATGTACAATGAATAGATTCCAGTATTCGTTTTCCCCGTGCCCTATCAGCGACAACAATAGAAGGGGGAATACCTAAGGAAACAATAGGTACACGTTGTGAGAAATTAGCTGCTAGCCATGTAATACTCGAGGGGTATCACCTATCTACATTAATACTAGATAGGTTGCATGATTGGTGTTCGATCGTCCCCTTTCCACGCAGTTTTTATTGGATCGCGGGGTGCCAGATGCATGAGGAAATAAAGTGAATGTACAGGTACCATACTACTACTATATGTTGATTAAACGTTATAATGTTAATGTAGAAACATAAAATAAAAAAATGTAAAATAAATGTAGAAAAAGTATGTTAAAATAAGGAAGCAGCTCATTAAAATATTTGTATGGAGCGTGTTACTTTATGGAAGTCAGACTTGGACGCTTGGAGTCGACTGCAGGAAGAAAGTAGATGATTTAAAGCAATGGTGCTATCGACGTATGCTCAAAATTAGCTGGAAAGACAAGGTGTCTAACGTGGAGGCATTGAGAAGAGCAGAAGAAGTACCAAGTCTCTGGACGACATTAACCAAAAGAAGAAGTTCATGGATAGGTCACACCCTGAGACATGATATCCTGCTGCTCACCGTACTAGAGGGTGTTGTAGAGGGTAAGAATACCAGAGGCAGACCTAGATTGGAATACATTACTCGGGTAATAAAAGATGTCGTCTGCCATTCATACACGGAACTGAAGAGAATGGCAGGAGATCGCTAGGCTAGAAGAACTGCTGAAAACCAACCAACAGGGCGACTACTGTAGAGAGAGTATGTAGAATGGCTGGTCACGTACCACTTCCTGCTACACGTCCTTACGACGGCTGGTAGGGTATTATGTAGATGTTATAATTCGATTTGGTACCAATTCAAGAATTGTAAATGTAGTTTTATTGTTTTACATTTTCGTTTTAAAATAATTCATTTGTAGCTGCTGTCAAATTAAAACAATGCATCTTATGTTTTAATAGTGTTTATTGAATGGGATGGGTATTGCCTTCATCGTTTGGGTCTTGCACAGTATGTGATTCACATTGTTCATTGGAAAATATAAACATTTGCTTGTGTGTCTGTAAGTATGTGTGTGTACATATACATTTATTTATAAATATATCTATTTATTATATATATATATTTATATTATATATATATTATGTTATATATATATATATTTTATATTATATATATATTATATTATATATATATATATATTTTTTATAATTATAAAAAAATATTAATGTACAATAAAACCACTGCAAATGGTTCATTCTTTCTTTCGCTCACTTCAGATATTTTATTTCTCCCTCCTCCACTCCACGCCATCTGACTCTGCTTCTCGCCTTATCCCTCCTCTTTCGCCTCTAAACTCCTTCAATCTTGCTCGGCTTCATCCCACCTAAACATCACGCGCATCCTCCCCCTTTCGACTTCTTAAACTGCACACCCCGAAAACCCACCCACCCATCTCGCGAGGCTAACCCCTCCCTCCCCCTATCCCATCACCACCATACCTCTGGCCCCACCTGTTCTCCCATTTTAGCACCAGCTGTCGCCATATGAGTCACTGCAACTTTTTCCCTATGTATCTGTTTGCCTGCCTCCCATTCCCCTCTCCCTGCTTCCAGAGAAAAACTATTTCTCTCTCTCTCTCTCTCTCTCTCTCTCTCTCTCTCTCTCTCGAGAAAGTACGATTTCCATCTGCGCCGCAGGAGGGCGTTAGTGGTTGGAGTTACGTGAGGCTTTTTGGTACATGTGGAGAGGAAGATGAGGCAGTAAAACAAGGAGAAATCTGAACGTGGTGAGATTTCACTGTGACCCCAATGCCTCTCTTCCTTACTGGAGTTCCATTTCATTGCGAAAATTTTTCTCCGTCTCGGTTTCCTCCTCGCTTCCAGCATTGCTTCTTCACTTTTATTTTCGCATTGGGAGTGAATATTTGGGTCCAAAGTAGCTAGCTATCGCGTCTGTGCTTCTTTTTGGAGACAGCCGATCATTCTGTCTTTGAATCTATTCTTAGCAACCATCTACGGACAGTTTATCCCAGGGGCACTTGCGACGACTCCCGCTTTGATTACCTTTTCCGGAGGAATTGTGAACTACTTTCAATATATTTAGATTTTGAAATAATATTTTTTTTAAGAGATGTAACTTGCCTTTTGGTACCTTTTTTCATTTGTTTATCAAAAATTACTATTTCTAAAATGTTGTGGGACTTCTGAATAAGCCCACTTTTTATCTATCTTTAAATGAACCTGTTTGTCTTACGACCGATGTGACCGACCTAAAAACCTACCTTATTGCTAAAATTTTATGATTATTTAGGAAAGTGAATTTCATGTTACTTGAATTAAAATGTTCGTGAAAACCTTTGCCATAAGGTCCCACATATATTGGTTCATAAAATAAATGTGGCAATTGTGAGAAACGAAGGAATTTCATATGAGACGTTGTAGTCCAGGGGTTAGTGCGTCGGACTACCAACCGGAGGCCCTGAATTGACTGCTGGGCCCGCCTCTGGGCACCCTTAGCCTAAATCTAGTTGTGTGATTTCTCGAGTGCCAGATCCTGGGAAATCGTAGGCGGCACCAGGAAAGGCACTGGTTCCCATTATTTCCCTACCTATATGTGAATGTCACATGCCGTTTGGCATGGGTGAAGCTTTGTATGAACTCTACCCTGTCCCAACCAGACTTTCGGGTTAATAACTGCGTTAATCCTGTCTTCGATCCCTGTAGCAGGGGGCCGCCCGCAAAACAGGAGGTCGCGGGTTCAATTTCCGCATTGGTGGAGTTTTTTCCACCTAGAGCGATTTTTGCAGTTTTCTCCTCCCAACGCACGGATTTGGAATTTTATTTGTTGTTATATTTTAAGGTAAGGAGGGAGAAGGGTCTACATGTACAGGGTGCGTTCCGTAAGTAATGCAATTAAAGTTCCCGCGGCGCTCCAATTAGTCGGATTGGGATTGAACCACACGAAGTAGGTGAAATAAATGCTAAGCTTTGCCTTAACACCGATATTAGTGCTTTCCAAACTGCGGAAGTGGCAGGACGTCAGTTATTGTAAACCTATGCGACCGTGTCACGAAATACTAACCGAGCGGAAAGTTCAAGTAAACATTTGCAACGTATTGAAAATAAACCTGGTGGTGAAACCTGGGCTTTTGAATACGACCCAGAAACAAAACGCCAAAGCTCCCACAAACGGAGACAGTTTACGCAGCCTACTATGTGAATGTGCTGGAAAGACTCCGAAAATGGGTTATCATGATAAGAAAAGACATCTCTGCTACCTGGAAACTACATCACGACAACACGCGTCCGCGAGTTCCTGGCCAAACACCAGGTGTCACCCGGGTTCCACATCCCTATATTCCAGACGTCGCCCCAGCAGAGTTCTTTTTGTTCCCTCGTGTTAAGGTAACCCTGAAAGAAACCCTTTTTTCGTCCATAGATGAGATCCAATCCGCCGTGACGAAGACCTTGCGAGAGGTCCCCGAAAACCCTTCCTGGGTGCGTACCGGTCATGGCAGAGTCGCTGGAAAAAATGTGAAGAGGTCCAAGGACAGTTCTTTGAAGAATTTTAAGTGTTTATGTAAATCTGTTCAATAAATTACTTTAAAAAATAACTGCATTACTTTAGGAACGTGCCCTGTATATAGTGTCAGTTTCGCTTCGGTAAAAGACGATAAATAAAATCTTAAGGAGGAATCTCCATATGAAGCATCTTCGTTCACCCGCCCTGAATTTAACACTTCATATTAACTAAATTTTTTAATCAAATGATGTAAAAATATGGTTAAATTAGTGGTAATTTAAGGAGGATAATTAAGTTTGAAAAATTGAGAATTTCCTTTTCATTCTTTTCGGTCGTGTGAGGAGTACAATTACATCCTTATCATGGATTTTTCTCAACTTGGACACGTTAAATGAGGTTCAAGTACTAAAATTGAATGCATAAGGTATGCAATCATGTAATGCCTTTTCACCATAGGTATTCGATGTCACTATTCCGATAATTAACTTTAAGGATACACTTCGTATCTTCGCATCACTGTGACGACGAATTTGGCAGCGATGCCAAAGGATAATATCCAGGAGGGAAAATATGCAGTGCTACCAGCCACTCAGATTATATGTGTTTATTTTAATTTCCTGATTTTTATCGATATTCAATTCTGAGCTTTAGAAATATACAATTTATTAATCTATTGCATGAAAGTACACATTTTTTAATACAGCCTCAGTGCATGAAAGGCGATCGCGAAATAATGTTTGGCTATTTGCCGTTTGTTATTCTCGATTTTATATAAAGTCGGGAATCCTTTTTTATCTGTTTTTGGTGTGACATTGAAGAGTAATATTTATTCTAAAACCACCAAAGCTGTTTCGTCCTCTCTTAGTCGGGCACGCGATAAAAAGGAACCTTTGCGATCTATTCAATGTTGGTGAGTATACAATATCTGGAAGGAAGTTACTTCCGCGCTCATGTACAAACGACGGGCGAATATAAAGTGGCACGGAAAATAATTTGAACGGCAATTTAGTTGATATTTCGTTTATGTGTTATGATACTTCGTTGTGTGTTTACCAGTCTATGGTTACTGTAATGAAAACTGACGTTCGATGACTCTCTGTAATAAGCTTCCTTTATCTGCTAAAATCGCAGTGTATTTCACTATTATTTTATTCTCAAATCAATGTGATAGAGGAATTTTGAAAGAGCATCAGGTAATAATCAATACTGATTTTTTATACAATATTTATCTGTAAACTTATCTGTCCTCATGCCAAACACCTATAATTGCCTATGGAGAGCAGTTCTATTTAATTGATAACTTAACTAACTATAGAGTATGTCATTTCAATTCTATATTACATGAAACTGCTTCAAGATAATATTATGTTGATCATCCAAGAGCTTCACGACATCTCTATGTGACTCAGGAAGCCCCACTTATATTATCACCATTTACACCATCACAGTCTTCAGCTGCTTGTGACAGGTGAAGGTAGAGCTCACCTGGGACTAAATCGTATAAAACTCAGAAACTCAGGGTAGGAGGACCGGTTCCTTCCCACCGCTGCCTGCAGTTTCACACAAAGTTCTGATACTTAGAATATCACACAGCTCTAGTTTGAGCTGGTAGTGTCTAAGAGGTAAACTGATTTTGAACCTGGTAATCTTCTGCCAGTAGCTGAACTCGATTTAATGGCCTAAGTCACATTAGGCAACTTTAAAGAAGATTCATTTTAGTGAGAGACAAGGTTATGATTGACTTTTAAGTAAAATTTGGGCAATGACGAAGGAACACTGCAATGATTAATATAATTGTAATTTATGACATATAATTCATTTAACTCATTTAACACTGATTTTTAATTTCAGTATCCATTTCAATATTAATTTCAAAATCAATTTCACCTTCAGTGTTACGAGCAAGCAGCAAAATTAGCAAACCATAGTCTGCCAACCGTTTATTTTGATATTCCCTTATGTATATTAGTTCATAAAGTATGCCCACTCATAATATATAATTTCTTTTTCATGACGGATAATGAATTGTAAAGCAAGAAAAAGTGTAAATCTTTAATTCCATATTTGAGTATTATCTACTTCAAATTTAAAAATAGTTTTTCCAATTTTAATTCATTATAGTAGGTATAAGGGAGGCATCTGTAAAAGAATTATCTTGGAAATCCGTTGTCAACATTCCCTACCTATATATTTTTTTATATATTTTATCATCCTAAGAGCAAGGATAATTATAATAACTTTAAGACTGTCAACATATCTTCCCACAATATAAATTAATTCTATCATCATTTCCCATTTTTCTGTGCTAAATTTCGGCATCAAAGTTAATACTCTGACCCACTAATAGAGAGAGCTTTTTTGTTTAATTTGAAGGCATACAAAGTCTTTCAAACCCGAAAATTTGCCAAGTGACTTAACTTTCATGCCCTTGAAATGAATTTCTCCATTTTTTATCTCCAAACTGGTTCAGTTAAGCCACTCATTCTGGAATGAGCTCGCGGTGTTAGTAGTCAATGAACTTGGCATAACACTCCTAATCGTATGTGTACGACCTCACTAAAGCTCGAATTCCTCAAACATTTTGTTGAGGACTACAAATAAAGCTCTCCCTTCAAAGTAATTTCCCTTAGAAGCCCCCTGTGATAATAATAATTAGGATTTTAAACAAAATCCCTCAATGGACCACATTCATAAGGGCATTAAAAGAATGCGGGACAATATTCACTATAGCTTTTCTAATTTCGGTATGACCATTACGCCCTGGGTTGTCTCCTTAAATAGTAATTAAAACCACAGGTATTGCAATTTTCCACTAGATATTTTATTTCGACACTACCGGTTTCGATGTTTTCACATCATCATCAGGTGTGCTACATTGTGCTTTCACATCATCATCAGGCACACCTGATGATGATGTGAAAACATCGAAACCGGTAGTGTCGAAATAAAATATCTAGTGGAAAATTGCAATACCTGTGGTTTTAATATGTTACGCTTCCACCACATCACGCCTGAGACCTCATCATTCGTCCTTAAATAGTTATTGTAAATCCGTTGAATGGCCTAAAAAGTAAAGTAGAATTGAAAATAATTTATTATAGTGGAATCAAAACAATCTCACATCTTAATAATTTCACTCTTTATAGCAGAAACCAAGTGTAATTTGGGATTCAGCTTGCCTATTTAGGCATTTTCAAGAACAGACTATTCCCGTAACTCTTCTTTGCTACCCTTTCCAGTAATAGCCCAACTATTCGCTCATTCTTCTTCAAAAAAGACTTCTACTGCAGGCAAATTTATGCATGTCAAAAATGCAATTATATAAATTGGTAACACACTAATGATTTTACATAAATACCAGCATCAAAATTTCCGGAGATAGAATAATTACAATAATATATGCGAAGAAGTAAACTGCTCGTTCAAACGTACTAACTATAAGAATTTTAATATATGTACCTAAAGAAGCTTTCAGATTAAAACTATAGTTGAACAGATGGACTTCACGATAGTAAAGACATTTAGAAAAGGGAACAAAATTGTACATGTAACGCATTATTGCAAGCCAATTAATGCACTAATGGATGACGCATGTCAGGTTGTGATGAAACATTATTGAAACCAGAACAGGATAATCCTTGTATTCAATTGTTTCAGGCTCAACTTTGTGGAAGTTCATTTTCATTTATTGAATAACACAATGTTTTTTTCAACTGTTCTTTAATATGGTATTACCAGTTTCAACGCTTAGGCGTCATCACATGATAACGCCTAACCGTTGAAACTAGTAGTACGAAAATAAAGAACAGAGGAAATATACATTGTGTTCTTTATTTTATGAGGATAATCCTTGGTCAGAAGAAACCAAGTAAGTCAAGTTTTGCTTTCAACTAAAATTATCTTTCACCATCTTTCTGCAAACGACAATTATTAAATAAATAGGAAAGGTTTGATAGCTGAATTAACGGTCCTCTACATCTTCTTAATGCCCCGCAAGTCACCGCAAGGGTGTCTGGTCGGGGGTGTTAGGGCACCGACCGTAATGAAGAAAAAAACGCATGCAAAAGCCACAAATTTATACAGTCTACAAACAAAACATGGTATATATTCATGCAAAAACCCAAACACCTCACAAACATGCAAACACACAAACTACCAACTAGCATACACATGCATCATGCAAAACATGCAACAGTCACTACACAACTATCTTCTTCAGAATAAAGAATAGGATTGAAGTTCTCCCGGAGTGGGGAAAGAGTGCGGCGAGGGGAAATATTTTCGTGTAATACGATACTTTCTTTTTTTCTCGTGTAGTCAATCTCCGGAAATGGTATTCTTGGAAGAGCTAAATATACCCTTGGACAATTTTAAGTATAAGTGGAGTGGTTGTGGTAAGGAGAAAGGACAGCATGGAAACATTGTAGTAGTATCAAAGTTTAGTCTATGAAGGGGGGCGTGTCAGACAGCAGAGAAAGAGATGGACATGGAAGAGGGATTGCCCTAGGTTAGGTTGCTATAGTCACTAACGCGGTCATTCTGAGTCGTTAACAATTCACCAATTGAAAAGCAGGACTGAATGTACATTCAAAGAAATAGTTTCATCTTTGCGACACAATATTGAGTGGAAAGGGGTAAAAGAAAACGAGGGAGGATGAGGTTAATCAGAATGGAACAGGGATCGTCTATCTTGCGCGATCACAGAGAGTCAATTGCCTCTTTTTCTCTGTTTTTATTATAAATACCCTACAAGCCACCGCTAGGGTGTGTGGCAGGGTGTATTTCCACACCAGAATAATTCCACCCGAACATGACCCTACCAAGGTCGAACAATGTTATATTAATCTCCCATCGTTCGTCGAAAAAATGACATCTTACATCTATCTGTTCTACACTTAATATCTCTCATTCTATTAACATGATCCCTCCTACCGTAGTACGAGGGGGGTAATAACACTTTTTCAACATCACTGGTAAAGTGACCCCCTTCCAAATTGTGCAACAGCTTCAATCTGCAATTTAGCCTTCGCTCCGTGAGTGATTCCCAACCTAGCTGCTCTAATATTTTGGATACGCTACTAAGTTTACCATAACAACCTGATACAAATCTAGCTCCTCTACGCTGCACACGCTTATTTGTTCTAGTATATCCGAATATCCTCTTTATGAACTCGTCGCACTTTTGCGAATATATAGTCCAGCTAGTGATCTTTCTGTTTCCATAGCTAGAGTACGCTCTACCACCGGAAGGCTCTTGATTGAAACGATGATATTTTATCATTTTCTTCTTATTTAGAGTTTTGCTACAGTGAGCGCCACTTCTCGCTTTCTACTCCACAGGTTTGTCTATCTTCCCAACGAATTGGATGATGTCGTCATGCATGATATATTTGCCTCCGGGACACATTGACCTCATCATGCCTCTCGCGTTCCTTACTGCCGAGATGTGCTCCCTCCCTGCCAGCCATAGACTTTCAGGTTAGTATTCTTTACAGGTGCTCATAATACGTATTTCAGCATTATTGGGTTTTTAGTATTTATAAGGGAAAGTTTTATCGCTCACTATCCCTTTCGCTTCTTTCCTGATCAAATGTCTCCCAAAGATGTCTGATGTTCCTCCTCCCAAAATTAATTTCATTTCGAGAGACCCTCGTTTAATGTTCACTCCCTTCGTCGCTACTCATTCACAGGTGCGGATGCTTTCAGTCAACGTTTTTTTACATGACGATATCCACTTAATATCGCCTTCTTAACTCTTAGCTCAGTGGAATTGAAGATGTAGGTGACAATCATCACTAATTCATTATTTTACAGTGAAAAACATTGATCTAAACTACGTGTATAATAATATTGAATTAATTGAAATATAATCTAAAAATCAAATTTTTATTTGGAGCAGAGTGCGTTATGCAGTCATATCAAGAGTGAATTCGTTAATAATTTCATTGCATTTGGAAAATGTGCCAATTCCCACGTCAACAAAGAGAGTCCGTTAGTTTTCAAACTAATTATTATTAGATGCAACTAACATTTATACAAAGAATCAAATATATATTTTCTTATTACCAAACCACTTTGCTTCTTAGGTGTCATTTTGTGTGAACCAATTACGTCTTCCATATTCTGATTTTCCTCATTTAATTTTCACGTTTTCCTTCTTTAGTTTCACCCTGTTTTATCCCCTATCCCTTCTCATCTGAATTTCCTTTTAATTTCCCTCTGACAATCAGTTTTTCCTCCTTCGCTCTTTGCCTTTCTTCAAGCCTTCAGACTCGTCATCCGTCATCCTCTTATGCTTACCCCTCAAAAGGCAGGCATATCGTCCTTCAATCCATGCCACCACCAAACAAACCCTTTTTCCTGTCCCCCATTATCTCAATTCCCTTTTCCCCAACTTTTATCCCCATCCTCTTTCTGTCTCTCGATCTATCGTTCTCCTTGGAATTCTTCTGTCCGACCTCAGCTTTCATTCGACCGAGCTTTTATCCCGACCCCGCATCTTTCCGAATAATCGAGGATAATCATAAATCAAATCGCCCAATTCTAATCTTCTGTCTCCTCCGTCTGCTTCTTAAAGGAAAGGAATCGTTCAGTATGCATGCTGAGGAAGGGGGGAAAAGGATGGAGATTTATTTCGGCGACGCGCTACATCAAAGTGAATGGTACCGAGCGTGTTACGTCACCATGGTCTGGCGACCTTCACAGAATGGCCGCTCGCATGCCTGGGGTTTCACTCCCATTGGAGGGCAGGCGTTCAAAAACGAAGAAATACATTATTAGAGCATCTCTCCCTTACTAGTTCAACTCAAATGCCACCAAGCGGATTGCGCCAACATTTTTTTGGAGGTCAGAGAAATGCATTAAGCAGCCATCGCAGAGATCACAATATGTACGGATTTATTTCGCGTTAAACGAGATATTTTATAGCAGTCAACATACACGCATATATTAGATGAAAACTTATTTCTCTCGAAGTGAAACCTATCTCTATTGCTGGATTATGCGAGTTAATTGCAAATCCAAAGAGGATGGAATGCGATGCGAGAAAAAGGCCCCAGTTAATTATGCGTAGATGATCTAACGCCTGCTCGGGTGAATAAACCTCGACATGATCCAGGATATTACCGATACTCTCTGATAAAAAATCACATTCGTTTTTTTCTTCGTTATGTCGCCGTTATTAATCTTAACTAGCACAACCTATATCGAGAATCTCCTCTGGTAATAAAAACATGAGGAATGTTTGCCGACTGCTACATAGTTTGCAAACATCCTGATTGGAAATTCTCTTACAGAGTTTATATCAAATACAAATTATTTGCTGTATTATGCTTTTAAAGATGAATATTGTTTCAAATTAAAATATCTTCCTTTTTTTTAAATGAACTTATCACAAACCATCCCATTCAGGAAAAAATAATTTCCAGTGTTCACCAATTGTTTAAATTAGAAAATTCTAAATTTATTAGGTGGAGTAAATAGTATTGTGTATGAATTTTGAAAATGTCTAAAATCCTAATATCTCACTTTCATAAAATCAACTATGTTGAAACAAAATTTTAAAATACTCGTACGACTTCAAAAACTCAACAGGTAATAAATGGAAAAATATCTCCCTAATAAATATACATCCCAGAAAAAAACAAAGCATCGTATAATAATTACAATCTTTCGATACAGAATTACGCATAATGCGTTTGTGATAACTTTGATTGATTTGTGGCTACAGATTTTAAACCCTCATGAATGGTCGCAAGAAACTAATGAATCGATATTAGATTTCGGAATTACCTTTTCAACAACAACATGAAGATTGTCTACACACTAATTACGAAACTCGTTTTATACTGAGAAGAGTAAAATCGATATTTTGAAGCCATTACGATGGCGATATAACAATTAATTGCTTAGTTGAAAAATAATCACAATGTGAGAGAATCGTCCAAGCGTCCAAGTGAAAATCAATTCATGTTGATTTTTGGCTGAAGCGATGTACATTAGGCACCGTGTTAAGTTCATTCGACTCTCCCTCGTAGAGGAAACTACGTACGAGGCTTTGAATGGGTGCGTGCAAGAAATGGCCCAAAGGTTAAATAAATATTACGGCTTGACCCGACTGATCACAACCCTAGGAATTGCGATTTATGTCATCATCTTCTTGACGTGAGAATTAAAACAATATGGTTTTGGGATACCTTTAATTTATTTACAGTGCTTATAATCCACTCTTCAATTGTCGCCAGGTATTCCATGAGCCAAATCACCTGGCCTTCCCAAAATGCCATTGTCCGAACCGTAGTCTTTAGGTTCGTAGACGGGCATTCCTGACCGAGAAACGGAAAAACTCCCGGGACCAGCACATAGGATACCTGAAAGATTACTCAAAATCTTTTAATCACGCAATACTGAAGACAGGGCATTTAATTCGGGAGTAATCATCTTTCATTACATTACGATAGTTTTACAACGTTTCCTTAATTCCTTTCCGTGCATGTGAAAACTTATTACTGCTCTATTGTAGCTTCGATACCTATGAGGTAGAAGTTTTTGTGTTTTTGAACGTGTCCTGATTTTCTGAATTTTTCGAATGGAAGAAGAATAATAGTTATTTTCCACAAAACCTTTTATGAGGCACAATTACGAATGAATGAAAACAATATAGCCTAGACCGTACACTTGATTGACGCTAGATAAGGGGGGAAAATCGAGGTTTCAAGTGTGGGGAAAAATAGGAAACACACACTAGGTCACTTGGGTGTGTTTGAGAAACGGTGACCCACGTATACCTCAATCACACACAAAAGGCAAAATAAATAATAAAAAGTAATAATTACATGGTACAACTAGTCTCAACTCATAGGTGCTCCTCGGGTGCATAATAAATTTTCACCTGAGGATACCGCCTATGCTTCGAAACTAGTTATAACAATTAAAACGTTTTGCGAAAATTAACTAGTATTCTTCTTTCATACGAAAATGAATGTCCACGTAGTCTAGCCGGGCACCATCGAGTGTTCTGGACTTTTATCAAGTTTGTTCATCCTTTGTTTTCTGGCGTTGTCCTGGTAACTCCTGCTGCGTATAAATCTGTTATTCGGAAATGATTTCCTAAGAAACAATTCCTCATTCCCAATTCGCAGTAAGTTCCCTCGAATGTGGGTTTTCTGTTGCGCATCATATAATTCGATTTTTTTTGTTATTTAATGCTAACAATATGCTATTCATATTATTTTCAATTTTTTATTTTCGAACATAACATTTTTTCTTATGAATTATATGTAATGAAGTGAAAAGTTTGAAGGACTTTATTTTCAGTACAACTTCACCCATTTTATTGATTAAAAATATTACACTATTAGAATTCCACATTTCTCCATCTCAACAAAGGACCACGTTGGATCTCTCTTGGATTTTAATACCGAAGGAATATCACAACATTAATAATTCATACAGTGCGCCACATACTACTCTGAGATTTTGCTAAATGTATGCAGGAAGGACATGGTTGACTATTGAGCTCCCTGAATGTGGTAGATAATGGAATTTGACCTGGGGAACGATGCTAAATTTCCACATCAGTGGTTTATTTGATTGTTTAGAGGCAATAGCTCCCAGTAAAGAATTTAAAATTACATATTTCTCACGAAACATTCCGCGACATGATGGTGTGCCACAAGCTTTAAAATTGATTTACAAATTTATTTGGCGCAAGGATCAGCCAATATTTTGCTTTATATCGCCGGGAGAACACATTTCAGGCTTAATACAAGGCACTTAGTGATATTGAATCTGGTTCCAAGGAAATCCTCGACAAACTTCTGCGAAAATATACCGGCGGCGCCAAGAAACTTACCAAGAACGGATTCTGTTTTCGGTAACCGCTGCCCCATTACATACCCTTGCATCATGACCTTGCCATAATTACGTACGTACATTTATGTGTGCCATGTATGTATGTATACATGTCTACACTCAGTATTAACCCACATATGAGTTTTCCGATATGGTAATTAAGGTCACTTTTACGCGCAGCTGTTGGGATTTTAGGCATCCTCTCCCGGTGATGCCCGTTGGATGTACAAAAACGTAATTATGCGAGGCTAATGCGTGGCGTTGAAGGAGGGGCGTTTGATGGTGTTTGGGGAGGCGTTCGAGTGGGGGGAGGACGCACGAGGGAGAATCGTAGACGAAGGATAGGAGAGACGGTGGTCGGAGGTGGTGTAGGGGTATTCGTGGGGGGCGAAGGGGGGACGGAAAGGAGGGGGCGGGGTCGTACTGCGCCAGCGCGGCGATCAGGAAGGACTTGACGGGAGAGGGGGTGGAAGAAGAAGGGGCAGGGGGAAGGAGAGAAAAACGGGAAGGGAGGAGGTTCAGGGTTTTCGGGAGGATACGTGGTAGGGCTCGAATCGGTTGGTATTTTTGCGAGGGGCGGGAGGGTGGAGGGGGTCACCGATAGGAAGCGGAGGGGGAGCAAGGAAGGAGAGGGGGAGAACTCCAGGGGGGGGGAGAGCGGCGACCGGCTGATGCGTCCCCGCTTCCAGTGAGTTTTTGGAGCCCGCGGTGTTCACACTGTTTCCTGGAGGACGCGGAGAGGCCGGGCCTGGCGGTGGAGAGGGAGAGCAGTTGCCGCGGACGAAAGGAGCCGACCGGACACTTGCCGGCCGCTGGAACTCCGATCGTGGGGATAACGGGAGAAAAGTTTTTGGGGCGTGATCTGGTCCCAAAGGGGGTGAGGGAATCACGTTGAACTACGCCCTGGATGCAGCGGGGTGGTATCTTAAAGATAAAAAAAAGAACGAGTACGAAAATACCTTGAGGGGTTTACTTTTTCCAGAAGGAGACAATAGTTGTCTCCTTGAATAGTCAAACGCAACCCTCTGTTCCCTTCCCCATCTCCCACTCACGACCTTTCATTCTCTATCGGTACGGACGAGACGGGCTCTTTTCCTTTTACGAGGACCTTTCCCTTTGTTCACTAAACTTCGACCGATGACCTCCGGTGAGATATCGATAAAAAAAATAAACACAAGGCATGATCCCGTTTGACTTCACGTGAGGAGGATCCCAAGGAGGCGTCATTACTTTTGACACGGACTCGATCGCAGTAGTGACTCGCCGTCTCACCCTTTGAGCTCGCAGTTCGTCGCGCTCTCGACCCGAGTCCTCCGCGGAAGCACGATTACGTGCACAGATTCAGTGACTGCAGTTTCCTCCCCCTTTCTTTCCATCCCAACGGTCTTCCACCGTCGAATTTGTACGCGGACACCGCAAAGCTCCTGCCTCCGCGAGATTTTCAACTCTCCGCCGGTTCCTCCCCCTCATCCCCTTTCCTTCATCCCCGGAAAGGATTGAACAGGTGTGACCATGTTGCCCTGGGCGCCCCCCCGGCATCCCGGCGCTGGAACACCGCCAGGGGGCGCCGCACCTTGGGACATCGGCTCCGCGGACGCCCGTACGACCGACCTCTGAGGGATACGGAGGACTTGACGACAGCTGCCAAATAACCTTCTGAAAGAGCGAAGCCACTGGGGCGTTCTCCTCAAGAGTGGCGGCGGACAGAAGAAGTCGATGCTGAAGAGGTAGCCGGGTACGCGAAATTAAGTCATCAGATTGCAACGTAGCAGCGGCAGCCTTCAGGAGGCACGGCCGCAGAGGACGTCAGTTCTCGGTACGGGCGTCAACGTGTTTGGACACCCAAGACTGCTCTGCACGCGAAGAAGTCACCGTCGTTTTAACTTTGGTTTTTCCAGTGAATCCCGGAGGCACTAGCGGAAGGAGAGGGCGCAACTCTCCTTGAGGAAGCCAAACTGTAATTGGAAAGCGTTCGCCCGGAAAAGAGTTACCAAGGACTGCGGTTGTCTTTTCGGTCATCCAAGTTTACCGTGGGACGAACTCAACCCGCAAGACGCAAGTCCACGAGAAACCTTGGGTGCGAGGGAGGGAAGTGCGAAGCAGGGGAAGAAAGGACCTCGAGGCGGTAATATAATGCCGGATTCTTGAAAGGAAAGGCGTCAATGGGATTAGCGGGGATAGACGAGGCTTCCTTGGGTGACGTCCTGTTCACCAAGTAAGGATTCCTCGAGCAGCGGAGAAGGGAAGAAGGGCCGTGGGATTCCTTTGGGGCATCTCGCCTCGCGTTCGAGTGTTTGTGTGCAAGGACAAGTGTAGGGAGGGGTCGGAAGCAAGCAACGATCCTGAAGAACTATATAGTCCATTGTTTATTCTGGTTGAGGTAATGCTTGTGGGTGTGCGATTGGGCCGTAGTGTTCGGGAGGTTTCCGTCTAAGAACACCGTAAAACCGTCACCAAACGACTTTGATTTACATAAGATCGGGTAAATTCTCGATAGTACCTTAAACAAGTGTCAAAGAAAGAAACGGTGGAAGTGAAATTGCTGTTGTAGACCTCGTGTGAACTAAGAGCTGGTGTTGAAAAATATTTTAAGGGAATTAGTTAAGAAAATCGGGAAACACCCGAGCCTCGAGAAAATATAAGATGCTCAGAACGAAGGTTTTGGAGTTGATGGAGAAACGGGCGGCAGTGGAGATGGCGACCAGACCTGAAGGAGGAAAGAGACATCTGCGCTGTTGGCAAGCACTGGCGTGGACGGCATTACTCATTCTGCAAATGCAACTCACAGGTAATTTACATAGTTATCATTCCAAAATTTATAAACTTCGCATAACCGTTCAATTTCCTTTGATGTTTCCATATCATTTTGACACGTGCATTGATTACTTATGTTTTTAATATCTCTATAAACTCACCGAATACACAGTTTTCAAAGGGCTTGCAGTAGGAGAAGTTGCTCCTGCAACTCTTCAACTCATTATCACCGTTTTTCTGGAAAATTCATCAATTAAGCTTGCAAGGTTAGGATAAGATTGCCTATTGCTTGCTATTGGCCGCTATTTAATCAACAAGCTTTATCTCCACGTTCGAGACCATATTTTAATCACCTGTTTTTTAATTACTTTTTTGAGTAACTTGGAAATGACTTATTTTAACGTTCTGTTCTCTGATGGCCAAAACCCTTTTAACTTGACTATGAATTAACGAAAACTTTAACATCGGCTTTAAATTTCACTTTACTAATAGTACAATAGGCCTCCATCAAATATCAAAAATTTTTTTTTAAACTATTAAATATTTTTCGGATTCCTGCGATGCGGGTCTTCGAAGCAATGACCGATTTCCAATTCCATGTGCAGATAAATAATGTTAGATGACAAGCAAGTCCCAAGTATTATAATCAAACTCTATCAAATCGAGTATTTAATTTTTATTAATTTTTATTTATTATTTAGCACTGTTATACATATATTTTTTGTTTAAAACCATTCTTGTAATATTAAATATCCGATATTATGCATCTTCAATAGATCCAAATCTGGAGATAAACTATGACTGAAGCCGTGCTAATTTGTCAGTCCGCCTTATTTATGTGATTTCTATAATAATAACTTCTTAAACATTTCACTGAAACGAATGAAGTAGGTCTGTTCATGGGCGCTCTTTTCTCAGATTTCTGTATTTAATAGATATTTTCTAAGTATTGTTTGGCGCAAAATTTCCAAAATGGAAGCATACTAATGACAACACACAATCACACAAAGTTTGAGAGTACGCGAATAACCTCGTCATTATTCAACGCCTTACTGATATAAAGGGAGGCAGATATACACTCATATTTCCTGGAATTGTTATCCTCTGGAGCACTTCTGTACATCAAGAAGAACGATGTACTGAAGAATGAGGATTAATTCTGTGAAGTAAAACAAATACTGCGTTGTAGAAAAATAAACTACGAGATGCAAGATTTCTTTTTACACATTTATTAACGATGAAGTCTTCATTTACATATATTCTTTCCTTTATTATCCGTCATTTACAGCTACTTATATCAAGAGCATGATCGCGTCATAACTCGTTACATTACTTTTTTTTATGAGGAATTTTTTGCTGCCACTGGCACTAAATTTCGATTATGAAAGCTTGTCCTTTATTTAGGTTCACTCACTGAAACGCCGAATTTGAATTATCTTGCGTTTGAATAGAAGAGAAATTATAGCTAAGCCGCCATTGTCATAAAAAGTTATTTTCAGACCTAGCATCTGTGATAAAGAAGGAAAGGCTTTATTGATTTTAGACGAGTCTTTATTGGAAATTAATAATTGCAGTGAGCATACAGAGCTTATAAATGGTCTTCCCATAGCTTAATCGACACTGTTAAAAATGAAAGTAAAAGTTATTAGAATGGCAATTTTCACAAGAAATGTTTCCAGCTATCACTGTGAGGAGGAATATGATAAATAAAACCGCTGAAATATTCGATCTCAAAATTTCACCTTTAAGTTTAACAAAGATATTGTATTGTTGTTCTTATTTTCAATTAGTAGTAATATTTTCAAGCGTAACGGTGGCAAATGCATGCTATCTTGAAAATGTAATCAAATTTTAAAGTAATTTTCGAGTAATATTGTGTAAAATATGGCGTGTAAAACTTTAAATAATATTTTGTGACAATTATTTCTAAAATACAGCGTTGCATTCTTTGAATTACTAAAATCTTTGGATATAAACAACCAGGAAGAGATGATTACTGCTCAAAGTTGATCGGTTCTTTGTAAAGACTTTATGAAAATCAGTGAAAGAAAAAATAAATTTAATAATTGTAAACATAAAAATAAGTGACTATTAAAAAAATTCAATAAAGTTTTTTTCTGATTTTGTAGAGATTTAGTCGACAAAGAACTAGTAGGCACATGCTGAAAGAATGCGCATGTTGCGACATCAGTCTTATTGCAATCATATGGAAATGAAAAGTTAAGCATATTATTTTTCCGTGATTCAATCGTTTTTGCTTTCAGTTGAGATTGTTGTTTGAAGTAACCTTAAATATAGCAGCCCCATCAAAAATATTGCGCAATTACGCAAAAATTATATAGTGATTTTAATATTCAACGAATCGATTTTCGGTCAGGTTGGCCTCCGTGTCGTGCTTGATACGATCACTGGGCCCGGAGTCTCTTTCTTAGTGGTTGTTTCGTGCTCTATAATTATGATTTTTATTTGAAAAATGCGGAGCAGTATGCGTACTCTGCAATGGAAGCACTACCATTCCGCTCTATGGACTAAACTTGAATCAAGCCTAAAGTTGGTGTGATCGCCGGGCTGGGTTCTCATCGGACCAAGCCCTAGAGCGGGTGCACTCACATGATCAGCATAAAGGAACATTATCCCTGTGCCACACCTGAGGTTTCATGCCAAATAATGGGATCCAAGAAATTATTTGATTTGGATTTTTTAACTTGGAAGTATTCAAGAGGCATCCCCTGGTTACGAATCTCGGACTTTTCGTTTTTAGTCAATGGCTATGTTGCTACGCCACTCTGCTTTTCAAAAACTGGGGCCGTTAAAAATTTCCCATACTTCGAAGCAGCCATTCGTGCACCACTGGGCATCTCTGTCAAAGTACCCTTGCCGCTAGTCAAAACATTCCTCCTCACCGAATGCTCTTCTCAATCAGAATATGCTTACATTGCCTGAAGTGATTGCCCATAAGGAGCAAGAGTAAACATATCAAATGGACGAAGTTACATTTAGTTTATTTCATATCGTTAAATGAGTTTTAATAAAATGACATCTTAAACATCGTAATTTTGTACCTCCGTAACAAAAGATAAGTGGGTGTTGTAAACTTCCTGATTTTTATAATCACTGTACACTAATAATCACACACAGACCCTAATGTTGAATAAATAAATCTACGAGGTGAGATCTGAAGCTCGTAATATTCTCTGTCCTTAGTAGTGGCAGTTTCACCACCATTTGATTTCCCATCAAGTTTTAATAACCAGATTATCATGTCATTTTGGCCTTGGATAGAAAAGTATAAAGTTATACTCCGGTATTTTTACCCGGAACCGTCCCTTGGTCAGTAATCTGGCGCTTCACGAAGCCCATTTTACTATATTCTATCAAATACAAGATTTCGTGGATGTTTTACATAATTAATAATATCTATTTCACGTGAAATACTATGCATCTCAAATAGAAGGAAAAATGGGAAGGGAAATAGGAAGTTTTGGGATTTTAAGTTTCTTGTAATTACGTCTTCTATTACAAATAAGTACGATAATCATTTATGTAGTTAACTAGGAAGATTTTTGTCTATAATCTCTCCCTCCGAATATTCCGCCAAACGTTCTTTGTTTAATTAATAATCTGTATGCTAAGAAGTTAATGTCAATATGTTTTCACGCTTGCTACTCACGGTGCCGAAGGGTCTGACAAGGGTGAATTTTCCTGATAATATCGATGAAGTGATGCCTCTCTTGAGGTTTAAGTCATTCGCCTAATCATAAACTAAATAATTTATTATCCAATACGTACTGGGAAAGGAATTATTTTTAAGGATGTTATATATTGGAATTTTTATGGTATTAAAATAGTTGGAAATATATTCCGACAACAGGTTTGGGAGCCGAAATTCCAGTCTGAAACCCAACAGTTGACCCTAGGCCCTGCGATTGCTCAGTGCCAGAATTACTAAGATTTACAAATGGTGTATCTCGAATGGTTTTTGTGAGTAACCCTCCCCCGGTTTTGCTATCGGAGATAAATGGTTTTGAAAGCATAAGGCGTGCAATTGTGGGTAGGGTTGGGCATGGGGAAATAGGTCAGGGAAGGAATTCATTGGATCTTTGAAATCAGAGAATCGGAGAATGCCCCAATGAATCGAATACGTCTACATTTTCTTTATATCTCTTTGCTTGTCACCACGAGGGAGTGAGACAGGATATGCGATTCTGTGCCCCTCAGAATGAGATATAGGTCACACCGGTCATCCCTCGGGCCCCCACTCTTTCATTTACTTACAATTTAACTACAGCAAACGATTAGCCAACGTTTTCTAGCGGCGCGCGAGTTCAAAATATGGACGAGCAAGGGTTATTTCAATTACATGTATTCCCACCACATCCACTCCATGCCGTTGATAGGTGTGCGACTAATAACAATGATTCCGTACGTTTGTTCCGTAGTGTGTCCGGAGTGCCGATTGTATGGTATTAATAGAGGTATATCATTAGAAGTATTATCGAGGTATCAATAGAAGTATTATTATTATATTACTAGAGAAAAGAACTAGTTCAGTGTGTATAAAATTATACGATGTATTATGTCTTGCTCTTAATTTGTACTAGTACTAAGTTGTATTTGTTCTACCCTAGCTGAAGCGCTAGGAGAGTTCCAACTCCGGCTAATGCAGAAATACCCCTGCAGGTTACTTTGATAATGGTTTTAAAGAAACTACAATGGCATTTCTTCATTGACAATCTGAATTTCATTAAATTTTACAAAATTAGATCACCCTGTTACGAGTGATACCTATGTTATAATTTAGATATTATAAATCATTACATCAACTGCATGTGTGTAAATATTTAATGCACCAACGCTAATTAAACGAGTTACTGACCATTTTTAGAAATTTTGTGATTTGATGTTATAGATTTGGATAAGCCTGGTATGGCATAATCTATCATAGCATATGAAATACATGTGATAATCTTACCGATTTCGTTCATCTTCGATTATTGTTTTTCGTTCATTTATTATTTTTACCACGGACAAATATGAACGTAAAAACGTTTAATCAATTTCCATTTGAGCCCCATATCTTTTTAATTTCATCAACAGTATCGAAAGGTGTCCTTACGCCCAACAAGTTTTAAGGATATAATCCTCGTTTCCCATTTATCTTTAAAAAATAATTCTTTTCCCTGCCTTTTCTTATTGTTTTAATTATTCGCGAGGCCTCTCGATCGACCAATTCTACCTCCACACTCAATGGGATTAAGGAGATACTGTAATTGGCGATACAGATTTGTCATCTTTATGGAGGGCGGCTCAAGCTGTCCAAGTAACAATATTTAGTCACACGTTACCTTTCGAATATTAGAGGCAGTAATTCTAGGGCGAGAATATCGAATGCTGGCTACATCGCGAGGAGGATGATCTTTGAAAAAAGTTTTGTAGGAATAAAGTGTGATTTGTAGTGCAATGTTTGTCTAATCATGTAGTATTTTGCAATCAATACGTGTGTAATGATGTTATAATAGTTTTATATTTCGCACGACTCTCTGTAATTCCTTGGCCCCAAAATTTTGTATGAAGTAATTTGTATTGTTTGGCCGTATTGGAATTGAAAAATGGTTAACTTGGATTTGCCACATAGAAAGTTCTACGTGGAAAAGTCAACTTTTTCATTTTTCAATTTCAATATTAAGTTTTTCTACCATGTCACGCCACAAACAGTTTTATTTGTTTGGCAGTTTTCATGACACGGATCTCTCCTACAGGAGTCTGAATTGATACTGGTTTCAACACTGTACCAGGTATATGAATTCGAATGCCTTTATTTGCAAGTACAATACATCACTAATATTTTGGCGAATGAAGCCGTTACGAAGTCTTCAAGAATCGTTCTGTGGTGTCTTAATAATCCCTTAAGATCATGTGTACACGATTTTTCTCACGTAGGCACATATGTAAGTTATTATTTCGTAGCGATATTCAGATATATTGTAATATTATTCCCATTTACTGTCATCATTTGCATGGAATTACCTTTTTAAAAACTATCGAGTGTCGATCTTTCATCGCCTCTAGATCAAATACCACAATATTTACGTTGTTGATTTTTCAATGATTTCCAGTTTCCTTTTCACAGAAAGCCTTGTTTTTTCTTTCTCTTGTCGTGTCTAGCTATTCTCAATATATCATGCTACCCTTCGAAGGACGCCCACGAACTCATTGATTTCCATAGCGTCTCCCTTTCTGCTTACTTTGCCCCTGCTCCTCTCTCTCCCCACCCGTCCCCCAAAATTCTTCCCGCTTCCCCAACGGTCCCCTTCATTCCTTAGACTTCCCCCCCTGGCCCCACGCCCTTCCCTTTGGCCTCTACTGACCCTTGCCGCACCCCCCCCAATCTTCCTCCTTTCCCTTAAACCCCCACTTTCCCTCCTGAGTAACCGATAAAAGCGTCTTGGACAGAGGGCGACAAATCACATCTGCCCTGCCAACCCTTTCCTTCCATTTCTCCTCCGTCTTGCATTTTTTCCCTTCATCCTTCTGCTTCCCAAGTCGTTAAAGAAGTGGGGCTAGCGCGTCCCGCTCACCTAGAATAACGCCCCAATCCCCGCTTCATTTCCCCTTCCCCTGGAATGATTCATCTACGTGTGGATATCGTGCGTCGTCGACCCAAATGCCCACGAGAGCGTTATTGTTTCGATAAATATGCTCTGATATGGGAGGGTCTCCGCGCCAAAACCGTATAATCTCATGCCTACTTTTCAAGTTTTCGGGCGGCTAGTCGCCGCATGAATCAGAGTAATGGCAGCGTCGTCTGCTCCCTCGTCTCATCTTAAGACTCCCTCCCTCGCCCCGATACACGCGACCCGTCAAACTTCTCCCTTCCTGCCGCCCCGCCCATGCTTCCCCCACTCGCGAGGCGCGAAAACTCCCCGCGTCTAAACTGCCTTACTGGCGTTGGAGCGCCATTTCCCCTGGCAACACTCCCATGCATTAACTATGACCCACATACTATTGCCAGTCATTGGGAAACGTGTTCAATCACGATAAGCCCCTCCCCCATCGATTGGGCTTTGGCGATGAGAATGCAGCGGTCCGCTAATCGATTGGCGCTCCAATGATATGCCGAAAGCATCGAAGTGATTTATTTGCTAATAGTCGCTGAAGGTGAATTCCCCGTTTATAGAGTTCTGTTCACTCGGAAGAGATTTGGGCCATTTATAAGCAATTTTCCATGATATTGACACTTCTGCACCTACCGTGTAATAAAATTTGCATGCGTGTTAAATCAGCTGTTCCGAGTGTACGCATATTTCCTTCCATTTGAAGTAATAACTGCAATCACTATGAATTGCCTACAAATATTTCTGTATATGTTTTTCTTCCCGTCTATTTCCACACGTATACGTATGAGTGTTTAATTGGCGAGAAAACAGATTTTAAGATGTCACGTTTACAGGCGGCAGAATAGTTAAGTTCATTGTTAATGAGTGTTGAAGTTTAAAATAACTTTCTTTTGCCAATTTGTCAGCTTTAGTTCCTTTGGAATTTTTTTCTGAAATTGATGTCACAGATTCCATTGTCTTTCTAAATTCATGGTGAATTGTCATCTTCAATTTTCCTTTTCAATTCATTTTTCATATCGTTTTTCCATCAATAATTTTGCTTCTTCTCGTATTTCCTTTTTGGCGAGCTATATTTTTATTTTCTTGTCGTTTTTACTAGTATTTACTTGCTGTTATGGATAAATAGGGAACTGGGGAAACACGATCGAAGGCTTGGAAATAATTCGTCCGGGTATTATAAAGTTTCGGAAAGAGAACGACAGCGCTGCGTTTTGTGTACGTCCATGAGCTAACTTTTATGGAGAAGAACCAAAAACACTCCCTACCTTACAAATCACGAATTGAAACTATCATTTCTCTTTTTTATCCTTCTCGCGAAAAATAATTTTCTACGGTGCCAAGTCATGCGAATAAACCTCCCCCCACTAAGCAAACATTTATTTTTTGTCCTACTAAACTTTCAAAAAAATTTGTTAGCCGAACCAGACTTCTGCTGGATCGTCTCATAGCTCACTCGAGGGTATTAGAATAAAGTTTACTGGAACTGAAGGCTTATTGAATGTGATTTTTTTATTTAGCTCTTCGGTGAAGGTCGCGTGGCAGTTGGAAATGGTATTTTCCCTGTTCAGTCGCGAAAATCATATGCGTCATATATTCATGCCGAATGATAAAGATGAAGGAAACTGAGGCACCTTGTAATTATTTTTCTTTATCATTTCTTCTTCTTAACACTTTAGGTAAGAAATAATTTTATTTCCGTTTTCATGGGTAAATGTGCATTCTTCCTAATAACTCGAAGGGAAAAGAATTTAGCATTGATTACTTTCCTTTAATGTCTCGCAAGAGTATTCTTCTTGCCAGTCATTTTCATAAAAATAAGCCATCACCTTTTTACATTATTACTTCTACTGGTGCCAAATCTCGACATCCGTTTGTAAGCAATTTTATTTTTAAGCAGAAAAACTTAATTAAATTATCTAAACGGTTAGTCATATTTCAGCCCAAAACGAATGTAAAATAATAAATTACGTTTACTGTTTCACTCCATATTGGCAAGGCCATCTCAAACTTCAAAGTTTGCTGGACCCTTTTTCGTTGGTAACAACATTGTTAATTGTAGTCTATCAGTCGAGCAGAGTTTGAACATATTGTAAAATCATACCACACGATAAACCATTCTTTAACGCCACATATTTCATACAACTTTCTTTGACCAGTCAAACGAGATTGTTCTCTCCTTCACCTACCCCCATTTCTCCTCACAATGTTCAGCTTTGCCACATAATATGCCTAGCATCCAAATTTTCATCTTTCTTTGAATTTTTCGCAGCAGCCTACTTTTTTCCCCTATTTTGCTTGCTTGAATTGCTTCTCTTCCTGTCTATGTTTTCCATTCCTCACGCCAACGTCTCAAATTCCCCTTATCTTCACATGCCCGTTATATTTTTCCCTAAAACTTGTGCATCTCATTTTACTTTGTTATATGGTAAACTTTAAATTTTTCACTAATCACTTTTACAATCCCATGCAATTCGCTTGAATGCTTATTCATTTTATTATTTCAAGTTCACGTTGGTTAATTTTCACAAATTATAGCCTAAAGCTATTATTTATAGTCATTTATCTTAAATTTCTAACGGTTTCTCTGCACTGTCTGTATTGATAACGGTCAGACCACCCTTCCAACACTTATAAATATTTAGTCAAAAAAGAAAATACTTCGCTCTTCCACACACATTTTATTATGCAAGACTTACTTTAGTTACTTCGACTTACAAAGTCAATATCAGGTGATGTACAGAAGGGTCACAGCTTTATATGCTAGAGAGAGAAGAGGAGGGGGGAGAGAAGTGAACAGGATAAAACCAGCCTTCTATAATAAAGGCAACTTAGGGAACCTTTTATCAAACATGAAGGACAAAATTTCCATCAAGGAAAAGAATGGAGTGTATACATTGCTTTGTGAGTACCCTGCCTTTTAAATTGGACAAACCGGGATTAATTTCCTTAAACGTGTGAAAGATGATTACTTGTTTCAAAAACAGAAATCTTTCTTCCCATTTTGCCAAGCACCTACTGTACAATAACCACACAAGTGACTTAGTTCCTTAGATTTTACATTTGGAGAAGAAAGGTTTAAGATTAGGTGCCGTGGAATGTTTGGAAAAATTCCCGGAACAATAATTATCTGGAAAGATTGGTTAATAACCTAATGTATTCCTCCCATTCCCCCCTCCAGGACCTCCCTCTGTTCCACAGCCACGCATACAGTTCAATACACACGCACACCAGTTTCCCTTCTCTTTTCCCTCCTCCTTCTCTAACAGCACCTCCACCCTCCTCTTCTCTGTCCACTATATAAAGCTGTGTGTCCTCAGTACTTCACTTGATGATGGCTTTGTAAGTCGAAACCTATGTCGTGAATAATAAAATAAATGTGGAAGAACAAAGTGTTTCATTTTCCGATATAAATTGCTTCCACAAAGTGGAAACCATTTTATCGCCTCAAACCATTCCATTAATATTTAGTCTCAAATTCTATGGAAATAGTTATTCTTTTTGATGAGCGTCTGTCAAAGCAAAAGTAATTTTATGTGTTCACAAGTTGACACGTAGATATTGCAGCTGAAAGAGTAGAAGGTATTTTAGCAGAATATTTATAACGATATTTTGGCATTTTTTCCGGGAAATCACCGCCTATCAAAATAACTACACGATTATAATAACTGTGGCTTAATCTGTCTCTTCGTCCTTAATCCGCTCTCCGGTTGATTCCTATCCCAGAAATTTTCCAAATCTTTTTCCTGTTTCTTTCTGGGAATATTTTAGTCATTGCATTCCCTCTCCTTTTCAAATCTTTGCTCAATTGCCCCCTTTTCTAGAAAGCGATGGCGGGTCTTCTTCCGGACAACAACTCTCCCTACTTTCTCGAAACTCAAAATTCCTATTCTTCCAAGCACCTTAGTTTATCCTTTTTCTTCCATTCATCCACGCCTTCCCCCTCGTTTTTCTTCCCTACTTGCTTGATATCCTTCCACTCTGACCACCTCCAATCCTACTTCGTAACTTCCCTCCCCCAACTCCCGCACCCTCCCCCATCTTAATCTTTTCACTTACCCCCTTGGACTCCAGCGTTGCTCGCTCCCCACCTTACTTTGCCTCCGCCACCACCTCCACTTCCATGATGGCGCATGCCATGACTTCTGGAAGAAATCATTCAAGTTTTATGTACCATCTGGTGATTTCTTTTAACGGCCATTTAACACCTTGGGCATACACCCTTCGCTCTTTTTGATTTTATTTGAACACATCTGGTATAATATTTTCGGAATAAAAACTATATCTATTTCATGTGATGGGTGGTGTCGTTTTGTATGTGATGGTGGTAGCTCTAGAAATGAAGGTATTGTTGGTCGGCTAACTGTGGACTGAGGTGTTAAATGTATCGTTCTGGAGGTGAATTTCGATATCTATGGAAGTAATATTAGAACCAGATATAGATGAAGTAAAAGATACCGAGGAAGAGGAGTTGAGAAAGGAAATGAAGGAGGATAAAGTTTCGCGTCCGAGGGACCAAAGGAGGAAAATGTCGTCATTGTAGCGGGCCCTCTTCTCCGACCCTGTCCGCGCCATGCAACCGCCCACTCTGCCATCTACTAAGACTCTCCATATCCTTTAAGACCAATTCCCAACCCGAGACCACCTACACCTCAAAAAAAAAAAAAAAAAAGATTACAGACCGCCTCTCCTGTAACTTCTGCCCTGCCTTCTACGTGGGCGAATGCACAATTACCCTTTCCCTCCGCATGAATAACCACCGCTATTCCATCAAATCTCCTATATATATGTTATGTATTATACCTATTATATATATATATATATATGCACATAAATATATACATATATGTATATATATATATATATATCTAATTCCTCTTGAGAAAGGTAGTTCCACAACCGACAATTCGAGAACCAGTGAGTCCCTCTTTTATGTGTTTCTGTTTATGTGTCGACTAGTTAGTCCATTTACTTATGCATATATATATATATATATATATATATATATATATATATATAATTTTGGACGGCACAATAGAACACAGAATAAAACAGATAACACGTAAAAGGACACTCACACTATAGATGATTTAAGCTTTCGGCCTACTCCGAGGCCTTCTTCAGGTCAAACTGCCTGAGTTTTCAGGTCAGACTTTATATATATATATATATATATATATATATATATATATATATATATATATATATATATATATATATATATATATGCTGAGTGAATTGACTGAGTTGGAATTGGCTGAACTGAATTGGAGGTTCAGTGCGATAAATATGGGATGAGAATCAATATTAATAAAACAAAGGTTATGCGATTTTCCAGTAAGAAAAAGGCTAAGCTAAATATTAAAATAGGCGGGGAAAAAATAGAGCAGGTAGAACAGTTTACATATCTCGGAAGTGTTTTGGACCAATACGGCCAAAGTAGTAGGGACGTAAGGAGAAGAATTGCGCTAGGCAAGGAGGCTTTCTCAAGGAGGAGGGAGTTGATGACGGGGACGTTGAGTAGAGATGTTAAGACAAGACTCGTAAAAACTCTGATATGGAGCGTAGCTATGTATGGTGCGGAAACGTGGTCACTGAAGCAGGAGGATAGACGTAGATTGGAGGCTTTTGAAATGTGGGTGTGGAGAAGGATGGAGAAGGTGAAATAGACCGAAAGGAAAACAAATGAGGAAGTACTGGAGATGGTGGGTGAGGAGAGGGGTTTGTTGAGAGAAATCCTATGGAGGCAAGAAAAATGGATGAAAGGCGTATTGAGCGGTAGTGGAATGTTGAAAAAGGTAATAGAGGGGAGAATGTTGGGCAAGCGAGGAAAGGGTAGGAACAGGATAGGGATGTTGGATGGGATGAAGGGAGGAAAGAAGTACACAGAGATGAAGAGGGACCTGATGTAGTTCAGTTTGCTGGATTGGGTTTTGTTTGGAGTTAGAAAATATTTATTTGATAGTTGTGTCCATCCAAAAACCTACCTTTACCGGTAGATTACCTAATAATAATAATAATAATATATATATATATATATATATATATATATATATATATATATATATATATATATATATATATATCCAGTTAGCACTTGCGAACAAAAACACAACAAAAAAAAAGAAAAGATAAGTTTCCTATGGTCAAGTTACCTTTCTCAAGGAAGACAAATAAGGCACTCAATTTGGAAATTTTTAGAAGTGTGGGAATAAATCCACTCCCAACTCTTCCCCTCGCAAACCTGTCCCCATCTTCACTTTCCATTCAGCGTCCCCGGCCCCTTCTGTTAAAACCTTCTCCTCACGTCCTTCCTTCTCTTCCTTGAGAAAGGTTGCTTGATCACCGAAAATTTTCAACGTGTGGGTTTCTTTTCTTTTTTGTGTTTCCGCGTTCTGGTTTTGTTATTATTTATATACTATTATTTCACGCTAAAACTATATTTATATATATACACTTTTAGCGTGACATAATACATATATATACATTCATTCATACATATATGCGCTCCCTTGGCAGGCAAAATCGTTTCACATGAACGTTGATGGTGATATGTAAATAACTTGGTTGTGACATGGAGAGTAGAATTGCATATGATTCCTATCTTTAAACAGAGATACATACAGCTATATGTATAGAAGGCGTAGTGCTTGGATGTGTACGATTAGTTGGACTCCCAATTGAAATGACAAAACCTGATTTTTGAACTTCCACGCCACTTAGCTCTATTCACTGTAATAATAACTTTGATACCCATTAACCTGTCCTTATCTCCCGTTACTGTTATTGTAGCTAATAAATAAATAGATATATATATATATATATATATATATATTCCGCGCTTTCATTTTGTCTAATGTAAACAGTTCTGATTTTTCCCTTAATTGCGATTTTTCTTCCTCGATTCTCTCTCAATTTCAAACACACTCTCTTCTTCTCTCCATTCCGCCTATTTACTTTCGCCCTCTAAAAACTATTCCTCTTCGCCATTCCTTCCTGTTCCCGTCCATTACGTGCTTGCCCCGAAGGGCTAAGGGCCCACTAAGGCGAACCATTAATCATCGCCCTTCTGAGGGGACGTGGACACCGCTTTCTCATTGCCGCACAGAGTGGTCGAGTTGGGAAACTGAAAACGTTCTCCAAAGGACGAAAAAGTGAGCACGTGACCGCTCCATTTCGCGTCCATCCAATACATTTGTAATTGTTGCCTTAGGCTTTCATAAAAATGGCAATCCCTCGGTCGTCTCGAAAGATCCGCTGCAAATATGCCACCACAGGCAGCTGGATTTTTATGAATGGTCGACAACGTTTTCAGTTGAAAATTTCAGATTTCAGCGTCGGAGAATCAACGAAACTTTCGCATATTTACTTATTTAAGCGTTTAGCTTAAATCGTGCCAGAAGCTCAAATTGGAGAGTCATGAAAAAATTAATATGCGTATACAAAAACATTACTTTGTGTTTCACTGTACTCTCGTATGTGTCGCTATCCATTTTATTCTAATATTTCACAAATGTGGGTGTACTTTTCTAAATATTCGCATTGGAAAATATTTCTCTGACTTAATCTGGGGTGCCTTTATAATGTTCCCGTATAATATAATTGGAAATCCAGAAATACAAATTTTCACTTTTCATTTGATATGGACGCTACGTAGGCCATTAAAAAAAAGCGTTAGATGTCGCTATAGTGTGCACAAATTTATTAAGTGTTCATCCCCATTGGCCTATTTTACATACTCTTAATTTGTTGAATGTGTATGATTTGATATGATCAGTCCTCATACACTCAGAAAAGTAGTGGGGAAAAGTTATTCCAAATATTTTCTGTTTCTTCATACGTCCTGGCACAAGATTAGTAACATGTAAACCATTGCTTCATTCAATTGAGTGTCAAAATGGGATAGAGAGAAACGATTTCATAGAGTAAAAATTAATCGCTTTGACTGGGAGAATATAAAGAAAAGTAGTAGTTATTTTTAGGGGAGGCGACGGTCAGCTGTCATTTCCACCGTTGAAGATGGAAGGGAAAGGATGAAGGGTGGAGGAAAACTCGGCGTTGGCATTAGCCAACTCTTAACGTAAGGTGCCAAGGGGTTTGCGGTTTAACGTCCCATCTGACGGATGGTGTACTCACTTGGAAGTACCTTCCTTAACGCACCTCTGCAGCCTCCGGGATTCGAACCCGGGCCCTCTGGTTGGGAAGCCAGTTCGTTCATCACCGAATCCCGATTCCCTATTTACATATATATATATATATATATATATATATATGTGTGTGTGTGTGTGTTTACACACATTCAAACACGAAGTCCCGCCACACAGCGAACAAATATAGTATTAATGCACATGGAAATAGATATAAGGAAAAAGGATAGGAACAGAAATAAAGGACGAACACAGGAGAGGGGGGGAAGGCGGAATCAGGCAGAACCACGAACGTAAAAATATTTAAATAAAAATATCGCGGTATATATATATATATATATATATATATATATATATATATATATATATATATATATATTCAAACTTGAAAATCCCGCCATACGGCGCACAAATATTCATTCAAACAGAAATAGGTATAAGGAAAGGGGATAGGAAAACACACATAAAAGGCGAACACAGGACATGTGGGGAAGGCGGTTTTTGAGCAGATCACGAAAGTAAAAATATCCCGGATAAGGAAATATTTTTACTTTCGTGATCTGCTCAAAAACCGCCTTCCCCACATGTCCTGTGTTCGCCTTTTATGTGTGTTTTCCTATCCCCTTTCCTTATACCTATTTCTGTTTGAATGAATATATATATATATATATATATATATATATATATATATATATATATATATATATATATATATATATACATGTGTGTGTAAAAAACAAGCATTTATGTTCCTACACGATCTACCGCGCATGCCCGGCACAGACCCTTTATTATAAATTATAGAGCCTTTGGTCAGCACCTAATCCTACCTTCAGTCCTGTTGCACATTGGAGTACAGCTGCTCGTGTGGAATTAAAAAAAATATATATTTCTTCTGAAACCGTTAACTAATTTTCATTTGTGAAATGGGTTTGTGGTGCTTTTTGGGAGATGTAGAACCGCATGGTCTCTGGGCCCTCGTTCACACGTCATTCATGGGCGACATTATTGCAGGCTTCATATATGCCGGCACGAAAGGATGTTTAACTCTGAATCATCACTGCTAAATCCTTCAAATCTCGTCATTTTTTGCTCTTTTATCTTTTTTGTTTTTTTCTAATAATCCAGCTGAAATCAACAACCAGGAAAGATTGTTAAAAGTGTCTAGTATTCCTGACGCAAAGAGATTGTGATTACGTGACGTTATTTAGTTGATTTTAGTAATTGGATATTTGGGAGTAGGGTACAACTCATTCCCCTTTATTGAGCGGAAGCATGGCCTATCTGACTCATTCCATGGACTTGCCTTGCTTCAGGAGATGCGCGCCTTCTCCCCCTCTACCCTTCGGTCTCCTTTTTACGAATATTCCCCTCGCATGCATTCCATCGTTTCCGCCTTGCGATATGATTTCTGAGGCGGGGAGGGGCGAATGGCCCGTTGGGGGCAGCGGGAAGGGTTTGGGGATGGGGACGAACGCTCTCGCCATTTCAGAGCCCGGCGAAATATCCAGCGGGGACCAATCCAACTTTTCATATCATCTCGAAATGGTGCGCGGGTGGAATTGCTCCGGGGTTCAAGGTAATGGTTCTGTGCCACGAGTTAATGAAGAGTGCGGTTGGAAATTCTGATGCGCCTGTTTCGATGAACTTCGTGGAAGGGGGGAATGAGCAGTGAAAAGTGACGCCGAGTGCCTGATCATAGACACCAAAGGGAGGGCAACCGAATGATCAATGGATAGATATTAAAATAGAATTTAGTGCGGATAGTAGATAGAGAGGATACCATCTATGGAATTTTAGAATCTAATCCGAAGTCTTTCATATCCATCTACATAATACCCCAAAAGCCGTAGCAAGGGTCTGTGGCGGGGGGTATTAGGTCACCACCTGTAAAAGGGAACAAAACCACATGCAAACCTATTAATACAGTGGAGTATAAATTCATGCAAAAATAATTTCATTCTACACGTACGCAAATACATCTACTATAATCTAACAAATAATTGCACCCTAGGATTCAGTAAAATTTTTATCCAACAACGTGCAAGCTAGATATTTGAAAAGTAAGAAGGCGAAATTCCACTACCACATGGGCATGCAGCATACAAGTCCTTGTACAACATCCATTGATACAATTTTCAATCACGTGTAAATTTTTATGATATTTATTTTTCCAATTTGGTACTTATTTTTCTTTTCCATTGGCTAAATGCGACTGCGTCCTCCTTTCTTCGCCGACACAACAACTCGTTGGGTTTTTTCGAAGTCAGGCTAACGAGCTCAGTCTCTCCACTGATGCGTATGGTCTAGAGCCGTTATAGTAGCCTGTGACCGAAGCCGGTTACAATAAAGGGTGTGGTAACATAACTTTTTTGCTGTTGAGAAAATGAAGTTTTTTTGCCAGACCCTGTATTTTATAGTTGGTATTTAAGGAGTGAGTTCAATCCAGCGTCGACATTTTTCTTTAATAAATTAAAAGCTGAAACATTTGATTCTTCGTGATGATGCCATGATACACTGCCCGGTCTCCGAATGTGAATGATTTCCATGTGCTTGGAACACAAACCTGGATGACAGTTGTAGAAGGATGATATATTGGTCGAATTATTATAATGCATAAAAATACAAAACCCTCTGTATATACTACTATTAATGAGAACGCATTGATAATAGTAACTCATGATTTAAGTATTAATTTTAAAAACTTTTTTCGCAGTGTTCCTTTAATTGATTTCCTCGCTTGAACTATCCATTTAAAAGTAACGCAATGAAATCTGATACATATCGTAATTCGTCTCTAATAAATAAAATGTCGATGGTATCCTCTATATTGGCGCATTTGTCTTCAAATTCGCGGTTTTATAAGATCGCCCCGAAAGCAGAAATTGAAGATTAGGAGGGTGCCGGAAGCGAAGGGAATTTATTCCCAGAGTAGCGGAAATGGCAGCGTGAGATAAATGTGCCAAAGAACTCATGTGCAGAGGGTGAAACGAAAAGAAAGGGGAAGGTTATTTGTCTAATAACACCAACATAAACTGTCCTCGAGTATAAGCTTGGGTATGAATTTAAGGAAAAGAATATCGCTAGGTGTGGTTAAATTTTGCCGGTTTGTGAGTGTGGGAAGTAAGGCGGAGGCGGCAAGGATGGGCGTAAACATATATCTTCCGTTGGCTTCCTTCCCTTCCAATCCACCCCCCTCTCCCGCCATCTGACTCCGCCCACTTCCTTTCCCTGCCATAAGTACGACCAGGTCCCGTAATCCCAACCCTGCCTAATTAAAACAATGGCACTAATCCCACCGCGTCCCCCACTCCCAGGCCGGCGTCTAGTGAGGTGGGGTGAAGGGGGAAGAATGGGAGCGAGGGAAGGTAGGGACGAAGGAATCCAGTCGGGGGACGGCGAAGGGGGATTTCCTATTTGTCTGGACTGTGGAATTGTGTAAGGGCGGAGAGAAGGGTTTGGAATGGGGGGACGGAGTGGGGACGGGTGCGGAGGGGGGACTACTGATGGGGGTAGCTTTCGAATGGGTGTGTGGACGGGCGTTCGGAAGGAAGACGCTGAGGAGGAGATGGGAGTGGCGGAAGGGAATGGAGCCTTCGAGGAGGAATGGGGGGATTGGAGATGGATACGAAGGGATGGCGGGACGGAATTGAAGAGGGGGAACGGAGCACAAAAGGAAGAGTTCGACTCCGCACTCATCTCCGAGTAACACACTTATTCGCTCAAAACCCTCCTCCCTCCCTCTCCCACCCCCTCTCCTAAATCCTTCGGCCCCCTTTATTAATCCCCCCTCCCCCCGCTGACCACCCCTACTCCTTCGTCCCTCCCGCTGTCCCCCTCCGAGGGGTCCTAGGAAAGGAAAGGGGGCAGGCCTTGAATGTGAGGAGGGGGGCGTTGTTCGCGAACGGGGCAAGGGGGGGGGCTCTGGGCAGACGGGAGTCCGGTGAGGCAGGAGAGATGGAAGGTTCAGCGGAGGGAGGAAGGCAGCCTGGGCTCCATTATCCAATTAGCGCCACGAAAACAAAACACTGCAGGACTGCTGGGAGGGAAAGGAGGAGGATAAAAGGGCTATTTTCGGGAGGGGCGGAGAGCGGCCCCGGGCGGTGGGAACAAGGATTTTGGAGGGGAAGAGGGAGAAGAGGGTGGTTTGCCGGCGACGTTTGCGATGGAAGGGAAGGGCCTCTCTCGATATGTGCACCTCCTCCCCTGAAGCACGCCCCAGACAAGCCCCGACCCCCTCCCCGCCCGGGTCGAACACTTTCTCCCGCAAACCGTCCCATCCCTTCCCCCAGTTGCCCTTTCCCTTTTCCCGCCTCGCCCCTGCCGATATTAGTGATAATCACGCGTCGCTGTGAAACCGCTGGCCGTTTGTCAACCAGACGTTCCGAACGCCACCCTCGCCGTGGTCGTAAGGGGGTGGACGTTAAAGGTGATCCACATGGTTGGCGTGGATGGGGGCGCGTTTGAAAAGGGTTACACTCCGTTTGGTGTGGAGAGTACAAATGAGCCTTTGATTTTGAAAAAAATATTTGGTTATTTATTCAAAAAATGTTCATGTCAATATATAGGCATGACGAAGCTCAGCTACGCTTGTAGAACTAATTTTTGACAGGAAAAGAGTTATTTAGCTTTAGAAAGTATAATTGATTGATATGTTTTGATAATATTGTCGCTGGTGCTGTTTGTCATCACTGTTTCATGCTTTTATTTTGATAACAGCGCTTAGTGAAAAATGACGGCACAATAAATTATTGCTGTCAAGATTCGACCAAAGACCTAATTTTAAGTCATTAATTCATGTTTTGTTTTATCGTTCCAAGATTCTTCTAATACATAATATAGATTAAAAGATCGAATCTTTAGGCAAGAATATATAATTTTAGTTAATTTTAAAAATAAATTTGGTTGTTAGAATTTAGATGTGATTGATTTTCGTAGTAATTTAATATTCCATAAACTCTTCTGGGAAAATGGTCAGTGTTGGTGAAGCCAGTGTTTATATAGAATATGCCGTTGACTTACATAATTTTGTTGTGACATCGTACATCAATCATAATCTAAAGTTCTTGGGTTTGCTAGCTTCGTTGAGGGAGAATAATATAATGATAAAGCAATTAAAATTTGTTGTCTCAGGCGTAACTTTATGGAATTTGCATAAAATATTGAAATGAAATAGTTTACTTTGTAATTACATGCATAAGTGTGTGGAATTATAAACTCTTAAATTATTTCATTTCAATATATTAAGCATTTAAATTGAACTTTTCGTCCAAAGATATGATTTGATAGCGAATAATTAGAATCTTTCTCTATTAGATTCACTTTATTATTCAGCAACCAAATCCCTCCTTATTCACCTCTACCACCTTAAAGTTATGGTTTTATATTATTCTGGCAAATTATTCTTCTACTGAGTAGTAGTATTCCTTTAAAATTCCTTGTAGAATCGTTTTCAGTGATAACATTTAGTGACCGATGTAGACCATTTTTTAAATTAATTGGGGGATCACAGCATCCTTTTTAAATGCGTTGTACATATTCCTGAAAAATTGTTCTCTTTGTGCCCGAAGTAAAATTTTACTTAATGCATTTTAGTAGGACCAAAAAGTGTAGCTTATAATGCATCAATTTCAGAGTGTAAAAGTCATTCGATTCTTATATTTTCCCCGAAAAAATTTTGATGAATTAAATTCAGACTAGTTCCTTAATTTGTATGTAAATCCGTGCTTTGTATTTTTTTCAGGGTCAACTGAGTTAATTACAAACAATTTTAGGTTTTTTTACGTATTTACAGCCATTGTGCACTTAATTCATTCGATGATTTAATGTTCTTGTCATCTTAGTTACAAGCGTGTCTTCTCTTGTTGTGAGAAGTGATATTAAGGAAGTTGTGGCATTTAAAATTATATTATGAGTAAGCTTTTAGTCAGATTCCATCAATGAATTAAGGGCATGTAAATATTGTAAAAATATGGTATTTTTTGTTATTTTACGAGCGATTTTGGTATTGGCGATAATCTCCTTAAGCTTTAAGCTGTAAGTGTAACAATGTAGCAGAAACTCAGATATTTCCGTTCATAAAAGTAAATTCCTGGTTAAAAACTCTCACCAGTAGAATCGCAATTAGAAGGAATCTGTCGAAAAAGTTTAACTAGTCCTAAAAGTCACTGTGATTACGCTGAGGTAATGGACTAGAGTTTTACCGAACGGATTCAATCAGTATGATAATAAAGGAGTGCATAATTCAATTGAAAATAAGAAAGAGGACGAAGCTATGATATGAGGGAAAAATTCCAATGGGAAATACAAAATAACAATTGGTAGCCGTGGGAATTTTCGCAATGGTTCCTATGTATCACTGAATACAAGCAAACCGTAGTAAAAAATAATTAAAACTTTGTGCTACTCTGCATATCATCTAAATAAGGGCTTTTAATCTCTTGTATTTTTAACGGAGAGATTATTAGTTTTAACACGTGCATACAGAGTTCTTGAATACTTAAAGGGGAGCTTCATGCGGAAGCCTAGTAATACCATCCGAATAAGGTTTCTTCTCTCAAGATTATGGAAGGTACCCCGCATATTTGATTTAAATCCTAGGTTACATTAGAAAAAAAATAAGAGGAGGTTTAGGTTTAGCGAGGCGGAAGTTGACAAAAAAATTCGAGCGACTTCCTTCACAGATTTGAATTCATTATTTGACCATATTTCAAAGATCTGGATACTTAGGTGAGATTGGAGTTCTATTCATTGTCAGAATTTTGCTCGTGAGCTGATATTTACTTTTCCCTCAGTAAATTCTGCTGCAATTATTACAGGTTAACTGTAAACATTTATTTGCAGATTTACTAGTTGCAACACACCGGCGAAGACTTTCAGATAACTTACTTGCGAAAATAGACCCGATAGTAATGAATCAATTTTTCACCTCAGGCTTTTGTAGATCCTCCCCAAATTTTATAAACTAATAACATTATTAAAACTATGAGCATGATGCTACAGGTGCTCTTATTACTTGGAGATGAAATGTTTGAAGTGAAAACATGCCTCACAATCACTTGACTGACTGATTGGCAAATGGATGTTTATGTCGAAGCAATTGGTTTCCGAGTCGTTGGTTACACAGAGAACAGCGTAAACACCAGTGAGGGGTATTTTTTTCGTCACGGTCTCCCCGGGGGCGATCGATAATCACCAAGGAGAATCTGTATTCCAACACTGAAAGCCGATGCATTAGTGAATGGGGAGGAGGTGGAGGGAACGGTGCGATGTGGCGGAATTGAGATCGCGGGGGAGCGGAGAACGGTCAAAGTTGCGGTTATGCAAATTCGGACGAAAGTGGTGCATATTCGAGAGCGGAGAAAATTGATTAGTCAAAGGAAATGGGAGGGAGTGGGCGCAATGGAGAGGTTTGCCGGCGTTGGTCTGCAGAGCAAGAGGGCTGCTGCGGGAGGAGTTTTGACGTATACGCTTGGGTGGGGAGCGCGACGGTGGGATAGGAAGGAAGGAAGTGTGTGCCCTCGGTTGGGTGGGGGGAGGGGGAAGAGGGGATTAAGGTTGCTCGGTTGATGGCATGGAGCTGACCCGGGGTTCCGGAATAGCTATCCTGGAATAATGCATAAAATTGAAAGGAGAGGGAGGTCGTGCGATATTGACGCGGAGCATTCGCGTTCACCGAAAGGGGATGCGGGGAGAGTGGCGGTTGGGTGCGTCGTCGTTCGCGGGGTGGTGGCGGTCGGTGCCCGAAGGGCGACAAAAGGAATGGCATTGAGCGGCTTTAGGAAAGGGACGGGAGAAGAAAGTCGCGCAAGGGCTTTAGATGAAAGGATTCAGGGAGGGAAGGCAGAGAAATTGTTTGAAAAAAGATGAGGCCAGGATATTTCCGGTAGGGAATCGAGGTTAGACGGCGCATGTAATCGTGTTAACTTTGATTGGGAAAGGGCTTACCGTGGGGGCGACCCAATCCAATGAGTTCGTTCGATGCCAACCAATCATATTTCCTTTTGTTGAAAGCATATATAAGTTTCCCCTCATTGCTGCTCAGGGTCTTTTTTTAGTCCTGGCCCATTCAGAATTCTTAATCTTAGATATCGCTTCCTCGTTTGGTTAATATTCTCGAGATGTACGATTAGTCTCAACTATACTTCCTTGTTACTCGGCATCAAATAACTACGTTCCGTATGTATGTTATTTAAATGTTTTTTTTATTATTCTGTCCATCAAGTTTTAGAATGCTCCTAGCTTCGTAAATGAATTATTCAACTTTACGTATAATATTATAGATGTGCTAATATTAAAGTGACCTTTCCACGAGTCTTAGATCTCGGTAAGAGCTACGTCTGGTGGAGAGTAAATGTACTCCTCCGAGAGACTTACCAGCGACTAGTTTTGTTTCCACGACATGGGTCAGAGAGGGATCGCTCGCACACTTAGAGGAACCAATTTCGAACTCCTCTGATGCGCCTAGGGAAAGAAGTACTCAAAGAAATCCTTGAAGGGCGACCACTGGCATTTCTACTGCTACTGCATCAGCCACTTTAGCAGTTCAGGGTTTTTATAATTTAGGAGAGTTTCGTAATATAGCCTCTGACCTTCGAAATTAGTCCACGTGTTGTATGAAGTATGCCAACGGTGAGCACAACTGAATTCAGAAAGCATGAAAAGTCCACTTATGTGTGGCAATTCCAGTTATATTCAAATTCTGTGGGTCATTTCTCCCCCTTCCCTCACACTGTATTTTGCTCCCCTCTCCTCTAGGGATGCAAGTGGTGCACCCAAAAGAGCGCAAGAGTATGATGCCCTCTGGGAGTTCAAAGTGAAATAAAATCCACTCAAAAGTGCTACAGTACACATTTGGATATATACGTATGTGCTCGGTAATTTATTTTCGAGATGCAATCCGTTGTCGTACATCGGACTCAATTTGAAGAACATCATTCAATTTCCTTGTAAGCACTACCAAACACAAATTGCACGGCATCACTGCATAAATTAGAACTATCAAGAGTTTAATATAACTAAGTTTATTTAGTTCACATTTCGATGAATAACGCGAACATTGTTCATTTGTTACGACATATTTTCATTTCGTATCAAATGGTTACGGTTAGTAAAATTTGTTGTCTTCGACGTAACTTTATGGAATTTGCATAACATATTCAAATGAAAGTATTGACTTTGTAATTCCACACACTTTATTTAAAAACATTACCCAGGTTTCGAAGCTGAACGTCGTCATCAGGTGGTCCTCATAGAAGCACACTTGATGTATCGTACACGTAGATGCCTTCTCATCGTGGGACGGGGTGGGTCAGAGAGGGAGGGTGGAGGGGTAAAAAGGTTAACTGTAGCTGGAAGGAAAAGAGAATTACGAACATCTTGCGGTGTCAATCGTTGACTGGGAAGAATGCTAGGTCTGTGAGTGGGGAGTGGGATGGATATCGTTGGCAAGTTCATCCTTTCAACGGACACATTTCAAAATTTCCAACTGCTCCAAAGCATAAATCCAGTTGACCTTTATTTTCAAAATGAAGAACTTTAGTCACAAAGTCACTTTTGTGGTCACTTTCGAGAGGTGCTTCGCAAATAAGGTTATGTTCTTTTTTACCCATGTTTCGTGTTCTTTATCCTTTCTTTAAATTTTCGTCCTGTTTGCCCGATATACTTCGTATTACATTCCGATTCCAACTGGTTAAAGACATTTAATACTACGATATTTTCGAAGTTGAAACATTAATGGTTCGTTAGGAAGTGATTATTCCTGTTGATTAAACCAAGTTTTTGATCATGTGTTTCAGCAGGAATATATTCGCTTCTTTCTTCCTGTGCTCAGCAATCGTCAGCAGTTACCCTGAAATTGTTTTGATTCTTAACTGTTCACCTTCCTAATCGTTCACGTTTAAGACCAATCCCTTCTCCATTCTCCGTCCCTCTGCCCCCAGCCACCTCCTCATCGACAGCGTACTACAATTCTCAAAGCTCCATTCTTACCCCTTCCCCCCACTTCTTTTTTAACCACCCACTGCCCAGAAATGTCCTCCTCTCGCTGCAGCAGCAACCCATTCATCTTCATTCGTTGTCCCCAACATTTCACTTACATCTCGCCAACCTGTTCACTTCTTCTTCTTCTTCTGCCTTTTCTCCATTCCCTCCTCCCTCCCACCCCTCCTCATTCCCATTCTTTCATTCTCCCACTCTCTTCTCTCACTTCATGGCTATCATTCTTCTCTTTTGACTCCCTCATTTATTTCAGTGCGATTTTTTCCATTTGTTCTCGCTCCCACACGATATTTCTTGTTTCTCTCTCCCTCTCTCTCTCAATGTCTGCTTTGAACCTTCACTCCCAACCGCACCAAAAACTCACCACCTTCTATCTCCTCCCCCCACTTTCTTGTTTTCTTCCTTACCAGTCCCATCCAAACCCTTTCCCTCACGCCCACCAATTTAAATGATGCATTTCCACGCCTTATTTCACCTCCCTTTTCCCTTTTTTAAAGAATCCGAATGGCCCCAATCCATCTTACCCCCTCGCCACGCTAATCTTTATTTTTTCTTCCCTTTTCTTTTATGTATCTGCCCCCTCACCTCCCTCTCCTCTTCTTTGTCCTCACTCCTCCCCTCCCAACTCCTTTCCTCCGACTTCCCACAGCCTGTTGATTAAGTCTCTCCGTCACCAAGGGATTTTTTCTTGAGGTTTCCTTCCTTCCTTCTTCCTCCGTCCCAATTACTTGCATTACCGCTATTTCTCCGCATCATTCCTCGTCAGCTTAATTCTTCCTTCCCTTTGGATTGTGTTTCCACTCTTTCATTACGACAAATCTCCTCGTGTTTGTATTCCTCTCTCGCAAGCTAAGCGTTCTCGTTTCACTTTTCGTGACTCGAGTTTCATAGCTTCTGATCAAACATGAGTTTTTATACCGACTATTTTATAGTTCCTCTCGGAATACATAATTTGTAAAATACGTGTATAAGCTGGTTTTCTTCTCCGTTTACTTCAAGTATTGATTTTGATTACTAATACTATGTTATACTCAATCTTGAATATGAATACATATGACGATCTAATTTGCGTTATTTAAATTGACACATATGCGATATTATCTTGTCTAACAGACGGTGACATGAAATGTGAATATTGATTTGATATTATTGAAAGATACATAATATTAATTTAGCGTACCTATTGTTAGATTTAAGAGAATTTGACCTTGGAAATTATGGTGGACCGAGAAAATGCTCCTCATGCAGAATATAATCTTAAATAAAATGATTAAGAGGCTTGTCATTTCAAAGAGCACAGCCATTGTCATATTCTATTGCTATGAAAGAGGAAGAGTAAAAGTATCAAAATTTCATTGGTTAACTTAGTTGTAAATGAATTCTTGTTTGGCTTAATTGAATGAGTTTTAGTATTTTTCCCCAAGTATCCAAAATCGCGAGGGCTCTTGTGCAACTTACCGATCGACTGAGTGGAGACAATTAATTATTTTGGGGTTAACTTGTGGGAGGAAGGGAAGTTTGAAGAGTTTAATTGTTTGAGAACATTGTTTAAAAAGGGAAAGGCTTAGAGAACAAAAAGAAGAGTTTGGGAAAGATTGTGAAAAGATATCAATGGTTATTGATGGCACCAATCGAATTGAAATGCAAAATGGCCCGGAAAGAAAGAAAAGGGAAAATATGTACAAACGGAACAAATAAATTCGGAATTTTGACGGAGAGAAAGAAACAGAAATTATATCAAAACGTCACGTGTAATCGAAGATCAGCGTCACATCGCCATTTATGTAATTCTGTCAGGTTTATTTATGCATTGGTATATGTGTGTACAATTTCATATTAAAATGTTGCTAACGAAAATAGAACTACTCAACTTTAACAAGCATATCTTTCATTGAATAAAAACGTTGAAATGTGAAAATATAGCTCTTGAGGAAATAAAAGGGGAAAGATTTTGAAAATAGGTGGTTAGAAAATAGTAATTTTTTAAAGACAGCATAAACTTGCAAAAAACTAAATCGTATTTGCTCTATGCTATGGCTACGAGAATCAGTTGTAAAATATTATAAAGAAATGGTGATAGGAGAACGTTATATTTACTCTTAACTCTGATTGTATGATGCAAATCTACTGGATAACTAATTAAGTGGACTTAAATTGCTGCATTTAGGGAGAGAAACTGCAGAATCATATTTATACGAATTCGATGTTGTCAGTGAATTAAAATGAAAGAGGACAGGAACGTATTAGAATAAGATTCGTTGTTGTCGGAACGGAAAAGCATGTGATAAGTCCATTTCTCTGGCAGTATTGAGAGACGTGGAACAAATGAATTACACTTTGCGTTGACACATCGTCGCAACCATTGCTTATTACATTTAGCAAACATGTGTGTTTATTATTTAACTGCGCGGAGTTTTCATCGTAAACAGTGTCAGCAAAACAAAACGATCTGCCAGTGGTTAAGGTTGAGGTAAAATAGCATTCGAATAAGAATTAGAAAATAAAGTATGACCTGCGAAATTGTCAGCCTTTTTTTGGAGGAATAGAATTTTCAACCATTCACGTTTCAGTATTCGTTCGAAAACATTGAAAGACACTTGATTATCTGTCAAATGGTCAAAAGGTACGAGTATGATTTGACGTGATTGCAGTAAGTCTCCCTCTTCGAATTGGGGTGATAAAATTTAATGTTGGCTTTAGAGCACAATGCCGAAACCTTCCGACCGCCGGGAGAGGAATATTAAAAAATCGTATGATTGTAACCTTTTTGAATTTTTAGTGTTAAATCCACCATCTTTTGCGTTTGACTGAATGGTACCATATTTCGCATACAGGTAGGCTACCAAGCAAATTGTATGCAATAACAATAATGAGTTTGATATACTAGTATCACTCAAATTTAATAACGGTAAAAACTTACTTTTAAAGATATTCTACAATATAAAAATTTTAGGGTTTACATAGTAGGGAATAAACTTCGAAAATAAGAACATGAGACTAATTTAGAATTTCCAATAGAAATCGGGTGCTTGTTAAATACAGGCGTTCAATTATCTCTTCACATTAATTGCAGATATTCTCTAATTATGGCTCTCTTTCAGGTCATGATGAACTAAATATATGGTGAATGTTATTTTATAGGTAGATTTCCGTGCATGGAATATCGTATACTTCTACTATTATTATTAATAGGTAATATACCAATAAAGGAACGTGTTAAGTGGGCACAAGTACCAAATAAATATTTTGTTTCTCCTAACAAAACTTAACCCAACATCCTACTCTACAACTATTCCCTTTTCAACTCTGTGTTCTTCTTTCCTATCTTCATCCCGTCCAACATCCAAGACATTTCTACCCTTTCCTTGCCCATCATCCCTAGTATTTCCTCATTTGTTTTCCTTTCGGTCCATTTCACTCTCTCCATTCTTCTCCACACCCACATTTCAATAACCTCCAATCTACGTCCATCCTCTTGCTTTAGTGACCACGTTTCCGCGCCATATATAAATACGCTCTATATCAATGTTTTGACAAGTCTTTCCTTAACATCCTTAGTCAACGCCCCTTTCATCAACTCCCTCCTCCTTGTGAAAGCACCTTTGCCTAGCGCAATTCTTCTCCTTACGTCTCTACTACTTTGACCATGTTGGTCCAAAACACCCGACATACGTAAACTGTTCTACCTGCTCTATTTTCCCCCTCCTACTTTTATTTTTTTCTTTAGAGCCTACTGATACTCCTTCCTTATCAATCCATTTAATGCATTTACATTCCATTTTATAGCCCACTGCCCTCGCCTTATCTTTTTGAAACGGACCACATCCGCTCCTGGGAAGCTGTGTGGGTTGATCACACTTCCTGAATCTGTACCTAAACTTAATATAATCTTACTGATACCATTCTGAGTCACCTGCCATTTTCCATGTATACCTACGCCTGGTGTGGTGTCTAAACCAAGTTTTAGTGATGACTAAACCCTGTCTCCTACAGAACTCAATTACTTTATCACTGCGGTCATTTCTCGTACCTAAACCGTTGTCTCCCACCTCATCACTCTATTCATTCCTCTGCTACCGCATTCCAATCACGCCAATCACTATCAATTGTTTCCCTACAGGAACACACGCGATTTTGTCCTCTTAACTGATGGCCTATCCTATCGACTTCTGCCTCCTTATGGTTGATCGTTGGCATGTATGCTACTAGCATCTCATGTAGTAGCATTCTATGCGTTGCTTGTTCTATGTTTACTATGCTTCTTTCCACCTTTTAATTCAATAATATGGCAACCCCTCGTCAGCTCTCGTCCCCTCCGCTGTATATTAACTTATCACTATCACCTCAGTGATTTCCGCTATCCTTCAATCTCACCTCGCAACAGGTAGGTCTGTAGACCAATATTTTCTCTAACCATTTCTCAGTATATATACTCTAATTTTCCTGTCCTCAATATTTTCCTAACATTCCAAGTTCCTGTTCTAAATAATTCGGTCTTCCTCATATGCTTCTGCTGCACTGCATCCCTCTAGTGCTATGTAATGGTTTCCTTAGATGACAACCGCGGAGGCCTTGCCTCTCCCGCTTCCGGGCGCAACACACAGCCAATTGGGCCGAGTCCCGCATTTGCTAGGAGTCATGTAACTATACTTTCCATCATTAAATATTTGGAATAATATCTGAGGCGGCTTTCTATTGCCTTCCTCAAGATTATTTTTAACGTGACAACATCACTTAGTGGCCGCCCCATTTGGGTCTGACCCTTTTGCAGCCATCTCACTGAGGAGCAGACCTTATGTGGATTACCTTTAATTTGGCTCCTAACCTTCGGTCTATCGGGCATGGGTGACCATACAAGAAGCAGTTATCATTGCTCCCGCCAGCCAGCTCTCAAGGTCAGCGGAACGCACAAGTCCTTCCACCACGTCAAGGTTGTCGTCCCTCGGAGGGACTTTTACTAGAGTACTACTAATACAGAGTGCCTTCCGAAAGTAATGCAGTCGAATTTCCTGCGACAAACCACTTGGACTATGTGGGGGATATGCTGACCTTTGCTGCAAAATTGACCTAGAAGCCTAAGACTCCTTCCAGGGCCCGTAACGGTCACGGTAGTCACCAAGTACAGTACTTTGAAGAATTTTAAATGTGTGTGCAAATCGGTACAATAAATTACTTTAAAAACAAAACTATAAGACTTTAACAACGCACCCTGCACAGTAGTTCTTTTACGCCGTGCAGAAAATATTTGCATCATCGAAACAGACCTAAATAATTCAATGGAACGATGACATCTGTTTCAATTAATTTCAAAAGAACACCGTGAGACTGAGGAGGCAAAAGTAAGCGTTGACGATGGATTGGCAATAGAATATGTGGCGGTGGAAGAAGTAAAAGGAGTGACGCGGCAGTAATAGGCAAGGAAAATTACGGGAATACATGCTCCACGCATAAGGACAAACAAAGAAAAAAATGGTGGGCGAAAGAAAGATCTGGCGAAAAAAAATGAGAGGGGGAGAAATCCCTATTAAAAAATGTCGCTTGAGGCCTTGGGGCTGGAGAAAAGGCGGAGGACGGCTGTTACTCCCTCCGTCCCACCTCCCCTTGGAGCGCTCTTTCTGAAAAAATCCCTCCGACGAGGCTAAAGGGAGTGAGTGGGGTGAATCGTGCGGATGGAGGCAAAGCAAATTCATTCGCGGCGATGGAGAGAGGAAAGAAGTGGGTGGTGTTGGTGTTGGGGGTGGGGTGGGGGCATGGTTGTGGCACCTTAGAAAGAGCATTAGTTCATCGCTTGACGCGCCACGAGTAAGAAGAATCTCGGGGTAATGGATTCCCCCAGGGGACATCAACTCCAATCCGAGAGATGGAACCCCCGGATCTTCTTCCACTCCCGTCCCTCCTCACTCCCCTCAGTAGAATGGAGTTTATAACGTAATGAAACGCCGTGGAGGAAAAATGAAGCGGAGGAAAAGGGTTAAAGTGAAGGGTGGCGGCCGACGGTGAGGAGCGAACAATTAGAGTGGACAAAGAGAGAGAGGGGTGACACCTGAGTTTTACAATGCAAATTTCATTCAATGGTCGTTTGAGAAACCTAACGCACGTAATGCAAGATTATAATTAGAGAGTGTGGCAACGAGAGACGAATTCAGCTGGGTATTTTCCTTCATAAATATTATGTAATATTTGCTTTGTATTTGATTGTTTCTGGTACAGCTAGACAAGTATAGGTAGTACAGATTTAAAGAACACTTCTCTTCATCTGTATTTTAAATTCATTGTATTAAGTGCATTCTAGGATAGTTTTGAATTTAGTGTATCCATATTTCCTTTAATTCATTATTTTGGAGTCAAATACTGGTTTTAGACGTGGGTTCAATGAATATGGCATTCTTGGAAATTCTTTGGTTTCTAAATAATTGTTGGAAACTCTTTGTTTATAAAAAATACTGATTTCTCGAAATTAAGGGTCCTGATTCCAAAAATTTAAAGGACTTGTCCATTCTGGGCATTAAACCGTAAGGGAATTTCTCTCTAATCATTACACATAAATATACTAATGAATTCTTTTAGATGGTATTAGTATTTTCAAGTAATTCGTATCCTTTTTGTCATTATTAAATTGCATGCATACATGAATTAATGTCAACGTTTGTGAGTAGTATTAATTGAGTTAACGTTTTACCCGAACCTTTAAAATGCTTTTTTTACATTATTACACTCTAATGTGCGTGCGTAAAATATCTCTCGTCCATAAAATTAGGATAAAATGCTAATATATATAAAGGCATATATAAATGTACACACACACACACATATATATATATATGTGTGTGTGTGTGTGTGTGTGTGTGTGTGGAATAACATAATGGATGAAAGGCGTATTGAGCTTGAGAGGTAGTGGAATGTTGAAGAAGGTAATAGAGGGGAGAATTTTGGGCATGCGAGGAAAGGGCAGGAACAGGATAGGGATGTTGGACGGGATGAAGGGAGGAAAGAAGTACACAGAGGTGAAGAGGGGACTGATGTTATGTAGGTTGCTGGATTGGGTTTTGTTTGGAGGAACAAAATATTTATTTCATAGTTGTGTCCATCCGAAAACCTACCTTAACCGGTAGATTACCTAATTATATATGTATGTATGTATGTGTATATATATATTTATATGTGTGTGTGTATGTATGTATTAAAAATAAATATAGAACTTAAAACACAGTAATGAACCCGAAGGTCGGCTTGGTAGGTGATGGTAAAGTTCACCCAGTACTAAGCCCGACGGCGTGTGAAATTCACATATTAGGGTAGGGGGCCAGTTCCTTTCCCTGTGCCGGTTATGGTTTTCTAGGAAGATCTGGTACCCGAAAAATCACATACGTAGCTCACACAGCTTTCCCTCTCAGGTTTTGGTTTCTGTATATTCACTGCTACTTGATAAACATTTAATATTTTTACTTGCTAATTTTTCTCCTTAAGGAAAGAGTTCAACGTAAAAACAGGAGGCGTACGTCTAAGTTTAATTGAATAATGGATGGGCGCATGTTTGATCTCATTGCATGAGACATAAATGTGTGTTCAGTTTTTCTTCTTCTTGATTACATTTGCAGTGGTGCTAGCAAAATTTCTTACTCCTAAATTCGTTGCCGGAGATTTCCACCAAGCATTAACTTACGTCCATCAGGCTTTATTAGAAGGGCATATAAGAATTTCAAGAGGCGTGTATCTCTGAGTGTACTTAGGGAGAGGCAGTAAACTCGAGACAATCCATTTTCTCGAGAGCCCTGCTGGTCTCCTTATGACTTTTTCCTTTTGCCCAAGGCAATAATAGCTAAAGGTTTCTTGCAGTTGAATGCAACCTGCCTTGTCATGAGTACCTGCGAAAGTCTTGAACCATGACTGCAGTCTGAAGGGGAACTTCACATGTCGCGTCTCATTTTTTAAGAAATTTTTTCGCGATTAAAATTTGTTTGCATAATTTTTTGGTGCACAGCTGCTGGCATTAGCTTCCAATCCAGTTTAAAGCTAAATTAAGCCATTATTTATTTCATTAAATGTTCTATTTTTCCAAATAGGATCAGCTCCAATTAGAATCTTTGGTCAAACAGAATAATAATTTCACTAGTCATAAGCAAAAATTTTAATCCATAAATTTTCTAAAAAACCTGTACGGAACTCTTGGTGAACCTATGTAGAACCAATCAGCGTTGTCACATCTCCTACTTTTCTCGTCCGCTTTTTTTGGTTTAAATTATTTAAAGAAAAATAATCCTTTTATTTTCCCTTTTAACATTCATTTCACATAATAGGATTTAATTTCAATTTATTTTTTATCGGTCACCTACTTACAAGCCATAAGTAGATATTTTATTAATTTTATGGTGTTCACGCAATTCCACGATTTTAAAGGAGAGAGCTCTAGCATCTAATTTATTACGCTTAAATAATTTTATAAAAAAACGTAGCTTACTTTTCCTCATAATATTTATAAATGTCGTTAAAGATTAAGCTGCTCCTTAAGTAAATAATGGAAGCATAAAATTTCCGTCAAATATAATCTGAAATCATTAAACCGTCAGTTATAAATAATATGTTTACATTAAAAATGTATTCTGTTCTACTTCACTAGTTTTTCTTACTGTTCATTTTATTTCACATGAAGCGACGGTGTAAGAATTGGGTCTAATCTATTTCTCTTCCTTACGCGCCGTTGAGATTTTTCGTAGTAAACCTGTTATAAAATCAATACGTGTTCCGATGTTTTAAATGCTTTTATCACCTTTTTTGAGCCAATTCTCCGGTAGTCTTCAATCGATTAAATTTTAAATTACATCACCAACGTTTCAACCAACTCACGAATATTTTCCATTTTAAAAACGCTATTGTGGTTTCATCCAACTTTCCCATGCAAAAATATTATCTATCCATCTCTACTTCTAAGAATGTACACTATTGTTCAGGTTTTGATAACTTGTACCAGAATCATACGCTTTCATTTCTAAAAAAATCTTCTAGAATGCCGATTTAGTTGTAAAACAAACCCAGTGAATCCCTGGAAACGGAACGAGGTCACGACCATCGAATCAAGAGCAATGTCGAAGAAAAATGTATTGGCAAATACCCAATTTTTCTCCAAGAAAGACGTCGTCTTTCCTTGAATATTCTTTCCTGTTCCTCCTTCCAACTTGCATTTGTTCTGCTTGCCTTACCACCTCCCCCTCCCACCACCAAATGCCCACTTCATCCCCTCCTATCCACCTTTACACTCGCAACTCCCTTCCCTCCTGCACTTAACCCCCTCTCAACCCCCCATGCCTCTTCCCCGATGATTGCGACCCCTCACCCGCCCCACTTCCATCGCTCATCTCATGGGCTTGCAACCCGCTCCAACCACCCCCCCCACACCCCTTCTCATCCTGGAACGTCGGAGAAGTCGCGCGCATGTTTTTTCCCTCTCGTCCTTTATTCCCTCAATAAAACACGGAGATGTCCCGCGGCGCCTCCTTTTACTCTTGGTAATCTGAAGTTACACACCAGCAAACACCCTCAAGAATACGATTTCCTCGCGAATTCCTAACTCCCGTTCGTTCTCTTTCCCTTGGACACAATGATGAGGATTTCTTCCGAGAGAGCGAGAGGGAACCGTGTTGGAGTGAGGGTGACGGACTTGCAGGAGGGAATACGCCAGAATTGAAATGATGAGGATCGGGTCGTTTTGAAGGAAGGGAATATTGTGGTAGTGGCTGAGACAGTGACGTAAATAAGGTGATTTTTTTCGTACGGAATAGGTGAGAATAGACGAGGGGAAAGAAAAATAGTTGGAAGCAGGGCTTCCCGGGCACAAAGGAGCGCTAATGTGCTTTCCGCCAAAGGGACAGCTACCACTGCGTCTGTTCGCGCGAAGAGGGGAGCGATCCGTGAAGTAAAACACTGAGGGTGTCGAGTCGTCTTCTTCTCACTCTTTGTTGATGGGAGGCAGCGTGTATCGCCGTAGCAACATGAGGTGGAAGTAAGTGTTCGTGTGGGAGGGCGGAGAGAATCTGGGATTTGTGTTTTTCAGTAAAAGAAGGGTGTTGGATAGAAGCCCAGGCGGCGAGAAGTCCTCCCAACATCCTCTGAATGTACGTTGGACGTGGCACGCAGTGAGGCGGAAACTCTCGTTGTGCCGCCCAACTCTGTGGAACATTTTCCAGACTAGCCCTTGTTGTGAATATTTCCCAGAGGGGCGACTGATACAATCAATGCGGCACCAGAATGCGTTTATGAATGTAACACGGAATGCTGAGCAAATCACACATTCAGATGTGCATTGCCTCACGATCGTCTCCATTTGTGAAATAGAAATGATTTTACTAGCTAACGATGAACGCCCTAGGTATCCTCTCACTTGAATTAGTGCATTTAATTTATTCGATTATTTATAAGGATAATATAATTTGATATGTTTTTAACCGGTAAATAACTGTTGGCCAAATTGATTTACGTATGTTCTTTTCCTATATTTATAAATTCCAATAAGATATCTAATTGGTTCATTTATCAGTAGGATTGCCAGCATTCATTTTTCCCAGCTATATTCACACGAACTCACACGTGCATATTACATTAGATATGTTCTTTAATTTACAGTGAGGAACATTTTCCTTTCGTTACATAATCAACCGCGATTCTCTTCATTCATTGTCTCCTGAAAGGTTTCCTTCGATATTAACGGCTAAAAACATTACGATGACACTCTGTACTTTTCTATCCACGATTAGGCTTATGCCAACTAATCGCAGGAGTTGTGCTTGCTATCACGAAAATGTCTGCGTCGGCGACGGTGGCGGGTGCTATTCGGAGCGGAGCTGTGCGGAGTGGCACACGCACGGCCTCGCGCTGAAAACTCGTGAAGTTGAAAATGCCGTGGGAGGGGATATGTGCTATCGCCTCTCCATAGGTGTTACACAATCTCGCTGTTGTTTGAGGGAATGTTTCTGGAGCGAACGGGTGTAGAAAATCGTGTGCAGATTGCTGTGCACGGCGTGAAATAAAAGGAATCTTCATCCCAAGAACGTGGTCGTGAGAGAGAGGTTTGCCGACCGCCGTACAGAACAACTCTGATTTCATTTTATTTTTTCCTCGTCCCCCAGCTGCGCTTTGCTGAAAAACGCCGTCTCCGCTGCCAAGTGGAGCCGAAGCGGTTCCCGAGCGAAGGGACTCGTCTTGGGCGGATTTTTGAGGCCCGGAGAATTGTGTTGGGAGTTTGTGCATCCCAGTGCGGCGAAATCTTCTTGAATCTTAATGGGTGCAGTTGGCGAGCCTATTTGGCGGGAAGAGAATTGCAGCGGGGGGATGGCGAGAAAGAGGGAAGGGGCGAACATGAAGGAAGAGTTACGTGCCCCTGTCTTGGCGGAGGGGGCATCAATGGGGAGTGGGGTGAGAGGGCCGACGCGGCGGGTCGACGTGCATGCAGAGGGTTGTTCAAGGCAGGAAATACAGGGTGCAAGAAAAGCTGGGTTATCGTTTGGGGATGGCACAAGTTGGCGACCACAGTTGCAAAACGATTTCCAGGAGTGTTTATCTTGCAATTTGGGACTTCGTATTACTACTATTGTACTACCTCACGTCCAATGAAGACCAGATCTTATGACTGTGGTGAATGGCGATTTCGTTTCTGCCTAAAATTGACTTAATCGGTTTTTTGTTAGTTGTATAGAAATAATTCGGAAAATAATCCCTACTTAATCTAATTCTACCAGGTTTCCAAATCAGTTTAATTACGGTCATGCAATTTTTTTAAGCATCAAGTTTGAGTGAAGGATCGCCCAAATTGGAGATCAATCATTATTTGAATTAAAAAATAAAGTTGCACCCTATTGTAAGGCAGCATACTGGATTTTCGGAATTTCCATTTTTAGCCTTTTCGACAGATTTACCTTTCCTTAAGAATCCCTTTTAGGATAGCAGGATGGTGCAGGACACCCGAAAAACCCAAACCGATATTTGGAAGAGTAGTTGTAGTGTAATTGCGCGGGCCGGGTAAAGATTTTTATTTTCAATAGTTCGGTTTCTATTGTAAGTAGTATTCAACGAGTGGATTTTTTCCTTTCAATTATTCAACTGAACTCTACACAACTGTAGTTTGGAAGTGTTTAAGGCGTTGTGTTAAATATTGAAATTCATAATGTTTACGAAAATTCATATTAGTTTTTATTTCACTTGAACAGCCCGATGTATAAAGCACATCGCAGAGTTTATATTTAATTGTTTACGGGTTATTTTTTGTATTTTGCCTGGAATTTGAATACATTTCATCTTATCAGCCTACTTTATGATTGCGCAGTGTCAGAAGACGTACCTTATGCGTTGTTGGACCTGCTGGAACCCGTCCGCATTCAGAATAGTTCCACACTCATTTTCTATTTTAATTCGTTTAACATCGCATTGATTGTAATAGAAATTGTTTAAAAATTTTCAAATTTTTGGGAAGTATGAAATAGTTGTGCACTCAGAAAATTAGTGATTAAATATTTGTATGTGTTGTATCACAGTGTCCGGATTCCTAAATCTGCTTGACTACAAAGGGTGAGTAGAAACCAGAATAGATCAGTAATCAAGGAAACCGTTAAACCTAACAGTAAATGCAGAAAATAAGCGAATATACACGTTGTTGGAGTTGATCTGGAATTTGAGAGGAACTGGCTCACTGTGAAAGGAATATGACCGTTTCTATGTTCCAAAACTAAAACGATTTCGTTCAATTAGTGCAGCAGAACGACTGAAATACAAAATGTATTATCCACTTTCTCGCAATTATCCGCGAATTTTGCCGTTTTGTGGATTTTTAATGTTGGCGAAATACGATTCAGTTTTCTTCGCCTAGTTTACACTTTATGAATGCTCTGGTGGGTTTAAAAATGCATTCGCACGTGATTTGGAATGGGAATTGGAGCTCTGTTTGGAATAAATGGACGGCCGATTGTATGGACTGACGCAGGAATTAATTCGGGGGAAAATAAATCGAATCATCCCTTTCGCATGTAGGTCAAATTGAAAATGACTGGTATTGGTAAATTTCACTCATTTATGTCCCTGACACCCAGACTCGATTCAAGGGAAAATAGAAGCAACTTGTTTAGAGAGTTAAACAGCCGAAGTTGAATAAGAATCGAGGTGATTGACGTGTAACCATACAAAATCTGAAGGGCATCAACGTGAAATGACATTTCAAACAGATTTGACTATTTAACACGGATGATGACTAATTAAATGAAGTACTTTCAGATCCCCGTTGATTTCCTTAAGTTTCCATTGATCATTCTCATGACCCTAAAATGAAAATCAACTCTTATCTAATAGCCATTTATAATTCAACAACAGATATATCTGCTATGGTTATCACAATGCATGCACAGAAGGGATTTTATTTTAACAGTCCTGACTGACTCATCATTTAACGATGGAATTACTGCGCACACTAAAAAATAAATGAATAAGGACTACCTATGTAGTTTAAAGTGAAAATATGACATCTTGGCCTCTATTCAATCACCTAATCATTTCTTCTCTCTAAATGCTTTGCAGTTGTTGAGAATATTAGATTTGTATTTATTTTTCAAATTTTCTCCTTATTTTGTCGCAGCGGGCTCGTGGCGACATAATGAGCGTCCAGAGGTTGGATAGTGAGTAAGTAATTAGGCCGAAATACCCAGGAACATTGTGAATATATTTTCCCCAAATCAAGACACTTTGTACAATAAACATGACTTACGTTCTACGATAGGAGAGAAAGAGAGAGAGCCAGGCACCGGGATGCGAACACTCTTTGGAGGATGGCACTAGGCGTCAGCGGAACGGCGGTAGACGCGGGAACGGCGAGCGTGTCCCCAATCGTCAGCCATGTTACCGGGCAGGACCGGAGGGGAAGACAAGGGAGTGAGAAACGCGAACGTTGCCCCGGCGGAGATTTCTTCTCTCGAGGGCTAATGGCGGGGATGGTCCACTCGTCTGGCCGAAGTCACGGCGAGCGTAACAAGCCTCGTGCTAGACGCGGTCTCAGCAAACGTGACCCAACTGCCATCTGCCAACTGCTAACTCCCAAATGCCAACTGCCGTCTGCCAACCGCCAGCTCCCAACTGCCAACTGCCGCGAGGCCTTGCTGACACCCGAGTTTATACCCGCTCCTGGGAAAGACCCTTGACCTCTCCGGGTGCCGCCAGACGTCATACTTTGCGAGTAGGGCCTTCCCGGCCTACGTCACTGGCAATAGCGGTTCTACCCGCCCCCAGGAAGGACCCTTATTCTTTGATTGGCGCCGCTAGCCGTCCTCCTCGGGGAGCGGGGCTTTCCCGGTCTACGTCACTGGCCCTAGCGGTTATACCCACTCCTAGGAAGGACCCTTTTTCTTTTTACGGGCGCCGTCAGACGTCATTTTCGGGGAGCAGGGATTTCCCGGCCCTAGCGGTTCTGCTAACGGGAACTAGTCCTGTCCCTGTGGGGCCATGCCCGGTAGCTAATTCCCACGAATGAGAGGGTGCGCATGGCGCCCCTTGTTCGGTGGATGCATTGCTCGAGGGCATGAGTAATGCATGCCCTCGACAATTTGTTTTCGCATCCTTCAGGCTTCCACAATCAGGGAATTGAGCATGGAAGTTCTTCTCTAATTCTCTTTCGTCGGTGGAAAATATATTACCTTTGCTAAATTCCTTGATACCTAAAAACATTGTTTAATTTAATTTGGAGAAAGGAGATGTGGTTGAATGACATTATAGTTAAGGGGAGACTGTTGAACGGAAACGAGGGATAATAAATTCCGAAAAAGGTATTTTTCACAGTGGATCATGCCGTAGTATGGTAGGCGGTTGCACTCCTCGTCTAAGAGGATTTCATGACGGGATCCCTACGTTTTGTATTCTGCGAATTGAGCCTCTTCTTGAGTGTACGTACTCTCCCCAGTAAATATGGGAACTGGTGCAATATGGTGGCGATGATGCGGGCTATAGGCCCGCCCACTTGCGGCGCTAGTTGCCTGAGACCCAATTAGCCGGCAGTGCTTGGTGCATCGTCGAGCTGTGCGCATGGTGCCAGTTATGATAGTTTCTGTTGTCCTTTATTTGTACTGTTTGTTTGTTTGGAAATTGACGAAATAACGGAGCAACGAATCAGAATCAAGCTTTCGGTGAATTGCGGTAAGTTATTTAGAAATTACTGAACTGTTGACAGCTGTTTACGGTGGTAATGCTCTGAAGAAAACATCGATTTTCAAGTGGATTAAGCGTGTAAAAGATGGCCGACAAGACGCCACGGATGATGCAAGGCTGGCACGACCTTCAACCACCTGTGTTGACGACAACATTGATCGTGCGCGGTCTCTTGTACTTGCCGATCGTCGAAAAACTGCCATAATGATAGCTGATGAACTGAATTTAGGAAAATCAACAGTGCACACTGTTTTAACAGAACATTTGGATTTTTAAAAATGTGTGCATTTTATTGTGCAATTGATTGTTCGCCAGTTTCTGGCAAAAACTTCAATCACCATCCTTGATTATCATCCTTATTCGCCAGATCTCGCCCCCTGTGACTTTTTCCTATTCTCAAAATGTAAAAATGTGATGAACGGACATCACTGGGAGGATGTGGGCAAAATAAAGCAAGAAACGACGAGACAACTAAAAAGCCTAACTCTGCCTAGGACTTCCAAGGGTGCTTTAAGCAGTGGAAAAGAAGATGGAATAAGTTCATAGCAACGAATTGAGATAATTGATGGTATTCGGCGTAACTTTGTGAAATCGATTCATATTGGAAATGAAAATATGATAGCTTTGTAATTTCACAGAAATTTATTACGATACGACCCGGGTTTCGACGTCCAACGTCATCTTCAGGTCCTGAAAACCTGAAAACGAATGGAGAGTACTTTGAAGGGGACAAAATCGATGTAGACTAAATTAACTAAATTAATTGCATTGCCATCTACATTTTGCAATGTAAAGTTTTTATTGCATCAGCTCGCGTATTTATTGGACAGACATCGTGCTGTGAAGTGGACTCTTTCCTCACATTTTGGTACCGATTGCTTCACATGAGGGCCAGGTTTCTCATTTTGTTCCACCCGTTATCAAATGACGAAATATTTTGCATATTAAAACCTTAAAAACAGGAATCATGCATTACTCTAAAATAATAATTGCAAAGGGTGAAATGTACTCTTTTAAGTGCCAACAGCGAAATTTAATGTCTTGAGTTATTGTGGGTACTTGTCTGTCGTGTCCCCGTTTCTCTTGTCGCGTCCCTAGGAATTGAAACGGTGAAAAAGCGCCGGTGAGTTGAATGCCGCTTTCGGTAACAAGTGACCCTAGACTCGAGAAGGTTATTTTACGAAAATAAATTTAAAATCGCAAACGCAAATCCTTGAAGTTTGTGACAAGATCAAACTGTATCGGCTCCCGAGAAAGAATTCAAATCCTTGAGTACTTGAATGTCACCCTCCCAGAGAAACGGCAAATGAAAAATTGAGGAAATGAGCATTAATCATTGAAAGTAATAATAATTAATTAGTAGCATATTGTTATTCTCTCGATGGTATTGAGTGTCCTATTATTTAGCAACTAAAAATGTTCCAAATATATTATCAATTCAATGGGTGCAGTGTTGGACTACTTAGTGGATGCCTGGGGTTTGATTCCCAGAAACCCATCTAGATGCATTCAGCTTCACTCACGCTGTGTGATTTTTCTGGTACTAGATCTTTCTGAGAAAACATAGGTGGCCCAGGGAAAGGAACTGTGCCCCTCCCTTATGTCTGATTTTCTAAAGTCTTGTGTTCAAATGTATTCTTTTGTAAAACCTTCGACTAATTTCGTATAAGTTGTTATTTATTTCTAAAACATGGGAGGAACGTTGGAAATATGCATTAGTTAGTTCAGTGTCATTCATAAAGTTTGGTACGTCAGCCATAAAACATATTATCATTCACATGCATATAAACCCTTGCGCCCTAGCCCGTTCTCATGTCAGCGATCGTATAATCTAAAAGAGTTCATTCAATTTGATTCAGCGAAGCCTCTATCTTAATTGCATGCCAATATTTAAATTCCATTGCTAGTTATTAAATGAGATAACAAATCTTGTGACGCATTACTTTAAAATAATTATGCGGCAACTATAGCTTGACAAGTTTGATGGGCGCAGTTGTTAATTGCTGATGATTAATTAAAACTGTCTTAACTCAAGATTATTATGGCTCAATCTACGGTAATTTTTAATTTAATAACTTATTATCTTCATCATCAAGGGAAGGCTCCCTGAGAATCTCTTCAATAAAACTTTGAACAGGCACAAATATTTCTAATTACATGAGAATCCTTAAATTCCAGAAAATCAAATATTTCACTACTTTCAGAAATTTCTCTGCACATATTTGGTAAAATCCAGGTGTGATTTTACGTACACTTACTACGACACATACAGCTGGATTATGATACGTTTTCTTTGGTTTTTAAAAAAGCAGACGATTGAATATACTGTAGCTTCATGCGATGGAAATATTTAATATGTTTCGTACCAGTGTATTCTGCCATTGAAATTGTAATTAACACCCATGGTTGAATTACAAATATTAATTGAATATATTCGATTGCACTTGTATATTATTTATTACTAGTGGGATATTTGAAAAACACATCTCTTAAATCTGATCGATGGAAGGATTTCATTTAAATCTAAATGAGGGAAACGAGGTCAAATGGATTTCATATCGACCCCTAAATTCTAGCGCAAATACAGGGAAATTTATAATGAGGTGTTCAATAAAATTTCTCTGAACTACAGAACCTAATTTCAGTATTAATTCAAATTGTGAACGCTTACTATTTCCGAGAGTATTAATTTTCGAACTAAAATTATCTTCTCTTCGTTTTAATTACCCCGTCTCAAAACGCATTAATAACATCGTTTTGACCAAATAATTTGGCAATAACTGGCTCATTCATTAGATCATGGGTCATGGATTACTTGTTTGTACGATGCCGCAAAAATTTTTATGCATGAAGATACGATATAACATAAATCCTGAGGCAGGAGTTGCTTCAAGTTGCCGGGGGAGATGTATGGGGTTAGCGAAGGAGAGAGAAAAGGTAAGCTCGGATGAAGCACGAACCGGTGGGGTGAGTGCGAAATGGGGAAAAGAGGAAAGAAAGATGGAGAAAAATATATATTTACTCAAGGAGTCGGGAGGCAATTGGAAGGAGGAGGGGTAGAGTTGAGAGTAGTGTGTTTGGTATGGGAGGTGAGGGAGTGTTGGTTGCCAGGAGATGGTGAGGTTTGACCTTTTTCAAAGCTTTATGCGTTTGCTGGGCATTGAGAGAAAGAAGCGGGGGCGTAGTGGAAATGGGTCCCACGGGGTGAAGAAAAGTGGAAGAGAGCGATGGAGGGGCGTGCGGCGGGCGATATGAAGTGTGGAGAGAAACGGAAGAGCGGTGGAGGGTGTCGGTCGGCGGTGCGGCGAAGGGAGAGGGGTGCGGGAGCGGCACCAAAGGAGATAGGAATTGAAATGAAACGTGAAGATGGGAATTGGAAGCCGTGAATACTGGAGGGAATGCAAGGGTTTGCGATAATGAGTCGTTTATTAAAAGAAGGCACTTGCGGTAACTACTAGCGATCAAAGAAAGCCTATTTTGTTGGCAATATGGAAATAATGAATTACTCACCATTTCTATACCCATAAATGGCTTATAATAAGCATACCTTTTCAAGTTTTTTTGTGTCTTGTTACGCCAGTTGTAGCATCTTGAGCTTTCCGTTTCTCTTTTACGGAGGTCAATTATTAACCAGATTAGGAGCGATTAACGTCATAGGGAGCCCAAAAGATCAGTTTTTCTTTAAACTAAAAAATGTAAATTTGAATGTTTTTGGTAATCTTAGGTTCTTCGCGCTCACTCGTATATTCATTATCAGGCTTTCAATGTAATTTTTGCCTCCCATTTGTGGTCAATACTTTTGTCTCAATGTATTGTATCGACCACCTAGATCATGCTTAGAGGATTAGGACCAGACCATTAATATTATCAGGAAAATTATCTTTATATAATTTGAATTTACATCTATTTATAAATTATTATGTAATATATTTTTTATATTTTTTTATTTTTACAAATAACTAACAATTTTATGTTCCTTTGGTTCTATAGCCGTCCAAATTGAATATATTTAATATTATTTATTGATTCGGCTTTGTTAATATTACATTTTTTACTCAAAAAGCAATGGGAACAAGAATCATTTCGCTCAATATGGGCTTAAAAATTTGAAGTCATATTTTTTTACAGTGTATCCACTGGTTATTAGACATGACAAAATCTCCACTTCAGCGTGTATTTGCATTCATTTTAATTCCGCTTTTGGTGGAGTTAATTTGAACCTCCTATCTCGGATGAGGTATTGAAATAATTAAAAGAACGCTATTAATAAATACGCCGGTAGAAGCTTGAAATTTTATTTTCGGTGGATCTCCAATTATTCCGCTTAAAAATGGAGTTAATTCACTTTGAAATCTAAATGAATATTTCCTTAGAAGCATAATGGCAAATCATGTAGTACTGTCTGTGGCAATACTGAAGCAGATAAACAGAAAAAATGAAGTGTGGAGCCATGGAACAAAAATGGGGGTAACGATAAGAAAGGGCAATGGTCGCTCACTTGTTTAATTACTTAAAGCGACGCATGCGCTTTGAGAATGAGTCGGTTATGAAAGTGAAACGAGTGTTTACTTATTTGACAATCATCACATGGGAGATGGATATAGACGGAGGTTAGAGCGAGAAGGGAGTCTCAAAAGAAAGGGATTATCATTAGGCGCTACGTGTGTTAAACTTAAACAACCTCAATAGAAAAAAAGATCAGGGACAAATGCGGCAACCTTTCGCGACCTTGTAATTCTTAGGCAAGCATATCCGCTCCAATGGGATGCAGGGAGCAACACCACTTTCCACTCCCAAAATCCCCGTGGGCCCTCCTCTCTCGCGACTCCACCCCCCGCCCCTACCCCGACATAATCTCTTCTGCATCCCATTCCCTTCTCCTCGGTCCCTCCCCCCGTCCTACGCTCTCGCTCATTAGGTTCATAGTCTGCAGTCGGAGGAAATCTCTTCGTTTAAGACATTAGGGTAAATGCTCGCCTGAAAATGGCACAATTATAACTTTTAATGGGGGCACGTCCGTTTTGAGAACGCCTCAGGTGTATTTTAAGCAATTAATTTAAGCGTTAAATGGGAAATTAATGATTTCTTATTATTTAGCCTGTCCAATCGAGCATTCTGCTAAGCTGTGAATTCCCCTGACTAATAAGTTGGTCAGTAAATATTATCATACTAATAGGGATTTAGTTATGAACTTTTTGGTGAACGGTAATTGCCTCAATTTTATGGCCATCACTTTTGTGAGAATCTTCTCTGAGTATTTCATTGTCGACAGTAGTCACTATGAGTTTCGGATGATTTTCTAACGATACTTGCGACACTTCCATAGAAAAATTATGTTATTCAAGCAGAGACGGATTTCACAAAGATCTCTCGCAAGCATCTCTACTTGACGCGAGAGAAAAATTATTCAAGAGGCGAAACCAAGCTTGCAGTTATTCAGCCTTCTAGTCGAGTGATTTGAGCGGGAAATCTTTGAAACAAATTTTTCGCTAAAGTGTATATATCTACTGGACGTTTTATTTGTGAAGAAGACACAGAGCACTAAACTTAAGTCTATAAATTCATGGTACTTTTACTATATTTTGGAAGATTTTCTCGTTATTTAGAAGTTTCACTGTGATTTTTTGTTGTTTGCGATTCTAATCTCCTTACACGCAAATAAGGAACTATTTCTTGAATAATGACATTATCCCAGCGCCCAAATTGGGACGCAAGATCGTGGCGCTATCCAAGATACCTGGAATACAAAGTTAGTTTTTTTTACAAATTCTTTCACCTATCTGTTATCGCTATACCCAATGCATGGATAAAAAGTTTTATATAAACAGTAAGTTTGATCGGATTCTCGACGAATCATTTTTAATTCACTCTGCTCCATCGTTTTCTTTTAACATTTCAGCCTTCACTGGGGGTGGTCTTGAATTGGGTTTTTCATGCGCATCAATTTGGCAAATACAGCTAAGCCTTCAAAACATTCATGGGCGAAGCAGGAAAAAATAAATTTAAAAACTAAATCTTTGTTAAACTCTATGTTTTTTGGGATCAAATGTTTCTCTAGGAATTGGAGCGGATGCTTTTCGTTTTATTTTATTCCGCCAACCGAAATCACTCGCTATCCAAAGACTCTTCCGCCATCAACTTTGGTCCCTGCCACTTTTAAGGCCCCAAAAGGTGCGCCGTGGGCCGGCCCTCGAAGAGTGAGTGCCCCTTGCTTCCCGCCGCGCCCTCCCGCGTCGAAATGCCTTTGAAAGCACCCACGGCGCCCCCGAGTCGGTTTGACACCCCTGCTTTGCACCCGATCGCGCAACACAAATTTCCACTTTAACACACAAACAAGCGCGCACACCAGCACACGTAGCTAGTGTGTACGTGGGAACACACACACATACACAGTTACACAACCAAGCCCCCCACCCCCCACTCCGCCTCACATTACCAGGCTCTATCATGAATATGTAAACGCATGGATCGAATCTCATCGCACTCAGACCTCAAGCGGAGTGACATCATCACGGGAGATAGAAGCCTTCCCCTCCCTTTTTATATTTTCTTCTCCTTTCATTATGTGTCGCTTCCCCTTAAGTAACCAACCAATCCCCCCGGCCCTCCCCCCTTGCGGCCCTTCACCCCTCCATCTCCCACTCGCTCCCCGCCCACCCTGTTTACCTCCCCGGGTGATCAAACACCTTTCATCTGCCCTGATTCCCCTTATCGCTCTTTTTATCTTCATTCAATCTCCGCCTGGACCGCTCTAAATGAGACCGTCTCCTCTCCGCTGCGCGCGCACCATGGACGCCGCACCCTTCACGCCAATGCCTGCAACCCCCGAACACGCACGCACACACGCGCCCGGCCCTTCCACTCTCCTTAGAAGGGTCCTTAAATCTCTCCGCAGGGATCTCCATATCAACCCCTTTTTCATCTTTCCTATCCTCGCCTCATTCATTCTCTCCCTCCAACTCCGCCATACATTCCTCGCGTAGTGTGAGCCGAGGGAGGAGGCGGGAGGGGGAGGTGGGGTTGGGTGGTTGGGAGGGGGGTTGGACGTGGTCGTCGTTCGACGGAGCTCCCCTCCCCATTTCGGAACTCCTTCGGTCGCCGTTTGCGCGCTTTTGTGTGGCGCGGCAGACAGCGAGGCATGAGGAAGTCTTTTTCGCGGTGATGACCGGTTTGTGAATACGCATGTATTGAATTCCAATTATGAAAACTTGTTTTCACTACACGTACATGCACACGATCGAATCGAATTAGTTGTGCTTTGGAGTTTATGGTGGTTGATGGTATTCATTTGTAATAGGATGTACGCGAATTACTATTCTAATATGTTTCACACGTTGCAAACATTCTTTTGGTTTCCGCCTCTCTAACTGGCAAAAATTTCAAGATATTCCAAATATTTTGTTTTCTCTTTTTTAATTTCGTGATGCCCGATTGGTATGAATACCACTGTTACATCACTCAGTAACCCAATGTGCAAAACATTGACTCTAATTAAACGGAATATCAGCACACTGTAATTGAAAATATATGCCGCCCAGGCAATGTATACCAACTCTTTTTATAAAACGCAAAAATACAGGAGTCAAGTCTTTTTGTTATGCCCCTGTGACTTTTCCCTTGTGGCTCACTGGTTCGGATCAATCGAAATTATTTAATCAAGAATGCACACCCACTTGGTGGCCTTCAGGAACAGGAATGGATAAACCCAAGTGATTTCGGCATGTTCTGTCTTGTGGTCGTTAACCAAGCTTCTGTTTGATACACAAAGGGACGTTGATGCTCCACCGAAAACGGAGAAGCATAAGCCGAAATAAATCGCGAAGGAATACTCACAATGAAGTGAGTAGGATGAGTCACGTACGTACTTTCATTCAATAAATTGGTTTGAAATACATCTGAAAGTATACCATGTATAGCGAATTTAAAATTGGGTCTACGTCCCTCGTTCAATGCCCTAAATAGGTCTCTTATTTGTACATTGCCGTCTTGCCACTTACATGCGTTAACCTCGAGTGTCTTCAGCGAGCCGCTGGATGTGGAAAGCTACCAGGCGCGTCAAATTGGTCCTGCGTGGTGGAGAGCGAGCGCAGGTTGCCAGGCATGTTGTAGGACGACGGTGGAATCGAATGGGATTTTAGAACACCATGCTAAATATTCTTCTTCTTGCATGAAATTAAAAAATTATGCGTTGTCAAAAATATATTACTTTGAATAGGAACAAAGTACTTTGTTAATGCAAACATTCTTGTCGACCCGGCTAGTTCAGGTTGTCATAGCAATATTTTTCAAAGACCGTTCTCTTACTGAACAAAGTGCTGGTAATAAATTTCCTAATAGTAATCTTTTTAAGTCTTATAGAATCTTTTCTATATCCAGTCGTATGATTCACAAGTTTAGAGAGCTTGGCGAGAAAGCAGGTGCCCTTGACTGTGTGACTTTTTTAATGCTTAAGAATTAGTTCAGTAATAGCTATACAAACATCTAAAACCTAAGCAAATGCTTCTTTTTTAATATTCTCCTACGGTCTACTGGATTACTTCCAGCTAGCTTATAAAAAGAACTAAAATTTCTCTTTTAGCTGCCCTTGATTGACTGCCTCCAAACAACGTTGATCCCTTCTCTCCTTTCAAAGATGAATTTCACGATGACACCCACGAAATCGATGGCAAGAAAAGCAATATTCGAATAATTCCAGTCCTTAGCCGCAACCTGTACTTGTTACTGCTGGAACAATATGTTTAAACTGAATTTTAAAAAAATATGATTAAATTTTCAGCACAAGACCAAGTGATATACAATGATAATAAATCCAAGCTTTGGAACGAATGAATCAAGATTAGATGTAACCTTGCATATTTTGTTCTTACTACACATAAATAGTCACCAGGACGTTCATTATTTTAATAGTCAGGGGCAGAACTCGCTCGTGCTAAGGACGGCAAATTCTCCATTCCTAATTGAAAGAAGATATTTGATATTCATTGCACGTTTCTGTTTTTGACAAAATGATTGACTTCGTGATTTAATATGTGTTATCATACTGCTATCCTCTTAAAAATAATTTCAGTAATGTCTCATTTTGTGCGAGTTTGTGTGCCTGACATTTGATTAATGAGATCAGTTTTTTGAAACACGATCCTCCATGAGCTATATTTCTCTGCCAGAACACCTTTTGGTTGAAAAATATAGTGTATGAAAAAAACAATATATTTGAATTAGACTCTTTTAGACACGATTCGTAGTTTGCATGATTCGTTTTATGGTTTTCACCGACGTTTTGATAAAATGTGATAAATGTAATTTGCCAAGCGTTTTGACTTGAAATAACCTATGACTTAACCCTAAGGTAGCATGCTTTTTTAGAGCGTATGTGCGTCTATACTCCCCGGAAAAAATTTTTAATCTGTTGTTTTCGTAGAGTCCTCCCATTAAATTAGAATCCATTGTATTCGACAATTTTCTAGAAATTTTTCACCTCTAATTAATTCAATATAATTTAAATCTCAGAATGTAAATTCCTACATTTTATTCGTCCGTGCAATTACTAATCGAGTTGTGCGTTTTCATTTGTATAAAAAAACGAATCGGAAGAATTGGCTGTTGATTGATTAGCTGTTTTTCCATCCATTTCAGTGTATTTTAAATTCATAAACATTACAATGTGGTTTTTTAATTTGGAAGTTTGACTATTTATGATTTTAAGCTGATGATTTAACGGCAGAAACAGACATATGCCCGTGACTTGATATTTTTAAATATTATAATGACGAAAAAAATAAAGAAAAGGAATAAAAATATATTCATCACGGGTGGGAAATAATGCAACGGAAATGATGAATTTGTTTTCAATGGTCTGATATAATGAAAGAATTGTTTTCGGTGGTCTCAGCAACCTTCATCAGCATTCTACGCATCCGTTCATATGCATGGACACATATACACGTAAAACTATGCGTATTTTATGTATATGGGAGAAAGGCATAACGAAGCGCAAACGAAAAAACGTCAGGCAGCACAAATAGCAAACACAGAGCCTGGAACAGAAACTCGCACATTAATGGATATATTTTGTGGCGCTATCATTAGTGGAAATAATACCACTCTCTTAGACGCTGAATAACGTAGATGCACTACAGGAATGTTACATGTTTCTGGTGATAAAGATAATCGTGACTACTCAATTTTAAGGAAGTAAATTCACTAAAAAATAGACATTAAATTATAGTAGAATACCATTCCCAGTTTTTTCTTCTGCGTTGTCATTTGTGAAGCTTAACTAAAAATCCCCCCTACCCACCCCCACCCCCGTTCATACTTAGGTAGGAGAGATCATGTCAATAAAAGAGTTCAAGTGTAGAACATATAGATTTAAGATGCCATCTTTTCCACGAAAATAGGGGATCATAACAACATTATCCGACCGCGTCAGGGGCAAATATTTGGGTCTAAATTAGCCTGGCGTGTATTCGCCTCCTACCCACACCGTAGAAGTGGCTTGCAGGGTACAAAAATATCTATCCATCTAAAGTCATGATGATTCCGCCGTACTTCTCGATCACTCAGTACTATACCACCAACGAAATAAACTACTCGCAATCTTCGGTGAGTTCCGGAAAGTTTATTTCTATTTAGCGAGAAGAAGTCGGATCATGTACAGGAAATGACAGCTTCCAGAAAGCACTTTCTGTAAGACGAGTACCCTGGATTATATATTATTTAGAAATTACAGTAAATAACCAAAACATGAAAATAAAACTTACGAATCTTAGAATTAAACTAAATTGAATCATTTTTAAGTAAGTGAATTGGAAATTTAATGCGATAGATATGGGATGAGAATCAATATTAATAAAACAAAGATGATGCGATTTTCCGGAAAGAAAAATGCTAAGCTAATAGGAGGGCAAAACTAGAGCAGGGAGAAGAGTTTACGTATCTCGGAAAGGTTTTGGACCAACACACTCAACGTAATAGGGACGTAGGGAGAAGAATTGTGCTAGGAAAAGTGCCTTTCACATGGAAGAGGGAGTTGATGATGGGGAAGTTGAGTAAGGATATTAAGAAAAGACTAAAACTTTAATTTGGAGCGTAGTTGCGTATGGCGCGGAAACGTGGTCCCTTAAGCAGGATGATAGAAGTTGATTCGAGGATTTTAAAAGGTGAGTGTGGAGAAGAATGAGAAGTGGAAATGGAACGGAAGGAAAAAAAAATGAGAAAATACTAGGGTGAACGAGGAAGTAGTGTCAGGTGGATGAGGAGAGGGGTGAGTTCGTAGCAATCCTAAGGAGGCAGGAAAAATGGATGAAAGGCGTATTAATCGGCAGTGGGATACTGAGGACTGTAATAGAGGGGAGAATGTTAGGAAAACGAGAAAAGAGCAGGAACAGGATAGGAATGTTGGACGGGATGAAGGAAGGAAGGAAGTACACAGGGATGAAGAAGGGCCTGATGTAGTGTAGTTTCCTGGATTGTTTTTTGTTAGGAGTTACAAAATATTTATTTGCTAGTTGCGTGCATTCAAAACCAACCTAAACTGGTATATTACTTAATGGTAGTGTATATATATACATATACATGAGTACTCCTGTTTCTTATGAGGAAGACGGCGCTAACTTCCGTCAAAATTATTAAGAAATAACGTTTGAGGGTTTTTTTTATGGTCTTATATTGTTTGTTGCTGTCCAAGTTTGCTTATTCAGTACTTCCGTGTTACTTGGACGAAATCATCTATAAAAAAATACATATATAATATAAATATATATATATATATATAACTTTTGGAAGGCACAATAGAACACAGAATAAAACAGATAACACGTAAAAGGACACTCACACTGTAGATGATTTAAGCTTTCGGCCTACTCCGAGGCCTTCTTCAGGTCAGACTGAGAGGTTTTGAGGGAAGAGTGCCTGGGGAGGGGAGGGGGGGGCGGAAGGTTTAGGGACTGTTGGGAAGGAAATTAAAGATGGCGGTTAAGGGTGGGAATTTTAAAGGATCGGAAGTATAGGATATATGCGGATTCGCGAGTTCTCACCTCTATGATAGTGGTTGAATCGGGTAGGGATTCTAGAACTGTTAGGGAAAAGCATTCGTCAAATGATAGGTTGTGTGAACTTGCGTGTAAAGGGATAGGAAGAGAAGAGAGTGAAGCAGAATTACATGAGTAACGGTGATTGTTCATTCGGATGGATAAGGGGGTAATGCATTCGCCTATGTAGAATGAGGTGCATTGTTTGCACGACAAAAGATAGAAAATATATTTTGAGAGGCAATTAGCGTGGGAACGGGGTGAAGGGACAATGAGGGGATGTCGGGAGAGGGGAGCAGATCTGATTAGGAGACATGTTTTACATCGGGGGCGATTGCAGGTAGGGGAAATATGTGGAAATTTGTCAGGGTGGGGTGTCAAAGGGTTGGTGGATCTCAGAAGGTTTCTGAGGTTGGCTGGTCGTCTGTAAGCGACAGAGGGGCATTGAGGCAGTAAGGATGTGGTCGCGTCATTGTCATGTAATATAGGATAAAGTTCTTTGAGAATGGTTTTCAGTCTGTGGGATCCGGGGAAATAGGTTGTGCAAAGGTTGAGTCCAGCGTCAGATGTAGGGTTGTCATTGTCATTTGTGGTGTGTGTGGTCGGGTGGAGCGGTAGATTTTATCCGATTTATATAGATTGTATTATTATATATATATGTATATATATATATATATATATATATATATTTAAACATCGGTTTAGTAGGTGATGGTGTTTAGGGTGAGCTCACCCATATACCAAGCCCGACGGCGTGTGAATATTCACACATCAAGGTAGGGGGGCCAGTTCCTTTCCCTGTGCCGGTTATGGTTTCCCAGGAAGATCTGGTACCCGAAAAATCAACTAGCTTGGGTGGAGCTGCAGGTGCCCAAAGTGCCTTGCCCGGGAATCGAACCCGGGACCCTCTGGTCAGCAGTCCAACGCTCTACCCGCTAGACCACCGCGACCCGTGTATATATATATATATATATATATATATATATATATATATACATACATGTGTGTGTGTATGTGTATGAAGTTTCATACATATGAAAATATTATTTTTGTGATAATTCCTAAGTTTGTTAAATTGGTGTATGTTATGATGAATACACGAGAGTAACGAATATATTCAATGACAAAACTTCCTTTTCCTGCTAAAATTTCACCATAACATATAAAATAAAAAAATTACGAGCAATAAAATACTCTCTCGACTAAAAAGCTGAATGTTTCCTTTGATTCCAAACGCTCGTCGAATCCCGAATAACTCTGATAACGGCCTTGTCGAACGATTTCCCTTCGATTTAATTGCTCGTGATGTTACAAGATTTGTGGAGCATGGATAGCTCAATAAAAGTTGATTGATTGGAATGTCTGCAGGAAGTCCGTCCTTAGCGAACTGAGTTGGCGTTAAGGGTTGGGGGGATGACGGAGGTTTGTGGAGGGAGAAATGGAGAGAAGTACAAGTTCCTCAGAAATTGACCCAAACCGTGCCAGCCTGTCACTGAAAGATCATGTTTCATTGATCCAACTCAATAGAAATGATCTATTAAAAAAATGGTAATGGGAAGGTGATAGCTAGATATAGCATATAAACAGTGGGATATTGTTCTTATTTTTGTGTTTCACGACCTTGAAACTTGAGTAAAAATATGAATATTGCCAGTTCCTCGATGAAAAAAACGTTAAAAACTGGGGTATTCTTTGCATATTGCCTTTTCACTAACATGAGTGAAATACAGGAAATTTTGTGTCTGTCAATTTTTTGAACAATTGTAAGACAGATCGGATATGCATCGTTTAACTATATCATTCCCTTTTACTCAGTTATCAGGATCATTTTGACCAATACGTCTCTATACCTTGACCATTATTCATTACGGTTTAGTTACGTTTAGTTACCATTTATGGTTTTGACCATAATCTCATTACGACTAAGACCTTCGTGCATGTAATCCGTAAATTTATTTACAATAGAAATAAGAAGATATCTTTAATCTATTACACTTTTTTTATCCCTGGAAAACCTAGAAATTTTCAGTTAAAAAAGTTTCTGAAAATCAGCCAAATGTTTTAAATACAGCAAGTTCTTTTAATTTAAAGTAAATAAGAATTTTTCCTCAGCTCACAATGCTGAAAATGAGACATTTTATAATTCCAGCAAGTTAGCAAGGTGAAAAATATTCCTCAAGCAAGCCCTCATTAATGTGAGCAAGTTCGTTCGTGATAAAAAATAAAAAAGTAAAAAAACAATATGGTAAATTCATGGAAAACTTTGCAATAATTTAAGGAATTCATCATGCGGTTTATGATATTTTGGTCATAAGAGAAGCGTGAGGTGGTCGCTCTGGCGTTAACTGTTATTGAACTAGGAGAACTGCTTTTGGGTTGATGAGAAAGTTCAGTTTTTCAACTATTCTTCAAATGTTACTTATGAATAATATTAGTATCTATCTAGTAGGTGCATAATGAGGAAAATTATAACACCTTGTTAAGACATTTTTGCCCCTTCTACGGTAACACTGGCAAAACAACTTCGCATCGCTCGGCGCTATGTGGAATTTTCCTATTCCCAGATGTCCTTTGCCGGCTACTGTCAACAAAATGTGTGGACAATTTTGCCATCCATTGAAGCAGGCCGTGGATAATTCGTACGTGTAGATCCACCATTCCATCAAATTCAAATGTTTTCAAGGCTGTTTTCTGGATTAATGCCAATTTTTGTTCATTTGAAACGCTGTCAATTTCTTTTTTATAAAATTCGATGTAAATCATATGCTATTTAACGCTAACGAGCAATAGTGTGACGATTATATATATATATATATATATATATATATATATATATATATATATATATATATATATATATATATATATATATATATATATATATATATCTCGATGATGCGGAAGTACTCACGAGAGCAATATAACTTTTGAACGGCACAATAGAGCACAGAATAAAACAGACATCTATTCCCCATGTGGAAGGCCTATCCTCCCTCCGACACTATCTTTCTCTACGCCCCCCACCCCAGTGCCCCTCGACCGAATTTCTCCTCAATCTCGCCACTGTCGTCCTGACCAAAAATGCATTCTTTCCAAAACTGTTTTTATCTCCAAACGAAAGGCACAGCGATGGGAACGAGTATGGCGCCATCGTACGCCAATCTCTTCATGGGCCACCTTGAAGAGAATTTCCTTTCACAGCAACCCTTCCAACCTCTTTTCTGGGTCCGCTACATTGACGACATTTTTATACTCTGGACACACGGCTCTGATTCTCTTGACAATTTCTTATCGGCCTTCAATTCTTCTTTCACTGTTAAATTCACTTCTCCCATTTCAGACTCCACCATCACCTTTCTTGACACAGACATCTCAATTCACAATAACAAATTCACTACTTCAGTACACATCAAAGCCACTAATCATCAACAATATTTACACTATACTAGTAGTCATCCTTCTCATACCAAACGCTCAATTCCCAACTCTCTCTCTATCCGCGGACATCGGATTTGCAACATCACAGCTACCCTCAACAAATACCTCTACAATCTACACCATGCACTCTACAAACGTGGTTACCCAGAAAAGCTCCTACAGGATAAAATCTACCGCTCCACCCGACCACACACACCACAGAATAACAACCCCACATCTGACGCTGGACTCAACCTTTGCACAACCTATTTCCCCGGATTCCACAGACTGAAAACCCTTCTCAAAGAACTTTATCCTATATTACATGACAATGACGCGACCACATCCTTACTGCCTCAATGCCCCTCTGTCGCTTACAGACGACCAGCCAATCTCAGAAACCTTCTGAGATCCACCAACCCTTTGACATCCCGCCCTGACAAATTTCCACATATTTCCCCTACCTTCAATCGCCCCCGATGTAAAACATGTCTGCTAATCAGATCTGCTCCCCTCTCCCCACATCCCCTCATTGTCCCTTCACCCCGTTCCCACGCTAATTGCCTCTCAAAAAATATTTTCTATCTTTTGTCGTGCAAACAATGCACCTCATTCTACATAGGCGAATGCAATACCCCCTTATCCATCCGAATGAACAATCACCGTTACTCATGTAATTCTGCTTCACTCTCTTCTCTTCCCATCCCTTTACACGCAAGTTCACACAACCTATCATTTGACGAATGCTTTTCCCTAACAGTTCTAGAATCCCTACCCGATTCAGCCACCAACATAGAGGTGAGAACTCGCGAATCCGCATACATCCTATATTTCCGATCCTTTAAAATTCCCACCCTTAACCGCCATCTTTAAAATCTTTCCCAACAGTCCCTAAACCTTCCGCCCCCCCTCCTCTCCCCAGGCACTCTTCCCTCAAAACCTCTCAGTCTGACCTGAAGAAGGCCTCGGAGTAGGCCGAAAGCTTAAATCATCTACAGTGTGAGTGTCCTTTTACGTGTTATCTGTTTTATTCTGTGTTCTATTGTTCCGTCCAATAGTTATATATATATATATATATATATATATATATATATGCAGAAATAACTTGGACAGCAACAAACAATATAAGAGAACATAAAAAGAACACTCATACTAAATTTCTTAATAGTTTATTTCCAGTCTGGTTTGAAAATAATAGTAGATTAAATAATATAAACTTTTTTATTCATGTTTGTTTTTTGTGACACATTACATTTATTTATTTATCAAGTCTTAGTCAGAGAACTGCCCTTTCTGACCTTGTGCATGGACACGATTGCAAACAACTAATACATAGGTGGAGGTAAAACCCACCAAGGCGGGAGTCGAACCCGCGACCTTTGGATTGGCAGACGAGGATTTTAACCAGACCCCACGTGGGGCCGGGAAAGTGGATGTTGATTATATATGTATGCCAACCAAATATAAGATTTGTCCATCCACTGGTGCGTTTACGTTCCTTGCTTAATAACAATAATAGTGTAGCCAAAAATAATGAATTGCAAAATGGAACTTTTCACATGAGCATTGTAAGGTAAAAACGTTTTAGGTTTGTCCAAAATTAAATCAGTATATTTTGGATGCATAGCTCTGATAGGACGATAAGAACGCGATCCTAGTTCAATCAATGCTTGGAAAAGGAAAGATAATTCGGAGAGATCTGCTCTCGCTCGTTTCTTGAGGGCCAACTCATTCCCGCCCTTAACCACGGCTCTTCAGCGACTTCCGAGTAGCATGATATCTCAAGGGTTTAGAGGGAGTCTTGTTTATCCGAAGAGTGATGTTGAATTTATGAGGGAGGTGGATGAACCAGAAGGGGTATTTTGGGAATGGTGAAGGGGGTAGAGGGAGAATACGTCCATGTGGGGAGCAGGGGGAGAGCGAGCGGGATTTTTGAGGACGGGTGTATCCTTTCGTGTCGTCTGGAAGGGGAAGGAGTGCAGGTGGGGAGAGACGAGGAGTGGGCGGCATCCATGAAGTCGAAGCGACGGCGGCGAGTCGCTGGAAGAGAGGGGGTTGCAGAGAGCGAGGAGAGAGTGGAGCGGGAATTCTTGCAAGGTGAGTTTGGTGAGGCGGAACTGAGGCGAGAAGCGATGGAGGAACGGAAAGGTGCCCAACCAGGGGGGAAGGGGGTCCGTGCCATCAGCGAGGGGCGGCGGGCGGGGGTGGGGAGGCAGTTGGCTGGCTGCTTGCTCCCAGGTTTTGAACGCCGGTGACTGCGCCTTCATCTCTGCGGGGAAAGTTTTATGGTCCGCACGGGAAGAAATAAACTTGGGGGGAAATGAAACAGCGTGCGGAGGCTCAGCGAGTTGTATACGTATGTGTGCAGAGTAGGGGTGCGGTGGAGAAAATAAGACGAGAGCTTTGTGAAAAGGGGAAGGTGAGAGGGTAGGGTGACCGCTATTGCGGAGGAACGGTTCTCGGGGAGCAGAGCGGAGGATGGTGTTGATTTAAAAGTGGGCTTTCTCGAGCAGGGGGGTGTGTGCGTGTGGGTTGACTGCCAAACCGCTCCTTTGGATGGCGGGGGCGTGCTGAGGGGAAGGGTGGAGGTGCATGAATGGTGGGGGTGCAGTTAGCAGTAGTGGGGTGGAAAAGGCGTGCTTTAGGAATTGTGGGCGAGCTGTTGGCCAGGCCTCGTCCAAAGTTGAGACTAGCAGTTAAAACTTTTGACTGAATGACCAGGAACGAGACTACAAGAGAATAGATGTGGGGACTTCGATAGGCCTAGTCTCTACCATTCGCGGGCAGTGGGCGACCTGTTTCAACTAAGTTTTAGTTGACCAAGGAAGTTTCTCACCTCTAGCAGGGAATCCTAAAACGCTTATTTTTTTAAAACTCAGTTCACATGAATTACTAGTTCTTTTTCAGGTATATATTTACGATAGTAAGATGTTATGGATGGAGGAAAAACTATGAATTTGTCCATATCTTTTTTAAAATTGCGTTTCGTGCATGTGATTTTATATTGCAAGAATGAATCACCGGAGCATGAAAATGAATTGGTCTTCCTTTGGTTTCATTATTTTTTCAAGACCTAGGAGTACTCGCGGTATAAAAGTACGCTATATATTCTTCATGCGTGTGAAAATATCTTTTTTAATACTTCCAAATATGCAAATGTTGCCATTTTTTCGTACTGGTACATGTTGTCATACATATAATTTGAAAAAGAAACGTTTGCGGGGAAAAGAAAAAGGCTCAAAATAACAGTATTGCAGTGAAAAAATAAGTATTTAAACATGGGCTTTAGAAAATACATTAGCATGAAATGGATTTAATTAATTTAAAATACCTGTGTATATGAAATATATAACAAATTATGCACACGCTATATGAACATTTATTTTCTAGTAATATACCTAAGAAAGCTTCGCGGTAATTACACTAGGAAAGCAAACATGTTAGAATTTTAATTATTTCATGATCATACGAATTGTCTGAGATGAATTATCTGAGATTTATCGTCTCTCATTCATGTTATGTCGAATATTAAATTTCTTTAGACTTTTGAGTGACATAATGAACTGTTTCCTTAATTTCCAGAGCATGAAAGATAAATAATTTCCCCAGAACCTCTTCTTCTGAAATACCATAATGTAAAAATGTCAAGTACTTAACAGATACAATATATTATAATGAAAATTGCGTTTAAATGTAAATTATTTTTAGGTAAGTGCTTTTTAGTTCTTGGCGTAGACATCGGATCTAAATCAGGGGATCTCAATTGCTGGAGAAAATACTGTGCCATTCTCATGCACTGTTCATTTCGTTTTCATTGACGAAGTGAACCAGTAGAGTGTTTATATTTTGAATTTTGATATTTTTGAACTATACTAATGTCATTTGATTTATGAGCGAGTGAGTATTAATGTTTGGAATTCTTTTCTTGCTCTCATTTAAACGTACGGGAAATATAAAGTTTAAAAGCATTGCAGAGGTCTGTAAATTAAGTAATGAGACTGACAACGTAGCGTTCGATCTGACAACACTGAAGGCGCTAGACTTGGAGGGACGGCACGGAAACGTGTGATTCACCTTCAATACGGGTGTTAACTCGCTCGAGTCATTTGGTTGTTCGTAGTGATTTATTTTGCGAAACTGTTTTTCTGTGGTGTTCTAAAAATGAATAACACCAATTTTGAACAACGGTGTACTAACAGGTTTGCTTCAAACTTGGGCACAGTGCAACGGAAACTCATGCTTAACTTCAGCAGGCCTACGGAGATAGTGCTTTGTCAAGAGCACAGGTTTTTTGGTGGTTTAAAGCATTTTCAGGAGGAGGAGAATCGATTGAAGATGAACCACGAAGCAGAAGGCCTTCTTCTTAAAGAACCGATAAAAATATCGACAGAATTCGGGATCTTGTGCGTTCAGATCGTCGGTTGACAGAATGATAGGGAAAGAGTTGAATTTGATTCCGTTCATCATATTTTGACCAATGAATTAGGGATAAGAAAAATCTGCGCAAAAATGGTTCCAAAAAACCTTTCCCAAGACTAAAAGGTCATCATGAGGGAATAGTGTCTTGATTTTTTTGGATTCCATTGAAAATGACCCCCATCTTCTGGGACGTGTCATTAATGGTGACGAGTCCAGGGTGTTTGAGCACCAGGATGTTGAGCATGAAGTAACACACTTCAACCTCTCCAAGGGCCAAAATCATTGACGAGGAAGTCGAAGACGAAATGCATGCTGATTAGTTTTTTCGTTATCCACGGGATTGTGCGCAAAGAATTTCTACCTCAAGGCCAATCATTCAATCAACACTTATACAAGGATGTTAGAAAAACTTCTAAAACGGTCAGTCGTATGAGACCAATATCAAGAGCAATTTGGTGTTGCATCACGATAATACTCCTTGTCACACAGTAATTTTAATAAACGATATTTTGGCCATTAAAAACATTCCTGTGGATCCTCAACCTTCTTATTCGCCTGAATTGAGCCCTTGTGACTTTTTTCTCTTCCCGATGTTGAAAAATCACCTCAAGGGAACTCATTTTGGGACAGTCGAAAACATTCTAATGGCTGTAACCGACCAGCTGAAGGCTTTTCCCATATCGGAGTTCCAGCACTGCTATGAGGAGTAGAAGAACCATCTCCAACGCAGTGTGGCTTCAGAAGGAAGTTATTTTGAGGGTGACAATCAATCTCATTACTTAATTTACAGACCTCGTAGTTTATCCGAATCATAACTAGGCATCATGACAAAATATAAGCAATTCTATTGTAGTTGGGTCCAACTTCTAGCAACTGAGTGAAAAACATCTTTTGAATGGATTTAATTGAGGTCGTTCCTCTGCTTGATGTTTCTCATTTCCGAAGACGACCTTTAATTACCGACGCATTCGCTGAATAGAGAACGGAGATTGACTGAGGAGATTGGAGTGGGACTTATTAGTGGTTAAGGAGAGGGGGGGAAGGAGGAAATTTGGAGCGAGTTAAGAAAGTTTAAGGCTTTTGCTCGCACGGTGATGGGAGTAAATGAAAGTAACGGAGGCACTAAGAAGCCGACGTAGCTGATGAAAATGGATTGGGTTGAGAAAGAAATCGATATGAAAAACTGATAGAAGACTACTAAAAAATAATAACTGGGAAAGTTGTACTGGTGGAGGTCATCTAATAGCTGGGTTGATGAAGAAAACGAGCGCGCTCAGGGAGCATCGAAAGGCTTTTGATTCGGAAGTGAAAGGGAACGATCGGGATTTGGATTTCGGGGTAAGAAGGGACTAGTAATTGGACTTCATGTCGGAATGGCAGAATGGAAGGAAATTATATTTATATTATTGGCTTAAATTGTTACCATTAGAAAGCCAATTCCTTAGTAAATGTGCTTGCCATAATTGATTTTTAGGGTGTAGTACTGCATTGTACTGATCGAGTCATTTTACTCATTTATGTTTCAGAAACCACGAAAGTGTGCGCCTTTCTCAGTTTCAATACACCTTTTAATTAAAACTTAAAATGCATTAGTATATTGGCCTTCATGTGCCCAAGAATTGTAATAATGCGCTAAATGCGACGGGTTTGGAGACGGATGGGTGTATTTCTTACAATATTGCTGAAGTGTCAATGATCGATTTGAATTTCATAACTAAATTCATTAACGCCTATTATATTTCGTATTATTGCAATAACAATAAAAATCAAATATGAAATAGTTATACAAAGAAGATTTGAAATGTTAGAGTTCATTTCCATAGCTTTTTAGTTAGAGAAAAGATATTGATGTCCTTTTCGTTTCATTTAACTGTTTTTCATATTTTTAGTAACGGTTATTAGCAATAGCCTACCTGATAAGGGTACGTTTTCGTTAGATATAGATGTTACAAACTGCTGTAATTCTAAGCTCTTATTATCATGACAAAAAGCTAGTATTATTGCACGAAATTGACCAAAATGGTTATTAGTAGAAAGTGAATTTCCACTACACCTACTTCTACATGCTCCTAAATACTGGAGAATTTCATTTTACTTCGTTATTTGAATTAAAAGTTTCTAATTCATTATTATTTTTCGAAAAACGTACGATAAACTATTGTTTTATTACAAACTGGGAAAAATACTACACGAAAGTACCTTTGTGGAGGTATCTGCTTCTGTAGACATACGTAAATGCCAGAATTAAAACGGATAAAATTTTACTTAATTCCTTAAAAATTCTCAGTGACAAAAAAAAGATCCGTTGACTGGCTTCAGCACTAAGCCAGAATTCAATGGATTCGGGTCCGAATCTAGATCAAATCAAATGATTTTTACGAGGTCTGTTTTAGTATACTTCCAGAACTTTTATGTTATAAATAAAATACGTCACTAAAAAATTATTAGTCAGGATCCAAGTAGTCTCCTCCCAAACTTATACGTGTTCCCACGGTGTTAGCACTTTCCGAACAGGCCTGGAACGCTTCTTCCGGAATGCGCATCAGCTCCTCCGTCGAATTTTTCTCTATCTCTGGATTGGTGGATTTTTTTTTCCTTTGAGCGGGGTTTTTAGTCTGAGGAACAGGAAAAAGTCTCGTGGGTCTGGTGAGTAGGGTGGGTGGTGAAGCACAGCGGTCTTGTTTTTGGCTAAAAACTCACAAGAGTTCTCAGAGAGGAATGAGTCGGCGCGTTGTCGTGGGGAAAAAACCAATCGCCGCTCCTCCAAAGTTCGGGCCGTTTTCGCCTGATTCTCTCTCTTCTAGTATTTTTTAACCCCCAAGTTGTATTCGTGGTCTGCTGTCATCAGACGAGGCACGTATTTGGCGGCGACTCGACGCATCCTCAATTTTTCAGTCAGAATTTCATAGCACGAACCATTCGTAATGCTGCTCAACTCTTTTGCAAGTTCCCTGACTTCCAAATGCCGATTTACTCGAATGAGATCGTTCACTTTCTCGTTGTGGGGGGTCATAAATCGACGTCGATGGCCTTCCGGGACGCTCACACTGATTGCCGCCCCTTTTTGAACCGAATAAACCACTCTTAACACGCGGTACGTTTCATAGAATCCTCACCAAAATTCTTGGTAATCAACTCAAAAGTTTCTGTGATGGATTCTCTGACTTTCACGGAACAACGCTCATCCTTCAAAGAACTCATTTCCGCGGATCCAACTTTTCCACGAGCACCCCTATTCATGAACAGCTGTAACGAATTAACAAAACAAGATGTCGATAAAGTGGTTGAAGGTGGTAATTCGGAATCATTTCTGCGGACAAAACAGATTAAAGAATGACCCACGAAAGACGTGCTATAAAAAAGTTCTGGAACCTTTTGAACAAGCTTTTTTACACTTCTTTCTTCACACTTTGAAATTCTCATATTAATAAATTGAAAAAATATATAATTTGCTTATTTCAAGAAAAAGGTATGCGGGTGGGAGAACTCACATGTGACTAGTAAATATTTCCAAATACTACATTTTATTCGACGGGAACGCAGAAAAATTAGATACTTCCAACATTAGATAGTAAAGCCTTCACAGCTGAACGATGCTCATAGAGTTAGGCTGGATGTTCGACGTAATAAGACAGTGAAATAAGCGGAAATTTCTTCTTTTACTGTGACAAATGGAATTGGACTCCCTGCGTGACATAATTGGAGTAATTATGTGGCGTGGACCATGAGATGGGATGACACAAATGAACGTGCACCTCAGGAAAGATGAACAATGCAGAATCTTTTTCAGGATGTTGATTAAAAGTCTGAAAAATTTAATATAGCTACGTGGTACCGGAAGCTCGGCGATAATCACCACATTTGAATGGTAAAGTAGATATTATTAAGGCACTGTGACTGTGGAGCGGTGGCCGCAAAAAACATTTAGGATATGTAGGTCAAAAATGCATTGAGACATGTAATTGATTTAGGGATTCCTCAATGTTCACTCAACATTGAAGGGAAGAGAAAAGTGGTGTAATGAGTTAGAAATATTGATGAGGATGGAGAAGACTGGAGCACCAGTACCGCATAACTGCTGCTGATCTTTGATAAGATTTGAGACATTTTGAATGTGTCAGCGGGATAGTATTGGATTACATAACATTGTTTGGAAAATTGAGTCAAGGGAAAGTTTGAAATAAAGCATTTTCTGCTTCCCCAAAATTAAGTTAAGCTTTGGCTGAATGAGGCAGCGATGCGGATTCAAGGAAGGGGAAGTGACAAAAGGTTCAGCGGAAAGGTTATTCAAAGTTCAATTAATAGAGCGAGAAATGAAAGCAACCGACAGCAGAGAGGTTTGAAATACGAGGGGCCGGAAGTTTAAGCTTCATTTCGTAGATAGTTCTTAAATTAAATAAAAATAATGGTTATTTCTTTAATTATTCATAAGGTCAAGCCAACTGTTGTGCGGAAGTAGTAGTTTTGAAAGTGTCTTTCACAATCTTAAATTAAAGTTGAATAAGAATATCTTTTTTTAAATTTAATAGTGTTAATACTCCAATTTAGGTAAGGGGATTCATATTTTCAATTTAAATTTTCTATTATTATTAGTAAATTATATTTCGAGATTTATTGTTTTAGTTAGAATCTGAATTAATTTAATGTTTCCATGTGTCACTTTGTATATCTTAAAACAAAATTATATTCAGTTTAGAGGCTTAAAATTTCTCCGTGGATGAGTGAAAACTAAATGGCAATTTCGCTTCTGCTTTGACTTTTTTAATACGTGATTTATATATGGACGTCCAATATGCGCTCTTTCGAATTTTCCTCGTCGATTATCATCCCCGTATCTGGCGAGGGCGTAAGATGTTGAGTTAAAACTTAAAGAGTGCATGGTGGGTACATGCAAAGGCACTTGTTCTCTTTCTCACATCCAGTCAAATTTTTTTTATTTTCCTCGTTCATAGCTATTGCTTCTAAGGAATCCTCATCCTTTTTACCTAAAGACCACCAATAAAAACCTTTATTAATTTCCTCTGACGACGTTTTTCCCAAGTTCAAGTCACCCAAATCCATTTGGTGTACTCACTCATTCGACCCACACCGTTGCCTTCGATTTCGCTTATATCCTATACACAGCCTCAATTCGTAGCCAATTCCCTATGTTTTACTGAGGTAAAATAATTATAACGAAACATTCTTACTTTTTGATCAATTTTTTGCATTGTTTATTTTCGTCTTTTGCAATTGAGGATGATCCCGTAATGTATTTTACATGAACCGCCATCCCTTTGGGTCAAACGTCACTTTCAGCTCATCTGCAACTCAGTACGACTCGGTCGGCTCCCATTCTACCTTTGTTCCTTCCTCTAGTCCATTACCACGGCTCTATATCATTCTACTATACCTATTTCTCCTTTTGGAGCAGATATGAGCCAAGTGAAATTTCCACAGAACGAATAGATATCGATTACCATCGTAGCATTGAGGAACTTTTGCATAGTATGTACACGTATGCATGCATAATTAATGATAAACACTTTCGAGGTATGGTATGACGAAATTAATTTTAGATGAAAATAAGCTCAGCCCACTGTCTTACACCATCTAATGGCCATATCAAAAGGAGAGAGCGATTCTTCCTTTTTCAAAATCCTCTATTTACGTAAACAATCTTTAAAGATAAGTTTCATTCATGGTTTTTATGTCTTACTTCGGTATTTTAAATTTTTATCTGCAATTTTGTTGCTGAAATTATTTATTCCACGCTCCAATGCGTATTTTAAAACAGTGGAAAGAAAATATAATACCCATGTAAAGTATACATATGAGTAAATATGGACTGCTGCTGTGTTATTAATTATATTTCACGTGCAGGGCAAATCATGAAACCAATCTCAAAGCCGTCTGAGATTCACGATTAGCTAGTGGAAACTATAGCTTAGTAGAAACAAAGAATAGTCGGGAAATTAACCATGTCTGCCTTCTACGCCAGCATTCCCCTATTAATATTTGTGGCAGAAGCTGAACTACGGGATACTCAGCATAATTAATATTTCCCTCCGAAAATTCAAAAGGGGACGCTAAATAAAAACTCGAGTACGAAATGCACCCGAGTTTTCGAGGGGAAGTAGCAGGAAGAAGTGAGAGTAAGGGAGCCAGGAAGATTAGCCTTGCGATGAATAACCCAAGATGGGTCTGTGGTAACAGCAGTAGAAGGTGAATAGGGGTTGGGGATTCGGAATTGCGGGGGGAGGATTTTCGGATACGCGGAATTAGGGGAGGGAAGCCGGGGAAGACTGGCGGGAGAATGGAGATTGGAGGGGAGTGAGTGGAAGCGAAGGATTAGCGATGGATGGAAGGACACGGGATGTGAGGTCGAAATAGCGGCAGATGATAAAGGGGAAAATTTCGTGAGGGAGAACGTGAGGGGTGGGGGTGGGGTTGAATGTTGGTTGGATGGCGTTGTTTTTTCCTCTCCTTCCATGGCCGTGTGTAGCAATGCGATTCTTTCCCGGAATCACGTCGTGCGGAGACAAAAGGGACGGATTCGTGTGGGGAAACGGGGCAGACATTCGACGCGGGACAAAGCCCATTTTTATTCCCCCTCCCGCAGTTTGGAAACGGCTCCGTCATGTGCATCACGCGAAGGCGTTCACGTAAAAGCCTAAACTAAATGTGTGCAAAGAACGTGAATAACATGTTGAGCATTGAAATGAATTGGCGAAGCCCGGCACCACCAGCCCAGCGACGTCCCCGATCAAACGAAGAATAAGGGGAAAACTCCTGAAATGACTTGAGCCACTTATCAAACGGCTGACTTTTCATTGTGCATCATGAAGACGATTCACGCTTTATTCGCGCGTAGTTCTAGCATATACACGTGAAATTAAGGTGCATGAAAATATTTTAAAAGCATTTCTGTTTGGATATACCTTCTTGAAGAGGTATATTAAGGAATCTTAACCTGAATGATTTTCATATGTTTTTTATTACATTTTTAGCCAAGACTTTCAAAAGATTTTTATTTATGATTAAAAATATATAGTAAATATATACATGTATGTTATGAATGTATATGTATGTATAAATATGTACATGTATATATACAAACATACATACATACATATATATAAACAGACAAATTCAGACGCGAAAAAACCGCCATATGGCGAGATGCAATGTTTGGCTTCCGCGGTCGTCATCTCACGATACTATTGAAGGGCAAATCGAAATAGGCAGGACTAAAGACGCAGAAGAAGAAGAACAAATTAGTTAGGATAGGATCTTGGAATATTAAAAAAAAGTGAAAAAGGGAAGCTTAGAGAATATAAAGCGACAAATGGGGAGAGGAAATAAAGATATTTTAGATTTATGCGAGGTGAGATGGAAGGATGGCGGGGATTACTGGAGTCACAGTTATAGGATAACATCCATCGGACAAGACGATAGCCAGCGAAATGTTGCGGTAATATTGAATGAAGGAGTAGGAAGAAACGCAGTTAATGGATAGAATATTGCTAGTAGAAGCCGAAGAACCTGGTCGTTGTTCAGGAATGCATGCCAAAAATTAGTCGTAGGGAGGAAGAATTCCATAGGGAATAATGGGATGTGAAGAGAAACATTTGATTTGGCTGGGGGAGATTAGAATGCGAGAGTAGGCGACTGAAGAGATGGTGATGGGGTGGGGCATTACGGAATAGGTATGAGGTATGACCGCGGGGACAAAGCAATTGAGTTCTCCAGGAGAGAGAGGTTAATCATCACCAACACTTGATTTAAACACTACAAAAGGTGTAGGCATACATGAAAAATTCCAAGTGACTTAAAAAGGTATTAGTTGGGTTATATTATGGTTAGTCATATATTGAAGAACAGCGTGATCGATTCGCAAAGGTCTCTGGGATCCGGACTCTGATCACAATATCGTAGTCATGAAATGTAGCTTTGGATTGAAAAATTATGGCAAGGAAGGTGGTTTAGGAAATGGAACGTAGAAGCATTAATTGGATTGAGAAGGAAGGAGTATAATCTGGCCGTAGAAATAATCATGGGTGGAGTTGAATACTATAGAGAAAAAGTGGGATTGTATAGAAAATTTCACGAACAAACGTAACATCTGGGTTGATTATAAGAAGAAAGACTTACAGTTATGGATTATATATATATATATATATATATATATATATATATATATATATATATATATATATATTTGTGTACCCTGAAATGCGAATTACTAGTGATGTGTAACTCTAATATCATCTACCTCCGAGATAGGAACGAAAAAATTGAATTAGATATAGGTATGAATCATGCGAAGTTCCTCTAAAGAACACATGGCATACTATTTTCTGGGTTTTAAAGTAAAAAATAGGAGAAGACCCAAATTCTGTACACGTGGCTGTTTGCTTTATCATTAATGTCGTTGTAATCGCTGAGATGTATTTCAGAAGTTAATAACCATTATTTTTGTCTCTTCCATTCTCGACTTATGGAAGTATAAACCTTTTATAAGGTTTATGCGCTCGATGTTTTTTGTAACATTAATTTGAATTTTTAATTAGGATGACGAATTCATTGAGATAATTATGAAATGTCATTATCTTCCAAATGAAATGACTTATTTTTTTAATATTTTATATTGCAAATTAGTAATTGACTTTGTATTAAACGCTTCAAAGAAATACAAAATCGTGATTTCTCTTGATGCAAAAAAATATAATCATTACTCTGTACTAAATTATGTCTGACAGCCATGATAAAAGATTGACAGAATCAGAAAGTGAAGGAGCAATTACAGAAGTAGTTCATCCGTCATAAAATTGGAGGCCATCACAACACTATTTCCATTAATTTCACCCCATATTGTTCTCTTGGAATCCTTCTCTCACAAACTCTCTTATAATTGTTCAAGGTGATGTAAATGTTACCAAGAAAGCATTCACTGCTGGCTCCTTGAATTAATCGCCTCGTATTTATCATGTCACATGTAACGTCTCATCTCATTATAATATTCTATTGTTCATAAGAAACATCGTTTTAAAACTGCAATAAATAGTGATGAAAACGTTGAGTGTGCTCTACTCTTGAGTAAAAAATATTTATTTATTAAATTAGAACTAAATTATTATATGCGTATTAAATAGATAAACTTCATGAAATTGTGTTTTAGAAACTAATCGCAAAAAGATTGCGTAAAGAGTAAAATATATCTCTGGACTATAAATTATTATTTTGTTATAACAGTATTCCCACTTGAATATTGTGTCCATTTTCTGTTACACGTCCTCGAAAACGAAAAGAATGAGTCGAAAGGGGACGATGCCTAATATGAAATGAAAAGTGGTAAAACGTAATCCCGGCTGTTGAACGAACCTGGTTTCTATAATCGGATTTAATGATTCATTAAATCTTGTCGAAGCCTAGAGTTAACTTTCCCCTCTCTCACCACACTCCTTTGCCAACACGGCGATAGAATTGATGCGAGATCCTCAGCTCGCTGGGGAAAGATTACCGGGTTAGTATGAATCCTCCGCCCTCCCGGCTTAGCTGGCGTTCGGTGGGTGCTGCGATTGCTCCATTATTCGGTCAGAGACTAATGAGTGAGTCTCTTCCAAAGCTTGGCAACGCTTTTTACATGACAATCGTGAGTACACTGATGTTATTAATTATATTGCTGTCCTATCATGTCTGGAAAATGTGACAATTTCCAACTATTTAACTTTTTTATAAAATCCATAATAATTACCACACTCTCAGTGGTTTGTTTGAAAGCAGAACTATTTATTCTAAACTTCCGCACTAATTAAAACTAATGATAGACTCGCACAAGTTTAAATGGAAAATAATTGTTTTCGAAGGGCTGATATGATAATTGGATTTATAAGTGATACCGCCTACACTATTGAAACACTTTGGTTTTGCTTAGAAACAATCTCGATTTATTAAAATAGCCCAATTTGCTAATGTGCAGTTTATCCTTGAATACAATTGCATCCACGGACATATTTGTAGAATGCCAGGTAAACGTGACACATTCGGAATGTACGTGGCCAGCTGGGAAATGGGTAATCCCGTCAAGGCCCTCAGTTTCCCGCGGTTATCCTCTGCTTACTTAAATCCCATCTTCTCCTAAATTTCCCACCCGTTGCTGATACTGAAATTCACATATATCAATTAAATTAATGTTGTCATCTAGGTAAAAGCTAAATTTATGTACGAGCTGTCCGCAGCTATGGAAGAGTATCTGTAGGACCTACCGAGCAATGCTTCCAATACCAAATAGCACCGGTGCTGTTATTCGAGATCTCAATATTACGGAATGTACTTTTAGGATCTCAGCATGAAACCGTCTGTAAGAGACAGGTATTCATAGAAATGCGCCACATGAATTTCATGGTGAATAGAATATAGGACTATCCACATCTTCCGCTGGGGTTGTACTTTTATTTATAATTTTGGCTTATACACCCTAAGATTAAAAACTTTGTCATGTTGTTTGTGTCGATCAAATTAGATAGAATTGTGCTGAAACAACACCGAACGTCTAGTACTTGCGAAATAAATAAAGATAATATCTAGCGTAGTTTATACCAAATATCGTCTAATGGATTTTTATGTGCGAGTCATACAAGGTTTATAAAAATATCGGGAAAGTTTTCGGAAAAACAGATGAATTTCAGAAATTTCCACAACATCTCAAAATTATTTGAGGTACATCTATTGAGTTTGGACACTTTAGCCAGAGGGTTTTCCACGACTCGAGGGCTCCCTGGTAGGCGGATTCCGGAAGGACCTTAAGGGTACGCGTGCAAGCTCCTTTGACGGCACTAAGGGTATCATGGCGGTGTCCTTTGAGGGAGGATCTCACTTTTGGGAGTAGGGCATAGTCTACCGGTGCCAAGCCGGAATTGTAAGGTGGTTGGGGAATCGTCGCGATGGCGTTGTAGGTCTTCGCAGCAGTCTCTGCTCTTGGTCGTCCGTCAAGACCTTCGGGACGAATTTATTGCAAATATTTCGCATCGTCAAATTTTCAGTACTAATGGTGTGCACTGTCATCTTATCAATACCAGTACGATCTGTGAACATGCACACATTTAACCGATGGTCTGAATTCAGCACTTCACGTACACGTTGCACGTTGTCGTCGGTTCTTGACGTCGACGATCGCCCAGCGCATGGCTCATCCTTCACACACTCTCGGCTATCTGTGAAGAACTTGTGCCATTTATAAACTACAGCATGTGACATGATTCTGTTCTTGAAAGACTTGGCGAATCATGCCCAATGTCTCCCTCAAAATTTGATGGCGTACCGCTATTCACTCGTTCGCTGTATTTTGCGCTTGCACCGAGTCAGTCGAATGGGATCCACTAAAAGTACGGTGTAACATGAACCAACCCTCGCAGACGATTAGTACTTAGAGCGTGATGAAGGTCAGATCCTCCACCGCCTACACTGCGCGGTGTGAGCGCGCTGAGATATACAGGCACGTCAGGAAAAAAATGTCCTTGATGATTTATCCATACCATGCAAAACATGTACGTACAATAAGGGTCAAATATTTCTTGAGTCACATGTGATAGCTGCATTTCCTGCCAAGATTTTTGTAGTCATGTGAAAGGTTAAAGCATGGAAACTTATAATGCCTCCTCATGTGCCATCATATAACTGGACTAAGTTAGATATATCGATAGTTTTCTTGTTCAATGTTGAGATGTGATGCCTTCTTCCTCATAGAATACTATTTGTATGCAAACGCCTTTTATCTGCATATTGAAATAAATTACTTGTAACGGCTTTCTTGTTTCTAGATTATCTCTACCTTATACTCAGTCACTTCTTGACGCATACAGGTGTCTGAGCGTTTCTAGGAAGCGTACGAATTTTTGATTTGCTTTTATCATTCAAAATGTCATAAATACGTACTTGTAAAGAGAAAGAACATCTTAAAAAGTTACTGCATGAGCGCCAACTACCAGTAGATTTTTGGTTCAACTTGAAAGATATGGAAATCGTTCGATAATCACATTTAGAATATGTTTTTTAATACTTAAAATAAAGGAAAATTAATCTAAATTATCAAGGCATGATCTATAATGGACCTTAAAAATTAATCTTTTAATTTACTGCTTCATATTGACAGATTCCATTAATTTATTCGTGTTTCAATGAGTTGAACACGATCGGTAGGCCTAAATATTACTAGCATTTGGTAACCAAGTTGTATAGCGTAATTAAAAAAATAATTGCGTATTTGATAGATAAAATCAAGGATTTCACGACTGTGGATTCCTTGGTTTTTGCCCATACGATTAGCATAAGTAAGGAAGTTTTACAGTCAATGATGGTATGACATCGGAATTATCAAATATTTCCTAATCCACGTAGTGCTTTCTTTCTCATTGTATATTTTACAATGTATCCGATAAACAGGTTCCTAAGGCAAAAGCTATGATCCTGATTTTGGATGGCTATATTCTCCATTTTAAAACTCTATCTGAAACTTTTTCTTTACCTGGCATCTTCTCAATCTGGTTACGTGGACGCGAGGAAAATTCATTTAGGAAAAAGATGCTGCCATAACTGCCAGAAAACTCAAAGCCATCTTGTTAATAACTTTAAGCGATTCCACAGAGTGAAAGAAGCAGAAAAGGCAGAGGAGAGGACGCGCCAAACTTTTTTCAAAACCTGTGCTCAACACTTTAAAAGTAGGGTCCCAGGGTAAGAGAGTTAAACCGTAGCAGAGATAAGTCCCCATCCCTCTGGGAGAACACCTCTTGGAAGTTGAATAATTATTGCGGCCACCGCTGCAAGGAGGAGGGGCGCTGCACAGCGGGCTCGCCTGCTCCGGAGAGATGAAAGGCAGTAGTTGTCTCCTGGAGAGAAGATGCTCGACAACCTCGAGCGAATGCAATTTCGGAGTTGACAAAGGAAGGAAGAGAAAGAAGGGAAGGCAGTAAAGGGCGCCGTGCCATCCGCATTCGATTATTTCGCTTCCGTAGTTCGCCGGCGGGCAGCCGTGGGTTGGGTCGCAGGGGTCGGGAGTACTAGAAGGTGATGGTGGTGCTACGTAGGTGTGTATGAGATCGGGGTGGGCTTGTTGCCTGAGGGGGGGGGCTCTCTCGGCCCAGATGAGGGGGCCTCGAGGACGGAAGCGAGCGGAGGCTTGGTGGGAGCGGAGAGGAATGGTGGTGGGAGAGTGGGGAAGGTGTTGGAAAATGCAGGAAGGCGCAGGAGTGAGCGTTGGCATTGGGGCGGGGGCGGGAGGTGGAGGGAAGTTTGGCAAGGGGTTGGGACACCAGACTGAGCGAATATGCTCCCTCTATTCAGGTAGTGGCACATGGTCGATGGAATTATAAGGCGTGGAGCATTACGGAGGGCTGTGAAATAACGTTCTTTCAGTAAAAATATATGCGTATACTATATATTTGGATATCCAAACAATAATTGATAATGGGCTTGGAAATGGGAAATAGATTTCAGTGAAACATTTTTATTACTCCTGTTTTTCATTGTTAGAGAGCCATCCGAATTTTATATCCGAAAAATGTATTTGAAAAAAATTTGAAGTTTATTCTTGTCTTGAAAACCAAAGAAGGGAGAAGAAAGATGAGGAAGAGAAAGAAGAAGTAAATGTTTCACGCTATGAATTCTCCTCGTATGGACATTCGCTCGTGGGAAAATTTGAACCGTTTACTCCTTGTAGGTAAATATTTGACCGGAAATAGCTTCTTAAATTTTTTCCTCTGCTTGAGTTGGCTGAAACCGATACGCAAAGATTTTCATTATTCACCACAGAGTATTGGACGATAACCCATTGAATTTAAAGTTCGGCAGTTTTACAGTTCCATTCCAATCAGTTCGTTTTGATCATAACATTTTTGCTGCAATCACTTACCTATTTGTTATATTATTCAGGTTAATAGTATACTAAAGAGTTAAAAATTAGAGGAATTAAATGGTGATTGAGCCCGCTTGGACGTCGGACCGAATCCATTCGCTTGTATACCCTTTTGTTCGTTCCTGCATCTGAGTCAGCATTTCCAAGAGTATTCGCTTGCTAGGCCAGAGTGGGCAAGATAACTTCTTGGCGGGGGGCGTTTATTCGAATGGCGACACATGCAAGGAGAATCTTTAGTGTAGCAGATAAATCCACGTAGACTGACCCAATAGTCCATTCTGTATCACGCTGAATATCAGTAGCTCCACTTTGGGGCTTTGCTTGCTCTGAATGATGCATAAAATTTTCTGGGTCAATATCATTGCACAACTAAAAATATGTTGTACTAAAATGAGACACAAACACTTTGTTATTACTTACGAAATTCGATTTGTGTAGAGTAACAAATGGCGTGTCTCTTGATTCAGTATGAATTGATTCCATTAAGTTGCGTCTGAGAAAATGGATTCCTGTTAAAATAGAAATCCAATAATTTCCTACAGAAATTTGGGAAATAATCGCAAACTTTTTTCTCAGAATATACAGAACATTTTTATCCTGATTCGAAGAACTACGGATGATTTCCGCAACATTGACCTTTTAATGGGGTCATTTGCTAGTATGCTGGAAAAAGCGAATGTTTTTTACTCTTTTAAATGTCCGCTCTATATTCTGTTATCGTAAACGGCTGCTTAAATTTTATTATCCTTTTCCGAAGATGTTTCTTGGCCTGTTACACTTTTACTGAGATCATCACTGCGCACGTAGACAGACGTAAGAAAATGCATTCCGTCCCCAGAGGGCATGGCGGGGTGACTTCTTCCATCATCAGCGAATCCAAGAGCGAATATTTGCAGTGCCCTCAGTTCGTTCCTGGACCTGGTCAGTGTGAATTCGCCTTTGATAACGCAGGAAAAAATTAGGTATCATAAGGCTGAGGAGGATGTAGCGTTGGAAGCAGTGAAATGGCGCGCACACGTGGTATGGTACTAATCAGGGGGGGGAGGAAGGGTTCTTTCCCTTGAGTGGGAGCCGGTTGCGGATTTGAAGAGGGGGGGGGGTTACCGCCGTCGAGGCGAGAATGCATTTGATATCCACATCTCCTCGGCACGAAACGCGAACATCCAACATCCCACCCTCTCTCCCTCTTCTGCGTATCTCTTCCTTTCCATTTTCTGGCTCTCCACCGCTCGGTTTGCTCCTAACGGTCATCAAGGAAGGAAACCGCAGTTTACACATTCGTAAAGGAGACCAGAAGACTGCCTTTGTGTGTGGGTCGGCCGGGGGAAATGGAGAGAGGGGCGATTCAGGTGAAGGGGCGGGAGGGGATTGTAAGGGGGGGGGGTTGAGATGAGAGGAGACGGACTGCTGTGGAGGAAGACGGAAGAAGAGGGTGGAGGGAGTTCCGTACGGGGCTGGTGGACGATGGGAGGAGCCGGGTGGCAGGGGCGTCGTCGGGTGGCCGAATAAACTCTGCCGTCGCACTTTGGACCTCGGCTGAACTTATAGTGAGGTGCGGTTTCGTACATATACGTTTGATAGAGACACGTGTGGGGAAGACGGAGTGAGGGGCAGGGGGGTGGAGGGCACTCGGGGTTAGCATTAGAGTGAATATATAAAATGAGGCGTGCGGAGAGTGAGCGTTGGAGGGTGACGGGGGCGAGTAGCGCTCAGTACTCTGGCGATGGAGGAGGGAAAATTAGGTGGTCATGTCAGAGTCGGGCTCTATTACGGACGAAAATGGATACACAAAAGGGTAATGCGGCGGCTGACCTCCGGTTAAAGTTAATCTCTTATTCTACAGAATTCTTCTATAAATAGTGGATTAAGTTAATTTTTATTAAGATCGAAAATAATGTCGAGAGAATGATACGAACTACACTCATTACATAATGTATGAAACCGTCATAGTGGGAATTTAATTCGATTTTGGTGGCTCACTAAATGATAGTCCTGATCCAATCTTCTCATCTCTTTATTCCCTCCCGGGATCGTTATTTTCTATTACCAGATTCTCTTACTTAATCTTTGGCCTTCGATTATTCTCCTCTGTTTCCTTAGGATATCTTGCTTCGGAGAAAGTCCCAATTTTTTCTCAGTTCTCCTTGTAAGTATCTTACATTAACTTCTATGTTCACCAACTCTTTGAAGCACATGCTTCTTTGTTATTCGTTTACCCAGATTATTTTTATCATAATTCCGTTTCGCTACTTTTCCATGTCCTCCAAAATTTTTGTTGCAATCATCCCAATTGTCCACGTCTGAAGTCCGTTGGCAAGCATACCCTAAATATAGTATTTATTCCTAATCAAAATTAAATATAGATTGAAAAATTCAGAGATTAAAGTACTATGATGAATATATCGTCTAGTCTATCATACTATGTATCGCTATTTAAACATAATTAGCTGAGATTATGTATTTAAAAGTTATCTTTAAATCCTCTTTAAAATACTTATTTTAACATCTATCATGTCATGCAAAAATTATTTTTTGAATTGTACTTGAAATATACTCGCAGTATTTTGCTTCAAAAAATACATTTTTCAAAATGATAGCCTAGACTACAGGTTGATGGTAACATTTATGTGACCTCGTAAGCCTCCAATACAACTATGAGTTGGCTATCAGTCAAACCTAGTACTGTTAGTAGTAGTACTGTTAAGTACTGTTTCATACAAAGCGATACAGAATCCAGTCAATACGCGGCAATTTCATTTCCTGTGGGTGTTGCTTTCTTTCGACAACTGTTGAACTGGCATTTCATGTATGTAGTGTCCGGTTTTGAACATGGTGGGCGTCCGTTTGAAGACGCCTGCTGCATTGTCGAAGTACTTATTGCCATTAAAACAACATATGTTCATGTATCCTACTCTTTCTGCACACCATGGGACTATTCTCACCATTTTGCATTGATTTGCAGACAAAAACATTTCGTAGCTTAGAGACCTAACAGCATAGAATCACATATCACTATTTCGTTCATACTTTTCGTTCTAAATGCATTAATGAAAACTGTAGCAAATCAGGTTTCCTCAAAAATATATTGAATAATGTGAATCATTCAAAGAAGTTCGGCAGGTATTCGATCTAGACTTACTTCAATCGGCAAAATTATAATTGAATTGTGTGCTGGTGTGGCTGAGATGTTTTTAGATATACGGAGGTGGTTCGTGGTATTATCTCAAATGAAGAGGTAACTTGGTAACAACCATGTGAGTCAAATATGAGGACCTTGTAGCTGGCCGGGGTCAACTCTAAAAGTTGGGTCGGGAGATAAGAAATGAAAAAGACGAGGTCATAAAGGGCGGTGGGGGAAATGAGGGGTAAATGCTGAGTCGGAGAAGACGTGGAATTGCAAAGAGAAGAGAACAGAGCGTTGCGGGAAAATGAGAAAGAATATGTTATACTTTATGGGCCAAGGCAGAAAAGTAACAATGAGATGGAAAAATAGGTGTTATATTAGGAAAGGAAAATGAGCTGAGGTCAGCAAAAATATCATGGCCGGAGGCTGGCCGTGGAGGGAAAATATATTCACAAGCAAGAGACGAACTAGAAGTTTAACAAAATAGGAACTAACGAGAATAATATGTCCAATGAAACGATGGTAAAATTAATACAACTAGTTGATAGTTAAAAATTGATTTCAGGTAGGAGCGACCCGTATAATGTGTCAGTAAAAAATTCCGGCCTGAGATATTTTTATATTTTCACTCCCAAATGTATTGTGTGAACCTTTTCCTGCAAGAGAATTATGTTTTAGTTTTTGTAGCAATTATGAGGGCAGGCGACCAACAGAAGAGGTCATTTGCAACAGAAGGGATAGGTGGGCGATGCGCTGAGTGCCATCCTTAAAATATGAATGGTCCTTTTTTGGGTCTAGAAGAAAGTAAGAATCCATCATTTTTCAATGAGTGCTTTGAACTGATTTATGGAGAATCCCCAAAGGCATCGTGTTCATTGGTTAATGCCGAAACATGCTTTCTAGTGCATCGGTTCGGCAAGTCGAAAGATCCAGTGTTCAAGTCCCCGTCAAGAAAATATTTTACGCCTGTGATCTGCTGGAATCCGCCTTTCCCACCTCTCCTGTTTTCGTCTTTTATATTTGTTATTATCCCTCTTTCTTCAATCTATTTTCTATGAAATGGAAGGTGTTCCTTCCTTCTCTTCCTTGAGAAAGGTGGCTTGTACCACCGAAAATTCGAAAACGAGTGGGTTTCTTTTCTTTTTTTTGCGTTTTTCTGTGTTTATGTCTTTGTTCGCTAGTACTTCCTTCAAATACATAATTATTTATATCCGTCAGACTTTCACATCAGTTATATGTAAGTATATACTCGTGTGTGTGTATATATATATATTTATTTAGTTATATTTTTATATATGCACAGCTAAAAAAGTTGTCATAATTGTCATAAAAACGAAATTGATTTGAATATGATAACTACAATTTATGAAAACGATTGATTTATGTCAATAAAATTTAAACGCGAATCTTGTATAAGTACGTATACATATATGTGGAGAGTGATTGAGGCCGTAATATGGAATGTTAGAATAACTCTTCACAATTTCCTCCAAGTGACGATCCAAAATACGCATATCGCTCACTTCGCTTTGAATGCTGGTGTCAATCATTTTTCTTTGCAATTAACCTCGATAAGAGTGGATTCTACTAAAAGACCCTATTCAGCAGAAATGGTCATCTGATATGGCGCCTAAGCGTCGGAAGTTTTTCAATAAATCATCAAAACGTCTTTTAGGTAGGCACATTCATGAGAAGATACCTCCGACCGTAAAGAAGATTAAGGCCGCCAAGGGAAGGTGCTGTGGTCTTCGATCACCGCGGGTAGAAGTAGGAGAGCATATATTATAGCCCCGACGTGTGTGTGTGCAAGGATCTAGAGTTGTTTCAAAGCATTCTACAACATAGCGGGGTTTTGAGTGGGTTGCAAACTCACATTAATTTACAGGGATGTGAACCACGACGATAGAATAGTTATCCCTGCATAGCTTTATTTAAATTGCATACTATTCCTCCTTAGGTTATTTGCGTTCAATTTATACAGGCTACAAAACGCTTTTTGGGAGGGTTAATAGGTTCAAGACTTCGTCATGACGAAGTCTTGAATCGATGGTATTTTAAACCTTTTTCTTATAACTTGAGAGTAAAATCTGCGCATTGCTATCTATAAATTAATAATTAGTGAAAAATATTCAGTTGTAATCTTCAAGAGCAATAAAATTTTGAACTGAATTAGAATATTATACAATCCAAACATAATGATAGTATTCGCGGGGTGCAAAACACTATCATTTATAAAGATCATTTGTTGTATTTTTAGATTGTGTGTTCCTAGTCATTTTCATCAAAAATCCCATCACAACCCAAGATTCATGAGCTTTATAACATTTTAAATATTACGCGGAGGTTAAAAACTTGAAAATTTAAACGGTAGCATTGAAAGCAATCATAACCAAGGTTAGCGCACCTTGGTTTTCAGTTATTAATAATATTTTTGGATATTACGTGCTTGTTCCAGCTTCTCGGTCCGCATAGAAGGCCCTGTGCCAGTTTCCACGCCGTATTTTTCCGCTCGCTCCCGTTCCTTCCAGAGATTTTTCAGGCGTTTGCATCGTTTAGAAAGTTCTCTCACTCTTTCCCTCCCCGCCATAAAGTGGCCGCGAGGAGCGATGCACACGCGATACCGCACCGGGAGCGGAGATTTCTCGGGGCCGCCCGAGGCGGAGGCGGGCGGGAGGGGATGAAGCGTGGGAGAGGCGGAGAACGCGGATTGAGCGGAGGAGGGAAGGGTGGAGTATTAAGTGAGGGTGTCGTCCCCGGGTTAGGAGTGGCGTGGAGCGACGCTCGCATCCCGGGCAACTTTGCAAAGGCACCGGGGCGGGGGAAGGTGGGAAGAGGCCGAAGGAGACGAGATGATGAAGGCGCGTCGCACGGGTCGAAGGGGGAGGGGGGTCCTATGTTGGGTGCTTTGGAATGGTTGCCGTGAATTGAAATAAGTCGGGATGCTTCAACAAAATGTTGGGAGGTCAAGGAGATAGAAAAAAGGTCTTGCTAAGGACCCATTTTTGTTGGAAAAAAGGGTAATTTACCCTGGAAGTCTTTCATTTTATTGACTTTTCGATTCTCTATAATTTCATTATCACAAATAGGTGAGTATCTCCCTTTTTGAAATCGTATGAAATGGCGATTTAAAATGAAAACGAATTTTAAAATTATGTACTTATCAGTCCCGATAACTTTCTATTTGTATGGTACATCTTCTCCTGGTTTCGATTGCTTTCGATAAATTTTAACTCCAACTAACATTCACAAAAATATCCAGTAATATTTAAATTTGGATGTTGCTATATTTACAGTCAAAAGTGCTTTTATGATTGCCTCTCGGTGTAAGGATAATGGATGAGACTTTGTTCCACAGTTCATCACTTCATCAGTTTCCAAAACGGCATAGATGGGTTATCAGTTATATGAAGAATAAATGTCGGTTTTGATCGCTGGAACGGTAGTCTGTCCAGATCGCCACCAGACATTAGTTTTAGGTCGAAAAGAGAGGAAGATATTGACAATCGTTCAATGATCGATGAAGCGTAATTTTTTTATGAGTCTGTGTGGGAAACGTATGCATGAAGGAATATCCACAAACTTAAAATAAAGAGCACAGCATATTACTTCTGAATGGTTTATTCAACCAAATTTATTCGAGCTCAATGGAAGCCCTTCTGGAAAAAAATAAATAAAATTAGTGATTTTGATTGAAAATGGCTGTGTAAATCATTTCAGAATCTTTTCAAAATTTGACTATTTAATAAAGAGCGCCAAAAATCTTTCATGAAGGTTACACACGGAGGTTTGATTGTAACCATGCGTAGATAATCTTTGGCCTATGGTTTTTTTTACCTAGCAGGAAAACACGCTTCAATGAAAGGCGTTAAGTACATTTAAATTAAAAATGAATTTAATGATTTATTTCAATAATTGAGATGAGTTTTAGCAAAAGGTACTCTGTATCATATCAATGGATGTGTTCTGAGGGAGAACTATCGCCTAAAATTCTGTTTCTGCATGTTGCAAATTTGTACTCTGAAATGATAATTAGAAGAAAAACTTGAATATATAATTGAGAGTGCTTTTAGAGATGTGTGCAATTTTTTCTTGTATGCTATTAGATTAACTTTTGGAAATCATGTAATCTAATCTACAAAGAATAATATGGCCAAAGCATTAATATGATGTAAACGATTTGTCCGTGAAAGGGGAGTTAATCCTAAATAATTATGAAGTTAGTGTAATGCAATAAACTTTTTATAAATGAAAGGCAAATGATTAAAAAATTAGCGAAACTTATATATGATCATTAATTAGGTAAAATATTGATTTATTTATAAATATATGTACAGCGGAGTACAAAGTTTCAGTAGCAGGGCAAACATAATGTCTCTTTAATGATTTCAATAATTATTTCATTTAATCAATTTATTCATTATTTCATTTAATAATAATTTTAATAATTAATCATCAGTCTCTGTAAATCATTTTAATCACCCAGGTTTTCGAAGGTCCATTATAGTTTGCAATCGTTCTATCCGAATTACAGTTTATGCAGGGGAATAATGGACGCTCTAAGCCATAAATACGGTCATGTTGTTATACCTATCGAACTTACTAACATACTCACAATGGAATACGACAAGAAAAGAAATGCCTTTGCGCTGTGCAAGTGATCATAAGAACCACCTGAACGCCAGGAAATGCAAGTTATGTAGACCGCAAAAATTTCAGCCGACTCCAGTTCTTGGTCGTGTTCTCATAGATATTCTCCTCTCTGCCGTGTTGCTAAACATACGTTTTCGCTTCTGAATAGGGATGCCCACAAGGTCATGATCTTTGTTCCTCGGCTCAGACGAGGATCTATCTGGCGACCACCCTTGGACGATAGCAGGCAGGATAAGTCCTTTGTGTAAAGTGCATTTTGACATCGTCCACTTGGAGCTCTCTCTCTCTCTTTCTCATAGAAATTTCACTCTCCGCATTCTCAGAGAAACGGAGACGGTCGGATTGCTTCGAAAGCATTCGATCGGTCAGCATCAAAGATATTTCAAAAATATACGCTACACAAACCACACTTTTCATAAGCCTTTCATGGAGTTTGTCCAAGGAGGAAGGAGGGGGTCGGGGGAAGGGGTTGTGTTCGGAAGTGCCTGTGTGATACAGAAGACGAGAAGAGTATTGGAGGACGGGGAAGGGAAGTGGGGGTGGAGGGTGGGGGGGGGGGTTTCTCGCGACAGTAGCGTTGGGTGTACATTCTTGTGCATGGGTGGGCTGGGTTTCCTTCGGCTCACGACGAGGAATGTCATGGGATGAAGGTGCGGGAAAGAGGCGGCGGGTGCGGCAGATACGGGGGAGTGGATTGTAAGAGGTGTATATAAAGGAGGTTGCTTGGAATCTGTTGGGGAGCAGTTTGCGAGGAGCTCGGAAAGAAAAGGAACAGCCGACGACTGGTTGAGGAGAGGAGTCATCGCAGGGTGAGGGACGCAAGATAAAGGATTTTATTTCGCTTTCCCTCCTTCGCTCACCCTCCTCCCCATTCTCTCCCTCTCGCACTTCCGAGAAAAGTTTGAAAAGAGCTCGGCGTCGAGGAGGAGGTTGGCGCTGGAGTGGATGAGAGCGAGCGGGGAGGAAGAGGAAAATATGGAGACGAATGAAGACGATGGATTATCGAGAGTTTGTGAGGCGAGAGGAATTTAAGAGTGATCGCATGCGAGTCTTTTATAAGGCTTTCCCACTCCGGCCTCCTTAAAACCTGAAAAAGGAGCCCAACACGCAAGAGAACCGGAGCATCAAAAAATAGCGGAGATCGACCGCGGGTTGTATTAGTAAAAAATCAATACAAGCGATGGACGATAAACTGGGGACGATCGTGTTATGGTGAAGCAGAGCAAGTAGGTGAATGATCGAAGGAAAGGTCGAGACAATGAACGATAAATGGTCAATTGAAAGGTACACTGCGAGAGAAAATAAGCAGTTCAAAATTATTTGAAATAAAATTATCATACGTGCAATTGATTCAGTTTGACTTAACAAAGTTTAATGCGATGCCTACGTACTCTACTCCATTTGTCTGATTACAGCTCGGTGGAGTGAACGACGATATGTCGGGGAAATTGGCTGATATTTCGTCATTTTTTCCAAATCCTGTGCCTTGGGATATATTTGGAGCACCTATTACGCTCGACGTTTGGAGTAATATGGCCAGATCCGATGATTTTGATGAGAAAAATACCATGGCGTGAAAAAGCATGTGGTAAATTTATTCCCTTTCTCACGGCATCGGGAAGGAAAATTTAATCTGATTGGTGCGACGTAAACTATCCTTTCGCATTGCCAGGTGATACATTTAACAAATAATTGACGTTCGATAGCGTTAACATAAATTGTCTGAGGTAGAATAGGGTACATCTTCCTGTTTATAACGCAAATTTGACGAAAGACCTAAGCGTACACTATTCCTCCTGGGAAGGCGTCGTTCAAATTGGAAAATATGAGAATGCTCATTTCGTTGAAAAGAATGGGTCATAAAATTTAATAAGATTCCGTTGCACTGAAAAGGTAGAAAGCCTCCTCGCCTTTGATGACAAGTGATGATAGCTTCCTTTATACTAACGTGATTAAAGTGGTTTGTTCTCAAATTTTAAGTTGACGCTGGTTCATTGAACCTAGATTTATTATGACCATGCAACAAATTATGTAAAAAAACACGAGTCTCTATTTTAACTTGTAATTATTGCTTGAATATTTTTATTATAAAGGTGAGGAAAGATAAAAATAAATAAAATTCCAACGAATTGACCTATTAAGGGTATTTCAACTTGCATCTTGACTACAAATTACTTATTTAAGAATCCTCATTTTTCAGCTTAAGATATAATATAACAAGAAAATATTTTTTGATTAAATTAATCGTTCACCGTTAGTTAATTTAGAACATTGATAAAGCTTCCAAAAGCGAGTTATTTTTGATGAAATAGTATTTATATTTGTAAAGTGTAAAACTACAACTTATATTTTTGCGAAGGATTGCAAAAGAGTTGCGCAGCATTATACGCCGGGGAAACCGTCGAGTTAAAACATACAGTAGTGTTTAAATTCCGAACAAAATTGCATTTATTAAACTCAGATTTGACCATTCAAAGATTTATCTTATTTGATGATTTTCTAAAAAAATTTATTCATTTGCGTTTTGAAATATTTAAATAAGAATTTTCCACGATAAAAGAATGACACAATGTGTTTCCGAAGAGGCTTCGGAATGTATTTTTGATTTCCAAAATGCTTCTTTTAACTAGAAATTGTCATTGAACTTGAAATATTGGGGACAATTAATTTTTTATATTTCTGACCAATGTAACAGTTCTATTTCGATAATAATTTTAAGGGCGCATCGATATGGCGCCAGGAGATAGCTTCCGATTGGGTATTTTGATTCAGGTTCAAATTGTACGAGAGTTTTACCTGAAAGTGCATTCATGAAACCATCCCTTTGTCGGTGTCCTCTAAATTTGCAAGTGTCACGTAAACCCCTTCCCTTTTACCTTTTTTTCGTTGACTTCTAAAGTAAACGACACGATGCTAAGGGTACTGTGTTTACTCTAAAAACGCAAACATTTTTAAAGCCAAAATTTTGCGGGGCCGTAATGAAATTCTCTTTCAATTTTTTTTGGAGAATAAATTGAAAATCCGCGACCAAGTGATTCTGCTGACGCGTGAGCAATGAATAAGGGATTCCAGACATCTGGCGGGTCAGAGTTCGGCGTGAGGGAGGGAATGGGATGGGAACGAAGGGCACGGAAAGTAGAGATGAAGATGAAAGGGTGCGAGAGGGAAAAACACCAACAGCGGAATGACAAAAAAACGTTAGGAGAAGAGTGACAAAGGGATGGGTTTGGTCGCGACCCAAAACGTAGCGGGGGCCTTTCAAAGGGAAGGAAGGAAATAAAATAAAACGGGAAAAATGAAAGTAAGGGACGGAACAGAGGGGACTGATGGGACATGGGAAAGAAAAGGGAGCATGGGAGAGAAGCCGAAAAAGTCAGAAGAGAAGATGATGCCGAAAACCCATCTGCAGAGTGCGGGGCAGGAAGAATGAAAGCGAAAACAAATGGCGAGGAGCAAAAATAAGAAGGAAATGGGAAAGACTGAAAGAGGAGAAATAAAGGAGAAGGGAATTGGTGGAGAGGGGGGGGGAGACGTAAATGATTGGGGGGCGGGAGGAGGAGGGAGGAAGGCGGAAAGTAATGAAAGTAGGTAGCCGCTTAGAGATGGCTTGTGCGTAGGGCATCACCCTAAGGGCACGGGGGTAGGGTGAAGCGGGGCAAAAAGCGGGGGCGGGTTCCGGGAAAAGGAACAGCGGAGAGGGGGGGAGAGGCGGGGAGAGTGGGTTTAAGGGCGCGGGCGTGTGGGGGTGGGCGTGGAGTGGGGCAGGGCAGGTCAGGAATAACAATTAGGCCGAGTCGATGGCGTAGGATGGAATAATGAATGAACGAACACTGAAGAGGGGGTGGTTCGGCACGGGGAGTGGTCCGACGAGATGTTTGGTGCTCGAGTGAGGATGGTGAGTGAAGGGCGGGGGAGGGCAAGGGCTTCGGCGGCGGAAGGGGAGGAAGAGGTGGAAAATATGTTGCGAGGTTGGTGGAGCAGGGAAGAGGTGAGGGTGAGGGAAGAAAAGAACAGGGTGGTTTTTTTTTACTGCGGCGGCAGCAAAAAGGAAGGGCGATTTTAATTTTAACTTATGTTTCAACACGTCAAATACTGATTCCATCTCTATACCCATGGAACGTATTTTTTTGTTTTTAGTCTTAAAGTCTTCTTCCAGGGCTTTTTAATGCATTTTGTAGCAAAATTATGCGCGAAGGAATTCAAAGGATCTGATGGCCTACTCTGTTGTGGCTTCGATTCGCCTATCAGTTGCGACTGGTTAAAAATTATGATGTTTTTGGAATCCGAAAATAAAACAAAATCTTATAAGTATTAATGATTTTAATATTGTTTGTTAATGGTCTGAATGATATAGAAACCTAGAGTGAATTCCATACCCGGTACTCCATCCTGAAAGTGAGTAAATAGAAAAGGATAAATTAGGAACAAGATAATATAAATTACAGATTCAGGTGTGATGTTATTGAACTGTTCCAGAATAACAGATGATAATTACTACAATTTTCCACTTAATAATTTATTTCCACTAAATAATAATTTGAAAGTTTTTTATGCAAAAATTGCAGAAAGGAAAATGTTCATTCAAAGAAGGTAAAAACATTAGATTAACGGAAATGCTGAAAAGTTCATTTTTTATGTATATGGTATTTGGAAGATCGTAGAAACGGAGGAATGAAAAGGAATTTTGGGTGGAATAAAGAGAGTCGGAAAGTAAGAAGGGTGAGTTCGGGTCAGGAAGTATTTATTTCGAAGTATAAGTCGATATTTAATAGTTTCTATGAATCCATTTCTATGAAGTTATTATTTATTTAATGACTTCATTGGGGCGAGATTGCCTTCATAGTCCCTTCTTCCACCTAACCCCTACGTATTACATTGAAGAAAATTAGAAACACCCAAGACCTAGGTGGAGGAAAACCCACTTTGGCGGGAATCGAATCCGTGACCGCTGAGTTGGCAGGTGATGACGTTACCCCGCCACCAGAGAAGCCGGCATAGATGTAATGATTACTAAGAGGGGTAATTATGGCTCTTAAACCCTTCTAAAATGTTTTGCAATCATCCTGAGTTGGAGTTAAGAAATTTTCAAAGATGAAATAGTTTCTGGAAAACTAGATATGGAAGATAAAAATAAATAAATTAACAAATAATGAAATTCCAAGTTTTTAAAAAGAAAAGAAAATAAATCCGGAAATTTTTATTGAAATGTACGAGAGCTAAATATGTTAGTCCTTATTTTCAAATATTGAAGGTTATACGCTAAAAATTAATCATAAAATTTTTCTCCTCATGATTTATTTTAACTTAATGTTGTCTTCATAATACGTACTCTTATGCTAGGTACAAACCGCCGTTATTTGACTCCATTGTTGCTTCAGCGGCCACCGATGCCGAAGTTATAAGTTGGAAAAAGTGCAGTTCACCTGCGCTAACGATTACGGTAACTTACGACGCTTCATTGAAATTTCGCCAAAAAATATCTTCATTGGATTCCTATTTGATATTATCAAATGCTTTATGTAGTGTGCTTTCTTCGTTGTACAGCATGGCTAAAATATGGCTTTAACTATTTAAATATGGAGGGCAATCAATTTCAAATGAAGTTGGCCCGGAACTCCAGCCACTGCTCTTACGGGAACACGCATCAACACCATCCCTATCATTGTGTGAGAATATCCTTGGATAGCATATATCCAAATTTATAGCAGAAAGGTTGAAGATTTCATTGGGCGCCAAGTACACGTTAGTTACAGGGAAATTTCCCTTCATACGAGTTTGTGCGCGGTGTGCTTCATGAAAACCACCTCGTAATCGATATTATCTCGCGAATATCTCTATGATGTGTTCCTCATCCTTCTGAAGGTTTAGGCTTAGCCCCACGTGACGCTTATCGGCTCCCCATTATGCAGGAACACTTTCGTAAAAAGTGTGTTCATCATCAGAAGCAGGCGTCTGCGAACTGGGCATGTTTCGAATTACAACGGCCGACTTTGACGTCATATTCGAGTAAAATCAATGAAGTCTGCATCACGTTTACTGCTTGTTAATTTAACTATTTCAAGTACGTAGTCTGTCCAATAAATACGTGAACTCAGGCCATAAAAACATTATTTTGCCAAATTTAGTCTAAATCAATTTTGTTGACCTCACAGAACTCTCCGTTCGTTGCTATGCACTTATTCCATCTTCTTTTCCACTATTTAAAGCACCATTGGAAGTCCTCAGCTGAGTTAGGCTTTTTAGTTTTCCCGTCGTTTCTTGCTTTATTGTGTCCACATCTTTCCAGTTGTGTCCCCTCATCACATGCTTACATTTTGGGGATAGGAAAAAGTCGCAGGAGGCGAGATCTGGCGAATAAGGAGGATGATAAAGGATGGTGATTGCATTTTTTTGCCAGAAATTGGCGAACGAACAATCAATGCTGAATGTGCAGGTGCATTGTCATGGTGAAGGATCCATCCATCGTCCTGAGTCAAATGTGGTCGCACACGACCTCTCAAAGGCTTGAGAGGTCGTGTGTGGTGTAAGGAACTAAGCATTTACAGTAAGGACAAGGGACCGCACACGATCAATGTGGTCGTCAACACAGGTGGTTGAAGATCGTCCCGGCCTCGGATCATCCGTGGCGTCCTATCGGCCATCTTTAAAACGCTTAATCCACTTGAAAACGGATGTTTCTCCAGAGTATTATCATTGTAAACAGCTGTCAACATTTCAGGAATTTCTGGATAACTTTTACCACACTTCATTAAAACTTGATGTTGATTCGTTGCTCCGTGATTTCGTCAATTTCCATTTTCCACAAACAGTAAAAACAAGAACAACATATACTAACATAACTAGCACCATGTCTCGACGATCCGCCAAGCCCAGAGGGTTCATTGGGTCTCCGGCAGCCAGCGCCGGAGTGCTAGTGGGTAGGGCTATAGTCCGCGTCATTGCAGCCAAATTACACCTGTTCGCGTATTAATTGGCTGGAGTAGTAAACTTTGATTTTATTTTCAATTTATATATTTTTTATTACTTCGAAGATAACGTAATTCACTTCGTCCACTTTGTTACACTGCGTACTTCACCAAAATGAATTTTAGTTGGTGATGTAGGAAGCTCTCTCTCTTTGCAGTTTTCTTCCGAAGTATTAAGGCCCCTTTCCTTGCATATCCATTCATAGGACTATTGTGAGTGAAGGAATTTAGATGGTGCGGTGGCTATCGTACCCACCCAGAGGCCCAGGTTCGAATCTCGGTGACGCCGAATATTTTCGGTGGGATCTCGATCCCTACTTGAGGTGTTTTATGGAGGGCACTTTGAGTGAGTACGCCATCCGTCGGATGGGACTTTAAACTGAGGACCCCTTGGCGCCTCTCGTTACGATTAAGCTATCGCCGACGTCGGGTTTCTCTCCACCCTCTCCTGTCCATCCCTAATGGCACAAATTACCTTGACTGTCAGTCGCCTCCCCTAAATACTACTACTACCAGTGTGAACGACCTTCGACTACTTGTCCAGAAATATCCCTCTTTGGTAATTGCATTTCATATAAGCTTAAGATTTCCAACCCCATTCTGTGCATACAACTTCGCTCGTTTTGTAATCTCCATATGCCCTAAATGACCGGAAATTCCAAGTTACGATCGTAACTTGATTGACGCATTTTACTGATTACTCCCCCTGGTAATCCCGGTCCATTTATGTGGATGGAGAACTAGCTTATCTCTGGAATATTTTACTCAAGCGGGTTTCATCATATCCGTTTTAATTCAATGAAGACAGATGAGAAATTAGGTGAGTTGCTGTTCATCGGGATGGTAATTTTGGTGGTTTCCCGCTGTTTTCCACACCATATTGCTGCAGCAGTTGAAGTATTTTTTTTCAGGCTTCCAGTGAGATGAGCATCGCTCTACCGACCAATATGGTCTCCACTTTCACTCCTATAAAGAAGTGATGCTGGCCCTCCCCCCTCCGAGATTATGGCGTCCTGATGCTTGTCGAAGCCACTCACCATACCACGGTACCCTCATCTACTTCGGGGGAATTTTTAGATCACCATACCTAAAGATGTATTTTTACATCCGTCGACGAATATTCAGTCGAAAATCATCTGGTTCGTGCCGCAGTTAATTTTCGACTGATTATTCCTCGCGTAGACTCAGATAACCTCTCTTATCTGGAGGTCGACCCACCATCAACAAGCTTGTGAACGCACTGCATGGTTCAGTTGCGAGGAGTCATTGCTGCCAATTTAATAATAAAACTGAAGACAATAATAATAGTACACTCAGCGTGATGGCTCAGCGCTTACTGGCGTCAAGGCATTTGACAGAACAAGACATAAAATAAAATCTGCGTGTAATCAAAATTCTCAATTTCAATTACAAAAAGTAGTGTATTTGTTTTCAATTGGTAATTAAAATTTCACAATTTATAATTTTAACATCAGTCCGTCACAATGTTGATTTTTTCATTGGTTACGAATTGATTAAAATGTTCAAATTTTCGGAAAAGAAAATACTTTGTTCCTCCACATATATTTCATTATTCACGACCAAGGTTTCGACTTAGAAAGTTATCATTATGTAAGTCGAAACCTATGTCGTGAATATAAAATATATGTGGAAGAACAAAGTATTTTCTTTTCCGATGTAATCGCTTCCACAAAGTGACGTCTCAAACGATTCTGTTCATATTTTCCTGGGTCACTCGTTCAATATTCACACAATCTAAAAAATACTGTAATTAATTATTTTTTGATGCAGTTTCAAGTAACCATTCTATAATTTTTTTCGATTTGCTTTAAGTAATTTTAGTAGATTATAGTGTCTTCGATGAGAAAAATTGCATCGATCATTTGAATTGTGTGAGTTTTGACTCCTGATGTGACTTTTCAATGCTGAGCAATGTTTTCGTCTAATCGCAGTTAAATTCAATTACCATTGAGCCCAAATGGTGACTCAGTTCGTAGATATTTGTGAGCATTTTTCAGTATACTTGAACAAATTCTGGATTTATTGGTGATATTGAGCATGAACTTATTTTTTATATTTAAACTGCTTTATAATTTCAACAGTTGCACAATACTCTTTTTGAATTATGCAGTGTATTGAATAAATGGCAAAGTAATTGTGAAGAAGATAAACCTAGTGATTGAATTTTTACATTAAGAGCTATCATTTCAATCAATCCACATTTTTATAAATGTAATCAAAACTAACCAGTATTTGCAACTGAATAAGGAATTAGACGAGGCACTTTTTGTTGGGTTTTATTTGTATAACGTTTAGGGAATGAAACTCCTGTCAAAGTAATTGTTCATAAATGTAAATTAACAATCAATTATTTTTTTAAAAAGTAGTATATGAGATATTTTATTTATTTTTTCTGAATTACGTGATTTAACGAGCCTCGGTGACTGTATCAGTGGCTAGAATGATAAACAAGTATTCGTAACTTGGGTAAAGGTACAAGTGATTTGGTTAACGATGTTATATTTTACATTATTATATACAAGTCTTTTTGATTATCATGGTCTTTTTATTCCTAACGTGAAAATAATTACGTTTTTAAATCCGATGTTTTTAATAAGTTGATAAAATGCCTAGATAGCTTTTTAACGTCAATCCTCTGTTTAAAAATATTATATATTTAAATTGAGACATTCCTCGAGTTTTTAAGGAATGTGCAAACATAGAACATAAAATAATGTAAGAGTAAATCGAAGATTATTAATGAAATATATAATACAAAATAATATTAGGGAAAATTTTTTTCAAACGTTTAATTTGCATTTAAATTGCAGGGAAGATTATGTATTGATGTTTATCGTGATTTTATCAAATAAATATCGAGTAGAAAATTTATTATTAATTTTAATTTTTTGTATTATTTAAGCTATTACTCATTTGTGGGATATATATCTGAGTAAACTCCTACAATGATAGTCTCTAATCACAACGAGTAAATTTTTATTCAAAACGTTAACGAACACTAATGATGTTGTGAGCCATAATGACCCCGATGCGAATCTGGAATTACATTCCCCGACGCAGCTTGCTTTAGGAGATATGTACTGTTAAAGAACTTCCCGTCATAAAACGAGGTATTAAGAACAGATTGCCCCGTGACATCCAGGAAGGAAAAGAGGATACGGCAAGAGTTAGAGGAGTCGATGGGGAACGCCTAGAGATAGGTTGATGGGGTGTATTTGGAGTAGGAAGGAAGCTGGGGAAGGGGTAGTGGGACAAGAGGTTGTAGGACTGATGTCGTTTCCCAAAATCCCGCCCCATTTGCTCCGACTCAACTAGAGTGAAGATGCGATAACTGTCAGGTCGCCGGGAGCGATTGTGCGATTTCGCATCGTATGGCTTAGCCGTATCTCTGCACCGCGACTCGCTGGTGCGCTCCGTTGACACAGGCATGTAGATCGCAGGGATTCGTCAGCATATTTCGGCATGCTTTTGGAGCATGATGAATAGGAGATGGCAGGAATGTATTGAAGCCGAGTGTGAGGCAGGAATAGCAGTGAAAGGTGCAACAGTTAGGGAAAAATGGGGAAGTATGAAAATGGGTGTGCGTGGATATACATAAACACACGCACACACCGACACACACATACATATATATATGACTCGTATATATTATTTTCTGCCGTCTAAACGTAAAAAACTTATCATATGAGTTTTCTCTGTTTCTGTGTTTAAATATTGTAATAAAAGATTTTATATATATTTGTGTCGCCGCTAAATAGGGTTCTTTTTCTAATTTATATATATATATATATATATATATATATATATATATATATATATATATATATATATATGTTACTATCCTTTCCCTTATATCTATTACCATGTTTTCGTGTTTGAATGTGTGTGTGTGTATATATATATATATATATATATATATATATATATATATATATATATATATATATTGAATATCAATATATACACATTCAAACACGAAAACATGGTAATAGATATAAGGGAAAGGATAGTAACACACACAAAAGACGAACACACGTTTTCCCACACGGACGCAGATTCGTTTATGGAAATTTCTCGCATTTGCAAAGGCGAGGGAGAGAGAGGGGGGCGGGGTGAAAGCGGAGTGGAGTCGGAGGAGAAGGGCGAAGGAAGGAAGGCGACATCCTCTCCGTCCTGGCAAAAACACCGTGATGGATGAAGCATCGAATCCGATTTTAAAATCACACGTTCACTGTGTTCCTGTTAGATGACGCCGGTCTCGGGCTTGGGAGAGCCCCCGTCCTCTCTCGCCTTCCCCGCCGTGCCGTCAACATCCCGCTTTTGCCGCCGCCACTGTCCTCCGCCGGGCAATCTCGTATCCGTCATCTTCTTCCCAAACGAGTGTTGAAATGGCATTGTCGGACGAGAAATGGGAAGGTTCGACGGAACAATTGCAAGAGGAGGTATGAAAGGGAGGTGCCAACTCCCTGCGATGCAACCCCTTTGCCCTCCCTGCCACTCCTGACCCCTCCATCGAGGCTCAACTGTGAACTTACTGCGGTTCCCATTCAAAAGGACTTATTCATGGAATGTATGCATATTCGCAAGGCTCGCTTAAAAGTCAAGAACTTTCGGCGCATTTTGTCACACTGCTGCATTTATTTGAATTCTTTTAGTCCAAGAGATCCTCACAATAGTCATTAGGAAATATGGTGGGATTGATGGCATGCTTCTATTGTTTTGAATTTGAAGATCAAATGGCACCTATTGTGAGATTACGTTTGGCGAATTAACGTCAATGGTGGCTTCACACTTTCCACTTAGAAAGTTTGTAACGTGTATTCTAAGAATGAATATGTGAGAATTTGTATTTATTTAATAAGATGTAAATCAAAATATCAACTTAATTACCTCGCTAACATGAATCGGAGAGAAAATTGTCATGCACACTTCTTTGTTTTTATTCCCTTGAGAGGACAAAACTTGTTCATCGTTTAAACGTTTCCATTAAAACAACTAGGTCACACCTTGTTTTTTAATGCTGTGAATTAATTGTAATTAGGGAAATATCATGTGCAGTGTCACACGCGACAGTAATTAGGCGTCATATTTTATTACAAAAAAAACTTTACATTGTTTTAATATCCTCATGTAATCGCTTTCGTATTCTTTTATTGCCTAGAGTTAGTACGTTTAGACCTAAAGAAGGAACTATAAGTCTCAACCTCGCCTAATTAAATCGATAAATAAATAATTAAATTACGAATATGCCTCGGGAAATTGAGTTAAAATATTGAATTAATCTATAAAAATTTTCCACCAAGTTCAGATATTTTAATTTCATTCGGCAACCGTTTCTCCTACTCCAAATATTGCATTGTACGAGCTGCGTAACTGCTTCAAAAACACCCCCCTCCAAATTGGTTGATGTCCATTTAAAGGAGATGCGTAGTTCATTTAGTCTATTTCCTGACGTTGTTTCGAGTGGTACAGATGTGGCTTCTAATTGAATTGAGTAGCGATTAATCCATTGGTCTATCACGCATGAAGAGCAATCAAATAAATCCAAACAATATTAGTCGGGATGATACGTGATTAAGTGGTGGGTGAAATTAAACAAATGTAGTCACGTGAAAAATAAGTGGTATAGGGACTGATTGCCAGGTGTCTGTAAAAATCATATTATTGGTAGAAAAACTTTACGATGGATATGCATGGTGTACCCCGAGGGGAAAGGAGTTTACGATGACATCGGAGGCGTCAGAAGGAGTAGATTAGAAGCGAGAATGAAGAGAGAGAGTTGGCAGTGAGCAGAGCGTTTGGAAGGAAAGGGGAGAAGAGAAGATGCAGGGAGAGAGGAATGAGAGCGGGTTTAGAGGAGTTAGGAGTGAGATGACGAACGTGGGACGAATACTGCATGTTTACTATCAGTAAGAGCCACAAAAAGCGTCAACCCCCTCGGTCAGCAATCAAAACAAAGCGTTGTGGAGGGTGGTTGAAGTTAAAAAAGGCGTCGAGAGATGAGGTTCATTTTGAGAAACATAGAGGGAGGCTAACAAGCATGTGGATGTGTGTAATTAATACGGACGTTTACATAGACAAGCCCTGGATTTCAGTGTTTCGTAATCATTGCAGTATTATCATTCTCTTACCCTATCATTCTTCCTGAGTCTTACTACTGATTACTACTGTTCTTGTCAAGATCCAAGAGTTTCCAATAGTTACATGTGAAAATATAATAATATATATACCAATAATAGCTATGCTATACATATATATATACACGCACACACACCCACATATGTGTGTGCGTATGTATATATATATATATATATATATATATATATATATATATATATATATATATATATATATATATATTTCTTCCCTGCAAGGGTTTCGTGGGATGACGACCGCGGAAGCCTTGCCTCTCCCGCTGCCGGGCACGACACACGGCCTCTTGGGCCGTGTCCCGTAGTTGCCAGAACTCATATTATCTATAGTGCCCATCATAATATTCTTGGGAATCATAATTGAGGTGGTTTCCCGTTGCCTGGGAAGAAATAACTTCAGCAGGACAGAAGACTCAGAAGAAGGCGAAAGTAGTTAGAATAGGAACCTGGAACGTCAGGACAATGTTGAGGAGAGGCAAATTAGAAAATATTAAGCGAGAGATGGAAAGAGGTAACATAGATGTTTTAGGCCTCTGCGAGGTGAGATGGAAGGATAGCGGGGATTACTGGAGTGACAATTATAGAGTAATATACAGCGGCGGGGATGAGAGCCAACGAGGGGTTGCCGTAATTTTAAATAAAGGGGTAGGAAGAAGCGTAGTCAACATAGAGCAAGCGACAGATAGAATTTTACTCGTAGAGATTAAAGCAGAGCCGACGAACTTGGTCATTATTCAGGTATACATGCCACCGAGCAACCACAAGGAGGAAGAAGTCGATAGGATGTATGATGAGTTAGAGGATATCATCGCGAGTGTTCCTGCAGGGAAACATTTGATAGTGATGGGGGATTGGAATGCGACGGTAGGCGAAGGAAGAGATGGTGGTGAGGTGGGGGACTATGGGTTAGGCTCGAGGAATGAACGCGGGGAGAAAGCAATTGAATTCTGCAGGAGACAGGGGTTAGTCATCACTAACACATGGTTTAGACACCACAAAAGGCGTAGGTATACATGGAAAATGCCAGGTGACTCAGAAAGGTATCAGTTAGATTATATTATGGTTAGGCACAGGTTTAGGAACAGTGTGATAAATTCGCACAGTTTCCCAGGAGCGGATGCGGACTCTGACCACAATTTAGTTGTTATGAAATGTAATGTTCGTTTCAAGAAGATAAGGCAAGGGCGGCGGGTTAAAAAATGGAATTTAGAAGCAGTAAATGAATTAACGAGGAAGGAGTATCAGGAGGCTGTAGAGAAAATGATGGATGACGGTAAAGAACTGAGTGCTATCGAAGAAAAATGGGAATGTATCAAGAAAGGGATATTGGAAGCCGCTAAAGACACTATAGGAACCGTTAACGGGAAAAGGATAAGGAAACCATGGGTAACGGATGAGATGATTGCGAAGATGGATGAGAGAAGAAGATGGAAAAATGTAAACACAGAGTTAGGCAAAATGAAGTACAAAGAGTTAAACAATAAATTGAGAAGGGCCACAAATAAAGCAAAAGAAGAATGGTGGAAAACGCAATGCGAGGATATGGAAAGTTTACAGAAGAAGGGTGAAATTGGTGCTCTATACAGCAAGGTTAAGTTATTATCGGGAAGTAAGAAGGCAAGAGCTGTGCTAACAGTTAAAGATAAATGGGGTAAGATAATAGTTGAACCAGGAAAAATCCAAGAGAGATGGAAGGAATATATAGAAACACTATATGGTAAAGAACCTAGGCCGACAAGGTTAGGCATAGAAAAGGAACATGACGTAGAAGAAGATAGCTTAGGTCCAGGCATACTCGACGATGAAATAGAAAGGGCATTAAAGGAGATGAAAGCAAATAAGGCTGTGGGGGTGGACAATATTCCTGTAGAAATGTTGAAATGGTTAGGGAAAGGTGGGAAAAAGGCCATATATGGACTGATTCGTAATATCTATGAGGAAGGAATCTGGCCGGAAGATTTTGTGAGATCGGTGTTAGTTCCTATTCCAAAAAAGGCAAAGGCTTCGTCATGTGAGGATTACAGAACAATAAGTTTGATATCCCACGCAGCTAAAGTTATTCTCAGGATCATCAACAAAAGGATAGAGAGTAAGGCAAATGATTACTTAGGGGATGATCAGTTTGGGTTCAGGAAAGGAAGAGGTACGCGTGATGCCATTGCAGTAATGAGATCACTAGTCGAGAGGAATATAGAATACAAGCAGGACGTTTTTGCCTGTTTTGTAGATTTCGAAAAAGCGTTTGATAGAGTGAATTTGTGAAAATTAATGCGTGTATTGCAGAAAATAGGAATGGATTGGAGGGACAGGAGACTGATCCGCAACCTGTACATGTCTCAGACTGCTCAGGTGCGAGTGGGGAACGGAGAGTCTGGATGGGCAGTGTTAGGAAGAGGTGTAAGGCAGGGTTGCCCATTGTCACCGGTACTGTTCAACGTATATGTAGAGGAAATGATTAAAGAGGCATGGGAAGAACTGGAGGTAGGAATGAAAGTCGGAGGGGAACTCGTAAAATCGGTTAGGTTTGCTGATGACCAAGCATTAGTTGCTCAGTCAGCCAAGGGGTTGCAAGCATTGTTGAGTGAATTGGAGGTTCAGTGCGATAAATATGGGATGAGAATCAATATTAATAAAACAAAGGTTATGCGATTTTCCAGAAAGAAAAAGGCTAAGCTAAATATTAAAATAGGCGGGGAAAGAATAGAGCAGGTAGAGCAGTTTACATATCTCGGAAGTGTTTTGGACCAATATGGTCAAAGTGGTAGGGACGTAAGGAGAAGAATTGCGCTAGGCAAGGAGGCTTTTTCAAGGAGGAGGGAGTTGATGACGGGGACGTTGAGTAGGGATGTTAAAACAAGACTCGTAAAAACTCTGATATGGAGCGTAGCTATGTACGGCGCGGAAACGTGGTCGCTGAAGCAGGAGGATAGACGTAGATTGGAGGCTTTTGAAATGTGGGTGTGGAGAAGAATGGAGAAGGTGAAATGGACCGAAAGAAAAACAAATGAGGAAGTACTGGAAATGGTGGGTGAGGAGAGGGGTTTGTTGAGAGAAATCCTATGGAGGCAGGAAAAATGGATGAAAGGCGTATTGAGCGGTAGTGGAATGTTGAAGAGGGTAATAGAGGGGAGAATGTTGGGCAAGCGAGGTAAGGGTAGGAACAGGATAGGGATATTGGACGGGATGAAGGGAGGAAAGAAGTACACCGAGATGAAGAGGGACCTGATATAGATTAGTTTGCTAGGTAGGGAGTCACAAAATGTTTATTTGATAGTTGTGTCCATCCAAAAACCTACCTTAACCGGTAGATTACCTAATATATATATATATATATATATATATATATATATATATATATATATATATATAGATTACCTAATATATATATATATATATGTGTGTGTGTGTGTGTGTGTGTGTGTGTGTGTATATTTTTTTTAATCGAAATATATATATCATATATATTATGAGTCATATCTTATCTTCCGAAGAAGACGGAGTTCGAGTCCGTCGAAATTATCAAGATATTATTGTGAGTGTTCTTTTTATGTGTTCTCGTGCTGTGTGTTACTGTCTAAGTTATATACGAGGGTCATCCGGAAAGTAGTACCCGTTCGTGCCGCATGACGTGCTGACGACGCGAGTAGCCGCTGGACGAGGTCAGATAGCTTCAGTGGCTTGTCTGCCTTCTCTGAGCCAAGTTGCGTGACGCTAGCATTGCCTGTGTTGTTTCTGTGAATGTTTACAATGTTTAAAAGATTGAGAACGCCGCCAGTTGTGAAGTGAGGGCAGTGATTAAATTCCTCAATGCAAGAAACGTTCGCCCATGTGATATTCATCGCCAATTAAAGGAGGTGTATGGAGACAATGTAATGGACGAGTCGTCTGTTCGGCGGTGGTGTCGCAACTTCAACATGGGGAGGGGGAACACACACGACGATGAGCGTTCGGGGAGACCGTCTGTCATTACAGACCAACTGGTGAGCTCAGTTGACGAATTCGTGAGGAACGATCGGCGCGTCACAATTGATGACATCTGTGAGCATTTTCCCAATGTTTCTCAAACAATTGTTCATGAAATGGTTAAACACCATCTGCATTATGCAAAAATTTGTGCAAGATGGGTCCCTCGCATGCTTACAGATGAGCACAAAACCAAGCGTATGGCTGCAGCACTGACGTTTTTGGGACGTTATTCTGATGAAGGAGACTCTTTCTTGACTCGCATAATTACTGGTGACGAAACATGGGTTTGTTATGCATCACCTGAGAATAAACGACAGTCAATGGAGTGGCATCATGCTCATTCACCAAACAAACCAAAAAAATTCAAGACAGTTCTGTCCACCAGGAAACTCATGGCAACCATTTTCTGGGATCGACGAGGTGTATTGCTTATTGATTTTATGGCCCGTGGAGACACTATTAATGCCAATGCGTATTGTGAAACATTAAAGAAATTACGGCGGGCAATACAAAATCGGCGGCGAGGTCTATTGTCTACTGGTGTCATTCTCGTTCATGACAATGCCAGGCCTCATGCAGCTGGGATAACACAAAAACTTTTGCAGCAATTCAAATGGGAAACTTTCGACCATCCACCGTATAGCCCGGACTTGGCCCCTTCAGATTTTCATCTCTTTACAAAGCTTAAAGACTTTTTGGCAGGAAAAAGATTTGACAGCGATGAAAAACTTAAAGAAGGAGTGACCCTGTATCTCAATGAGCTGGCGGCGAAGGACTATGCAGCAGGAATACAGAAACTTGTCACACGTTATGACAAATGCCTTAATTTGCTTTGAGATTATGTTGAGAAGTAGTTTAAAGTATCCTCTTTCAATTAAAATTTTTTATGTTTGTTAATATTTACTTTTGTGTCTTTTTTTCACGAACGGGTACTACTTTCCGGATGACCCTCGTATATATATATATATATATATATATATATATATATATATATATATATATATATATATATATAACCTTTTTTTATAATGTATATATTTTATGTAAATATATATTTTTTTTTCACATGTATATGTGTGCTGTCGCACATCTGGGTCCTACTGCTGAATTCTGCATTTTTATCGAAAAGTGAAATGATGTATTAAATAGACGAATATTATTCAAACGCAACACGAGAATGCTATTTATCAGTTTAAATGCACGATGACCCTTGGTAGTTTTCAAAGAGACCGTCTCTTGTGCCATAATGTCACTGATTTGAATGTCGATTCCGTTCTTTCTCAACGGTAGTTGACACTTAAACTTCCGGTCAAATCAATCTTAAGAATGAAAAGCTATGAATTTACTTAAGGAGCTTAGTTGGAAAAAAAATTCTTTCTCGAAGGGAATGTTTTTAATCACTCTGAAGGATTTAATACGTTCCTTAAAAAATGAACAAGTTGTTAGCTTATTTAACTCACCAGATTGAAGATAAACTTGGATAATATGCAAGGTGACATGAATCACTGAAAGCATGGAAAGAGAACCCTATGAGAATTCCTTCACGAAACACCAAACGAGTATTTTAGAAGAGTATTTGGTAAAAAGAAGAAAACATCCAGTTTTTTATCAAATTCTAAATTAAAGATAAAACAAGCCAAACTACCATGTTCATATATATTCCAAAGAATTACCAGGGTTTTCTTTCTATTTGTTTCGCTCCAGGAGAGGTCAGTACATTTTGTGTTGACAGGGTCATCCTCGGTGAATCACGGTTTTCCCCTATCGCCTCAACCACACTATTTGTTTTTATTTTTTAGCCCGACCGTCCTTTTTCTCTCTGCCCCCCCCCCCCCACACCCTCCGTCACTGTAAATTCGGCACTTCCACATCGCCTCTTGCACAGCCACCGCCCCTAACGGCATACATTTTGTTAGACCCACTTTTTTTCCTTATCAACCCCCTTATCCTTTTATCTTAACCCATACCACTCTACCCTCGCCCATCCATCCATCCATCCTGCCCCTTTTTCACTCTTTTTATTTTGTTTGTATCTTTATCAAAATTGTGTTATCACGCTGTTTTCATCATCTCTCTCTTTTCATCTTCTCACCCTCCGCAGCCACGTCTCTGGTGGTCCGATACCAACACGCACGAACAAATATATTTCTTTCCATGCCCTCAAATCTCACTCCCTGCTCATCCCTTCCTTCCTCCTCTCCCTTCCTCCTCCGACCCTAACACTCTCCCATCCCTCTCCCTCCAATCATCTCACCCCCATCCTTTCATTCCACCCCTTCCCATTTTCTTTTTCCGCTCGCTACTCAGAGGGAAAATTAGATGAGGCCTCCAACTGCCCATGCCCTTCGTTCTTTACGACCTTCCTACCACTCGGCTCCTCTCCCCCCAACCTTGCACTCTCTCTTTTCACCCTGCTCCCAATCCACCCCTATCTCTCACCCCACCCCACTCACAAAAAACTCGGGGACGCGTCTCGGAATGCAGTCACGCGCGGACGCCCTTGGTTGCCGAGGCGACACCCACAATCCCCTCCTCCCTCCAATGTCTTCCTCGCACCACAAAGGAGAATCGCGCCGAGCGCTCATTGTGCCCACCGATAGCAGCGCCGTCCCCGCACTCGGCCGACGGTAGTTCTTAGCATGGCGGAGAAGGAGGGGGAGTGATCGGCCGCGATGGGAAGTCATGAATGGAGTCCTAATCTTCCCATTCCGTCAAATCTCCTTTCGCCGGCATTTCCCTCCGCGCCCCCCCCCGTCCCCCTCTTCTCTTTCCCGACACTTCCACCGCCCAAATGTTGACCCTTGGCTGGCCTTTGCCTCCCTTTCCCCACAGTCCACTCGCGTGTTTTAAATTACACGCACTACTTTGCATCATCGTTTTCCTCTCTTCCTCTCTCCTCACTTCTTATGCCTTCTTGGTCGTCTAAAAGGATGGAATTCTACATAGTTCTAAGAATTGCCAACAAATTCATTTAATACGTACAGTAGTTCACTTATGTTCTTTTCTAAGTTTGGTAATAATATTCCTGACCATTGGTATTCATATACTCTAATGTATGTACAATTCAAACGTTGCATCAACTACTTATGAATGGATTTCAGAGAGGAAAACTTGTTCCATAATAAGTCGGGTAGATTGTAAATGATGAGGTGTCTGCGACATTGCCGCTTTTAAAATTTAATAAGTACGAGTAATGAATGGATAAGTTAGAGAAAAGAGTACCCAATTAAATATCTTCTTCATTTAGTTCCAGAAAACTACATAAATGTTCATAATATTTTTTATCCAATCAATTTTTGATGGAAATAAACTCCATTCTGGCATGAGTGTACTTGAGCTTACTGTCATAAGCACTAGAGTAAGCACTAAGTATCACGTGGCGTTGAAGGCGGATGCACTAATGTAATGTAACGTTGACGATTTAGAAGGGAATCTGCTTGGAGTACACTATATACTTTACAATATTGTTAAGCCTTCTTAATACATTTGAGTAACTATCTGAAGTTTTTACGAAATCTTCGAACTGCAGGATATCATTTGAATATGGCTTCAACACATATATTTCATAAAAAATGGCATTTCTCATGATCGTTTAAACTGTATCCGAGCCCATGAGTGTGTTTGTGTGTGTGTATATATATATATATATATATATATATATATATATATATATATATATATATATATATATATATATATATATATATATATTTATCGTTGTCACTGTTATGTACACAGCTCTAAGCTAAATGCTTGAGTTAAATACAATGAAGGCCTTCTAGTAACTCCTTTCCATATATAGCTTCAACCCAAGGCATTATGGTAAAAATCAGAAGTCTTGAGGTCATTGCGGTCCTTCGTTGGCCAAATTCAATTAAAAAATACATCATACATAGTTCATAGACAGCAACACACAGCATGAGAACACATAAAAAGATATAAAGGGGGGAAATTAAAGGGACGAAAATAAAGGGGGGCTGGGGTGGATGGGTGTGGATTTGTTTCTTGCGAGATGGTTGGAAAATTCATTCATCTGCATACATTTTGTCATCCTTATCCTGGGTTTTGACTAGTCGAGCCCATGTGATGACTTTGTGAGTGGACGCCTTGGTCATGGGTGTTGTGGTATCTGTGGATGAATTGTTAGTTTTCTGTGTCGCTTGTTACTATTTCCGCATCCTCCCTATTCCATCTCCGCTCCCCTCTGGCCTCCCTTTCCCCCTCCATAACCCCCTCCCACACCACCTGTTCTCCCCTCCACCTTCTCCCCCTCCATAACCTCTTCCTTCAGCCCCTCCCCCGGCACCTGTTCTCCCCTCCGCTTTCTCTCCCTCCACATACCCCTCCTTCATCTCTCCTCCACTACCTGTTTCCCCCCTCCCTCGTCCCCTTCTCTCTCTGCACCACATACCCATCATCCTCAGTCATATCTTATCTTCCGAAGAAGACGGAGTTCGAGTCCGTCGAAATTTGCAAGATTTTATTGTGAGTGTTCTTTGTATGTGTTCTCGTGGTGTGTGCTGCCTTCTAAGTTTTTTATTCAACACTTCCGTGTTGCTTCGAAAAAATCATCTTAAAAATACATATATAAAATAGTATATATATATATATATATATATATATATATATATATGTGTGTGTGTGTGTGTGTATGTATATTTTTATTTTTACACACACATATATCGCTTGAAAAGACAGCGCTTTTCGAAGACATGTAAGATTATAATGACGACGTGCGTGCCGTCGAAACGTTAAAACTACATATGTGAGTGTCCTTTCTTTGTGTTTCTGAGTTTCAATGTCTTGATCAATGTTTTATTTACAATTGCATACATAATTATATTTAATTTTATATCCTTTTACATATATTATTTACCTGACAGTTATTTATCACTTATGAATTTTTTATCATTCAGTGAAACATAACGTTTCTAAAAATCTGATTTTTTTATATTTAAGACAATCGTTTATTAATGAAAAACATTTCTTTGAGTAATGATTAAGGAAAAATTTGAACTAATTTTAACTTGAATAAAATATATATAAATCGTCTTCTGCATTCAAAGGTATTCGAAAAACTATACAGTTAATTATTTTAAATTATGCTTTACGCTATCATTAGTTAAATTATTTTATCACTCCAGTTTCAATATGACTGTATTTATAGCTTTACCAAGATGTTTAGTCATGCGTAACAAAGATGACGATTATATTTCAATAGTTTAAAATTCTTCTAAGCCATTTAGTATTGTTAAAATTTTACTAGTAGTTAGTTATTCGAGTTTCTAATTCAGCAGCATTTGCGTTAGTAGTTTCCATTTTGTCTCCCATTAAAAGTGCGAATATACCGCCGTGCTCTCCTTTTATGATTCCCTGTGAAGGCGCCATAACCTTCTGCCTGATGGCTTAAGCTTTGCTAATCTAAATATCACCTCCCTCTTCTTTTTAGCGCCCTTTCTTAAGCGAAGTAATTCGCAATCCCAGGACTTAGCCTCTCCACAATATTGCCCCATATCCTCTCTCCTAGGCCATCGCCTTTGTCTCTCTGCCGAATCAGCCTCTTCCCTCCATTCCGTCCTCCATCGCTCTATCCCTCGGGAAAAGCCCCACTCCGCCACCCCTCGCAGGGCTGGGCGTGGCGTTGGCGAAGGATTATATCGAAGGGAGAGAAGAGGAGTTGGTGGGATGGAGAAAGGTAGTCTCTGGAACCCCTTGTGTCGCCTCCGAGGTCGTTAAGGATGAGAAGGGAATGGTGGGGGGGGGGAAGGAGGCGATAGATGGAGGCCCTGGTTGGGTTATGGAAGCAGGGAAGTAAGAGCAAGGTCTGTAACCACGAGAGGAATTAGGGGAAATAAGGTGAAAAATGGGGGTGGGATATAGGGATAGTAAGTAGCTGGGATGGGGAAGGGTGTAGGGAAGAATGGACGGGTTATAGTTGCCATTCTTTATTTCGTTGCGTGCCGAGTCGTATGAAATATCGAATTAACAATCTTGGGCTCTTGCTTTGTGTCTTGCTTTGTGGTTGAAAATCGTAAGAATACATTAACACCGGTAATTGAATCCATCAACTAGAACAAAGGCGAGATTTAATGCAATCAGCATCCTAGGCAACGAATTTAAGCCTTGGCGATAAATATGCATCCTGGCCTCTATGTGGATGGGACTTACATGCGAAAGGATTAATTGGGAGACATGAAATTCGTAGTGAGGGACTTTCTCGTGTTTGAAACGATATAAAATAATAGAATAAAATACAAAATAATCTGCGTTTGAATAGGTTGAATTGGATGTTTTAGCTATTTGATAATATGTTAAATTAAATCATCTGTGAGCGTATATATTAACAGTGAATTAGGATGTGATTTAATAACTGATAAGTCTACTATAAAAAAGTATAAATGTGTTTTGAACGAGTTTAAAAAATGTAAATTGGTGATGCGAATTTATGGCAGTAGTGATAAAAACTACGAATGTATCACGGAGAGAAAAATATTCTTTAGGTGCGCAATTCGAAAGGAAAGAGAGAGGAAAATGCAACGTGGAGATGAGGAGCCCGAGGAGAATGATGGGTAGAATAGCTCATGTTGAGGGGTCGTTGGGAAGAGACTTGGGTAACCTTAGATTGAAGGTGCGAGGAGAGAAATGGAGCGCGTGTGCGCGGTATATGTTGGAGTGGAATGGAATGAGCGGATGAGAGGGTGGAGGGTGTGGCCACGAGAGAGACGGGAAGGAATGCCATCGCTGCGAGGAGAAGAAACACCTTCAAGGAGGGAAGAACAGCGAAGAGTGTCCTCCGGTCAATCCAATGCATATTTCAACATTAGTAATTAGGGCGTGAACGACGAAAAAAGAATGTCACAAAAGCCATCGCAAACTTTTCACTTTGAAGGATCTGACAATATTTGGAGAAATTAACAGTGAGGTTATCTGAAACTTCCTTGCAATTTTCCATCGAATATAAAATTAAGTATGAAAAAATTGTCAAGTACGTTTCAGCTAGGATGCGTCACAATTAGGTGATTAGAATAGATTAGCAAGTAGAGCTGAATAGAGCAAGGTACAATTGCATGAGGTTGAAATGAAATAATATAAAGATATGTTTTCGACGTTAATAAAATATACCGGCCTGGAAACAGAGGAAAGTCGAGGATAAAAGAGCACAAAAGAGAGTGAGTGGTGGAGGTGGGGGAAATGGGATGGAGGGGCGTGGAGGCAGAGGGGCGTGGGGGCAGGAATAAGAGCGAAGGAATAAAGCGCACATCTTCATCTTCAGGTTGTCTCCGTGGAAACGTCGGGATTTCGGGACGTGAGCCACGAAGGCAGTAAAAAGTGGAAAGGGCCGCATGGGTGGGTAAGGGGGAATGGAGTAAAACGACAGTATACGGGAAGCTATGGCGCGAAGTGGGCGCCTCTCTGGCGGCCTGGACGGGTGCTAAAAGCCAGCACCGAGGAAGGAAGGGAGGGAAGGAGGAGGGATGTGGGGGGTCAGGGCGGTGGATAACACTGGGTGGTGGGTAGGCTTGGGAAGATGGAAGGGGTGCGAGAGGGGGGAAGGACTGAGAAGAACCAAGTGAGGACACGGCCTCGGCCACCGGTCCGCTAATCCCGGGCGTAGACACCTCGTCCCCCGCCCCGCGCCACCCTCCCCGCTTCCCGACCTGCCGCCGCCGCGGCTCTACTACTCCTCCCACACCTCCTAACCCTTAACTCCAATCCTTCACTTTGATTACTAACCCAATATCCTCATTTCCTTAGTACGCTTCTCTCAAGCAGATTTTATCTTTTCAGTCTTCAGATGATTCGTACCAAGGTAGAATTAAATTTACAAACCATCTTTGCCGGTGAGAATGATAATGAAGCCTTCTTATGCGCATGTGATTGCTTGTAAATAATTATCCTTCCGTAAACACACGCGTGCATCCTTGTTTTTGCCGGTATGTTTGTTGATTTCCATATGATTTTGCCTTATATTTATTAATTTAAGAAACCGTTCGATTTTCATGGCATAGTGTTTAATCTAATTTAAGTTTCACTTATATAATTAAGTAGCAAAGAGAAATGCCATTCTCCTTGTGCGCTTTCTATTGAAGTGATTTTTTTGTTTGAATCAAAATCACAAAACTCTCAGGAAAGTTAGCAAAACAGTCCACATCTAATATTACGGTACTTATACAAACAGGCCATAAATAAAGAGATTGTATTCTGTACATAATTTGTCATTATAAATAAATAATTTTGTTGTATCTACCGTGCTTAGAAATGTTTCTGGACGTAATCGTGCGCGTTCAATTTATATTTCCGATTTTAGTTATGGTGAAGTTGTTATTGTATCCCATGGAAAATAAATGCACTGTCTTTATATACCTTAAGTATATATATATATATATATATATATATATATATATATATATATATATATATATATATATATATATATATATATATATATATATATACATATTCAAACTTGAAAATCCCGCCATACGGCGCACAAATATTCATTCAAACATAGAAATAGGTATAAGGAAAGGGGATAGGAAAACATATATATATATATATATATATATATATTCTTCTCAAGAGGAATTAGGAACAGAACTCAGAGTTCTGTTCCTAATTCCTCTTGAGAAAGGTGGTTTGACCACCGAAAATTCGAGAACCAGTGAGTCCCTCTTTTGTGTGTTTTGGTTTCTGTGTTTGTTATGACTATCAGTGAATATATATATATATATATATATATATATATATATATATATATATATATATATATATATATATATATATATATATATATATTATTTTGTGTGTGTCGTCAATCAATGGCTTTGGTTCAATGGAGTTTCCTGTTTACCCTTTACTTGGTAACTTGTTTCAATAATTCTAGAGCTTACTTCGAAATCGAAAGGTATTTTCAAAAGATGATGTGAACTCCTTGTCTTATATCTTTTATTGTTTTTCCTACATTAATTTATATTTTCAGTCGATCGTTCCTCCAGTATCCCCAAATCATTTATATTGCAATAATTACTTTTCTCGAAGTATGTAATAATAATCGTTAAATTTTTATGTTAAAGTTTTATCTAGAAATTAGGGTAACTGTACGATTATACATGTTGAATTACATACGTAAAGCTTGATGAGCGTTAATAGTCGCGGGAAAAATTTTAAACCGAGCTATAACTACACTTTTATTTCTAATTTTTTTTGAAAAAAACATTTATTAATATATCTCGTACTTATATGTTAAGCCCCACGTAGTTTACTACAAATATCTTTTTTTCAAAACTCTCATAAACTAAACTTAACATTTCATTTCAGTCTTGTAGAATGGAAACGTTAACTATGTTTGTACTGAATTCATTTTCATGTTCACAAAAATATTCCAATTTAGCAATTGTTTTTACATTTTTCAAAGCGTGTGCCTAAATTTCGTCATTTATATTGAGTCACTGGCGACGTTGAGTTTGTCTTTCCATTTTCTGTCGTAGTGAATTATAAAATTAAAAAAAAAATCAAATTCCAACTTTTATAACTCCGCATTATGCAGTCTTTTCGTATGAATGTTGTCAAAAATAAAACACCACATCAGTTCCCTTCATGCGCTCTCGTCAATTTCCCTTTTTGAAATATAGAATTTTGAGACTTGGAAATGTGAAGGAGTCGAGGAAATGAGTAGGGTGACAAAGGACGGTTTACCCAACACGCGCAAGTCGAGGGAAATAGGATGGGATGCTTTAAACATTAAACGGAAACGGGAGAAGGGAGTGGCAAATGAATTCGAGATGAGTTAGTGGGAAGACGGTCCGAGAATGTTATCAAAGGGGAAGTGAGATAAAAGCGGTGGAGGAGGCAGCGCGCGAGGTGGCAATGGGACTGAAAAAGACGGGAATGGCGGGGAACGCTGCTGAGGTGGAAAGGAAATAAAGAAACCCGGAGCCGCGGGAAACGAGTTTGCATGAAATGGTGACATGAATTAAATAGGCAGGAAAATACAGGGGTCGGAGAAATGAGTAACTGGGTGGTGTTTTAATGCTCGAAGAAATAAGTACCGAGCTGCGAGGTGTATGGCATTTTTCGGAAGTTTCGGTGAGAGACAATATTTCGTCATTTTCGGTCTCTTTGAGTGTTATTTTTCATTAGAGACTGGATCTTCAATGCATGTGATGCTTCTCGCGCTGCATGCTTGTGTGCATGAAAAAATATAACTTCTGTAACCTGTTTCATATCAGGTTTGAGCCATGTTTCGTGTTATTACGTGAGAGGTTATGACGCGTATTAAAACATTCATTATCTGCAACCGCTTTTTAAGAAGTCCAATTTCTTCCGTATGGTGCTCTAAGTGTTTTCGGACATGCGCCGACGTTTGTCACCCATGGGCTGTTGAGCATTACGTGAAATAGTATACGTATTCCGTAATTCCACATACTAACGGTGTATTTTTTGGATCTTATTCAGCAGATAGTTATGATAAATAAGGATAATTCATATGCGTATTTCATAAAAAGTCGGCGCAGACGAACTTCATATTTTTCAATCTAAAACGGGCGCCTCTGACTTAACTCAGCAGTCAAGTCGATGATATTTGTGCCACAAGTACTTTCATTGTATATTAAACTGACAATATTATTTAATTAAATCGCGCGGAAAAAATATGATTACTGATTATTGAACATTACTCGTATATCGCTGAATTTTCGATGTGTATGTGACTTATGCACAGAATTTATTCGAGCACCCTTGATACTGATTGCGAGCATTTCAATAAATTTCAGAGCAGCGTTATTAATAATTTTCAACATAATTATGATTTAACAACAAATAACGAAAGGGATGGTTTATGAGATCACTGATCACCCTACATCCTAGCAATCTGTGATTTCTTTCAATTATTCATTCGTGTTCAGTTTCTTTCGTGAATCGTTGACTAGTCGCTAAATTTAGGGCCATTATATATACTCGTAGTTATCAAGCAAGAGAGAGAGATAACAGCTTTAATATTGAAGATGGTATACTCAACGAATAAACTGCCTTACACCTTTAAGTGATAGCACTTGGAGTGTTGGATTTTTCTTCTTGAGATGAAATGTTCTGAAGTTTGTGACTCCATCCGAAGGTACTTTAGCTTCAATAATGTATTTCGTCAAAAAATAGACCTCATTTGGCCTTTAGGAAAAGGCTGCAGCCCATTAGTGACACTAATTTCAAGGTAACCATGGTGAAAACACCTCGAAAGGGTTTATCTTGGCATACCTGTAGATGTCACCACATGCCTGGAAGCAGCACTTCATACCCTCCACTTACATAGAGAACCAAAGGGAAAAAAATTCCAGCTCACAAATATAAATGAAAAATAGTCCTTTTAATTTAACAACTTTTCTTCGATTTGTGTGTAATTTTTTCTTCCACATGAATGTACGTAATAAACCTAAATGATACAACATTTGTTTTCACACTTTACCTTTAGTCAATGATTGTGTTGGATTGATAGGAGCGCCTGTGTCTTCCAGAGTATTTTGGACTGAAAAAGAACATTTTCTAATGGATGCACTGTAATTAAGTTGAAGGGGTTCCGACATCCTTTTTTTCAGACCTTTACTGCATGAATAGGTCGGTCATAGATAATCTTGAAGGACTTAAATATAATTTAAAGCATAAAAACTCCGCAGGGAACGAGAGAAAGGCCATACCATTGGGGCGGGCGTTCAGTCGCCTGGGATGAGTTGGGAATATGTCGAGTGATTCGCTGAGTTTCGTGACGACCCTTTTATGGCCTGCGCAAACTACGTTTTTATTTTTTAAAGCCCTTAAAAAAATAGAAGTGGCACCTCAGATGTGCATATTGTAGGTTCCGCAGGTGAGAATCTACCAGCGATACGTTTCATCGGTTAGGTCGTAAAAATTCACGCATCGGCGGGGGTGGGGGGGAGGGGGTTCTGTTATTCGCGGAATATAAAGTAAAGGCGGAGCGCGGGGCGTGAGTCGCTCCCGGGGACCGGCACCACCACGGCGGGGATGTCCGGTGCCCGCGAGGCGCATCCGCCCCTCGGCCGGCGCGTGGGTTCCTCACCGGGGGCTGCCACCACGGCCCGCCCGATAACACAAAAGCCATCGCCCGGGAGGAAGCGGCCCGCCTCTCCAGTGCGGAGAGCAACTCATCCCATGACCGCACTCAAGGCCCGCACCCCTCCTGCCGCCGCACCCGGCAGGGGATAAGGGGCGACGGTGGTATTTCCACTCCCGCCCTTCCTCCCTTTTTACACCCTCTCCCTCGCCAACCCTCTATCTCCCTTGCACGGTGTAGGCGTCCGAATTTCCTCGCGTTCGTGGCCTCCGCCGGGGTGGTGTTATCTGTGTAAGGTGGGGGCATCGCTTTCCCCATAAACACACCGGGCGGTGTGGGTCGGTGGATAGCCCGCCCACTCTTCTATAGTAATATCTCCCTTATATACATTCATTTTATGTGTGTATGAATGTATATATGTGCATATATGTATATATTATATGGATACATACATGTATATATATAAAAAATATATATACACACGGAGTAAAATGTAGAGGAAAAATTCCGAAAAGTAACATTGGTTAAGTCCGATTCGGTTATGCTGTTCTAGAAATTTTTGAGATCGGAAAGAAACCATTTTTAGTAAAAAAATTTAAATTTTACCCGAAGATGGCTGCACAGGTTTTACTCAGAATTAAGATTCCAATTAATTCACTTCGATGCTGTCCTTCACTGACGCAGTCTGAGCTGCCCAGAAGGCCATCCCCAGCGATCTTCCCCTTGGCACGCGTGCCGCTGGAATTCACTCACACACGCAAACGTTCTAATCCAAACATTGCGGAATAAGAAATAGTCATTTAAAAATTAATATGTAAACACTGATACGGAACTTCCTTTGCCTACCTTTATCGACCAACCAACGACAATGATGAGGTAAGGCATACGATGCGACATATTATTTCTACAATTTATAAGCTTAGATTCGAAGTCGAATTATACACATACGTACGTAGCAGAGGACAATAGTATTAATACCAATTATAATCTTTGTTCAAAGCCTCGCTAAAAGCGGATTCTTTGTTGCCTCGGGAAAGAACTGAGTTGGAGGAACAAGGAATGCCTTATCGACCGTAACAATGGAATAACTCCGACAAATATAATTTTTCAACAACAACTTCTGTTAAAAGTTATCCTGCAAATCTATTCTTATGGCCGGGATTGTAAATTTTCTCAAACGCATATAACATAAGCATTGAGATTTTAAGTGAAGCTTTTTTGCTGTCAACTGCAAATGTTAAAATTATAAGTTATGGTAATTATAAAGGCTATATCGCTAAATTGCGCGAATTTCTTGCTAAATCCTAGAATATAAAAAAATCTTTGAAGAAAAATTAATAAATGAGAATATTTTCAATAAAATTATTTTATTATTATTATTTTATATTAATCTTCAATTCTAGGCCAATCCTATAGTGTGTGCTTCCTGAAGTTGTAAATGTCTTTTTCCGTATTAACATCCTATCGCAACTTCTGGCACATTTTTGCTTTTCTCCAGTTTAGCATCATACGAAATGTAGCATTTTACCAATTGCTCTTGTTACTGTTATTTAAGGGATTCTAATGGTCAGTATACGTATTTGATGGTCTGGGGGATAAGCAGATACTATGCCCAGTCCGGCGAAAAGGGTGATTACTGAAACACACTCATGTAACGAGCCAATTTATATTCCTGTCACTTGTTCTTCATATCACATTTTTAATATGATTAACAAATTTAAGATATCCACCAACGAAGAAGAACCTTTTAAGTTTCATTTTAGGTCACATTAACGTAAATTAAAAGAAAGTTGATAAAAAGGGTTAAGATTAGAATTGTCTGAACTGCTAATAGGAAAAGGAACAGGAAATCATGAAATTCAGATGAGATGACTGGAAAGTTAGATGAGAGAAGGAAATAGAAGAATGTATAGGCAGAGATAGGTGGAAGAACGTAAAAAGAGATAAAAAATAAAATTAGGTGGGTGAAATACGGGGCAAAAAACGTGGTAGTAGACTCGGTACGAGGATATGGCAAGTTCGCAAGAGGAAGAGTAAAATTGGTGTGCTATCCAGCAAGTTTGAGACAGAATCGGGAAATACAATGGGAAGATCTGTGATATCAGTTAGAGATAACTCTGGTAAGGTAATGGTTGAAACGGGAAATATCCAAGAGAGATGGAAGGAATATATAGAAGCACTGTATGGTAAAAAAACTTATGCCAGCAAGGTTAAACATAAAATTAGAATATGACGTAGATGAAGATAGCTTATGTTTAGGAATACTCGACGATGAGAAAGGGCATTAAGGGAGATGAAATCAAATAAGGCCGTTGTGATAGACAACATTCCTGAGGAATTACTTAGAAGTTTAGCAAAATGTGAGAGGACGAGTCTTTGTGATCATTTATAAGAAAAGAATCTGGAAAGAAGATTTCGTGAGATCCGTGTTAGATGCTACGAGATTATTACGAGATACGAGGAATTTAGAAATACGAGATTATCTCGTATTTCCAAAGGGTAAAGACTGCATTATATGAGAACTTCACAACCATAAGTATGATTTCGCAGGCAACTGAAGAGGTTCTCAGGATCATCAAGAAGAAAATGGATGGTGGGGAAAATCATTACTTAGGAGATCATAATTTTGCGTTAAGGAGCGGAGAGGCACGCTTGATGCAACTGCAGTAATGAGATCACTAATGGGGAGGAGTATATACAATATGCAATCAGGACGTATTTGTCTGTTTCGCAGATTTAGGAAAAGCTTTTGATAAAGTGAATTGGAAGAAAACTAATGAGTATATTGCAGAAAATAGGAATAGATTGGAGGGACAGGAGACTGATCCGCAACCTGTACATGTCTCCGACTGCTCGGATGCGAGTGGCGAACGGAAAGTCCGAATGGGCAGTGTTAGGAAGGTGTGTAAGGCAGGATGGTCCATTATCACTGTTGCTGTGAAACGTGTGTGTGGAGGAAATGATTAAAGAGGCATGGAAGAACTGGAGATTGGAATGAAAGTCGGCGGGGAATTCTTAAAATCAGTCAGGTTTGCTGATGACTTAACTCTAACTTGTCCGTCAGCCAAGGGGTTGCAAGCATTACCGAAGGATTTCGAAATTCTGTGAAACAGAAATGAGATGAGATTAAATATAAATAATGGTCAAAGTGGTAGCGGCGTAAGGTAATGATTGTACTAAGGGGAGGCTTTTACAAAGAGGAGGGAATTGGTGACAGGGACGTTTATTAATGAGGTAATAATAGAATTAATATAAATAAAATTAGGATTATGTGCAGAGAATTAAGAGAAATGCTAAGTTAAACGTAAAAATAGCATGGCAAAAATTAGAGTAGATTGATCAATTAAGGTATCTCTGAAGTCTTATGGACCCAAATTTGTCAAAATAGTCGGGGCACACGGAAATGAATAATATTAGGTGAAGCTTTCACAAGATGGCGGGAAGAAATGACAGGGACGTTGAGTTAGAATGTTAAGTAAATTCTTGTTAGAACTTTGATATAGAGCGTATTTATGTGCGGCGAGGGGACTTGGTCACTTAGCAGGATGGTAGATGTAAATTGTAGGATTTTGAAATTTGATTTCATCTACATCAGCTACGTCTACATAAATACCTTGCGAGTGAGTCACCAAAAAGGTGTGTGGTAGGGGGTGCATCATCAGGAAGAAAGGGTAAGGGATGAGGGAGTTAGGGTTTTTCAAATAGGTGGGGAAAGTTGGGGGAACCTGTTAAAGAATATTTATATTTGTACACATATACATATATATTTATAGGTTAGGGTAGAATGGAGAAGGTGAAGTGGACAGAATGTAAAGCAACTGAGGTGCTGCTAGTAATGGTAGGGGCGGAGACGGGAATGTCGGGAGGAATCATAGAGAGACAGAAAAAATGGATGAAAAGCATATTGATCGGCAGTGGGATGTTGAGACTAGTAATAGACGAGAGAATGTTAGGCAACTGAGGAAAGGCTAGGAATAGGATTGGGATGTTGGATGGGATGAAGGGAGGAAGAAAGCATGCGGAGATGAAGAGGGATTGTGTTGTGGGGTAGGATGTTTGGCTGTATTTTGTTAGGAGTCTTAAGATATTTTTTTGGTAGTTTATCCAAACCTGCATTAATCGTTACATTACCATTAAAATAAATATGTTTGTGTGTGTATTTATGTTTATATATTTACACATGTGTATGTATACACATAGGATGCGAAAACATAACTTCCTTTTTTATAAAGCAAAACCCCTTTAAAAAAGGAATACATATTTAAAAATAAAAAATTATATTTTTATGTATACATTCCTATTTTAAAGGGGTTTTGCTTTACAAAAAAGGAAGTTATGTTTCCGCATTTATATATATATATATATATATATATATATATATATATATATATATATATATATATATATATAACTTATGTAAAAGAATATGTCTTCGAAATAGAACCCCCTTCGGCGTCGCAGAAATATATAAAAACACTGATATAGATTTTTAAAACATAGAAACAGATAGAAAATCAGTGTATATATGTATAATTTCTTTATAGCTGAATATAAATTATCCACATTTTCATTGCACTCTTTTCAGTAGGTATCCACCCTTCTCCGTAGATCTACACCCAGCAACCCAGAAAATCTCTCCCCCGCGGTCACCCCCCACCCTTAGGCCACCGTCCACCTCTCCTTCCCATCTACCTCTTCCACTGCACACACACACGTCCGCGAGGGTCCCCACGAGGGTGTTGAGAATAAAACTCCTCCCAAATACAACAACACCTTTCGAGCTTATCTCTCGAGTCGAGGCCGTAAAACATAGAAATTACTCGGGGAGGGACAAAAATGTTCAAACTACGTCGCGCTCCCCAGACTCCGCCTCTTTATCACCGGCACTGCTTCCTCTTGCCTTTTCCCCTCCTACCTCTCTCTCTTCTCTACTTGTTCCTCTTCCCTTCTTTCTTTCTTCTTCCCCCGTTACTTTCTCCCATAAATTGTCTCCTCTTTCGTCATTTTTCTCCAACTGTGTTAACGACCTCACTCCCTAGCTCCGCCCTATTCATGGTTCCTGATGCGACTTAACAAAAGACCACGATCGTTCCCGAGGACCACTTTTGCGCCTCTATTGCACCCTGTAACTTATTTCCATTATTCATGCACCACAAAGAAAACTGCGTGCAGCGGAAGTCTCCAACACTCTCTGAGACGAGCCTTTAGCTCACCCATTTAAACCTCTCCTCGGTATTTTGAATCCGTGTTAAGAATTTCCTTCCCCGCCGATGGTCGCACCTACACCTGTTGGGATTCCCTCTCTTCCGTATGTCACGTCTTTCAACCGCACGTGCCGATTCATCGACTCTTATAAGATTCGCGATTGCGGAATGTGTTTCTGTTTCTTCGCTGATCCTCTTTTTTTTCTTTTTTTTGTGATTTTGTTCATCATTTTAATAACGTGGGTCTTTTGAATTTTGGGTGCATCTTGGAGGATAATAATGGGTAGCGGGAGAGAGAAGTGGGACAACGAGTGGGAATCGGCATCCAAGAGGGAGGTAGGGTGGGCTGGGGTGGAGATTAGGGCTGGTAGAAAGCACATGCCTGAACCGAAGTCGCATTGCGGCTCCGAAGCGCACACACGTTAGGGCAGCCTACTTGGGGCGTTGCGGTGTCCGTGTGGTCGGGGCATTCCCGTAATTTTCATATTCTCACGAAAAGCTGCTCTCATATGAATCGATTATATTGCAATGGTTTACATTGACCTTTTGTTATGGTGCCTACTGTTCATAATATCTGCATATTTTTACGAGATTTTTATTGCATCATCCGTTGCTTTTTGTCGGCCATCTTTAAAATGCTTAATCTACTTGAAAACGGATGTTTTCTTCAGAGCATTATCACCGTAAACAGCTGCCTACATTTCAGTAATTTCTTGATAACTTTTACCACACTTCACCAAAAAACTTGATGTTGATTCATTTCTCCATGGTTTCGTCAAATTCCATTTTCGACAAACAATAAAAACAAGGACGATAGAAAATAACATTACTGCCACCATGCCCACAGCTCGACGACGATCCGCCAAACACAGACGGCTAATTGGGTCTCAGGCAACTAGTGCCGCTGGTGGGCGGGGCTATAGTCCGCGGTGTGATCACCATATTGCACTAGTTCGCGTATTTATTGAGCAGATTACGTATTTCTTTCATCATAAATTGCTCATTTTCTATTAGTATTGTATCCATAATGTATTTTCCTCGAAAGAATTTTTTTGTCCCTTTTACTCATCATGCTGGAGGATATGTCGAATAGAAGGGCACCAAATGTTGCTTTGCTTTTCCAGTATCCGGTGAATGTTGTTATATACTATTATAAATTCTCGAATCAGAATCATTTCTTTCATCCCTTTAAAATATATATAGAGGGATTAAATTCATAAAATAGTCGTTTTTACGCTTCGTTACCTTTCTGAAGCCCACTTAACTCGTATTATTCAGTCGTTTGATTTATTCACCTCGCTTTTAAAACTGAATTACGAACCATATTTTCCATTAGCAATGTCGTGATCTGACAATTTTAAATGTTGATATTCTCTGATAATATCCCTTTCATACATAATTATATTAATCAATTTTATGCATAATTTATATATTATATTTTCCTAAATTTATTTGATCACATTAATCAACGCAGTTTTGACACCATTGTCCAAAATGTTAAATAATATTATTTTACGCAGGATGACTTTAATTATATCTAGGGTGACTATCAGATGTTGAAAATGCTTGAATATATGGCCTCTTCCTTTCCAGGATTAAACTTTGTTACCACTATTTTTACAATTGTCTGTGTTTTTTAAACATTTAGGTATCGTTAATTTTTTATTATTCAGTATTCAGTATTTTTTCCATAGTCGGTTGAATTTAATCAAGCCTTGATTTAGCCCGATGGAAGTTTTCCTATTTTGAAAGTGAACCTCGTGATTGTTTAAGTGAAAACATTCTATACGTTTTTTAACAAATTGTACTTAGCTCAACGATGAGTTATATTCAAAAGGAGTGATCAGACACGTACTTTTTGAATATTTAACGCGCTGAACATAATAGTTGAGAAAAATAACAAACAATCCACATTCTATTCAGTAATTAAGGAACTGTAAATCCCGCAAACAATTTTAAAATTTATATTGGCGAGCATGCAAAAATTATAATTTCATCCATTCACATATTTGAGACGGATATATGTTGCTATTAATCAGAGAGTCGAGGTTTTCTTTTTGTGTAGTTGTATTCACATCCTTATCAACAAAAATTCTCTCTAATGATCCACTGGAACTCGGTGGTAAACGAGGTTTGGAATACTCAAGCGCGTCATTCAAGGATTATGATAAGCGCGCGAATGTTACATTGAGATTCTGGGTCTGCGAAGAGAATTGATCTAAAACTAAAGGAAGGGAAAGGGAGCGGGGGGATGGAGGGTGAGTGATATAAAATGAAAGGAGGCCACGGGGGAGCATTCGAGGAGGCAGGCCAGTACCCTTGGGGGATGTGGGTGGGAAGCCGTTGAGTGTAAGGCTGACGAGGGAAGGAGAAATTAAAAGAGATTACGCGCGGGGGGCGGTGTCTTAGGGAGGCGAGTAGGGCGAACGGGGACGAATATTTTCCCTAGTTACGAAAGGGCGAGATGGGCTTTAGGGGGCGGGGATTGAGAGAGTGGAAGAGTGGGCGTGGGAATGCGGAGATTGGAGGGAATGGAAGTGGCCGAGGAGGTTGGAGGGATTCTCTGAGAGAGAAGACGTCATTCTTAAGAGGAGGGGATCTTAAGGAGGATATCGGGGGAAGGGCAGTGTGGAATGGGGGTTAGGAAAGAATGAGTTTATAAAGCTCACTTTCCACTTCCCCGCCGCCCCCGCCTCTTCCCGAGCGGTCCTCGGCAGCAAGGGGTGATTCACATTCAAGGGTGCGCGAGGGGGTTGGGGCGGAGGTTTGGGGGCGTCTTACTCGTCGGAGCATTATCCTCCCCCGCAATAAATCATAGGAGACAAGAGGGCGGGGAGGGTGCGGGGGTGGGTTTGGGGTGCGGGCGGTGGGCGCGCACTCTCTTCGCGGGGAAGCGCGGTGCGACCCGTCTCGGGCTGCGGCGGAGGTAGGGGTCCCATGAGGGGTGCTATAGAGGGGAAGGGGAGGGTGACCACTTTCGCAACACACCCCGCCTCCCTCCAGGGCCATCCCAATCTCATGCCGCCCGGCCCATCCCTCTCATTTAACTCGTTAGGCGCCAAAGTCCGCCTCTCTCCTTCGGCTTTCACCTTTCTTTCTGCGAAGTTCCCGAGGAAAAGTAATCCATCCTCGGGGAAGATGATTCTGCGAACTAGCTTAATAACTCTGGAGGTTAACATCCTGAATTCGAGGGTCGAATTCTGTTTCTTGTTATTTTAATTCACGCCGAAACTTTTGCGATATATTCTTCTCTACATTTCTGTTCGCATTGCGTTGTAATTTAGTAAACCCCTATGTTTCGTAACCGTGATATAGTTCATTCGTCCATTTTGTCTAAATAAATTTTTCTATGCTTCTTTGGTCATGGTAATCCCGTGGAAATCAATTTGCTGAATGCTTTCATTTGGTACAATGTCCGCAAACTCGCGAGGGATATAAAAACATCTGTTGAAAAATGATTTTTTTTCCACCTTCTCCCGCGTTCTTCCTCGGAATTCATATTGTGAATGTGGAAATAAATTTCGCACCCGAGCGAGGGCAGCAGCGGGCGAACACCTCGTGTGCTCTGACGGGCCAAAAACACGCAGAACATTCGGAATGGAATTTTTTCACGTATTTTTTAAACTCGCTCAACGTACTTTCAATTCTCTGCACATACATTATATTCGACAGGCGTGTATAATGAGGTTTTGCTGGCAATTTCGAAAATGCAACGAGGCGCGTGACAATTACAAAAGATTCCAGAACAAAAGAGAACACTTGTCAACGGCGTAGATGTTAAAGGGTGGCTAAGTGTAACAGAGAGAGAGAGAGAGAGAGAGATCCGGGTAAAATAGAATTTTAACTGAGTTGCAGAAATAATTCCCAAATTTGTGCAAGTATGCATACATTTTTGTCTGTAAATACATATATATATGTAGGAATGACAAATTAATTTGCATTTATACATGATGAGCAGGATGAGAAGTGAATCGACGATTTGGGGTCAATGAAATATCAGGGTGACTTTATAATTCGTGACGCTTAACCATATATAAAATATCCTAAAAAATAAGGTAGCTTAAGTGTCGGACTTTTGAAAAGTTAAACTTTTTGTGTAATACTATACATTTACTTATTGAAACTTCGATAAGTAAGTTTTAGATGGGCAACTAAAGTTTTACTGAAAGAATTTAACAAATCATTGAATTTCTCATCAATAATATTGTCATAATTAAGTTAGTAACTAAGTAAAACCATTCACATTTACACGAAATTTTGTTGGTTACCGGATATCTGCTGTTATCTAAAGTAAAATTGCCTATTTTTGACAGAATAACGGAGTTATCGGATCTTACCGCGCAATGTTTACTGAATATTTTTCCCTTTCCCATTCCTCTCCCATATCCAACCTTAATCACTCACCCTTCCTTGCATCCCCTTCCCCAACCTTTTTGGTAGATCGCAAGGTATTTATGTCCATGTTGAATTGTTATAGATTAATTAGGCATTTTATTTGAATCCTATTAAACATTTCCTAATCATTTCATTCTATTTTTTTAGCTGACATTTTTTAAATAATTGTCAAACTTGGATACATATGCAGTCATTCGATAGGTCTATCTGTGTTTTAAAAATAAAAAAGCGGCCCGCGATTCCCGAATAAGGAAAACAATTCCACTCCAACAGAGGTAAACGTATATACGTTGCCACTGAAACTGAAATTAAAGTTCTTATCCTATTGTTTTTTTTCTGAGTTCTATGGAGGTTAATATAAAATAATTCTACGGAAATAAATGCTTGTTAAATTGCATTTTTAAGAATTTTGTGAGCGCTTCTTTAATATTACGTAACCATATAAATTTATCAAAGTAAACGAGATGTTGAATTTAGCAATCCTTTTTAGTTAGTAATTCCTAAAAAGTGGCATTCATTTTTACTTTGGCTGCTCTACCCATGATGACGCTTCCTCAGAGAATAAAAGGTGCATCGTTAAGAGAAATTTGAAAGCAAATATCGTTCGATATATGTTTTAATAAAATGTATTTCTTGGCGGTAAAATTGATCAATTCAATTTATTTTCCATTATTGTCCTTTTTTCACAACAAGGGTATCGTTCTCGAGTTGATAATTTTCATGTTATCATTTTAAAACATTCCTTTCTGTTGTATTACCTTTGCAAATTCAACTTACTCAAATATATATTGAGAGCAAACGCGTAGATTCTTCCAGTTTATTCAACCAAGGATAGATGATGCATAAGATTATTCTATTTTTGATCGGGGCCATTTTATTCTCCTGAATCGTTTTGGCTAACAGAATTTTCTTCCAATCCTTAATTTTCATTCAGGGCACATGGGCGTATCCCGTAATGGGCGTCGAGGGGAAATCTCGTAAAACGTTATGATGTGTTTTGTGTTTGCCCAGGGGCTTGGGAGAATTTCCGCAAAGATGTGACGGAGCGGCAACGACCCGGTCCGACAAATGGTTTCGAAACTAAACCGCCGGTGTCGGAATGCTAGTCACTTTCGACCCCCCTCTCCTCTCCGCCCCCTCTTCGTCTCCCTCGCCCTGTTGTGTCCTCCCGAGTTTCGGTGCGGTGCGCGCATCGTGGGGCGAAAGGGAGAGTGTCGCCGCTAAGTGGATTAATGAGAGAGAGAGAGAGAGAGAGAGAGAGACGTTGGGAAGAGTGATGCGGGGGGTGGGTGCACGGGGCAAGGCGGAAGGAGGGGTGCACGGATCGCTGCGGCGGGGAGTGTGTGCGCGCGAGTGAATGCACGGAGTGGGAGTGTGTGTGTGTCGGTTGGTTCGTTTTGTTCGGATGGTGCCTGGAGGAGGGGGTCGGGGAGGGTGAATGGGGGTGCGGAGAAAGGGGTTAACGGCGTCCGGGGGAGGAAATGGCCGGGATTAGAGAGAGGACGGGGGTCGGCGGGGGAAGGAGGCGTGAAAATGGAGCGGGCACTGGAATTTGGAGATGAAATATCAGGATAGGTCGCGCATTGGCTATCAACTTCTGAGCAGGTTTGGAGCGGAATGCAAACGGGAGATTCCGGCGAAAGCGGTGCCATCTGTCACCGAGTGCACGCAATGGTTGGAATGCAACGAACAATCTGCCCACCCACCCCCTCTTCCCCCCTACCCCTTCTCCTAAGTCACGTCTCCCCCCGAACAACGAAACCTTCCGCAATATCCTCTAGCGAGCCCTCCGCCCTCGGTTCGTCATCGAAAGGAGGATTGCCGTCACACCTCTGCGGATTCTCATCATCGCCTCGTCACTGCCATTGGGTTTTTTGACGCATATGGATGTCAATGTGTCCACGCTCACGGTTTTTCACTTTTTTTTGACAAATTTATCAATTCATCCTTAACATTCGTTTTCTTCTACCCAATTAATCAGCCAGTAGAAACGGACGTGCGAAATATTTTCCCAAATACTGAATTCCTAGTATACAAATAAACTGCCTAGAAATATTTGATACCCTAGGAAGGATAAGGGATCAGAATAAAGTTTTTCGACTGCGCTAGGAGGGGATAGTAATCCGGGTAAAGAAGTATGGTGAGTAATTGCCCCCTGCCACACATCCTGACTGTGGCTTGAAGGGTACTCTGCATTAAAACGATGATAAAAAATTTCGTTATACTATTTTTTGCTTCTGTCAGTCCGATTTCATGACTATCACGGGGATCTCCTGATAAGAAAAAAAGTTTGTGCCCGTCTGTAAGAATGATGAGGAAATGGACATACATAGTTACAGCACTTCTAACATGTCAGAAACTTCTAACACGCCAGAAACTTAAATGATTGCATGTTATTGAACACTTAGTAGTGTTGGCTTTTGTGGAAAATCTGCTTTATTTGACGTGACTGAGACAAAGAGATGAAAAGAACAAGAGATTTAAAATATGGCGAATTTTATAACATTGAATGTAATAAACTGCGGCGGAGATGAATACTTTTTTTTCTCGAAATTGGTTCGAAATTATGTAAATCATATCTGAAATCGGAAAGTTTCGGGAAATGGATAGGCGCGAAAGCGAAATAAAGCGGAAGGAATATTCAGCAACAGGAGGTGGACAAAAACGAGAGACGATCTCGCAAAGTTTAGAAAAGAAAGACGGGGGGGGGGGGAAGGGGAGGAAGAAAATAAGGGGGGGAGGCGAGGCGGACGATGAAGAGTGAATGGGAGACGGATGGGCGGGGGAGGGGCCAAGACTGTCCCTTTCCCGAGGGCGGGGAGATGCAAATTGGGGACCGTGGGAGGAGAGGGAAATGTGTTTTTTCCTTTCGTATTTTAAGCTTTAATTTTCGCGGATGTAAAAAATAATTCAAATTATGGACTTCATCTCAAGTTTTCTTTAAACTCTATAAAAGTGTGTGAAAACGAAGTTGCCGTCGATATTCATAAAACTGTACTGTAGAAATAATAACAATCAAGAGAAATCTCGTGAAATGACTAACATGCATGAAAACATTTGATTTTAGTGAATTTTTCAGTTTGCCTATTAAAAGAAAGTGGATTTTGCCATTTATTAAACGAAAACTCGTACAATATTCATGCTTCCCTCAATTTTTATACTGGTTAATTTCCACTATATCTGTTACCCTAATGAAGAACGTTAATCTTGTCGATTGCTTAAACGGTGCTCCTGGCTATAACAGACGTCACGTGAATGTCTTTTATTGATGCCCACCTAACTATCATTTGCAAAGTTAGCAATTATTGATTAATAAGTTTAATATTACCTAATTGTTTTAATTGCTATATTCTTAAGAAGATATAATTCTATATCCGAGCTTTTTCATCAATCCAGTCAAATAAAATTTTTCATCTGTATCGTAAAGTTGAAAGACCCTATCCCTGTTTACACAAGGATGATATTTCTGTGGTTCCCAAATGAACTCATCTTCAGAATTATCGCGCTGGAATTATCAAACACTTTTGGAAGAGAGAAGAATCTCTCATTATTGAAGAAAGAATTTATATGACAAATATTATGGATTACAAAACTTTCATTTTCTTCTTTCGACGACGCGTATTTTAATAAGTATTCAGGAACTCACCGTTCTGTTTTCACAATTATAAGTAATTGGTCAGTCTTTTGCGATAAAGTACAACATAGAAATCAATCAGTGGCAATAGTCAACAAATTCTGTTTTCTGTCCTCAGAATGTAAATTATCCAGGGATACCCTTAATAGGCTTATCCATAGAGAGAGCAAAACATTGACCTCATTAAAAGCTTAATGTATGTAGATGAGCATGAAACGGATTAATTTTTAAACATATTGTTGTACATTTTGAAAATTAGGATTTCTGAAATATTATAAATCGCAGCGAAAAAATGCGTTGCATAGTTTATATTATCTTTGAAACTTGTATTGACTTACCAATAATGCAATTAAATGAAGTCGACTCCCAAATTAAACCTCTAATATGAAACGTAGCCATAGATCCATTTGGCGTACACTAGGTGCGTGTACGGGTTGATTTTATTTTCCTGGTCAATTAGATGTGTTAATGATGACGAATTTGATGAACCAATATCTGCTGTGGGGTATGTATTATTTATACGAATTCTTACGGCGTTGCGGTTTTGTCTGAAAATAGCTTGTTTCAAAAGTCGGCTGAAGCAGAAATCAAGCTTCCGACCAGAAACTAACGCACCTCATTAACTAGTCTTGTGTGCTGATGAACGCAATTATCTTTGTAGTACTTTTTGCGGTAAAATGCGATGAAATCAACATATCTATAGTATAAAGGGGGTTTTCGTCACGAATGAATGGTCTTAAAGATAACTCACTAAAAAAAACCGCATAACTTCGCCATGAGATATTACTGTTTTCGTAGAAGAGTTTCATTTATAAGATTGTTTTTTCCGCTCAATAGTAAATGATTTTGGTCGAAGAATACTTGTCGTGGAGAACTTACGTTGGTGTGATAATTGGTATGGTTTCTTAATTTTTGATCCTGAGTATATTCGTATTTACTTTGACAAAGATACTTTTTTTAGCAATATAGGTTTTGGTGTATGTATCATGAACTATTATTATGAACCCTGCAACCCCATTTCGTTCTCAATACGTATTTTTAACTTATGCGCATTCGGAATATCCTGGGAACAGTTGCTAGTCAAATTCGCTGGCTAGGGAATAACTTTGAGGAAACACCTTTGTAGTAATAATCTGTCCAGTGGTCATGTCAAAATATGGAGAAACTAAGCTCTTTCATTATTACAGGTATTGTAATATATCTGCTCTTTTACCGAATCGAAAGTAATGTATAGGACTAACATTATTTTACTCGTGTGAAACACTATAAATAATACTCAATGCCAAGTATAGATAATTTATTTCGGTTGATCTATAAAAAAATCAATATTAAAATAAGAAATGCTTAAAATATGCTGCAGTGTATGAATACGAAATTTAATATGCAGTAGAATATTTGATACGCTATGTAAAAGACTGCGTCATGATATCACAACTGTAAAGCTATTACCTAACGTATGGCATTACAGTTATTGGATACTCAAGTCAATTATCCATGTTATTGGATATTCAAGGATAGATGTGAACTAGGTACGTAAATTAATGTTTTGAAATGAAATACTACTCTAAAACGGTTATTTTTTGTTCTCATTTACCAGTTTCAAAACCTATAGGTGCCATGCAAATTTCTTAATTTGTAGAGTTATTTTAGAAAGGAATAAAATATTAACATACAATGTGTGGATGCAACATTATGATTCTGACTTCAAACAAAATATTCTTCAACACGTAAAAGATTTTTACTTCACGTTTCCAGAAACAACCATGAATGTGAATGAGATTTGGAACTTTTTATGTGTATGAGGTCCCATTTCGATATTTCACCAGCAGATAATAAAATTTTCCCACTATTTGAAACACATGTACGTCATACTATATTCTCTTTCAATGTCTAACCTTGCTGGGCTAAGTCCTTTACCAAAGAGTTCTTACATGTTCTTCCATCTCTCTAGAGCCTTCTCTGGTTCAAATGATAATTTTCTCGACTTACCTCTAATTTTTAACACAGATTTTCCCTCTTAATTTCCGATAATGTTTTAAGTTATATTGTATTGGGCATCAATTTCACTATTCCTCTGAAAATATTCTGCGTCTTTCAATTCACCTCTTTTACTCTAGTTGTTGCCCGTTTCAATAAATTATTAAATTCTTTGTACTGGCTTTGAATGTTTTACTCTGTGTTTACATTCTTCCATTTTCTTTCTCATATATTTTTCGAATCGTCCCATTCTTAATTCATGGCTTCCTTTTGCTTTCCTTCCTATTAACACTTGCTATAGTTTTTCTCGCGTCTTTCGAGATCCCTTTTTTGATATATTCTTATTTTTCCTCTTCAGTTCTCAGCTCTGTTTCTTTACTCGCGATTCTTTCTACAATACTCTTTATCAATCCAGTTAATGCTTTTATTTCATTTCCTACCCGCTTCCTCCACTTTGTCTTTTTGAATCGGACGATACCTTTCATAATTACTAAGTTGAGATTAAGATTCCGATCCCGGGAATCTCTGTGAAATGATCACGCTGTTCCAAAATCTATGCATAACCATAGTGTAATCTCATTGATATCTGTCTGAGTCACCTGGCATTTTCCATGTATAAAAACGCCTTTTGCGGTGTGTAAACTAAGTGTTGGTGATGATTAATCAGTCTTGTGCAGAACTGAATTGCTTTTTCCCCCCACGTTGAGAAAACGTTCTTTACTGGGTTATAATTATTGTGAAATTAATTGCCCTTACAAAAGCAATGATGGAGTTCAATTAACTACTATGGACCAACAGTGTTTTGACACAATTAAAATGAAACTTTTATGCTTTTCTGAAGATATCGCATAGTGTACGCTGTATGCTAATCCAAGTGGGATCGGGTTGTTGCGGTGGCTAACGTAGTGGCTTATCACCCATAGGGCCTGGAGCGTTTGGGTTCAAAACCCGGTGGCGGCAGATATTTTCCAGTGGTGTCCCGATCCCTTATTGAGGTGGTTTTTGTATGGCACTTTGAGTGAGTACGCCGACCGTCAGATGGGACGTTAAGCTGCGGACCCCTTGGCGCCTCTCGTTAACATGAGGCTAATACCGACGCCGGGTTCTCTCCACCCTTCGTCCTTTCGTCTCCCTCCCTAATGGAGCAAATGACTTCAGCTGTCGGTCGCCTCCCCTAAAACTACTACGATAAACCAAGTTATTGCTCCGGGCCCACTCGACTACTAGACCCCCAAAAATGATAATGTACGACAAAAATAATTTAAAGCACAAATTCAAAAGCGAATGCGATTTTAGCACGTAATTTCATTAATAAATACGTAAATACGCATGCTGGAGAACATTTTCCATACTGTTCTTTCTGTGTCGCTACCTATGTAACTTGTAAAGTTGTGGTATTTCTGTCCAATTTGTTCATGTCTGTCCTCCTCTTGTTTAAATCTAATGTATTTAATAACCAAGGCAAAATGTCTAAGTCTTCATGGAAGAAATCACGTGTAGTTATAAATAATTATAATTGAAACCCAAGATACCAAATTCACTGATTAATGAAGGGGGCTATTAGAATCAAAAATCTAAAATTAGAAAAAGGAGAAAATGGACAGTGGATAAAAATATTATATCATTAACAGTTTTTATAAGTGTGGTGATATTCTAATAAGTTCATACAATGAGATTGAAAATTTTACCCTATTTTTAAGTTGAAAATTATCCTATTTTGAGGGGAACAGCGAAAAATTCAATGAGAGCGAATGGAATTAGACTAAGGCTATTTGATCTGGAAGTCCCATTTTGTTGTTTGAATCTGTTTGAATTTTATTTTACAAAGGCCTTCTTATAGTAGTTCAGGTAGTCATTGATTATTCCCATTGTTATGGGAAAGAAATATGCTGCAGATATCCATTGATAAAAGACTAACTATGTCATTATCCTTAAGTCAAAAATAAGTTTATGCTTCTGTGTAACGTAGATTTTAAGCATAAGTTATATAATAAAGATGATAAGCATAAGGTTGAACATATTAAAAAAATATTTACTCCGGAATTTCGAGACATATTTTTGGCTTTATTCATTTTACTGCATGCATTTATTATTTAAAAAGAACAGAAAATAATATGCGAGTCCAACTGTGAGAAAAGAAAATATAGCGAGGGAAATAATTCATTTATCGAGAAAAGGGGGAATTGAAAGGCAAGGAAATAAAGTTTTTTTTCGATTGAGGAGGAATAAGGGGGCGTTTGGGAATGGAATTATCTTTATAAAAATTTAATCGGGTTGTTCACTGCATTGCCATGGGAATCTCTCGTTTTTCCAAACCGCTGAGCATTTTTAATTGGAGAACAATTTCCACGCACGCTCACGGCTTCATAATTAAATGAGAAAATCTGGTTTGTATAACTCTACAGCGTTTCTCTGTACTTCTGTAATTTTTGAATGGAACGAAATTAATCACACGAATATTCCTGAGATGTTGATATTTTGCATTTCTCATTTGATTCTGTAGCATAAGACTTCTAGAATAATTATCCTTAAAATTCATTCGTCCACCATTCAAACTCAACTTTTGTTTAATATACAAATCAAAAGAAGCAATCTGATGAGTCATACGGAAATTAATGCATTTACAATTAAAATGATTAGTATTTAGATACATGGATAAGTCCAAGGATCGTTTAGGTTCCACAAGTTTATTTATTTGCTAAATAAATATTAGAAATTAAAGAATATATCCCATGCAAAGGAAATGATGATTTACCATCCACATATCTTGACAAAATGCTACATGCCTTTAATTAAAAATTTAAAACACTTCATTTGAATAGAGTTAATATAAATTACTGATATATAATAATACTGATATATAATAATGACTGAAATATAAAATACTGATTTTTTACGTATGATTAAATGTAAAAATAATCCTCCTAATTTGCGTGGAGCAATAGAAGAAAGCCAAGAAATTAAAATTGTCTTTAAGACACAACATAGGAGTTCAATAAGTGATAATGATTACCATTAAATTTAAGTAACTAAAAAATTTTTAACGTGTGGCATGTACTTACTATCATTTACATCTTAAAAATTGGTATAACAATATATTTGTTGGAAAAATTAAACGAAGTTAATAAAAATGAAGCATGGATGTATTCGAATCTGTAAGGGTGCAGTTATGACTATGATAGAAGGAAGTGGAGCCGGGTGGGTTGAGAAGAGATGAACGTTCGCCTTGAAGGTCGTCGTCGATGGTGGTGCCTGGGCGGATGGACAAAACCGAGAGAATGGAAGGGAATAGTCCGCCTCTCCATTCCTTGCATGAGAGAAAGGGAGAGGGCGTGAAATAATAAAAACGAAAGAGTGTGTAATTGCAGTTTACACCCCGTGGAACAAGCGAGATAATCGTCAGCTCTCGCCGTCTTAAACATGCATTACTGCTCCCTTTTATAAGGGTAACACCAACCCCTCGCCCTGGCCCACCCCCAACCCCTAAACCCCCTTCTCGTCCCCAGTTATCGTTTTCGCTACGGCCATTGAAACTGTCCCCGCCCGCTCTTCCGTTTCCCCCTCGCTTCCTGTTTGCCCTCGGTCAGCCACGGCTACTTCCTGGAAAACGTCGAGTCCTTCCGAGCGCCCTTCGTCCTTTGATTCCGCTTTGATTTTATTTGCTACATTTTTTCCGCTCCTTATTTCATTCGTCCTCTCATCCCTGTCCCCACCCTTGTGGTCACATCCTCTCGCTTCCCCTTCCTATCCCCTCCCGAAAGAAATAAATTCATTTTATTTTTCACGCCTCTCTAGTTTGAGTGCCTGTTTTTGTTTCGCCCCTCCCACTTCCATTAGACGATCCCTGCCGTTCCTAGCAGTCTTTATGCATAGGCATATGCCGCCTCCTTTATATCATTCAAAGAAACGTCTCGCACAATGTTGTTATTAAATATTGTTTGAACAAATATAAAAGTGTGTCCTGGAACGACGTGTAATTCTAGGTGATTCAATGACAATAATGGATGCAGGAAAAAAAATGAAATACCTAACACTCAAAAAACTTCTTCTGGAGTATTTGATTTCGTTATAGTGTTTCGATATAAATCGTAATTTCGAACTTTTCTGTCCGACTCCGTAATATTATACGAGCCGACGCGACGGCCCATCTTCGATTTCTTTTTCCCAAAACGATCTTCGTTTTTTCTATTACTGCTAGTATTCAGTCGGGAATCGTGTTGTTCCCGTCATCCGACTAATTTACAAAGCCTTTCCCTTTTCCAATAGTTTTATAATAAAGGTACATATACTACTCCTAAGATTTTTGGAATATCGATACAGTAATTTCAAAGAAAATAAACAATTAATCATTGGCTGTGATAAATTTAAATCTATTTAAATTATTTTTTCTCATAAGTTTTCGTTAACAACTCGTCCATACGACAGGCAGTTTCTTGAAGATTAGTAATAAGTAGTCTTTCTGAGAATTTCTTCTGACGAGGGCCTAATTTTTAAGATTTTCTGGTGTTAATTCAAGAATATCATTAATTATCTTACATACATGCATTTTGTTTAGATTAGGAGTATTTTTGCACTCAAGTCAGTTCAAATGATGTTCTATCGGCTATTCGTTATAACTCATTCACCAATATGCTGTTAAGTACTTAATTTTCGTGATATTCATGATTATATCATTACATATCGTATTTTAACATCATGTGATATTGTCAATAGATTGTGGGCCTTGGTCAACCAGGAGTAGAGCGTTGGGATACTGACCGGAGAATGTTGTACTATTGACCCGGTTCGATTCCCGAGCAAGGCTCACTGGGCACCTGCAGCTCCACCCAAACTATGTGATTTTTCGGGTCCTAGATGTTCCAGGGAAACCAAAGGTGGCACAGGGAAAGGAACTGGGCCCTCTACCCTGATGTGTGAATATCATACACCGTAGGGCGTAGTACTTGGTGAACTAACCATTACCTAACAAACTGAACTTCAGGTTGATTACTGTGTTTATGGCTGTTTTCGTCAAATAATTAGAAATTGAACGAAAATAATTGTATGAATAAAACAATCACAAACTTTAAGGACTTGACTTACACAAACTTGCATTCTTACTTACTGGTCATTCCTACAAGGCGAAAGTGCAATGGGAAATTGTTTGGGAGCGAAGTCCATCCACTGCAAACACTGTCAAAATTTTCCCCCTCCGCCATATGCACTATGCTCTGATCAGTTAGCGTAATTGCATCATTATTTGAACTTGTCGTTGAGTACAGCTTAAAATTTTCAGAATACTATTCAAGTGTGCCTCATGGCTGGGCTTATTGATAAAATGTTTGCTAATGAATTCATAGAGGCAGTAACTCGTGGTGAAGTATATCTATTCAATCTACATGATAAACCACAATCCGCCGCGAGGGCGTGCAGCGGGGGATGTTAGGTCACCAGCCATGCAGCCACAATCACAACATTTTACATCTACACAAATATTAATTTTGATAATGGACTAGGAAATTTTATGCACAATAAATAAAGTACATGCAAGCAGCAATATTTAATAACAGAATACGTAGGTATATTCTAATCATGCTGTAGAACTTTTAAAAGATAGGTCTGTTAAATAAAATGAATAACATGCAGAAAATAACATGGAGAATATCGACAAATATGTAAAAATCAATTCTAATTGTCAAACATTTAATCTTTAGTAGTAGTTTTTTTTTAATTTTCCATAATAAAATGTATCATGTAGGCAGAATTATTTCATAAGTCATCCGTCTAGACACTGCGTCAAGACATCAACACAATTCCCCGGAAGCCGCCGCAAGAGCGTGTGGCGGGGGTTGTTAGGTCACCATTCGTAAAATAGGATAAAACCACTTGCAAAAACAAAACATAATCATGCACTCGATAGATTTGTATCATGCGAAAGAAAATACAGACATAAATATATATGTATACATATATACTCGTATATATCGTTGACGTGAAAGAACTCACGATATAAATATATATATATATATATATATATATATATATATATATATATATATATATATATATATATATATATATATATATATATATATATATATATATATATATATATATATATATATATATTTGTATAAAAAACTTAGACAGCAACACACAGCACGAGAACACATAAAAAAAGAACACTCACAATAATATCTTGATAATTTCGACGGACTCGAACTCCGTCTTCTTCGGAAGATAAGATATGACAGAGTCATATCATAACTTCCGAAGAAGACGGAGTTCAAGTCCGTCGAAATTATCAAGATGTTATTGTGAGTGTTCTTTTTATGTGTTCTCGTGCTGTGTGTTGCTGTCTAAGTTATGTATATGTGTACATATAAAACATACTTAAACAAAAATATAAAACATACTTCCTAAAGTTTTTTATTCAGCACTTCCATGTTACTTCGAAGAAATCATCTATATATTTTTATATTTATGTATATGTGTGTACTGTGTGTATACTATAAACTACCAATTCTAGTTATCTCCTACGCAATTTCTATCATAAATATTTTGATCTCTGATGGTACGAGGGAGAAACGTCATATTATGTGTGGAAATATGTCTATTTTAGTTACCGTAGATAACTAAAATGCACATCTTTAGTTACTCGAGGATAATCTAGCATTTTCAAAGAATGGATAAGAATAGAAGACATGAAATGCTATAATTGTGGATGCATGGGGCAACTGTGGATATTTAAAATAAATAAAAACAATAAATACAAAACATAAATACATTAAAAATAATGCAAAGTATATATATATAATAGATAAGAAAACTGAGTTTGCTTTTTCTAACTCGTGAAACCGGTCCTTTTCTATGAATGAAAAAATGTATATTGAAACATCTGCCCCGCCAGTATTATTACTCCTTTTCCGAATTTAGTATAAGGGACGAGTTGTCTTTTCTCCAACAAACTATCTCTGTAAAAAACACTCGCCCAATCTGAATACAAGTCATTCGTGGAACAAGCCGATCAAGGGCTATCTACTTCTATAGCGCAAAGCTTTCCTTGGAATTAATCTTCTTCCCACAAAGCTCTTTCCTTAATTGAGCAGCCTCCTTATCTCCATGCTCTTACATTTAACGGCATGCTTCCTCTAAATCCAAGCTTCCTTCTATGAACATATTTTTTGTCCGCGCTCCTCAATTTCAATTTGTATTTACTTAACTGGATGCTGTTGGCTCCAGAATGTTTTTGCTAGTTCCAGTTTTGTAAATAATACCATTTCAAGTGCACAGTGATGAGTTTGCAAACTAAAGGTAACTAACATAAATTCATGTTCACGGCAGTTAATATTTTTGCGTCACTTATCCAAACTGAACTATCAGAGAGCTATTTTGTATTAAATGTGGATGGCCACCGAAATTTTATTCGACCTAAAGACATAGTTAATTTATGCCCTTAAATTTACGCCCTTATTAACACAGGTGTTGCTTTGCCATGTGTTCCTGTACCTTGTGTTCCAAATTTTTTGAATGGAGGAAGAGATTAAACGGAATTGAAGAGGGCCTTATTGTAGTGCCGGCTGTAAGGCTGCGTTTTGTTAAGAGAGAGACAAGTTCCTTGTACCGTTGTCATAGGCTGTGCCGATCCAGCACTAACCTTAAGCGGTTGAATACCAATAATAATTTAAACTTTCTACAGGTTTCCACAGTAGTTCACATTTCCGCGAAATTCTCCAAATTAACTCCAGGAATTTATCCGGTAATTTACTAATATAATCTCACGAGAAATGGGAGGGTTAAAAAAATATCAGTTTGATTATTTCGTCGACACCATGCCAATTATGTAGCAGACGTAAACTGAATCCTCTATTCCAACGTAGTTCACCTAAAATCACAACGGATTAATGATTCTGCTTTGAGCGCGAAGAGTAAGTGTTCCTAATTATTTTTCGAGAGTCAGTGACTCATTTTAAAATGTGAATGAATTTCTAGATTTAATAAAATATCCATGAGGCTCCTTTCAACCATTCGGAAGTCATTTTAATTGCCTCCTTGAAAATTTGGATGCATAAAGTCAAAGTACTGGACTAGATAGTATGTACTCGGAATAGAAAACCTGTCACACGGATGGACCTAAATAAACATTAAAAATGCAAAGAATATTCTATCCTTAAATGCTCACAGATTTCAAATGGAATCAAATATACTAGTTCCACTTTCACACAAATACTTCGCCCTCTCCCTAATCGGTGTGTGGCAGGGAGTGCAAGCACTAGAGTGGGGAGTTTGGATAATCCGAGAACGCATTTATTATTATGTTATAAATCTCGTTGCAATTAGGCGATTATCATAGCGGCAACGGTCACTTTTACAATGCACATATATACATGCACAATAAGAACAGAAATGAGACAAAAAGCTCTTAAAAAACAGCTCTTGAAGATTACCAAGCGCACCTTTACCGTTACGCAAGGGTTCACACCATACCTACAACTCTCCGTCCATCGCCGCACCCCGTCTGTAATGCTTGAGCACTCTTCAATTTCATATACCGTTCAAAACCACGCACCGTTAACACATCATTCACTTTGGCAATACAATTCGCGCCGTCCACATCACATTACGTCCAAAAAGTAAAGGGAAGGATCAATTTTAACCCTACAGTCGTAATATTTATGAGCACAAAGTTTTGAAGAATATAAAATTTAAGGAATAGTATAATAAACGCACTCTCAATCGGGTTTGTGGTACACAGTGAGTCACACGCAAACACGTTCTTCTTTTTACAAGAATTTAACTCCTGCCGAGGGGACCTGTTAAATACGATAAACAAGAAACATTCAAAGGAAAAGGGAAGTAGATGCTACATTCCCTGACTCTGGTTTGTGTTCGACTGATCGGCTCATTGAACATTGTGAGGGCGCATCGGAGTCTCAATGGTCCTCGCGACAGTTCCGATCATGCTCTAGTTAGCTCGTATCCATGTGCGATTGCATTCCAGTTTTTCCCTTCATTGCAGTTCCAATTTTTTACGTTATAAGTAATCCATGTATTTCTTCTATTTCCCATGACTTTCCCAAATCAAGGAGTATTTTTTATTATCCTCAAAACAAATTGTTTTATGCTTTTGGTAAAAAAGTTTATCTTTGTAACGAAGCTATATTTTTGACACCAATACCCTTCTGGGTAGCGCATGTCTTATCAACCAGTTCTCTCTTCGTCTGTTCTGCACGTACTATTGAGTTGCGCGTACATATTTTCGACTCTTAAGGTTGAGCATAAAGATAATTTTAATGACCAGTATGGGGTTTCGTACCAATTTATGGCAATTATATCACATGGATTTCAAACAGGGTTGTTCCTAAACCTCTGCCGAGCGAAGTAATTGGAGACAGTTGGTCAGAAGCACATTCCTTTTCACCGTGGCTGATATTATTCTATGGAACGAGGACACCGCACTTAACTACAACCACATCTTGGTTTAAGGAGCTCCAGACAATTCTGATATCTAATCCTGTATTTTAGCCCAGCATCCTTGTGGTTCCGAAAGTCTTTGCAAGCCTTCTATTTGTCGGTTATGTTTTCTCGAATCGATTGTCTCCATTAACTGTTTGCTTGGCCATGTGCTTCTTCCCTTTAGACTAAATATGGACCTTCGTTTATCATTGCTTTCAAGTTGTTATCAATTTTTTTTCACGTTTATGATTATTTTTTGGAAGGTTTTGTCACATTAATTTGTTACAAAAAAATGTATAGTTGAAAATATTAATCGAATTATATATCTTACTGCTTGAAAAGCATTGGCGGCGCTGTCGTAAATGATGCATGAGCATTACGAAATAGAATACCTTGCGATAAGTTGTGACAAGTAGTTGACATAGGCATAGAATGGTTTGGATCAGAAAGAGGGGAGGGAAATGTCACACAGCTAGGAGTAGTGAAAGAGAAGGATTGAAGAAGAAGAGATAATGTAACGAAAGGGATGGAACCATCGATATGCTCTTATACTGATTATACTTACTGAATATAAATAATATTAAAATCATAGAAAACCTTTGAGAAAAATCAAGTACACCATCCCACATAATTATGCATTTTTACTCGTCAACCATTCATTAAAATTTAACGCTGTAAACGAATTCCACAGAACCCCGCATACTTTCTGAATTATGTAAATCACATAAAATTCTGCAGTTCCGTTCCGTCTATGGTAATGAAGAATGCGGCTACTTTAAAGATTGAGAGGGAGTGAGAGAAAGTCGCTATGGTTTCGATGCTGCTTTTTGCTCCAGGAAACTCTATTTATCATAGTTACATGTTTCTTAATACTGGTTACGATTATATTTTGAATTAAATTTTTCTATGGTTCTTAATTATTTTACCAAATGTATTAATTTTAGGGTCCCTCTACTCTCGAAATATTTTACGGTATGTACTACTTGCAGGTTAAGGTGCCGTTTTATTAAGCTCCAGAGAAACTTCATATTTCAATTAACACAACATTACACTACGAATGTTTTGAATTTTTAATGCAAACTTTTTAAATAATAAACTTTTCGATCAGTATGATGAGTAAGCAGACACATACTAGGCATGGATATTTTCCCTTACTCATTACGTAAAACTATTGATATCATCATTGCAATCACAGCCTGCAGTTAAGATGATCATGAAACTCGAGACGCTTTTCGCAAAGACGCCACGACTAATGAGGCTGTACTTGACAGCGTAAAAATAAGAAAATGAAAATAATCACTGCGTTTATTTCCTCCTAAGTGCTTTAAAAGAATGATATTTGCTTGATTTTGTACATAAATAATCATAAACTCTCGCATAACGCGTAAGTGAATTTCTACTAAAAATATTCAATTTAAAGTCCGGATGTGTGTATTCAAACGGTTTTAGTTGTCCCCTGTTGCCAAGAAAATAAAAACCTGCTTTATCCTTTTCGTGTTTACAGTCGAATGTTTTCAGTTTATTTTTTTTTCACTCCACTCAACTCCATCCGCATTCATTTCTCATAATCCCTAAAGACGCTGGCCTAAGTGGTGCAGTGAGTGAAGCCCGTCGTGCCTTACCCCTCCAGCCCCGTTCACTCTACCTCCACCCCCTGGCCCCTTCCTCCGCCCCTATCTCTCCATCCCTCCCCATATATTTCCCCTCTTCATAACCCGTGGAAGGTGGGGGAGGGAAGTGGGGAAACGCTGTCTGTATTCGAAGAAGGGGTTGGTTGTTGGCGCTGCTAGCGTTTTCGAGGAGAGAGAGAGGGAGGGAAGGAGGAAGAGAGAGAAGGAGGGAGAGAGAGAAGGGAGAGAAAGCAACCACTGGATTCCCTGGAGAAACGGAATGGAAAGAAACGCCAGGGAGAGGGACATGTTTGGGGTGGGAGGGGGAGGTTGCGGGAGGAGCAGGCGGTGGTTTGCGAAAGAAAAGACAGCAGCGAGGGAATGAGAGAGGAAACAAAGAAGGGCTGGAGAGAGAGAGAGAACCGAGGGAAGGAAGGAAGCGTGGGACAAAGGCGGAGATGAGAGATGGAGGAACGCGCTTCGCGAGAAATTATCCAAGCGCACACGAAATGCTTTGATGTGCGCACATTGGAATTCGTTGCGAAAGGCGTGGCTACTGGTAGGCGTTGGTACTACGTAAATAGCGCTTGTAAAAATCCTCCCCCTCCCCGTTCTGAGGAGTGGAGTAAGATGGTCTTGTTTTCCTTCTCGTCTAACGACCAAAAATTATTGTCAATTACGCGTATTGATATGTCGTAAATGCGAGCCTCCGTATACGTTCTCATGGCTATATTTCTTTCGCTTACTTAAATATATGAAATATTTAAATTATTATGGGATATTCCTGTTCTGCGAATTATTTTTCTTCGACATCGAAGAGTGGACGTGACTCGCATTGACACAGTTTTTCAGCTGTGGGTGCGAGAATGCCACTGAATTGGGAAAATCTAGTCTCAGAAGTAAGAAATCTTGAAAATGATTCGAAATTTAAGTTGATTACAATGCATTTGTATTATCGACATATATGTATTACCAATTCCCCTGGACAAAGGGACAAATTAATTCCAATGAATAATTTCTTAAAACAGTAAACCATAAATCTCGTCTTAATAGTCTAGAATTAAAATTTCCGTTTAAATGGCACTTTAAGAAAGTAATGAAAAGAAATGAACTGGAGGAGCTGGATTGTAAAGCTTCGTAAACTTTTGAGATACGAAGCGTAATATTCGACCTCGATTCCCGAATTGTCGAAAAATACACTCTCGTCCCCAAGGAAACCAATTATTCGTAATTTCTTTGATGAAAACTCGTGCTTGTAACAGCCAACGTAACGGGGTTTGCGTCTGAAGCATTTATACATTTTGAATGAAAATTAAAGCTTCAACGACGAACAAAAACATGGCACATCCCCGATTCTCCTGATGAAATTCGTTCACTCTTTATCGTTTTGATGACATGAACAAATTGCCCGCGTTACTACGCAAGTATGTTTGAGGCAGTGCGAAATGTCTGCTGCGGGAATTTCCCTATCTCAGCTATCATTGATTCTTGGACAACGCACTTCCCTTGTCATTGCATATGGACACCACAGTATTCTTTTTGTTAATTTTATTAACAACGGGAGACTGTTTTTTTCCGATTCATTCAGTGTGACGTTGCAGTCGCTTATCGTTTTGCCTTGGTCCATCTATTTAGTCCGAATTGCGTTTAATTTTCCGCATGGTACCTTCAAGGAGGTTCAGTTTCTCAATGTAGTTCAACTTTATACTCATTTCCATCCATTTTTACTCCTCTGCTGTCAGCATATATCCATTTTGCATTCAAATTAGATGCTCGATGTGAATCTACTATATACTCTGTATCCCTTCGCACGTACCCCGGATGTGATGGGAATGTCAGCTGGGTAAGAACTGTGACAAAAGAGAGAAGAGGAAGTGAAAGAGAAAAAAGGGAGAATAGTTTTCGTATCTCTTTGTTAACTTCGAGTTGACAACGTCAGAACTAAAGAGTAAGCCGGTAGAAAGGAAGGCATTTATTTCCGTAAGGCTACCTCTCCACCGCAGAAAGAGACGACATTGGGGCGCACGGCGGCACTGTCGTAGGACTGATGAGTTCCCGTCTCGTATTACCACTTCTCCGCAGGAAGCATCTCTCGCCTCGACGTTCGGTTGACCAATGGAGTTGCACCTCATAACGACTCGGAATCGGGTGGGGTTTCGCCACACGTGTGCGTCTTAATAAAAGGAAAACGTTTCCCAGCTCTGTAATTGGATTCGGCATGGTTGGGTATCAGCGATGACTCTCTGCAAGTTTCCGCGCCCTCTTCTGTTCCGGTGACCGTTAAAATCTTCTATGAAGCATCAATGTTAGTTTATAAATCATTCTTAAGAGGTGAGTCCTTAAAGTAATGAATATTATGCAATTCCGCATAGTGCATAGTTCACTTGATAGTGCACCACGAGTACATCCCACAAGGTGAAAATATCACTAAAGGGTCCTACTTACAAGTTGAACGCCGTTTGAGTGGAGCAATATGAGAAAGAAACGTCCATATTTTTGGCGAAACAATTCAGGGCTTTTGCACCACCACAAAGATAATGCACCTGCTAATCACACTGCTCACTGCTTGTTGTTCGTGAATTTTTGGTCAAAAGCAGCACTAAAGTAATAATTTCCAAGCCTCAATATTTACCAGATGTGGCCCCGAGTGACTATTTTCCTATTCCCAAAAATAAAGATAACCTTAAGACCCTTTGTTTTACAAGCATAGATGAGATTAAAAATGTATCGCTGAGATAGCTGAAAGCTATATCAAAGATAAATAGTTCCAGAAGTGTTTCGAGTATTGGAAAAAGCGCTGGAATAAGTATATCATTTAATATCTAACGGGGATCACTTCGAAGGGGATAAAATTGGTATACTAGACAATTTAATGAAATAATTTCCAAATAATTCATATTCTCGTTATTTATTGATCAAACTTCGTATCCGCCACGTGCCTCCAAGGTCTATGTTCTAAAGACATTTTTCATCTTCATTTGAGTTATCGTGAATAAAATGTTGTTAGAGCGTTTAAACCCCTTTTGATAATTAACATTTGTAGTAATTTGACAAAATGCATTTCTGTATTATTTAAAAATTCCCTCCGATGCATCTAATATTTGATTTATCTGAAGAGAGTTTTCTTTCGTTAATTTCCGTTAATTAAAGATATTCTTCCATGTTATGTTTGTTTGAAGCGATATTGTCGAAACCATTGCCTGGTCATAATAAAATGCCGATTTATAATTGAGATTTGAGAGTTAACATTATATTGGCTGTGGATAAAAATTGAGTAATTCCATCAATTTAAGCTACTGCTGTAAACTGCTTCAGGTTTAACTTTGTTGCATTTTTCTATGGGGTGGAGCATTGGACAACAGACTGCCCAATTCCACTTTCGCAATTCATTTGGCACGACCCATGTTTCACCGTCGAGCAGCATCATCATGTTCAGTAGGTTACTGTACCTATGCACGCCACCCTGCGGAGTAGATCGTGGGAGGTGGAAGAGAGAGGAGGAGGGGAAATCGAGAGGGCAGTGGAGTATGGAGGGGGGTGAGGAGGAAAAAGCCATGGCGCGACTTCACTCGGGCACCTGCCCGGGACAGTGAAGTACATGAGGGGAATGGGAGGTCAGGAAAAGGATGAAATTTTGGAATTCGGGGAGTGTTTAAGGGGGAAGTAGAAAGTGTGTATTGTTTGCTTAACAGAAAATAGATTTTTGAATCCATACAGCATTAAATTTACAGCTCTTCCAACCTCGGACCCCTTGGCCATGAAGTCACGTTTGCGTTGGTTCTCTACTCTTCGTTCAAAATATGTTCGTCACTGGCCTTTCGTGGGAGCCCGGAACTTGGGCGCCTCGGCTCCAAGGGAAGTGTAAGGCGTATGTAGGTACACGGGGAAGGCGAGAAGGGGAAAGGCTCTCAATGACAGCGTCGCCGTTTCCCTCCCAAGTTCACGTGGTGCTAGGCATATGCGTTTCAACAAACTTTCGAAGGAATCCCGAAGGAGTTGGAAGGAGTATTCCGGAAAGGCAGCGGGCAGGCCATTGCCCAACAATAGAAAAGATGACTGCAGCCCAACCCTTTCAAGCTCAGAAAAATAAAAAGGAGTTTCCCTTCTCCAGAAATAGTGACCGAAGGACACTCGGTGGGATACTGGAGAGAAATAAGGAATGAAATACATCATATTGACCTACATTTTGACGGCAACAACAAAATAAATATCCTTTAAACTGGAATAAATTCCAGCAATTTGTATTTCATTGAAAAAACTGCTGTAAACTTATTTTTAAGTAGTCAAAGTCTGGCATACTATGTTATTAGTTCGTTACATTTTCTAAAAAAAATGAAATACGGTGAATTTACGTTTATCTATTAAGCGAAAGGTCAAGGTAAGGTCTCCGAATTAAGAACTCCTTTTTTTATTTTCATCATCGCTGCCATCATCATAATCACTTTCAGTAGGTTATGAATTTGATGAATGCCCCTCCCCCTACATCTTTTTCAAAATCATCCTTTTGAATTTTTTCCGCATGATGAACTCATGCGACCAGGGCTTCACTCGTGATTTTATGGAGTCCCCGTATATGCTTATAAACACTAATTCGTCTACTATATATAAGAGTGATTACTGCACAATAAAGTAATAAAACAATCGTAAAAATATATCACTATTTAATGAACAGAAAACATTCATATCCGTACGGCAATTGGTATTTTTCTTCGTGTAATCTTCACACTAGCGTACATTTTTTTAGAATCCACTTGCTGATACGAGGGTAGGCTGAAAACTAATACACACATGCTTGTACACCACAACAAAATTACCTCCAGAAGCACTACTGGTGGTAAAGTAGCATTCCCCCTTAACACGCATGCGCGGGTTTTAGGTCGTTACATCCATCCAGTGTATTTCGAGAAGCGGAAGTATGGAGACGTGTTCTAGTGCTATCTCAACACAAGTTAAACAGCGTGCTGTTATTGAATTTATAACTGCTGGAGAAGTGACTCCTACAGAGATACATCGTCGTTGAAAACCTGTTAATGGTGACGATGAGTTGATAGGTGTACTGTAAATCGATGGGTAGTAAAATTTTGTGGTTGCGAACCTGGAAAAGACAATTGTTGATTAAACACGCAGCGAACGTCCGATCACTGCCACAGAAGATAAACATCGCCAACTCGTCGAAGATTTATTCAAAAAGACTGGCAAATCACTCAAAGGCGTATCGCAAACCATATTGTAACATCCAAGGGACGTTAGAGGCAGCCTCTAATATATCTAATGTCAATAATCTTGCAACATGAAAACGCTCGTCCACACACCTCGCCCGCAACTGGAGAGGCGCCGGGAAACCTAAAATTTGAACCGATTCCACATTCCTTATTCTCCTTATCTTACGCATTGCGATTTTAATTTTTTTCCTCAATTCAGGAGACACCTCAATGGTAATCATAACACGTCGGATAATGAATTGAAGGCAGCTGTCAAGTCCTGGATTCGAGAAAAGTCGGAAGAGTTTTTCAGTGACGGAATGAAAAAACATGCTACAAGTTGGGAGAAATTTGTTAGGCTCAACCGTGACTATGTTGAAAAATAAATATATAATTTTGAAACTTAAGAATTGCACTTTAATGTAATTATCTCCCGATCTTGCTCTTTGATTTTGTTCGTGCTCTACAAGCATATGTGCATTACTTTTAGCCTACCCTGGTATTTAAAGTAGGGAACCATTTCTTGTGGGAACTATTATCCATCCTTCATTTTCCCTACAACCATGATGCACCGATGTAATAATCTTGATCACTCAGCCTCTCATCCAAATAAAGTATTGATCTTCCCAGATTCCCCGGCGGAATTTTAATTTTTGAAATAATTTAAGTCTAACACTGACGGCATCACTTCTTTCCATCAAAAACTTCCGACTCTCCTACGTCCGTTTATAACGGAAGCTGATTGTTTTCACGATCGTCCAGAGTGATCTCCTACACCCTTACTTTCCTTGGTTTATTTCTTTGAGTGGACGATGCCATTCATTTTCGGATATTTTCTTTCACAATAAAGGAATTGAAAAATATTTCGCCCCGATACGTCCTTTTGGAAATCAATTAATTCGGTTGCGGTTTTTGACCGTGGCTTCCTCATCTTCTAATTCTACTCAATTTTTTCTACCGAATCCCAAATAAAGACTTCATTTCATCGTTTTCATAGGACTGTACTGGATAAATAAATGAAAAAATGAAGTCATAAAATTTTATTTCTCATAGATAAATAAACATTCAAGGTGCTATGCAAAATAAAATATCAAACGTTATGGAAAAACAGAATTGAAATGAAAAACTAATATTGACCGACAATAGCTTGGATTTTGCGCAAACCTAACCACAGGCCTCCGCTGCTCTCTCCTGCCTTTTATCAGGAGAGTTAAACGGCCGGTCAAAATCTTTCTCCCTCTGGAAATAGTTGATGACTCTGTGAAATATCACCTTCGATTGACTCCGAAAAACAGGTGCACTCTCTTCTTTGTGCCGTCACGTCTCCTACTCAACACACGATCACAATTAGTAACACGCCTCAAAAAGAGACAAAGTTCCCTCGAAAGTTAGACATCGGCATAAATACCCCGCGATCCACCAAAAAGATTTGTGGTGGGGGGGGTGCAAGCATTAGGTGGGAAGGGCGAGTGATAAGGGAGGATGTGTAAGAGGAAGGGAAAAAAGAAATATTATTCATTAAAATCTATCAAATAACGTGCAGATTTGTCCACATGCTGGAGGAAGACCTAATTCAAATTAAGGGTTGATCCACCTAATAAATTAGTTCCTTGTTGTGCGAAGTTGGAGAGCAGTTGCATTTTCTGCTGGTTATTCCCCTTGGGTTCCATAGCAATTGTCTTTTGCAAATTCACATGATTAAGGAATTTCCTTTCCGCCTAGATCTGAATGACAAGCATATTTTGAAACGTTAATGGTGCATTTAGCAACATGTGCTTTGTTTTAATTGTGTATGACACAAGCCCTGTCTGTGTCCATTGATCCAAGTGTTCAAATGCCCTGCCTGTCTGATCGAATGGTACAGCATCACAGTCATTGCAATGTAGTTAGTAAACGAAATTTTTCTTTGATATGAAGTATCCTTTTTATAGAATGCTGCTCTCATTTCAGTCTTCGGAAATAGCCGTTGAGTTATAATGGATATTATTTCCCTGAAATGAGTCCCCACCACTTGAGTCTATCCCAAGTTACAGGAAAGGCTCATCGGATTCAGTTAGATTCGTTGGAAGGAACACAAAGCGTCTCCCATTTACTACAGGACCTGGGATGGGAACATTAAATACATAAACCCTCAGGAACGCGATAAAACATATTGGAAAGATAACAATAGAGTGATTTTTAATCCGAGACATAAGGTAAAATTCAGCTGCCCAATTATATGGTAGGCTGAATTAAGCGTCGGACAGAACCAGAATAATCATCACAAAATTAGAGATATACACTACCAAATGGATAAACGTTTTTGTTTATCGAACGTCAATTCGCGACGACAAATCTAGGGAAAACTCTAAGACAGAAATGGAAGGCCTTCCGTACATTCCTCTTCAATTAAATTCATGGTTGGCGTCATAACGTCCCCAACAGGCTCTGTCAGGATGCAGAGGAGGGTGCCCGGGAATATAGTATATATTACAAATATATATACGGGTCGCGGTGGTCCAGTGGGTAGAGCGTTTAACTACTAACCGGAGGGTCCCGGGTTCGATTCCCGGGCAAGGCACTTTGGGCACCTGCAGCTCCACCCAAGCTAGTTGGTTTTCGGGTACCAGGTCTTCCTGGGAAACCATAACCGACACAGGGAAAGGAACTGGCCCCCTACCCTGATGTGTGAATATTCGCACGCCGTCGGGCTTGGTACATGGGTGAGCTCTACCATCACCTACTAAACCGACCTTCGGGTTGATTACTGTGTTTATGTAAACTGTTTAGCGATTTTGTGAGATCAGTGTTAGTTTCCATTCCGAAAAAGGTGAAGGCTACGTCATATAAGGACTACAGAACAATAAGTTTGATATCCCACACTGCTAAAGTTATTCTCAGGATCATCAACAAAAGGATAGAGAGTAAGGCTAATGATTACTTAGGGGATGATCAGTTTGGGTTACGGAAGTAGAGAGGGTGACGCCATCGGAGTAATGTGATCACTAATTGAGAGGAATATCGAATACAATCAGGACGTATTTTCCTGTTACGTAGATTTCGAAAAAGGGTTTGACAGAGTGAATTGAGAAAAACTATTGCAAATAGTGCAGAAAATAGGAATAGATTGGAGGGACAGGAGACTAATCCGCAACCTGTGCATGTCTCAGACTGCTCAGCTGCGAGTGGGGAACGGAGAGTCCGGATAAGCCGTGTTAGGAAGATGTGTAAGGCAGGGTTGCCTATTATCACCGGTGCTGTTCTTGATAATTAAGGAGGCATGCGAAGAGCTGGAGGTAGAAGTGAAAATCGGAGGGGAGTTCGTAAAATCCGTTAGGTTTGTTGATGACCAAGCCGTAGTTGCTCAGTCAGCCAAGGGGTTGCAAACATTGCTGAGTGAATTGGAAATTCAGTGCAATAGTTATGGTATGAGAATGAATATTAATAAAACAAAGGTTATGCGATCATCCAGAAAGAAAAGGGCTAAGCTAAATATCAAAATAGGCTAGTAAAATATTGAGCAGGTGGACAGTATTCAGATCATGGAAGTGTTTTGGACCAACGCGGTCAAAGTAGTAGGGACGTAAGAAGAAAAATTGCGCTAGGCAAGGAGGCTTTCTAAAGGATGAGGGAGTTGACGGGAATGTTGTGTAGGGAGGTTAAAAAAAGCCTCGTACAAACTTTGATATGGAGCGTAGCCATGTACGGCGCGGAAACGTAGTCACTGAAGCAGGAGGATAGGCGTAGATTGGAGGCTTTTGAAATGTGGGAGTGGAGAAGAATGGAGAAGGTGAAATGGACCAAAAGGAAAACAAATGAGGAAGTACTAAGTATGGTGGGCGAGGAGAGGGGTTTGTTGAGAGAAATCCGATGGAGGCCGGGGGAAATGGATGAGAGGCGTATTGAGCGGCAGTGGGATGTTGAAGACGGTAATAGAGGGAAGAATGTTAGGGAAACGAGGATAGGGAAGAAACAGGATAGGGATTTGGATGAAAGGAAGAGACCTGATGTACGCAGAGATGAAGTAGGGCCTGATGTAGATTATGTTGCTCGATTGTGTTTTGTTTGGAATCGCAGATTATTTATTTGATACTTGTGTCCATCCAAAAAACCTACCTTAACCGGTAGATTACCTTATAATTTTATACAATTTAATAAAGCCTGTACTGAATGAAATACACACCGTTCTTTCATATCATTGGAGTGCATTCCGCTCATACCTCATCTTTTGAAAACATTACCTTTCACATGCTGTGATCACCTTCCTAAACATGATATGATCCCCGAAGCTCCTCCGTTTGATTATTCTGATTCTGTAATGTCTATCAATAGCCAGATAAAAGTATTTTGTACTTCTAAGGTAAAACTTTTAAGCATATTTTACCGTGTGGGAAATCTACTGAGTTTTTTTGCCAAGAATTTTCTCTCGGAGTGGGTTTCCAAAATATGCAGCCACCTTCTGTTCATTATTTCATAGTAATTTTGATTTCAACCAAAGACCTTCCTGATATATTGTGAAATATTGCTTGTGAAGCTGTCGTAACAATTTCGAAGTGCCTGATTTTGAAACGCAGCGCGGGTTACTCAAGCCCCCGCGAGTCCTTCGCTCCGTACACTTGCTTCCTGCCCTTAAGGCCCTCTCCTGGAGGGACATGAATCTGTTTCGGAGAAATATGCGAGTTGATGGCAGCTCGAGAGATCTTTCTCGAAATGCTTCGGAGGGCAGATGGGAAGGAGGCCGGAAGATGGGGATAGGACCGAAGAGGCGCGCGCGGCACGAGTGGGCGGAGGGGCATTTGGGGATGGGTATCTCGGGGAAGACGATATGTCGAGGGGGGGGGAAAGGGGTGTGGGGTAAGCGAGCAGGAGGGGAGTTGAGCGGCTGGGGTGCGCAAACGTGGGCGTGAATGCGGCGAAGGTGGCTGGCTGGTGGGGGCGCTCTTGCAAGTTGGGTTTTTGCTCTCCGAACGATAGAAGATTCTTAGACTCGAGCCGGCAACGGCTTAAGAAAAACAGACTAGGCTCATAGAAAATGACTTAAGGACTTAGCACTAGCTTCCTCCATCATCGTTCCCCTCACAGTCGTATTTCAAATGGTTCCTCCTCCCACTAGGTACCCAATTTATTTTGCCATTAACATGAAATTAATTGCTTGGCAAAGAAAAAAACCCTTAGAATTATTTTTTCGGGCGGTATTTAGAGTGTGCAATCGCTGCCACTTGAATAGCTCAATGTATCACATTTCTATTTGTTAATTTAGTGCTTACTCGGGAGATAAGTTGAGGTTGTAGATCCTTAGGCATGTGCGGTCTCTTCGAACGTACTTCTAGAAAGGAAGACAGGTTAGCAGGAGTTACAGGTCTGCTCTCGGCTCAAGTCACGTAGCTCTTCTTTAAAAAATAAATACGTTACACTTGCGGGAAGGAATTTTGCAGGATAAGGCTTGTTGTGGTATTAAGTACTTTCCTGGAACTCGTTGCTACGTTTCACGGCGAAATGCATTTCTCGTTTCACGGAAAATAGCTTTTCCCATATGGATAGTTTAGCTTGAAATACTATGGTTATATGCTTTATTACATTTGCAGTTTTTCTGCATTTTATTCCATTTTAGATAATTTCTCATAATTAGATTTCAGAATGTCCTTAAAAGAAGAAATATATGAGAAAAGAAAGAATGCTAGTTATTACTGTTAGCGGAACCAAATATGCATTTGTGAATTGTATGAATTAAGAGAATTTTTGATCTTACATTAAAAGAAGTACTTTTTCAAAGATTTAAACTTTTGTCAATGGCATCGGCATTCGTCCGTTATCAACCAATTGTGTTTAATTGACGGTGGGTATATTTTAATTGGAAATTCAATGATGCCATTTTTTAGCTTCTGATTATGTTTTTAAGATGGCTGTGCTTTCTTCAACAGCATGTATTGCACGAAATGCACTTTTGCAGGTCTTGTGGTGAAAAGAACAACAACGCTAGTCCATTAAATGAAGAACACAATATGTTTTTTCACTTTTCTCTATTTTCGTACTACTAGTTTCAACGCTTAGGCATCATCATCAGGTACGATTTAGTCAAGTTGGGGTGGGTGAAAGAGGGGGGAAGGTCAACTAGAAGACGAGAAGGAGGGTCATTCGCAACTTGGCTAATTTGTACCTGATGATGACGCCTAAGCGTTGAAACTAGTAGTACGAAAATAAAGAACAGTGGAAAAACACATTGTGTGCCTCATTTAATCAACATGAACTTACACAAAGTTTAGCCAGAAACAATTGAATACAGCTACGCTAGTATTTTACATAATATATGGGATCAGTGTGGTTTAATGCCAACCATGAGGTTGCATATTTTCCATGAGAACCGTTCTCGCATATTACTGTACTCATCAATGAACTAGCTCTCAAAATTGGCCTAGTTTTATTTTTCCTGAAAGTTGGATCTCTTCGGGGAATCTCCTCACGAATCTGAACCGAGGGGCGCAATGCCTCTACGGCCAACCGCTTCTCCTGTCTTGCGGGGAAGATACCACTTTCCTATTAAGTGGAGCGTCGGATTAGCAAATGAAGGCGGGGTGGCGAAACTGGCCGTGGTGAATTCTACTTTTTTGCCGAGGTTCTTTCCAAATTGGAGTTCTTCTAGGGGGTTGTCGTTAAGAGGGAGTGGCGATGTTTGGGAGCAAATTGCGGGAGGGGGTGCGTGGAAAGAAGGGGGGGTGCGTGGGAAGGAGGAATGATTGAGCGGCTGTGGAATGGGGTGAAGAGAGGCGTGACGTAAATGGGAAGGTTGACGTTCCGTGGAAGCGAGGGGGCGGGGTGGTAAGAGGTGGGTGTGGATGGAGCGGAAGGAATAAAAATGTGCGAGGTGAGTGCTCTGGGGCGCCCCCGGGAAAAAATATAAGCGCTCATTGCGTGGTGGAGCTCGCGTCCGAGTGGATTTCGTGCTCTCTTTAAAATGGCCCCAGATCAGTCTTGCGGTATCGTTCCGCTAGAGTTTTCAGCTTCCGAAGCGTGCTCTTCAGGAATTCGGTGTTCGCAGACTGCCAAATGTCGTCCCGTAAACACAGGGATCTAGTTCCTCCGGCATGGATACATGAAATGGGGAATTTCTCGTGAGGTACTAGGTCAAAGAATGCACAAGTGGTGTGGGGAATTACATGACGGCATGGTTTCCAAAATAAATCTTTTTATAGGGTAACTACGGGTGGTGACCTAACATCAGCCGTCCTTGCGGCGCCTTATGTACAGGTAGATGTAGATGAACTAATTTCAGTTCTAAGTTGCTTCAACCAAATGACGGTATTCCAAACTAAATAAATGAAATAATATCAACGATTAATATTTGCTAAAATAAAAATCAAGGGTACCCTCAGATACTGTTCGTAACCAGTGATACATTCGTATGGCGAGATTACCAGAGTGTTTATGGGCATACATAAAGAGATTTCCTCGAACGGATATTGAGAGCTATTCTGTCGAATCAGGAGTAAAAGTTTAGTGATTAAAAATTAAAGTTTTTGGTTATTATCTTTAAAGAATGTAGTACTCGTCGTCTGTCGCGAGTCGTTACTTCTAAAAATGGAGCGCAAAAAGTTTGTTCGTGGTATGATTCGAATATTCATTGAGGATGTATCCACGTAAACAATTGAATCTTCCTAGCAGAAAATTTATTTCAACGTTTAAGACCAAAAAGGAACCTTATATCTTCCTCTTATAGTTAATATCTTCCATTGCGGTAACTCGTCAGCTCATGACATAATCTTTCTTTAAATCCTATCACATCATTGGAGGAAGGCATTCGAATATTGTACTAAACAGATGTAGTAACAATTGATTTTGTTATAGGTTATTTAATTTTACTAAAAGCCATTCATTTATAAATAGTTTAATATTACAGCCTTGAATAAAATTTCTCATACAATCATATTAAAAATGTTCTTACTCATCAACATTCACACAAAAACTGCAAACTGCCAAAGGGACGTAGGCGGGGATGTCAGGGCAACAGTTCTGCATGCAGAATTATTAGTATATACACATGATTAAATGTATCTTAGCTCATATTCAAGCGCAAATACATGCGTATGAATATGATATGATAATTGCTGCCCTTCACGAATACATCAAATTCCTTTAATAGGATTAAATTCTATTATTTCAAATTTGGTTATGATCACTCATCGTGCGAGGAAGAACGAGTACTTGACTCTGACTATTACGGCTTCTGACTCCTTTATTTTATCCTGGTGGTCGAATCTTCCCATGTTATTTGGTGCCGTAGTAATTCCAAGAAAACTAAAATGACCCGTATCTTTCAAAAAGTCTAACTCATGTCTGCTCTCTTCGTGAGTCATAGCGGAACCTCCAAGGTAATCTTCCCCAGCCTTCACCCGCCACGCTTACCCTCCTCTCCTCCTTGTGGAAACTTCCTTGCCCGGTGCTGTGCTCCTTACGACCCTACTACTTTGAGCGTGTTGGCCCAATACACTTCGGAAATGCGTAAACTGTTCCACCTGCTCTAGTTTTTGCCCTACTATTTTAATGCTTGGCATAACCTTTTCCTTTCTGGAAAATCGCATAACCTTTGTTTTAATAATATTGATTCTCATCCCATATCTGTCGCACTGACTCTCCAATTCGCTTAGCAATGATTGGAAACAATAGGCTGACTGACAAACTAAAGTTTGATCATCAGCAAACCTAACTGATTTTACGAATTCCCCTCCGAGTTTCACTCCCACCTCCAGCTCTTCCCATGCCTCTTTAATCATTTCCTCTACATATACGTTGAACAGTACCGGTGATAATGGACAACCCTGCCGTACACCTCTTCCTAACACTGCCCATCCGGACTCTCAGTTTCCCACCCGCACCTGAGCAGTCTGAGACATATACAGGTTGCGGATTAGTCTCCTGTCTATCCAATATATTCGTATTTTCGACAATATACTCATTAGTTATTCCTAATTCGCAGCTGTAAATTTTCACGTAATTGGATAACCATATGCTTTCAGAGAAAAAGTTGCAGGAAGTATGTAGAAATTCAGCAATGAACTTAAAAACAATTCGTATCCCTTTGACTCAGATATCACAACGTTTTGCGATGCCGCTATTTGTCTCTCCAGCATGCAGTGACAAGCAAAGGATTAGTAGCCTTCTGCAGTGCGCTCCGCTTCCATCCCAAGAGCTCACTCCATGCACCTTTTCCAGTTCTCTCTCGTAATCGCTTATGAGTCCTTTAATCCTTTCGCTTAAAGCAGCTCGTGGTTATTTCCTCTGCTTACCTAAAGTTTGCTTGTCAATAATACTTCAGATCAAGAGTTTGATTTTAAACCCAGCGAACGGAGACCAAGCACAGAAGCGACACTATGGATTGGATGTATTTAACATGATCAGTGAAGAGGGTTAGAAATTCCTTCAGGAGTGTAAACTCATTCGGACTAATTTAATTCTGTCAAAGCACAAGCAGCGACATGCTACAGCTCCGTAGTAATAAAGTTAGTATTTATAGTATTTAACCACTTGAGGAAATTGAAATAACCTTGTTACCTATCTTATAATTCCTCAAATATCCATATTTAACCTTCTGAAACCATATATTGTAATAAGTGTGATAATGAAAACAGCTTGAGACCGATCGAAATCTAAAATTAAGTTTGAACTAAAGAATAAGAGTAATCGTCCAAGTAGCTAGTCTTTAATTTGTCGGTATACTATTCTAAATATAAATTAAATATGTATGCGTTCTAAGAATGTTTACTATTTATTTTGAATTAATTTTTACTGGCGAAAGTAAAATACAAAATACACCAAAATACTGTTGACTGTGATAGCTCCCATCATTGATAACTCTACTAATAATACTTTTCCACGGCTTTATAAAATTTCTACGATTCGATCCTTCATAATATGGCTAAAGACATAATAAATATTTGAATTTTTATAATTATTTGGTAATGTGCTAGAGGTTTTATCTAAGGCAGGTTTTTGCTTTTATTGCATTGCCCTTCATTCCGTCCAACATTCCTATGTTGGACGAACTGAAGGGCAATCATCCCATTTTCCGATCCCTGCCGTTTTTCCTTATTCTATATCACCGTCTTCAACATCCCATCGCAAATCAAAATTCGCTGCATCCACCGTTCCTGCCTCCTTTGGATTTCTGTCAACATTCCACTCAAATATTACATCTTGTGTACTGCTTCCTCGTTTTTTTCCGTTCTATTTATTTCATATTTCCCATCGTCCCTTGCAACTTATTTTCAAAAGCATCCAATTCACGCCGATCATCCTATTTCAACGACCATGCTTCCGCGCCTTCAAAACCACGCTCCATATAAACGTTTAACGAGAATTTCTTATCATTTGTACTGAACGTCCTTGACATCATTATGTACAACTTTCAAGGCATAATACTCCCTTAATTGTGAAACCTTCTATGCTTTGCTAAATTCTTTAACTTGTGTGTGAACCACTTTGACCATTTTTGCCCAAAACCTTTTATTCACCTCTCTCCTTTTGAAAGATACTTTGACTAACACAACCTCTTCTTCTGATGTCCCTGGTACTTTGACCGTCCTGGTCCATTACACTGCCATGATAAGTAGTACTATGTAAACAAAAAAATACCGGAACCGTAAACACGGTCCAGGTATTTTTTTGTTTACATTGATTCACGACCGTAGCGACGTTCCTTGTACATTTAAGTAGTACTATTCCAAAAAACTCGTTACTTTTCTTTTTTGTATTGGTTCTCAAACCATACATATTACACCGTCTTTTCTAATAAGTTCAATGACTGAAACCCCTTGGAATACTGGCCGACCAAAGCTGGACGTTCGCAAACTTAACAGATGTTTTGAATTCCCCTCCGACTCTCATTCCAAACTCCACTCCCTCCCATGCACCATTTTCGATGTGTACAAGTTGGAAAGGTGAAGTGATAATAGACTAGATGGTCTTGCTCTCCCTCCTAACACTGCCCAACCCGATTACCCGCTGCTACTCGCATCTAACATGTCAGGGAGGTGTCCTGGTTGAGGATAAGTTGCAACCCTCTAAAAAAACTACTTTATCTTCATTAAATACTATATCACAAATTCCATCCAATTGTTTTCGAAATTCATGAAGCATACACATTCTGTGTTGTACTATTGAATACCTTTTGTTTTAGTGATCTCAATTCTACTTAAACTTCCTTTCCTAAATCTAAAGTCATCATCTCCAAGTTAATCTTTAGCCTTCCCCTTCATATTTTTTGCGATAATCCTAAATATCACCTCACTAGTGTGCAAAGGGATACTTATTTTTGCATATTCCTCTAACACGGATGTCTTTCCTTTTGTTGGGATGGGAACTAAACCTGATCTAACAAATTCGGGTCAAATTCCTGCATCATAAATTCTACGAGATGTCCAAAAATCATCCAGGTTTTCCTGAACCGTTAAGTATTTCCGCGGGAATGTTTTCTTCCCCAACGTCATTATTTGATTGAAAATCCTTGAATATCCTTTCCAACTCGCCATAAATTTGATCCTATACTTCCCCATATATACATCTACGCATATACCTATTCTTTACCCATAAAGGCTGACCTAACATCTTTACCATATACGTACATGGATCCTCTGGGCAACATTTTCATCTCTCTCTCACCTTTCATGATTCAATCAGATTTTTTCTACCTATATATTTATAGTGGGGTGAACCGATTCAATATTTTGAACGAAGTTGTCCGTATCCCTGTAAACCAATTCGTCTTCGGCAAATAAGCATGTGTTACTATTAACCACGAAGTTAATGTTTTTAACTCTAAGAATGGATAAAAAAAGGTCTGATAACACTTTTTTGTGGTATATTTGAAGTGGCTTCTACTGCATAATAGCTAATACTATCAATGACTAACTTTTGTACCAGAATGTTAAAAAAGCCTTAATCCAGCCAAGCATAATTTGATCTATGCCATAGGCTGCCAGATTCGTGAGTGGTTTACTATGAGATATCGTAATTTGTCGAAGGTTATTTTGATTGAAAATGAAAAATAAGAAACTTGACTTTTCCGCATAGAAAAGGTGAAGATGAAGATGTCATACCATGACGAAACCTAGATAGTGAATAAAAAAATTTCTTTGCGGAAAAGCCAATTTGTTTATTTTACAATTTCAATATGAAGATTTTCTACCAAGTCAAACCAGAAACTGCTTTTTTCAATGTTTAGAAAAACCGCGTTCACTGGAACCGTGTTTTCTCCCAAACCTTTTCAGAAACTAGGCTGCCATTTTATCAACAACTCTTGACTTGAGAAATACAAAAGTAGACTGTACGTCATCAGGCTAACGAATGAATAATAGATCGTAGCACTTCTTCACTTGATAAAAATTATTTTACCACCAGGTTTCGATGTATTACATCATCACCTGATGATGATGTAATTCATTGAAGCCTGATTGTAAAATAAATTCTATTAAGTGGAAAATTGCTACCATATATTATTAATTATGCTCGACTTTCACCACATCACGCCCGAAGCTACTCAATCAGGTTAACTGTTAAATTTTATTTTAATTAAGCTTTGGTGTCTTGCATGCTTTGATGTGTGTGATGCACTCACGTTTTAAATTGCATATGAATTACTCAAGACAAAGTTGCTTAGTTACGTATTGAATGTCAGCAGCTTTATTGGCTTACCAAAATATAATCTTACTGATTTTTGAGAACCTATTACTCATTTAAGACGTGTGTACAACCTTCAAGGCAGTGTTGGTAATAGAGAGAGGACTCCACGAATCAATCGGCGTCACGACGGAATTATTCTTTGGTTTATTCGTATACAATGTAATTCCTTTAAAGCGTTGCGGGGGGAATCACTTTGCGTCCCTTGCGCTCCGACCTCCCTAAGGCCCCACGGATCCTCTCCCTTCACCCACTCGCCGTCCTACTCCTCCATCACTTGCTCCTATCGGGAGATTGATTCTCACCCCAAGCCGTCTCGCCCCACGCGTCCTCCTCACCATCTCCACCCAGCACACCTCCCATCCCTGCACTTCCTCTGTATTTTCCGAAGGCCGCCGAACTTTCAACGCAACATTCCTTTCTCCCCAACCGATCGTCTCATCACTTTCTCCCCGTTTCCTGCGAATACTCGGGTCGCAGCATGCATATCGAATGTCGCCCCCCTAAGTCTCGAAACAAAAACCGTCTATAGAAACGAGAGCCTTGTGCGCCTTTTCCTTCGATTCCGGACACACGACGCATCTTCCACTCCGAGCAAAAAGGAGAAGAGAGTGGTCTCCACAGAGGGATCCTCTGCCTCGCCTCGGCATCTCCGCTCAACCACCTCCGCTCGTTACTCTCCCACAAGAAACAAACCAGAACGCACAAGAACTAACGAGTTGTGAGTTAACAGCGGTGAATACTTCCTCATAAGGGGTCTAGTACGTCAGATTAGTATCAGGTCCATTGTCTATTACGTCTGTCTTTTTTGCAGATGATGAAATGTTTCGGAAAAATCTCGCTGTCTGCTATCTCTTCTGCTAGCTAGCATTCAGAACGGAAGACGATGCACTTCCTAAGATGTGTTCTATATCCGATCTTTTATTTTTTATGCTTCGGTGATTACTGCTCCGAAGGTTTTGCTACAATAATGGAAGGCTCTTGTGATGGTCTCTGTAGTGATATCTTATTTGAAAATTTAACCTAAAGAACAGCATGGATTTTTTAAAACTTACCCGAGAGTTGGTGTAAGAACGGAGTAAATCCGTTTGTTCATCGGATGCAAATTTCAATACAGCGTAATGGGAATACCGTATATCTACTGTTTCATTGAATTGTACGTAAGAAGTAGATTGACTTCTCCCATTTTCCATTTGACGTGTAATTCTCCATAATCCGAGAACGCGTTTTGAAAATCATCTCGGCTGACGTGAAGGGAATATGATAATCGTAAAAGGTAATCTACCTTTACATCACTGTTGGGTTTTTTGCATTCCGTGGCAACAATTTTTTAAGCTTGAACCTTCTATTGCTTACCAAGCATTAGAGCCTTCCTCAGTTTTAGCAGTTTGCTTTTCTACTTCTCGCTTCACATCACTGAACATCGATGCGTATATCCCATACCATCTTTTTCGCCCTCTTCGCATTTCATTTAGTAAATTCCTCTCTTCTCCTGCCACGTGTAAAACTATCTCGTTAGTCCTTCTGGCGGTCAATATTACTTTTTTTGTTGTTCTTCATAACCACATCACAAAAGTTTTCAATCTACTCTCATACTCTAGCGTCAAAGACCGGATCCCGAGGCCCCACAGTTCAACACTTTCTTATCAAAGTCTTTATTAATCTTTTCTTAGCGTCTTTACTTATTTTTTTATTTCTTTAATTTTCTCGATAATAACGTGATAATAATCAGGAAATTATAGCCGCTAAAATATTTTATCCAAGATTTACTTTACGCTTTCCAATGGAGGAAAGGCCTTCATTTTTCCTTCGCCCCTTGTCCGCACGCAACGGTTCCCCTCCTTGCCCCACCCACTCGGGTGCCCTCGTGACTGCTTCACCTCGCAACACGGCTCCTCTCTCCGGGGTCCTCGCGAGCGTCTCCTTGAGCGCCGCCCCCCTCAAACAGATTCCCGACAGGATCGTGTCAAAGCCAAGCCCCCTGTTCATTTCAGCACCTCTCCCTCTTCCCCGTTGCCGCCCTACGCTCTCCTTCTCCTTCCGTTCCTCCTCCCTGAAGGATTCGCCTCCATCCCGGCCACTTGCCCGTCCGCCAGACGGCGTCTCCTCCGACGTCCTCACCCTCAATCATTGCCGCACTTGCGTACTTCACTCCAGCCACAGGATGGCTCTCATGCTCCCTTACCTGCAGTCTCTCTGTCTCAGTCTCCCTGCAGACTTCCGCCTCTTCTTCTGATTTCCAGTATTTTTGTTGCTTAAGGTGGCGGAAGTCATAAGCGTTCTCCAGCGCAAGTTTCTGCGACAAAGGCTGAAAACTGTTTTGTCATACCCTTCAGGGAAACTAATTCTGAAAATGCGGAGCCATAGTCATGATGATGTGTTCACGCTTACTTTCTTTACCCTAGAGAGTGCAACATTCTCTGCTTTCGAAGGGCTTTTTTAACGACTTTATTTTACCACCTGGGGTCGCGATTTACTTAAACGTATTTTTTAGGATAAAATCTGTGATATATTTTTGCATAATACTGACAAACTGTGTCCAAGTTTCTTCCACGGTGGCAAGACTTAAGCGCGTTTTGAACTCGGGTAGTGAAGAGTTTAATTGACTGGCAAATGTTTCAAAGTATGCTTTATAGTAGTTTTAAATTTTATTTTTGATTTAATAATCCTACAACCAAGTTGACATTAACGGATTTAGGGTCACTGAAGCCCTCGTCAGTTGAAAAACTCTTAATACGTTCCGGTTTGTTGGTAAGAAATAGGTCCAAAATGTTTTTCCACGGGTGGGCATGCGTAATGCTTGATGGAGGAAGTTTCTTTGAACCAATTTTAAGAAGGAATTACAAGATTCATGAACGAGGGTCCGAGTTGTAATGCTATTGCTGTCCCAATCTGTATCGGGGAGGTTAAGGCCATCACCAATTATGTTGATACTGTTATTTTTTTACGTTTAAATTGGTATATTTGTTCATCGAATGAATGAAGTGCTTTGTTTAACATCAGAGTCCGGAGGACTATAGAAAGAGCATAAGTTAATGTTGGGTTGCTAAAAAGAAGCAAGGTGCACCAAAATTTTCTAATGTTATTTTTTTTATATTTTCTGCTTTCAAAATTTCTTTTCAGTGCCACGAAAACTCCTACTCTGTATCTATTACCTCTGTCGCGTCGAAAAACCGTGAATTCTTTTGGGTAAATTTCCCGGTCGTTTATATCATCATACAGCCAACTCTCTGTCCCCAACACTGTATGAGCGGAAAAGCGTTTGATTTTGTGCTCAAGATAGACTGTTTTATTTTTTAGGCTTCCAAAATTTAGTACAAGGGAATTTAGATTATTTTTATTTTGAATTACATCCGTATTTACGTCTGACTGTAATTTAGTACGAGTTTGTAGATTAGTGTGTGTCAATTTCTTTCCGTATTAATGCCAGTCTCGTTTTCCGTCTCTTCTATATGGCTAGTATTGATTTTATTTGCGCTAGCCCCAAATATAAGCGACCCACTAAGTGACCTACGCATTAACCTTGTCTCTATCCCATAAGAGGTCTACAGTTGTCGAGTATCCTATCCACTACCTTACTCGCCACTTCCGCCGTGTAATGGACCCTAGATCTGTTCAAGGGGATCTTTTACGATCGAAAATTGAATATTATATACGTATACAACCCAGAGTCTTAGAATAATGACGATAGTAATTTTTTTCAAGTGTTGAGTACCATAATAAAGACCAAATTGTTATATTCCTTACGAAGTCCACATTTTTGCCAACTCCACAAAGCATAGAACTGAAGCGGCATTTCCATTGTACATTTCCGAGATATTTTCTGTAAAGAGAATGCAGTAATATATTTCATAGCATTATTAAGGCAAATGTAAAAATTGTTGGGAGACGCTTCGTGAAGATATAAATGGTGGTAACATTCGAATATCTTGAATCTTGATACCTCTCTTCGGTTTATAACACCAGGTACGTTTTAATCATCTGCATGTCGTATTCAATTTCATGAATATGTATAGGGAAGCCTTCTCATTTCATAGTTCTGGGAATAAATTATTGATGACGGAATATTAAAAAAAACGTGTGAGACTCGTTTATATTCTTGAATGCCTGGGAAAACATTTCGGTCTGCGATAGGGAGTATTGATTTGGCGTGTCGGGGAAGAGAAGGAAGAGGGCCGGGTTTCGTGAGGTACATTGAAAGGGTTGAAATGTGTGCGGGGAGTGTGGCATATGGGGTTTCGGTGGGTAGAGGAGTGCGGGAGTAGCAGATATGTGGAAATCAAAGGAGGGTAAAATTGCAGTTCGGATTGAGGCGCGGCGGATGGGGAAAACGGAGGAAGAAAAGGCCTTCGGAGGCGGTTGTACGGGGCACTTGCAACGGGTTTGAAAGGTGAGCGGAGGGACTGACGAATGTGGAGAGGAGCCGGTGGTGCTGCCCTTAGTGCTGCTGGCGAAATTAACCTTGGTATTTCCCATTTTGGATTATTTTCGTGCACTCTCCTGTACGCACTTTTTTCATGCACCACGAATGGCGGCGGAACTCGTTGGTGAACCCAGTCTCAAAATCGATCGGGTCAAAGGAAATGTGACTGGTTCATTTTGAACCTACTTGTGACATCTTCAAACTGCAGCTTGCTACTCTTTCTTGTACACGAAATTATTTTGAAAACAGTAACAAACAGATTTTACTCTTTTTTTTTTGAAGAAATAAGAATTGTTATCTGTCGCTTGTTAGGTCTCATTTAGAATACAAGTCCTGGAAATATATGGGATCCTCACAAAGTTGGATTAATTGCCGAATTGGATCGCATACAGCTTATAGGAGCTAGATTTGTAAAACCATGTTATGATAAACGTAGTAGCGTATCCAAAATATTAGAGGAGCTAGGGTGGGAATTACTCTCGGATCGAAGGTTACATTATAGATTAAATCCCTTGCATAAATTGGAAGGGCGTCTCTTCAGCAGTGATGTTGAAAATGTATCATTACCCTCATCGTACTAAGGTAGAAGAGATCATGTCAATAAAACAAGAGTGATTAAGTGTAGAACAGACGAATTTAAAATGTCATTTTTTCTACGAATGATAGGGGATCATAATAACATTGTCCGACCTTACTTGGGTGATTATTTTGGGGCAAAATTAGTCTATTGTATATTCAATTCCTACCACACACTCTAGTGGTGGCTTGTGATGAACTCTGTAATATAAAATGTAAAGATAATACATTTCTGCGTTTGTGATTGAAAAAACTTAGAATCAATTAAAATTATTTAGAATATCCAAACTGGGACCCCATGAACTGCGTTCGAAATTTATTTAAGGTAAGAAGTGTTCAAAATATATCTTGTAAAGAATAATTGAGGTGGGTTCCCGTTACCTTTCTCAATACTGTGTTTAACTGAAAATCGTACAATGGCTCCCCCACCGGGGTTAGACGTTTTTGCAGCCGCCTCATTGAGGAACAGACGCTGAGAAGTCTATCCGCAACTTGTACATGTCTCAGACTGCTCGGGTGAGAGTGGGGAACGGAGAGTACGGATGGGCAGTGTTACAAAGAGGTGTAAGGCAGGGCTGTCCATTGTCACCGGTTCTGTTCAACGTATATGTGGAGGAAATTATTAAAGAAGCATGGGAAGAACTGGAGGTAGGAATGAAATTCGTTTAGAGGATCATAGAATAATGTCAATGCAACAATTTCAGAGTGTAAAAATTATTCGCCATGAAGGGATCCGGGTTCGAATTCGCGGTTGAATTCGAACCCGGATCCCTCGATGTCCGGCCGAGTGCTTAAGCCAGTTAAGCTATCGAGGGGTCCTCTTAAACTCTGAAATTTTAGGGACTGTTAAGGGACAAGATGTTGTGACAAAATATAAAACATACAATGTTACAGGCATTCGTAGTCGTGCGCGAGAGTCCACGAGAGAACAGTCCACGAGATAAAAGCCAATTTGAAACACTTAGGCTGTTTATATCTTAGACAAATTTCAAGAAACTGTGGGAGGTGTCGCTATAGTAACTTTTAACGGAGTCTATCGCTTATATGCATTTAGAATCCCGGTCAAGGCGAATGGTTTTTACACTCTGAAATTGTTGCATTGAAATTGCATATTAGTGGATGACTCGTTAAAAGTTACTGATGCGGCATATCCCGTACTTTCTTGAAAATTTTCAAAAAACAATTTGTTTGCGAATGATGAACTTTTGTTAGCCAAGTGAATGCAAGCATTATTGAGTGAATTGGATATTCATTTCGATGGATATCGGATGAGAATAAATGTAAAACAACGAAGGTGATGCGATTTTCCAGAAAGAGAAAGGATCAGTTAAATGTAAAAATGTGAGGGCAAAAACTACATACACGAAGGATAATAGGCAAATAGGCAAAGATACTTTCACAAGCAGGAAATTCATGACAGGGACGTTGAGTAATGATGTTAAGTAAAACCATGTTAAACCTAGTAATTGAGCTTATTAATGCCCGGCAAGAAACATGGTCACTGAAGCAGGATGATAAAAGTAGATTGAAGGGTTTTGAAATGTGGGTGTGGAGAAGGATGGAAAGGTGAAATGGACCAAAAGGAAAACATATGAGGAAGTACGAGGTATGTTGGGCGAGGAGAGGGGATTGCTAGGAGAAATCCAAAGGAGGTAGGAAAGATAGATGCAGAGCAATCTGATTGACCGTGGGATGTGAAGACCGTGAGAGAGGGGAGAATATTAAGCAAACGAGGAAAGGGAAGTAATAGAGGATAGAGATGTTGGGCGGGTAGAAGGGAGGAAGGATACGGAGATGAAGAGGGAGTTGCTGTAGAGTAGGATGTTGGGTTGAACGCATTTTGTTAGGAGATACAAGGGAATTGTTTGATAGCTTGTGTCCATCCAAAGCCTACCATAACCGGTAGATTACCTGTGATTATAATTTTATAATTAGGTATTCAATCTTAAATTTAGGATTTTCTACTTCTAAATTCATAAATGTTAGTTAATTATAGATAAAACTTTAAAAAAGTACTTTTTAAGATTATTAGTAAAGAATAAACTAGAAAACTAATTATTCAAGTTACTTTCGTTGCATAATTTCTGGAAATTTATTTATTTTCCAAAACATCTATGCCATTCTTAACTTTTCGGCCGTAAATAACATCTTAAAATGAAAAATAACAACTGTTTGTGTCGTAGCGGAAGTTTTCACAGGATTTCATATAATTTATGGATTATACGTGTAAATGACATATATGCGATTTATTCAAATCTATAGACATATTTCTGGGTGAAAAAAATATTATATCATAATTGTAAATGTGTGTGTACATATACACACACGTATATTGTGTTATGACAGTGTGTTGATAAATTTTAACTCTTAGCTTTAAAACATTTTAAGACAAAATCTAGCATTATAAATTAGCTAAATTTCCGACTGCTCTTTAAAGAGTTGCTCTTTGAACATTGTGTTTTACTCTTTCCATTTAAACACTACACATTTTTTTTAAATTTTCGTCATTTATCTGTGGATATGAAGAGCCCAAAATGACTTTTTCCTCGTGCTTTTATTTTCATATTTGTAAAAAATCTTTCAATGAAATGTCTGAGCACAATTTAGTTCGATTGGACGATCAAATAACGCAAGGTCTTTACAATGCAAAGAACTTGTACCCATGGATGGTAATGTTTCTTCTTCATATCCTCTAAACACAGGTAGGATGATTAGTCTTATGGATGATTTTCATGGGAGAAATGAGTGCTGAATTGAAAACAGTAATGAAGGAAAAGCTAAGCAAGATATGTTTGGGGAAAAGGATTGTTGAGGATTTGTGTGCAGATAGGATGAAATTAATGCCATTCGGCGCTCGAAATGAAAAGTGTTACAGCAGAAGTGAGTGAATAAATAAGGGAACGAAATTATTTCTTGTGAGTCGTTATAGCGACTGAATGCCGGTAATTTGGCATCGAGAGAACTCATAAATAAAGAGAATAAGTTTCTTGGTTGTAGCACTCTCTTTCTCCTTTTCGTAATTATGCGCTGAAACACAACAGAAGCTTCGCCCTCGATCCATTTCGCCGTTGGAATTAAGAGGGGAGTTGCTGGCTTATTTGATTTTCCGGCCAATTAAAACGGCTGTTAAATAATTCGAAGGAGTGGGTCTCGTTCATCCAGGATGTCGGCCGTTATTTTGAATATTTCCCTGGACGTACACAGCACGTTGGGGCTCATGAAAAATGCCCCTTAGAGCGTGATTAACTCGGAGACGTCGTTGATTGGCTAGGAAATAGAATTATAGAAACACATTACTTAGTTAAGTAATATTTTCTCTTTGAATCGGAAAAAGAATTAGCTGATGATACATAATGCTATCAACATGTAAAGGATACTTTGATAAGTATCCAGTTTCGCTCAAAGGAAACTAAATAACCCTGTGCGCCGACGTATGGTTAATTAAATAAGAAGTTTTTAGACGTATAGTTGGTATATCGTCTCACAAAGTGACTCATTGTTTCCGCCTAAGACTTTCTGAAAATAATTTTGAAAACCTTTTTAAACTTAGTCCTTAATTGGGAAGGGCCTAAAGAAAAATGAGTTTCTTGTAACATAATGCCACTGTTAAAATGTCTTTTGTGTGACATACGAGTTCTTTCCGGGAAGGACCCAGCCATTCTATATCTTGAGAAAATTAGCATAACTAGAACAATGAAGCCTTAGTCCCCTTCTAAGTACTCTACTCGAGACCTCACACACTCTTTCCAACGTTCCTTCTGCTTTTCAAGGCAATGGGCAAAGTCCTCTCCGGAATGGTCGCCAGCTGTCTCGTCACATTCTCTTTCATCTCGCAAAAATCAAGAATATTATGCTGCAATTGCAGGGGACTTGCTCCAATCCGCAAAGAACGACTCAGATTTTCTAAAAACTATCATAACTGGAGATGAATCACGGATCTGCGACTATGTCCTTGAAACTAAACTCCAGTCTTCCCTAGGGTCGCTTGACGAGATAAAGAGAATGCGAAGAGACAGCTGATGGCCATTCCGAAAAAGGACATTTCCGATTGTTTTGCAAAGTAAAAGAGACGATGGGATAAGCGTGTGAGGTCCCAAGGGGAAAACTTGGAAGGGGCTAAGGCCTAATTATTCCAGTTATGCTATTTTTCTCAAAATATTGCAAGGCTGACGAGTTTCCGGGAATACCTCGTATACAGGTCCCCGTTGTAACATGAGACCTGATATTGTGTTGCCAATAAAGAAGCAGCTAATATAGAATCAGTTACGGTTTTGATGAGCGAAAAAATTAGCAATTGGTTAGTATACTCTAAATAGAAATGGTAAGTGCGTTAATATTTCATGGTTAGTTATATCATTTCGATAGCTTTGAAGATCATAAAATTATTTGAACGACATTTAATCTTTATTGAATAGGTTTAACCAATGGAATTTGAAGAGAAGTGATTGCACAGTAAAGACTGTGAATAGAATAAATCAATTTTCAAATGCAATTCAGTAATTAAATTTAATTTGTTACATAAAATGGAATTGTACAAAATGTCAACAAAAACATGTTACATCCGTCTTAATGATCGTTTAACTTTTAAGAGTTTATTTTCAAATTTTTGGTGATATTCTTCCTTGCCGTGTCAGATTGTACATACTAGCTCAATAAATATAAAAGTAAAGTGGATTAATTGTGATGTAAGGATCATAGTGATCGATTCATTGTGAAATCCATGAGAAAGTATATCATTAGAGAAATAGATGGCAAATATTCCGAATTCGAAGACCTCCATTATTCTAGTTCCGAATTGGAAACTATGGAGAATGAAAAAGAAGTTTTTATGGAGGATGAAAAAGGAGTTTTATGATCTAACTCATACAATTCGTAAAAACTCCAATTACTTTAAAATTGAAAATGAAAAAAAATTCAAGTAGAGACTGAGGATCCCCAAAGTTAATAACTGCTTTCAAAATCTATATAAATAATGCCAGTTTTCCATAACCTTAGGGCATTTATAATCTTCTTTCTCCTTTTTCAATAATTTTGTGGTCCTCGGCCAAAATTAGTAACTATTTATGTTACGTGTTCTTTCAATGATAACGTGAGGTAAGGCATCGGACAAAGATTCAAAGTAAAAAAACCCACAAAAAATAACTCAATGACTTTTCATGAAACAAATAAAGTTAATAGTATCATGTAAATATTTGCATTATTTTCCAGCACTAAGGATTGTGATTCGAGGCGAATCTAGATGAGGAAATTGCACTAACCAATGGACACATTCCATTAATGAATGTCGGTGCTCATGGATTACTCATGGGGGATACCACAAATTTGTAAAAAATCAAGAATAGTGAGGGATTTCAAAAAATAATCAGCAGGGAAGAGTTGGCTTTTTGTGGATTCATGAACCCATTTACTGAAGAATTTTCCCTAGAAAAATTATGAATGCCCCGGAGAGCTCTCACTACGCGGAAGCGAGCCCACTGTTGCATGAAAAAAACACTGATTCTACCAGCCCTAGGCAGGAAAAATATATCTACCCGTTAGAGATGGGACAGTACTCAACATTATCATCTCCGAAGAAATATATCCCGGGGAGACGTAAAAATCCGGCAATTCCTCCGTGGGAGAAAATGCATCCGTTGGCACGTGCGATGGCATTAGCAACACGTGCTTACTCCATTCCAAGGTGTATCGCCCGCAGCGCATCATCGCATTCCCTCGGCCTTTTTCTCCTTTTCCATCGCCGAGTTCTTTCTCTTCTCTAGATAGAAGATTCAAGTGCACATGCAGCTAACCGGGAGACGCCTCTTCGGTTACCCTTTCCGTCCTCCCTTAACCCCCAACCCCCTCTGTCCCTCACGCTTGCTTTCCCGGAACACGTTCGTCATTTGTCTCAATTCCCAGCCCAACAGCCCCACTCCGTGTTTTTATGTGCAGTGAGCAGCGTCGCCAATGTCCCATTGACTCGGGCCCATTGGCTCCTTCGCGGGCAGGGCTAGGGGGGAGGTTGAGGTGCGGTGTGTGTATGTGTGTGTGTGCTTGTGAGTGAGGTACGGGGTGGTGCGGGTTTGGTGCGAACGTGGATGAGTTCAGGGTGGGTTGTGTCGCCGGCGGGTTGATTTCCATTGCGGGTGCGTCTTCCGGCGGATGGGAGCCCGTGCCTCCTTCCCTTCCAACGCCCGAAGCACAGCACTCCGGATAATTACCGGGGGACCGCCACGTCCCAAAGGGAAGCGAAAGGAGAAAGAAGAGGGCGGTGGGTTTCGTGGTGCACGGGGTGGGATAGAGAGGATGGGGCAGTGGCGAAGATCGCATTCCCTGCCTAGAGAAGTACTATGTTAACTAATGAGTTGTGGGGGGGGGTCTAGAATAACGGTTGTTGGGCAACTGCTAGGTTCCTCCTCAGCGCCCTGGGACTTAAAAGTCTTCCTCTGCCAGCCTACCTCTTCGCCAACTTTGGGCCCTGTGTTGACGCCACGGTGACGCCGGTGGGTGGGGAAAAGAAGACGACATGGGACTAGCGGTTGGGGTGGATGGGGGAGTGGTACGGCAGGGGAGAGGGGAGTGGAGACGGAGGGGAGGGAGTCAGGGTAGGGGGAGCGTAGGTTCATCAGAGGAACGGCGCGGCGAGGCGAGGGGAGGGAGTGAGAGAGGCGATGGAAAGAGGTCACAAAATGGACGTAAAGCCACATTTTTTCTGGTCGTAAAAAACTTAAGAAGAGATGATCAAGGACGCGCCAAAGTCATTTTTTTCAGCGAAGAAGGGAGGAAAACAACCAAAGGGTATGAAGCTAATCAGGAATCAAATGACAATGGACAAAAGAGAGAAGTGGTCATATAGTTTAGTTTGTTACGGTTGAATGGGTTAAGGTATAAAAGAATATGGTCTTATAGATATTTTTTATAGTTTATTCTTGGTGTTTGTATGATAAATGCGAAAATTTGAGAGGCGTTACGTGAAAAGGGAAGCCGTCAGAGACTTTTGTTTACCGTCATGGATTCAGCTTCGACTATTTCAAATGAAATTAGACAGTATATTTCGACTTGAGGAACTTAAATTTGGAGGTTATATAAAAACTATTCACAAGCAGATTGATTTTTACGCATGTAATTGTAGAATATTCGTCTAAAGAAAAAGAATAAAGTCAATATGAAGCGCTTAAACCCTATCAAATGCAATCCATTTATGATGTGGTGTTGTCTTAATTAATAACTGCGAGGATAGAATTGTCAGAAAGGTCTATGCCTCTTTTCCCTAAATAAATAGAATATAGGTGTTCTTACCATAAAAAATAGTGTACTCTGTTAAACTTATTATATATTAATGCCAATAAAATTTACTAATTTATTGATATCATGCACACCGAAAACATTATTAATATCGGTCTGCTGGGCAGTGCAGTAATTATTAAAAGGATGCGATAATGAATCAATAATACTGAACTCTTAAGTAATAATTCCGAGCGCAGTCGACCGAATTGCGAGTCTCGGTAAGAGATCGGAGAATCAAAAGCAGAGTGCATTAAAGAGGAGTGTGAGTGACTTGGGCAGTGAAGGGCAACAGATCCTCATCCTATTGAGTATTATGGCGCTTAATCCAGGGAAAACAAGTTCCGCATTGGATATAAACGAGCCAGAGCAAATCGCATCTAGTCAGTCGTCCCGAATTCCTTATTTTGGTTAATGCGTTTTTTTTCTGGAAATAATGCAGTTTAAAAGAATTTGGTTTGACTCCCGATGGGGTACATAATTAGTCAGTGTGAATAAGTAACACACATAAAAAAGGGATTCCAAGGTACTGCCATTCCATGGGGAAGACCGCGTAGATATTTGAGTCATACAGTTTTTTGAATGACAATTGGAATGCAAAGGGAGGAGGGCAAAGTGTTTGGGGAAAGTTTAAGCGGTTCACCTCAATATCAATTATTGTACGGTGGAGCTGAGAGCGAGACGGTCCATTTGCTAGTCTTCTATATTTGGCTCCTATTTTAACCACCTGGTACCCTGGTAGCCACGCTACAGTGCTCTAACGGACAGAATTATTTAAATTTAATGTAGCACCTTTCATAAGGTTCCCCTAAGTTTGATGCCCTTGAGTTTCATTATAGTCAAAATAAAAGTGAAAAACATGAAACAAAAACCACTTATATCTATTTTTTGATGGTCAAAAGCATCATCAGGGCACGAGTCACTGATTTTTTTGCTGTATGTATCTGTCTACATCTATATGCATATAGATATACATAATACCCTGCAAGCCATCGCAAGGGCGTGTGATGGGAGGTGTTAGGTCACCAACCGTGAAAGAGAACATAAACCTATGCAAAAACACCGAATTTTTTCCAAAAGGTTATGCGATTTTCCAGGAAGAGAAAGGCTAAGCTAAACATTAAAGTAGGCGGGGAAAAAATAGGGCAGGTAGAACAGTTATCTCGGAAGTGTTTTGGACCAATACGGTCAAAGTAGTAGGGACGTAAGGAGAAGAATTGCGCTAGGCAAGGAGGCTTTCTCAAGGAGGAGGGAGTTGATGACGGGGACGTTGAGTAGGGACGTTAAGACAAGACTCGTAAAACTCTGATATAGAGCGTAGCTATGTACGGCGCGGAAACGTGGTCGCTGAAGCAGGAGGATAGACGTAGATTGGAGGCTTTTGAAATGTGGGTGTGGAGAAGAATGGAGAAGGTGAAATGGACCGAAAGGAAAACAAATGAGAAAGTACTGGAAATGGTGGGTGAGGAGAGGGGTTTGCTAGGAGATATCCTATGGTGGCAGGAAATATAGATTCAATGGCGTATTGAGCGGCAGTGGGATGTTGCAGACTGTAATAGAGGGGAGATTTTAGGCAAGCGAGGAAAGGGCAGGAACATGATAGGGATGTTGGACTGGATGATGAGAGGAAAGAAGTACACAGAGATGAAGAGAGACCTGATGTAGAGTAGGCTGCTGAAATGTATTTTTCTAGGAGTCACAAAATATTTATTTGGTAGTTGTGTTCAACCATAAACCTACCTTAATCGGTAGATTACCTTAAAATATAATAATCTATACTCCGAATCGTGGACTCTGTCTTTATACTCTTGTACAGGAAATCATTGTGTATTGTCTTTGAAATTAATTTGACTATACTCCTCGCGGACGTTGATTCCCGAAGATCATACGTAGGGGGAATACTGAATTGATAATGTATTCTACAAAAATGTTTCAGCTAAACGTTTGAAGTAATCATATTTTCCTCGTACGAAATAAATATGACCGGCTCATATTCAGAAACGTATGTAGTATTTTCATGAGCTTTGAATTGTTTAATTCGCCTGGTCAGAAATCGATATTCTTTATAAATGCTGCATGTTTTATTTTAATATATTTAAAATCTGTTTCAAGAATGTTATTTCAATGCAAAATTATTTATGAAGTCTAATTTTTTCTTTCTTAATTTCAGGTATGTGGCACTGAGTAACCCATCAAGCTTTCACGCAAAGTTATGTACGACAGAGGTAAATGTTATACCTTTCTCTATATCTTTGAAAATAATTAATTGTGTTTTTCCTTAGTAACTGCTACTTTAACCTTATGTTGATGTCCATTTGTTTTTCTAAACGCCGTACTATTTTGTTCATAGCGCCCAATTATACTACTATTTGCTTCAATGAGGCACAAACTGAGCCGCCTTCAGGCACAAGTACAGGCGTCCATCTTCCAGACAGTTGTATGTGAAGGTGTTTTTTTTCTCTACACAATTCATCATTCAATAATTTGAAAATGGGACAGTAATTATATTTGATACAATTATATTGTTCAAGCTTTTTGATTATATAACCGGAACGAAATCAGAAACTTATTGAAATCATATTATATATAAACAAAAAGGACTAAGCGAAGTACTAAATTATTTTTTGGTTTAATATTCTTCGCTTTTCTGATAATTGTGAATTGAGTGCATAGGAATTCATTCATTGGAAGCCAACCAGATTTAATTTTTAAGTTTTTTTATCTTTATATTTATGTATTGCGTAGGGGGTGAGAGGAGAATGAGTTTTGTCACCCTTCGGTAGATAATTATTTTTGTCATTAAAGATAAGTGCGAGTACATGGAGAGTCCGCCTATCGTAAACTTTTAGCTGTTAAGGTTTACAATAACTTTCAGGGACATGACTTCTTGTGACCGCAGAAAATCTTAAAAGGCGTTCCGAGTCCAGCGTAGTGTAAAGTAAGCTCGTGTGACAAGTCTTGGTAAACTGTATTACAGTAGTCGAAGTGTGGTAGTATAAGAGCATTGATAAGCTACTTGCAAAAAGAAAAAGAGAAAATACTTTAAAGTTTCTTTAGAGAGTGAAGAGAACAATACAGTATATGGTTTTGCAGATTTTATTAAAATGATTGATCCATATCAGAAATGGCCGAAAGCTTCCAGCTTTCTGAAATTTGATTGTCCTTTTACTGTTTTTTATATCTGTTTTCTTTAGTAAAATATTGTGTTTTACCGTTCAAATGTTATAATTGTACATATATTTTACGTATATGTATGTAATTATATAGTTATAGCATTTGGACGGTACAACACAGTAAGCACAAAAATAAAATATATGTATCTCACAGACAAATATATATATATATATATATATATATATATATATATATATATATATATATTTGGCTGTGATATACTGAGCATGATAAATATGAATAAAAAATGTTCACATATAAATATATATATACATATTATTTATATATTTTGTATGTATGGATGTTTTGTATAAGTAACACGGAAGGGTTGGCTAAAAAAACTTGGAAAGTAACAAACAATTTAAGAACACACAAAAAATAACCCTCACGCGTAATTTCTTGATCATTTCGATGGAATTTAGCTCCGTCTTCTTCCTCAGAAGAAACGATAATACTCAGACTAGGGAATGTGTATGTGTATATTTGTCAGTAGGTTCGATTAAATATATAAAATTCAAATTACACCTCTTTAATACCTAAACCAAAGAATTAATAGTTATTAATCAGTTGTTTTATGAATTTCACCGAATTTCGCTTAAATGAGAAGAAAGTAAATTTTAGGGTTAACTATTTTGAGTCATTCTAGTTCCCTTGATTTATCTTGCGCATATTAGTTTTCTTGAATCCAACATATTTGGCTCGATAATAAATTGGTCCAATTCACCCAAAAATCGATCTGTCATTTGAGATAGCGCGCCAACTTTCACGGATATTGGGCTTCTGCTCTACCATCCAAGCACGAAATGTCACGTTAATTCTGTTGGCATTACGACTCGTATTTCCAACTTTGGTTAAATCATGGGAGTAGGATTCGATGAGGAAAAGGTGGAGGGGTGGAACATTTCACCCGTTTCCCGTGAAAACGCCTCCGGGGAAATGGCCAAGGGGGTGCGCGAGGGGCGGAACGGGGGGCGATCTCCCCCCCCCCCTACACCCCTCGGCACTGCATCCCGCCGCGCGCCGCATAGGGGCGATCAGGGGGAGAGGGGAGACTTACCCCGCCGTCCACCTCTTCGCCGCCGGTTACTTTTCCCCGTTTCCTTGTTTTTTTTTCTCTCCCGTTCACGGGCCATTAGGCGGTCATTTTGAGGAGCATTGGGCGTCGAATAAAAAAAAAGGGGCCGCGATTCGTGAGAATGTGGGCAAGGAAGTTGGGAGGCGGGTGGAGGTGGGGCGTGAAGGAATTCGAGCGCAGGAGGAAGGTGGAGAAGATAAGAAGGGTTCGACTTTTTCGAAGAATCGGTCACGCCACTTGCATGCACAAATCCTTGAATGCTGCCGATAAAATTGATGCCGCCACCTATTCCCACTACTTCTCTTTTTCCACGCTCGAGTCTTCTGGATGGGGAGTGGTACCCTATTTATAAACAGCATCCTGTTAAATACCATGCGCTCCTTTTAAGGATGTCAATTTGTCCGTGCTCAATCGAGAGCCCAATTATCACTTAATTCAGGAGAATCTTAAGGACCAGTTTAACCAGTTGTATCCAGGGTTATCGTTTCTTGAAAGACTAGAGCAGATATGGCACTTCAATTTTCAAGCATCATTAATTACCATGAGGCATCGCATAAAGGGGCGTATCGGAATCTGGAGATGACATTTAAAGCATGAATGTTCAGAAATTGGATAATTAAAAAAAATAGAACAATTTTGCGAAGTAACGGATTTTCCGAGCACATGGGTGAATTTGCCTGAAGAAAAGGACGGCATGAGTTAACTCACTTTAACGATGAGCGTTGGCTTTATGGTATAGAGTTCGTCATTAACGATCGTTCTTTGGATATTTTTACCTTGTCATCAGTAATAGAAGTCAGTGATAGAGTTTCTTATTCCGTGCCCTATATGGTAGGAGTCTTTTGTTCTGCAAAGACGATAATGGTTTCAATCTACACGTGAAGTTGATAGAAATCTATTCCAGGTTTTTATACTATTGGTTGCCGATGTCTTCGCGATTTAAAATTCATTTGATCCATGCTGTGAACTGCTGTGGTGAATATGTCTTTTCGAGGAAAGCGCATTCTCGGATCAAGCGATTTAATCTCAAGCTCCATTTGCCTTTACGTTTTTAATTTTTTTCGGCTAAATATTGAAGAAAATCGTGTATTATTTCAATTGTTATGGATTTTGTGTACGGTGATGAGAGGATTATAATTTTGGGAAACTCACAGGCTAAAAATATAATATTTTATGGAAATGATGTTGGAAATGTTTTGTAAAGGTTTTTTTTCTACTGCGGCAACGCTAAAAGAGTATTAAAGTACTAAAATTATACCTCATTATCGTATTTCGCTTTGGAATACTCATTTTCACTTATGTAAATATCCCTTTTGCTATATGCTTGGTATTTTTATCGATGGTGGTAATTGCTGACCCATTTTCTTCCCTTTCAATAAAATTATTTACTTTATCCAATAATCATGTTCCATAGTATTATATAGTCATACCAATATATTTTAGGAAAATTAGGCTAATAAAATCTGGAAATATCTATACAATAGTTTCTTTATGATTATGAGCTAAGCCACTCCGGTTCTTTCTCGTAAAATAAATATAAAACGTTTGCTCGCCGATTATGCTTTGCATGGAATAATTTATATTACATAATTCCCAGTAATGACTGAGTGGATAATTTAAATTGTATTTACTTGAATTAGGGTCATCATACTGCAAATGCAATGAAATCCTCAAATTAAAAAAAATCAAGCGATAAACACGGCTTAGGTGGGCAATTCAAACAATCAGTGCACAAAATGTTGGAGCGATAGCCATCCAGGCATTGAAAACTATGAGAAAACAACCGATGGATACTAAAAAATTAATAAAAGGTCATTGATTTGTTTCCATACGTCTGTTGTAAGACTTTTGCAGCGTTAAACTAATGCAGTGTGTGTTAAATGCAATTTGGTATACTCTTTATTTTGTGTGAATTGAAAAATGTTGAAATTTCAAAATATTTTACAGATAAAGTTTGCGACCATATAAAAACGCTTGCGCTATTTAATATTTATTTTAAAACAAAAATGTTCTACAGGTAAAATTAATACGTAGGAGTTCTTTGTTTATTCGGTGGAATGATTGTATTCATCCGTTCGTTTCCTAATCCACAATTTAACATTGTTTTAACGTCCATTCTTTGATGAGGAGTAGGTTGATATTTTTCACCCTTATATTTTTATATTCAACAATCAGAAAGACATGGTTTAGGAAATGTAATCCATATCCTCAAGTTTGGTTAATAAGTTGGTTTGATCACTTTTTAGAGAGTATGTTTGGCTAATTTCGTTGGACTCCTATCTACCTACAACCAGAAATATTTTCGAATTTTCTTATAAAAATTAATTGCTAAAGAATTTCACTATTGATTATGAAAAATCTTTCCCGCCAAATTTTATTAGCTCTTTTGTGAATTTTTTCTAGGTTTTGATTTCAAACTTAATTTCTTTCCTCATTATTCCTTTACAAATTTGCTTTTATTAGAACTCCTTTGCCGTCTTCGCCTCGTGACTTAGTTTTGTCATCTAAGCTCTTTTGTTTAGCGTTCATGCTGTGCTAGTAACATTCCTCCGAATTGGTCGGAGGATCAATACAGAAGTAATATTTAATCTTTAGTAATTGTACATCGTTTTAATTTTCAACGATAGGGTGTAGCAATTAAAGAGGTTTACAAATTAAGGTTTTACAAATCAAATAACATTGATCATGCATCTTTGCCATCCACACCATACCCCGGAAGCCGCCGCAAGAGCGTGTGGCAGGAGTTGTTAGTTCACCATCCGTAAAATAGAATAAAACCACTCGCAAAACCAAAACATATTACCTCTACACCAATATTAATTTGATCATATACTCAATTAATTTAAATCATAACAAAGAAAGTCCATACGTATATGCAACAATGCTACCTGATTATTAGTGACCGAGTATATAATATTGGGTTCCTTTTTTTTCTTTTTTGTATAGTCAGCGAGTACTTAATAACAGAATAACATTATTACTTAATAACCGTATAACATTACCATCTACCATAGCAAGTTGAGGCTTACAGTATGTCTTTAACATCCTCAGATAAGTAACCTGCCTGATATTAACGCAGTAAATTTAACCTGTATTGAAGTCTGCAGTCAACTAGTGGCTCCCATCTTAATTCTTCCAAAAATGTCGTGAAACTGCTACCTTGTTCATAACAATTTTTCACAAACCAAACTGATCTATGTTGTACTCTATCTAATTAAAAAATTAAGCTTACTTTATGAGGATACCGTACACTCGCAGCATACTAAGGTAGGGCCTAGCTATGTATTTGCCAGGATTTACACGTCGGAAAAAGGCTGTGTTGTATTTGTAGTTGATCGTGTTAATATGATATTTTTAATAAGTGATTTATAGCTACACAAGGTGGATCCTAGTTCAAGTTGGAAACACTGAACGTTTGATTCTATCCGTAACGTAGAAGTTTTTGTAAGTTTTTAATAGGAGCCGAACGTTTTGGTTAAATGATTACTTACTCACTTCAAAACCCAACATCTCCATCTACCTTAATTCATTTGTGTACCAAGTCATCTATTTGTGTTAGGATTATTTTTAACTGTGGCGAGGGCGTTTCCTATTGACGTCTACATGCATGTCTATATCTATGTTATTAGGTTTCATTTTCGGTATTGTATTTTCAAATATTTTTACTTCTTTCTTATAAATGAAAAGCCAACAATTTAGCAACAATTCTAGATGGAAAGTCATCACGTTTAAGAACGTAAGACTTTAAAGTTCCACGCATCATTCCATGTTGTAATGCGAGATAGCTGTTCATCGAATAAATAAAACTTTTATGACATTTAATTCTCCTCAAGACTCCATTAAAAACAATGGAAGTTCATTTGATCAGAGGAAATGTAAGAACATATCGTAAAAATCCATGAACTCATTGCTGTTTTTACTTCCAAATTTTGATTTGAAAAGGCGAAAGGCACTTGCAAGTGTTGCCAGTAAATTATTGCTTAAATATTAACTGAGATGACGGGAGATATGTACCGTGTGGCGCCTACCTCATCTCAAGCATTCAAATTACCTCGGTCCTCTCCCATTCTCAATTCCAATCTCTTTATTCTTTCAATTTCCTTCCTTCTCCACTCGTTTAACACCTCCCTTTCATTATCCTCATCCTAGGCCACCCGCTGGCGGATATACCTTCTTCCTCGAGTCCTTCTTCACCTACCCGTGCGGTGCTCAGAATTCGGTTTTCTGGAGGTGGCATCTGAGGTAAAAAAGGAAAAAAATATAATATTTGGGGCTGAACGCAGAGGTGAAAGGGGGGAGGGGGTGGTAAGCGGTTCGTTTTGGAGTGGTGAGCGGGAGGGAGAGAGATGGGCGGCAGATAGGGCTGATGGTTCCCGTTCGCGGGAGGGTGGGGGGTGGGCAAGAGAGCTGGGAAGGAAGTGGACGAGATGGACTCAGGGAAGCAGAGTGGTGGCTGATGGCGCCCGGTGTTCGCCCATCAACGACAAGAGCACCTGGAGCGCAGGAAAGCCGGTGAAATGGAGAGGGGGAGGGGAGATTGGGGCGATGAAATTTCGTGGAATCCCATTTCACGCGGCATCGGACGGTTGGCGAAAGAAAATCGCCGGGAAGCGTTATTTCAACTCAGAGACACGAGTTTATTTGCGATGAAGAAAGAGGTTTTATTAATTTACTGTGAACTCACTTTGTTCATACAGATATATTCCCTAGACTACATATCCATTGATCCTAAGGTAAGACGCCAGTCTGGAGAAATTTTGTCCATCCATTCTGTGGAAATTTTGGATCCATTTTGTCCAATGAAATCAAATCAACCTCCATTTTGCACTAGACTTCATTCCCCTAAGATGAATACCGCAAAGTCATCCTAAAATATGAGTATTTTAAAAAATAAATAATCACCGTCAATGTTGTACCTATCGTCCAACCTAGATTGTGTTTCAGAACAACTATGTACAATGGACTGGTCGTAATGACCGTAATACGAGATATATATAGTTTATAAGAATAAATGTAAACCCTAAAGTTAAAATAATTTAGCATGGCGCAAAGGAAATTAACTTCTAAGTCATGGTTTCTCTTATGATATCCTTATAATCTACATCTACATAATACCGCGCAAGCCGTCGCATGGACATGTGGTACGGAATGTTAGGTCACCAACCATTCTACATACATTCACTTTATTTCCTCATGCACCTGGCACTCCGCGATTCACTAAAAACCGCGTGGAAAGGGAACGACTGAACAGCAATCATGCAACATGCCTACATATATTACGAATGTTATATGGTTAGCAGCTATTCCTATGCCTACACAAAGAGGACAAGAACATGAATTAAAAGAAGGCAGGAACACAAACAATTCGGACACTTATTACCGGGTACTATTCTACACATTCCGGACGGACAATTCACAAATACAATAGACTTTATATACACCCATATCGACGAGATGGAAGGACGAGAGAGAAAGCAATAGAGTTCTGCAGGGCCAGGCTCAGTCATAATGAACACTTGCTTTAAATAAAACAGTTTCTGGCGTAACTTGGTGGAAAATCTTCATACTGACTTTTAATAATCAAACCACTTTAAAGTTTATGTGGAAAAGTAAAGTGGTTTGATTATTAAAAGTCACTTGCTTTAAACACTTAAACATGCATAGATAAATTTGGGCAATGTTCGGAGATTCAGGCAGATATATCAGTTAGACTATATTATGTTTGGGCACGGATTTGGGAATAGCATGTTTGAATCACACAGTCTCATGGCAGGGATGCCGATTCACGTCATAATTTAGGGCAAATGAACTGGAACAGATTGAAAAGGTTAAACAGGGAAGACGATTGAGAAATTGAAATGTAAAGGAGTTAATCGTAAAAATAAAAAAAGGAGTATCAGCGGGCTGAAGAGAAAATCATATGTAGGAATGGTAGGTGATTACTATAGAGGAAAAAATGGGAACATGTGAAAAAAAGATATCGAAAGCCGTAAACTAAACCATGGATTAAGTAAATTGGAAAAATACAAGAAAATCATTGACTACTGGGGAGATAAATGGAAAGATAGACGATAAATGAAATGGAAGAATGTAAACACTGGGTTAGGTTAAGTAAGATAGGCAAACGCAGTGTAAGGTAATGCAATGTTTACAATAGAAATTTGTGCGCTTTAGAGGAAAGTGAAACCACTGTCAGAGTTTAAGAAGAACAAATCTGTGCGAGCAATCACGAATGAGTCAGGAATATAATTAACTGAACCAGGGAAGATACAAGGGAGGTGGAAGGGATATGCAGAGGAGCTATATGTAAAGAAATGGTGGTCCAGGAATTTTAAACATTTATACATATATATATATATATTTATTTATTTATATATCTATATGTATTTATAGAAATGGAATATGTCGTAGATGAGGATAGCTTAGGCTCAGACCCATTTAATGATGAAATGTAAAGGGTATTAAGGGGATTTAGACAAATAAGACCGTGAGGATAGACAACATTCCCAGTAGTAACTTTTATCAGTCCATCTGTAGAAATTGACTCGCAGTTATGATGAAATGGGGGATAGATCTCATCCCGAAATAAGTAATGGAATACACTCGTCGAAATATATTAAGGAAGAGGGAGGGTCAGTTCTTTTCCCTGTGCCACCATTCAGCTCCCCCGAAGGTCTATAAGCTAGCAAATAGCATCGCTTTGACGTTGTTGTCCAAAGAAGCCTTATGAAGTGTGATTTGAATCCTGCATCTGGACCTGAAAATTTCTCTTGTGCAGTTTACGTTCGCTGAAGATGATATGTTTGGTGCTTGCATACAGGGTTCGTCCGGAAAATAAGTGTACTGAGCTCAGGAAAAAAAATTTATTACACTTTTACATATGTTAAACTAATATTCCTCAAAATAGGACCCTTATGAGTCGATACACTTGCTCCAGCGGCGTTCCCATTCCTGGAACGCTCCCGCGAAGGCATAATCGGGAACCTCTCGAAGACACGTCGTTACGGCCTCTTTGACGGCGTCCAAAGTTCCGTATCGCGTTCCTTTCAAACTCCTCTTTATCTTCGGGAACAGAAAGAAGTCCGGTGGTGCCAAGTCCGGGCAGTAGGGTGGGTGCGGCAGCGTTGCCACGCCGTGCTTGGCCAAGAAGTCCGACACGACAGGCGCGGTGTGAGACGGCGCATTGTCGTGAAGCAGCCGCCAGATGTTTTTGATCGTTGGCCGGATGCGGGCGACTCGTTTTCGAAACCTGTCGAGCACTTGGACGTAAAATGCAGCATTTACAGTTTGTCGTTCAGGTACAAATTCGTAGTGGACGACTCCCCTTTTGTCAAAAATCCGGAAAAAATCAGTACACTTATCTCTCGGACGAACCCTGTAAGTGCACTTGAAGATATGAACTGTTGATTGTATGTTTTTAGACATATATCTTAAACCAATATATATAAAGAAAAGAAATTGCCGTAATACTAATATTTCGGTCAACAAGAATGTGTTAGGATCATAAGCATTATCAAAAATATTTACAAGAACAATCACATTCCTGAAAATTCAAATTCGTATGGTCTAAATTAATTTCTAGGCATCAATGTGACGAGATTTGTCCGGGTAAAAAAAATGTTTCGCATGCCGAAACATCGGATACAAAAAAATGGCCGCAATTCCTCTCAGTTTATCAGTATTTTAATTTCTCAATTAACTGAAACAACAGATTTATAATTCTCTTTCAGTTCATTAGGTTTATTTATGACCATTGATGTAAATTACCTTTAATTCCGCGTGTCCACAATACAGATACCCTACTATGCGTTGCATAATCAAAGAGACGTTTATGCATTCCGGATGTAATCCATGGCATTGCCGAAACGATTTGGCGCCTTTTGAAGTATCTTCTATCAGTTGATTTTCTATCAATTTTAAAAATGTTTGTATTGAATGGTTTGTTCATGGTATAATTATAGTTTTTGCCACTAGGCTCTCTGTATAGAAAATTCTTAATTGTTATTTATAGAACAAAATGTATCCATGGCCTTTCTTTGCGTTAAATATTCCAAGTGAAAAATAAATAATTATTTGTAAGGACTATTCTTGCGAATCATCAATTGATACATACCTAATCAACTTTCGAATATCGTACAGCCATTTAAAATTTCGTTAAAATTATTTCGGTAGCTAGACGTTGTATTAATAGTACCTACACGTTTTATTATTAATTGATGAAATGCCAAGAAAAGATGATTGATGGATAGAATGACTTCCGAGGTTCTAGCCCAGAGCCAACATTTACTGTTAAGTTTGTTACGGCTCTTCAGGTACCTGTTGTATTAAGATATGGTTTTATCGATATTATTTGTGAATTTATTAGAGATTCCTTGAGAAACGGTGCCAGACAGCAACCTATGAGATACATTTTTCGGTCATTAAAAAAATCCTCTTTTCCATTATTTTTTTAAGTAACGTAACCCCATAAGTATTTAGGGAATCGTGAAAAATATTATTACGGCATGCAGCTTTCAGTTTCTTATCGTAGAGACGAGGAGATCTATTTAATGCAACTGAATACTCTCGATGCATTATATTAAGGTTTCCAAATTGATCACCGCGTTTGAACTTTGAATGCCAGGTAAGATGGATTACGGGAGCCATTAATTAAGAAAATAGGTATAAAAGAGACCGGTGTATGGAACCACGTAGAGGAAATAAAAGGCAGAACGCATTAGCGAAACAACAGCCCATGTTTTCGAGGGAGCTAAGGCAATAAATGATGGAAATGAATTTCCAGGATTGATTGATTACGAATATATTTTAATCGGAACATTTCTCTATATTTTTAGTCAAAAAATAACCTCTAATTTCATCATAATACTTTCAGATACGATATTTATTGGGTAATCTACCGGTTAAGGTAGGTTTTTGGATGGACACAACTATCAAATAAGCATTTTGTAACTCCAAACAAAACCCAATCCAGCAACCTAATCTACATCAGGTCCCTCTTCATCTCTGTGTACTTATTTCCTCCCTTCATCCCGTCCAACATCCCTATCCTGTTCCTGCCCTTCCCTTGCCTTGCTTGCTTGCCCAACATTCTCCCCTCTATTACCTTCTTCAACATTCCACTACCGCTCAATACGCCTTTCATCCATTTTTCCTGCCTCCATAGGATTACTCTCAAGAAACCCCTCTCCTCACCCACCCTCTCCAGTACTTCCTCATTTGTTTTCCTTTCGGTCCATTTCACCTTCTCCATTCTTCTCCACACCCACATTTCAAAAGCCTCCAATCTACGTCTATCATCCTGCTTCAGGGACCACTTTTCCGCGCCGTACATAGCTACGCTCCATATCGTGAGTGAGTAAATATATGTTGACGGCGACAAACGTTGTGCCTTAAAATCCCTCAGATAATTATTTTTGGTGGAAAAACGGAAGTGCTAAATGCTTGCAACGAATATTCACAATAATGCATAGTTTAAGTTATGGTGAAGCACAAAGTGATATATCATCGGCATTTCCCCATATTTGTTGCGTTAAGTCACCCTATCTCAATGAAATAATTGCCCGCTATCAACGAATAGTTGAAAACAGCGACTTCAGCTAACAATGCATTTCACGCATGCATTGGAAGCGTATCTCGTTAGCTATGATGGTTAAAATGAATTATTAATGCCGTCGTACTGCAGTAGGAGAGATTATGTCAGTAAAATTAGACTGATCGTGTTGGAAAATAGAGTTAAGATACCACATTTACCACAAACGATAAAGAATCAGAATCCGTAAATGTATCCGACCGCTCCTGGGGGAAAACTATTTTTTTTTCAATATACCGGTGTATATTGAAAATTGTAGCCCTGCATTTTTCTCAAAATCTCATTTGATCTTAGTTATTGTCTTTCCTTTCTATGTGTTCATGTGCATTTATGTATACACACACATTTATACGAGTATATATACAGTCAAACACGAAATCCCTCTATATGTCGAACACCTATTCATTCACATGGAAATAGATACAAGGAAAAAGGTATAGGTACACGTATAAAGTACGAACACAGGCATATATTTGTATATATATATATATATATATATATATATATATATATATATATATATATATACATATATACAAAGTACGGAATGAGGTAGTATACAGTAGAGCAAAAGAGAATAGGACCATATGGAAAACTCGACGACAAAGGAGAATTAGATGGATTGGACACGCATTGAGGCACAATGGATTGATCAGGATTATAATAGAAAGAAAAAAGAAGGGAAGATTGCACGAGGAAGACCAAGAGACATGTACATAGGACAAATTAAGACGGACGTAAAACAGAGAAGATATCAAGGTTTAAGGGAATTGACATTAAATAGAGGAAAATGGCGGGCTGCAGTAAACCGATCCTTGGATTGAAATACTGATGATGATATATGTATATATGTGTGACTCCGAGACCTTCTTCAGGTGAGACTCTGACCTAAAGAAGGCCTCGGAGTAGGCCGAAAGCTTAAACAATCTACAATGTGAGTGTCCTTTTACGTGTTATCTATTTTATTTTGTTCTATTGTGCCGTCCAAGTGTTATATTGCTCTTGTGAGTGCTTCCACATCATCAATATATACTATATATGCACCTAACTTATGTGAAAGTTTCAAGAATGTGAATAATAATGTATCTGAAGTTAGCACTATCGAGCAAAGATAGAAACACCGAAACACCCACAAAGAAAGAAAAGAAACTAGCTATTTTCCAATTTTGGTTGTACATGCCACCTTTCTCAAGTAATCGAAGAAAGGTGGCTTGTATCTCCGGAAATTCGAAAACTAGTGAATTTGTTTTCTTGTTTCTGTGTTATATTGTAACTAAATAACGAGAGAAGCAAAATGGTTAAGGACGTATGCCTTGTGTGAAATTGCAACCTAACGTACGTCCTAGCCGTGGCCTATAGGCTACCATGGAGAGGTCATAGGTGAACAGTAAGTTTAGAATCAACCGATTTGTTTTAATTTTGAGGCAATGTCAACAGACTTACTTGTGTATCTTTGTTTAAAAAAATCTTAGTACTCGGGCCAAATATTTCTAACTCCTGTTTGACCTATTCTACGTGTTATACAGCAACAAGGCTACGCTATTATGCGGAGTAAAAGTTTATGTTCACTGTAAATGAATACCAGCATCCTATCCAGATTTTATTTAAAAATATATATTTCTTTTATGCCTGTCAGCTTCCTTTTGTCCTCAGCCTGTTTCCATTTAAATTTCCGCTCTCTTCCCCTCAATCCGCCTCACCGAGGAAGCCACCCCGTTAGCCCACCGTCGCACCTTTATTTCCTCCCTCCATCGTAATTACTTCCGCTTACCCTCACCTCTATCCTTCATTCCTCACCCTTCATTTAACCCACCTTCGCTCTTTTCATTACTTTTCTTCCAAAGATCTTCCCATCTTCCACCTCAGTTTCCCTCCCTTGCTGGCGTTTTCGTTTCTTAATCTTTGACGAATTTTTCCCTTTCCTCGCCCGAAAAGTGTTTGAAATCTCTTTCGGATAGGTTTCTATCCTAAATGTGCTTTTCTAATTTGATTGACTTGCGTCCATTAAAAATTGACACAAATGCTAAAAATTAAATTGACCCACGTAAAATTTAATTGCCTTTCGTCAATTGTACTCGAATATTCACGTATATCGAATACCGTATGCTGTTGTCCCTTACTTGCTCGGCCGGTCGGGGATAAGGTTGGACCTAAGAGATCTGCCAACAAGCGATCTAAATCTCATTGAATTCCACGAAGTTAAGTTATCATGGTTAGCGAATTCCTTGTAAAAATATGCCGATTTTTGCAAAGAAACGTTTTACCTTACCAAATTTTAGTGAAAGAGAAGTTAACTTAAAAATTAAGCTTTTAAATAACCAGGTCTCGGTAGTCTGGATGATTTTTCGGATACCAGATCTGAGAAACCATAACCGGCACAGGGAAAGGAACTGTGCCCCCCTTTATTACCATGCTAATGTGTGTCTTGCGCCATGTAGGGTTTAGTACTAGGTGAACTCTATCATCACCTAGTACACCGAGCTTCGGGTTGATTACCGTGTTTGTGGTTTTTATTAAATGGGCGTCATAGTGAGTAGAGATATTCTTAAATCTTTGTTACTCCGGCCTTGATTTTCTCCCTGATGAACTCTTGCTTTGTTTCTTTCGCATCCCATATCGAAGAGAAACTTTGTTTTTCGTACTCAATTTGTAGTAACCTCCCAAGTGTGTTTTCGCAACGAAAGATGTTAACTCTGGTCCATTACTTTTTAACTCTCTAAGGTTTTGTTCCCGTCGTAGCTCAAGGCCCTGGGTTTACCTTTGTTTTGCAGTCCTTAAAGAATATACAGAAAATTATAAGCGAATAAAAAACCTTCCTCCTTCAGAGCTTTCATAAATGATATCCAAACACTTGTTACAAGAACGTCACAAATTACATTACACGTACTCTTTGATGACTTGGCAGTGCTGCAAATTTCGAGTTTCCCAAGTGTGAAAGATCACCAATGTGTTGTGCCTATGCCCTTCCCTCTCTTATGCTGCCTCTTGGTTGTACATGCTACCTCTCTCCTTCACCCCTGCTCTCCAATTTTCTTCGAGCATTTCCCACTTTCCCATCGATTGCTTGTTCTCGACGAAGCCCTAACTCTTCCCGCCTGCTCTTTTCCTCCCCCTCCGAGCAACCACTCACCATTCCCACCATTACTCCCGATCCTTCCACCCACCCCCTCGCTCATCTCCTCATTCTCCTAAATTTCTTGTTCAAGTTTCCCAGAGTGCGTGCTAATGCCTTCCGAATCCGCCCCTCGCACCCAACACTTTCCAACCACTTCCTCGTGACGGAGGGCCTCCTCTATCGGGAAAAACACGAGAGGACACCGGACCCCACCCTTTTAAACATTAACCCTCCCATTTGACAAACATTTCTTTGTTAAATACTGCCGTCGCGGCGTATCCGTCCCATGAAAACACATTGTTAAGTGGACGGACGGACGGGCAACATTTCAAGATGCGTATACTCGTTAATCCTTCACACTGATTGTTCTCCCTTCCTTGCCCTTTTCAACTCTTCTTCTATCGCTCCCTGTCTGATCTTCTTCCCACCTACTTTTTGTACTTTTTACTCCATCTTTCCAGAACAGTTCGATTGGAGTGGGGTATAGAGATTGAATGGTAAATTATTTTGGCTATCTTTAATTGGTTGCAGTATTCAAATTTATCGTGTTTAAATTAAGTCTGTTAGTGAAGTCCATCTTTCTGAACAATCAGTAATGAATAGCTAACACACTTGCAAATAGCAGCAATGCACTTGCGAATCAACGAAACGATTGAACATGTAATTGGAAGAGATTCGATTTTTTTGGTGATTGATAAAAGTCGTACGCTAAAATCTTATTGGATAAAGTCCGATATTGTTTGGATTATTAACGATAATACATTTTACTCTTTTATTATTATCCAAATCTATGAATAGTTCGCTGTATATTTTAATTTGTGTAAGCTTTAGAACCTTCTTATAAACCTTTTTTAACTTCATAAAATGATATACACGGCTCTATTGTCAATATGCCCTAAACATGTATCAGGTAAAGACTACTATATTTATGAGTCAATATACTGTTCCATTTTTTTCAACATTCGTGGGAAATCTCTTTGCTCGTACCACGGATATTCAACTGTGTAAACCCTCCGCAGATGACGGATGCAGATGAGATGTAAGGATAGGATGGAATTTTTTAAATATATAAATATTTTTTAATGGGATGAAATCTGAAACCTGGATCTTTTGAAGTCGCTTTTTTTCTTGTAAAAATGAAAATGCTCATTATTTATTTCATGTTTACAATCAAGGAATATTTGCAATATTTTAGGTATGTCATATGCTTCTAAGATTTTTAACCGCAAGCACTTCTGAACACCTCATTGAAATACTCAGAAATATCTAATTTTGTTTACTTAGTAATTATTAATTATGGTATCATAATTTTTGATAAAATGATTACTTAGGGGATGATCAGTTTGGGTTCAGGAAAGGAAGAGGTACGCGTGATGCCATTGCAGTTATGAGATCACTAGTCGAGAGGAATATAGAATACAATCAGGACGTTTTTGCCTGTTTTGTAGATTTCGAAAAAGCGTTTGATAGAGTGAATTGGGAAAAATTAATGCGTGTATTGCAGAAAATAGGAATGGATTGGAGGGACAGGAGACTGATCCGCAACCTGTACATGTCTCAGACTGCTCAGGTGCGAGTGGGGAACGGAGAGTCCGGATGGGCAGTGTTAGGAAGAGGTGTAAGGCAGGGTTGCCCATTGTCACCGGTACTGTTCAACGTATATGTAGAGGAAATGATTAAAGAGGCATGGGAAGAACTGGAGGTAGGAATGAAAGTCGGAGGGGAATTCGTAAAATCGGTTAGGTTTGCTGATGACCAAGCATTAGTTGCTCAGTCAGCCAAGGGGTTGCAAGCATTGTTGAGTGAATTGGAGGTTCAGTGCGATAAATATGGGATGAGAATAAATATTAATAAAACAAAGGTTATGCGATTTTCCAGAAAGAAAAAGGCTAAGCTAAATATTAAAATAGGAGGGGAAAAAATAGAGCAGGTAGAACAGTTTACATATCTCGGAAGTGTTTTGGACCAACACGGTCAAAGTGGTAGGGACGTAAGGAGAAGAATTGCGCTAGGCAAGGAGGCTTTCTCAAGGAGGAGGGAGTTGATGACGGGGACGTTGAGTAGGGATGTTAAGACAAGACTCGTAAAAACTCTGATATGGAGCGTAGCTATGTACGGCGCGGAAACGTGGTCGCTGAAGCAGGAGGATAGACGTAGATTGGAGGCTTTTGAAATGTGGGTGTGGAGAAGAATGGAAAAGGTGAAATGGACCGAAAGGAAAACAAATGAGGAAGTACTAGAAATGGTGGGGGAGGAGAGGGGTTTGTTGAGAGAAATCCTATGGAGGCAGGAAAAATGGATGAAGGGCGTATTGAGCGGTAGTGGAATGTTGAAGAGGGTAATAGAGGGAAGAATGTTGGGCAAGCGAGGTAAGGGTAGGAACAGGATAGGGATGTTAGACGAGATGAAGGGAGGAAAGAAGTACACCGAGATGAAGAGGGACCTGATATTGATTAGTTTGCTAGGTGGGGAGTCACAAAATGTTTATTTGATAGTTGGGTCCATCCAAAAACCTACCTTAACCGGTAGATTACCTAAAAAAAAAAAATTTTTTTTGATAAATCAGTATCAAAATAGTGGACGTGATGGAGTTAAAACTAATGCTTAGAGTCAATGAGTAATGCAATCAATTTTGAAATAATAAAATTTTATTTTGAAAATATTCTAAGATTAGGGACAATCAAAACACTTTTCCAACAACATTAATTAAATTATTTATTTGAAATTTTAATCCCACTTGAAAATACACAATTAATTCGTATATTTTATGTGGTAATGATACACAAAATAGACTACAATTGTTACTGTTTCGAATTTTTCGTCTGCTTGAATTACACTCAAATGATTATAAATAGGAAAACTTCAACGTTTTTATATAGAGAAGTTTACTTTGATTTATATATCCTTTCAAAAACTTTGTATGATTCGCAGCTCCTTTTCTCATGTTGCTACCTTTTAGTCAGGTGTGACTTATGAAATACGGCATTTAAGACAATTGACGCGAAAATACTGTTTATCGGTACACTTTTGTGTATTCCTTTAATTCCGGAGAGAAGAAAGAGAGAGAGGGAGGAAGGGGGCGAGAAGAGACAACACACCCATTAGTCAACAAAGGATGATTAACACTATGCTTCAAGTAATTTATCCTCCTCGGGCATATTTCACAACCAGACGCGGAATCATCATCTTCTTCACACCGAATGCGCACTAATTATTTTGAAACGCACCACCACTCTCCCCTCTTTTCGCTCATTCAACGTAAGAACGTATTCTTCGGACGTCCTCTCGGGCGAAGGAATGAATTATTGCGGCGACATGCATCAATGCTTCGTCGCCAACATCAATCTTCTCGACTCATGACTCCCACTTTAAAATTTTCCCCATTTTCCCTTAAACCCCAATATTCGTCCTCCGCGCCCTGGAGATCCCGGGCCAACCTGAGCGGGTCCTCCCGCCTCCTCTCCACCCACCTAACGATCTCCGTCAACGGAATCTAAACCCCATTGTCTTCCAACCCCCCTCCAAGTTCCCCCCCCCCTCTTTCCTCTCCTGTTCCGGACGTAAAAATCCCACCCCCACCCCCACACCCTCCCGCCATCCTCGCGGCCTCTTTCCCTTTCATTTCTGATCTGGTTTCCCTAATTTCTCCCAAGCACACCACCCACCCCCTTCCTCCATATGCTTCTCATTCCACCCCACGTCACATCACTTACCCTTGCCGCTCGCCCGGTTCCCACCTCTCCCCCGGATGCTCCGCAAGGATTGACGATCCAGCCGAGTATCCGATGACGTGGCATCACTCGGCTACACGCCTGGATACTCTCTCTCGTCTGTTAAATCAACTGCGATGGCCGTTAATTCCCTTTCCGAGATAATGTAATATCAGTTGTGATTTCGGATTCAAATTTTTCTAATTTCTTCTTGCGAAGAACTAATTTTACCCTGCACTTTCTGTAGGTGTGCGGGTTTTGCAGATGTTATAATTATATTTTTCTCTGGAATGCGTCCCTGGATAAATTATATTCCTGTAGATGAAAGGAAACGTTTCTTGGAAATGTGTAGAATTTCATCTAAGCAAGTATTTTAATTTCTAGGCAATATTATTCATAGTTACTTTTTATGATTTATAAATATTCCCAGCGAGAAATTTATTGCTTGGATCGTGGGTATATATTTAAATATCAGTGATGATAGATTTGATAGGTGATGTAAGAGTTAAGTCAATACTGAGCCCGACGGCGTATGTATTTCACATCAGCGTTATATGGGGGGCCAGTTCCCTTCCCTTTGCCGTCTATGGTTTCCCAGGAGCATCTAGGACCCAAAAAAATCACACATCTTACGGTGTTCAGAGAGGAATCGAACCTGCGGTCATAGTTTTTTTTGAACGGACGTACACCAATGCTAACGTTATAAGCTCTATCTAACCATGGCCCAACGTGACAACTGCACAAAAATACATAACACTCCACTTCAGCCCCTCATTCTGTCTGTCTCCCACCCATTCCGTCTTTCAATCCGTCCGTTCTACTTATGGTTTTCCATTTAATACCTCTCCTGGAAGGGTCACCCATGCCAGACAGGTCGAAGGTTAGGAGCCAGACGAAAGGTAGTCCACGCAGCGTCTGTTCCTCAGTGAGGCGGCTGCAATGGCGTCTGACCGCAGTGGGGCGGCCATTAAGTGATGGTGTCACGTTAAAAACACTATTGAGGAAGGCAACGGGAAACCACCACAATTATGATTCCCAAGAATATAATGATGGGCACTATAGATAATATGAGTCCTGGCAACTACGGGACTCGGCCCAAGAGGCCGTGTGTCGTGCCCGGCAGCGGGAGAGATAAGGCTTCCGCGGTCGTCATCCCACGAAACCCTTGCAGGGAAGAAATAACTTCAGCAGGACAGAAGACTCAGAAGAAGGCGAAAGTAGTTAGAATAGGAACCTGGAACGTCAGGACAATGTTGAGGAGAGGCAAATTAGAAAATATTAAGCGAGAGATGGAAAGAGGTAACATAGATGTTTTAGGCCTCAGCAAGGTGAGATGGAAGGATAGCGGGGATTATTGGAGTGACAATTATAGAGTAATATACAGCGGCGGGGACGACAGCCAACGAGGGGTTGCCGTAATTTTAAATAAAGGGGTAGGAAGAAGCGTAGTCAACATAGAGCAAGCGACAGATAGAATTTTACTCGTAGAGATTAAAGCAGAGCCGACGAACTTGGTCATTATTCAGGTATACATACCACCGAGCAACCACAAGGAGGAAGAAGTCGATAGGATGTATGATGTGTTAGAGGATATCATCGCGAGTGTTCCTGCAGGGAAACATTTGATAGTGATGGGGGATTGGAATGCGACGGTAGGCGAAGGAAGAGATGGTGGTGAGGTGGGGGACAATAGGTTGGGCACGAGGAATGAAAGCGGGGAGAAAGCAATTGAATTCTGCAGGAGACAGGGGTTAGTCATCACTAACACATGGTTTAGACACCACAAAAGGCGTAGGTATACATGTAAAATGCCAGGTGACTCAGAAAGGTATCAGTTAGATTATATTATGGTTTGGCACAGGTTTAGGAACAGTGTGATAAATTCGCACATTTTCCCAGGAGCGGATGCGGACTCTGACCACAATTTAGTTGTTATGAAATGTAATGTTCGTTTCAAGAAGATAAGGCAAGGGCGGCGGGTTAAAAAATGGAATTTAGAAGCAGTAAATGAATTAACGAGGAAGGAGTATCAGGAGGCTGTAGAGAAAATGATGGATGACGGTAAAGAACTGAGTACTATCGAAGAAAAATGGGAAGGTATCAAGAAAGGGATATTGGAAGCCGCTAAAGACACTGTATGAACCGTTAACGGGAAAAGGATAAGGAAACCATGGGTAACGGATGAGATGATTGCAAAGATGGATGAGAGAAGAAGATGGAAAAACGTAAACACAGAGTTAGGCAAAAAGAAGTACAAAGAGTTAAACAATAAATTGAGAAGGGCCACAAATAAAGCAAAAGAAGAATGGTGGAAAACGCAATGCGAGGATATGGAAAGTTTACAGAAAAAGGGTGTAATTGGTGCTCTATACAGCAAGGTTAAGTTATTATCGGGAAGTAAGAAGGCAAGATCTGTGCTAACAGTTAAAGATAAATGGGGTAAGATAATAGTTGAACCAGGAAAAATCCAAGAGCGATGGAAGGAATATATAGAAACACTGTATGGTAAAGAACTTAGGCCGACAAGGTTAGACATAGAAAAGGAACATGACGTAGAAGAAGATAGCTTAGGTCCAGGCATACTCGACGATGAAATAGAAAGGGCATTAAAGGAGATGAAAGCAAATAAGGCTGTGGGGGTGGACAATATTCCTGTAGAAATGTTGAAATGGTTAGGGAAAGGTGGGAAGAAGGCCATATATGGACTGATTCGTAGTATCTATGAGGAAGGAATCTGGCCGGAAGATTTTGTGAGATCGGTGTTAGTTCCTATTCCAAAAAAGGCAAAGGCTTCGTCATGTGAGGATTACAGAACAATAAGTTTGATATCCCACGCAGCTAATGTTATTCTCAGGATCATCAACAAAAGGATAGAGAGTAAGGCAAATGATTACTTAGGGGATGATCAGTTTGGGTTCAGGAAAGGAAGAGGTACGCGTGATGCCATTGCAGTAATGAGATCACTAGTCGAGAGGAATATAGAATACAATCAGGACGTTTTTGCCTGTTTTGCAGATTTCGAAAAAGCGTTTGATAGAGTGAATTGGGAAATATTAATGCGTGTATTGCAGAAAATAGGAATGGATTGGAGGGACAGGAGACTGATCCGCAACCTGTACATGTCTCAGACTGCGCAGGTGCGAGTGGGGAACGGATAGTCCGGATGGGCAGTGTTAGGAAGAGGTGTAAGGCAGGGTTGCCCATTGTCACCGGTACTGTTCAACGTATATGTAGAGGAAATGATTAAAGAGGCATGGGAAGAACTGGAGGTAGGAATGAAAGTCGGAGGGGAATTCGTAAAATCGGTTAGGTTTGCTGATGACCAAGCATTAGTTACTCAGTCAGCCAAGGGGTTGCAAGCATTGTTGAGTGAATTGGAGGTTCAGTGCGATAAATATGGGATGAGAATCAATATTAATAAAACAAAGGTTATGCGATTTTTCAGAAAGAAAAAGGCTAAGCTAAATATTGAAATAGGCGGGGGAAAAATAGAGCAGGTAGAACAGTTTACATATCTCGGAAGTGTTTTGGACCAACACGGTCAAAGTGGTAGGGACGTAAGGAGAAGAATTGCGCTAGGCAAGGAGGCTTTCTCAAGGAGGAGGGAGTTGATGACGGGGACGTTGAGTAGGGATGTTAAGACAAGACTCGGAAAAACTCTGATATGGAGCGTAGCTATGTACGGCGCGGAAACGTGGTCGCTGAAGCAGGAGGATAGACGTAGATTGGAGGCTTTTGAAATGTGGGTGTAGAGAAGAATGGAAAAGGTGAAATGGACCGATAGGAAAACAAATGAGGAAGTACTAGAAATGGTGGGGGAGGAGAGGGGTTTGTTGAGAGAAATCCTATGGAGGCAGGAAAAATGGACGAAAGGCGTATTGAGCGGTAGTGGAATGTTGAAGAAGGTAATAGAGGGGAGAATGTTGGGCAAGCGAGGTAAGGGTAGGAACAGGATAGGCATGTTGGACGGGATGAAGGGAGGAAAGAAGTACATCGAGATTAAGAGGGACCTGATATAGATTAGGTTGCTAGGTGGGGAGTCACAAAATGTTTATTTGATAGTTGTGTCCATCCAAAAACCTACCTTAACCGGTAGATTACCTAATAATAATAATACCTCTCTAGAGTGTTCCTACCTCCTATCAGGCTTTAACTTTCCATGCACTGTAAAAACGCTCTGTATTCACCTTTTCTTCCTCTTTTGAATTTCTTAAAACAACTCCATCTCCTTCTTCCATGCCATGTCTAGAGCATCCTTCTCCGTTTTATTTGACGCCCGTTTCACTTTTTCTACTTTTATCCACCAATTTCACAATATCATCCAATCATACCTCATTCTAATGACCAACGACTGAGTGCTGTAAATAACCACGCTCCACATAATTGTTTTCGTTTCCGGTTTTACAGTTTCTTGAAATTTACTAATATTCTTTCCTAATATGCCCCTTCCTCTTTTTCCCACTCCACTTTAATCATCTCTGTCCCAAACATTTTGTAGTCAGTAAACAATCACAGTCCAAACTTCTACAGTTGAAAAATCCGTATTGACACAACCAAAAGGTTAGTGCGAACGGCGAGCTATGCAGAGCTCAAACAACACTTAAGCCTTATTAGGTGAAATTCACGTGTCTGGGAAGGATGACCGGGTATTTTTCCGGTGCCGACCGGCATTTTCCAGGTAGATGTTTTCCGAAAAAATCACTCAGCATGATTGAAGATGAAGGTTGTCAGGGAAACCAGCAAGATTCGAAGCCGGACCAATATCTCGCCGCGCTAATCACTGGACCATCACGCCATTGTCGTCTAGTTTACACCGTCACACTTGCATGTTTCACTTAGCTTTCCTATTTTCCTAGAACCTCATTAGCCTTGACTGGCAATGATTCTCATTCCATAAATAAACAATAAACACATTATTGAACCGGAAGGTCGATTTGGTAGGTAATGGTAGAGTTCACCAAGTACTAAGCCCTACCATGTGTGAAATTCACACATCAGGGTAGGGCGCCCAGCTCTTTTCCCTATACCACCTTTGGTTTCCCCAAAACATCCAGGACCCGAAAAAAAACACAGATTGGGTGAAGCTGGGGGTGCCGAGAGAGATTAACCCGAGAGTCGAACCCGGACCCTCCGGTCAGTATTCGAACGCACTACCCCTGTACTACCACGGCCCACATTCCATAAATATGACAATAATTTTACTATGGGCTCAGTAAAGATTGTAATCCTTCGGGTAATCATCTAGTTGAAGCTTGTTTATACTTAAATTTACCTGATTTAATTACTTCCCATTACATATATTATCACCCAATCGATAACCTTATCCGTGTCTATCACGGCGTTTGCTTACTGTAAAAGATAGATAAATAGAAAGTAGTCTATATTTTAGAGGGAGATTGAGACTATGGAGTCTCTTCTACCACCTAACCGCTGACAGGGGTAGAAGTAGATACCGAATAACAATTTAAAGATTCCGCGGTCTTTCCCTGATCTTCTAAAATTCCTTAATTAGCCTTTGATCTCAATGGTTGCAGATATCATGAGAGGACTACAGAACAATAAATTTGATAACACTCGCAGCTAAAGTTGTTCTCAGGTTCATCAACAAAAAGGATAGAGAGTAGGGCAAATGATTACTTAGGGAACGATCTGTTTGGGTTTAGGAAGGGGAGAGATACGCGTGATGTCATTGCAGTAATGAGATCACTAATCGTAAGGAATATAGAATACAATCAGGACGTCTTTTTCTGTTTCGTAGATTTCGAAAAAGCGTTTGATAGAGTGAATTGGGAAAAACAAATTCGTGTATTGCAGAAAATTGGAATGGATTGGAGGGACAGGAGTCTAATCCGCAAACTGTGCATATCTCAGACTGTTCAGGTGCGAGTGGGGAACGGAGAGTCCGGATGGGCAGTGTTAGGAAGAGGTGTAATTCAGGGTTGCCTATTATAACCGGTGCTGTTCAACGCATATGTGGAGGAAATGAATAAAGAGGTATGGGAAGAACTGGAGATGGGAGTAAAAGTCGGAGGGGAATTCGTAAAATCAGTTAGGTTTGCTCATGATCAAACTTTAGTTTGTCAGTCAGCCTATTGTTTCCAAACATTTCTAAGCGGATTGGAGGTTCAGTGCGATAGATATGGGATGAGAATTAATATTAATAAAACAGAGGTTATGCGATTTTCCAGAAAGGAAAAGGCTAAGGTAAACATTAAAGTAGGAGGGCGAAAACTGGAGCATGTGGAACAGTTTAGGCATATCGGAAGTGTATTGGACTAAAAGGTTCAAAGTGGTAGGGACGTAAGGCAAATAATTGCGCTAGGCAGAGAGGCTTTCACAAGGAGGAGGGAGCTGATGACAGAGACCTTGAGTAAGGGATTTAAGAAAAGACTCGTAAAAACTTTGATATGCAGTGTAGCTATGTACGGGGCGGAAACGTGGTCATTGAAGCTGGAGGATAGACGTAGATTGGAGGCTTTTGAAATATGGGTGACGAGAAGAATGGAAAAGGTGAAATGGACCGAAAGAAAACAAATGAGTTGGAGGGATAGGAAATAGGATAGGAAATAGGTTGGAGGATAGGTGGGCGAGGAAAACGGTTTTTCGGGAGAAATCCTTAGGAGGTAGGAAAAATGGATAAAGGGCCTATTGATCGGCAATGGGATACTGAAAACTGTAATAGAGGGGAGAATGTTAGGCAAACGCGGAATGATCAGGAAGAGGATAGGGATGTTGGGCGTGATGAAGGGAGGAAGGAAGTGAAGAAGGAGATGAAGAGGAACCTAGTTTAGAGTAGGTTCCTGGATTGTGATTTGTTAGGAACCACAAAATAATTATTTGGTAGTTGTTTCCATCTAAAACCTACCTTAACTGTTATATTAGCGAAATATATATATATATATATATATATATATATATATATATATATATATATATATATATATATATGTATATGTATATATATGTATATATGTATATAAATAAAATTATTGTCATATATCCTTTAATTACTTAATTTAAATCGAAACATATATTGATGTTGACTTTCTTTTTTATCATCATATGTGTAACAAGTTAACTAACTTTAAAATTGCAATTGTGAAATATTCTCTATTCATGAAAACTGCAGCAAAAAATTATTTCCCCTTATTCACATTGCAGTCACATCTGTGATTCTCAGCGCTGGTGTGTTACCATGGGATTTTGTTCCTTCCTCTCTGGCGAACCTGCTGATGTATGGGCACGCATATAATGTTCTCCCATTCTTCTGAAAAGATGATACGCCATGTGAGCCCCTCACGCGATTGGGTGGACTACGTGGACTGCTTTAACAATTCGCTTCTCTTCATTTTTTTCCTCCCTGCTTCTTTTATAAGAGCGACATTCCATTAACTTTGTAATAATACCTGAGAAGTGCTTAAACCAAGAACCAAACATACAAACTCAAACTATGATCGCTAAATACATGAAATATTTTTATATTGTTATGTTATGTAGTAGAAGGTATTTCCATTAAAAATATTTGTGAACACGCATCTGAGTCATAATTATAAATCGAATCATGAACAATTAAAAACTTAATGGTTAAGGTTAAAATATACCTTTCAATTCCTCTTTATAAAGCTCAAAAGGATATTTTTCATGCTTGTACGTCATAAATACGATTCTCTTTTGAACGTAAACAGAATCGCTCATGCCAGATGCAGGTACAAATATAGCTGAGCAACCTCAAAGAAATATTCTTCCATCGATCCATATACCTAACTTAGTGACACAGGAGAGGATATTTTATTGATTTAGTAATGCGCATAAACATGTAAAAATATTAAGTTAAAAATATTATATTAAAAAAAAAGATAAAGAGTTATAAGAAGAGAGATTATGGATTACGAAAAAAGAGAAAATCATGATTGCAAACGTTCCAATACGTATGTAATACAGTGTTCCATCGATCCACGGAAAGGGCACATGTATGTGGGGGTGACCGAATGCCATTCACACAACATTCGTCATGGATATTGACATTGTTACAAAAGTTATACTGTTAGTAACCCGTTATGTGTATGAGGAAACCCGTTGAAAAGGGTGGTCTTACTTCAGCAAGGCTTCTAATTCTCTAGTAGCATCTTACTCGTGCAGGACGGTCTGGTCACAAATACATACGTGGTCTGGACCTTTATCTAGACGAGTTAAGGTCTGTACTTTTGTTTAGATAACTACCCGCGAACCAGCACATGAGTGGGCGGCGGGGGACTTCGGGATGCCAGCTATGAAATGAGTTAAGGGGGAATGCTACTTGTATGTTCCTATTTTCGTCAGTACTTTGTTTCATCTAGGTAATACCCCGCAAGTCACCATCAGGGCGTGTGGCAGAGTGTGGTGGGTCGCCAACCAAACATGTCCAATCATTACATCTCTATCTAGATATTAGTTTGCTCATACACTCGGACAAAGTTATTCAACATGTAAGAAGCTAGAATATGCAACCACAGGATTATCCTTTAAAATGCATGCAGGATATCGACAAAATATATACTCTGCTGTTGCTAATTATTCTTTTCGTGCCTGCGATCATATATATTTTGGTCTCTAATGGTACGAGGAAAAAACGACATTTTTAATCTATCCCTACTACTATCCAACTCCCTGATTTTCCTATCGTGATTTGATCTAACTTCGTAAGTCTGGGTCTGTAATATGTCTTTAGCATTCTCAGATAAGTAACTTCCTTCAAATTTACTCAGTGAATTTAACTAGTGTTTAAACCTACAGTCAACTAGTGCCTATCAACCTTATTCTTTCAACACTGTCGTGAGGAATTCAGTCTTAAAATTTCTCCCTTGTGTTTTTTCCACCGATAGTGCGCGAGAACAACAAACGTTGAATCTATCTCCGCCTGGCCGTCTTATCTTTGTAATTTGGTGGAACTACACCATCCATGTCGGATGCAAAACCACACGATCGGTATCTATGCAAAAAGGTTTAATTGTGCTCAGAGTTTTCGCATACCTAATGGTTCGTATCCCTGCTCTTGCAGTAAATGTGCGACGCATTTAGTGCTTTTGTACGCATTTTCCACGAATCTGTCGGCCCTTCTCCGTACCCCGTTAAGCACTCACGGCCTTGTCCAATTGATTTCAGAACCTCCTTCATTTCTTTTAATTCTTATTTCCTCCGTCCTTCACACGGCATCCTGGACGAGTCTCGACGTCCATCTCAGTCGTCAGTCCGTTAACCCTCCTTCCCGTTGCCCGAGCGCCAGCCCCTTTGCCCACCCAACTCATTCCTCTAATCACCGCGCACCCCTCTACCGCCCCTCTCCAACGCAGCCCGGGCCCTCAGGACTCCCTCCTCGGGTTCACTCGCATCAATGCCTTTCGTCATTTTCCCCCGAGAGTACACAATCCCCGCACACCCTCTGCTAATGAACCCTTTACTCCCACTAGGTCTGAAGGGGGATGGAGAGTGTTCCTTTCCTCCGGCCCCCCCTAACCCCGCTCCCCCTCGTCGACCACTCGATCCTCTCACGCCCGACTTTTGCCTCTACTCCCCTCCACCGTTTTATCTTTCTCTCCCGCTCCGTTCGTTCTCATAACGTCCATGCTCTTTTCCAACGCATGTTATGATCTCTGTCTTTGACAGTTCCTGTCGATTCGCGGTTCCCAAATGCCACCCACACCGCAGTAGAATTATTGCTCCATCTTTATTAAATGCGTCATTTTCTTCAAAGGAATTTTTTCTCGAGATACTGATAAATGTGTGGGCAGTCATCCGTCATTGTTCTAATAACAGGCGCTGAAGTTTTAAATAATTCTAGGAATTCGGTGTCAATTCATTGAAAACACAAGGTTCTTATTCTGAAGATGAAACTGGCATGTGAGTAGTACATATTAACAAAAATGACTTGAAGTAATAATTTAAGTAATCTGAGGAAATAACTGCAGTTTATAAGAATAGCTACAGATACGTCCTGGGGAAAAACATTCATGAAATATACGGAATAGCTAAGAAAAAGTTAGGATTCATAAAAAGTATACCTGGGAATTGTAATTAAAGGGTCAAGCAGCTTTGTTATTTCACGCTAGTTAGGCCCCACCTTGAGTATGATGCAAGTGTATAGAATTCTCGTGAAGTAGGCTTAATTTTGGAACTAGATCGACTGTAGCGAGGAGCAGCTGGATTTGTTAAAAGTTGTTACGAACAAGGTAGCAGTGTTACAGCACTAATGGAAGAATTAGGATCGGAGACTCTAGTTCACCGTAGGCTTAAATACCCGTTAAATCTACTGCCTAAATATGAGACAGGTTACTTATCTTTGGATTTTAAGGACAAATTACAGGTCCCCGCTTGCTATGGTAGATCAGATTATCAACGTAAAATCAGGGAAATGTATTGTGGAACGGATAGGTTGAAAACGTCGTTTTTTCCTCGAACCATTATAGATCATAATAAACATGGAGAAATCGCGGAGGAGTTAATTAGAAATACTAGTGTATGCATTTGTCGATATCTTGCATGTTTTTTCCTGTATTTCATTTTTTTTATTTAATAGACCCATCTTTTTAACAGTTCCACAACGTCATTTAAATGTACGTATCCTGTTATTAAATATTGCTCCATGCAAACACTTTCTTTCGTGTGATTAAGGTTTGTCGAGTGCATGAACAAATTAATACATGTTTAGAGGTGATATGATTTGGTTTTGTAAGTGGTTTAATTCTAGTTTAAGGGTGCACGCTGTAGACACGCTCTTTCGGCGGCTTGCGGGGTATTGTGTAGATGTAGCAGTAGATATTTTGCCTTTTCTGGAAAAAATGTTTCTGAAAAGCTGCCTTTTTCACGGAAATATTTTATTAATTTGTCTGTTTTCTTGGAAAACCTAAAAAATTCGAAAGTTTATATTAAATCCATGGTTCCCATTATTCTTTCTTTAGATGGCGGTTGTTTATCAATTGAATATTAAAAACAAGCTTCAGTAAAAATTACGTATATTTTAGAGTCTGTATATGAAATTAATATTAATTTTCCGGCCTCGGTGGGGACGGGGTAACTTCCTCGTCTGCCAATCTATGGGTCACGGGTTTGGTTCCCGCCTGGGTGGGTTTTCCTCCACCTAAGGCTTGGGCGTTTGCAATCGTCTCCATTGTTTTCACCGTCAAGAGTCCGATGTGAAGGCCAAAAATTGTTGTTTTCGAAATAAGGCTTCATAAATAAATTTATTAAATAAATTATATGCATTTATCTCTTTGTACATGGCTCTCATGGTGACGAGGGGTCAGGCCTCCTGACCTCAGAATGTCCACCGTCCGTAGGTTTGGCGACAATACTTTTCTGATTCTTCTGGTGTCTTTGTTTAGACACCACCACATCTCCTGTTTTAAAATATTGCTCTTTTTATTATCCGCTCGATTTCCATGAGAACAGAAGTATTTTTCACTAAGAGGGGGAAGTGTATTTAGCTGAAGGTTGCATTGCCTCCATTATTTGGTATATTTTGCATTTTTATTTTTAGCTAATGCTAAAAAAACTAATTGTGATGTTTTAAGCCTTGTGTAGAAACCCCCCGGAACAAACTCCAGTGGTTCCTTTCGGGTATTATAAATATAAAATAGAGCATGCATCAACGCAAGCTGAAAACAATTCCTTTTACCAATGCTGTAGATTTCGAAAACAGATAAACCTGCTTCATACGAACTCGAATATTATTTTCTATAGACAGTGGCATTTGGTTGTTCCACTTAATCCATACGGGAGTGATTAATAATTTTAGTTAGCACTTTACGATTTCATTATTGGTAAACTAGTAGTTGTTAACGTAATAATTTCCCCATTTAGATATTTTAGATAGCTACTCCTTGACGGCGTCATTAGGAATGCTATATATATGGGTTTGGTAGGGATGTTGCTTATCTGAATCTTTTCCGGTGCATCACACATGACTAAATCTGGTGGTCTACGAGTACATTCCGTATTTTTTATTATGTTCAGAAAATATTTTATAGCATTCCTTTTTCCGCTTATTTTTTGTCGCTTTGTCTCAAATTTATAAGATTTTCGGTATGTGCTCTAAAATTTCAAATGCATATAGAACGAGGACCTATGTTTGTATTTCTCCTTGTCCTGTTTAGAGCGTTCGATGGTTAGGTCCCATATGGTTCTCTGTGAGTAGCAAGAACTAGATCTATTTTTAGAGAGCACTCGACGACAACCTTCAGGAATCGCCTATTGTGTAGGTAAGGTTCTTTTGTCTATTAACTCTTATTCGCTTACACAAGTAAAGCACACCAAAAGTATATTTATTTATTCCTTTTATTCCTGTACCTTACGTCAACATCGCAAATCTATTGCTGCTGATGCTCTTCGCATTATTATTAGGTAATCTACCGGTTAAGGTAGGTTTTTGGATGGACACAACTATCAAATAAATATTTTATAACTCCAAACAAAACCAAATCCAGCAACCTACTCTACATCAGGTCTCTCTTCATCTCTGTGTACCTCCTTCCTCCCTTCATCCCATCCAACATCCCTATCCTGTTCCTACCCTTTCCTCGCTTGCCCAACATTCTCCCCTCTATTACCCTCTTCAACATTCCACTACCACTCAATACGCCTTTCATCCATTTTTCCTGCCTCCATAGGATTTCTCTCAACAAACCCCTCTCTTCACCCACCATCTCCAGTACTTCCTCGTTTGTTTTCCTTTCGGTCCATTTAACCTTCTCCATTCTTCTTCACACCCACATTTCAAAAGCCTCCAATCTACGTCTATCCTCCTGTTTCAGTGACCACGTTTCCGCACCATACATAGCTACGCTCCATATCAGAGTTTTTACGAGTCTTGTCTTAACATCTCTACTCAACGTCCCCGTCATCAACTCCCTCCTTGAGAAAGCCTCCTTGCCTAGCGCAATTCTTCTCCTTACGTCCCTACCACTTTGACCGTATTGGTCCAAAACACTTCCGAGATATGTAAACTGTTCTACCTGCCCTACTTTTTCCCCGCCTATTTTAATATTTAGCTTAGCCTTTTTCTTTCTGGAAAATCGCATAACCTTTGTTTTATTAATATTGATTCTCATCCCATATTTATCGCACTGAACCTCCAATTCACTCAGCAATGCTTGCAACCCCTTGGCTGACTGAGCAACTAATGCTTGGTCATCAGCAAACCTAACCGATTTTACGAATTCCCCTCCGACTTTCATTCCTACCTCCAGTTATTCCCATGCCTCTTTAATCATTTCCTCTACATATACGTTGAATAGTACCGGTGACAATGGGCAACCCTGCCTTACACCTCTTCCTAACACTGCCCATCCGGACTCTCCGTTCCCTACTCGCACCTGAGCAGTCTGAGACATGTACAGGTTGCGGATCAGTCTCCTGTCCCTCCAATCCATTCCTATTTTCTGCAACACACGCATTAATTTTTCCCAATTCACTCTATCAAACGCTTTTTCGAAATCTACAAAACAGGCAAAAACGTCCTGGTTGTATTCTATATTCCTCTCGATTAGTGATCTCATTACTGCAATGGCATCACGCGTACCTCTGCCTTTCCTAAACCCAAACTGATCATCCCCTAAGTAAACATTTGCCTTACTCTCTATCCTTTTGTTGATGATCCTGAGAATAACTTTGGCTGCGTGGGATATCAAACTTATTGTTCTGTAATCCTCACATGACGTAGCCTTTGCCTTTTTGGGAATAGGAACTAACACCGATCTCACAAAATCTTCCGGCCAGGTTCCTTCCTCATAGATATCCTATTAATAGTCCTCATAGAAAGTAGAATGACAATTAATGGCCTGGCTGAACAATTTCCTGAACTTGGACGCACTACTGTCTACAATATTGTTACGGAAAACCTCGGATACCACACATTGCGTGCAAGGTGGGTACCGAAAATGCTCACCGACCACCACAAAGAGCAAAGAATATCCAGAGGACGAGAGTTTTTGGGTCGTTGGGAACTCTTTAAACCACCCACCGTACAGTCCTGACCTTACACCCAGCGACTACTTCCTCTTCTTGCACTTGAAACAGTGGTTCGGTGGACAACGTTTCGAAACCGAAGAGGAACTCAAGAATGGCGTTGTCGATTGGTTCAACCCTCAGGCGGCGAGTTTCTATCCAGAGGAGTTAAAGAAGCTGGTGCAGCGGTACGAAAAATGCTTAGAAGTGAACGGCGATTATGTAGATAATTGAAGTAGATTTGTAGCTAACTAAAAGTGCCAATAACATGTGTTTCTTATGAGTATATTTTTTCCTGTGACCAAACGGGCCTTACTTTATGAACACGCCTCGTACCTGTATGTATATTAGGGAGCATGGAATTTTGCTCCACTTGGGATCCGTCGATGATTGCCAAGTTAGAAATGTTAAAACTTGTATGACTTGATGATTCAGTACTTAGGCCGGCGTACAAAGTGTTCCAAAAAGTATCCAACCTGCGTTCATAACTCAGTGCCGGCATTATTCTCCAACGTCATGAAGTCACTCCAAATATGACATACTCGTAAGCCACCGCACACCTCGTGTGATTCAATTATATTTTTTATACGCGATTGCGAAAATGAAATCTTTCGTTTAAAATTTATCTCACTAATGATAGATCATTTCTCCGTCTTACTCGACTAGGATGTGGAATCAGGTTATCTTAAATAACTTGTGTGACCTCGGGTGGCCATCACTGCTAAGATAGATGAAAAAAAAATCGAAATTTACATCAGCATTATCCCGCAGGCCTCGAAAGAAATCAAATTGCTCCTAAACACCGTAATCACATCTTGAAAAATACTCGACATAATGAGGCTGCGATGACGCCCATTCCCGTTTGCGTGACGAAATTTAAAAATAGAGAAAATGATTTCTCCGATAAATTTAGCCATTAATCCTTTTTTGAATAGTCAAAATCATTGAAACTGATCTGCATTCCAATCGAATATTTTAATAGATTATTTTTTTGTATAAATAGAACTATTTAATCAATTGATTGAATTTTACATCCTAAAGCTAAAGAATAATGGATAGGAATAATTAATACATACATTGCACCTTGTTGTGGTGGAGTTGAGCACCATTTTGCTCGCCGAATAATTCAGAGAACTCTGCGGCGTAAAAGTTGTGCATTTGATGTCAATTTTTCGAAAATTAGTTTATCGATATCCCCGAACAAAACTGAATCCGTTACTTTCACGTTTCCAAGAAATCACGAGGCAAATAATGATGCTTAAGTAGTTGAAAATGAGGAGAACACTGTCAAAATAATTTCTTATTCTATATTTCGCCTCTATTCAATTTATAATTCGATATATATTTTTCATGGACTATGGGACAGAAAAAATTACTGAGAAAACGTAATTATATTTGGATATAATTTTTACGGATCCTTAGTTTATTAGAATAAAACATTCATTCTTTCTTTTAACTATTTTTTAACTAATATTTAAAATCGTATTATCAATTTGAATATTTCATGTAGCAAAGGATTGCGTTGCAACATGGATTGAGATGAGTTTCAATCAAAATTTTAATTAATTCTCGATTTTTTAAAAATGTGGCTTTCTTGAGGGGATATCTAATTTTCATTATGACAGAACAAACACCTCCAAATTTGATTGTATACGTCCATCACGGTCATTTTCCTGCTTCCCTACATTCTCTGCGTCTTCCTATCCTCCTCTGCCAAAAATATTTTCCCTTCATTAATCTGCATGCTTTTCCTCGTCCCGAGCATTCCCTTCCTTCCTCTAATCCTGACAACCCTCCCATTTACCTTCTTCCCCGCCCCCTCATTCTTATCCACTCATTTCGAGGCCCCTCATATCCTGCGCTTCATCTGCCTCCACGTCCATCACAATCTCCCCACCCCCACCACGACGGCCATCCCTCTTTATATTCCCTTACCCTCCCTCCACTGCGCGCCCGCCTCCTCGCTTGTTTTCCCATCTTATCCCTCTCATCATCACGTCCCTCCACGGCAGCCCACCTCGCTTGCATCCCGTGCCCACCTCATCATTGCCTAAGTGCCGCCGCTTCTGATCCACCCCTTCCCCCTCACCCCGTCCAACCCGCCAATCTCCCCTTGCCGCTCTTTGCCGTGACCATTCCGAATCTCAGCTCGTTATGTAGAATCTCTCCCGCCTTCCCGGCCACACCCGTTCTCGTCTCCCCCCCCTCGACACGGTAAATTTTATTATATTTTATCTCATAGAAGAGACCCGAATGCTCTTCCACCCTACCTCCCTCTTCCTCCCTCTCCCATCTCCTTGCACCGTACCGTCAATTTCCCTCGAACCTTTCCTACTCAATTCTCCTCCCGCAAGATCCACGACTTTCCCGCCGACTCAGCCGAATCCTACGCCGACGTCGCCGTATCATCATCCCGAATGCCTTCCTATTTCGCAACCATCGACGTCCCCGGCTGCTCCCAACTACTCCTCCCCGCCATCCACTCCCTTCTCGTAATTACGCCAACCGAGCCTCCCCCTTTCGCCTCGCCCTCTCCCACTCCCTCTCCTCTTCGGTCATCCGATCTTCTCTTTCCCGCTCCCGTATCGGATGTCTTCAGTCAATCGCCTTCCCTCGTTTCCTCCGCCTCCCCGCCTCCGTCTCCAACCCAGCGTCTCCCGGTTGCCCGCGGGGCTCTTTCCGTGACTTGGGCCCCCTTCTTCTTCTTCCCCGCCACTAGACGGAAGACGGGCGAGAAAAGGGAGGGGTCACCCAGTATCCGGCATCTCGTGACTGTTGGACTTTCTGAAGCCTTTCGCCCCGTTCTTATGGAAGGGGGAGCTGGATGCGGATTGGAAATGGAGATCACGAAGTAGCTTCTTATTTTATTTTCATGTCCGTGGAGAAATGAAATCAGCCGAAAGGGGTGCGATTGGGGTTAACTGGTGGAGGAGGGTCGTGGAGAAAACAACTTATGTAAATCTAAAGCACGTATTGGAAAAGCGTAATTCATTTATCTAAACTCGTGTCAGTAATTGCTGTGCAAAATTATGTGGAAAAATTCAGTTACTTGGAATGGCACAAACGCGGAGATACCTGTTTGCAAGTATGGAGAAAAATCGATGTAGCGATCCAACTTATGACTAGGCGTATACATCTAACTAATATTTATGCAAAACATATTCATTCTTCGACTTCGTTTTTTCAGTGAGCATGATAATTTAATAAGGCTAATTGCTAGCCGTATAAGGCCAGTTGAATCTATTCTAAACGTACTCTAACGGACGGGGAAATATTTTGCTTCGGACGAAGACTTAAAGTTTTAGAATGGTTTCCAAATCCACGTGTGTAAGAAATTTGAAGCCATTGAATTTTAATAACAATGAAATATGCTTACCCGATGGACATTTTTCCTTATGGTTACATATGAATATGCTTTAGGAATTACTGACTACATTTTAATTAGGTCCCTCTATATCAGGAAAATTACTATACATTTCCGATGTGAATGTTTGCTGGTTATTGGCTAATTAAAATAAAAATTTCGTTGCACACCCTTAGTAAGTTACGTAGCACGTTTTAAAAGGGGCAATTTTTTTCACATTGTCTTGCGAATTTTCTTGAAAGGACTACATATTTATTGTGACCATCATAAAATATAATGATAATTGAATAAGTGTTATGAGATGTTTTAGATGGTTCTAAATATTGAGGATCTGAGTGAGGAATAGGGGTATTTGTTTTCTTTTTAAATCGAATTTAGTTATGCATTGAACGCTTGAGTTTTTTTTATTTCTATACTTGAGAATTCATATGATATTCACACATAAATTGTTTGAAATTATCGAGACCCTTGGCAATAACTAAGTTTGATTTTAGTCTCGGGAGCCGAAATTTTCGGGTATCAATCTTGTTACACTTTCTAACCGCTATAGCATTTGCCTTCAATAATCTTCCTTAACCTGACGTTAGGCATTCATTTTGATTGTAAGATATTCCCGTTTTTCCGCCATGTGGTTTAGCACCATCAAAAATTGATGCCTGCTATTCCGTAGGTTGCAGAAAAGTACACTTATCCATTTAAAATAAAAATACATATCAGCTATACTCTCAGCACAGTTAACTGTTATATAAAATGTATTGATGCCTTATTGAGCCGGATTAAATCTTGCGGGGGCGTTTTATACTTCTAGCTCGTTTCCGCCGCCAGAAATCAATTTTTCAGATAACGTTTGCAGTGAAACGGAGATAGTTTACTTTTTAGTCTCACTTGCTATGCAGTCAAGGGAACGAAAAGAGAAATGAGATATGCATGGAGGGAAAGTACGGTTGAATGCAGTGAGTATCGATGACACGGGAGGACTGGGTGATTGCGGGCGGGAGTGGCGAGGCCTGCTGAGGAGAGAAAGGCTGGGCACCCGAGTGCGGGCGGGCGAGCGGTGGGATGACAATGGGAGTAGCCGGCGGCAGGGATGAGTCTTGGAAACAAAGGGGGGGGAAGAATAGAAGAAAGGTTGTGGAGGGACGTTGGTGCTTGGAATCCGGAGCCGTTTAGCAGCGCGAGTGCGGTGGATCGAGGACGGAAACTCAGTGCCACAGTGTATCGAAGAGGGAGGGAGACTCATGCGCAATACGTGAGGAGGATCACGCACTGAATGGAACTTTAATTCTCTTTGACATTGTACTCGTACTTCCAATAAATGACGAAGAATCTCTACAACTAATAAGCAACTATCTCTACTCTACGAACGATAATCACTACCGTTCTGAATATTGTTTTTCCATTTTCTTCTTACATCATTGTCTAATTTAATTTTGGGAGAGACTTGTGTGTTGCAATTCAATGTGTTAGTGGAATTTTGACGTCTTACTCGACAAATTATAGCTTGCACGATATTAGACAAATATTAACTGCTTTCTAATGTGCAATGGTTTGTTAGTTGATAGTATATGTATATACATTAGTGTAAGTGGAAAGGGTTTTTGCATGAACACTCCACTGTTGTTGTAGAGTTATATGGATGTGTTGACTTTACATGTGGTTTAGTTCTCTTTTACGGTTGGTGACCTAACACCTCCCGCTACATGCCCTTGCAGGGTATAGTGTAAACGTAGAATGATGGCTGGTGACCAACCACCCCCTGCCACGCGTCCTTTTGACGACTTTCAGGGTGTTGTGTGGATGAAAGGTAGATATAGAAGTTTGTAAAGCACGCTGTTATTTCCGATAATGAAATTCGAATGAATTTCGTCGTAATAAATGAGTACAAGTGTTGGACGCCGATTGGAATTGAAACAATGCTCTTTGAAATTATTTATTCATGTTCAAAAAGGGGTTTCCCTCTATGATAGTATTATATAACTAGAGAGACTTGGGGAATTTTGAAAGTGTAAATGTCTAAGTAAACATCACCGGGGAAATATTCTTTTTCAGGAGTTTTTAACTCAATAAATCGGTAGCGAAAATCTAAAGGTTTCGATTGCGTCCTTAGAAACTGGGCTACGAACCCAAAGTAAGTAGAAAGAGGTATTTCTGTTGACCTTTTTCACCACAAATCTTTTATTAAGTACTAATAACGTCACTTTATCAAAAATATTATGTATAAACTATGAAGTAGAATATATCACGAATTATTATTTTCGCATGACTCAAATTTGAGTTTTTTAAGACAAAACCTTTTGTAACTTGAATAAGTCACGCGAGAAATGAGTGTAAGCGAGCAAGGCAAACTCGGATACGTCGGGCGATTAAAAAAAAAACGATGGAAGGTGCGACGTTTCGTTATTATCTTCTCAATACGTATTCAGTACCGAACCTATTTTCCTTTTCTAAAGATTTTACTCTTTGAGGGCGACTTATCTTTTTCAGCTAAACCATTTACTTATGGGGGAATGTCTGTCTCTTATCAAACAACTATTATCTGCTGATTACCTGTAAACTTTGACCCAAATCAAATCTACATCTACATATATCCACACACTACCCCGAAAGGGGCCGCAAGGGTCTATGGCGGGGAGTGTTCGGTCACCATCGGGATCTATCTAATCACTATGAAAATAGTGTAAAGATTCAACTCTTTCTCAATTTTTAATTTTTCTTGAAAAGAGATGAATATTTGAATGAATGATAATGAAAATTATATATTAAGTACAAATGTGTGGGTCAATGAATATTGTATGACTGAATCTGGTCGAATTAGGCAAATTTAAGAAGAACTTAATCGTCCTCTTTCAGTTCACACCGACATACTCGTGTTAATTTAAAATATTCGCGTGAATGAATAATGAGTTACCAAAGTTAGGGACCTTTCAATTTTTGGCAGACATGCATTTATTTAATGGGTAGAGAAAAGAAGTGATACGCAAGCAAACCCAAGTGCTGGGATGGTTTAGTTTCACTTGGAAGTGTTAGTTCACGGATAGAGTTAGGAAATAATAACGATTTCCTGTTGATTTTAAGGAAGAGAAAAGTAAGGGGACAAATCGCTTAAATGTAGCGGAGGCCACGAAAAACATTCTAACCTCCTCCGCTTCCCCGTCGGGCAGAGCGCGTTTTTCTGGGATTGGAAGGTGAAGCGTCGTGTATACGAAGGCTGTTGGCGAAAAATATGGCTTCCATGACCTGAGAGATTATTCATATCACAATCGAGACACACCCAATAACTAGAGTCATCATAAATTATTAAATGACTAAAATTATGATCAATTCAAAGAATACGTTTGGTGAATATGAAACGATTTTCCTTTCTAAATCCCTATTCATCCAATGAAGACACAGCTCTTGCATTTTTTCACTACGTACATTCAGTACTAATCATTCAAGGTAATTTCATTTATTCCTTTTTAAATTTGAAATATGTTAAATATATCTTTATGGGATTTGTAATGAATATAATTTGTTAAAATATAACCCTAAATACTAATGCTTTATTATTATAATATTTTCCTGGTAGGTTTGCGTTTTCTGTATAAGGTGTTGATAGCGTTTCACTCCTGATTTATATTTGAATAAATAAATATTGAAAACAAATATACTGATTTTGACTTTAAAAAAAAAGACTTCCTACGATTATCAAAGATTGCTGCCTCTGATTTCCATGTTCAAAACACACCAACTATTTGTTTCGAGGTTTATATTCCCGAATCGATGTCATTTTATCCGATGTGGTACTGGGTAACCATATCAAGGTACTACTTTTATAAGTAAGATTATGTCCATGGATTATATATTTATTCATTTGTCATTCGTAATCTTAGTCTACGGGGACATTGATTTTAACTTAAGAGCGAGTTTTTGTGGGCTTTATTTGATATGCAGGAAGCACGGCAAAGATACGATATGCTTCAAATTTAATTCCAAGTGACGGGTGTACAACATCGAATTAATGAGTTTTGAGTAGGCAAGAGCTTTCATCACTATGAATTAGCCTGGATGCGAATGAATTGATAAAGGGAAGAATGTTAGGAGAGAAAGGAATTGTGGGAGTAGGAGGAGGCGGAATGCGATAAGGAAGCAGTCCTTGAGAAAAGGAGGGTAATTGCTGGGCAAAAATGAGAAAGGGACGTTGGGTTGGACCATTGTTAAAGTGATCTGACAAGCGAAGGGGTCGCGTCACGAGACGAGAGAAACTAAACGAGCCCTCGCCCGCTTTTTTTTCCTCGACTTCTTCCTCCTCCAAGGCCACGCCTTTTCCGCCCCTCCCCCCCCACCCTTCGACTCTCCAGCCCCCATTTACGTTTCTTTCCCTACCCACTCACTCCTTCCAGTCACTTACTCGCACCCCTTCCCCTTGCCACACCCCTCCCCCCTCACCCCGAGATACCCAATATCTTTGCCTTCCCTCGCCTCCAGGCAAAACCTCAAATCCAGGCAAATACTTTCCATGCGCTTCAAACCTTACTTCTTTTGTCACTTAAGCTTGCTCTTCTTTTCGAAGTTAACTCATCGTCGTATCTCTCTCTCTATCCCACTAATTTAATATATTATTCAAGTGGAAACAAAGCACCTTTAGTTAAGTCTTTCTTTCAACTCGGATAATAATTTAATGACGTTTATTTAGCATTTTCCAATTTGTCAAAGACATCGTACTAAAAAACATTTTCAAAAATATTTCGATATTTTTTTGCATATTCCCTGAAATTATTAAAATCCTTAACCAACTCAGTTCCGTATTTTTCGTCATGAGTTCACAATTTTGGCAGATTTATGCATCATTGTAAATATTATATTTGTATTTCGTGGATCCCAGTCAACATAACCTGACTAATTAATAACTCTCGTTGCAATTATTTAACTTACGAAGTCATTGCACAATTGATTTTATAATTTTTGTCTTCTCTTTGGGGTGATCTAATTTTCATGCACAGGAGCATTTCTTAGTGGTTTAAGAAGCTAGTAAATAATAGAACTTACCAGTTGTTTTTGTTTGATTCGTCTAATTATGCCGGTAACGTGGAAATAGAAGATGTTCAATTTAAAACTGCTTTCATGCATGCAATATATTATATCTATTTTCAAACCGTGATTGAAAATAAAACTTCATCGATTATTAATTTCTCCGAAAAATATCAGTAATCAATCCTTACAATTTCTGTGGTGGCGCGAAAGTGTAAGTATGTATTAAAACTCACGAACATCGTAGTTTTCTCATAAGTAACAGCAAAGGAGCAGAATAATTTTGAGCCCATTTACGACTGCTAGATTTGTTGTTCACCTACCAAATAACGCAGTTTGTTCTCTGGATAAAGCTCTATTTGAGATGCGAACCTATTGCGTTTCAGGTACTCATCATGTCGTATAAAATTAGCTTTAAACTTTCCCTTAATGCATTTAAAATAAATGAATTTCCGAAGTCATTGCATCTGCGAAATTAAGTTTCCATCGTTGACTTTTATTTTCATAACTTTTGAGTCTTAAATGAAAATATAAAACCTGTTCCTAATATTTCCTTTGCCTCTTGGGGATATCTAAATTGCATAAGCGGAAGTGTATTTGAGTATTTCATATGTTTTCTCGACCTGCATCCTATAACCCGTGTCCAATGCGTTAATTTCAATTTTTATATTTAATGGAAACAGCGGAGAGAGTAGATCGAATGCCGCGGCGAGCGCTGCTGCGAACGCCCGCGAATCCCAATGTTCGGCGCCGGCAGCATCCCTCGCCCTCCATCCAATTCCCTCATTTCTGCATTTTTTACTTCCTTCCCTCCCCATCGTCTCCTCATCCTCATTTCCTATCTCCCTCGCCCTTCTCTATCATTCATGCCCTAAAAGCGCCTTACTTTTTTCCCGAAAAACTTCCGCCTAACTCAACTCCTCATGGCATCGCCTCCCCATCACTATGCGTTTTCGCTTCACCAGCCAGCTCACCCGGCAACCAACAACCACCGCCTCCCTGCTGATTATTTATTCATATCGGGAGACGGAGGATACAAGAAGCAAAGAATAAACAATGGCTCGTGTTTAATTTTCCGTAATGGATGTAGTGTAATTGAGAGCCTTGGAGGAGAGGCTGGAGTGAGGTTTTCGTCGAGGAAGGGACTTCTGGTAAGGATATAATGGGTAACAGCATGGAAGTAAAAGGAGGCAAGGCACGGTAGAGATTTGCAAGGGATGTGGAATTGGGGGAGTTAAGAGATATAATCCTCTGTGTTTCCGAGCGTGAGGGAGGCAGCGGTTTAAGGTTGAGAGCGCGAGGAGGCAGCTCCCCTTTTAGAGGCTGGTCGGAGAAACTTATGCTCGCTTACCCTTGCGTCGGAGCTCCATATCTTCTCCACTCTCTCTTCCCCCCTCCTCTCCACGTACCCTCACACGCACACACGTGTGTCTTTGAGTTGCGTAAGAATTGATTAACTTGTGTTACTTCTCCTTCTTCGCCCTGCAATTAGAAGCTCTTAATTAAATTCGATGAGTGTGAAACGAGATCGTCAAATCGAGACGCATGCTCATTGTTGGAAATTAAATTAATGTAGTGTACTACGTTTTGTGCGTGTTGGAAACAATGACCTTATAGGTAGAGGTAAAAAGGTTTAAGCATACAATTTGTGGAATTTTGTGAGGAAACCTTATGGAGACGATAGAAAGCTTTTACAGGTAAAGGTAAACGAGTAGCGAAAGGTGATCTCTGTACTTAAGTTTCCGTTAGAGGAATTATTTTGTAAAAGTACAAAGGCGTCAAGTTTTTTTTTAATTTGCTAATTTAACATTTGTGTAATTATGAATTGTGAAAAAACGATGTTTCAATTAAATCAAAAACAGCTGGTATATTTCAGGAGCTTGCCAGGGCACAGAATAAAAGATAATAACATGGGTGAAGGACTATGTTAACAGCCGCAAAAAAGGTGATTTTTTATTGTTCAAGCTCTGATTATGTAAAGGTAAAAGGAAGTTTCTCAGAGCGTCTTAGGCCCGTTACTCTTTCTAATTTACATTAATAATATCAACTTAAACATTGAAGTAACATAAGATTTTGACAACGTCATCGTAATCTACAAGAAACAGCCCCAAACGAAAACTTTTTTCAACGAAAAAAACCCCAATTACTAAAACATGTATTAAACAACATTAAAACATGGTTCACTGTGGTCTGATGGAGTCTGAAATTAAATGATAAAAAATGTACGGTTATATATATTGAAAAATAAAAAATGAGCAGACTATACCGCCTTACGCTATTGGAGGCGTTCGGATAAGCTGACAGCGTAAAATACTTGGATGTCACAATCATTTTGGAGCTTGCATGGAAAAATTGTATACTTACTATTTGTAGAGGGGCTGTAAAGTTTTAATTCTTCAAACGCAGAGGTGTGAAATGTAGCGATGAAAAATTAAGGGGGCATGCTCTTTTCTTTAGTGAAACCCCACATGGAGTATACGGGGTGCGCATTAGATTCATCTAAAAAAAATGATGGCAGAATAGAACAAGGCACAAAGAAAGGGTCGCCAGATGCGAGAAAAAACGGTCCGAAAGAACATGAAAATTCACAAATGGACTAAAATATTTGGGATAGAAACCTTTAGACAATACAAAGATCAAGGAGCTAGACCTATTGCAAAGATATCGATCGTGTGGCTTCTATTCCAACATATACTATACAATACAAACCCTCTATCATATTGGCTGAAAATTTCCACAAAAAAAGAGAAATAGACTTGCCGAACGGATAGATACATGCGTTCGGTTTTCCAGCGCACTATTAGCCACAGAACCTCAAAAGGGGAACGGTAAGACGGAAGTGGGCAGGTACTGGCGAAAATAATTAGGAACGCATTAGGTACGTCTCCCCTAAACAACCCTTCATGACTTCCCACGTGCCACGTGGCGGCGTATCATGCATAAAGGTGTGGACTAATGTATCTGTCACTTGCTCATCATGTACATCTACATAATTTTCTACAAGCCAACTTAAAGGTGCGTGGCAGAGGTTGTATCTATACCAGGTATGAACGTGCACGCAAAGAGGTAAAGTCACGCACCCCGTGTATGAGAGACAACTACAGAAAACAATTGCGATATACAAATGAATTTGTAATTACGTGACGGACTGAAGAGAAAAACACATGGTACCACCACCAATTCTAATAACGTCATGCAACCAGAGTGATGTATTAATTATTTCATTTAGCCTCGACTACTTAAGTACAATCTACGGTGATGACTATGAAATTTGTCCAAGGTGTTAGCACACATAGCTGGTAGGTGCATGCATGTAAATTCCGTACTACATGAGTGGAATGATACCTGATAATTAATAACTTATTCTCATGTTATTTTTCTTTTTTGTGTCATCAGTGAGTAGTTACTAACGGTATAACATTCATAATCCTGGCATCTTTGTCTCTGAGATCCTTCCTAAAAAACCACTACTCTATTCTCAAGAACCACCATCCCACCACCAACCTTTTTCCCAAATGTCCCTCCGTTACTTTCAAACGTCCCGCCAACTTATCAGATCTCTTCAAATCAACCAATCCACTCATTAAATCTCCGCCCCGTCCCAAAGCCACTCTCATTCTATGCCATAAATGAAGATGTAAAACACATCGTATTTTCAAAACTCGATTTTCATCCCTCTCCCAACCTCTGGTTAACTCTCTCCCACCAATCCCCCTGCTCCTCGTGCACCTGCAGAAATGTAGTTTACCTTCTGAAGCACGAGCTATGTCCTGAATTCTGCATTCGAAAATGCAAAACAGCCCTAAATATTAGGATTAATAGTCACCGTACTCCTTGTAAACATTCTTCCCTATCTTGGTTAATCCCAATCCAAAAGCACGCCTCCGAACATAACACTCCCATTGATAAATGCAAAATAAATATGTTTATATATTCTAGTATCGCTCCCACCTTCCACCTCTCCACTCTAACTCAGATTAATAGAGCAGGTATACATCTGGCTCCTGGATTCCTGGAATGATCCAAGAATTAATATCTGGCATTAATTAAGTAGCACCAAGCTATTTTTTCCCCCTCCTCCCAAACTCTTCCAAGTCAATTCAACACTTCTAAATCTTCCACTCCCAACTCTGCCCCTCCCAACTCCTCCCCTCCTGACTCTTCCCTCACCCAAACCTTTCCCCGTCTTCTCCTTTCACCTAGTGTGCTCTTCCCGTAAATCCCTTTCCTCAGGTCCTTCCATCCGCAGAGGAAGGTGGCCCTGCCATCGAAAATTTAAGAATAGATGAGTGTCCTTTTTTAGTGCTTTCTACATATTTTTGCTAACGCCATCTCGCTCCTTCGTTTGAATTATTATTCACATCCTCGTGTGTGTTTGATTAGGTATTGATAATAATATTTTCCTTCAGCATATACATAGTTATCTTTTTGCTTTAAAACGCAAAGCGGATCGCTTTTTTCATAAGAGCATTAATTTCTGATGCAGCTTTTAAAAGTAATATTTTTCAAAACCAATGACTTGATTCCATTTCAACGCTTCACGATTCAAATTTGCGTACCTTTTAGATTCTCTAATTTCTTACTTCGAAGAATGAGAAAGTATTTTAATTCTTGCCGTAAAATATGCAGATCAGAGTATTTTGTCAGAATTTAGAGTTAAAGATAGGTCGAAGAATCCTAACCTATTTAGAATAAGGTCAAATGATCGCATTCATTTTCATTTTAAAGATGCTATCCGTAGCTCATTTCACGTCAATATTTTTTTAAAATTACAAATAGAGGATGTGGAGCTATTGGCTGTTGACAAGTTGTCTCCACGAAAGAAGAAAATCCTATAGCCAATAAAAAATGCAGAAGAACTCCGATACCGGTATTTCGGTCACCAGGTGACCATCTACGGGGAGAGAAATCAAAAGTGAACTTGACAATTGAAAGAAGACATGCACCAGGCACTGTCCAAAGTCGTGACTTTGGACAGTGCCTGGTTCATGTCTTCTTTCAATTGTCAAGTTCACTTTTGATTTCTCTCCCCGTAGATGGTCACCTGGTGACCGAAATACCGGTATCGGAGTTCTTCTGCATTTTTTATTGGATATAGGATTTTCTTCTTTCCTGGTGACAACTTTGTTTATAATTGGCAGTGTTTATTGGCATTCTTACTATTTTGCATGACGGAGTTATTGCATTCATTTGGTCGGTCATAATAGTCGTAGACGTTAATTGAAGGTCCAAAAACGACTGTGCACATCTAAAAATGAAAGAATATTTGGGTCGCGAAATTTTCAGGGGAGTCTAATTTTTTTCGGAGAGGGTCCACGATGGATGGTGTGAGAGGAGACCAAAGGGGAAGCAGAAAGGAGATAAAAGAATTGGAAATGAGAGAGAGAGAGAACACGGGAGGGAAGAATGAGGGAGCCCAGGGGGAGGTAGGGGGTGTGGAGTGGTCGGGGCGGGACCCCTCGGCCGGTGGTGTGGGGAGGGTGAAGGAGATAAGCCGAACAAACTGTGGAATAAGTAGCGCGTGCCTCCGCAGCGGAAGTGCGTCTTGTGTGACGCGGGCCGGCGGAGCAAGGAGAGCGGATTTAAGCGGGAATGGGGCCGGGGGCGCTCTGCGGTAGACTGGGTCCCTCCGAGGAGGAAGGGGGTACGCTGCGAGAGGGTGGGCCGGTAGGAGCGGGTGGGAGAGGAGGGAGTGGGAACCTACCGGGGAAGAGGAGGAGGAATGGCGGGAATAAGTCCGGGTGGTGAGGAGGGTTGCGAAGGGCTAAGGGATAAAAGAGGGAAGAATGAGAGAATGGGAATGGTTGCGAGTTCCCAAATTGGGTGGCCAAAAGGTTTGGTCTTGTTTGTCTCGTGCAAACATCGCTTATGCACCAATTATGTTTCTTGTAGAACCAAATAAATGCATCAGGAATTATTGGAATCGTGTAAACTGATAGAAAGTGTGAATGCGAGAAAAGGGAATGGTTTAGATAGAAAACAAATGGGATAATTCCATCGAGTCTCATGATAAGGGGCAATGGTAAAGTAAAACCCAGGAAATTGGACTTGGAGCAGAATGTTAATTAAGGGTTTAAGTGATAGACTGGTACCCTAGAAACAATTATATTTTATTTTTCTCTTTCATTATTTTTTACTATCTGCTAAAAAGCTGTTAAAAGAGTGTTTTTCTGAATTATGGGCAAACAAGATGAGATAGAAACAGTGTAGATTAGGACAATTTAGTACTGGCCAAGTTGTAAATATTTTATTGATTTACACGAATGCTCTTGTGTTCCGCTAATGACCACCCATGTAACCATGTAAACTTGACATACTCAACTGCTTTGAGTATGTTCGGATACCAGGTGGTGTGTGTACGTGTACACGCCTCCCGCCGAGCGGCCTTGTGCCAGGTGGGGTACAGATGAACGCACGATACATAAGGTTTGCTGTGTTTGTGAATTATCCGTATGGAATGTGTAGAATATTAATCGGTAATAAGTGTCTGAATTGCATCAGTACCTGCCCTCTTTTAATGTATTTTTCTGTCCTCTTTGTGGAGGCGTAGGAATAGCAGCTAAACATGTAGTATTCGTAATATATGTAGGCATTTTGTATTATTGGTGTTCCGTCGCCCCTTCCGACACTATTTTTGGTGAATCGCTGGGGACCAAGTGCATGAGGAAATAGAGGGAATATGTGTAGAATGACTGGTGACCTACCACCCCCTGCCACACGTCCTTGCTACGGCTCTTTGAATTCAGATGCCTCGGTATACCTATGAGTCCTTCATCCGATTGTACTCATCCAATTGGACAAAAGCAGTCGGACCGATTCGGATTTAAATCCCGGTCAAGGTGGATGATATTTATTCTTCGCAATTGATGTATTTTAATCCAGAGTAATGGATGACTCCATTAAAGTTACTGCTGTGGATCTCCCTAAATTCTTAGAATCGATCAAAATGAAGCTTATTAAACTTAGAGGGTATGTTTTAGCTCCAGCTTCTGTATTAATTGTCCCAGTTTCCTAGCATGGTCGTTTAAACGGGTAAATTGGTACTGTTATCTTTTTTCTGTGGTTAAATGGTTTATAAGTTTATTTCAATACAAATATTGGCATACATATGCGTGAGAGCGTACGATGCAGATCATGTCAGTTATAATTTTTCTTTATGCATGAGTCAGTTGTTTATAGTCATCAAGGGATAAGTATCATAAATACTGGTTCAATTCCCTGGGAAATCAATTGATAATACTTGAAATAGGACAACAGCATACAAAATAATGTGTCGCGTTATTTATCTGTAGTAATCTGATGATATTATAGTCCAAGTTATGTGATTACGTATACACGCTTCGGATGAAGCATCCCGGACACTTGTAATTAACTTTTTAAAGTGTGGCATTAAGGTCACCAGCCATTATCAGCTATATAGTAAGCGAATTGGTAGATAACGGTGAATTCAAGGTTATCACTCTCGACGTGCTAATACTAAAACTATGACTTTTTCCTACTATATTTTGCGAAGCTGTATTTAACAAAAGAACATACCTATTAATCCTGGAATTACTTTCAAATCGGAAATATTAGCACGTTACAAAAAACCATTTCTTCCGATTTGTTGATGAATTAATTCCCTACTAATGTAATTTGCCTCTTTTTCAAAATCTGACGTTGAAATTTAAGTAATTTATTCTGGCAATTTACGTAAGATTGATTTCAAGCATTTGACAGAGCAGACATATTTTCAACTTACAATTCACTTCTGATAAAAACGATTTTCATCACGCGCGGGTTCAACTTTTGAAGTAGCAATGCGGTGGTAATTTGGGGAACATCTAACGTCAGATATCTTCGTACGTATTTGTGTGGTACGGTGAAGTATTCAGCACGCAAAAAATTATCCAACTGAATGAGGCAAATTTTAATTGAGCAATGTTATTTACCAACCAATGAAGATTAGGGAATATTTAGAAAGATATTATTTTTTAAGAGGAAGTGTCAAGTTGAATATTTTTTGGAGGATCATGAATAAGAATTGTTAATGCATAAATTCTAACCAAAAAAGCCACCGAACAGGTAACACGCCACCTCTTGAAATAAAAATGTGTTTTGGCATCATCATTGGCTTAGCTTATTCTTAAGGGTGTGAACGAGAGAGAACATGAAACTGGAGAAAGAAGAAAAATGGTGGGAGGGAGGAAGAGCTGATGATGACGAGTGGGAAGGGAGAATTACGTGAGAACAAAGGCATAGAGGTGAGGGCCCAGGGCGGGGCTAGTCTGGGTGGAGTCATCGCATTAAGACGGTCTGAAATCTGAAACGACTTGAGGTGAGTGGTTTTGTCTTTCTCTCTCTCTCCCTCCTCCCCCTCCCTCTTTACCTTCTCCCCCTCCCACCTCCCCTTCTCCCCATCTCTTCGTGGAATGGGAAGGGATATCCCTCTCCTTGACGTCATCGGTCGCTTTCTCTTTCTCCTTCCGCACGAATGACGCGGACGAGGGAGGGAGAGCCGGTTTAAAGGATGCGGGGAAAAAGTAAGAAGCGAGGCAGGAGGCGAGAGGAAAGGAAGGCGGAAGAATAGAGAGAGAGAGAAGAAAGGGCTCCCTGAGAAGAGGAACCGGCCCTCCTTCACGCCCATCTCAATTCTATCTCCATAGCATTTACTAACCCCACTGACATCAGACTCAATTAGTATCCAGTTACGTTCACTTGCACACGCAAACATCGGACGTGATTGTGGGGCGAATGAAGGATTGAATGTATAGGCATAGAAATTGTTGGCATTCAAAAGTCTATTCATTCAATTAGTACTTAAATTATGCTTTACTCAGAATTTCCTTCGTAAATACAAGATAACCAATATGCCACCGCTACTATGTCGGGTGGGGGATGCTTTATCCTTAGGGTTATTTCTACGCCTAACTGATAATAATTTCCCTATCAGCATTACATAATACTAAGATGTTTCGGAACATAACCGAGAAGTTATATGGTTAAAATAATGAATATACATTTATCATGCGAAATGCATTCAAAAGGTAACGGAGATTTTGTAATTTCGTGCAGTACAGAGTGCATGGCAGGGTGTACCATGAGTACATGTAGGAAGATCAAACGATCAATAAGGAATACTACTTAAAAGTTCAACGCCGTATGCCTAAAGAAATATGAAGAAAACGCTCATATTTGTGGTGAAATGATTCATGGCTGCGGAACCACGATTATGCTTCTTTGCTTCACTTTCCTGCTTTTTCATGAATTTTTGTCAATAACGGCAGTATAGTTATGATGTCTCAGCCTCCATATTTGTCAGACATAGTTTCGTGCAACCTTTTTCTGTTCCTCAAATAAAGAGAACCTTATAGGGCCGTCGTTTTACTAGCATAGATGTGATTGACAACACATCACTGAGAGAGATAAAAGCCAACCCAAAGAAAGAGTGCCAAAAGTGTTTCGAGAATTGGAAAAGCGCTGGCATAAAATGTACATACAATAGTAAATATAATATCAAACGGAGACAACTTAGAAGGGGATAACATTGGTATAGAGGAATAAATAAAATACTTTCCGAAGGACTCAAATTTTCGTTATTTGATGAACACACCTCGCATATTTACATTCTTTACGGCAAGTACTCGAGCTAATCTTAATTGATTGTTTTATAGTAGCATTTACATCTATCTATTACCCCACAGGCCACCGCAAGGGCGTGTGGCAGGGGGTTTTGTGTCACCAGCCATGCATTAACAATTCCAATTATGATACCTCTAAGTAAATATTAGAGCTTCCTCATGCACTGAAACTATGTTAATCACGCGAAATAAGATGCTTACATGCTACAATAATCAATAATAGGATACACGTATTCAAATCATGCGATACAGTTGTTAAAAAGATGGGACTATTAAATAAAAAATTACATGCTAGAATCAAAATGCAGGATTTCGACATAAATATACATATATATATATATATATATATATATATATATATATATATATATATATATATATATATATATATATATATATATATATAATTCTGGTATAGGGAATAAATACGAGTAATGTTCAGGTCAATGGTATGTTTCTAAGTTTTTAATAGACATTCGACAAAACCCCCATAAAAAGTTATTTCAAAATTTGGAATCTACGGAATTGACAAGTGCATAATAGACTGTATCAATCACTTTTTAACAGGCGGCAACCAAAGGGTCGTTATAGACGTGACGCCTCATTGGACATAGTAAGCGAGCGTCACATCGGTTTCCCACACAGAAGTGTTATTGGTCCGCTATTGTTTCTTATATTGAGATTATTTAAATAATTTTGGATGCTCCTATAACGACGTTATTGTTTCTGTCTATTAATATTCACGAACATATTCTCTTTATTGTGCACCTCTTCCTCATGATTATCTTTCCTACCGTAATCTTACATCGCAATACCATTTGCTATATTTTTTAACATGATCGCAAACGAGACTTGCTTAAGTTTACGGGGAAGATACTATTTACAAATGAATATTCAGTTGGTGAATGATTCCAAACTTAATTCTCTAACAAATTGAGTTGTTATTTTTGGTGCTTGTAAGTTGGTTAACAATGATATAAATAATGAATTTCTGATAGTAACACTATTCCACTGAATAAAATTTATTGTACAATAAATTTAATCTAGTGAAATAGTGCTACTATCAGGTATTCATTATGTCCGATTTTCACAGCATCACGCCTGAAGCTACTCTATGGTATAAATGGTCTGAATAAACTGGGAGTTATTCAACCTCAAGTTTTAAGGTATTTTCCTAGTCTCGTGAAGGCTTACAGAAAATTTAATAACTTCAATGCCTGCTGCGGTTGCTTTTCTCCAGTGAATTAAGCATTAGGAGGGATTTACGGTCAAACGTTTTCATATCTCAACTCCTTCAGCGTGTTGGCCTTTGAAATCTCCTAACCCTTTTGCTTTCTGGAGTTTTCGATTTGATACTCGCTGATTATCCTGTTTTAGTTTCACTTATTAATCGGTGTATGGGAAGCTCGCCTTTCCATCTGAGGCTTCACATCCACAGCATTATTTGGAATGTAGTTTCCGTGGTCGGTGAAGGATTACCGTGAGTAGAGCGGACTCATCCCTACGCCCAACCTTTCTCACTTTGGTTCGCCCTTCACCATTCCGTTCAATGAGCCCCTTCTACCAGAGATGAATGTGGAGGTAACGGTTACATCCGCTCCAACTGCTGATCCGCTTCAATTGAACAGATCGCAGACTTGTCAATGAATATTTCTTTCTTCCTTTCAAACGTCAGGACTTGTTTCGGAAATTGAAAAGGTCCGGGACAGGCATTTTGGAACGTAATCCCTCCTATTTTCGTTCAATGGCGCCAACTCATGTGAACGGGAAAATAAATTGAAAAACATCTATTGCGTTGAACATCCTCTAAGTTTCGCTATAATTCATGGAGATTGAGCGCAATGCTGCAACAGGGTTAATGTTTTCTATAATCCCGGTAGTTTCTCAGGTGCGCGTGTTTTAGTTCTTGTCCTTAGAGTAACTGCACTTCATTGCATTAAAACTTAATATATAACGTTTTTAAAGGAATCAACTTCTTATAGGCAGCCTGTAAGTACATATAGTGACATATGGCAAACTCCCATTAATTAAATTCAATCCTGGAGGAAAAACCTTTATGAACATATTCTTAGATTCTTTGTAGCAATATAAATGATTATTAATAGTAAATCATCGTTTTATCATCCGCAAGAAAGGGATGGATTTTGTCTTTAAATCCACAAAGGCATTCGCATCCAGAAGAGGTATTTTTCATGTAGAAAAATAAAAAACGATATATATATAAATATATATATATATATATACACACAAACATTTTATTAATATCTCGCAGTGAGCAAAGAAGAAGAACCGCAAATCTGCACGCTACAACAGCAGGATGCGTACTGAGTGTAAAGTAAGTTGAAAGGGTTTTTTCCTGAATACATACGCCACTGTGCATGTAGGTTTGCGTGGATGTGTTGATTTTGCATATGGCTTGGTTCTCTTATTCGAATGGTGACGGGGGATCGGAATGTTGCGGTGGATAACGAACAGGCTTGCCTGTAACGTACAGGTTAAAATCCTGGAGATAACACATATAGTATTTTACAGTGGTATCCCGAGCCCTACTTGATGTGCTTTGTGGAGAGCACTTTGAATGAGTACGACGTCCGTCGGATGGGACGTTAAACTGCGGACTCCTGGCGTCTTTTAACAAGAGTAGGCTAATGCCTACGCCGGGTTCCTCTCTACCCTTCCTTTCCAATCCATCACTAACGGCGCAAATGGCCTTAGCTCTCGGTCGCCTCCCATAAAACTACTACTACTACTCGTATGATGACCTAACAACCCCCGCCACACGCCCTTGCGGCGGTTTGCGGGGTATTGTATAGATGTAGATGAAGGGACGTTTGAACTCAAGCCCTACCCACTGCGGCCAAGCTAGACCGAAACGTAAACGTTTGAATGTCTTCCTGAGTAAAAAAGAATTTTGAAAATATACTGATTGTCTTCGGAAAACTGATTGGTCTCAAATTTAATTAAGATATTCAGTCTAAAATTTAATCTTCGTGTTTGAAGGGGTTCCCGCCCTAAATCTTTCAACTATGTCACACTGTTGTCTTTATCATATACTCCTTTTGATAAATCTCGCTCTGCCCTTCGCTGCACGTGATCTGACTCTTTGATTGAATCTCCTGAGGATCCCAGATACTGCCGACAAACGAGATGTAACCTCCCACTTTCACTTTCTCATCGCATTTCCCCAATACTCTCTTGACGAATCCTAATTTTCGGTTCGCTTCTCCGCAGATCCTTCGAATATGTTTATACTTCATGAGAGGTCGCGGATCAGAGTTATTTTGCCTAAATACTTTATAATTTCTATATTCGTTGCCTTGCTTTATTAATACTGTTAGACGCTTTGGGGGAGCGAATCGTTTACATTAGTGCGGAATAAAATACTTTCTAAGATTTAAGTCTAAATACAAAACCTTGCGCCATTCCTGAATAGTCTCAAGTTCATTAGTCAACGCATCTTTGTCGGACTGGCTGCCAGTATCCATATACACTACTACGTCGTCAGCAAATGGGCGAACGTTCTTGACTGTGCTAGCGAAGTCATTGATACATAACGTGAATAAAATTGGGCCTATGACGTTCCCCTGTAGGATAGCTAAAGTTGCCCCTGCTGTATTTCTAATGGTATCATCAATAACAACTCAATCTGGACTCTTCTGTAATGTGGAATATTCCTCTGAGGAATGCGCAAACAATTTGGTAATGAATATATTATTTATCCTCAAATATACCGTTAAAATCTAAAATTCAGTCTTTCGCGCCTGAAAAGTCCTGACATCTTTACTGTCCTAGTTTCCTTGATTTCGTTATGTAAACGATTATATTTCGCAGTACGTGTTGGGTTAATGAATTCTTGTGGTGTGTGACATCATTTATGCCACACTTTAAAGAGTCTGAAATGAAAGCAAATTTAATTATCAGCTTGGGCTCGCTATTCATTTAAAGTCCCCGACACATTATATTGAGTTAACTCTCCGACCTCGGGTCTACGTAGTCTTTAAATGAGTTGCGGACTCCTCATGCCAAAGCACAGCTCGTGATAATGACACTTCATTTTTCATTTGGTCACATTTCTACAGTAGGCTAAGTTCGGCTGGGTTGCATTCCGCACTTCAAACCACCACAATAGCGTTCAAATGCATTGCTTTACGATTATTACTAAGAAATGGCACCCGTTCTCCTGAGTAAATAACTGAAATTTCCCCGTCATATTAATAAATTGTGTCTGCCGTACCATAATGGTCCAAGAATACTATACGTTGGGATATTTGGAAATTTAAACATGCTTTATTCAGAATATGAATTACGGCATCAAGATCATTGACGGTGGCGATGGAGAGAATCACAGGAACTAAAAACCGATCTCTGAAAATTGATATTTAGAATCCCTGCACTAAGAACTTTCCCTAAGGTGCTAATCGAAGTTAATACGCTTGCGGCCTGCCTCAAGGGCACCCTGCTTTCAGTCTGCGGCAAGGGTGATGGCCTCTGGCGATCACACTCTCGCCCTTTTGCCTATCATCTGTCATTGTAAGATCTTAACAGTGTCTTTAATTTTCTATTGAAATCGTTCATTGAGTATTTCTATTCCAAATCAGTCACTATCCTATCAAAATCAACGACACAAGAGGAAGGGACACTTTATTTTGTTGTGTGATTGCATTACTTAATGTCCTTTTCCCTGTTCATTGTCCAATTCTCCTTTGGTGAGTGAAAAAGCTCCCTAACGCTATATCCTGGCCAAGGAATCGGGGCACTTTGTTACATAAATCCCCCACATATTACAGTGATACACTTACATAGACATATTTCGGTAAGTCGAAAGATCCGTGATTCAAGTCCCGTCCAAGGAAATATTTTTGCACTTGTGATATGTTCGATTCCGCCTACCTCTCCTCTCCTGCGTTCGTCTTTTATGTGTGTTCCTATACTTTTTTATATATATTTTCATGTGAATGAATATATGTATAAATATATATTTATTTATTCATTGCTAACTCAAAAAGAGAAGCTTTTGACCTTTCCATGGGGCTGTTGCACAATGATAAATGATTTCGGTGGATAAAATTAGTAATTTAAACAATCATTGGTATGTATTTTGATGCATTAATGAGTTCATGTTCAATTGGATCCAATATATCTCTGCTTATTGTTTGATATGAAACTCTTACTTAAAATTAAGTGACTCCAATCATTGGTGTTATCTCCCATTTTCTCACTGCAAGAATCATTTGATCCTATTTCCGAGAGAGTAGAATTTTCAAACTGGGGAAATTTTATTTTGGCCAGAGTTAGGCGAGAATGAAAGGGCGGTGATAAGGTATTCGCGACGGAAGGTGAATAAGGTTTCACTCTTCCACTTTATACTAAGGCATTACGGTCTCACTCTGTAGCGTAGAGCGAGAAAACAGGTTGCAAAAGAATACAAATGGGGAATGACTCGGGAAAGGAAGGAAGGAAGGAAGGTAGGCAGGCTGGCGTCTCGGGAAAGATAGCGAGAGGAGGAATTTCCACTTTCAAGGCAGGGAGCGAGGGTGGGGGAGGAGAGACGGGAGGAAATGCAAATTGTACACGGAGGATAACAATGGGGAAGCGGGAGTTGTACGAGTGTGTGATCGTGTGTGTGTCGTGGGCAGAGAGGGAGGGAGGAGGGGTGGGTGGGTGTGGTAGCGGGGGGAAAGACAAGGCAAATAAGATCCCGGACGGTAGACGCTGTGACGCCGTGGAGAGGAAATCTAAAACAGAGAGGGAATGAATGGTGATAGGAAAAGAAAAGAGAACGCGAGTGAATAACGAAAATAGATTGTAGAAGGAAGGTGGGGAAATCTGAAGATGTGAATGGGAAAGAGGGTGGGAGCGAAAAGAAAACTGGACAATAGAATGTCATTTCTGATTCACGGAAGACCGATTAACAAGTGCCTATTGATAGGAGAAAAAATAAGGAAAAAATAAAATGTTGGTGCTTGAATGAAAATTAAGAGTAATGGTTTTTTTTGTCATATGAGTACAATAGTGTTATATTGAACATTAATCATTAAAGTGAAAAGGAAATATCTAGAATCTAATTAAGGACTAATCCTCCATATAAAGCAATAAATAAGTATGTTTTAAGTAAGGTCTTGTAGGGTAACCAGAAAAGGTTGTAGAATCTTCTACTTACATTGATTCATAATTGAATTTGTTCGGTAATACTATATTTGGTTCCATTGAAACTGAACGTATACCGTTATATTTTTATAACATAATGACATGCAACATTTCATTGCTAAGAAGTATCTGAGACATTAATTAATTATAATAGTATTTTATCTGCTTAGGATTGGAAAATGGCCAATATTTGGGAACTCTAACTTTTAAATGGGATAGCATTTACAGCAGAGTGGCAGTTAAATTTGTGTTTCTGCAACAATTTCAGAGTTTTAACGTCATTTGCCTTGACTGGGATGACTTTTACACTCTGGCGTATGATTTTTACACTGAAAAAATTCGTTGCATCGTATAATGCACATTTAGCGGATGACTCAGTTTAAAAGTTACTGTCGAGATATCTCCCGCAGTTTCTTGGAATTTGCTTCTATACCTTCAGATTTTAAATTATAAGATCAGATCTCCCGAGAAAAAGTTCGCAAAGGAGATTTTTAAGTGTAAGAAGGTACATATGAGTGGTATTTGCATGATGAGAAAGATAAGAGATTGGATGAGAAGTGAGGTTTGCGCTTCCTTTTAGTCAACGTGGCTCAAACCAAGTCTCCTTTATCAAACCAGCTTTCCCTTGTATCCGCCAACTAATTTAGGAGCCTGTTTCAAACCCACACCCATATACTCACAAACGGAGCACTCTCTCCCCCCAGATCCTGCTAGAATTCCGTCTAAGAGGAGCCCTCACTCTGTCCCACCTCTTCACATCACGCTGGGATATCTTCTCCCATTACGTAAGATACCTATCTTCATCTCTTCGGTATCCTTTGCATTTTGCCCTACTCATTAGTTCTTGTACCCCCGACCCAAAAACTGCAGTCGTCATTGTGTCAGCCCTGGCAAATTAAAACGAACAAGAAGAACTCGCTTGTAAGCCTTCTTTAGCAAATCTTCTTCAGTGTCCAATAATGTCTCCATTTGTTCATATGTTTTCTGCCTTCAATCATATGCATATTTTGATTCTCTCTTTCCAGTGCACTTATACATATAACGGATGACATTGTAAAGGCATCGAATTCATCTTTGTTAACGTAAAGCGAGAATTGGTCGTCCAGTGGGTAGAGCCCTGGGCTACCTATCTAATTGTTCGGGTTCGATTCTGAACACTTTTCACGTAAACAGTGTGATTTTCCGGTGACGGATGTTCTTGGTAAGATATAGGCAGCACACGGAAAGGAACTAACCTCCCTTGACCTTGATGTGTGACTGTCGCAGCCTTTGGGATTTATGCTAGGTGAGTTCTACCCTCACCTTTCAATCCAACCTTCGGGTTGGTTAAATAACTGTGGTTGGCTACCGCAAAGAGTGAGACTTATGAGGTTTTGTTATTATTGCTAATAGGTTCATATAATATTTTAAATGATATTTGAATGATATAATTCCGTCAATTTCTCTCGATAAACTTATGCTTCTATTTATTCTTTATGTATTTATCTAATCCTTCGTTAGCATAGTTGCTTTTGGTTGTATTTATGCTAACAATCTATATGCAGTGACGTTTGCATTGTTTTGGGTATTGGTGATCTTGAAAAATACTAAATAATTATCAAATAGCCATACTTTTCCATTAGTTCAAAATTTTCATTGCCGGCCAATATTCGACGTGGAACGTGATCTTCGGGTGGATTATCTTATTTTTTTTTAATTGCCTATATTTTTGTACATGCCGATTGTTCACTATCTTAATCATTACGGTTTCGTTCATTTTTTATCCAAAAGTGATGTCCTTGATACATTTGTATATTCGAATGCGGAAATCACCCTACTCTCTTCTTTGTCAGGGGGCTTCCTACTCTAATCACGTGTCTTTTCCGGGTCACAAAGCAGAAATCGCATTTCATCTAAATAAGCCCCTCGTCGGCGCCACTGTTTCCCACTCCCCCTCCCTAAATGTCATCTCTCATCCGCACTTTGCTTCCTACTCACATTTCCGCGGCTCGTTTGCTCCCTACCGCCTCTCCTCCCTCCTCCTTCCCTCCCTTCCCTTCTTCCCTCCTTTCTTTTCTCGCCCCACCACTCCCGCGTTACTTTGCCCTCCCCCGCCGCACCACTCTCGCAACGGGACCTCTCTTCTGCTAGATCCTGGTTTCATACGAATCTCGCTTCATGATCATCTTGTTTGATTCCACCGGTCTCTTGGAAATAGCGTTCACATTGGAAACTACTTAATGACATTCTCTATTTCTCGTTTTCTCCGATAATTGCTCCCAAAACCTTGATTTTGTTGATAAAATTTACAGCATACTAAGTAATTCAAGGGAAGAATATTTTAAGTAGTCAGCGGAACTGGTGAAAGGTGTGAAATCGTCTTCTTGGAGTTTTTCAGTGAATCCTCAGATTTGACGTTGTTTTCAACGACGAATATATAGAAGTGTTTTAAGTGTTCTCACAATGAGTGAATTGTGATTCAAATACTGTTCACTCATGATGAAAGAATAGGCTGCTTTTCCACATAGAATTTTTTTATTACGACCTTAGATTCGTTAGCGCGTAATATCTTGCCTTGAAGATGTTACACTGCAACAGTACCTAGGTTGTAATGAAAAAATTCAATGTGGAAAAGTAAAGTCTTTTCTTTCATCATGAAAGATTTGCACCATGTTACGCCTGAAACTGTGTCATTTGTCTGTTTTTTCTTGTTGGGCTCTATCTTAGTGATATAATACCTAATTAATGACCTTATTGATACTAATGACCTGGACCTAATTAATACGATATAATTTGGTGATGGTAAAGCATTTTAAACTTCTCATTGAGTTACTAATCTTTTTTCTCTAATCTTTGATAAAATATTAAAGTTGTACCTTTGGTTCTTTGCAATATTAAATTTGGTGAAAAATGGCCAGTGATATTGCATGAATAGAGGACTAAAAAGTACTTAACTAACTTAAACCTTATAATATATGGAGTCACATGGTTATAAAACATAAATGCAGTCATCAATCCGAAGTTAGGTTTGATACATAGGTGATGATAGAGCTCATCCAATTCTAAGCCCAACGGCGTTGTGAAATTCACACTTCAGAGTAGGCTAAATCTGTTATTAAAAAGTAAATAAAAAATAGACTATTCAAACTGGTTGGCTTACATTTGTGCCATAACGGAAACGGTAAATATTGGGGATTACTTCGGATGTACGAATTTTGAATACAACATTTGCAATATACGCACATTGCCACTGTCAAATAATCATTCATTTTGAGAGACTGGACATCTCTATTCCTAACTGCTCAACGCAACATCAAACTGTTTTCTAAATGCAACGGTGTAATTTAATATGGGCAAATATTTTCTGAATCAAGTTTTCGTTTCATATGATCTCAATCGCTATACGAGCTCATATATCCGTGCTTTATACCATGAATTCCAAATTATTATAATGCTTCTCCTTCCATCCCACGTATCTCTCTGTTGAGAACGGGACGCCGTCCGCTGTCTACAGCAGTAGATCACATTCTCTACTTCAAGGGCGGAGACTATGAGTTGCGTGCCCATGTGATAGCTGAATTTTTCCTTCTTACTTTTTAATTCTTCATGGCCTGCCTTGTTATGCTGGAGGCCTTTCTTATTAATGTTTGCGGTTCTTTATTATTCCCTACGTTTGGATAGCAAAAACTAATTCTTTAGCGTATTTAATCCTTTTTTAAATTAAGTCTTCCTCAAGCATGTATAGAAATTTGTTCGTTATTTGATAGATTTTGTACTAATTATATTTTCCTCTCCCTTCCTCTTACTTCCCTTTTTCTTTCCCTTCCTTTCCCTTCTCTCATTAGTCAAATGGAAGAAGGGACCTTTGGGTCTCAATTTTGCCCAAATAAAGACCTCTATCTATCTATCCTCTTTCATATCTTTCCTCATCACCTACCCAGATCACCTGGTGCTTGCTCTCCCTGCCACACACCTTTTTGGTGAAAGGTGGGGTATTTATGTTCATGCCGAATTCCAATTGCCTTAATAGTTTTAAGGAGTGATTCAATATTTAAATAGCAGGGTAGAGCTTATTACATGGATTTTTCTAAGTATTTTATTGGATTGTTACCGAAGTAAAACTTAAATTTTCAAAATTGAAAGATTTTCTGTGACGGATTGCGCATGATTCAGTTTATCACGTCGAGAGATGTATTTCGATAATGCACTAGTAATATAAAGTTGACTTCCAAGTTCCAAGTTTTCCTATTAAACATCGTCGTCTATCGTCTAATTACTCATTTCTGTTGCACTTTGTCCAAAGATAATAAGCCATATATCTATACTAACCCTCTAAGGAATACTAGCAATATAACTTTTACTAGACCCACAATTTTTAACTAAAATCAAATTCTTGTAAATTCTAGTTCCTAGTAACCCGGGGACACAAAGTTACTTAGTCGGATGGTACTCTCTTATTTAAGTAATTTTCTTACAATCTAATGCTAATACCAATTGCTGCCAATCTAATAATAGTATTTTCAAATAAGCACGAAAGCGTCCAAATAGTTTTAGAAGTCTAATATTTTTTTCGGTTTAGCAAGGCTGCAAGTAAAATATTAGGTAAATTTCCAATCACCCTAATCAATTTCCTTAAAGTTGAACACGTACAATCAATAAAGGTACTATGGGAAATAAATTATTCTTTTAAATTTGAATCAAAAGAACAGTTGTTTTCATCAATCTAACAATGCATTCACTTAGACTTGTTTCATTTTCTAAGTTTTACTTTACGACTTAAATTTCATAAAACTTGATTTTATTTTAAAGCATATGCTTTTGTTTCAGAAAAGAGAATTTTCAATGTTACACTTAAGACCCATTGGCTAAAAATATAATATTTGATACTGTGATTTTTATGTTATTTCATTGTATCATAATGACTATAGACATTACACTAGCCCTTCACTATTACGAGAAACTTAGGAAAATTCTTTTTAGGCTTTTATATTAAATGCACGATAGTTTTTCAGTTCATTTTCAAGTGCCAAACGGTTGCTCAAAGGGAATAACGTGAACATGAACGACTATTCCAAAATACCTTGTTGTAATTTTACCAGACAATTTGAATGCTCTTTCTCCTTTTCACGTCTTTTTTAGCATAATTGCCATCATTAGACGTCATATTTGTTCCAAACTTGTCCGAAATGTTCCACCATTGCACTGTGAACCACACTTGATGTTTTCGTCTGCATCCGTGCATATTTGTTCCTCTCGGAGCAAATAGCATTCACTCCTCTTTTCATCCCCCGTCCTACTCCCATTCTTCAAGTTTCCTCAACTTTCACGCTTACCTCTCCCATGGCCGCCTACTTTTCTCCAATCTAACTCCTCTCCCCTCCCCCGAAGTTCCACGACTCTAGAACATTCCCGCCGCCACCGCCGCCTTCGTTAAAATCACCCGGCGTCGCACCTCGACTCTCTCCCTCTCACTCCCCGGTCCGTCCTCGGCCTTCTACTCGCCTCCCCACCCCCCTTCTTTCCCTCCGCAAAGCCCCAACCATCCCCCCCCCCCGAGCCCTTTCAGTTTCCCCACCGCACACTCCCACAAGTTCGTTTCCTAAAACAGCGTCACACCCTACCTGTTTCCCGAGCCCCCTCCCTTCCCTCGATTCGAAACCCGGCCCCCAACCCCTTCCATCTGCCCCCCTCCCCCGCGCAGTCATCCCGCGCTGCTTACGACACCTTTTTACCCCCGCACCCCCTTCGGCCCTTATTTCCTGTGCCAGACCATTATTTTTCTCGCCTCCGTAACCGCACCAAAAACTCCCTTTCTTTTCCTCTCGCTGCCTATTCCCTCGTCTCCACCCACTCCCGTCCGCTCTCCTTCTCGTTGAATTCCCTTCTTTTGACTCGAAGCTTTCGTTCCCACTCCTCTCTCACCTACCCTGAAACTCTCTCCCCCCTCTTCTCTCCCCATACTCCCACCCCGTAGTCCCTTAGAAACCCCAACACCCATGTTCTCACTTAATGTTCCCTTTAGGACGCCATTAGACTTGGGAATCCGAAAAGAGGTTCCGCGTGTCTTTTATTCTGAGATCGATAACAGGTGGTTACGTTCGAATCAGATTTTTTCCCTTCCCTTTCCTCGTCTCCAGGAAATAAGCGACCGTGCGCCGAGCTGTGCTTGGTTACATATGGAGGCGGGGAGTGGAGACGGCGGACGTGCATTTACAATTGCCGTGAGAATCTGAGAGAAGGAAGTTCATACGAAATTTGGACTGGGCCTTTTGATGGTCTTGACGTCTCCTCAGTCGTCTTTGCAACTCAAAACAGACTGACGTCCCGCGCATCCCTCATCCCTCCTTGTGTTATCACGGATTTAATGAAGCAGCGTTGAAAAATGCGTCTGCATCCACAGAATAATCCGCGTTCTACCGAAAAAGATTAGTGGCAGGGAGGTGGAAGCCAATGCCGAAAGTGTACGGGATCGAGGAGAGAGATGATGTTTCAGGAGTGAGGGAAAAATTTAAAAAATCACTGAAAAACAGGTGTAGGGTCCGAAATATCAGTGGGGGGACCCAAACCAGTATGCAAACATACACACATATTATAACCCATCGTTCAATAAGTCCCGGGAATCGTTTAATAAGTTCCGGGACTAACTAAGAAAACAAAATTTGTTTCGCGAAACTCATTTTGATACATCGAAATAATCACCTCCGAGAGCTATACAATCATTCCAACGCTTTTCTAAATTTTTGATACCATGCTTGTAAAACGATTTGTCCTTGTCCTCAAAATAAGCTTCAGCTGCAGCGATGGCTTCCTCATTCGAGCCAAATCTTTTTCCATAGGGCATCTTTTTGTGTTCAGCAAACAGCCAGTTGTCGCTAGAGGGCTAGATTTGGAGAGTATAGTAAGTGGGGAAGCAGATTGAAGCCCAGCTCGTTCAATTTGGCCACTGTTTTCATTGACTTGTGGCGCGGTGCAGTGTCTTGATGAAAGATGATTTTTTTCTTCTTTTATGTGCGGTAGTTTTTTTTGCGATTTCGTCCTTCAAAAGCACCAATAACCCAATGTAGTAGTCGATATTTTCCCTTTTCAAGGTAGTCAATGTAAATTATACCTTGCCCTTACCAATATAATATTCCGTTCATTAAGTCCGGGGACTTATTGAATGATGGGCTATGCATGAAAGTGCTAATTTTAATTTGAAAAAAGTGTTAAATTTAACCACTCCAGGTGTTTTCTGGTGTATTAAAGAGGAAGGGATAAAAATAAGCAGAGTCACTATGAGAGACCGCTACTAAAGCCAAATCATGCAGAATTGGAAAGAAAGAAAGGGAAAGAATTAATTAAGTTACGACAAGGCAACTTTAGGCCTCCACCCGTGACTTTGTATGCAGAAAAAGTGCACTGTTGATGGCAGCTGACCACTTGAGGCTTCACCCCGGTGAAATATATCGGTAACAGCTTCACATACATCATCTGCATGGCGCCCGACAAGCCACCACTGGAGTTGCCTGGGCAACCAAGAACGCTGCATCAAAAGCTAAATTCTGCTTAACTTTCAGTTGCAATGTGTGTGAAAATAACTCAAGCAACGTAGGTCATGATAACTACAGATAAATAAAAGTTTGCTACTGCTTTTTATATCCTGCGAACAGTTCTGTGAATGAGAAATCTGAAAGTTGCCAGAATATTTATATGAGTATATTTTCTGTATAATCAACATCAGTATTAATATGGTCAATGTAACCTGGAGTCATTCGCCAAAATCTTCACGTCTATATAAATTGCAGAAATGGGAAACGAGATTTATTACCGGTGTAAATGATATGTACATAAATTTAAACGTAATTTTAAAAAGTTTTTATTGCTAATATTAACTTTTATTTATATTTTTTACTTCATTTCACATGTAAAGAATATTAGTATTTCTATGACTTTCAAAATTGGAGTACTAAACTGACCATTGAACTGTTAATCAAAACCTCATCTACATCTACATAATACCCCGGAAGCCGTCGGATGGACGTGTGGCCGTTGATGGTAGGTCACCAGACATTATAAATACATTCACTCTCCATGTGGAAAGGGGGCGACCGAACAGCAATCATGCAACATGCCTACATACGTATATTACGATTATTGAATGGTTAGCAGCTATTCCTAGGCCTACACAAAGAGGGTATGAACATGCATTAAAAGAAGGCAGGCACACATGCAATTAAGACACTTATTGCCGGTTAGTATTCTACTCATTCGAGACGGACAATTCACACAAATAATAGTCCTTGCATATCTAAAAGTTCCCTCCCTAGATTCTATATTGTATGTGTGACTTTGCGTCCTTTGGTACGAGTTTTTTACGAACCTTTCTCTGAAACCTATTCAATTCTGTGATTAATGTTTTTTTTTAAATGGTTCCCATATGCTCGCCGGATTCTGGATGCGAGACCTCACTAAAGCTAAATAACACGTTTCATTTACTTTTTCGTCGCTACACTTTCCGACTATATGTTTTACGAATGCCAGCTTTTTAAGAGCCCCTCCACACATCGTGCGTATATGTTTTCCTCAAGAAAGATCCGATGCAATAATGACCCCCAAGTATTTTACTTCATCCAAGACGCCCATCCGATCACCTCTGAGTGTGCATATTGGTAAAGTGTGGTTGTCTTCTGTTGTTTAATAAATGCGTGAAGGTACATTTTTTCGTAATTAGTTCCAGCCCTCATTCTTTTCATCATTTTTGAATGTTGTTTTAGTAAATTTTTAGGGATTCACGATCTGCGTCATACGCTATTTCCCTGTAGATTGCAGTGTCGTCGGCAAAGAGTCGTAGGCTACTTTTTATTTTACAGGTGATATTATTAATATATATAAGAAAGAGTACCAGTCCTATGACGCTACCCTGTGGCACGCCGGGCCCAATACCCTGTAAACCGCCGTAAGTGCGTGTGGTGGGGGTGTTAGATCACCACCCGTAAAAGAGAAAATACCGCATGCAAAACTTACAAATTCATGCCAATCTACACCTATTTTAAGCAAAAATCTTTATAACTTGCACGCATTCAAATGCGTGTTTCGGCCGAACCGGGTTATATCGTCCATCTCGGCCGAAGTTTCGATGTCCGACTCGGTCGTCATCATCAGGGCTTCTGAAGTCTGATGACGATGACCGAGTCGGACATCGAAACTTCGGCCGAGATGGACGATATAACCCGGTGGAGGACCCGAGAAGAATTTACGCAACTAACATACACATTCACCTACGAATATGCCCTATGTCTATTTACGTTTAATATTGTCTTCACTTGTTGATCGAATGCCTTTAATATTTCTATCGTGAATTTGGTTTCTTACTATTATAATTCCTGATATTATGGACAAAGAACGAGTATTGATATCTATCTGTACTGGAATATATCTCTCTAATTTTATCCTTGTGATCTGATCTACCCAAGTAGTGTGGGACCATAATAATCCCTTTAGTTTTATTTATAAACTCATTTTTTCTTGTTTTGTTAGACTTGAAAATGTTCTTCTAATGCCCAAGGTTTGTTGGACATTTCATCAAATACCTATAAAAATAAAAAAGAGTATAGTATTTTCCTTTTTAATGTAGAGTACAGAATTTCCTCAATGTAAAAAAACCGTAGGAAAGTTTTCTGGGACTGTTACTTTACTTGATACACTAACGACGTAAGTTACCTCATCAGTAGCAAACTTAGATAACTTGCAGAGGACACAGTGATTTGCAGAGAAATAAGGACACCGACAGATTGCGAGCTACTCTAGGAGGATTAAGACCGGATATCGGTATAGTTTAAGTAATGGGGAAGTTAGAATAAATTACTAGAAAATTTGCAGCTCCAAAATTTTGGAATAAAGTGGAGGGACGACGTAAAAATATAATTTTGATGGGATCGAGTTAAGTATTACTGAACTGGTAAGATATTTGCGTTTTTTTATATCAAACTTTTCATGGAGTATCTAAATAGAAGAATATGCGGGTCAGTCCAAAAGAAATCAGTTTCATTAAGCGGGTTGAAGGAAAATGTAATGAAAACGGTTGGTCAAATAACAGTTCTGGGACATTTATAATACATAGCAACTATTTGGGATACATGGGCTTTGTAATAGATATCGGATGCTTTTATCAGTATTTTTGCGTAGGTATTATTTGTTTCAGCATTATTATCTCACTATCATATGTGACACAGTGGATATTATCTCATATACTTGAATGCCACGAAACGATGCACTTAGATAAAGGATGGGCTTCCTGTTGCAAAATCTGGGAATCAAATCGTGAAATTCCAATGAGACTGAGTAATTGGGTGTTTTGCAAACATCACCGCCTACAAAGAATAATCTACGAGTATACCTCACTTTTTTGTTTATTAGCAAACCAGTTTTACGTAACTAATTGAATTATTTGATGTATCAAAATCAATTTTTCTATGGAATATGTCATGGTTCAATGTAATAAATTTAATCATATTAATTATCATATATCCAATGTAGGGATCGCGGTAGTCCAGGGGTAGAGCGTTGGGCTACTGACGGTAGGGGTTGAGTTCGATTCCCGGGCCAGCCTCGCCGGGCACACTCAGCCCCACCCAACCTGTGTGATTTTCCAGATACCAGATCTTCCTGGGAAACCATAACCGGCATAGGGAAATGGAATCGCCCCCATACCCTGGTGTGTGAATTTCACACGTCGGCGGGCTTAGTTTTGGGTGAACTCTACCATAACCTACCAAACCGACCTTCGGGTTGATTGTTCTTATGGTTTTAATATCCAATTTAAAGATACAATCATAACGTTAAATTTATTCAATGGCGATTAAAAGTTGCAGTTCAGAATCATTGTAACTACTGTAAATATATTTGTACCGCATGTAATTTAAATTTGAAATGCATCGTCAACATTTCATCAAACTTGAACGGTAAACGTTCGACAGAAAAGTGAAAATGTAGTGTATCAGTAGGAATTCTATTCAATTTGGGGAACTGATTACCTTAAAGATATAAAACATTAATATGCTCAGTGCACTCACCGATACTATTTTTCGGCATGCTAATTTTATAAAGATATTCATTTATCGGTGTTCAAAGAGTAAAAACGAATACTTTCTCGAAAAAAGAATGGCGGAGAGTCGTAACATCTGAGTTAAATGTCCTTTAAATAACATAGTCGGAGAGAGCGGGCCCCGTGACGCCAGAGGCTGCTGGCCTCCCCCGCCCAAACGCACAGAAGGGCACGAGAGAGCGGAACGGTATTAGGAAAAGGAAAATCATTATGCGGTCTTAGCAAGTGAGAGGAAGATTTTTTCCTCCGAGGATTACCTCATTCTCGAGACCACGCTCAACAATCTCTTTTTCCAATTCCGGGACCCTTTCCACCTTCATCCCCTTGGGTCGGCCTCATTCTCCCTCCGCACCACCCCGCTTTCCTTTACTCCGTAACGCTCATTAAGTCGCCTGGTCTTCGCCGCCGAGTGTCTTAAGCCCTGGCCTCCCCAAACCCCTCTCCTCGCCTCGCTCCACACCCGCAGCGATTCCTTCATTACTCTCATCACCCATCTCCCCGTCGTCCCTTCTCCACCCACCTCTCCCCCCCGCAGGGAAGCTTCTCACCGCTCCCCCTGAGTCATTCCCTGCAATTATTACTTACCTGTCCTTCGAACGCATCGCCCTTATACCCCTGCCCATCGGTCACTCTGGTCTTATTCAACCCAATCTTTCACCAGCCTCTTGTCCGGAGTAATTTTGTGTCTTCCCTCGTGCAAGAGTATATTTTGAAGCCAATTTCGAAGACTCTAATCCAGAGGTATATCCTGCTATTTAGGTTACATTTTCGTGACGAATATTTCAGCTTTGGTAATTATAATGACTTCTCCGAATTCCGTTTTTGCTGCGAAATATGTTTTTAATTATGAAAAGGTTTCCGTTTTCACACATTTAATATCCCCTTTTCGTTATTCAGTAAAGTATCAGACATGGAAGTTCGTTCAAACCCTGATGGCATGTATTTGCTGAAGCATTTGTTGCGAAGAGGTTCCACTAAATTTCTTGGTCACCAGCTTTATATTGTGACGGAATTTCATGATGGTGTCATTAAATAAAGCAGCTGATATGACACTACATGCTTGAATTTTCTTATGATTATGACTGATTTATCTCTTCAAAAGTCGTAATTATTTGTGAGCCATTATTCACTGGGCACTCAAATTTTAAACTCGCAACTTCAATTCGAAGTAATTACCGATCCTCAATGTTTCCTGGTTTTATTAATTTATTTTCCATTTAAATAAACTGAAATGTAAGTTTGAGAGAAAGACATTTCTGTTTTCTGAAACCATATTTAGCTTTCATGGTAAATCCCGAAAGTAAAGAAAAATACTTCGGTCCTCTCTACTTCCTAAAGTCGATAGAATGCCGGGAAAGTATATTGTTGTTCCTGGTCCTTTTATCTGATAAAAAACAAAGTAATTAATGCATGAATAAAGAATCAGAAAGACTTTGTGTTTCCACAGGAAAGACTTAACAATTGTCGCCTTGTTCCGCTACACAGCAGCATCATCTGGTCTAATGAGCCCAGATGATGCTACTGTATAGAGAAACTTATCGTCAAGAATAAATTAATTCCTGTGGAAACGAAAAGTCTTTTTGATTCTTTCTTCGTGCTTTACAAATGAATTTCCACATAGAAGACTCAAGACAAAATAATTATTTATTTTTTCATTAGTTGTAGAATTATGTAAATACTTTCTAAATATATAATGCTCAAATATTATCCATATAATAACATTCTACCATTGAAATGAAAAGATAAGCGCACTTAAATTGCTCACCAAAATGCCGCCGCATATTTACTCCGGGAAGATCGGCGAAGAATAATACTATATATTAAAGCGCATATCTCTTTTATCGAATGAGAGGAAATGTGCTATCACGTCATGAATTTTGGGCTCGAAGTTCGAATCAGAGCTGGTACATTTTCCGAATCTCGTCCGAAAAGCCGGTCAAATCTAATATCCTGATACACCTGTATTAAGACATACGATTAGGCTGCATTTTTTAATTCATTTCATTAATTGAGTAAGCGGTTCATGTGGAAGAAATTTTCTATTGATATCAGTTGTTAATATAAATGTATCCAGCGAATAAATAATATTGATGGTTGTTTCCGCTGATAACTAAACACTCCGTCTATTTTGAGTTTATTGAATAGTGAATTTAAGAGACTCGCTTCGATTCAAAGCAGAATCCAATAGACATTTATTTTTCTTATTCCCCTTATCGTTTCTCTCTTTCACCGAAATTTACTATGAAAACCAGATTTCCCATTCCAGAAACGGTATTTCTACTTCTTTGTCTCTTTTAGCAATAATTCCTTGTGTACCAGGCTCCCAAAAATCTATCGTAATGTAATAAATCTGATTAACGCCTTGTGGCATATGCTCGTAAGCTTTGGATGAAGCAATGTCTCAGTTAAATATTTATAAATTTCTTTCCTTTTTCGCTATGCTTAACAATTGCCCGCCGACCTTTTTTTCTCGTAAATTCCTCTTCAAGTCCGTCTCATTCCTTGTCAAACACGGGCCGTAACTACGCGTTTCTGAAATTTTTCTGTAGCCTCGTATCTCTCCCCCCAGCCCTCCTCGCCAAAATCTAGGGATGCCTCTTTCAGCGGAGCATGCTTTCATTCCCTCCCGCGCCTTTCGCTCCTCATTTATTTCTCACACATCGTTCGCCGGCTCAGTTCCTCTCTCTTCATCTGCATCTTGCCATTTCGCTCCCATTCACAGTCTTCTTATCTCCCTCATTCACCGAGGGAGACTCGAGGAGAGCCCTCGTCTTCTTTACCCTCATTCTTTTGCTCTTCATTATAATTTTCGACCAGGAAGTTGATACGACTTGTTGATGGAAACGGACGCAGAAAACATATTTCTATTTCTCCGTATTGCCTCGTCGACTTAGGAGAGATTTTTACCGTGACAAAAATGTTTCCCGGTTCCCAGTAATAGATCCCATATTAAAATATCTTTGTCTATTGGGGTTACCGCCGTTTTTTGTCGTTCTTTCCTTGTAATTGAATATCTGAAACGGTTTAAGAGTTACTAATTTAGAATTTACTTAATTTCCTTTGGTATACGTGTGTGTATATTTTTATAGCAAGAATGTGTAACTACATTTTCCTTACTATGTTCGAGTGAAATGAACTATTTTTCATGGAAAGATCACCAAAAATGTATTTTAAAGCTCATAAGGTGTTATTAAAATACCTATGTAGTACAATTTTAGAATGTGAAAATCATTTGGCAAGACCGGAATTTATATATATATATATATATTTCTACATACCTTTATATCTTATTCTGTATATCCCGGTCAAGGCAATTGAGTTTTACACTCTGAAATTGTTTCATTGTAATGCACACTTAGCGGATGACTCCGTTAAAAATGACTGTTGCGGCACCTCCCGCCGTTTCTTGGAATTTAGCCTATGATGTTTTTTTTTCATATTCTATTCAAGTATTACTTAACACTTTGATGAATGGGATTAATTAATACATTGTGTCTTATTCCAAAGGAATAAGAAAAATACGTAAAACTATGAATCCCTATAACTTTCAGTTAGTTCAAGACTTTATTTCTTTTTTACCTGCAACCATCAATTTGCTCCATGCTGCGTGCTTCTTTTGCAATCCATTTATTCCATATTTCTCCCATCTTTCTTCCATCACCAGCATCCGCACGCCCCTTTTATTCAGTGAACCTTATGAAACATGCCCCTTAACTTTATCTCTTATGTTTCCTATCTTCGCAACCATGGAATGGCTCATGGGCCCTGCACCCGAAGCCCTCGAGAGCCCCTTTTACCCCATCATCCACACCGGTTATCCGCCGAAGACTGTCCCCTCATCTTTCCCTCGTGCGCTTCCACATCCGCAACTCCCTCAAACATTCCCACTTTCCGGCCGGCCAACTCCTTTCATTTCCCATTGCAATCCCTTCCTCTAATCCCAGCACCACCCCCGCGCGCGCCACTCCCCATTTCCACCGCTGCCACACCTCCCGTTCCTCCGAACCATTTCCCCCCTCCCCGGCATTCTGCTTTCTTCCTCCCTCCTTCCTTCCCTCTCCCTCCCTCCGCTCCCTTCGTAATCCCTTGCTTTTTATTGGCGCTCTGAAGTACGTAGGAGCGCTCCCTAATGAACACTGGGATCTTTTCCAGTCTCACTCACCCTATCCCCACTCGGCCGACTTGAGAGGCTCCCGCCGCCGCCATCTCCCGCCCTAACCCCGGGAAACCCACCCTCCTCCACTCCTCCGCGCCCATCTTTCCTGCGTCAAATCCAATTTCCATCTCGGTCCGCAACCGTTCCTCTCCCGCGCTCTTCCTTGCATCCTCTCGCCCCTCCTTCGATCTCCTTTCACCTCCTCCTCCTCCTCTCCCTACCCTTCCCCGCCTCCTCCTCTTTCCTCCTCACCCCCACACCACTCTCCGAAGAAGAGAGACTCCACCATTCCTTTTCACTTATAACCGATCGCTCAAGTGACCTCCTCTTCACCCATCTCTTATTTCTTCCTCGCTCCCCTTGCCCTTCAACTCAGGTTTTCCTTCCCAAGTTTTCTCCTTTCTATTTTTCCCTTACTCTGCAAGGAAATCTAATTTTCCCTCACTCTTAAGTTGCACTTTACCTCGTCTTCCTCCCATCCCCCCTTCCTTCTGTGTTTCAGATTTAAATGCTTTTAAGAATTGTTTGAAAGGTTGTGTTTGGTAGATAAATATACGCTTTGTTCTTTCGATGAATACTTTCTTTCTCCTTTGTTCTTTATTTCCATGTTTCGGAAAGAGTGTTTCTAATGTTTCGTCCTTCGATACTGAAATTTTATTGAAGTATAAATTTCAATTCAAAAGAAGTGATCACTGTTGGATGCCAGTAATGCTTGATGACACAAAATGTAGGTGTATTATCTTAAAATTTTCCATTAATCCGCCGTTACACTAAATTCTCGTAAATGTATCAATCATAGAAAATAATAATGCAACTATTTCAAAGAGTAAAAATTGAACGGGATGAATGATTTTTACGCTTTGAAATTGTTGAATTGTAATACCCATCAGCGGATAACTCCATGTAAAGTTACTGTCGCGGCGTCTTCCACAGTTCTTTGAATTTGTCTATATATAGATAATGATGTTTATTCTGCGAACCCTTTAATGGGTATTCAGCTTTAGAAAAGTTTTTCCTACTTCCTACTTTTCTCTACCTCCTCATTGTATGCATTGTCCACTTCATCGGTTTCTAATGTGCATAAAATTTCTCAGCCTAACCCAACTATATAATTAACACATTAGAGTATTGGGCGTATTCCCCAATTAGAAAAGTTACTACTACTACATATGCTACTTAATTGGCGTTTCTTTTGAATTATTATATACTTTAATGAATGTCTCTTGTTTCATACTCACATCGGTCAAAATGCAATATGTGGATCTGAAACACTTCGATGGAAAATAAATAACAAATATACTCAGAAATACATTGTTTCTGATTCCTGAAAAATATTATACCCATTTAAGGAGGAGTAATCATTAAACAATGTTTAAAATTTGTGGTAAAATATAGTAATTCGCATTCGTTGAATTATAATAAAAAACTAAAAGAAAATTGTTATTAAAATTTCTCCTTATTTACCTTCCATATAAAAGGATTATATTAAACCTAGTCATCTCGATAGTACCAAATCAAGTGATGAGTGCAAAAACTCTCCCATTCCGCATTCATTGCACTAGTCCTTCATTGCCGATGTTACTTTCTCTTTCAAAGAATTTCTAGTATCCATGAATATGTTAGAATTAATGAGATGATGTATTGTCGAAGAAAACAGATTTTGAATTATATTATCCGTTTCCAATCACTAAAATTAATCAATTTCTGTAATAAAAATTATTTGGGATTCCTTTGTTTGCATATTCTATGGAAAAATCTAGTTTTTTGTTTTCGTGTGAATAAAGAGGAAACGCGGGGCAGCGGAAAGCTGTCTTCAGAAGTGCGAAAGTCTACGAAGTCATCTAAGGAGTATCTAGGAAGTGATAACAAATCGATTGGGCTTTTAGACAGTGCTTCCTATCATATCCACATCTGCATAATACTCCGCAAGTCGCCGCAGGGGCGTATGGTGGAGGGTGTTGGGTCACCGTAAAAGAGAATAAAGCCACATATTATGCAATGCTAACAAACTCATGACAATTTATATCCACAGAGGCGTATATATTCATGCGAAATACTTTTTAACTTAAATTTAATTTACTTATAAACTACGGTTATGTAATAGTAAAATTCTTCTCTACGCTATGATTGGCCTCACTGACTTGGTTAATTAATGCCTTGTCTACAACCGTGATCAGCCTGTCTTACGAGCTGACCACCTTTGAGGTAACGCGGTGCATCATTTGCTTAGTTCTAGGAGAGTAATAAATACTTCCATTGTAATGATGGATGCTATGCTGTTGAACGGTATACCCCTCTAAACGAAACTGTGAGAAAACATTGGTAGGAGGTGGTATTGCCTTTGAGGTGCTGTTATATGAATAAATATCGCCTTTGAAGTTACGATTGAATATGGTGTTTTGCCATCGCTCATGAAAACCAAAACCATTCTGGAATTTTCTTCCGGTTATGGTACGCATGCTACAGTTTTTACTAACATTACTGCAGCCACTGTCGCTGAGTGATATCAATAGGAAAACCAATATCAATAATGGAAGTCAAGTAGGGTGGAGACTCGGTTGTTTCATTTTTTCCATACAGTTAATCATCTTTTTTTCCTAGAGGATGGTGCTCATTTTTATACTATCTCCTTTTAACGAACGAACATGTTCAATCAATTACAGATATTCATTGATGAGCGAGTGTTTAAAAAAGTTTTGGTTATGTTGAATACTAAATTAAATTAAGAGAAAAAACCGAATTCTGATTAAGAGTTGATTTGATGAAAAATCTTTGGGAGCAAGTATATATGAATCATTTTGGTGATATATACAAGGAAAAATTCAAATACTTCTTTTCTATTAGCCATTGTGGAGTATTGTAGATTGGATATTTCCCGTGAAGGATTGATAATCATTTTTCCCTAATAGTTTTATTAACTCGCACATCCTTTGTAATCATGGAAACAGTTCAGCAGTTAATAATTAAAATTCAATTTTCCCGTTCGTCATCAAAATTTTGTTTCTAAATCAGTCAAAACTTCTGCCGGCCTAGTAAAAGAACACTTAAATTTAGTTTATTCAAAAAAATATTGATTTAGGCCAATGTTTGTTCTGAAGAGGAAAGAGCACCACCAAACAATTACTCTTATAAATGCGAAGTAATAAAATATAATTGAGATTTTTATGCATATCCCTTAATGAAATATAGATTGAAATTTAGTGCAGAGATTCATTGCGATGATCGTTCGTGTTTAACTGGTAGGGAAAATAATAAACTCTTCTTAAAACATTGTTAGGTGAACTATGTACAACGAGTGTCCAGGATTACTTTGTGGAACTGATCATTGTACAAAGTGTGAACATTGTATTTCCACAAAACACATTTATCATTAAGCATTTTTAGTTGACAAAGATTTTATGTGGATACAAAAAAGTGTATTATTTGAAGATTTAGCTAGATAGATGAACATTTGCCGGAGAAAGAATGCCTGTTTCTTAGTTATGCGTCTAAAAGCAGTTTCGCTGTAATGCTGAATTGCCATAGAAAATCCAATGGGAAATCACCTCAATTATGTTTTCATGAAATAATGCTGGATTCTAAATGAACCTTGGCAGTTTTTGCATGTGTCTTACAAGCATGACCTACCTAGAAATGTGTAAGATGAGGCCTTTTCTAACCTCTGCGACATCTTCCCAAGAAAGTCTTCCATCAGCCCAGTCAAGAGCAGCAGAAAAAAAAGCACAGGAGAAGACAACAACTGCTTAAAAGGGAATTGTAATATTCTAATGGTATTGATGTCAGGAGTTAAAAAAAACCTCAGAAAAAATCGTAGATATAAAAACAAATATAGACTCGCGCACACAATAGGGTGTTCGTAAAAGTGGGGTAGAGGGATTAAAGAATTTTGTATCAATGTCCTTTGAGCAAGTTAGGAAATTTTATTACAAGGAAGATTTTATTATAAAGAGACATTTGTGGGACACAATGACAAGCATTGTAGTGGAAGAGTGCACTTGGGGAACTAGTGAATTACGTGGCAAATAAGCAATAAATATTTTCTGTAAAAAGAATAATAAAACTTCTTCTCAAGTATTGATAGGCGGGTACGTTTGAAAAAGTGCGAAGATGGAAATGGAAGGTTCAAAGAAAAGAATACGTGAATATCTTTTAGCGAGGCAAATATTTAAGATAAGTGCTATTAAATACCATTTTTAATAAAAGATAGAGCAGAAAACCATATTTTAAAGCTTAAGAAATGAAAACTCCCAGTTCAATTAGGTTTAAAGTAGAAATGAGCATATTTCAGTGAAATAGATGTATTCGATTCCACATGAGTCAAAATGTTTTCCCAAAATTGTAATAAACACCTCAGGGACATTAAAATCAAAAGAAATAAAAATATATATATTTATATAATATATATAAATTATTTTTAAATATATATAAAATATATATTTTTTAAATGAGGAGTTAATTACTGTGCTAATGGTTTATATATATATATAAACCATAAACACAGTAATCAACCCGAAGGTCGATTTGGTAGGAGATGTTAGAGTTCACCCAGTACTAAGCCCTATACGGCGTGTGAAATTCACACATTTGGGTAGGGATGCCAGTGACTTTCCCTGTGCCGGTTTTGGTTTCCCAGGAATATCTGGTACCCGAAAAATGGCACCGCTTGGGCGTAGCCGCAGGCGCACAGCACACTTGCCCGGGAATCGAACCCGGGCCCTCCGATCAGTAACCCAGCGCTCTACCCCCTGGACTACCGCGATTCACATATATATATATATATATATATATATATATATATATATATATATATATATATATATATATATATATATAATCCAAACTAAGGAGTATGTATATGCACACAATCATTTTCATGTACTTCTATATACTTCATCAATGGGAACATAATATTCCCATAAGGCCCGCACGGGCGTGCTAACACCAAATATTAAGATGAGTATCGTTAAATATCTCGACCCTGTTGTTAGAATACGCTACCGGCCGCCCCTCCAGCGTCCCCTCTCCGTAGCTCCACTCGTCCCCTCCATCCCTCTCCCCGTTCTCGAAACAGTTTAACGCGGCCACACTCCCGGGCCATGCATCCGCCACAGCGCCACGACTACAGTGCGAGGAGAGGACAAGGCAGCGAAGGTGAGGAGGAAGGGGGGAGGTGCACTCGTGAGGATCCCTCTCGTATGTTCGTGCCACAAGTGGAACGAGCGCGTTTGCGTGCGTGGCGGGACGACGCACGACACTTTTTGTAATTTTTTTCATTTTGTTCCCGTTTTCCGTGAGATTTTTTCCAGAAATTAAGAGGGGGACAAGCACAAAAAAGTCAGTCTAATATAATGTATCTCGCGTCACTCACTCCGAGTACCTAAACTATGGTTAGAGAGTCGAGTGAAAGTTTGCATAAAATACGGGAGCTGGAGGCAAGGGAATGCATAGGGAGAATTCAAAAATGTGATTTACGGGATATGAATAACAATGAGGATTTGACATAGGCTCAGTAATTCGTACATCGTTATGATTTGTTCGGCGGAAGTCAGGCGGGGAATTTGGAGGGTTTTCAGTGCTCTACCGGATTTCATTTGGTTTGAACTCCGACTCGTTTGCGTGACTCGTGATTCGGTTAAATTCCCAGCTGCTGAACCAGTGAGAAACATCAAGTTTTTACTGTTGTTCTGCTACGGAAAGTTAATATGAGAGGAATTATGACGGTAAATTAAATTGTGTCCGTAGTGAAATTATCATAAAATTTACTACTCGTACCACATTACTGGTATTACAGGATCAAGTGTTGATTAGTTTCAATGTGTCAGCAAACCAGTGCCATAGACAAATTTAAATAAGTTGCGAGAGATGACGCGACAGTAACTTTAAATGGAGTCATCCGCAATGTGGGCATCATGATGCAAGACTTTTAAAGTGTTTCAATTTCGCTCGGCCGTTACGTTCAAGGTGAATAAATACAGGGTTCGTCCGGAAAATAAGTGTCTTGACAAATAAGTCTTTTTTGACAAAAGGGGAGTCGTCCACTACGAATTTGTACCTGAACGACAAACTGTAAATGCTGCATTTTACGTCCAAGTGCTCGACAGGCTTCGAAAACGAGTCGCCCGCGTCCGGCCAGCGATCAAAAACATCTGGCAGCTGCATCACGGCACTGCGCCGTCTCACATCGCGCTTGTCGTGTCGGACTTCTTGGCCAGGTACGGCGTGGCAACGCTGCCGCACCCACCCTACAGCCCGGACTTGGCACCACCGGACTTCTTTCTGTTCCCAAAGATAAAGAGGAGTTTGAAAGGAACGCGATACGGGACTTTGGACGCCGTCAAAGAGGCCGTGACGACGTGTCTTCCAGAGGTTCCCGATGATGCCTTCGCGGGAGCGTTCCAGGAATGGGAACGCCGCTGGAACAAGTGTATCGACTCACAAGGGTCCTATTTTGAGGAATATTAGCTTAAGATATGTAAAAGTGTAATAATTCTTTTTCCTGAGCTCAGTACACTTATTTTCCGGACGAACCCTGTAGCTTTTACTGTTTCGAACAGTTGCGTTGCAATATAATGGGGGCCATTCGTGTCATGATTTCTCACTTTTTAATCTAATTGACTGGTGGAACGGATATTATGGTGACTCTCGAAAAAATTGCATAACAGACCTCAAACGCTAATGTTCTAATAATGCTAAAAATTAGTAAAATATGATATTATGAAATGACGGAAGCCATATAAGTTTCCATTATAAAGTAAAAAAAAGTATGTGGGAATCTTTCATTTTATTGTTTCTGCCCAAAATGTGCGAAAGTTCACGTTCATGAACTGAGAAACGCTATATTTTTCCACTGAATTTAATTAATGTACGACTGAATTCAATGCTTCGACGTCACCATCGGGTTCTAGGTTTCTGTGCAAAAAGTTGTTCCTTATTATGGCACTGAAGCGTTGATACAAGTCGTACATTTACAGGAATGAAATTCAGGGGACGAATAGATTGTGCTCCATGTATACGATCGATCCATAGATTTCAAAGAGAAGAAATGCGAATCGCCAGCTTTAAATTATGCGTGAATTAATTCGTTTTTCATAATTTTAGAAGCACAGGGGCAGGCAAGAACAAATTGTTGGCTTAAAAAAATTGTCATGATAAATGCGGATGTTACGTTACCATTTCCACACACACATACCCCGAAGGCCACTGTAAGTGCGTATGGCGGGGGTGTGGTTATTTATACATTTGAATGTATGTCAGCTAATATACAGAAACACTCATGCCAATGTACACGTAGGATTTCGGGAAAGGTTCTCGGAATAACCACTTGGTATCAGCGATATCCCTATGAGTTTCCCGGATAGTAATAAGTAATCCTTATTGAGTGAACACGTAACTCGTCAGTGCTATGGGAAGAGATCTGTGGTGCGGACGCCTCTCTTTTTTGTTCTCGTGTGGTAATTTGTGAAGCAATAAATTTCCATTCTAATGATGAGTAAATATTTCATTTAGAAAGGCATTATAATTTATTAAAGGATATTCGTGCCGACTCTCAGAACATTCTGGGGGACTCTGCTCCTTCAAATTCAATTGTTGCCAAGTGGAGGATATCTTAGATAATGATGCGCTTTGTGATCGGCCAAAATTGGCCAATACCCCATAAATTATGCCAGACGTGGATAAAATGGTCATGGAGAATCACCGTCTGATAGTCTCTCATTTTTAATATTATCTTTTCTCCCATGTACGTATACCTATACCTGCCGCTAATTCCAACTCTGGCATTATTACACTGTAGTAATACACTCTCTTACTTTTTCATAATATTTTCCTTAATTCAGTCTAATAAAATCTGGCCACGTTAAGACTAAAACATTTTTGCCTTGATATAATAAAGTTACAGAAGATTACATGTAACCTGTATTTCACTTAAATTTGGCCAAAGTGTAGATTTTGTGCTGCGTAAAGGCATTTTTGACAGGGAGTGTAATTTATGATCAAAAGTTAATATCATGATCGTTTCTCATATATTTGGTTGAAATTATTATAGTTATATAGGATGAGATGGTGACACCCAAAGGTTTATTACCGCATGGGACCCGGGTTAAACCCAGAATATATTAAGTTTCCATTTATGGAAGTGTGGGGTCTTACATTTTTGTAGCCTTGGAAGTATGCAATTCCAACACATGTGCGTCATGCAATTCTCTAACGTTTAAGGATGTAAGAGGAAAAAATTTTTAAGACTCGCACCCCCGAGGTCACGGATAATTAATTATTTTATAAAGAACTAGTATTCATATTTTTCTAAATGGAGGGAAATTTACCAAATATCTTGTTTATGCCACACACGTAAAATACATATTTGGCAGGAAAACCATTTCAAAGAGCCAAGTCGATGACGTACGTATTTCAGGATATCGATTTACAACCCAATATGTTCGATAAACTTCAATATATATTTTTATAAATAGAAATATTTACACGGAAATATTTAATGTCTGATTTTTAAAAAATAAAAATATCTTTGTTTTCATATCTATGTCTAGAAATATATGTGTGTGTGTATATATATATATATATATATATATATATATATATATATATATATATATATATATATATATATATATATATATATATATATATATATATATATATATATATATATATATATATATATAAACCATAAACACAGTAATCAACCCGAAGGTCGGTTTAGTAAGTGATGGTAGAGGTCACCCATGTACCAAGCCGGACGGCGTGTGAATATTCACACATCAGGGTAGGGGGGCCAGTTCCTTTCCCTGTGCCGGTTATGGTTTCCCAGGAAGACCTGGTACCCGAAACATCAACTAGCCACTAGACCACCGCGACCCGCATATATATATATATATGTATATATATGTATATGTATATATATGTGTGTGTGTATATATATATATATATATATGTGTGTGTGTGTGTGTGTGTGTGTGTGTGTGTAAGTATATGTATATATTTGAATACATTATGTATATGTATTTTTTTATAAAACAAAGATATTTTAATATATTTTTTAGATATCAGACATGCATTTTCTTGTGATATTGATTTTATTTTCATATTCGCAGTATTTTTCAGAACTCTGACAGTTAATTGGATTCTGCATACATGAGAATATGTAATGAAGCAATATATGCAGTTTCCGCAATTGCACCATTATGAATTTGAGAGTTTTATCACAGCAGCAAACACATGAGCATAGCATGATAATTGCGTTTTTATTTTAATACAATGAAGCATTAGGGTAAATCATAAAAAATGAAACATTATATGAGTAAGGAAATTTTAAAAATGTGGAAAAGGCTACTCTGGTCTTCCTCCGGGTCAGTTCCTCCATCGATGACTGCAGGTCTGAAGAAGGTTTCGATTCCCCGATGTTTTTCGAGGATCCTGGAGGTTTTGCCTCAAATGTTTGAGATGTAGGGTATTCCAGTTCTCGGTATGGGTTCACGTTCCTTCACTTCCGGGCGCCAACTCAGCAGCCAAAGGACCTTTTTAGGGCCCAAGTGATTTCCTCTTCACTATAAACATTTGGACTTGAACCAGGGCATCAATGACTTCTTCTGTCCCTGCCGTGAAATCAAAGACCAACTGGTAAAGGCCAAAGATCCCTACTGCTATGCGACTCAGATTCTACCAGCTACCCTGCGAATGTGGGTGGGTGTACGTGGGGAAACCAGAAGAACGTTCGCGACCAGGATCAAGGAACATCGAAGACATCATAAGCTCTCAGCCATTCGGAAAAATCCGCAGTGGCTGAGCACTACTCCTAACGACACCACGCCATACTCTAGGGCAAGGTAGAAATATTATGCCGTGAGAAAATGTTTTGGGAAAGGTTAATCGAGGACTCAAAATTCGTCTTGAAGAGAACCTTTTCAATCGGGATGCAGGTTACACGTGGAACACGTAGAACACGTAACACGTAGAAATCAGTAACACGTGGAAATCCGCTCTGAGGATTTTCAAAGCGATGAGAAAAAGGCGGGATTTCCACCGACCAATCAGATGGCGCCGTAAGACATGTCCATCTGTATAGAAACCGGCCATTATGCAGTCTCGACGTTATCAACTCAGAGAATGAAAAAAAACTCCTTTTCCGAAGCGTTGGCGTCAATGATGGAGGAACTGACCCGGTGGAAGACGCGAGTAGCCTTTTGAATAACAATTCGTCGGGATAGCACAAGATCATGCTTCAAAATTTAGGAAAAAAATATGCGTGTGAATAAAGATGGAATAATAGGGGATTTTCTGGAGGGATCTTCTAGAAGAACGCGTTGACCAAATATTTAAAATTTTCATTTGTTAATTTGAAATTGGACATTTTCATTCAACCTTAAATGTTGCTTTTTCATTATTAATGGCTCAAAATAAAAATGTGATATCAAATGGTCATTGATAGGTTCTATTTCAGTGTCTGTGGTGTATCAAAGCTCTCAAGTTTGGAATCAGATAGCTGTCAAACGATAGGAATATTTGAACATTCAGGACAAGATATTGTAATAGTTTATAATATAATGACAATGGGGTTTCGGGAATTTCAGTTATTTTGCAATCTATATTAAAATTTACATGGATAAAATGTTTTCCTAATTATATTCTGTGAACTTTTTTACATATTTATATTAGGTAGAAAGAGTACGGATATATTAAGTAAGGGTAGATATTTTACTGATGATGAGGAACTCGAAACTTTCACGTTGACCAACCTTAACTATTTGCTACACTTTTGTCATTAAAATTCTCAGAAACATTCACTAGATTAACCGCATTGAAGTTTGGGAGTTAACCGCTCGGGGTTGAAAGTGGAAACGTGATAGAAACGTAATTCCTGATAAAATGAGATCCAAAATACTTTCAGTCCATCATTAGGCTGCGTGGATTTAATTTCGTGTATAAGATTATTTCATGACTAAAATAAATACTTTTACACGAAAGAATAGAGAGCAGTCTATTATCGTAACTAATTCACGAAGCTACTGCAGCAAGATCCTAAAACTCAACGCCCGTGTTCCGGAGGTTGGCGTTGGCGATGAAGCACACGAACGAGAGCAGACTCGAGAGAGTGGATGAGCCATCGAACGATGCGTGGAATGTGGGGAAATGGAACGACATATAAACGTCTATTCTCTCAGACTGAAAAGCGGCTTCAAGTTTCACACGGCATGCCATCTCACGAAACACGAAATGCGTTCAAATACCTTCTTTCCTTCCCAATTCTTCATTTCCCCTTTTCTTTGTGCTCTTTTCTTTTCTCTCCCGCGCTCCGCTCATCTTGAAGGAAGTGAGCTCTGCCCGCAATCTCACGGATCAGCCCACTCAGCCAACTCATCGCACCCCTCAAACACATATATCACCGCTCTCCTTCGCCGCCCCACCTCACCCATCGCCCTCACTTTTCTCCGCCTTCATCGCACTCTCTTTCTTCGAGTGTCCTCTCATCCCTTCCATTCTTCCCTGCTCCGTTTTCCGTCTCCAAACTTGCCTCGAGGTTTCCCTCCTCTCTGTTCGTGTTTCTCATGATGCAGAACTGTTGTCACAAGAGTATATAAAAATACATATATAATCACACACACACATATTCATTCACATGGCCATCTGTGTTGGTCTCTTATTCTCTTATACGTGTTCCTATCCCCTTTCCTTGTATCTATTTCCATGTAAATGAATATTTGTTCGCTGTATGGCAGGATGTGTGTGTGTGTATATATATATACATATAAATATATATATATGGAAGGAATATATAGAAACACTGTATGTGAGTGAATTGGAGGTTCAGTGCGATAGATATGGGATGAGAATCAAATTAATAAAACAAAGGTTATGCAATTTTCCAGAAAGAAATAGGCTAAGCTAAACATTAAAATAGGAGGGGAAAAATAGAGCAGGTAGAACAGTTTACGTATCTTGGAAGTGTTTTGGACTAAAATGGTCAAAGTAATAGGAATGTAAGGAGAAGAATGGCGATAGGCAAAGGAGGTTTCACTAGGACGAGAGAATTGATGACAGGGATTTCGAAGAAGGATATTAAGTCTTGTTAAACTTTTGTGTGAAACGTAGGTCAGTTATGCACGGAGCGGAAACATGGTCATTGAAGCAGAATGATATGCGTGGATTGGAGGCTTTTGAAATGTGGGTATGGAGAAGGATGGAGAAGGTGATATGGACGGAAAGACAAACAAATGAGGAAGTGGTGGGCGAGGAAAGGGGATTTTTGGGAGAAATCATAAGTGGAGAGAAAAACATGACTGGAGCGCTAGAAGGCAAGACAAGGAGGCTTTCTCAAGGAGGAGAGAGTTGATGACGGGGACGTTGAGTAGGGAGGTTAAGAAAAGACTCGTAAAAACATTAAAATGGAGCGTAGCGTTCGATGTGGAAACGTGATCGCTGAAGTAGTAGCATAGACGTAGGGTGTGGGCTTTTGAAATGTGGGTGTAGAGAAGAATCGAGAAGGTGAAATGGACTGAAAGGAAAACAAATGAGGATGTACTGGAGATGGTGCGTGAGGAGAGGGGTTTGTTGGAAGAAATCCTATGGAGGAAGAAGGGATAGATGAGAGGCGTATTGAGCGGCAGTGGGATGTTGATGAAGGTAATAGAGGGGAGAGTGTTGCGCAAACGAGGAAAGGGCAGGAAAAGGATAGGGATGTTGGACGGGATGAAGGGAGGAAAGAAGTACATAGGGATGAAGAGAGACCTGATGTAGAGAAGGTTGCTGGATTGTGTTTTTTTGGAGTTACAATATATTTTTTGATAGTTGTGTCTGTCCAAAAACCTGCCGGTAGATTACCTTATAATAATAATATATTATATATACACATGGAATATATATATATATACACACATGGAATGCAAAGCGTAGAACCCTGGACTACTGTCCCGAGGGCCCGGGTTTCGATTCCTGGGCAAGCCTCTCCGGGCACCTGCAGCTCCACCCAGACTATGTGATTTTTCGGGTACCAGATCTTCCTGGGAAACCATAACCGGCACAAAGAAAGGAACTGGCCCCCCTACCCTGATGTGTGAATATTCACACGCCGTTGGTCTTAGTACTGGGTGAACTCCACGGTCACTTACCGAACTGACCTTCGGGTTGTTTGCTGTGTTTTTTTATACTTTTATACTCTTATTTAAAACTGATACATATTTTAAAACATAGAAACACAAAGAAAGGGCACTCACATACGTAGTTTTGACGTTTCGACGGTGCTGTGTCACACACATCCTCTCCGCTCTTCCCCCGAGAACGGTAATGAATGACGGCCGTGTCGTCGGAACATCAAAACTATGTATTTGAGTGTCCTTTCCTTGGGTTTCCATGCTTTAAGAAGCTGTATCAGTATTTTTCTATATTTGTGCGTTGCCGAAGAGCGATCTATTTCGAATACACATATGTTCAACACACCAAAGGGTAATTACATTCATTTTGTTTTATTAATTTAATTTATATTTCGTTGATATTATGAATTTTTTCTCCGGGGTTTTATTTGGAAATGTCTGTTTGAGTGGAATATGATTGGTGTGAATTGAAACTACATTTTTGGGATTGCTTTAGTGTTTTATCTACTGAAATCCTTCATTTCTGTGAACTACAAACTCATTCCGTTATGTGTTTTATTTGACTCTGTGAAATATCTGGACATTTTTCTCTAGAAGTAAATAGTCTGATCATGTTGAAGAAAGGTACCGACTTACTATGGTGGATCAGATCACCTACGTAAAATCGGTGATATAAATATAAGGTCGAATATGTTTAAAATGTGGTTTTTTCCTTGTACTATTAGAGATCATAATGATCAGCAGGCGCAAAGGAGGGTAATGTTAATGTTGACTCGAAATCCTGCAGGTTTTTAATTGACCTATTTTTCCAACAAACCTCCCGATTCATTTGCATATACTTTTCCCGTTATTGAATATTCTTACTTGCAAGTACCTTCTTCCGTGTTATTAACTTTGTTACAGTGCATGATCAAAATCATATTTTTATAGAGGGTCCATGATTGGGATGGTGCATAAATGGCTGGTGACCGAAACTCCCCCGCTACGCGCCCTTGGGGGGCTTGCGGGTATCATGTAACAGTAAATTACAGCTACATTGCATTTAAAATTTCCCATTTAATAACTAATAAATAATTAGAAAATATTTGTGAAAGTTTCTAATACGTTGAACCGCTAAATCTTTTTTCCTGAATCAGTAAATATTATTATATAATCAGTAAATATGTAAAATATAATCAGTAATATATAATTAGTAAAATAAATATCAGTGAATCAATAAAATAAATATATAATCAGTAAATAAAATAACCTTAGTGTCATTTTTTCTTGTCTCTTAAATAATTAATCCAGCCGTAATAATAATCGTTTCAGGCATAACTTCATGGAATTGTTCCATGGTGAATGATATCAGTATCGTCTTGAATAAAAATGTCACGTCATATGCCGCACTCGGATTGGAGTGTTGATGATGGGAAAGAAAGAAAAGGAGGAATGAACTATGAAGGAGTGGACGAAAATGGTGATACCGAGGTGGGAAATTGAGAGGGGCAATACTGTGTGGGGGGGGGGCGGAGGAGCAGAGAGGTGGGAGAAAGGCTTGAGGCGAAGAGGGGGTCGTGCATGGGATAGTAAAGTTTTGTGACACGTCTTGTTCAATTCTTAGGGTCTCGGCGCACGCCTGCGCCGTAATTCTAGCTTGGCCCCTCCCTCTCTACCCCTTCCTCATCGCCGTGTCCGTCCCCGCTACCCCCGCAAACCTCTGCATCTCATACGAGCCTTCATTCTTGATGCAGTAGTAACCACGTGAATTCTCTTTTATTCTCCTTCCCTCTTCATCCTAGTGTCTCTCATAGTCTCGCCCTTGCCCAATTTTATTCTGCCAGACCTTCCTCCAAACACCTCCCCGGTTCCATCATTCTTCACGGAATTCTGATCTCTCCCTTCCCTCGCCCCGACCCACTCCCCTTCCTACACATTTTAATGCGTGACATTGCTAACATCCTAAGTATTTTATGTTGTAAGACTTTGATTTGCCTTAGTTCTTCTTGTCTATGAATGCGTGTCATTGCCATTCTAAGTGCCATTCTTCGCGTTCTCAACACAAAGTGATTTCTTGTTGAAAAAATCATTATAGCTCCAAATTGTTCTAAATATTTTGTGTTCATATTGGGAGCATGATGAAGATCTTTACAATCATTACATTTTAATTGAGCAATGAAATGACTAAACACCTAAGACACTTTCAATCAAAAGGCATTAATAGACAACTTAGTTGTGCTGACTGATGATTCAGTATACCTATGCGAATTCCTAATTACGTTTTAATGATGCAGTATTTAACGTTTACTTGTGGAAGTTTTTCATGATCCAAAGAATACACCTCCTATTCCTACGTAAGAAATTTACTTAGACGACCTAAGTTTCAATGTCTAGCGTCGTTATTCGAACATCATCAAAATCATCGTCCCAAATAAGGAGCCTATGAGGTGGAGAGCAGCACATGTCAGACCACATATATTGGAGAGACAACACGCAATGTGATTACTAGGTTCAAGGAACTCTTGACTCACTATGAAAGCGGTTGTTTTGAATGAACGGTCATCGCTGAACACATTTTTGAATCTTTCCATTATTCTCTATGATATATCGCTAACTCGACAAACTCAACATTTTTAAGACTCGACGCCAAACTCTCTACATATATAATTGTACGGAGACAAATTATCAGCAACGAACTGGGAATCATCAACATCCCCTAAAATAAGGGAACCTGATTCCAGAGTTTAAAAAGACACAGGCTAAACAGTACAATAGGAAGCACAACTCCCCCACCTCCTCTTCCCTCGCCACTCCCAGCCTTGTCAACCCCCACCCCAGAAAACCTGTTTCACGCTACCTTCCTCTCTTCCTCCTTCTTGGACATGTTCACTTAACCACGGGCAGTACACCGCTACTGTTTTTTCCCCGTTGTCAAATTTTTCACACCAGTTGATGGTCACCTAGTCGATCGAAGTATTGTTATAGAGTGTTTCTTTAATATTCAATATTGGGTATAGCATTGACACCTTATGTATCATCAATGTATCTCCGGATGATGGCGCTACGCCTTAAAACCTAGATCGTCAAAATAAAAACTTTACTTTACATTCTTTTAAGTAAAAGAAAACTTATATTCTATCAAAATATTTTATAGTCATTATTCAAATAGTTTCGCCAGTAATTTATGCTATCCACACACACACACATGTATGTATTCCTGGTATTATATTATTAATGTTTTCCTTATTATATTAGTCCCATTTTATGACTTTTAAAACCAGATTGAACACCTGAGACCAGAGTTATCATTGGTAGAAATATCCAATAGATTTCAACCCATTTCTGGTGCGTAATATGGTAATGAATGCAGTTTTAAAGCTTTAAAATGAAAAGAATCTAGAAAACGATATAGCAATGCGTTAAATAATGCATTTCAATGTTTTCAGATTGTGAAAGGAATTTGACTCGAGAAATATTATTGTAGATATCTTAAATATATATTTGCGTATTTTTAAAAGAAATTAAAATCCTAAAGAAGTATATTTGCTAAAAAATAAATTAATTTTCTATTTTAGGTTTATCGTACATTTTTCGGACATTTCCCCAATCTTCTGATAGCAATATGCTATTCTATCCTTACAACCGGCTGGAGTAAATATTTTCCCTCGTTCATCCCTAATTCCTTTTTTGCTCAATTTTTCCGAAATACTGAATTCGTCAGCAGCTTAAATATCGAGATTTTTTGTCTGCATTTTCAACGGAATATTTGGGATGAGAAAAATGTTTTTGGAGGTGCGATCCGCGATGATTCCTCTCAGCGACGAGGACGCCCTATCCTAAACCTCTTCTCCTCCATATTCTGTCTCCTGAATCGGCTCCTATCATCCTTCGCTCTCACCCAACATTTCCCCTTTTTACTCCCCTATTAGTGCGTACAATTCCATCTCATCTTCTGAATTCATTTTTTGCGAATGTCAAAATCAGTCTGTCACCATGGAAAACTCATTATGTGGCTGTTCTCGTTTATCATACTCTCTAATTGAAGGATTTAAAGATACATAATCCTTTATCTGTATTCCTGAAGAGAGAATAGGATTTGAAGTTATATGCTATATTTAAATATTGGAAAATGAAACTCTTGCTAAGTAGTTTATTTGAAGCTGAATTTATAATCAATTATGATACTATTATGAATATTTTAACTGTAGGAAATTATCATTTTGTACCGTTTCAACTGTTTCAGAAATGAACGAAATACCTCAATTAAAAGATAATTATTTTTATCATTACTAATTTTGGTCACCTAAGAAAGGTGAAATTGGTGCACTATACAGTAACGTTACGTCACTATCGGTGGGTAAGAAGGGAAAATCTGTGCTAACAATTAAAAATAAGATGTGTACGATAATACTTGACATAGAAAAGATCCAAGAGAGAGGGACAATGGTCGCTCTTCCCCGAGAAATCTATTCTGATGATGACCGTCGGGCCGTCAAAACGGCAAATAGATACTGTGAGTGTCCTTTCTTAATGTATCTGTGGTCTGTGCGTCGCCGGAGAGCGCCAGTTTCAAAGATACATATATATACATATACTAGATGTTTAAAATACGTGTATACACACACGCACACATAAACATAAATTTATTTTTTATATTTATTACTATTAGGTAATCTACCGGTTAAAGTAGGTTTTTGGATAGACACAACTATCAAATAAACATTTTGTAGCTCCAAAAACAACCAATCCAGCAACTTAATCTACATCAGGTCTCTCTTCATCTCTGTGTACTTCCTTCCTCCCTTAATCCCGTCCTACATCCCTATCTTGTTCCTGCCCTTTCCTCGCTTACCCAACATTCTCCCCTCTATTACCTTCTTCATTCCACTACCGCTCAATACGTCTTTCATCCATTTTTCATGCCTCCATAGGATTTCTCTCAACAAACCCCTTTCCTCACCCACCATCTCCAGCACTTCCTCATGTTTTCCTTTCGGTCCATTTCATCTTCTCCATTCTTCTCCACACCCACATTTCAAAAGCCTCAAACCTACGTCTATCCTTCTGCTTCAGCGACCACATTTCCGCGCCGTATATGGCTACTCTCCATATCAGATTTTTTACGAGTCTTGTCTGAACATCCCTACTCAACGTCCCCATCATCAAATCCCTCCTCCTTGAGAAAGCCTCCTTGCTAAGCGCAATTCTTCTCCTTACGTCCCTACTACTGTTACCGTATTGGTCCAAAACAATTCGGAAGTATGTAAACTGTTCTACCTGCTGTATTTTTTCCTTTTTTTCTATTTTAATATTTTATTTTTCCCTTTATTTCTATTTTAATATTTAGCTTAGCCTTTTTCTTTCTGGAAAATCGCATAACCTTTGTTTTATTAATATTGATTCTCAACCAATATATATCGCACTGAACCTCCAATTCACTCAGCAATGCTTGCAACCCCAAGGCTGACTGAGCAACTAATGCTTGGTCATCAGCAAACCTAACCGATTTTACGAATTCCCGGCCGACTTTCATTCCTACCTCTAGTTCTTCCCATGCCTCTTTAATCATTTCCTCCACAAATACGTTGAACAGCACCGGTCACGATGGGCAACCCTGCCTTACCCCTCTTCCTAACACTGCCCATCCGGACTCTCCGTTCCCCACTCGCACCTGAGCATTCTGAGACAAGTACAGGTTGCGGATTAGTCTCCTGTCCCTCCAATCCATTCCTATTTTCTGCAACACACATATTAATTTTTCCCATATCACTCTATCAAACGCTTTTTCGAAATCTACGAAACTGTCTGACCCCAGTGGGGCGGCCATTAAGTGATGGTGCCACGTTAAAAACACTATTGAGGAAGGCAACGGGAAACCACCTCAATTATCAGTCCCAAGAATGTAATGATGGGCACTAGAGAGAATGTGAGTCCTGGTAACTACGGGACTCGGTCCAAATGCCAGTGTGTCGTGCCCGGCAGCGGGGGAGGCAAGGCTTCCGCGGTCGTCATCCCACCAAACCCTTACACATCCGCCATCCCCACCTCTCTTGTGTTCGTCTTTTATGTGTGTTCCTTTACCATTTTCCTTATCTCTATTTCAATGTGAATGAATATTTAATCGCCATATGGCGGTATTTCGTGTTTGAATATATATATATATATATATATATATTCACACACAGAAATAGATTTCAGGAAAGGGTATAGGAAAACACATAAAAGACGAACACAGGACATGTGGGGAAGGCGGATTTGAGATTTGGATATACATATAAACATGATATTTATTATTATTAGTAATTGGTAATATTTGAGTGATTTTATTTTGGTAAATGTTTAAGCAATAATGGGTTCGTCTTCGCGCTCGAAACGGGAAGAGCAGTAAATACGAAGAAGTATCAATGTCACGTTTCAACGCTATGTGGAATTTTGTTCACTTCCTTAAATTTTCATTTTCTGAGAAGCGCCCATCATAAAATATGCATCTCCCATGACCCTCTTTTCCTCTAGATTTCGTGGGCCGCACTCTTTACTCATCTGCTAAAAATTAATCTTCTCGTCTCCCTTCCATTCCTCTCTCTCTCTCTCTCTCTCTCTCTCTCTCTCTCTCTCTCTCTCTCTCTCTCTCTCTACTCATCTATCAAGCATTCCCTCGCATTCATCGACCTCCTCCCATTGCACTCCATTTCCCGTCCTTTCTCCCTTTCTTAACTTTCGTCTTCTCCCCTTTACCATTTATTCCCATCTCCCTTTGCCGCTTGATACCTACGCCTCCCCCTTCAAATCCGCTCCTCGCAAATGCCCAGTTTCCTTCACTCTTCCCAGACAAAAGCAGCGTCCACCCTCCGATGCATTCACTGCTCCCGTAATATCAACGGCCGACCTCACTTGTGCGCCATTTCAATTCCTCCAGGAGCCCTCCCTCCCGCCGCCCCCACCCCCCTTTTAAAGAGAGAGAGGGGCCCTTGCCGCTCTCCAACTCACTTTAGGCTCTCCCTCCCGTCCCTCTTCGCTCTCACTTCCCATCCTATCCTCCTCTCTCGGTCCCTATCAACCCCTCCCCTTTTCCTCCTCTTGCGTTTCTCACCCTCCCGCCACTCCCCCCTCTCCTTTGCCCATCCCCTTGGGTAGACTTCTCTATTTCTGTGTAATCCTCCACTCCCGCCCACTCCACTCCTTTCCCGCTACTCTCCCCACCTCTACTCACCTTCACCCATTGACCAAGCATACCCATTACGTAAGCCATTCACTTATATTCCCAAACTCCCGTATGTCGTATCCTATCCCTATGGTGCTCCTTTCTTCAAATTCATATTTGCATATCGAGAGTATTAGTTGCTTCTAATCTTATCCTCTCCCATTGTACCGAGACATCAGTCAAATTCTATTTTTTACCATAAATTGATATGATAAGTTAGGTTTTAACTTACTGTAGAGGTTTTTGTTCAGTAGGTAAAAGTAGTTTCCTTGCAAAAAAACTTATAGACTTATTTTATGCGACGAAAACGATGCAATATCTTGTGAGGTGAGCTTTTGGAACTAGATTAAAATAGTTTATTAAAACGCTCTGTTTACTGAGGTCAAAAGTTCACATGGCTACGTTGTTCGTCGACGTATCTTGTGCTCAAATGGTTTTAGAAAGAAATAAACGGTAAGTTGTAATAACATTTTCGACTACTCTTGCTTCATTTAGAAGATCCATTGCATTTGGTAGCTGGTAATATATAATTAGCTTTGTTTAATATATTTTCTTTGTGAGTGTTTTCTGAGGAGGGTGTTGATTTTGCATTGCTTTTGTCTTTATAAATAATTTCGGTCTCTCTTTTTTCTATTTATTTGATATTTTATAGTAATTTATATGGTACTCTACAGTTGAATTCACAGCTTATCCTGATAAATCTGTTCTAGCAGTTTATGTAGTTCGCTTTGAGAAAATTATAATGTTATTATCTTCCGCTCTCCTGTGCTGGATGAGTATTCCGAGTCAATTTCCAAATATTTCCAGGGAATCATCTCTTTAATGTAAGGGACAGCTCAGAATGTGTATATGACCACGATCATGAATCATAAACGTGAAAGAGAAATTTTCAGAAATTTCTTAGGATGCTTTTAAAAGCAGAGAAACATGCCTAGGTGATACTTAGTCGCCCTAGAGGAAACATATTCCCCATTTTGAAATAGTTGTGAAATTATAAAATACATTTTATTGATAGAGATAAACTTTCTAGTTTACCAAGCAATCTGTATTTTCTTGGAAGTTAATATTCCGGAGGTATATTGGGCTGATAAGTACTTGAACATTGATTTAACAAATCTAATTCTATTTCATTACAGAAGCATATTAATTCAGATATTATTCGGTCGTTTTATAATTACGCTCTTTACCTTCAAAGTAATTAGTTAACACGAGGGGAAAGTGATGGGCAAGAAGGCTGATTACATTTTTAATCTATTCTATCTTGAGTAAGGACTAAAGTATTGTTATCAATGGAATGCCTGGATAATCATTATTCAGGCATATAATGCAACAATTTCAGAGGGTAAAAATGATTCCCGGTCAAGGCGAATGATTTTTGCACTCTGAAATTGATATATTGAAATGAATATTAGCGAATGACCCCGTTAAAAGTTACTGCTGCTGTATCTCCGGCAGTTTCTTGGAATTTATTCAAGTATGCTGTATTTCCTAAGATGCATTGCGATATCACAGTCATTTATCATTCTATTATCAATAGTCTCAGTATACGAGGGTCATCCGGAAAGTAGTACCCGTTCGTGAAATAAAGACACAAAAGTAAATATTAACAAACATAAAAAATTTTATTTGAAAGAGGATACTTTAAACTACTTCTCAACATAATCTCCAAGCAAATTAAGGCATTTGTCATAACGTGTGACAAGTTTCTGTATTCCTGCTGCATAGTCCTTCGCCGCCAGCTCATTGAGATACAGGGTCACTCCTTCTTTAAGTTCTTCATCGCTGTCAAATCTTTTTCCTGCCAAAAAGTCTTTAAGCTTTGTAAAGAGATGAAAATCTGAAGGGGCCAAGTCCGGGCTATACGGTGGATGGTCGAAAGTTTCCCATTTGAATTGCTGCAAAAGTTTTTGTGTTATCCCAGCTGCATTGTCATGAACGAGAATGACACCAGTAGACAGTAGACCTCGCCGCCGATTTTGTATTGCCCGCCGTAATTTCTTTAATGTTTCACAATACGCATTGGCATTAATAGTGTCTCCACGGGCCATAAAATCAATAAGCAATACACCTCGTCGATCCCAGAAAATGGTTGCCATGAGTTTCCTGGTGGACAGAACTGTCTTGAATCTTTTTGGTTTGTTTGGTGAATGAGCATGATGCCACTCCATTGACTGTCGTTTACTCTCAGGTGATGCATAACAAACCCATGTTTCGTCACCAGTAATTATGCGAGTCAAGAAAGAGTCTCCTTCATCAGAATAACGTCCAAAAAACGTCAGTGCTGCAGCCATACGCTTGGTTTTGTGCTCATCTGTAAGCATGCGAGGGACCCATCTTGCACAAATTTTTGCATAATGCAGATGGTGTTTAACAATTTCATGAACAATTGTTCGAGAAACATTGGGAAAATGCTCACAGATGTCATCAATTGTGACGCGCCGATCGTTCCTCACGAATTCGTCAACTGAGCTCACCAGTTGGTCTGTAATGACAGACGGTTTCCCCGAACGCTCATCGTCGTGTGTGTTCCCCCTCCCCATGTTGAAGTTGCGACACCACCGCCGAACAGACGACTCGTCCATTACATTGTCTCCATACACCTCCTTTAATTGGCGATGAATATCACATGGGCGAACGTTTCTTGCATTGAGGAATTTAATCACCGCCCTCACTTCACAACTGGCGGCGTTCTCAGTTTTTTTAAACATTGTAAACAATCACAGAAACAACACAGGCAATGCTAGCGTCACGCAACTTGGCTCAGAGAAGCCAGACAAACCACTGAAGCTATCTGACCTCGTCCAGCGGCTACTCGCGTCGTCAGCACTTCATGCGGCACGAACGGGTACTACTTTCCGGATGACCCTCGTATTTTCCAAGAGTTTCAGTGGGGATTTCAGAAAAATCAACGGAATTATGATAATGTGATATTTAAATAGCGTCAATAATAAACATATTATTGTGAACTCCCATTATGATTTTCTTCAAGGTCCCGATCTTATTTTGTCATCACATTCTCTTGGAATGACTGTTACCGCAGCGTTCATCTTCTCCTCCTTAAGAGTCTATTGAAATGTGATGTCCCTGCAAAGCATAGCTGTTAGTGTTTCTGAAATATGCACGATGAACAATGAATTAAAAACGTGATCTCAGTGGAATATTGCCTATCTTTTGGTTATTTCCATAAAATTGACCGAACAAGATCAATGTCTAGATACGCTCAGAAGTTCACCAAAGATCCTTTTAGATCAGTTTATGATTTGTGGTGAAAAATTCTTACGTGGAATATTAGGAAATTACTAGGCAATTCCAGCTTCCGGTGTCAAGCTAGAGAATTAGACCACTACTGAAAATATTAAGTAATCGACACTGGTTGTCAATTCGAGGGATATGTGTAGAAGCTTGACCGGTTATTTAAGTTATCCAAGTTCTTAACTTACCTGTAATTGTTTTCCCTTCTGCTTAAAACTTGAGCTTGTTCTACTGCCCTTCCAGTGTAATTTTTTCCGTCCATGTCTCCTTCAATTATGGCCCCCATTAAATTATCGTGTCTCAGGCTATGCTCATTAATAGTCCATCTCTTCTTAAAGGTGCCCACATACATGTATGATCCTCACTTCCAATCAGAAATTCGCACTTCATGGCTCTGTTCACTGATCTTCTACGAGTATTCTCTATACGCCTATTTTAAACGACTCTTTCCCATAGATAAGGAAAATGAAATATTTGAATTTAATATTTTATCAAAATCTATCCAGTACTACTATCTTCATATGTCTAGACTAGTGCTTTCATGAAAACACAAACAAATATACGAATTCTACTTGAAGTCGCAACTATTTGCCGGGAAAATAATATTCCCTGTCAAACTCTTTCACAATTTCTTTTTTTACATACTTTTGAAATGTGTGTGCATATATATATATATATATATATATATATATATATATATATATGCACACATGAATTGTTTATATACACACATACATTATAAAGGAAGGGAGAGAGGAAGAATGAAATTTATGCACAGTACAGGGAGGTCAAACCACTGTTAGGAAACAAGAAGAGAAAATATGTGTAAACAATCAGAGATGAGTCGGCAAAGATATTAGTTGAACCAGAAAATAGCCAAAATATATGAAAAGTATATGTAGAAGAACTGAACCATAAAAACTTAGGGCAAAAAGGTTAGACATAGAAAGAGCACAAATGAAGATAGCTTAGGTCCACGCTTACTCGATGATGAGATGGAAAGACGAATAAGGGAGATGAAATCAATAAGGCTGAAGGGATATACAGCATTACTGCGAAACTACTCAGAAGTTTAGGAAATTGTAGGAGAAAGGTTCTTTGTGGACTGATTTGTAGCATCTATGAGGAAGGAATCTGGTCGGAAGACTTCGAAAAAGGTAAAGGCTACATCATGTAAGAATTACAGAACAGCAAGTTTGGTATCCCACGCAGCTAAAGTTGTTCCTAGGATCACCGACAAAAGGATAGAGTGTAGGGCAAATGATTGCTTAGGGAATGATCAGTTTAGGAAGTGGAGAGGTACGCGTGATGTCATTGCAGTAATGACGACACTAATAGAGAGGAACATAAATACTACACCCATGAGGTCTTTTCTTGTTTCGTAGATTTGACAAAGTCATTTGATACAGTTAATTAGGAAAACTAATGGATATGTTGCGGAATATAGAAGGAGATTGGAGGGATAGGAGACTTATTCGAAACCTATTCGTGTCTCAGACCGCTCAGGTACGAGTGGGGGACGGAAAGTCCGGATGGGTTGTGCTAGGAAGAGGTGTAAGGCAGTTAACCGTTATCGCCAGTGCTGTTCAACGTATATATGGAGGAAAAGATTAAAGAGGCATGGGGAGAACTGGAGGTATGAATGAAAGTCGGAGGGTGATTCGTAACATAAGTTAGTTTTGCTGATGACCAAGCTTTAGTTTGTCAGTCAGCCAAATGTTTTGCGAGCACTGCTGGGTGAATTGGAAATTCGATAAAATAGATGATTTTAAGTTAAACAAAGGTGATGCATGCTTCCAGAAGGAGAAAGTCTAAGGTTAACATTGAATTTATTGGGCAGACTCTAGAGCAGGTGGAACAGTATACGTATCTCGGAAATGTGTTTGGACCAAAATGGTCAAAGTAGTTAGAAAAATTGGCCTGGGCAATATTCCTTAAAATTGAAGGAAGGGACGTAGAGTAAGGATATCAAGGAAAGCCTCCTTAATACTTTGCTATGGAGCGTGGTTATATACGTCGTGGAAACATGGTCATTGGTGCAGGATGATAGACTTATATTAGAAACTTTTGAAATGTGGGTGTAGAAAAATATGGAGAAGAAAGTAAACCTTTCTAGGAGAGGGGATTGTCGGGGAAAATTGTAAGTAGAGGAAAGATCGATGTAGAGCGTTTTGATTGGCGATGACTTTTTTGAAGATTGTGATATAGAGGAGAATGCTAGGCAAACGAGGATATGTGAGGAATAGAACAGGGATGTTGGACGGAATGAAGTAAGGGAAAAAATTTGCGGAGTTGAAGTGCGTTTTATTGTAGAGTGTTTTGTGTTGTTAAACGAGACAACGGTATTGTCGCTGTACCGTTTGGTAGCTAATGTCCATCGATAATCTTGTCATATCGGGGCATATTGTATGTATTCATATAGTATACATGTACATGCTTATACGTTCACATTTTCAAACACAAAAACTTCCCAAACAACAAAATTATAATCTCATATTAATGAGTATAGCGTATATTCATACGTACAGGTAAAGGGATAGAAAAGCATGTACAAGGACATTGGGGACAAAGTAATTGGGGAAGGTAGAATGATTTTGATTCTAAGTTGTTTTCATGACTGGGCCTCGAACGACGGACCATTATCTTTGTGAGGCGATCCTCTGACAATCAAACCATCAAGGATGACGCATGTGCGTGTACTTTTGTAATCCGAGGGGTTTTGTGCAAAATTTTCGTGGATTTTTGCTAAGGAGATGGCACTCGAGGGCTGTTTCATACTTACCAGAGGAATGGATGGAAGAAAAAACGATGAAAGAGAAATTATTCATACAATCTGTACGGTATATGTATATATGGAGAACAGTCGAATGAAAATCTGATGGACGAAAACACTAGAGCAGTCTGCGTACCAACAAAGACATAAACCAGCAACTACGTGCCCCTTTGAGTTTTCAGTTCTCCGACCACTGCGATGGCAGTAACAATACGTGACTACATGTCGTCTACTTTTTCGTGGACTCGTGTTATGGCGGCTGTTCTGTTTTCATTTCACTGCTCCTTATTTAGTAAAAAATGTATATAAATGATGTTATTCTGCTAAAAAACGCTTTTCAGCGTGTCTTATATTCATATATAACTCACAGAGATAAAACCTAATAAAATTTTTTATAATTAAAATGTGTACAGTAATGAATAATTTCAGCTTGCTTGCACCTCAAAATACAATTTTTTCTTTCACTCTTGCTCACTTCCAGGCAGAGAGAGAAGTCACCGAGAAAAATGTTGAATTCTGTCTCCAACTCTGATTCCCCAAGTATCGAAACGTTTTTCCTTGAAAACATCGTTTTATATTTGTACAAAAAAATTTACCAAAAAAATAATTATAATAATTTTAAGGATGCCAAATAATAATATTTGGAAACATACTAGGAATGACGTAAACCATAAATTCAAGCATGGAGTAAATTACAGTCCGTTTTAAAGTGCTTTGGAGTTTTTGTTTAAATGATTTCTATAATAAAAACCATAACCATAAGATAACTCTAAATCTAATGAATAACTGATCGTTGTAATTTTCCACTTGATAAAATTTATTTTACGACCGGGTTTCGATGTATTACATCATTATCTGAAATAAATGTTATCAAGTGGAAAAGTGCTACGATCAGTTGTTCATTATGTTCGACTTCCACCACATCACGCCTAAAGCTACTCAATTTATTTTTAACTCTAAATCTACTTTATGATCAACAAATTTAAAGTATATTTATCAATTATTATACTACGTATCCATGCCAAGAACATGTTCGTGACATATACAGCGGCATGGAATTAGTGAAACTGGAAAATGAATACTCACTGAAAAATCAATGAAAATGTGTTCATATTTTACTGCGTAAGGACCTGATAATTATGAGTAATGCATATAAAATACAGATAAGACCGGTTTTTTGCATGTGTTTCCTCCTATCATCCCTTGATTATAGTACGAAGGGTCAAGTATAATCCCAGGGATCGCCTGTGTATTTATGGAATGCCTCCCCAAGGGATTTCAAACCCCTCCATTGCTTGCCATCTGCTCATCCTATTCCGCGTCACCTCTCCCAAACAGCCCGCTTCCACTAGGCCCACCCCTCCCCTTCCTGCCCCACGCCCCTGGGATTTGTAAGCAGGTCCAAGTGGTCTCCTTTTAACATCACCTCTCTCCCTTCTACATTTCTCTCAATTTTTCCGCACCCCCTCTCAACAGTGGTCACCCTGAAGCGGATCGGAAGAATTCCGAGCAGCCAGGGTGCGCAAGGGGGGGGGCGGGTGGATTCCGGTGAGTGGGTGTGAGGGGTGGTGAGGGGATGAGGGCTGATGGGGGAGGGCTAAGAGTGGGATAGTCGTGCTAGGAGGAAAACCTCAAGACATGATCCAGGAATCCTAAAACAACGCCAAAAGCTTCGATTTCCAAACATCGGGTCCCGCATTGTAAAAACTCCAGTGCTATTCTCCTCCGGCCTCTCTCTCTATCGCTCCTCAGCCATCGCCTTTCTCCTTTACGGCCATCCTTTTTTTATCCCACTCTCCTCCCCCCTGCCTCCACCCATCCTCCACCACTTCCTCCTCCTCCACCACTTCCTCTCTCCTCCTTCCCCACTTCACTCTCCCCCTCCTATCGACATTGAGTTCGCTCTCCCCGACTCTCCCGTCTCCCACTCTCCCTTCGTTCGTCCTTGCTCCCTTTTCCACTGCTCTTCCTCTTTCCCTCCATCTCTTCTTCATCACGTTCCCACGAACATTCTTCTTTCCCATCCCTATCCAGCTCCTTCACTCACCGATACGCACCTTGGCCCTTGTCTTTCACTTTTTTCCGATTTTACCTAAATCCTTAAAAAAAACTTTCTAACATCTCTACACACCACGAATTTCTTCCTTCACTTTTTAATTGACGATTTTTCTCTACGTATTTGCATTCACACACTCGTTCTTCGGTGTTTCCTTTCCTTTTTCTCCTACCTTCTTTCTCCTATCACTTTCCCTATCATTCTTTCTTCCACTATTGCAAAGCATTTGTTCTTAATCCTCCCATTTCCTTCGAAATCCCAGACTCCTTGTCCAATCCAGAGCGACGTCTTCCTTTTTCTCCATCGTTTCCCCTTTCTTCCATTTACTCACAACTCCCTCAACTTCCTATCGCGTTTTCTCCCCTCTCCCGAGAGACTGTGAGACGATGACATTTTTTCGTGCAAAAATAAGAAATCGCATATCAGAACCAACCCGGAATGGATAAATAGCGATTGAAGGCAACTGGTTGAGGACGAGAAGATATGTACCACCCAACCGAATGCTGAGGGTCTCTGAAAGGAAAAGATCTAAATTGAGGATTTCATTCGTCTCCAAGTTATTGGCAGTAAGGGATGAATGGAGAGGAACAGGAAGTGGCAAAAACCTAAAATTGAAAAATTGTGTGTAAATAGAAGTGGAACGAATTAAAGTACATGTATCGAACTGCAGCCAGTTTCTTACCAAATATTTGATCCTACCGCTAATAATACAGCTTGCATCGATGCATCGATATACTTGTCGGACATAATTTTCGACTTTATCTTATCTACTTGCATGGAGCAACAGTTAATCCTTGTATAGTCAAGTCAGTTCAAGCGTAGTTAATTAAGTAAATGATAATATGTTAGAGATACCATATCTTTTATGTTAAGATACAAATGTAATATCCAGCAATATATTTTCAGTTACTTCAAGTAAAATTAAGTTAATATTTATTACCTGATTTTAGGTCAGCCTCTTTTGCAGGGGCGTACATTTTCTTAGCCCTTAAAGAAAGGTCTTTAACTGTTAGAATACGTTTTATTTCGACTTTAGAACGAAATATGGCGCTCTATGTTTAAATATTGCTAAGTCTCACAATTGTGATTTCTCGTTCACATGAGTACTTTGTTACCTAAAATGCATTTACTTTCAATGTAAAAATTTGCTTGAAAAGAAAATCTAAGGTAAAAAAATTGTTGTATTCACGCTGTGAGAAGTTCGATTACATAATAACTTTGTAGGTTTAACCATCTATCAGTTGTTTTCACCGAAAAGTTGTTACTCGATCCCTCCATACTTCATGCATAAATTTTGATTTTCTTATTTCATGGCGCTATCCCATTCTATTTAAGATATGGAGATGTAAAATGAAATCTTTGGTTTAGAGCATTCATACATTTTATTTATTCTTTATTACGTTTTGTAGCGAATGTTTTATGTGTACTTATGGTGTATCGAACGTATTCTGGTGTAAATAGCGTTTTCAAGTTGAATTCTTCTCTTTTGAATTTCACTACTCCGAAGAGCTTTCCATTTATTCATATGACTTCTAGTTCTCCAGATGTGAATCGATCCAATTTATCCTTGATTAGTCGTTTTTTTAGCTCCTATTCTATACTTAAAACATGCTTTCAAACCAGTTAATGGTTATATATCTACATCTACTTAATACCCCGCAAGCCGCCGCAAGAGTGTGTGGCGGGGGGTGTTAGGGCATCACCCGTAGTTAGGAAAAACACTCATACAAAAGCCACAAATGTGTACAGTTCACAAACAAAACATGGTTAGCTGTAAAACTGAAATTACAAGAAACCTTACGCCCCACACATATGCAAACACACAAACTACCAACTAATGCACATGCACCGACAAATATACGTGATATCTTTTCAAAGTTTAATTTTGTTCCGACTTGTAAATTAAATGTTTTTAATATTTCTAAAGTGACTTCGGTTTCTTACTGTTATGCTTTCTGATTGTTCAAGGAAAGAATGAGTATTTGTATCTATCTGCACTGGAATCTATCTCCATTATTTTATCTTTGTGGTCTGATCTACCTGAGTAGTGTGGGGTCATTATAATTCCTTTAGTGTCATTGTTAAACTCGTTGGTTCTGAATCTTTCTAAAAGTCCCAGTCTCGCTTCTCTTCGTATCTCAAGTGGCACCAAGCATAAATATCCTAAGAGACCAGTCACAATTACTTTCTTATTACAACAATTTTTAACGAATCTGATAGATTTTCTCTGGGCTTTATCTAATTATTTATGCCAAATTTTTTGTTAAGATCATTTCTACAGAAAACACTATATTATTCTCTGTAAATGCAAATGTTTTGTAACAGTTGTAAATTAAAATTTTGGTAAGTTCTTGAGTTTACAAAATAACTATTTACTTCTACTGAAACCCACTATGAATCATTGTAACATGTGACATCACATATATATTTCTATGTATAGGATATTTAGTCTTTGCGCCTGATCAGGGATGAAAAACACTACACTAAGGGAAACTATACAGGAGCGTCTTTAAATTAATAAGTATGAGAACATGAACTTTTATTTCCAATCCCAGTTACACGGGCTCCAAACAGCAGTAAATTCTACTAGTTGTTCTGACTGGAGGTTGAATAACATTTTGAGTTGCGCCAATGCCACCTGCCACCCTAAAACATTCAGAACTTTACGTGAAGAATTTCGGCCATAGAAAATGGAAGAAAGGCATCATTAAACTTTACCCAAAAAATATCTTCGGCATTCAAATTAATGGATCTGTGGCTGTCTTAAAATGTCCATCCTCCCACCCATCTCCCATTTTTCATTTCACCTTTTACATTTTTTCAGTCCCATATTTAGGTCCAATATACTTTACATCCGGGCCCTCGACTCCTTCCATGCGTGCTATTCACATTTTTAGAACCGCCAAAGTCGTAATCGTTGGTTCTCGTGCGAAACTCATTCCCTCCATAACTCTCCCCTCCCCGACTCTCCCTCGCTCCCTTCCCAATCTCAATCCCTGCAGTACTCTTGCTGGAGCACGGAGCACTCCCTCCCAACACGCCCTCACCCCTTCCTCACTCTCCCCCAGATTCTCTCGCGCAAAACGCCTGAATAATTCATACAATGGCACGGGGGCGTGGGTTGGGTCGGGGGGAGTGGGAGGAGGGGATTGGAGGCGGGCCGGGAAGGGAAGGGAGGGATCGGATGAGCAGAATGCGTGCGAATGAGCAGGGCGGGACGGGGGAGGGGGGAAGCGGTGGAAGGGGGTGGGGAAACACGTAGGAGACCGATGTTCTGGGTGGGTGGCAGGGAGAAAGAAAGTGATGGCGTCACGTATGTCCCACGCATATTGCTGCGGAAGGGAAGGCAGAATAAGAAGGAGGAAAGGAAAGTAGGGAAAAACAGGCCGTGGAAGCCACAAGTTGAAGGACTCCCCTTTCCGTGCAAGGAGTGAGAAAATACGGTATTTGAACTAGAGAAAGTCGTTCGTTCTGTTCCTTTCCATTTAATTGAATTCTTCAATCCAATCAGGAAGCATAATTTCTCATTTTCTCATTGTCCGTAAATTTATACTACAGAATATTTCCTCAAATATCACAGAAGAGGGTTTACAAACTAAAGGAATATATATTCTGACTTTGATGCTTGACTTTTGACAAAACAATTTATAAGACGACGGAAGTAAAACTTGAGAAGGTGAAAATGTTGTAAATATGGACTCTTCATGCTCTTCTTTTAACTCTTAGGTCTGTATTACGTCGATGTATCTTTACTAAAAATAAGTTTCAGAATGTTGAATTTTCTAAAATTCAAGTTTGATTACGTTCTTAACACACGATTGACAAGGGAACACAATCGTTACTATCGTTTGGTACCAAAATGACTCCACATAAATACCTGGTCATTGCTTTTTGGGCAGAAATTCTTGTAGAATATATCTGTTAAAAACTTCAAAAAGTTGAGATAGTGAATATAAATATAATACAATACAACAATGCCTTATTTTTACCCTTGCGGCATATCCAGAAGTTTTTTGGGATGAATACAATATTTAGTACTCTGAGAGTAATACTTTCATTCTAGCAAGCGCATAATACGTCTTGACCATATGCGCGGTAAGATAAATCTTCTAGTGCTTCATTACTATACTAGAATATACTAATTAAAATACTTAAATAATAATAGAAATAATTAATAAAAATAAATAATAAAATAAAAATAATTAATTATTTTATCAACTAATAATTTTCTTCTTAATGACTAGATTTCATGATTTAAATAATCCAAAATTGTGTTATTAATTATTGAATATTGTCTTACCGGTTGAACGGTTTGGCTGCATTACTCTGGTGTGTAAGTGCTTTGGAAGTACACTTTGTAGTTTGTAGGTACTTAATATTTTTCTTACTTTTTAGGCACTTGCACAAAGTTTGTGCGCAATTCTTGAAGTTCGTTTTTATTTTTAGACGCACTTTAAATATTTTATATTTTGTTAAGTAATAATGCAGAAGGAAAACGAGAAAATCATGCCACATTGCACTTGAAGCTTTGATATTTCGATAAATTTTGTTTTGTCATGTTTTTGATTCCCGTCATGGATTCTTATGAATATTTTAAAAATTAGTACAAAAAACTGATTAGAAATTGGGCGTGATGTGTCTCAAATATATCCATGCCCCATAAACCTTCCTTTTTTCTCCTGGTCTATGGAGCTCAGTTTTAGTAAATGTTGTGCGAAAGTTGGCAGTGCAATCTGCTCGTAATCGCTCAAGGCAAAGAGGATAAGGATAATTGATCAACCTTTAATCATTAACATTTTCATTTAATGCTTCTGTATCTGCTGTCAATGTATGAACTGCGTCCCTGTCACTAAATATCCATTTGTAAATTGCTGCGGCGAGTTTTCTCGTAGTAATGATAACAGCTTTCTTTTCATATTAATCTTTGGTAGTCCACCTGAAGCACTTTCCATGTATGGTTTTCCCGAGTTTGAGGTTTATTCTATTTATTTTTTCGTACTTTCAAAATACTACATTATAACTTCTTTAGTTATGATTAAGCTAAAAAATTCGTATTTCAAGAATAACAGCAGGAAATTTTATGTGATCACTATAATGAAAAATATATTTTAAGCAATACATTTGACTTTCTGGATTGCCCTTTAATCAATTAAAATACACAATACCTCGGAAGTTCTCGCAAGGGCGGGGACGTGTCAGAGAATCAGATGTGCGCACGTGACATCGTGGCAATATTATGAAAACATACAAGTGCTGAAAAATTTATGTTGAACTTTAAGTGTAATATTATGCAGTGTAAATTCTTACATGTATTTTTTGAAAGGGATAAGTGTTGAAAGAGAATCGTGTAGATAATTACAAATTCGGCGAGCGCTTACTAGATGTGGGTATATTAATGTTTATAAATTAAAAATCCTATAGACTAAATTCTAATTTGACACTGAAAACTTAGCAGAATAATAATCCCGGGAAATATATACATGAACTACTTGACCTGTTTTTTTAGAGAGAAATTCCACGAAGAGGAATGTAATTTCCAGTCGCGGTGCGTAGTGACCTCGGTGGGTGGACAAAATTCTTATATTGCCTAATAGTAAAACATTCGAAGCATAAACCAAAAAAACATTACGATGTATCTCAAATTTACAATAAATTTATTAAAAGCTGTAGGTCATGACCCATATTTAATTTAAAATTCCTGAATATCTACAGCAATTAAATATAAATTATATATTTGCGAGGTGATAATTATGATGTTGCAATTAACGAGTTGCGGGACGGCAGACGGCTACACCGAGCGGATAGCACCGAGGATCGCCATGATGACCCTTCGCCTTCCGGACCTTCTCAGTGAAACTACCGCGCGGATTCCATCAAAATCCCAGTAACATTACAACCGAAGTCTAATCAAGCGTTGGGACATATTTTTAAACAAATCGTGGGAATCCAATAGTGGAATAACTGCTTTCATCCGGCAAGCCAAAAGATGAAAGCAACCGCTGGAATGTAGAAATGCCAACTGCGATACGGCGCGTATTTCCTCCATTTGATTGAAATGATATTTAACACGATTTATTTTATGGTTGATTGGAAGGAATCTGGGAGGGGGGCCTCCCGAATGACATTCACAAATATATTTTTTTTTTGCGTATAACTAGTGACCATCCTAGTAACACAGTAACACACTCCGCACGTGGTATTCAGCAATGGGAAATCTGCCGGTTTGATCATACTGCATGTCATAACATAACGCATATGCACATCATAACGTGCATATTTAATTTTTTCGAATATTTTTAAATTAAATATATTTTGCTAATCACAAGCAAAATAATTACTAAGCTGATGATATTATCTTTTAACATTGAAACATATATAACTTTGAGTAAAATAAAATTGAATATGGGTTTCTTAGCTATGAATCACCCTCCATGGCTCTTGTTTAACAAATAATAGAAATAAATTAATTATTGTTACTTCTGCCGTATAGTACACATTGCAATTTAACATTGCAATTATCTTCAGTTTTTTAAATGGATATTGCAATCTGAAATACGAAATATTAAGTAGAGGAAAATAGCCCTTTGGAAAGATTGGTGCGTATTGAGTAATTATTTATGTGGTAAATACACAAATTTTGCGATCTAGAATATGAGAAAATACTAAATTTTCAATTATTTTACCAGGAAATTTTAATGTAAAATGAAATTTAAAATTTGGAGAAGGGTATTTTAACTATGACATTGAATGTTTTCATTAATTCTTAGATATTGATGTGGGGTTATGGTAAAAGGTAAATGAGAATATTTAAATTTGTGTGCGTTAACGTACATTTATTAAAACTGCAATTCTAATCAAAATAATCCGAGACAAACATTAAGATGCACCATCGTGGAAGCTCATTGTGGAAAAAAATGTATTCTTTCCAGCATTCCACGGAGGATAGACCTCTTTTCACTCAATTTCTCACATTTATCTTTGGTCACCCTTAAATACCATCCTATTAAGGATATCATTTCGCATTTCCTTAGACTTCTACTATATAAACATTTCGTCTTCCCAGTAATGGCTAAGAACAAAAGTATAGATCATTCATTGGCTTGAGTTAAGCGGATCGGATGAAGGAAGAGCAATTGATGAGGTGAAGCAGATATCATTTAGCTCCGGGAAAGTAACCATTGCTCATCACTCCCCATTTCTCCTTTGAGACAGAGATCGCCAACATTGTCTCCTTCATTCCAGTCCATAAATCTGGAAAATACCCTTGCTCTTACCCTTACTCTTCTCATACGAATCAGAGTCGCGTAAGATTCTTCAGAAATAATCTCGATGCAAACTGTTAATGCTGGAAATTTTTCGTTAAATCAGAATCGGTTATTTTCTCTGCTTGTGACGCACCGAATTGAATTTACATTCAACCCTCCTTTTGATGATAAAAGGTATTTTCCACTCGCTCCCTCCAAGCCTCCGCCCTTACCTCCACCCATCACTTTGACATCGTTCAAAGCCAGTCCCCCTTCTCCCTCGCCTCCATACTTTTCCTGGTTGGATGGATTTTTTTAAAAATTCTCGTTTCTCTTTCCCAAAATTTTCTTTTGAAATATCCGATCGCCGATCGACTTGCGACGCCGTTAATGGGGTAGAAAAACTCTTGTTCCTTCGTTTTTGCACCCGGCTCGCCAGCGCTGTCCGAAGCATTTCTCTTCCCTCATCATTTAGCATCCTCAATTATTTTACAGCGCCGTCTTTCTCATTCTCACCTCAATTCCCTTCTTTTTCTTGTTGTGGATAGCATTTCGTTTTTTAAATATTTTCCATCTTTGATCCTCTTTTGTAATCGAACTCTCCGAACGCGTCAGAACTTTCTTTGGTAAGGCTTTCAATTACTTCTTGCAGGGCGATAAACTAATTCCTCCCTCTCAATGTAAATATGGTCTGTGGTCCTTTTTTATGTGCACTGCTGTATTTCAATAAATGATGCATTACACATAAAATGGATAATATATGTAATGCCGTTACTATAAGAAATTAATTATAGCTTTAACTCAGCTGAAGCTCACTCAATTATTTTTCCAATATAATTTTTGCAAGCATCACTAGTGAACATTTTGGAATTGGAACGTTTTTCAGAGATGTTACAATAACATTGTTGCCAATCTCATATAGCATATTATAGTAATACTCATTAAATATTTTGACGTAGCTCCATACTAAACCCAAAGGAATGCGACTGGGCACATTTTTATAATTGTGCTTGAATATTTTGGATTTCTGATCATTACAAGTGTATCGTAGTTTGATTCTCTAGATTATGGGCTAGAAAATTTTTGTTTTTCATGCCTTAATTATGTGTCAAAAATGATTATAAGTACGTATTTGTCAAAATAAAATACTTTTTTAAATAGATCACCATTTGGTATAACCGAATATATGCACCCCAGACTTGATTGCGTACACCTGCATGAATTTACTAACACATATATGTAATATCAACCTAAAATTCTTACTGTCACATCGTCTTTTACTCGATGGCATTGAAGTATTAAATATATGCCTTAGTTTTAGTAACTTAATGAATGCTCCATCATTTTTTTCTAAAGCTATTCAAAACGACCCCTTCCCGATGCAATCACGATCTAATGTTAATATTTTTTTGATAAATGACGGTATCATCCCGGCATGCTGTTTTTCACTGCCTTTCTTGACATTTGGTTATTCCGTGATAGTCAAAGACAAAGTTGTCCCGTTATTAAACACAGTATATTATTTAGAACTTAAATACTAAGCGCAATTTAGATATACCATCTTGTCACACTTCCTCTAACGTTTTCGGTACTCCAGTCCTCGAAATCTCACGTCACCCACACTATTTCCCTTTATGCTCGTGCCCTCTTTTCTCATCTGTATCTCTAAAAACCCGTATCATTATCCATTTTTGTTCCCCTCCTTCCTTTCCCTCTCCTCCTTGAGCGCTGCTCATTTTTTTTCTTTCCCTCGAGAACCCTCCCCCGTCGTACCCCCTGCACACAATGCTCCACACAATGCAAAATACAATAGGCGAAGGAATCCGAGTAGAGGCTTACAGGACAATGTAAAGTGACTCCCTTTTGTTTGCGCGTCATGAAGATGAACGACTAACGATACATTCTAAAGAAGTAATTGATGATCAGACGGGTCTGTTCAATTTCCTTGGTGCGGCCGTGGATGAAAATGCGAGTGACGGATAATTGCGCGGGCTCTAGGGCGCCAACGGGCCGAACCCGAATTAAAACTCTTCGGAGAAAGATGAGCTCGCAATCAAGACTTTTACTACAAAGAGCTTACAATTTTCACTAAACGAGGTTGGCCGATGAACCGTTTTATTTTATGGAATCTTCATTTCAGAGCCGTTATCGGATTTCAGTATTGTGCAAAGAAATTCCACAGAAAAAGATTATTTTTTCAAGTATTTTTAAGTATAATTTCAATTCAGTGAAGATCCAAGCCCGAATTCCTTTAAAAATCTTTTGTTTATCCAAATACACCGTTTTAGTTAACATTTTTTTCCATTACATAAATTCGAAATGGCCAATTTTGCTAGATAGTCGAATTCATGGAAAAGGTTTGCGAATCTATGATGATTATACTGCGTCATTCTTTGAGGTTCTAAAGAGAAGGAAGACATCTCTGATGCGAAAGAGGGTTACTTTGACAGGTTTATTCGGACAACTTCTTTTCAGACTTTGGTGATATCATAGCGTCAAGAGTGTTTCTTCCATATTGTCGGTTCTGAATATGGTCTCGATGTTCGAGTCCGAAATTAAGCGGAAATATTTCTATTATTTGATGTGTGGTGTGGTCCGTAAAATAAGAATACTTAACATGTGAGTTAAAATAGATGTTTCAGTGCTATGATAATTAAATATGTGTGTCGGATGAAAATATTAGAATATAATCCCGAATTCATTTCAAGCAGTCCGGGTTGACGTTAAACTCATAATTGGGCAAATTGAACAACTAAAATGTAAAAAGTGGGTGCTTTTTAATAATTTTCGCCGATTGTATTAATATTTTTTACGAGAATTTTCTGAAAATATGAACATTTTTTTGACAAAAGAATATGCTATGACAGTCTCTTCTACTCAGTTATAGCTTTTTCAATATTCTCATGATACACATAAAATATAAGTGGATTTGTTGCATTTGAATTCATTACCAAAATTTGAAAAAAAATGCATTTGAATATAAATTTTTAAAATCTGAATATAAATAAAAATTATAAAAAATGCAAAAGCATTTGAGCATGAAGTTGTTTTTGTCTTAATTTTACTCCTTCAGCTTCTTGTCTTTTTTTAGAAACTATCAATCCCTTATTAAATAATTATTAGATTATTCGATGGATTCTGAATCTCGAATCCTTTTCGTAAACAGCTTCAGTTACCAGACGTGCTCCTACACCTGCCCTGCATCCTTCAAGGGTGTTTAATAAGAGGCAATTCCACACAAGACTTATAAAATCAAGATATACTTACGCAGACATTTATTTGATAGTGCATGGATACGAGCTGGTACATGTTCGCTTAGGTACATGGCGTGACAAGCTAAAGCGCGCAGTGAAGTATGTATTTTAGATTTTAAAATTTAGCTAATTACTGCATTACGTCCTCACGATCAATAAGAGATCTGAATAACTTTAAACGACTGACTAGGGATGAGTGAGTATTTTTAAATCCGTGCTGGTTACGAAGAGGGTTTGTTCCTGCTTTCAGAAGAAACCATTTGAGCAGGGTACCGCGTAGAAGTTGATGAATATGAGTATAGGAGTGACATCAGTTGCTATTGTCATGAATATGTATTGTGCTTGGGAAAAACGAACAGTATGCGGTGATACCTTTTTCCCTTATCCTGGTGGTTCAATCTTCATCTACATGGTATCCAGCGAGCAACACTACGAGTTTTTAGTAAAAGCTGACTAAAAATCAGGAATGCTACATCAAAATTTAAGTTTTTCTTAATTTAAATTAAAATGTTTGCAAAATATGAGGAATTGGAGAGGGAATAATCGTATTGTCCGATGTCAGTTTTTGTTTGTTAGGAAAGAGAAGGAAATGTCTCGTTGTACCTTCGTGTAGCCTGTGTCCATCTCGAACTTATCTTAACCGATTGGTTTCCAATATTAATAATAACAACACATTACATAATTCAAACAATGTGGGCGGTGCTAATCGCAGGTGCATTCCCCACGAGATAGTGAGATGACCATATCTACGTATTTTTCAATGAAATCTGAGCCAGAATATTTCCCCAGGTGGCTCAACTAAATTCCACTGTCCTCTCTGATGATCTTAGTCTTGCCTTCTCTCTTCGTGACCGTAGACTCCCATCTTTATTCGTCCAGCTTACCCGTCACCTTCTCCATACATTGCATTTAAGACTAATTATTCATACTTTTCTAATCGCTGGAAATTATTTACGGGAATTTTAAGTTTTATTGCGATGTCCCAGGAGTCTAGCTCGCGAGAGCAATTACAAACCGCATGATATGACACAATTAGTTTAGAAGTGGAATATTAAAAAAATATAAGTGTTTTTTTTTTAATATTTGAAATTTACGAAATATGTACGCAGTAATAATTTTAAAAACTATTTTCTCCTCCGGAAAGCGATGGGATAACTGAGCTATCGGCTTTCACCATTAAGATTTTAGATGCGTCCATCCAGATTTTTAAGATATATACGTGATTTTATTCAGTATATAGATTCACAATATTCAGGGAAAGGATGTCCCTCCCCTACCCAGATGTGGAAATTTCACACGTCGTCGAGGATAGTATTAGGTGAACTCTATCATCACCTATTAAACCGACCTGTGTGTTGCTTTCCGTGCTTGTGGTTTATTAACGATATGTACAGGCATCATTTAATGTCTCCATTGTAAATCGGTCAGTTTTATCTGATCTAAGATTTCAAAATATATTTTGCTGTGTTCATGTGGCTACTAGGCGAACTCATCGTTACCTTTAATTAAACAAACTGTTAGTCATTATTTTGACATTTTTCTGCCATGGAATCAATATTTGCTCACGTGTTGTTTCATAACTATCAATTTTTAATTATAATGATTCTTTAGTCTGTCTGTGAGTTGTGAGACTGTTTGTTAAGTTGTTGAATTTATCTATTTCATGTGTTGTGTACTTCTATACGACCACTCTGACTCTTAAATCAGTAAATTGAACTCTGTATCTTTTGCTCATGTGAATAATGTATTTTCTATTATTATTATTAAAATGCCCATGTGTAGATGGACAAAGTCAGGTGGCACATGAGTTCAACGTATTGAAATCAAACTTGCCTAAGAAAATAACCTGGCATCTGAAATGAAATCAATATCGCAAAAGATTATGAATAAAATCAGTCCGAAAAAATATACTTAAAGGAAACTTTCAAACACAAAACTCTGACACAAAAAAAGATAAGCCCCAACTCATCAAAATCAGTTTCCCAAACAACAAGAAAAAAATCAAAACTAAGCTATTACATACAATTTTACACAACACAGCAATCAAATTATTATATGAATTGTTTACATGTTTTTTTAAAAGTATTTACCCTGTTAGGAAAGGGCTCGAATAGTTTTGCAGGTATGGTGTTCCAATTAACAATTTTTTTATTGAAACAAAAAATTTTTTATTCGTACTTTGTGTCCGGCATTTTACCTTGAATTTGTGATCATTCCTCTCTATAAAATCGGTTTTCCCCGCCTCTTTCCTTAGTTTTGCTCAACCTTTCTCTCCCTTCAGAATGCGGAACATTCCACAAAGTCTCCTTGTTTTTCTTCTACTTTGTAAAGGTTCCCAGTCAGCGTTTTTAACATCTCGGTCACACTTTCCATCCTCCTTTGCTTCCCCAGTACATATCTGGAAGCCTTTCTTTGGACTTTCTCCAGTTTTGTAATATGCTCTCCTTCTTGCGGGTCCCATACAAGTGATGAGTATTCTAATAATGGTCTTATAAGGGTCTTAAACGCCTTAATAAAACAGAATTATCTGATGCAGTAACTTATTTATTTATGACTGCAAACTCTTTGTGTTTATGTCAGTATCCTCTAACATTAAAATTGAGATAAACTCATTGAAATGGAGTAAATTTGGCAGCTAATTTCCCATGGCAAAAAATTTACTGGTCAACTTAAAATTTGTATGAAATGGTAAAAGTAAAAGAATGATCCTTCTCTCGAAACAAAAACAGGTTGGTTGCGTCGATCTTTTTCCGAAGTGTACCATCGATATTGCTTCGTCAGGTCCATGTGCAACTCCTACCCCATCTAAAATCAAATGCCCTTCCCTTTAAGGTTAACCCTCTGAAAGCTCTAATAAGTTACAAGAATATAAGATTTCCAGTACCTGGTATTCTGGAGATAACAGCTGTTCTAACTTAGAAAATTCATTATATGCATATTCATTTCATTATATGATTATTAGCCTATCGTGGATATCAACAGAGACGCTTATGGAATTAATTTCGTTTATGGCTAGGTGTTCGTTGCATCTATAGTGTTTTGCACTCATTTAAATCTAAATATATATTTAAAAAATTGAAAAATCCATAAAAAGATTACGGCTTCCGAAAACATTCTGTGGAAAGTTTTGATTTAACTTTTTTTGGGTGTAATTAATTTTATTTGAGAAATGCTTTCTCAAACATTGATATTTTATGTATTGATTTCATTCAATACCATGAATACAAAAGCTCCACATTCTATGCATAGTTGATGCGAGCATTCTACCACCTCTTTCAAAAGTAACGTCTGAAATCTCTTAAGTAACTTTTCAGTACTTATGAAGACAATCTTAGTGAAAAAACTAAGATAATACTTTAGTGACTTTAACACAGGCATTTTTCCTCATAAATTTTGAAACCTTTGAAAACATTTAATAAAATGTTATTAAATGTCTATAAAGGTGCATAAAAAACTATTATTATTTTCAAAACATTATTTTAAAAAACCCTTTTTATAATAAGTTTGGCTGCTTCAGGATAATGCTTGTGTGCAAAGAGAAAGGAATTTTCATTATCGCCCGTGCCAAACAATCTATATGAGAAGGAAATGGAGAAAGAAACGAGAAAAAATGTGGAGATAGTAATGGAAACCGGTGGAAAATTTATAAAATCAGTTTTGCGGATGATCCAGCTTTCGTTTCCCAGTAAGCAAAGAGTTTACAAGCATTGCTGAGTGCATTGGAAAATTTTGTGCAACAGGTACGGGGTGAGAATCACTGTGAACAAAACAAAGGTTATTCGGTATTCAACAAAAGAAAAGCTAAGATAAATATTAAAATAGGAGTTCATTAGCTAAAGCAGGTCCCAAATCTTATTTAACTTGACAGTGTTTTGAAACAAGATGGTCAAAGTACTGGGGATATGAGAAGAAGAATTGCGTTGGTCAAAGAAGCTATCAATAGGATGAAGTTGATGACAGGTACTTTGAGTATGGTTGCTAAGACATATTAGTAAATGAAGCATGGTTTTCAACGGGGACGAAACTTGATCGTCTGAGCAAGGCCATAGAAATTTGATCGAAGGCTCTCGAAATATGGATGTGAATAAAAATACAAATGGTTTAATTGGTGCGGAGGAAAACAAACGAGAGAGTGCTAGGCATGGCGAGTAAAGAGAGGGGACCATAGAGAAAATTCCAAGGAAGCAGAAATTGTATGAAGAGCGTTAAGATTGGCGATGGGATATTGAAAGCTGTGATAAAAGGGAGAAAGAACATTAGGCAAGTGAGGAAAAGGTAAAAAGGAGTAGGATACGCATGTCGTGCCGGAATGAAGGAAGGATGGAAGTATGCGACATTGAAGAAGTGTTCATCGCATTGACAAATGTCATGACCTGTTTCGTTAGTTAGTAGAGGCAGAGAAAATATAGTATATTGTTGTCCCGTTTTGTACGTAGTCTGGGTCAATCAAAAACCTTCCTACAAAATTATATAATGGGAGAAGAAGACGAACGGAAATTTTGGCTCTCTTTCGGTTGACGTTGGATAATGTCACACTGAAATCAGTGGAACAATTGGGTTTCGGTATCAGAGCTTATGAGGACATTTTACGAGGTGGCACTACTGTCTTGAATACTAGTTAATAGAAATACAGTAATATGTTCTGCTATTGGTCAGATCGTATAAGCCCCCGTGAAGTCCACTGTTTCGCTCAGTGCTCCGTATACTTTAATCGCATTCCCAGCACCGGTCGGGTTATTGCCGTATTTGTTTTATGCATCGGCGGTAGCCGTCGCATCCTCGCCGCCGAAAGCATCGCCTCGCCTCCCCGCGAATCGGGAATCCTGAACCGCATCGCTCTGGGCGGCGGCGCCACACACACATTCACGCTCCCTCCTGGCGGCTAATCCAATAAACCACGACCCGTCCTTGCCCCCGGCCCAACCCCCGCGTCCCTCGCCCCCCGTCGCTTTCCGCACACAATACTCCGGCCCTGAGACGAACCGGGAGCAAGGTGGCTCTCCGCCAGGGTGGGAGAGTGTCTCTGGAGTGGGGTGGGACAGGAGGTGGGGGGTGGAGGGAATGGAGGGAAGGGGTGGAGGCAAGGAAGGAGCGTCGCGTTCCGTCACTGTCCCCTCGCCTCCACCCATCCTAGCCCATCTTTTTGTATGCGAGCGCGGCTGAATCCATTTCACAGTGCTTCCGCTCAAGCGGCGACGGAGGCGGGGAGGCGGCCACTTGCGCGAGAGTGCGGCCCGAGGTCAACGTCGAGGCACGGCATTGGGAGACGTAACATGCGTTTCGTGAAGTATCGGGGGGGGGGGGCGAAAGAGAGAGATTTCAGCCATGGTGGAGAACGGTAGGAATGGAGGAGGTGTTGGCGGTAGTATTCTTTGAAGATTTGCATTTATTTTGAATGACAATCATTTACACTTCGAGGTCTAAGATAACATCCTGAGGTACACAACTGATATTAAACCTCAAAAATGTAAAATAGAAAACGTGGTTTAAAAAAAACTGCACAGGCTTCTACTCTCTTAATTTCTGTCCTAAATATCTACCACCAACAAGATAAATACTGACGAATTTCATGTCATCATCAAGAGGGTATTAAGATGGAAAATTAAATCCTCGAGTCAAGAACCTTTCAAGGACAAATATAATTCCCTCTTTTAGTGATTACCTTCTTTGTGTAAGCGTTGAAAAACATATGAGAGACGTTCTTTCGTATCGAATGGCCATTTAAATGTCATTTTCCTTCATTCATTAATGAGTTTCATCCAAAAGTATCCATGAAATAAAAATGGATTTCATGGAGATATTTTCTAGACGGAGTCTTTTTTTAGAGAGCATATGCAGGGTCTGCCCCTAAAATAAGGAAAATAAATTCTGGAAAGAAATCATTGTCCATTGACGTACCGATGCCACCGCCTGGGCCAGTCGCGGTACGCCACCTGGAAGGCATGGACGGGAACCTCGTGTTTAGGCACCTCATCATGGTCTATCTTTAACGTTACCCAGCGTTCCAAAATGGCAACTTTTTAAAGCAATTTTTGCTCTTGGGAACAAAAAGAAGTCGGATGGTGCCACAACAAGGCCGTAGGGCGCCTGAGGCGAGATCCAAGAGGCCACGGGGGATTGATACATGGACACTCCTCTGACCTTCCGACATCACACTGGGGACCATCTTAGCAGACACCTTTCTCATTCCCAAATCTTCTGCAGGAATTCGATGCAACGTGGTTTACGGAATGTTGCACTCTTCCGCTAACAGTTGGAAACTCAGGCGTTAATTGTAATTGAGCATGTCTCGCATCTTTTGGACATTTTCGTCGCACTAAGTCAGGAGAATTCTTGATGAATGTCTAGGGCGTTCCTCGTCGTCAATCTAGGGTTGCTACCATTTTTAGGATTCCTAACTACGTATTGCACTAATGATCCCTACCGGTTATATGGAAAAAAATACTCATACCGGAGATATTCAAAAGTGGTCATCGACTCTGCCAATGCATTGTGTGGGTGTGGTCTCGGGGATGCATTTTTCCGTCTTTATTACTTCTAATGATGAGGTCTCAGGCGTGATGTGGTGGAAGCGTAACATATTAAAACCACAGGTATTGCAATTTTCCACTAGATATTTTATTTCGACACTACCGGTTTCGATGTTTTCACATCATCACGTTTTTCGATGTTTTCGATCGATGTTTTCACACCTGATGATGATGTGAAAACATCGAAACCGGTAGTGTCGAAATAAAATATCTAGTGGAAAATTGCAATACCTGTGGTTGTAATTTATTACTTTTAATAAATACATAAAATATATTACAAAATTGGAACAATTTATTTGCCCTTTTCTGATAGGGTAAATGCTTTTAAGAAAATATGCAAACAATGTATGTAATAATTTGATTGACGTGTTGTGTAAAATTGTATGTTACATTTTAGTTTTGATTTTTTCTTGTTGATTGGGAAACTGATGTTGATGATATGGGAATTTTCTTTTTTCTGTTAGAGATTGGTGTTTGGAAGTTTCCTTTAAGTGTATTTTTTTTCTGGCTGATTTTATTTATTATCTTGGGTGACATTGATTTAAGATGTCATATTATTTTTCCAAGGCAAGTTTGATTGTAATACTTGGGACTTATGTGCCACCTGACATTGTCAATCTGTACTTGTGCGTTTTTATAATAATAATAAGGAAAGGATACTAACAATACAGAGGAATCGTCTCATGAATTACGTCTCGGAGAAACAAGGGATTTGCACCATCTGTACTCATTGAAGATTATTAGAGATGTGCGCAAGAGACAAGCCAGAGAACGAGGGAAATGGAGGGATTGCATCCGGCAGAGATGAGGAGACAAGGGGAAAGAGAGGTAAAAAGATGCGCGGATGCTCTCGCGGCAGTATAGGAAAGTGGACCTCTTTCGTGATAAGTAGGTGGCTTAAAAGAGAGTCGTCATAAAATGGGGGGAGGGATTTGGAGTTGGGAATAGGGGTGGGGCATGAGGCGGAAGGTAGCGGGGTGGGGCGTGATGGGGAGAGTAGCTCGGGAAGGCGCGACGCCCTCCAGTGGGATGGGTGGAAAGCAGAAGATAAAAGGCTCGGAGCTCATTTGAAATTGATGCATCTCAAGAACAGTGGGTGTACGAGCTGAGGCACTGAGAAACGGGCTTCCTTTGATGGTGATATTCTTATGGCGTCGGGAAGCATTCCTTTGATGTATTAATAGGGATTAATTTAAAACTTTCGGTAATTATCACGTTATTGTGTGTACTTGTAACTTACGTACAAAATTAATTCCGACAGTTATTCGTTTTTAACTGGCAGTCAAAATATTTATAAAAGTTTAAATAATTATCAGTAAAACTATGCAACGATCTTTTTACCACTGACTTGTGGAAGAGTTTTCTTTCCTCAGCAATAACCAATATGTTGAATGTATTTATAATCGGAATGTTTTCTTATCATTTTTTTTCCATATAATTTCCGTGCAGGCACGCAGTGCTAAAAATATTTCTAGTGCGAATATGCGAAAAGTGCTCCCTTGCTGCGGGCTGACTTATCGTTGGCAGTGACTGTGAGAAACGGTGCAAATGTGTCAAAGAGAGACGTTTTCATAAAGAATCGTCCCGGCTACTACCCTCAAAACATATGAAAACAGAAATACTTCCCAGCGTTAAACATAACATGTGTATACTTATTCTTCAAACTGTTTCCGTTTTTTGTAGAAAAGTAAAAAATGGCTATCTTTTAGTGACTTCATGGAATCTCTCTTCCAGAGTATTCCACCCCGTGTTGTCCTTAAATATTTTTTTCGCTTCTTTCAGATTCATAATTTATTTCACTAAACCTTTCCGGCTCTAGTAACTTGTTTTCTTTTTTGAATTAAGAATCTACGACAACTTTAATAATGTTCTGAGTCTAATCCACCATATAAAAACATTTCCTCTTTCTTCATGCATTCGTTTGGTGTAACGGATCTCTCTCATACGCTAAAATTCACCAAACCAGCGAATCCTACTTTGTTCGTCCTTGTACACCACATGTATCCATCCATTCGAACCCCTTATCTTACATTGTTACTAATACTTCTCCTCAACTACCCCTTACCTTATTTTTTATGGTATACCTTTATTATTAAATAACAGTTAAATTTTATAAAACAACAACAAAAAATTTCCTGCAATAATGTAGGAAGAAGTGTACTTTTATACTGTGCCATTTCGGCTGAGTTAAGCAACCATGTTTATATTCATCGCAGATTTCTTAATCTGTTTTTGTAATATACTATATTTCACGAAAAAACTTCCCAATAATTCAAAAAAAGTCCCCTTATTAATTATTACTGCGCTCCTCATATGCCACCATTCCTCTATTTCCCTTTCCAACTTTCGTTTCTGAAATAAATTAAACTGGATATTATTCCCATACTTAGCCCGCTAGTATTTTTCGGGATTCCCTGCAGATCAGGTGGGAAAACTTGGCAATACTGCATCGTCGCCGAGCAGAAAACTAGGGGCATTTGCATCTCCCAACATGGTGCCTACCTCTGTTATACATCCTTTTCACACATATTTTTGTAACGATCTTGATTAGTCATGCTGGTATAACTATTTGACACACTATGCTGTAGCATTTTATATCAGTCACTCATGATCACATCCCCTCTTACGCTCACCTAACGATTGCGGTAGCACTTTTTTTATGGTTCGTTTGGTTTGATTTGGTTGGGGAGGCGATCGACAGCTAAGGTCATTTGCACCATTAGGGATGGTTGGAAAAGAAAGGGTGGAGAGAAACCCGGCGTCGGCATTAGCCTACTCTTGTCGAAAGGCGCCAAGGGGTCCGCAGTTTAACGTCCCATCTGACGGGCGTCGTACTCACTCAAAGTGCTCTCCACAAAGCACCTCAAGTAGGGATCGGGATACCATTGAAAAACATTTGTAGTTATGGTTCGTATTTATGGCATTAAAACTGATAATTCACTCTACAAAAATATATGAAAGCATTTAAAACAGTGTAGAGTAGTGGAAGGTAAATAAAAAGGGAAACAGTAGAATTGGATCATGCCAAATAACTGTGTTTTTTTTACCCCTGCCTTTGTGGAGTGGATATATCGGAAATACGCAGATCCGACTATAAAAATATGGTTCCATTCGATTGATGCTACGGAAATAAAATGAGAAACAAAGTCCAAAAGGTCGACCCAAGGGATTTTACGTTGGAAAGGGCTATTTTGAAATTTTTGGAGCTATTAAAGAAATCAGTGGAATTTAAAAATACTCAAATCCATAAAAAGTAATCGGAAGAGGAAAATTGGTTCGATGGTTTCATTTGAAAAACTAGGGCGGCACCACACCAAAATTAAAATTAAACTTTGTCAAAGTTAAAGAAATGACATTGAACTTACTTATGAAGCCTAAGAAAATAATCCAATATTTTATCTGTCGGTCAGACCACTCGCACAAAATGATTGAGGTAAAGCGGGCGTATCCATGATGCATTCAACTTTCCCCCTTAAAATATAAATCTTTCTTCAATTTAAGAAGTGTAGCTAGACTTTAACTCGGGTATGTGTGCATTTTTCAATTGGTTTCTAAAGAGCAAAGAGATGATTCGTACACCCCCTACTCTGCTGGAACCACATGGCACTCCAGGATTAAGGGCCATTTTTACCTTCCATAATGTTCACGTCCACATTTTTACCTTCCTTATCCCATATCGTAATTAAGACACTAACAGCTTTATTACTCTAACATTTTACTTTTCATCTTTTGTCTATCACATAGGTACTATTATTTCATATGTCTAGTCAAAGCTCCCTCTGAAGTTAACTAAAATAATAAAAAAATATTGTACCCTGGAAGGTAAAGCGTTTTTAATATTTGTTTAAAAGATAATGTCAAAATGTGCAATTAATTTCTCTTCTTTGTTCACGAGCGTTCATAAAATTATTTCAGTTGTGTATAACATTCCTTTCTCCTATAAAACAATTTAATTAATTTTATTGTTAATGTGTGCTTTATCAATGACATAATTGAAGTTATTTTCACCCCAATTTCATTAGACGAGAAGCGAATTTCTCTTAAATGAAATTTCTAGTGCAAAAATCTGCTGAATTAATCAAAAAAGACGGCGACAAGGTTCTTGAGGTTAGAAAATTTTTCTAATTGCTGTCCCATGCATTTCTGAACCCTTTGGGCCTAAGTATTACCCAATTTTCATTTTAAAATACATTTTTATATATTGATCATGAATATATAATTTGATTAAATATATGTATATAATTGATGTCGTCATTAAATTTAAAATTAGATTGATTTCAGTGGACTGATTAACCATAAAGAAATAATTTTAACGTTTATATTTCATAAACATGCCTCAGAACTGTAAATTTTGTGGAATATTACGAAATCAAGGAGCGAAATGTTTCAAGGACAACATAATTTACAGTCAATTGTTCACAAATAATGTCAAGTCACAGCAGCTTTTCTGGAAAAGGTTTTGTTCAAAGCATTTAAGAATCTTACTTAATTTCTCCGATCACATACAAATTGCTTCATTTAAAATTCACTCGGGATATTGTCGAACTCCTATTAGATTTTAACTTTAATTTGCCACTCTTTTTATATTGTTGAACAAATTTATCACTGAAAATGGCCGTATTCTGTCGTGTTTGGGTGAAGAATAATTAACATAAAACATTTCTGGCGATAAATGACATCGTTCAGCCCAACAGGCCTCGAGCAGAGTAAACTTGTAATGAGAACGGATCCGTTTAGCCAGGAGTAATAAAAATAATCAGCCATTTATGCAGTTGTATTTAAATGGACAAGACGTTTAAGAACATATGGAATTAAATACTTAATTGAGATGGGTAACAAATAGAGCAAAAAGGCGTAATGGAAGACTCAGTGCGGGGACATGAAAAGTTTCCAGAGTAAGGGTGAAATTGGTGCGCTGTACAGAATGGTTAAATCACTATCGGGAAGTAAGAAGGGAAGATCTGTGCTAACAGTTAGAGACAAGTGGAGTAAGATAATAGTTGACACAAAAAAGATCCGAGAGAGACGGAAGAAATATGTAGAAGAACTGTATAGTACAGATTTTAGGTGAACAAGGTTAGATATAGAAAAGGAACATGACGTAGACATAGAAGTAGAACATGACATTGATGAAGATAGCTTAGGTCCATGCATACTCTAGGATGAGACGGAAAGGGCATTAAGGGAGATGAAACCAAAAAAGGGCGTAAGGAGGTAGGCAACATTCCTGCGCAACTGCTAAAAGGTTTAGGAAAATGTAGGAGGCAAAGACTATATGGACTGATTCTTGGAATCTATGAGGAATAAATCTGCCCCAAGACTTTGTGAGATCGATGTTAGTTCCTTTTCCGATAAAGATAGAGGGTATTTCATGTGAGGGCTACAGAATTCTGTAAGTTTGATATTTCTTGTGGCTAAAGTGTTTCTAAGAATCATCAAAAGGATAGAGAGTAGGGCAAATGATTACATAGGGGATGATCGGTTTGGGTTTAGGAAGGGGATATGTACGCATGATGTCATTGCAGTATTGAGATCACTAATCGAAAGGAATACAGAATACAATAAGGACGTACGTGTATATGCCTGTTTTGTAGATTTCTAGAAAACCAATGAATACATTGTAGAAAATAGGAATAAATTAGAGAGATAGGAGGAGTATCCGCAACCTGTACAGTCTCAGATTGCTCATGTGCAAGTGAGGCATTAATGCTCCGGATTGGTAGTGTTAGGAAGAGACGTAAGGGAAGGTTGTCCATTATCATCTGAACTATTCAACGTATGTGTGGTGGAAATGATTAAAGAGACATGGTAAGAAAAGGAGATAGGAATGAAAGTCAGGAGGTATTTCATATAAACAGATAAGTTAGCGGATATTACATTTTTAGTGTGACTGCTAGTCAAGGAGCTGCGAGCATTGCTGAGTGCATTGGATATTCAGTGCGATAGATATGGAATAAGAATAAATATAAATAAAATAATGGTGATGCGGTTTTCAGAAACAGAAAATCTCAGTTAAACGTTAAAATGGGAGGGCAAAAACTAGAGTAGTTGGGACAATTTACGTATCTTTGAAGTATTAAGGACCAACATGGTCAAAGTAATAGTGAAGTAAGAAGAAGAATTGCGATAAGCAAAGGAGGTTCACTAAGACGAGAGAATTGATGACAGAGATTTTGAAGAAGGATATTAAGTCTCGTTAAACCTTTGATATGAAGCGTAGGTTAGTTATGCACGGCGCGGAAACATGGTCATTGAAGCAGGATTATATGCGTAGATTGGAGGCTTTTGAAATGTGGGTGTGGAGAAGGATGTAGAAGGTGATATGAGCAGACAGAAAAACAAATGAGGAAGTGGTGGACGAGGTGAGGGGATTTTTGGGAGAAATCATAAGTGGAGAGAAAAAAATGGATTGAGGGCGTATTGACTGGCAATAGAATGTTGAAGCCTGTGGCAGAGGGGAGAATATTAGCCAACAGAGAAAGGAGCAGAAATGAGATGGGGATGTTGGACGAAATTAAGGGAAGAAGAGGGGCTTGTTGTAGAGTAGGATGTTGGGTTGTGTTTAGTTAGCAGTGACAATAGAATTATGTGGTAGTTTTTGTCCAACCAAAATCTACCTAAACTGGGAGATTACCGAAAATAAAAAAACGTTTATATGCTCTTAACAATAAAGCATAATGATATTCTTTCATTATTGCTGCATCAATAAAGTAATATTACTTCACCATTAAATGAACACCATCTTAATGTTATTCACTAAGGTATACGTCCGGAATTCCAATGGAGGCCGATAACACATTCGTGCGGCCAATCTAACGGACTCATATCCGCCTATGATTAATGGTTACGGAGCGCCAAACGGAGTGCGTTGACACCAAGCCTCTCTCCCTGCAACATGGTATTTTTACTGCGCTTGAAACACTTGCCACGAAATTTCATTTTCCCTCTTCCTGGACCCATTTTGGTCTTCTACGGTTTAATTAAAAATGTATCGCATTGCCACATTTTTGGAAGTGGTCTGTAATTTCCAGAGCCACTGAGTAAATTCCCGGATTCTCTCCACCGTTTTTGAGCCGAGTACTTTTTTCAACATAAATCAAATTTCACCAGTGTGGCAGTAAATGGAAAATAAATAAATTAGATCTGTTACCAGGAATATTTTCCTGTTCGGCCATATCACGTAGGGCACTGTGAAATTCGTTTCCCGACCTGAAATATCCAAAAGCAATGAAAATTTCCATTTAAATCTCTGCGCCGTTTTGAATGTAATCATTCTTAGCGAAAACAACGTAGTACACCATTCGATTTCCACATTTTATTTATTTTGCATGAAAGAATGCTCTAAAATTGAACTCATTCCGTAACACGTATCGATCGTGACTCTCATTTCCGCCACCATTGGGTATTGGCGCCCTAGAACGGCGCAGATGAGCGAGGGGAGGGTGTGCTGCGATGAAAACGGAATCCATCAACATTCATGAATAACCTGTGGAGTGGAAGTGAAGAATAAGGGAGACTTTTTTTCCCAATTTTTGAAATTCGTACATGAGAGCATATTTCCTTACACCAAGAACGAAAAATGGTAGATCATCTTTTAGAGTTCACGTTACAGGAAATGGCTATGAGGAACGGACGAAAACTATATAATTTATGTAAATTAACTTTTTTTCCCTTTCGTTAGAAATAACCTGTTTATGAACACAAAAAAATTAGGCATAAAATTTTCATCCTCATTTTTGTCGTACATATGTAACCATAGATTGATAAAGTATTTCATCACTATTCCTTTAAATTTGAGGAAGACATAATTTATTGCTATTTTTTTTAAATTCACCCCCACGGTCTATAAGTCAATTAAAAATATATTTCCATTATTGATATGCGTACTATTCGCTAGTTAATATTTTAGTTTTCATGAGGAAATGAGTCTATTAATAATTATAACAAACATGAAAAAAGTGGGCATAAAATTTTCATTGCCATTTTTGTCGTACATATTTAAACATATATTGATTCAGTATTTCAAAACTTTTCCTTCTTATTTTTGAAAGGCATTTATTGCTATTTTATTAAATTCATCCCTTAGTCTCTAAGTTCGTTAATTTATATATATATATATATATATATATATATATATATATATATATATATATATATACACTTTTTTGGAAAACCCACAAACGTGTAATGTAAATTCACTGATAAGTCATAACAAACACAGAAACCTAAAACACAAAAGAGGAAAAACTCACTGGTTCTCGAATTTTCGGTGGTCCAACCACCTTTCTCAAGAGGAATTAGGAACAGAAGTTCTGTTCCTAATTCCTCTTGAGAAAGGTGGTTGGACCACCGAAAATTCGAGAACCAGTGAGTTTTTCCTCTTTTGTGTTTTGGTTTCTGTGTTTGTTATGACTTATCAGTGAATTTATATATATATATATATATATATATATATATATATATATATATATATATATATATATATACAGATATATATATATATATATATACATATATATATATATATATATATATATATATATATATATATATACATATATATATATATATATACACATATATATATATATATATATACACATATATATATATATATATATATATATATATATATAAACCATAAACACAGTAATCAACCCGAAGGTCGGTTTAGTAGGTGTTGGTAAAGATCACCCATGTACCAAGCCATATACGGCGTGTGAATATTCACACATCAGGGTAGGGGGGCCAGTTCCTTTCCCTGTGCCGGTTATGGTTTCCCAGGAAGACCTGGTACCCGAAAAAGCAACTAGCTTGGGTGGAGCTGCAGGTGCCCAAAGTATATATATATATATAATTCACTAAATAGTCATTGCAAACAGAGAAAATAAAACATACTAAAGAGGGACTCACTAGTTCTCGAATTTTCGGTGGTGCAACCACCTTTCTCAAGAGGAATTAGGAACAGAACCTAATATATATATATATATATATATATATATATATATATATATATATATATATATATATATATATATAGATGATACGGAAGTACTCACGAGAGCAATATAACTTTTGGACGGCACAATAGAACACAGAATAAAACAGATAACACGTAAAAGGACACTCCCACTGTATATGATTTAAGCTTTCGGCCTACTCCGAGGCCTTCTTCAGATCAGACCTGAAGAAGGCATAGGAGTAGGCCGAAAGCTTAAATCATCTACAGTGTGAGTGTCCTTTTACGTGTTATCTGTTTTATTCTGTGTTCTATTGTGCCGTCCAAAAGTTATATATATATATATATATATATATATATATATATATATATATATATATATATATATATATATATATATATACACACATATATATATATAATTGATATGCATACTATTCGCTAAATAATATTTTAGTATTCATGAGAAAATGTGTCAATTAATAATTTAATCTCTTAAATTATTATTGAACATTGTTTTGGTCATTATTAGAAATGGTGGGGGAGGAGAGGGGTTTGTTGAGAGAAATCCTATGGAGACAGGAAAAATGGATGAATGGTAGGAATGGTAGGAAAAATGGTAGTGGAATGTTGAAGAGGGTAATAGAGGGGAGAATGTTGGGCAAGCGTGGTAAGGGTAGGAACAGGATAGGGATGTTGGACGGGATGAGGGGAGGAAAGAAGTACACCGAGATGAAGAGGGACCTGATATAGATTAGTTTGCTAGGTGGGGAGTTACAAAATGTTTAGTTGATAGTTGTGTCCATCCAAAAACCTACCTTAACCGGTAGATTACCTAATAAAAATATTTTTCAACGCTGTTTAATATTTTATTAGGGAATGGAATTGTGCTCCAATGTATCTGGAAATGATAACACAGGCCAACAGTGGTTTTGGTGCCGGAGCTTTTAATGCTGATTTAAAGAACAATTGGGGTGCTGAATCCAATTATGACACTAGTTTTTTCCTATCAGCTATAGTTTTCAAGATATAGATATGTTGTTACTTACGTAAAAAATCTTCTACATGATGATATGGGAATATTATATTAATAATAAAACCCACTAAATATAAAGACTTGATTTATTTCTAGGGCTGTTAAATCACCCACAAACACAACAGAATTTTACAATACAATTGAACACAAATACTAAACTTTTTTACTGTAATAAAACAAATTGAAAAGAAAAAAATACATAAAAACATCACTCAACACATCGGAAGCTTCTTTTGCGCGATTTTCTTCAGTGGACTTTGTTCAAACAGTCTCGTTTTAAGCACCAGCAGTAATCTGCCATCATATGGTTATCCCATCTTCCTTGGTAGCGAGCTTCCATTGTTTTTATATCCTGGTGAAATCTTTCACCTTGTTTTTCACTTGTGTCTCCTAAATTTCCAAGAAAATTGTCTAAGTGGCTTTATTGGTAGTGAACTTTTGTGCTCGTATTACATCCAAGTGATTTGAAGTTACTGAGCATAATGTTTACCAGCTCAATATAATTTTCACTTTTGTGATTTCCTAGAAAATTTTTTATGACCTCAACAAATGACATCCAACTAATTTTTTCAATCTCATTCATTGACTCGACAAAAGCAGGATCCTTTGTAAGTTGTCTGATTTGTGGCCCCTCAGAAATACCAGCTTTAAGTTTTTCAATACTTGTATGGGGCAGGCATCTTTAGTCTTAAGTAGCCGAAGCATGGTCCATCCTTGTCAAGAGCCTTTACAAATTGCTTCATTAGGCCTAGTTTAATATGTAGAGGCGGTAAGATGATTTTCTCTCTTTCAACTAAAGATTCAGCAATGATGTTTTCTTTCCCAACAACCAAGTGTTCTCTCTTAGGCCACTCCTTCTTAATCCAGTGGTTTTGTCTGTCCCTGCTATCCCAGAGGCACAAGAAACAAGGATATTTCGTGTAGCCACTTTGCTGCCCAAGAAGAAAGTTCACTATTTTTAAATCTACACAAATCACCCAGCGATGTTCCTGGTATTTTATCTTCTGTAAGACCAATGCTATTGTATCGTATTCTTCTTTCATTTTAGTTGAATGAGCGATTGGTATTGCGCCAAACCTGTTACCATTGTGAAGAAGTACACATTTTAAACTACGCTTGGAGCTATCAATAAACAAACGCCAATCACTGGCATCATATTGTGATATAAGTCCCATTTGTTCCAAAAGACCCTTAACGTCTAAACGCAATGTAAGATTGTCTTCTTGAGTAAAGAAGGGTAGCATATCGTTTTCCCTTGTGCTATAAAAACTTATTTTTGTACCGGGTTGCAGTAAATTCTTTTCATGCAGTCTTGATGCTAGTAGTTCGGATGCTTCCTTCGATAAGTTCAGTTCTCTAGCAAGACCGCTTAGTTCATCTTGATTAAATAGTTGAGGAATTGTTGATACCCCCTCGTAGTCACTGCCACTATCGTCAATAGAATGAGAAATGTTTTCGAATAACTCAAATTCTTCCTTAGATATATCTGGTAACGTCTGAAATATTGGGATCGGTATTTCTTCTGAATGGGGTACCGGGCGTCTAGCTGAAGGCAAATCTGGATATGTCTACTTGTGGCGATTTTTTCGATTAATTCCCGAAACATTTACTATGCAAAAATAACAGTCGTCAATATGGTTCACAGGTTCTCTCCACACCATTGGCACACCAAATTTTAGACTTTTCCTTTATCCTGTTGTCCATTGCAGGAGATGTTCAGTACATGTTTTACACACAATCACACACATGTTTTTTAATCTAATTGGCCTACAATATAGAAATATACATAAAACTTATTGACAGTTTATTGAAAATAAAAGGAAAACCGCAGAGTGGTTATAAATTAGTATACTTATAAATTTATTTAACTTGCAAATTATTTTCCGGAATATATCAAATATTAAAACAACTAATCGTAAGTTGTGCCATATCTAAAAAAGTAGAGCTATTAAATAAAAACCGATTTCATATTTGGATTCAGCTCTACAAATATAGTTTAAATCAACACAAAGATTCCCGGCACCAAAAAAAAATTTTTTTTTGTAGGTCTGTGTAATCTGGGTTTTAATCGTTGCTTGAGAAATTGCTCAGTTTTATTGAATGAGCAAATAATTTATCAGTTCTAACGGTTGTAACTCGATTTGAGGCATGATTACAGAACTCATGTTTTTAAATCTGAACACTAAAACTGAAAAGACGTCCTGGTTTAGAAATTTCTGTCCTTCCAGAATGTTTGGGGACAATATTTTTCGCATGGAGGATAAATGAATCATGTTTGTCTATTCATGAGCCATGAGTATCATGAGCTTACTACATTTTCCCTTTACTTTCGTCAACAAGGTAAGCAAGTTTCTTTGCTTTTTAATTTTATCAATACTTATGTTTCTCCTATTACTCTCCTCCGTTTCTCATTTACCTCTGTTGATCAATTCCCAGGATACCATAATAGTTTTAGGTTAATTGAAATAACTAATACCTAAACATCTGTACGGGTTATTTACTTTTGAATTTACATTTTCCTAGATGTTCAGAAGTATTTTTTTCGCATTTACTTTTCATTGTTTGATATTCATTAATCTTGCCTTTTAATGTTTTGGTATATACTTTTAATTACCAATTATGAACAAGTTAAATATAATTTATGAGTTAAATGTTATTAAAATCAAATTATGATGAACCGTAATATGACGTAGAACTGTGGCAGATATTTATTAATGTCAATTATCAGATGGATTTGAATATACTCTAACCAACTTAGGTCAACATTATAAAAATGAGGCTGATGGAGAAGGATTGTAATATGCAGCATGTTAACGTTTTAGTAACTGTGCAGTTGATTTCTCGAGGGTTAATTAACTATCCCGTTCTTGTTAAAATGAGTGTAATTATTTTTTTTCATAACTCTCATGAATTGTTGTCGGTAAATTAAATTTGAGGCATGTGGGTGCTCCTACTGATACCATGGAACTTGAATTAACTGCTTCTCGTGTAATGAGAATCTCTCTTCCCATGCAAATAATTTGCATGTGATCGGAGTAAACGAATAATATGTTGCATATTAAAATGCTTATCATTTAAAGGACTTCAATCTCCTTTTTACTTAATTCACATGTGGTAGTTAGTGTCAACATTTATTACATAAAACGTGAGCATGCAATACTAGCAAAATTCATGCCAATAAATAATGGCTTTGTAGCAAAACGGTTGCAGAAACAATTTTTTTCCTGAATATCTACTGTTAAACGTTTAATTATTGCATTTTATATTTTAACCTAATTTTTCCATTTCACCTTATTTACTATGAAATAACTCCATCAAATCTTATGCCAATAGGGCTTCTGATTATGTCTTTATTTAACTGGTTATCACCTCCCTGCCCTCTTTGTCCGTGCTCCGGAGTGGGTGAATGTGATTCTGAGTGGGATGTGGGTGATAGCTTGAAGCTACGGCGGAGGCTGGAACGCCAATTTGAAAGAGAATGACAGAAGAGCTGCCGGAGAGAATTTTCCGATGGTTGTCTGGTGGGGTTACCACGGGCTGGAGGCGAGGATTTCGACCGGGGTTGGTCAGCGAATCCAGGGGAGTCCATTAAAGTGCCTCTACGTGTTTAAAGAGAAGGGGAGGAGAAAACGCGTTTCCGGGCGACAACTGTGTGTAAAATTGATGGAATATAGAGACTAGTTCAAAAGAATTCTCTTTTATTTTCGTTGGAAGAACCAAACCGTAATATAGCGAAGAACATGAATTGGAGGATCAAAATACTTTTTAATGAAATAATCACTGAAATACGAAAATCATGGCGTACAAAAGTCGTTGATGTTGGATGTTGGGGCATCTGTCTCATCGAAGCATTTAACACTTTTGGAATTGGATTCACAAATTTGATTTTGATAGACTTGCTACTTTGGCATTTCTTACGGATCCATTTAGGAAGTATATAATATTCTTCACGGTAGAGCCTTAATTAGGAATATTTAACTTATAGATTATTGCGTAAATTCTTCTCGGGTCCTCCACCGGGTTATATCGTCCATCTCGGCCTAGATGGACGATATAACCCGGTGGAGGACCCGAGAAGAATTTACGCAGCTGATACGCCGGGAAAACACCAAATCCTTTATAGATTATTATTAAATTACAAATTACCATTCTTTAAATTCATACCGAGTAATTGCTTTGAATGTTTGATCTACCATAATAATCACGCTGAGAACGTTTAAACAGAGGCAAGTATTATAATAACTTATAAACGTGGTATTTCCATAAATGTTGCCATTTATGAATTATGTCCGTTATTTAATAACTTAAGATACATATTCCGTTAAGCTATGGTTATCACTTATTTACTCAATTATTTTATGAAACTAAATGCTCTGTGCTTAAAAAAATTTAGGAATGAAGGAATATCGAATAGCTTTTGCATTATATCAATGCTCATAACTCTCAATAATTCCATTAATTCAAAATACGCTCAGCTCGTACCATTGCTGCTGACCCTTTTTCCAGAAGGGCAATGTTTTTTTCGAATTCTTCTATACTTTTGCTAACATTTAATATTTCTAAATACTTCTTCCGAGTCAACAAGGTTCTTATCTCCTTTTTTTTAGCTACGTTAGCTAAACAGTCGTCAAATTGCAAAATGATGATCTTTCCCGTATAATGAATTGCTGTTTATATTTTATTGTTAAATACTTGAATAACTTGAATGTAATGAGTGAGATTGGACATCCTCTGGACACTTCATTTTTACTTGCTTGCTTTTTGCTCAGTTCAGAAATAACTGCAACAACCTGGCCTTTCTACGAGGGTGATCTGAATAGATTTCGGCTTGATGATGAAATCGAAAATTTTTATTTTCAAAAAAGTTGTATTTTTAACACAATCACCTTAATATTAATACCTTTCATCCAGCACTGTTCCCATACCATTATCCCGTCTCTTTAGTGTTCTTTTGAAAGGGCTGCATAGTACTCGCCTTACGGTGAAAGGGCGTCTTGATTAGACGACAACCCTTAACCAAAGAGGGTATTTTTGAGTTTTCGAAAGACGTGGAAGGTGGAAGACGTGAGAGTTAATTCCGGGGAATTGGGTGAATGTTCAAGACTTTCATATCGTGTGCAAATCCCTTTATTTTCCCATCGCCAAGACACATTTGTGAGCAGATGCGTTATCCTGATGGAACACTATTTTTTCTCTGCAAGTCGGGTTTGCTTTCACGAACTTTTGCTTCCAGTTTCGTTAAAAAGTACTATTCATTTTTGCTTTATCTTTTTCAAAATATTTTATCAGAATTCCTCTCACATCCCAAAAACCGATGCCATGACCATTCCCGCCGATGGCACCGTCTTCGCCTTCTTCGGTGCTGAAGACCCGACCCCTCTATCCTCCGCATGGATTGTTCTTTCGATTATGGTGAGTAATGGCGGATCCATGTTTCATTCCATTGTCACATATTGACGCCGAATTTCACTCTTGTTTTACCTAAAGCGCGCCAAGTACTGTTTAGAAAGTGTTGTCTGAATGTGCTTTAGATCTACATTGAGCACGCTCGGTGCACCTACCTTGCACAAAGCTTTGTAATGTGCAATTCCTCATGCAAAACGAAATCAACACGTACTTTTGGTATCCCTTCAGTTTGTATTAGCAATTCCACGCGTCATCGTGTGCCGATCTTCCAGAACCCAGTATTATGCACTCTTTCGATATTTTTAGGTGTTGTTGTACTTTTCGAACTTCATCTCGGAGGCTTTCACGGTCACGTTTCAACTCGGCCGGGCATTTCTTCACGGTGGACATCTTCAAATGAATTTCAATCGGTATTAAACCTTCTTATACGAAGAATTTTCTCACTGAACAATACTCAAATTTATCCATTTATAAGAACACATGCACCGCAGCTGATTCCAACGACTGCTTACAGCAAACTGCTCGATTCAATGGCTAGCTATTTTACACGGCCACTTCTAACAATTGTGCCAATCAAAAGATTTATTTTTCATCTTGGCTTCTCCAGTAATTATTTAAATTCCCTAATATTGTTAGGTTATTTCCTACTCTTCCTTTATTTTTCTGTTGTGATGCAGACATAATGCGAACGGGCTACACGTTGTTCAACAACCTTCTCGAATCATTTGCTAGAAATCAGAACGGATTTTTTTTTAAACCGATATAATTACCACCGTAATATTTTCAAAAATGCTTGCTTCTTTTTCTGCAATCGGAGATGAGTCATTATTTTTGAGACGGTGGCCGCGTGTGGATTTGAATTTACTATTTTTTTCTTGGGATATTTTGGATTTAGATTTGTCTTGGGATTTTATTTTTTAAACTCGATGGTTTCAGGCTTCACTTTGTGGAAATCCATTCTAATAAATTAAAAGAGAGATGGTACTTTTTTCCACACTTTATTATTTAAAGTCGACCGGTTTCGTCGCATAGGCGACATCATCAGGTACATAGATTCAGTGAGTTCCAGAATATATAGTTTTTATTGAGAGGGCTGTGTTAAACAAAACCAAGGACAATATTGACACCAATGATAGAAGCGGTATTTATAAACTCCAATGTGGTGACTGTGAAATCTGTTATGTTGGCCAGACTGGACGGTCGTTCAGAGTAAGAGCAGAAGAACACAGAAGACATTTACGAAATGGTGAGTTAAAAAGATCCCATTTTGCAAAACATCTATGGGAAAGTGACCACAGGAACGACTTTATCCCAGAGATTCTTCACCTCGAGAAAAAGGGAAGAAGAATGGATTGCCTGGAGGAGCTGGAAATTAGAAAGCATCAAAAGGCAGGAATAATTGCCAACGAGAACATTTTTGTGAGCAATTCCCCCCTTTTGGATATTTCACTGACCACAATACCTGACGCCCCAACCCCCGCCGTGAATGGCATACCTAACCAAGCTTCCACTTAGCCCACCCCTCCCTTGGAGTCACCCACGCCCAGTACCACGCTCCCTCTCACACGCCCCCCCCCCTTTTTCCACCGCCTCTTACCCTCCCCCCTATCCCTCCTCTTCCCCCCCCTCTCAAAAAAAACTATATATTCTGGAACCCACTGAATCTATGTACCTGATGATGTCGCCTATGCGACGAAACCGGTCGACTTTAAATAATAAAGTGTGGAAAAAAGTACCATCTCTCTTTTCATTTATTTTATTTTTTTCGTCGAATGAGATAGCACTGTCCTCTATTTCCCCAGTTCACGACTTAGTAGGTAAAGGTGTCAGAGGATGATACAGGTTATGAAAATAAACACAAATTCTAATCCAAATCTTTTGTATAATATTTTACTTCACTTTTCAGACTAAACCGATATTTTACAAATGTCTAAAGTTTGAAATAATCGTCTTGACTTCGCGACCAATAGCTATTTGTTAAATATGTGAAAATTGAATTCATATGTTCTCAGGTGACTTCAGGTAAATGGTGTTCACATATTCCGTCACCCTGTGACCAATTTCACCCCGTAAGGGAAATTAATCTGTGAAATGGCGTGGGGATTGTTGTGGAAAAATCATATGAAACGCAGAACTTGATTCAAACGTTTGTTCATACATTAGTAAAAATGTAGATTCTTTATCCATTCCTCAAGCGCCCAATTATTTTCATTGAGAGATGACGCCACTACCAAACTACATTCTTAAGTTTCCATTTATATGTGTCAATGAATATCTAGAGCGACCCTTATATGAGCTGAACTAGATGCATTGACGCACGCAAGTCAAAGAGACCGTTGAGCGAGCTGTTGTAAAGGTTGGGTAATATGAGTCATAAACTCGTTCAGGGAATTTTGCATATAATAAGTATTGATTTTATAGTGTTCCAAGAAATCCTTGACCACATCATATTCTTGGGTCACAGTGCAAAACATGCCAACAGTTCCGACCATATTGCCATGTCGCGTTAAGTATTTTCACCGAACGAAAACTGCCCATCAAAAAAAATTCCGAAAACCTGTTCTAAAAGACCCAGCGTCTCTCATTTTAATGGTAGTGTACCCACATTTAGAGTCATAGTACCTCATGCACTCAGTTTCCCGTCCAACAATATACGCTCAAAAACAAACTATGATTGAGTATTTTTATCCCGAAACCATTCTCCGTATACCTTCTACCGAATACCCGGATCCTAAAACACCGAATTGTCAGTCACCTCGCTGCTGACGGTTTTTTCTTTCCGCTCGGCAGAAATAATTGAGATTAAAACACTCCATGTGTCCAAGTATCCCAGCAATACGAGATGAAATAAATGTGTAATATCTCCCTCTTCCTCAAAATTCGCATAAAAATCAACACTCCCCCCTCTGAGGCTCACCTTTTGGCTCCCCACACTTGGCACCCCCGGTGCAGGGGAGACTCCTCTTTCTCCGCCCCCCCCCTAACCCCCTTGGGGTTCCATCATTCGCTACTTCATAATTGAACGGGACGCTCATTCTTCCGCTGTCGAAGCGGCCATCCCCGAAAACTTTCGGAAGCAGCTCTCTTTCCATATTTGTTCAACGTCTATTCTTTAATGAAGAAGGATTTTCGAATGACGGGAAGACCGGGAGAGTATGGGTAACGCCCAATTTGGCGGCTGAAATAACAGCCGTCGCAATGGAGGGCATATTTTGCGAACGCTAAAGCAAGGACTGAATATTCTAAGCTAGTTCAAGGTCATTCCGATGTTTTATTTTAACTATCATGAATGGTGTGGGCAATGATGAGTCCCCATTCCTTTGATGAGCTGTCGACGATGAAAAACTGCTATCCGCAAGTTCTTCCTTGCAAACAGGATTCAGTCCGAGGAGAGAGATTGGAACTGTGACACTGGATTCATTACAGCAACGTACACACGCGTTCACTCCACCTCATTCAAGGAACTTTGACCATGTACCGAATCCCATCAGGGCAGCATCGCCCCAGTTTGCCAGACACGACCATTGTGTGAGGCTTCGGGCCCTACTTGAATGAAAAGGCTTTTTAAGGGTTCGAGGTGCGAAGAAGATAAAAGACCAGCGCACAAAGAGATTGGTAAATCGAATAAAAATAAGATTACTTTCAAAGATAGCAATTTTTAACGATGTCAGAAAAATTATGTAAAACACTGATTGGAAATAAGATCGAGGACGAAACCTCTTAGATGGGCTAGGTATATTTTTTTACAAATTTCTGACAAATAAAATTATTTTTAACATGAAAACTTGATTGAAAAGAATAACCGATTTAAAAAAATGCATGCAATTCTTTTTTACTGACTATAAATTCGTGGCTTTTGCATGCGTTTTTTTAATTACGCATGGTGCCTTAACACCCTCCGCCACATTCTCTTGCGGCCGCTTGCGGGGTATTAAGTAGGTGTAGATGTATTTTACATTTCTACAGTTCAACAATAAAAACATATGTCCGCATAGTTTTGGAGTTAAAAACTCGCATGAAATATTTTCGAAGATTTTCGTGAAAAGATGAAATTCTTTCCGTTTTACTATTTTCCTTCATGTACATCTACATCTACATAATACCCCGCAAGCCGCCGCAAGGGCGTGTGGCGGTCAGAAAAATTCACCCAGGTCACCACCCAAAAAAGGGAAAAATGAAAAACCGCATTCAAAATCAACACATACGTGCCAACCCAAATCCACAGTGGTACACATATTATTAGAAACATCCTATCATTTTACACGCATGCAAATATGCAATTCCTTCTGTAAAGTTTACACTTACTTAAATCCGCTCTCACAATACACAATTATGATGCATGAAAAGCTAGGCACGCTGCTAAGCCTATTTTGAATTTTGAATAAATATTTTGCAGCGTCGCAATAATTGAAATAATTTTATGTTGGGATATTATCTCTAATGCTTCCGTAGATTATATTCCATTTTAACTCTACGAAATATGCCATTCAATACGAACTTCAGTCATTACCGGAGGACCGAAGACGAGAGAAAATGGTAATTTTGGCATTTAATTGATAGAATATTCTGTTATTTAATTTTCTTACGGTGTCACTCTTCCGAGTTAACAGCAGCCCAAATTTATGGAGTTATGAGCTAAAAGAAAGAACTCGATAAACTAAGGTAATTGTTGAGACAAATTTTAACGCATTGTGAGAGTGATTAATGCGTGATGTTTTAGGCTCAGCAGGGATTCCTTAGGACAATCGAGGCTGATCGGAAGCCTGCGTTTTGTTTCTCTTATTTGAAACGTGTGGAATTCGAAAGTGAATGGAGGTAATTAAAATGAGCAAGGAACATTATATCTGTAGAGTGGAAGATATGAGAACGAGATTAGCAACTTGATGTCATGGGAAGATGCGAGGGAGCGAATCATATAACGTATGACTGTGAAAAGAGTTGAGAGGTTGATGGCTCCAATTCACGGCGGAAAATAATTTTGAAATCCGATTTGTTTTCCGTTTCGCAGCCATAAATTTCGTGGAAACGCAAGTTTTCGGCTGTTATTATGCAGCGTCATGCCTCATGGGAATCTGCTCACCCAACTCCACCTCCCTCTTGCCCCCCCTCATCCCCGGGACCCAACCTCTTCTCTCTCTCTCGCCCCCCCACTCCCCCCAGCCTCACCCCATCCACCCACGCCCACCTGCCTTCCTTTACGAAATCACCCTTTCCCCGGAATCCTAAGTGGATAAAGGCCCATGTAGCACCGGAATGGCGCGAGGAAGGTGTAATTAAAATGGATTCCATTCATTGGTACCACGTGATGAAAGATTGCTCGTGCGAATACGAATGACCCATTTGCGGCTAGCTAACGCCCGAGCCTCGAAATGATGTCTTTCCGTTTGCCACTGTATTTTCTTCGATTTGTGAAAGAGAACTATTCCATATGCAAGGAACGTACTCACTCTCCCAAGGAATGCCTGATCCCACTAAATTGCAATTTCTCCGAAGCGGTGTGAGTTATTTGCTTAGAAGATCCAGTATTCAGAGGACAGGTTTAAGTTTTCAAAGCCACAATAATACGAAAGTAGTTCAATGTTACACGGTTTGTATAAAAAGGATCGGGAAATTTTTCGTAGAAATAGATTTTTTTCAGATATTGCTATAATGCCTCAAAACTTTTCAAAGTAAAATGTACACACTTTTTCCAGCGGATTTTCAATGACTCGAAGAGCCCATGCTAGTCGGATTCCGGAAGGTCCTTAAGGGTACGCGTGCAAGCTTCTTTAATGGTACCTAAAGGTCTCATGGTGGTGTCCTTTGAGGGAGTGTTTCACTTTTGGGAATGGGAATTGGTCTGCTGGTGTCAAGTCGGGACTGTAATGTGGCTGGGGAATCGTCGCGATGACTTTGCAGAAGATCTTCGCAAGCAGTTACTCTAATCTTTTCTTGGTGGTCGTCAAGACCTTTAGGGACGAGTTTAGCGCAGATATTTCGCATCGCTAAATTTTCAGTGATAATTATGGGTGCACTGTGATTTATGGGATAGGAACGCAGCTGGAACAAGTGTATCGACTCACAAGGGTCCTATTTTGAGGAATATTAGCTTAAGATATGTAAAAGTGTAATAATTTTCTTTTTTCCTGAGCTCAGTACACTTATTTTCCGGACGAACCCTGTATCAATGCCAATAATACGGTCTGCGATCATGCTCACACTTAACCGATGATCTGAATTAAGCACTTCACGCACACGTTAGGAAAATATTGTGACCGATACTTTTTAAACAAACCATGTACATCTCTTCGATACAGTTGCCTCATGGTATGTGATGAATCCGCGTTTTGGAACGAAACAAAAGATGAAGGGAAATAAATTATTGTGTTATCACTGGTTAGTGTAAAGGCTAATGTGGTTGACGATGACGAAGAACTAGAATTGGCTTTTCAATTCCGAAGGAACATGAAACTTCTTTGGATTGAAAGTTTCATTAACTGAGATATTCTGTATGTGCAAGGGCTAATCATCGGGGAATCATGGAATGATTGTACAAGCGTATACTTTGAGATAAGCCAAAAGTTTATTAATTAGATGTAATTTCATTTCATACAATAACATATTTTGTCAAATTATATATAATGGTGTAGTATCTTATTTCATAAAGTGTAAGGAAAGGGTAAAAAAAGATTCTTTGATACATGAGAAAATTTACACGTTAGCCTATCTATACCTTAACAGTTAATGTCAGTTTTATTGTACTTTATACTTGTGTTGAGAATTTTCCATTGGTTTTAATGATAAATATTAAATGTATTTACTTTGATATAATTATTTTATACGGATATATATATGAATAACTGACTATACTACTCACTACATGACATTTAACTGACTCTTTTAATTGCCTCAGATCATGAATGTAAAAACTATCTTTGAATGTTGTCAAAGAAGAGTTCTCGGCCGGCAAATTAATCCATTTATCCTGTGTCATAATCGGTACACGTTTCGCTAACCAGTAAAAACACTACGCCCATCGTTTCTGAACGGAACACATTAGAAGCCTTATGGGTTTGAGTAGTTAATTTAAAAATACTTCAAATCGCTATGCCGATTTGAAGTATTTTTAAACCTACTTACCAATTGCATCAAATTACAGTTTCAAATTAAACAAAGATGTCGCTTACCATTTTATGCTTCTGTTATTTCGTGGCGCAATAAATACTTAATGCATCATTTTCAAAACTCCATGTATATAAAATTAAAATCCATATTTAGTTCTATGAAAACACATTAACATCGAATAAAATTTTGGACGAAGACTTATCGCTTTAACATTCACATATTAGGTGAAATAACTCGAATATTTTCGGTTAGTGGAGAAGCCATCATTTATTTTTTTCACTTCTCCCCAAAGGATTCCTTGATAAAGAGACCATTGTGTACAGCGGATGTTTTTTCCCCCATTTACTTTATTCCCCCTTTTTTATATATATTTCTACAATCGGTCAGCAGATGGTGCGCGGAAGGACTGAAGAGAGGGAAAAAAACACCCAGGGCGGCAGATGACGCCACCGTCGCTACCGCTCTTTGGGATTGCAAAATTTCTGAAAACGCGGGGGAGAGTCATTGACCAATCGACCGTAACAACCACACCCATCCACATAGAGCGAGCGGACCCTAGTGCACACGCACGCACTTGCGCGTCCAGTCACACACACGCACGAATACGGGAGCTCTCGTGTACAAACACATGGACTCACAAACACTATCTCCCGCACCAGGCGGCCAAACCAGGAAACTTCCTCCGCACCAATAGATTTCCATCCCGACCCCTCCCGCCCCTCTTCTCCCCCTTCCAAACCTCTCCTCCGTTCATAAAAAAAGCTCTCCCCGTCCTCGTCTCCCTCTTTGGTGCCCTCTGTCCCTTCCCGAGGCCCTTCAACCCCCACCTCCACCGCATCGATTCCCAAAACCCTGCGTCGGAGTTTTCGCCCGGCCTCCACACCCCCGTCTCCTCTACCACCCCACCACCCAGCCAACCCTCCGATACTTTCCCCAACTCTTCCCTGCCTCTCTCTCTTTCTGACTCCGGCGCTCGGAATAATCCGGGAACCTCCATGCAGCGATGCTCGGGCGGAATCCCGTAGTCGGGCGTAAAATGTGTTTGCCGAAGGAGAACTGAGCCGTGGTCGTTCCTTAGCCCTGTTTGTTATCCGCTTCGCAAGGCGTTACTCAATTCATGGGAGGGGATGCTAAGAACTCGGGAAGAAGTGGACTCCCCGCGCCTTCTAATGAGTGAGGGCCGCCTTTCTCTGTTTAATGTGCGAGGCGGTGAGGTGATGCTGTTCCTGTGCACACCCACACTCCACGCCTGTGAGAGCAATGAGACATAATTTAATGTGCAAACCTTACAGTAAAAGGTCTTCGGAAGCCTTAGCGATAATTACAGGAATATTCAAATAATTTCCGACATTAATAGGAGTCGTAATTTCCATTACTAATCTTCTCAGGAATTGTTTGCTAATGCAATGCCATGCCACACTTCCATTTCTATTTGATGATTAAAATTACGTTATTTTAAATTGTCATTTGTTTTTAAAATGATCGCCATAAGTCATCATATTTTAGCATATATATTTAAGAGGATAATGCTTCTTGCAAATTTTATGCCAAAGACAAAGCATTTTGTATGGTTAAAAGTTTCTAAGTGATCTTATAAACAAACGTTTCAATTTAGTATTTTTAGATACCATTTTAAAAATGAAATTTAAACGTCAGCCATGCATATTTTCCGCACATACGCGTAGTTAGCAGGCATTTGAATCAATAGCCCATTGTGTTGTATGGCGAACACAAACTATCAATGCCAACGGCAATGTGTCACGATTTCTTCCAGAAATTTTTATTCCTCTTTCGATTGCGGTAGCATTGATTCATGGATTGGTTACATGGAATGATAACTATTATGCTAGGACAATGCTTTCTCTTTCCAATTTGTTCGAACTTAACCTCAGAATAAAATTCCATTTCCATCTTCTAATATTGTCCATCCAACGATGTTTTTTTTTTTATTATCCAGTTAACATCCTGGGGAAAGGGTTTTTCAGTCAATCAGCGCACGAAATATTCTAAAAACTCAAACTCATCGTGATGAGACGATTTCTATCTAAGATGCAAATTTTTCTGTTTTATCAATCACAGGGACATACTTCCTGCCTCTTCCTCCTCCCAAATCTTCAAATTTTAGCATTTGCGTGTTGTGGCGAACAATAATATTAATTTCGTTCCATGAGTGTTCTCAGAAATATTTGTCAAATCTACCAGTTATCAATGAAATCAAAATACATCGACCATCTTCTAAAGGTTTAATTTTCATGTGAATGCCATGCATTTGTTACCTACTTGTGCAGCACTTAGAGGAGTAAAATACTATTATACGAGTATAAGTAATATTATATTCTGATTTTATGCGAAATGAAATAGAAGTTATGCCCCAAAATGCGAGTGTGATTTGTATCCAATACATATTTTCTAATAAATTATATAACGTGATCTTTGGACACTGCATTTTTCGTTCAAAAGAGTTAGCTGCATTACCTAATTATTGCATCTTAACAGTGTTTGCCATTCGATTATAAATTGTACCTGTCAATTTAAAAGTTAATCTTAAATTTTAGTTTATGCTCTCCAAGCAATTCTCTCCAAATTAAAATGGCTTGTCAAATATTTAATACCATACACAATATAGCATAGGCGAGCGTTTATGAGGAGAGCACAAATTAATCGATCGGTGGGGCATCGTAAAAGTATTTCAACAAAGGCTGGGATTCTAATCATTAATGGAATCCAAAAACCAAATTACAATCCAGGTACTTTCTATAATAAAATGGTATTTTGTTAAAATCAAAATTCAACATCTTTGCGATAAGGAATGCAATATATTGCAGTAGGGGTAGCATACTTTAGCGTTTTCTGTCGAAAATATTTCTATTATTATTTTGAAACGTGATAGTGTCCTTATTGAGCTAAAAAAAAGTATCGAAACACAGAATTTAAGAGCGTTCTTTGTTAATAGTTTGCAATTAATGTTGATGTTTACCAATATATAATTAAAATTTTCCATTATGGGATGTTAGCCCGCGTTAATATGTTCACCCGGATTCCACAATCGACATATATTTCCAATGGCGTCAATTATGTGGGAACGAATTTCATTGGAATGGAAATCGCAGTGACGCGTAAGTCTTGGGACGTTTAATAAACTTCTCATTGTGAGAAACCTTACGGGATACATTTCTTTTAATCCCGCTATTATAAGTCTTTTTCTACGACCGCGAAAACTGATAGTCTTGCGAGGCTACATCCGACTGAGCCAGCTACCGGATTTGCCGTCCTGCGCTCGGCACAATTTTTAAAGGTGGATTTCCCTGTCAACCGTCGACGTAGGACACGGGGAGGAAGATCTCCCCACCACCACTCCCGCTATGCCACATTGTCTTCCTAAGGAAAAAATAAAAGATCTTCCCCGAGCTCGTTTCATTAATAAATTGTGCATTTCCGGCACTTTAGCGTGTCCTAGATTCTTCGCTGGGGCATTTACAGGGAAATTTGCTGCCCCCGCCATCTCTTCGCTCACGCTCCCCTTTGCTTAGTGTTCCGCTCTCACGGACTCGCTTTATTTTCACCTCATCCCGCTTCAAATTATTCCTCGCCTCTCCGCTTTTATGCCATTCTTATAATTTATCCTTCGCGGCCACGCATTACTCAAGTGATTGTCGATTTTACCAATCACCTAAAATTATGTTTTTTCCCATCCGAATGCGCCGTAATGCAATCATGTCATTTTTTATCAATAGGTTTTTGGAATTAATTTATAGCATAAAGAGTTATATTTAGTGTGCACCTTAATTTAGCAGGCAAGGATGTATTATAAACTGATTGTAAAGGATTTATTCATTCGTGATCGGTGAATTGTTTTTTTAATTGTACCTATATTCTAAATTTACATTTTTTATCAATGGTTATCAAAAGTATCCTAATCAAAGGTAATATTGAGAGAGATAGATAGAGAGAGAAGTCGTGGGTTTTGGTCTTGGCGTACGCATTTTGAAGTGGCATCTTCGAAATTTACGAGCAAAGTATCTTTACGCGGAATTTTGTGCATTTCGTTAGGTTTTGTCGTTGAGATCCAGTCCACTTTTTTTCTTTAGATTACTTCCATTTCCATCTTTTACCCATTCTTTATCTTCCTCCATCCCTTTGTCTCATGGCATCCAAGTCAACTGTTTTTACCATTTCCCGTCTCCTCCCACTCACAAATCCTCCCTTTCCCTCCATCCACCTGTCCCTCACTCCCCACAACCATTCGTGGCTCTTCCTTCTTTCCCCCTTCCTTCCCCTTCCCCCCCCCTGTTCCCCCCGGGGGTGCCCCCGGAGGCCCGATCCCAAAACGTGCGAGATATTACGGGGCTTTGGAGGATGACCTTTGAGGGAATGGAAGGGGCACGATGGGGGAGAGGGGAAGCAGGGTCGGCGGGAGGCTACGGTGCCACTGCCGACTGAAAGAGTCGGGAAAAATAGGGTCAGAAGCGAGAGGAGTGGATGTTGTAAAGGGAAAGGATAAAGGAACTCTTCTGATTGGTATACTCCACATAGATAAAGGTTTGGTTTTAATGCGTGAAAATGTTGCTTTCAATGGGGATCAATTGCATTTTCTAATGCCTTCTAAACCTGTTTTCCGTACCTTCATTTAAAAGCGTGTAATCGACCTGTAAACTTATGCCCAAGTATTACAAGTAACTCCTTTTAAACACTCTCTACAATAACATCAATTTCAAATTTAATTTTCAAAAATATTTAAAATTATTTTTAGAAATATTTGAAATTATGGTATGCTAGGTGGTCAACGCAATGGACTGATGGGCGACAGTGTCTCTAGGCCCTGGAGGCCCTCCTCCAGTCATTAATCATCTTTATCACTACTTCAAGAATCAAATCTCAATTTTACTTCCCGTAAGAAATGATGGTATCAATCACTAAAAAATGCAGCCTCAGAGTTTCGCCCGTAAGAACCGTCATTATTCACTTTAAAAGCAAGGAAGAAAATCTGTGGAGCCTACTAAAAAAGGTGAAAAATAGTGTGTTGAATTGTTGAAACTAAGAGGTGGCGACTGAGAGGTAGCGAACCAGCGCTTGCCAAGATACAGGTGGAAGAGAAAGGAAGAGGTTTGGTTTTGAATGGGGAGGGAAAAGTGGTTGAGGCTGGAGGGCTGAAATAGGGAGACTGTGGATGTCTTCCTGTAGTGCGTTAATTGTGACGGAGCCCGTTGAGAAGACGTAACATGACGCGGAGGTGCATACTTCCTCTCGCACCAGGCCAAGGCGATGAATGGCACTTTACTCACGGGTCAGACCCATTTTCAGGCATGCAGCGACCTCTCCAAACGGTACGCCCTTAATGCACATCATCCACTGTTTCTTCCTTCCCTCCTTCTCTTCAGTGACGCGGGTATAATTTCCATTGGATATTAAATGCCGTATTGATCTCCCGGACAATGGTTCAACACTTAATGGTGTAGCCGTTGTTACAATGGCTCATAATTCGTTTTTTTCTTTTAGTACCGCTCTGTATGTTCAGAGTGCACCGGAGGACAATTTTAAATTGGTTTTTATACCATTTTTTTCTCAACCTCTCGCTTAGATCTAGCTTAGGTTAATCTAGTTTAAGCTCATAGCAGAAAGAGGGACGAATTTAGCTCTCCTTTAATTTATTCTCTGCTACTTAGTACTGATATTGGCAATCTTCCTTGTACTTGTTCATTAGAAGTCGTTCCCTGTCGGATTTCCTTTCTTGTTAGGTTAAGATTTCATAATTTATTCTAATTTTAAGTTTCTCATTCTCACAAATCAAACTTCCACATGCGTTTATTATGTATAATGACCGGTAAAGGTGAGACTTCACTCACCGGGACGGTTTATACTTAGCAGTTCGGGCAGTCAATGAACATTTGGGACCTGATGAAAATTTGGACCAATGTTTTATTTTTATAAGATGTGTTATTTTACTCATATTATATAGAGTTTTCATGTTAAAATTAAATTTTCAATTGATTTTAATTTAATTTAGATAATCATTAAGTATCTTTTATAGAATTCTTCTTTGAGTATCAAACCCTTTGAAGAGTATGATATCCCTCTTTATTTAATATTTATGAAATGAAGGCTCACGTGAAAATTAACAACAATCATACATTGATAGCTCTTCTGTTTGAAGATTTGCTTCAAGTAAGGTCAGGAGATTTTATTCAAACTGTTTAAAATTTTATAAATATTTCTGTTATTAAAATACTTATTGATTTAGTCTGAAAATCATATGATAATCAATAATCTTCAAACCGTGGTTAAGGCAGCAGCTTACCTTGAGTTGCCATCATTTATTGACAGTCCTTTTTGTACTTTATTTCTCTGCGTACAGATTTGTTGTCTTGGTTATGTGTTCCATATGCACGGCATGCTAAGAATATTCCAGGTGGTCTGTGAAGATGTGGTAAGGAAAAAGGGTTGGCTTTGTAAAATAGGAATGGGACTTAATTCTCCCCCTTTTTCATGAATTCTATTACGTGTGACCGTAATTTCTCCATTGGACCTGGAAGCTCCAAAATACCTACGAAAATAGAGAGATTTGGAAAACGAGCAAGCAGGGAGAAAGCTGGGGTGAGTGAGAAAGAGAGGCCGGGAACGAGAATCTGGTTATGCGCTCGCTGAACGGGGAAGGACGAAGGATTTCGGTGAGGAATGGAGGGAGAAATGATTAGGGTATAATGGAGACATAGGCAACGGGGTAGGCGAATACAAATGGGCGAGGTTTGAAATGGAAAAGAGAGGAATGAGAATGGAATGAATGGACGTATGCGTGGAGGGAGTGAGAGGCGGGAGCGAAGGAAATGAATGAAAGGGGATGGAGTGAGAAGGGAACGAGAAGAAAGAGAGGGGAGGGGACACATATGAGACGACCGAAACTCATGTAATCGGAGTCCAGAACGAATTCCGAACTTCTATCGGCTTAGGGATTTGTTGCCGGCGTAAGCAAAAAATCAGCTCAAAATCCTAGAGAATGATTTCGTCACTCCGATGGTCCCTAGGTTTTCAGCAAACGGAAGTCCTGTCTCTATTTGATTTTCTTGTACGCATTTTTTTCGCTGAATCGGCAAATTTCACTGGTATGTTTTGTAATTGGAGCGGAAATGTGCCCAACACTAAAGTATGGGGTTTCCAGAGCTCTGAGACCTTCCTTTGGGGCCTCCACATTCTTGGAATTATTATCATAGTCGAGATTTTTATAAACCAGAATACATTTCTCCTTGAGAACATCACTAGTTTCTAGAGCTTGACTTTCTTTTATATTGATGGTGTAAAAAAATAGAATTGAAAATAATATGAGAGTATTACAGTCAAAATTCACAAATCATCATATGGCTATGCTGATTGATTATAAAGTCGCACACAATCGATTCATTCCGTGATTGAAAGATTTTACATTTTGCATCGTCAATAACGTCATATCATGAAGTAAAGTACCAATCATGAAGTAAAGTAATGTTGTATTTGACCAGTTCAAAGAACGGCGGGGAGACGGAACGATAGTTGTTTTATCCGAGTCACCCGCTGATTTGCATGATATTGCAGGGAGAAAATCCAACCTTTTTGTCCACCATTCAAACCCAAATCCTTATTTTATTAATATCGAGTGTATATTTATCTGATATAAGTGGTCTAAAATCTTTATGTTTGGCTTTTGTGAAAGTTGAACGAGAAAAATGGATATTTCAGTTGACAGATTTATGCCTGTCCATATTTTTGTAAAATTACATAATAAGTATAGAGATTGAGAAACATCTTTTAGAGATTTTATGGATCTCCTTCCTTTTTAATAGTATGTTCAACATTGCCTTGTACCGTACTCCTTTGGACCATTTGTTATATGACCGATAATCAAATGGATAGCTTTAAAAGTTATGATGGAATTCAGTGTATCCGAGTTACCAATTGTTAACCTATAATTTGCTACATTTCTATTATGCAAACCACTCCAGAGTGACATAGTAACCCATCAGCATAAATTCGTGGTCTAGATTTGCTCCGAAATATTTGACTTGTTATTTGGGTTTTAGTATTCTAACCCATATTATCGGACGCTATCAGCTCAGAATTCATTCCTTGTGTGTTTGCACGTTTTTTACTGCTATGCATGAATTTTCGACAACTTGCTGGCCTTCCTTTGAATTTTGGCGGGGCTATTTGCCATTGAACGTTATCCGCCTTCAGCTCAGGCGAAGGATGGAAACATTGTATATGAAGCGTTCCATAGAAGCGCTTGACGTTTTCTGTTCCGCTGGATGCAATACCATACGAGTACACATGGCTCGCTTCAAGTTCGCATTTGCTAGGTTGAAGATAGCCTTAAAGGTTATTGTAAAGAGTTTTCATGTCTTTGAAATATAAAAATACTACAGCCATGGCAAAGGTACCAGAGTCAACGTGATTGAATCAAATTGCACAGCTACGCAGCTCTTTTTAAGAAGTGATCGTGTGTTTTCTTTCGTAAGTGATTCATTTCTTGTTTCTCCAAACGAAAAATAGGTTGGACATCGTCAGGGGAAAAAGTTTGATGTGAATGTTCTATATTTATCACGTTGTGTCATGGTACTTAAAATTAATTCGTCAAAATAGCCTAGAAGGTTCCCTGAGAGTTGCGCTTCACTTCGCTTTTGAAACTGAATTAAACGGAAAGCTCCCATCGGAAAACACTCCCGCCGAGCATGCACGAAGCGAAATGTAATAAATAGGTACTCTGGGAAGCCTTGCTTCGTTAGCATTCGCGGGTGGCGAGTAATGTCAAGTGCTAGGTTTGTATTTTCGTCTCGCATATGGGTCCCTTCATCTCGCATCCTTTTAGCCATTTCCGACACTTACAAAGGATATATTTCTTGATTCCGGGCCAAGATGATATCTCCCTATCCGATTCGCGTCTGACCCTCCATTTTTTTTCTCCTTTGTTTTTCAGTTCTCACTCAAGGTTGCGGTGGCAACAGAGACTTTTGCCGCCCCTTTGTCCCACCCACCCTAAACCCCATCTCCTCGCCACGCCTTCGTCGCATTCGCGGTGCATCTCCGGTCTCCTCGAAGGGTCTTTTTCATTCTCTTTCGGCGGCGGAGGGTGGGTGGAGGACGGGGGGATGAATTTACGACGCTCACTCCGGGCGGTGGGTGGGAGTGGGCCGGAGATAAGGGACCGGGGCAACGGCGGTTGGAAAAGACAAAGAGTGGGGTAGGCGGAAGGGGAGGGAGTACTCGGATGGGAGCAGCTCGCGTTTCATTGGATGAAACTCTTAATTTGGACTCGCTTTCAATCTTACTTGCTTGATTACAGGAAATTAATCAGCCGTAGACTTAACAGAAATGAACAAGTCAGAATATTGAAAATAATTTACTGATATAAGTATGAAACCATCGTTATTTTAACGATCCCTATAGTTTGAGGCTTAACTTTTTGAAAACTTTCCATATTGGGTAGAGATTATAATTAACAAGTGTGATTTATACGATACTATTTTTTATTCACCCGACCCGGGTTTCAGCACGTCATGTCGTCATCAGGTGATTCATTTCTCTCCAAAATTCATTTTAATTTATCCATCCGCTGATTGAAAGCACGCACTTTGCAATTTCCTTGCCTCCCAATCTTTTCATTCCTTCATACTTCAAGCCGGATAATAATAGTGCTCGGAAGTATATCGTAGTGTTGAGCTCCTAGACGAATTCGCCAATCATTACATTCCATGTACAAGTTTGTTTACACATCTACGAAGGCTCATCGATGAAGGGTGATCAAATTTTTAATTCTTTTCATTTGTCAGTTACAATTATATTCAGTTTTTATTATTATATATTGTATATTTGGTAGAAATTTCACTGTTTTGGTCCCAGTATAGCGTCAGTGTACTGAAACGAAGAAATGCCCCGTTCGCCTGCTGAAATGGAGAACGTGCAACTGTAATGAAGAATTTACTTCCACCTGAATAAATCATCAGTCGATGCTAACGTATTGCAGTATAAGGGTGTGAACATCATATCTATAAAACACTATATCAGTAAATACACTATATAAATTCAAATCTGGTGTCCTAACGCCCCCCGCAGTGTACCCTTGTGTCAAATGGGGTGTAGGTAAATAATACTATAGTATAAGTATAGTAGTAGGTATAAAGCCTATTGTACTTGTGAATTGTCCGTCAGGAATGCGTAGAAAACTAATCGGTGTCCGAATTGAATTTGTGCCTGACCTCTTTTGCCATATCTTTTTGTCCTCTTTGTGTATAGCTTTAGGAATAGCTGCTAGCCATGTGACACTCGTAATATACAGGGTTCGTCCGGAAAATAAGTGTACTGAGCTCAGGAAAAAAAATTTATTACACTTTTACATATCTTAAGCTAATATTCCTCAAAATAGGACCCTTGTGAGTCGATACACTTGTTCCAGCGGCGTTCCCATTCCTGAAACGCTCCCGCGAAGGCATCATCGGGAACCTCTCGAATTCACGTCGTCACGGCCTCTTTGACGGCGTCCAAAGTCCCGTATCGCGTTCCTTTCAAACTCCTCTTTATCTTTGGGAACAGAAAGAAGTCCGGTGGTGCCAAGTCCGGGCTGTAGGGCGGGTGCGGCAGCGTTGCCACGCCGTGCTTGGCCAAGAAGTCCGACACGACAAGCGCGGTGTGAGACGGCGCATTGCCGTGATGCAGCCGCCAGATGTTTTTGATCGCTGGCCGGACGCGGGTGACTCGTTTTCGAAGCCTGTCGAGCACTTGGACGTAAAATGCAGCATTTACAGTTTGTCGTTCAGGTACAAATTCGTAGTGGACGACTCCCCTTTTGTCAAAAAAGACTTATTTGTCAAGACACTTATTTTCCGGACGAACCCTGTATGTAGCCATGTTGAATGATTGGTGTTCGGTCGCCCCCTTTCTAGGCTTGTTTGGTGAATCACGGGGTGCGAGATGCATGAAGAAATAGAGCGAATGTATGTCGAATGGCTGGTGACCTATCACCCCCTTGCATCCTTTCGGCGACTTTCGGGGTATTGTATAGATAGATGTAGATGATGAGTGTGATGTCATTAAAACCAGTTGATAGATGGTTTAAAATGCTTGAGGGTTGGCAATCAATATCAAAGAAAAAAAACCAGAACTGAGTTCACTGCGCTACGTGCGCAGTACAGTAGTGTTAATCAAAGGCAAACTTCAATCAAACTAGGTAGTTTATAAACTAAAAGAAATGCACTGGAAATTATTTCATCGATCTATCTAGTTTATTTATGATTTAACTATGAATGGTATGAATATAAATATTTTGAATATGATTTATATTTACTCTTATTTTGTTATCGACTGAATAATTACTTCTATTAAGTTTCAAAATAAAAAATAATTTTCTCATCTCATTAAGCATGCTGACAGTTAATGAAATTGGAAAAAATTTGAAAAGCTGTAAAAATTTTGATTTGATATTTGATAAATGCCTGCTATGAAATAAAATTAACGCAATGGGTATAATCCTCCTCGATTGCTAATATTGGATATTTTTTAGTAAATATACAACTATTTATGTTTTATCGTAATTAGTTTTTCCTCTTGATAGGTATTACCAAGTAATGTTTTGTGAATAAACTAAAAACTGGTAGATAATATAGAGTTTTGTTAGTTATTGTCATTCAGTTATTTATTAATATAAAAATATTTCATTCAGGTTAAAACTCATTTGCAACCATTTTGTTTTAACGGAAACAGCTCCTTTTTTCTAAATCGCTGGGCAATAATATCAGTGATGAAAAATCTGCCCAAATGTAAATAGAGAGGCAATATTTTAATATTTGATGATAACACAGTTATTAGCTGCGGGAGTAGGATCGTAATTGAGAAAACTTCTAAATTAATAAAAAAGGAGTTTATTTAAAACATCGAGTATTAATATTTTAACAGACAATAAAAATTTTCAATATTTACCCCTTTCGTTGAGATTTCCCGCAAAAATAAAAATCTATTTCAAAGGGAAAATAAACTAGTACATAGTTTTACCAGCTTTAATAACTTTTCTATAAACACTAATTTCATCCATTTTTACGGCGTTAGTCATAAATTAAAATTTTTTCTTAAAGGACACATCTGATTCATATACGTGTATTTGTACATGTATATTCTAGACAACTTTTGAGCTTTTGTCATGTTTCATATAATTATTCTTGGACGAATACGAACCGTGCCAAAACTCTTTTATCCTATGTTGCGATGCAAATTCCACGAGTACGTAAGCTTGCGACAGTATTGTTCTAATAAAAATATACACTAACGTATACTGGCGTCGGAAATACGGGCTGCAGGGGAAGGAGAAGTCGGAGGAAAAGACGCGCGAGTAAGAAGAAGCAGGGCTCTTTGAGATAGTGAGAAGGGCTTTAGACACTCATGTAATCGGGAAAAGCGTCCGGATGAGGAGGGATATTGAAAGAGAGGGGGATGAGAGAGGGGGAGTGAGAGATTGTGTGCTCGAGCGAAGGAAAGGTTGGAAGAGGGAAGGCGTTCAAGGAGAAAGGTGGGCGAGGGACGGGCGTGGGTGCGGGTGGGGCGAGCGAGGGTAGGGTCTCCGCTGCGAGGAAAACTAAGATTTACGGCCGTATTGAAAGGCGTTGTTACCTTCCCCTCCCCATCCCACCCCAACCCGCACTAGTCTCCCCTCCAACCCCGTCTCCGCTCGCCGTCTTTCTTCCGGACTCCTCGTCCTCCTCACCCCTACTCCCAGCCCCCTCAACCCCCCGCCCCCCTCATGTCTCCTTCTAAATTCCACTGCCCCGACAGACGACGGCACCCCATAACCTGGCCGCGGAGCTAAATCGTGCCCTTTTTTCTCATCCTCCCCGCCCGCCTCCAGCTTCAGTGCGATGAAGAAAAAGATGCGGGGGTCGGAGGAGGGAAAGGAGGGAGAGTGAGCCGCCGCGTTTGCAATCGTGTCCCTTTTTCGACCGCGTCCGACTCCGCTTCTCAAGCCGTATTCCGCGCGACGGTAATGGATGTTGTGACTGCTGCAAGGCTGCTGCTTTTCCTCTCGGGACCTTGCTCCCGAGTGAGACACACGAATCGCCTTACTCCGGTTTATTGCAGGAGGGTGTTAATGGATTAAAACGCATTTGTGCGGCGCGGAATAATATTTAAAACGCCAAAATGCTGTTTAACTGATTACATCTCAACCGGCGGAAGTGTTTTTGATTGAAGTGAGCAGTAGCTTAAGTTTTTATGGAGCAATGCTATGCGTAAAAAACTAGCACCGGGAGTGGATGAATTTCGTATTAATGGCGCAATCCGTGGCAGGAACAAATTTTGTTGAAAACGCTGGTGAAAGACCACAAAGTCCACTTCGCTCAAATTATCCCGTCAACCATATAATTTGAATGACTTTAAATGTTGATTTTATGTAATTATCCGAGAATAAACCACCTATGTCGTTATTTGTGGCAATTCTTAAACCATGTGTATTATAAGCCTCCATTTCATGTTAAATTTTTAATTAATGACATTAACGAATCACTGATCGAAGGCAAGATGAAAGAGACAGTTTTATTTAGTCGTTCTCAGAAAAGTGTGTTGTATTATTCATTTACAATAATTTTACACGTGTACTGTACACGGTAAGTATATTTTACCGTGTATGTATATTATAGACGGTAAGTTGAAGAGTTGTGCTATGTAGCTGGCAGGGTCACTAAGCATTGAAGAAGAAAGAGGGATATAGTAAGCAGAATAGGAATCGCGAAGAAGGCTTCTATCAAAATACACAACTATAACAGTGCAATAATCTGTTATAGTCTGTTATGACATGCACTATAACTGCGTGTTATAACAGACATTCGTAAGCGATTCTTTAAAACCAAGGTATGGCATTTACTGCGAAGATATTGTGATGAGATGGGGGATTACGGTTAGGGTACGAGGAATGACTGTTTAGAGAAAGCAATTGAGTTCTGTAGGAGACAGGGGTTAGTTCACCAACACTTGGTTTAGACACTACAACATGGTACAAGTATACATGGAAAATGCCAGGGGACTCAGAAAGGTATCAGTTAGATCACATTTGTTTACGTACAGATTTAGGGACAGCGTGATCAATTCGCACAGTTTCCCGGGAGCGGACGCGCACTCTAATCACAATGTAGTATTTAGGAAGTGTAGCGTCATATTCATAAAGATAAGACAGTGGTGGTGAGTTAGGAAATAGAAAGTAGAAGCATTAAATATATTGATAAAGAAGGAGCACCCGTAGTCTGTAGAGAAAACAACAACTGCAGGAAAGGAGCTGAGTACTATCAAGGAAGAATGGGAACATACAAGAAAAGGGCTGTCTAAAACCGTAAAAGGAACTGTTGATAGGCAAAAGACTAGGGAAACATAGGTTACGGATGAGTTGATTATGAAGATACATGAGAGAAGGAAATGAAAAATACAATCACAGAGTTAGATAGAATTTAGTAGAACGAGTTAAATAAGGCATTGAGACGGGTAATAAATAAAGTAAAAGAACCGTGGTGTGCGAGGATATGGAAAGTTTGCAGAAGAAGGGTGAAATTGGTACGCTATACAAGAAGGTACTATCGTGTGTTAATAGTTAGAGATAAGTGGGGGAAAATACTACAAATCATAAAAAACATAAAATATCCAAGAGAGATCGAGGATTATATCGTATAGAAGAACAGAATGGTCAGGCATACTCGACGATGAGATAGAAAGGGCGCTAAGGGAGATGAAATCAGATAAGGCCGTGGGGGTAGACAGCATTCCATTGGAACTACTGAAAGTTTTAGGGAAATGTGGGAGGAAGAGTCTATATGGACTGATTCGTAGCAGCTCCGGGGAAGGCATCTCGTCGGAAGACTTTGTGAGATTAGTGTTAGTTCCTTTTCCTAAATAGATAAAACCCGCTTCACGTGATGACTGTGGAACTATAATGTTGATTTCGTACGCAGTTAAAGAGGTAATTAGGATTATCAACAAAAGGATGGGGAGCAGGGCACATGATTACTTAGGGAATGATCAGTTTGGGTTTAGGAAGAGGAGAGGCACGCATGATGCCATTGTTGTAATGAGATCATTAATCGAGAGAAATATAGACAACAAGAATAGATTTGGAAAAGTCGATTGATGGAAATAATTGGGAAAAACTAATGAATATATTGCAGAAAATAGTAATTGATTGGAGGGTCAAGAGGTTAAACCGAATCCTGTGCATGTTTCAGACTGCTCAGGTGCGAGTGGGGAATGGATAGTCCGGATGAGCTGTGTTAAGAAGAGGAGTAATTGGAGGAGTTGATAGAAGGAGTTGTCCGTTAGCAGCTGTGCTGTTCAACCTATATGTGGATGAAATGATTAACGAGGCATGGGAAGAACTAGAAGTAGGAATGAAAGTTGGCGGTGAATTCGTAAAATCAGTAAAGTTCGCTGATAACCAGGTTCTAGTTTGTCAGACAGTCAAATGGTTGCAAACGATTTCAGCGTGTATAGGCAATTCAGTGCGATAGATATGGGATGAGAATCAATATAAATAAAAAAATGTTCTGGGGTTTGCCAAGAAGAGAAAGGCTAAGCTTAACATTAAATTAGGAGGACAAAAACTAAAGCAGGTGGAACAGTTTACGTATCTCGGAAGCATTTTGGACCAAAATGCTCTAAGTGGTAGGGATGTAAGGAGAGGAATGGCACTGACAAAGAATCATTCACAAGTAGGAGGGGTTTGATGACAGAGACATTTGAGTTCGGACGTTAAGAAATGGCTCATTAAAAAATTGATATGGAGCGTAGTTAAGTGCCGCGTGGAAACATAGTCATTGATGCAGGATGAGCTGCGTAGATTGGAGATTTTCCAAATGTGAGTATGGAGAAGGATGGAGAAGGCTAAGTGGATGGAAAGAAAAACAAATGAATAGGTGCTAGGGAGAGGGGAGGGGATGTTTGGGACAAATTCTAAGGAGACAGAAAAAATTGATGCAAAGGATATTGACTTCTAGCGGGACGCTGAGGACTGCGATAGAGAGGAGAATGTTAGGTAAACGAGAAAGGGGCAAACCCTTCCCCAGATGAAGGGGTTTTTTGTGGAGTAGGATGCTGGGTTGTGTTTTGTTGGGAGAGACAAGATATTTATTTGGTTGTTATGCCCATCCAAAACTTATCCTAACCTATAGATTAACTGATAAACATTTTTTTATGAAAATGCTCGTTTCCAAAGTATTATTCGATAATTTTATCCTTATAAAATCGAAACTACTATTTAATAATGGCACTCATTGTTTACATTATATTCAATAGATTTCTTAAATAGCGTGAGTCAATCAGAAGACTTTTTCTGGAGCAACTTTTTTTTCCTTTTTTGCATATCTGAAGTGTTTGACAAATTTTATAATGAGCTGTGGTCGAAAAGTAGTGAAATATAGTCAGTAACTGCAAGAAATGCTCTTGCAAATATGATTTAATTGGCGCAGCCCACATGATCTCAATGAAGCCCCTCCACTTAAAGAGAAATGCCGCGCAGCTATTATTGCAAACAGCGTAATTCCTGTCCCCTCTCTCGTATGCATGAGCCCCATACCATGTGGCATCGTTCCAGTTTCCTCAAGGATGAAATGCTTATCGTAATTTTTCCTCGAGTATTGTTTTACTCCTCGTTAAATGCGAGATGTCCCACTTTTTACAGAGGCGAAAATCACACCTTTTTCAAAACGGCTCAACATTCATGAGAGCCTTGTCATCCTTACTTCCCTCGCTCAAAAGTGCCTTTGCTCGAAACTCGACAGTCGGGTGGTGGTTGGCTTCCTGTTTTACCCTCCACACTCTCACTCTCAAAGTCGTACAAATCGGAGATATTTCTATATGTCTTTACATGTGTTTTAAAAGCTTTTCGTCCTCAATGCTTCAATTTGTTTCACAAAAAATCTTTTTACTACAATTGTGCCATTCCATCTTGCTACTTACTGTTACCGTTTTTCAAAATATAATGTATACCTGATTTAAACGATTTGTTGCGGCATTTACGCTGGACAGCAACAAATAAAGCCTAAGGGAGTAATGCTTAGAGAATTTCACTAATTAAGTACCTGAATATAATTGTCCTTAAACATTGTACGAACAGTTATATTCGTTCATTATGTTTTCATATATATAATTGTATGCTAGGAAAAATAATAACGGAGAGCAAATTTTTTTCCCATCGCTACTTCTTTCATCATTTCCACAAGAGTGACGGTTATCAATTCCTTTTCCCTCTTAGTTTGTAACTAATTTATTTGAATTGGAGGATGTAAAGCCAAATAATTTATATCTCTACATAATTATATGCTGTGGGGTGGGGAAAGTGGATTTTAAATAATACACCAAGAATTAACGCAAAAAATCAACCCATCAATCGCTTTCAACCCCATTTATGGGATCTAAGGTGAGAACTGCTTCTGGCATAAAATGAAGGGATTTAAGTTCTGACGTTAACACATAGATTGACCAATCAATAAACCAATAGTTACAGCCTTGTTTTTTATATTACATCAATCAGGCTTACATTCACAAATGGCTGTGTGAGTCATTGTACTGCGCCGTGAATGTCCAAAAAACTAGGTATATCAAAATGAAAACTTCGTTGCAATTTTCCACAGTTAAAACTTTATTGCCGACCATGGTTTCGATACACTTTATCATCTTCAGGTGGAGATGAACACCTGAAGATGATACAGTGTATCTAAACCATGGTCGGCAATAAAGTTTTAACTGTGGAAAATTGCAACGAAGTTTTCATTATGTCTCGATTCCACAATATCACGCCTGATTCTTCACTTTTCGTAGGTATATCAAGTTAGGAATAAAATTATATTTTCAATATATCTCTTGACATTTAGATTTTAAAAATTTATTCGTGCGAGAGTGATGCATACAGTATGTTTGGAATTTGCTGACAAGCTGGTGAATGGCTGGTATGGTTGGATGGTAATTGGTTGGGCGGTTGGTATATTGGAACGGAGTTGTGGGAGGAGAGGTGATAAAACCAAGAACCATTGATGAATCGAAAAATCAATTGAAAAGATGTGTAGGACTGAAACAGTAATATTTCAGTGGAGAATTTGTGTGAGTAATACTCAAATTGCCACTTCATGTAATGGTCACCTCATGACCGAAATATCAAATCAATATTACATTACCGAAATCAACTGGTAAATATCAATATGTGTAATGCATGGAAGATGCCATATGAATTATATGAGATCTTCCATATGCTCTTCTTTGATTTGAGGATTTATTCATTAATTTTATGGTTGAAATGTTCTGTTATCAGAGTGTTTTCGATTTCTCAATGTGACCCATAGGAATACATAAGATACAGTTAAGTTTCGAACATTTACTACGAACTAAAACTGCTACGTAAAATTGAACGCTTCTTTTATTTAACATTGCATGGTTTTGCCACCAAGTGCCAATATTAAGGTCCACTTATTGTGAACTAGGTATCCTAACCTTGTATTATTATCATTGCATCTACACCTACTCATGGCGCCGCATGCCGCCACAAGTTTTTCTGCGCGTCAGCGTCATGTGCAGAATTATTAGTTCATATTCACTTAACTATCTATTAGCTACCTTTGCTCATACATGCCAAAACTTTGTGTGTGTAGATATGCATATATATATACACACATATATATATATATATATACATATACATATATATACACACATTTATGTGTATAACTACAGTTGAAAATATAAATGTATTATACCTCACCCAATAATTTTTAAAATTCACACATCAGCGTAGGGGACCAGTTCCTTTCCCTGTACCGCCTACTGTGTCTCAAGAAATTATTATACAAGTGTGTACATGTATATGTATATATATATATATATATATATATATATGTATGTATATATATATATATATATATATATATATATATATATATATATATATATATATATATATATATATATATATATATATATATATATATATATCGATGATGCGGAAGTACTCACGAGAGCAATATAACTTTTGGACGGCACAATAGAACACAGAATAAAACAGATAACACGTAAAAGGACACTCACACTGTAGATGATTTAAGCTTTCGGCCTACTCCGAGGCCTTCTTCAGGTCTGACCTGAAGAAGGCCTCGGAGTAGGCCGAAAGCTTAAATCATCTACAGTGTGGGTGTCCTTTTACGTGTTATCTGTTTCATTCTGTGTTCTATTGTGCCGTCCAAAAGTTATATATATATGTATATATATACATATATTTTTTTTCACTACACATAAAAATCTTGAAGGAAAGTCTCACCGATCTGTATAAGAAATTAAAGGAGAAACGAGACACCGCTAGTGAACAAAACACAGAGAAACACTTACAAATGAAGCTCTTTAGTATTCCGAATTTTCGGTGGCCTAATCACCTTCCTCTAGGGAGAGAAGGAACTGCGCTCAGTATAGCGTAGATTTTCTTAGATCGCTTAGATCAGTAGCGTAAACTTCTCTCAACTTCTAAAGTTTCCGATAGGGATGGGTGACGAGTTGGTGAAAATTTAAAGGAAAATAATAACAGAAGTATCCGGTAAAAACCAACACCCTTAAATGAAAGGTTGAAAAATTATTATTTATATTTTTCGAATTCATTTTAGGTGGATAATTTGATAAATATACTTCATCTTTGAAAACTTTTTCTTTAACTAGATATTCATGCCAAGAACTCCTTCATGTATTCGCAAAACACTTTTTAGAATAAATTGTTCAACCACCAACACGGGGCCCCAGCATACTTGCTATCTTCGTTGCTTTCACGCCCAAAATGGTAGCAAACATTGAAAAAATGGACGCAATCAGTGACCATAAAGCTATTTTTGTAGAGTTAAAAACTAAGTTCGTGAAAATAAAGGAAAGCGTTAAATATACTTATTCAATAAGGCAAATTTTAACGGACTAAGATTATATTTATAAAAAAATTACCAGAATACAAGACAAAAACACTGACATCTTGAGGAAAATCCATTGTCGTTCTGGTCTTATGTTAGGGAAATACAGGGTAAACGTCCAACTGTACATTCTTTGAAGACAAAAACGGAGAAATTATTTCAGGCAGCGTGAAAAAGGCTAATATTTTAAACATGTTTTTCCAGAGTGTCTACAATAAAGACACGAACGCACCTAACGATCCTCCACACCCATCCGGAGAACATCTAAGCGATATAGCACTCACCAAAAGAGGCATAGAAAATCTGCTCCATAGTATTAAAGTAAACAAAGCACATGTTCCGGAAGAAATACCTACTAGAATATTAAAGGAATAAGCAGAAGACATAACCCCGTTTTATAAATTGTTTTTCTAAAATCGATAGGAGATGGCTCAGTACCTCGCGACTGGGAGCTAGCCCATATAACTCTCATTTATAAAGGCGGGGATAGGGATAAACTAACCAACTACTGACCCATTTCTTTCATATCCATCTCTTGTAAAATTTTAGAACACATTATTGTCAGTAACATAATTAGGTTTCTTGATAGTAGGAAAATACTAAGCAACAACCAGCACGGATTTAGGAAGAGCAGATCTTGCGAAGCACAATTAGATCTTTTCATTCACGATGTACATAGATCGGAAGAAAACAGCATACAAGTCGACGTAGTACTTCTAGATTTCAAAAAAGCCTTCCATTAAGTCCCCCACAATAAATTGTTACAAAAACTTAAATGCTATGGAATCAATGAAAAAATTATTATTGGATTAGAGATTTCTTGTCAAATCGCCAACAAATAGTAGTCATCGATGGGTTGTGCTCAACGAACATCGACGTTACCTCGGGTGTCCCCCAAGGAAGTGTAATAGGCCCGCTTCTATTCTTATCATATATTAATGACTTCATATCACACATTAGTAGCAACTACAGATTATTTGCTGACGACACGGTGGTATACAGGGAAGTAGGGAGCCAACTAGATCGTGAGCTACTCTCTGGAAATTTAGCACAAACTCGAATTGATGCAAGGAATGAGCATTAACGCTTAATGTAAACAAATGCGCAGTTTTGAAAATTTGGAACAAAGGAATGGCGAAAGGGCATAAACTATGAAATGGAGGGTTCAGTGCTAAACTATCTAATTGGCTCTAGATAGACTTAATTTGGAATATGCAACAAGTATTTGGGATCCTTGGGAGAATATTTAGCAAAAAGAATTAGATAAAGTCCAAAGAAAATCGGCCAGATTCGTTAAAAAGTGTTATAATAAGAACATATTTGTAACTGGTTTCAGGACATTTATGCTGGGAGTCACTTGAGATACGAAGAGAACAAGCAAGGCTGAGACACTTAGAAAGGATCAGAACAAACGAATTAAACGATGACACCTAAGGAATTACACAGGCCTACAAAAAAAAATTTTTTTGGTGCCGGGAATCTATGTGTTGATTTTAACTATATTTGTAGAGCTGAATCCACATATCAAATCCGTTTTTATTTAACAGCTCTACTTTTTTAGATATGGCACATCTTACGATTAGTTGTTTTTATATTTGACATATTCCGGAAAATAATTTTCAAAGTTAAATCTATAAGTATGCATGGGAATATATGGTAAAAGAAAATAGGAAAAATATTACAGACTTTGTGAAACGTGCATACTTGGGATATTTTGGTGTTAGGCTTGGTGACCAAGATAAAACATGGGCACCGCATTTTGTGTGTAAAACATGTACTGAAAATCTGCGGCAATGGACAACAGGATAAAGGAAAAGTCTAAAATTTGGTGTGCCAATGGTGTGGAGAGAACCTGTGAACCATATTGATGACTGTTATTTTTGCATAGTAAATGTTTCGGGAATTAATCGAAAAAATCGCCACAAGTAGACATATCCAGATTTGCCTTCAGCTAGACGCCCGGTACCCCGTTCAGAAGAAATACCGATCCCAATATTTCAGACGTTACCAGATATATCTAAGGAAGAATTTGAGTTATTTGAAAATATTTCTCATTCTATTGACGATAGTGGCAGTGACTACGAGGGAGTATCAACAATTCCTCAACTATTTAATCAAGATGAACTAAGCGGTCTTGCTAGAGAACTGAACTTATCGAAGGAAGCATCCGAACTATTAGCATCAAGACTGCATGAAAAGAATTTACTGCAACCCGGTACAAAAATAAGTTTTTATAGCACAAGGGAAAACGATATGCTACCCTTCTTTACTCAAGAAGACAATCTTACATTGCGTTTAGACGTTAAGGGTCTTTTGGAAAAAATGGGACTACCATCACAATATGATGCTAGTGATTGGCGTTTGTTTATTGATAGCTCCAAGCGTAGTTTAAAATGTGTACTTCTTCACAATGGTAACAGGTTTGGCGCAATACCAATCCCTCATTCAACTAAAATGAAAGAAGAATACGATACAATAGCATTGGTCTTACAGAAGATAAAATACCAGGAACATCGCTGGGTGATTTGTGTAGATTTAAAAATGGTGAACTTTCTTCTTGGGCAGCAAAGTGGCTACACGAAATATCCTTGTTTCTTGTGCCTCTGGGATAGCAGGGACAGACAAAACCACTGGATTAAGAAGGAGTGGCCTAAGAGAGAAAACTTGGTTGTTGGGAAAGAAAACATCATTGCTGAATCTTTAGTTGAAAGAGAGAAAATCATCTTATCGCCTCTACATATTAAACTAGGCCTAATGAAGCAATTTGTAAAGGCTCTTGACAAGGATGGGCCATGCTTCGGCTACTTAAGACTAAAGATGCCTGCCCCATACAAGTATTGAAAAACTTAAAGCTGGTATTTTTGAGGGGCCACAAATTAGACAACTTACAAAGGATCCTGCTTTTGTCCAGTCAATGAATGAGATTGAAAAAATTAGTTGGATGTCATTTGTTGAGGTCATAAAAAATTTTCTAGGAAATCACAAAAGTGAAAATTATATTGAGCTGGTAAACATTATGCTCAGTAACTTCAAATCACTTGGATGTAATACGAGCACAAAAGTTCACTACCAATAAAGCCACTTAGACAATTTCCTTGGAAATTTAGGAGACACAAGTGAAGAACAAGGTGAAAGATTTCACCAGGATATAAAAACAATGGAAGCTCGCTACCAAGGAAGATGGTATAACCATATGAAGGCAGATTACTGCTGGTGCTTAAAACGAGACTGTTTGAACAAAGTGCACTCAAGAAAATCGTGCAAAAGAAGCTTCCGATGTGTTGAGTGATGTTTTTATGTATTTTTTTCTTTTCAATTTGTTTTATTACAGTAAAAAATTTTAGTATTTGTGTTCAATTGTATTGTAAAATTCTGTTGTGTTTGTGGGTGATTTAGCAGCCCTAGAAATAAATCAAGTCTTTATATTTAGTGGGTTTTATTATTAATATAATATTCCCATATCATCATGTAGAAGATTTTGTTACGAAAGTAACAACATATCTATATCTTGAAAACTATAGCTGATAGGAAAAAACTAGTGTCATAATTGGATTCAGCACCCCAATTGTTCTTTAAATCAGCATTAAAAGCTCCGGCACCAATACCACTGTTGGCCTGTGTTATCATTGCCTTACACTACTTAGGTAGATCAGACTACAAAGATAAAATAAGGGTGATAGATTCCAGCACAGATAGATTCAAATACTAATTCTTTCCCCGAAAAATCAGTAATTATAATTGTAAGAAATGAAAGTCATTATAGAAATATTAAAAATATTGAATTTACAAGTCGGAACAAAATTAAAATTGCAAAGAGATCATGTATATTTGTAGATGCATATTTATGTTAGTGAGTAGTTTATGCATTTGAATGTTTGTGGGTTTTAAGGGTTTTCTATGAATGCATACCATATTTTGTTTGTGAATTGTACACATTTGTGACTTTGGCATTATGTCTTATTTAGTGGCGGTGCCCTAACACCCCCGCCGCACGCCCTTGCGGCGGTTTGCGGGGTATTACGTAGATGTAGAAGGAAATGTAGCCATTTTAAATTGAATGCACCACTGCACTCCACTTTCACCCATTATTCCGTGTCCGTACACTTAATCACGGATATCAATTGACTTGTGGTTTTTTGTCAATTAAAACCTATTCGCAGATCGCACCTCACAACTTGAGGGATTTTTTATTGCAAGGCATATTTGACAGTTTGCGGTGAGCAAATCAGAAGAATCTCAGTCTGCACACAACCATAACAGGATACGTATTGAGTTTAGTGACGTTTAGTCACCAAGATGGTGGTTCTAGCTCTATCCACAGACCGAAACGTAAGTTACTTCCTGGACAAAATTCTTACGTTATAACAAAACGCACGAGCCATACGTTGTTCACATACCCTACATTCAGAGGAAAATTAACAGCCATTATAATATTTTTCTATATCTTCAAACATACTTATAGACATAATATTCGCGACACACGATATACACGAAAAAAAATGGGCGTTCTTAGAGATCTTTTCGATTTACCAAAGAGTGCTTTAGTAAGACAGAATTATATGAAGCACTCATAAATAGTTGGAAAAATAAATGGTGAATTTCATAATTAAGTTAATATGTAAAATAAATACCTTTAATAAAGTTCTTTGGTATAGATTACATGGAAGAGTTAAATTCTTTTGTAAAGGACTCTAGTATAGTAAAGAGTAGTGAAAACTGCAAAAAGTTTGTATGTGTCAGCTCCACTTCGTCGTCATTCACACGCCGTAAAGGCAATTCAAGTTTTCATTTTCTCCGAAATCTTGCTCATTTTAAGCTAATGGTGCCCAAATGTTCTAGGCTACGTAATTACTTTAAAATATATTGGCGGTTTTATGACTATTCAAGCAAGCCTTTTAGGGAGAATAATGTAAAAAGTAATTTTTGCACATGTGTCGTAAAAAAGTATAAATAATTTTCAAAATAAAGGAATTTTGAGGATTTGAAATCCTTGAAAAATCCTAAGTTCTAAAAATTGCACATCAATAATATTTTTTACACATTCTAAAAAGTCATTTGACGGGCTTTATCTCAGTTATAGGACCATAAGGTGGACTTTTATATGCAAAGAACGGCTAAGTGTCCAACCTAGATATCCGTAATAACGTGCGTCAGGAGAAGAAGACGAGAAACGGATTATTCAGAGCATATTTTAAAATCCCTCTTGGATTGGCCGGGCCAGGGATTTGAAATATTTTGACTTCGACCAGCCAGGGTGGGTAGGGACCCAGACTTGGTAGTGGGAGAGATTATTGAATCCTTCCGTCCTAGCCTTTCCTTTGCTAAATCTTCTTAAAAATGTATTACCAAAGAACAACTTGAAGGAACGATAACTGTCATTGCCAGTAGGGAAATTGTGGAACAGCTCTGGGCTAATTCCAAACTGTTCGGTTACATTTGGTTTTCCGTCTTACATGTGCGTACATAGTAATGGCAGAATTGTCACCAAATGTTACCAAAATAGGAATTCAATGTTAAGTAATGGAAGTTTAGTTTTGATAATTGTAGTTGTTGTAATGCTCCAATAATACCTTAGAATCTTATGAAAATTTTAAATTACAGGTACGGTTAACGATTTAAAGAGGCAACAGGATTTTTTAAAGCAGTAATAAGTTCAAATGGCTCTTTTAGTTACCTTTTTGGAAATTGCTGGCATTAAATTTCCGACTTTAAGTGTCACTTGTATGCGATGATCCAATTTTATCTTCCAAGAGTTTCATTCAGTCAAACACCAAAAATTACCTCTAAAATTTAACTCTTTTTTTATATGGGAAAGGTATTGATATTTTTTTATTTAATATATATATATATAAATTTTATACATTTATATATTCTACTCGATCATATGTAATACTCTGAAATGCAGACTTGTGATCGATGGATCATTCGAGCGAGCTTCTCGTTGTTTTTCTCTCGATCGTCTTCCTCCCCTTAGCCTTTCCTTTCCTTCGCGCACATCACGAGTTGGAGGCCTCGGCTCTAGAAAAAAAGCGGAACTAGTGTGTACATTTATATCTGGGCTGGGGAGGGGACGTGTGTGTGTGTATATAAAAAAATATTTATTTTTATATAAATATTTTATTGTCAAGGAAAAGTTATTGAATGATTTAAAATTAATCAATTATTTAAAATAATTCAATAACTTATAAAAATAATTCTGGTCTCCATTTGCAGACATAATTCTATAATTACCAGTAAATTACGCTTACTATCAGAAACATACGCAATAAATGCCAAATTTTGGGGGAAAATGCCGTATCTTCATATTTTTATGCATTTAGTTAATGTATTTCGGCTAATTGAAAATATTTTGATGGTACACGCTTGTTTTTCCTCACGTCCTATGTTTAACTAAATGGATTCGACCAAATCTTTAAATCACTGATTCTACATGAAGTGCTTAAAATGGAAAATAGCAAATGTATCGGTGCTGAGATTAACGTAACAGAATATCTCGGCTCTACTTGCAAATGGAGGCATATGGTAAAAAGCCATAAAAAAGATTTTTAATATAAAAAACTGTATGCAAGCGCCATAAGATCCATGCGTAGAACAAAAATTCTAAATCCGCCGAAGCGATTATTTCAAGTGAAGTAGTTCCGTTTCGGTTAGAGGAATAAGTAATCATGACGGAAACGTATATAGTGCGCCGTGAGTCTTTTCTGCGAATCCAGTTGAGAGAGAGCGAACTGCGGTAAAGTTTGAAAGCTGTTGTTTGCCGAGTGCTGCAGACAGACCCAGCGCGGAAATCAGAGTCTACCCACACACACCCGACGCACTCGTCCCCTCCCCAACCCAGATATAAATGTACACACTAGTTCCGCTTTTTTTCTAGAGCCGAGGCCTCCAACTCGTGATGTACGCGAAGGAAAGGAAAGGCTATGGGGAGGAAGACGATCGAGAGAAAAACAACGAGAAGCTCGCTCGTATGATCCATCGATCACAAGCCTGTATTTCAGAGTATTGCATATGATCGAGTAGTATAAGAGCGCAGGAATATTATTCATTACAATTTTATTAGTCAAAAATAGGTGAAATCTTTCCTGGAGTAACTTTGTAAAAAACAAATTTGGAGGACTGAATAGGATAAAGGATGTTTAAATGACCACAATACATTTGAAATATTTGATATTTCTTTTATAAAGGTGAGGAAATTGTCTTGTTGTTAGTGATAAGACGTGCATAGAGAGTATGAGTAATTCGGATTGGTTTCCAAGTAAATTTTCAATAAGGAATTTCTTTAAGTCAAAAAGTATCCATAGCAATTTGTAAATGTTGGTGGCACTTCATTTTCCAAACTTTTTTGAATCCGTATAAGAGGACTTTTTGATGAAATAATTTTGTCGAGTGCAATCCAGGAGGCGTATAATAAAGGTTTATTCAAAATAATTCAACAAATTTGTAAAACTAATTCAGGAGGCCTCCATCTGAATTACTCTTCGTGTTCATTTCTTTTAGCAAAATAACGCATTTGTCCTGAAATGCCATATTTTGCTACGAATACGCTATGTTTGGAAAGCACTCACCGCGTCTTCGTTCTTACTTCTCCATCAACCCCACTAGTAACGCAAACAGTCATTTTCTAGCCATCTCTTCCTTCGATTTCATTATTCCTTCTCTTTAACCCGAATATTTAATACCTGCCCCCCCCCCTCAATTCTAAGCTCTCATTTCTTTCGCCTGTCCTGTATGCAATCTCACCTCTTCTAAGAGCATGGCGTATTCGGACGACTCCAATTCGCTGCCCTCCCCGTCTCCTTAGAAACTCAAAGTCCTCACATCCCCTCCTCTAACTCTCCCTTCTTTCCTTTCCGTAAGTATCAATTGTATGACTGTTTGTAACCTCTCACGTGGATGTACAGTAATTCGTCAAACGCGCTTTGAATTTGAGTAGTGGTTGTGTCCTGTGAAATAAATTGTCATTGTTAATGAAAGTATCCCTCCTAATGGACCATGGCGTGGTGGAAGGGTTTGTGCGCTCTGATGGTCGTGTGCTGACAGGAGTTGTATTGGCGGGAGCAATGATGATTCCTCGTGGTAGGGTGGCACATTCCAGATAGCTTGAAGTTTAGAAGGCAGACGGAACGTGCACAGCGTCTGTTCTTCAGCTTGACGGGTGGAAAGGCGTCCGCCTCCAGTTGGGCGGAAAATGATTAATGTTGTCCGGTTATATCCCATATTGAGGAAGGCATCGGGAAACCACCTACATTAATTTTCTCGTTAGTTATGATTGACATAAGCATATATATGAGTCCTCGCAGCTGTGTTTTCGATACAGTGAGTCGTGGATCGTGCCCTGCTGGGTGAGAGGCTAGGATATCGCGGTCATCATCACAAGAAGTCCTATAAATGCGGATTCGATAGCATAAGCAACAAAGTGCACACAGAAGTGGAGATGAGCACATAGAATATGGTCTTAAAATGTTAGGACGATGTTGAAGAAAAGGAAATCAGAAAATATAGAGCGGGAAATGGGGAGAGGAAAGGTAGGTATTTTATGGTAGCGCAGATTACCGCAGGGAAAGAGTAACGTAACAGTGGAAAGTAAGAGACACAGCAAGGAGTAAAAATAATATTGAAATAAATGGTAGAAAGTAGCGTAGTAAACATTGAGCAGGCGAGTGATGGACTATTGCTAGTAGAATTTAAAGCTAAACCAACGGACTTGGTTAGTATGCGAATACACACGCCAGCTAGCCATCACAAAGCGAAAGAAATGGGAAGAATATACGATCATTCATTGGAAATAATTATTAATTGAACGACATATGATTCTGGAAATATGGATTCAGTTTCAAAAAGTAATAAAAGTAAACTTATTTTTGTGTGAGTTACTGTAAAAAATTGTGCATATTAATCACATTCCACCATTCCAAAACCTGATTAGGTATTGCTAGCAATGACATCTGTGCGGATTCAATGGTCCTTATTGCATCGCGTTGATTGAAACTAGTTTCCTTTTATCTTCTCTGAAACTAACCTAAAATAATGAATTTAACATGACTATATATATATATATATATATATATATGTATATATATAGTCTGACCTGAAGAAGGCCTCGGAGTAGGCCGAAAGCTTAAATCATCTACAGTGTGAGTGTCCTTTTACGTGTTATCTGTTTTATTCTGTGTTCTATTGTGTCGTCCAAAAGTTATATATATGTATATGTATGTATATATATATATATATATATAATTTGTATATATGTATGTAGATGATTTCTTCGAAGTAACACGGTGTTGAATAAAAAACTTAGACAGCAACACACAGCACGAGAACACATAAAAGAAACACTCACACGTAATATCTTGATAATTTCGACGGACTCGAACTCCGTCTTCTTCGGAAGATAAGAAAGGACGGTCTTTTCTTATCTTCCGAAGAAGACGGAGTTCGAGTCCGTCGAAATTATCAAGATATTACGTGAGAGTGTTCCTTTTATGTGTTCTCGCGCTGTGTGATACTGTCTAAGTTTTATATATTATTATTTATTATTAGGTAATCTACCGGTTAAGGTAGGTTTTTGGATGGACACAACTATCAAATAAACATTTTGTGACTCCCCACCTAGCAACTAATCTACATCAGGTCCCTCTTCATCTCGGTGTACCTCCTTCCTCCCTTCATCCCGTCCAACATCCCTATCCTGTTCCTACCCTTGCCACGCTTGCCCAACATTCTCCCCTCTATTACCCTCTTCAACATTCCACTACCGCTCAATACGCCTTTCATCCATTTTTCCTGCCTCCATAGGATTTCTCTCAACAAACCCCTCTCCTCCCCCACCATCTCTAGTACTTCCTCATTTGTTTTCCTTTCGGTCCATTTCACCTTCTCCATTCTTCTCCACACCCACATTTCAAAAGCCTCCAATCTACGTCTATCCTCCTGCTTCAGCGACCACGTTTCCGCGCCGTACATAGCTACGCTCCATATCAGAGTTTTTACGAGTCTTGTCTTAACGTCCCTACTCAACGTCCCCGTCATCAACTCCCTCCTCCTTGAGAAAGCCTCCTTGCCTAGCGCAATTCTTCTCCTTACGTCCCTACCACTTTGACCGTATTGGTCCAAAACACTTCCGAGATATGTAAACTGCTCTACCTGCTCTATTCTTTCCCCGCCTATTTTAATATTTAGCTTAGCCTTTTTCTTTCTGGAAAATCGCATAACCTTTGTTTTATTAATATTGATTCTCATCCCATATTTATCGCACTGAACCTCCAATCCACTCAGCAGTGCTTGCAACCCCTTGGCTGACTGAGCAACTAATGCTTGGTCATCAGCAAACCTAACCGATTTTACGAATTCCCCTCCGACTTTCATTCCTACCTCCAGTTCTTCCCATGCCTCTTTAATCATTTGCTCTACATATACGTTGAACAGTACCGGTGACAATGGGCAACCCTGCCTTACACCTCTTCCTAACACTGCCCATCCGGACTCTCCGTTCCCCACTCGCACCTGAGCAGTCTGAGACATGTACAGGTTGCGGATCAGTCTCCTGTCCCTCCAATCCATTCCTATTCTCTGCAATATACGCATTAATTTTTCCCAATTCACTCTATCAAACGCTTTTTCGAAATCTACAAAACAGGCAAAAACGTCCTGATTGTATTCTATATTCCTCTCGACTAGTGATCTCATTACTGCAATGGCATCACGCGTACCTCTTCTTTTCCTGAACCCAAACTGATCATCCCCTAAGTAATCATTTGCCTTACTCTCTATCCTTTTGTTGATGATCCTGAGAATAACTTTAGCTGCGTGGGATATCAAACTTATTGTCTGTAATCCTCACATGACGAAGCCTTTGCCTTTTTTGGAATAGGAACTAACACCGATCTCACAAAATCTTCCGGCCAGATTCCTTCCTCATAGATACTACGAATCAGTCCATATATGGCCTTCTTCCCACCTTTCCCTAACCATTTCAACATTTCTACAGGAATATTGTCCACCCCCACAGCCTTATTTGCTTTCATCTCCTTTTTATATATATGTATGTATGTATATATATATATATATATGTATATACACATATATACATATATATATTCATATATATATATATATTTATTTATTTAGATATTTATAGATATATATTGTTAACTTTTATAGCAAGACTACCTATTATCATTGAGGTATTTTGAATTATTTCGAATTAAGTAGAAAATTAATGTACACATTTTTTCGCTGCAGGTAAATGACCAGAACAACTAAACTGGAATGCTCAAGCCACCCTGTCATGAATACTCTGGCTTTTTTCATGTGAGTAACTATTTTTTTCAATCCAGGAAAATCCCATTGATAAACAATTCATTCGTACCTCTTTGTTGTATATATTTATATTGAACAAAGCACAATAAGTTCTATGAAAATATTAGGAAGATATTAGTTAGTAACCTGTAATACAAGAATACTATCTTGTATATTTGAGTGGAATTATGGTCAAACAAAACCTCAAATAAGACTAAGTTAAACCACAGTGGCGGTGGAATTTATTCAAACATTTGCTGATAGAAACCAATTGCAATGCTAAATAAGTAAATTCAAACACGAGATGATGGATAGTTTTGTGGCTAGCGGGAAAGTTATTTCCTGTATGTTGAACAATATTTGACAATGCCCGCGGAGAAATTTGTATTACCCCGGAAATGCCAATACCTAAAAATTTTGCGAACGTGGCAATTTCGAGCCAACATCAAATATGTATTCCAGCTATTCCGAATGCACATACTAATTTGGCGCAAATATCACTTAAGCAATAGCCGTTTGCTGTGGTACCGACATTTAAACTCGAATACAATAACTTACTATTGCCTAATTGAGAAGCTGTTGATTGCATAAAAATTAGAACGCCTTTTTTAATTCATAATTTTTTTTGCGTAAAATGTACCGATTGTTAGCTAAGTTTTTGATTTACTATAAACCTATCATTTTCGCTACGATACTAATATTATTTTTTAGCAAAATATGTTGGAATTTCTGTTTTGCCTGAATAAGTGTAAATTATTTATTTTAACCTTTGGAAGTAAGGATGTCGTATCCATTTTCATAATATTACGAGATATATTGAAATATTCTCAAACTATGATTGTGATAAGTTGCACCATTACGATATTTCATTATGGTTTGATGAGGTCATCATTTATAAAATCGCCGAATAATGGAAAAATTAAAGATATATGTGAAATGAATTAATGGATTTTCTATAATAGTTTCCAAATCTTTGTCATCCAAAGATTATGCCTAGCTAGTCCAGCCATTCCGCTTCATGAATCTCAAATCATTTCCTTCATTAGGTCTCATATTCCATTTCACCGGTCACTATATGGAAATTAGATAATTTGCCGAGCATTTGGGTTATTCTAGATGTTCTTTGCTGAAATATTGCTTTTAATAGACTATCTTATAACCATGGCCATATAGCATATGGCCAATAGCTTTTTTATACTTATTGTAGTCGTCTTAATAAGTGATCTTACCTTACTCAAAGTTTTTTTAATGTTTTTTACTTCAATGTATTCATGTCTTTCTAACCAATTCATGTCATTCCAATTCTGATCCAAAAATTCAATTACTTGGAAAAATCTGTCATCTAAAAGCTGTCTCTAGTTTCTTCGCCGTCATATGTCAGTAAACACTACGGAAATGGTTTGTCGAAGACATTTTCCTGGTTTCGATATTAAAATATGTGCTGGGGAGTAGATTTATTTTACTCTGAATTTCGGCATCGATAGGGCTTCTCTTAACATCAATGAGACCTCTAATCCAGTTTATGCTTATACTTCCTGCACATGCATAGCAAAAATATTTTTCTTGCTAAATTAATTCATTTTTCATCTTTATGGTTGTTTTGATTCTGAAAATCTTGGTCATTCGCTCCAAGTACTTCCAGTAGTAATTTTTCGAGCAGCCGCAAATTCTCCATGATTTCGAATGCACGTTTTGTCCTGTGCTTCTAAATCTCTTTCGTGCATCGAAGTTTATGTAGAATTTTGAGAAAACTTAAAACTTCATTCGGAACCCTAACACTTGATGAAGTCATTTGTCCCTCATTGGTTTCCCCGAAACCAAATCACTTCGTGATTCCGATCAGTTGTCGCTTTTTCGTTACCTTCCCCCCTGCCCGCACCAATTTGCGCCTCGGCCTCCTCAAGCGTGAAGCCCGCCCGGGGACACGCGTGCCTACCTTGACACGACCGCACGCTCATGCGGAAGGCGTCTCGGGTCTCCCGCTCGTGGGACTCGGGTGGAGTGGGCCCGGTAACACTCGGCCCGGAAACGAATGGTTGGAAAGCCAAAGGAGGAGATTAGCGGGGCATTAGGGGCATTGGGGATAAGGGCTGAGGTTGGGAGTTCGGGATCTGGACGGGGTGGGGCGAAAGAGGGGGTGGAAGGACGGGAAAGGCAGGGGAAAGGGGAGGATTTTGGGGGGCTAGTATAGACCCGGAATCAATAAAGGGTCGAACCGAAATCGGAGACCTCTCTGGTGGTAGCGGGGGCGGTGGGTGGGGGATTGAGGGAAGGGGGCGGGGCGTCAAAGGAACAGACCCCCGCTCCTCCCCCTCCCTGCCAAATCACGAAAGTCCTCGCGGTCAATTTACGAGCGACTGACCCGCCGACCACTAACTGGATAAAGTAATGCCCGCTCTTCCTCCCGCATCTCACGGAGGCAGCGTCTCCGCCAGTCTCCCAGGCGTTGGACCGGCCATCTTCAGGTGTTCATCTTCAGAGGCCATCTCTGTGCCTTTGGTATTTTTCAAAGTTTTGAGAGCTTTAGTACCGTCGAAGTGAGAATGCCGAAGATTCCGCATGGAAAGGAACTCGTGTGAGTATTATTTTTTGGCGGTGATTCGAAGGCCGTTTCGACGTAATTGCGATATTCTGTGAGTTATCAGCGAAACTAAACAAAACGAGGAATCGTTGAATTATAGACAAGACAGGTGCTTTTCTTCTGAGTGCTTTTACATTTATCCATACTTTCAGTGAGGAACTTCAACCTTTACCTTTATCAAATTGAAGCTATGCCAAGGTTATATTTTCAAATGAATCTAATTTCAAAACTATGTTCTATGGCAGATTGTTAATTCGATAACGGACCAAATACTTCAGCATCATAAAAAATATGCATACATATTTCATATTTATCCTCTTGCACAATTTTATCGAAGTAATCCGATGACATTTTTTCGCCTTAGCGCGCATGCATAGTATATTTACACACCACAAGAATCGTATGTATTTGGAAAATATAAGAAATAAAAAATCGTATTGTTCAATTCATTTTCGGCTACAATTTTGAATTTACTTTAACGATTGAGGTATCAGTATCAGATTATATCGCGTCCACAATACCTGTCGTTTAGAATGGGCAATGATATACGTGTATGTCTGCCAAAATATAATAGCATAGTTTTTCCTTGTTAGGTACCTGAAAATTATTCTAGTTAATTCTGTATTATATGTTTTCTATTATTCTATTTTCCTACTTTCTCCTGCTATTAGTAGTAAATTTGCCTTAGTTTATTTTAATACGTATTTTGAGCATTTTTCGTGTTATTTTACTTTAATTTTGGTATTCACTGTATTGAATTTACATAAAACTGATGGCGCATTAGTAAAGAATGCTCTGTTCTTATGCTCTAACTTTTTAGCACTTAAAAGTTAATTTTCCCTCCTTTTAAGCGAAAAGTATTGTTTATAATAACATTCAAATATTGATTCCAGGATGAGCGAAGAAAGGGAAGCAGAACGAATTCCTCCATGTAGGAGATCTCGGGGTGCATATTTCATTATCCATTTCATTATTATTTAATCTGTTAAAATGAGCCAAAGGGGTAAATAGTTTAGCATTATCAAGAATTTACCTCAATTTTGTATTTATTCTAATGTATACTTCTTTATTTCATTAATCTATTTTAATATACCAATTTTAGCTTTCAATTAAATGCTCTCTCGTCTTCACCAATAAGATATTGATAATAATAGTCAACATTTATTTCACTGTGGAATGTTAACTAAATTTTATTTTCAAATTGCTAATATTCTTGAAAATACGATAGTTTTAGTATAACGTCTGTTGTCGACTCAGATGCAAAAATAACTAATAAAAGGCATTTGAAAGCCATGAAAATATGCATTTTTGCATGTAATGGAATCATAGCCATAGATTCGTGAAAATAATGGGTGTCTCAATTGACCGCTGACCAGACAGATTGGTTTAAATAAGTGTATGACAATTCTTCATAGAAATGTTTGCAAGGTGCATGAATATTAAAGGTTACTCTTTATTCATGCCATAATACGAATGGAAAGAATGCTGGATTACTTCTTGGAGTATCTTTTGTGATCAAAATTCCTATTTCATAGTTTGGGGAATATATAGAATAGATTTTTAAATAATTACGAGTCAATTGAAGAGTATTACTAAGATTATGGAGAGAGGTTTAAAGAGCGATATTCTCTTTTGTTAATTCGGCCTAATTTCAAGCATGCGACTAATATATGGGGCCCTCGCTAATTCAAATTAGATCAAATGCTGCGAAATATGTTTGCTGGATTTGTCAAACTTTAACAGGAAACCGAAACTTGCAAAAGTATCTAGATTATTAAAGGACTAGCTTGGGAATGACTCTTGGAGCGAAGGCCAAATAACACATTAAATCTCCTCCATAAATTAGTAGTACTTCTGCTAATAGTTGACACTGAAAATGTATTACGTCTGTTATTACCATTGTACTACGATAGGAGAGACCATTACAGTAATGATAGAGAGATCAAGTGTAGAATCGACAGATTTAAGATAGCATTTATCCAACGCACGATAATGAGTCACAGTAACTGTAAGCGACAGCGCTAGGGGGGAAAATTTATTTCCCCCTCTTCATTTTAGGCATCAATTTATGGAGTCGTTAGTAGTACATAGTTAGTAGGCTTAGTACATCTGACCTTAGTTTACTGCTCTTTTGCTTGCGAAACAGCTCATCTCTAATGCTTAGATATGTGTAACAAATAAGAAAAACGACAAACGACAGCGATAGGGAAAATAATTTTATTCTAACGTGGCAAGTTTTTTGTCTTTATTTAGCTAGACCATATTTAATTGTTCTTTTTGTTATTAAAACCCAGGGTCCTAATGGTGAAGTATGCTACACTTATTTACAACTTGGTGCATATTCTTGTTGTTAACAAGTATTTCTATCATATGAAATATTGTACACGTCTTTTGCCGAATAATACTTAAACATAACTCAACTTTGATGTCCCGTGTCCCAGGTCAAATCACTCCTCGCCAACAGTCCCACATCCACCACACAACACTGCACTAACTGCCGCGTGGCGGGAAGTGATTGAACACAAGCCGTAGATGCACAACTATTAATTCGCACATGTTTTTTAACACATTATGTTTCGACTACGGCTCGTATATTACAATTTGTAAGAATACTTATTCGCTTGGTGTCGCAAGAAAGCTCACTTCAGGGTCCTATTTTCTCTAGATTTGCTTATAGAATTTAGAATATAAAAAAGCTTCACATTAGTTATTGAGTAAGGTATATGACGTTATGTATTCGTGTTCCCAATCAATAGTAATGTAACAATGATTGCTCGTCATTTGACAATACTATATCGCTTAATATATGTAATATCAATCATCACGGGCCATATATCTTATTTTGACGCACACCTCCACGTAGTTCTTTTACATACTCTTCGTGTTTCTATGTGTAATATCTTTGAAGTCTATCCTTATTTGGATCCTGTCTTTGTCTCTCTGTCCTTATTCTTGATTGACAAGCTAAGTCTAACTCTTAATTCAAACCGTTCATTTCTCCTCCGATGACTTTCTTTAAAAGGCATCATGGGTAATCCATTACTGTGACATGATTGTTCCTTGTTTAAGAGTTTATCAGGCCCGGTGAAGAAGGGGTGAAAGCGATCGTATTAAAAAATGGTTACAAAATTTAGCAAAGACTTAACTGCTTATTTACATTATATACATGCAATGAAACTCTAAGATTATTTACAAATGACAAAATGTGGTATACCAAAAAATACGCACACCAGCGGGTTGTGGGCTACGCATCAACTATTTAGACCTCGTCGGAGTGGTGCTAGGCACAGGGTTTACAATTGAATATCAAAGGAAATACAGCCCAGAATTTTAGGGATAAAATAAAATAAAAACGAGATGTGGATTATGAGATAGATTTGACCGAATCAAGCGTCTCATAAGGGAACAAATAAGAGTGTGTAGCACTGATATCAAATGTTTCTTTGGGTGAAATGTTGGAAAAAGTTATGGAATTGTGTGTATGGTAACGTCGCTTTAGTTTAGCCATATTGTACTACGGGGGAAAGTCGTTGGAATCCATAGAAGAAAGAATAAATACAAGAATTGGCAAATGTTTAGACAGACATCCTCTAGCTTTGCCAAAAAAATAGTACGAAAATCGTGACTGGTACATTATATGAATTAGGTTTAGAAGCCCCTTGATTCACGAAAGCAGGCAAGTCAAACTTTTAGAAAGCTAGGGTAGAGCATACTTGAGTATTCTTGCAACGCAGAGTGGCTTGCACCACATTTAATTATTCAATTCGACCGCTGGGAAAAAATAAGCGAGAGATTTGGACGGCGTCAGATGTAAATCCAAGTGCTACTTTTTACGCTGAGTAATACGCAGTCATACGAATGTAGAGGATGTGTTTATTTCTTGGATAGTTTTTTTAGCTGGTTAGGTTTCCCTGTTTACCATTATAGTTCTCGCTGTTATTTTTTAATTTACTTGTTTTAAATTGATCCTAATAAATTCTGTTTAAAAGTTTTTAAAATAATTGCGGCGGTGTAAGATAACAATGATTGCTTCCATTAATTTCTGTTCTTTACGAGATCTTAACAGCTTTATTAGATTGTTGAAACACCGATATTTCAATATTTTGCAAACGTAGCAATTACGAGCAAGCATAAAAAAACTTAAATAATGATAATAATTGGGTTGGCTTCTGGTTTTCGTATTTCATTTCTCTATTTTGAAATTTTCGTTGTAATCCTTTCACTTGAAAGCTGTCACTACGTAGTTCATTTATCGTAATGAGTGATCAATTTAAACAGATTTATTGCGTTGTTTCTAGGCCCTAAGTATTTTGGCAATTATCATTACAGAATGGGATGTGTGGCTATAGGTGATAAAAACAATTTTTGGACTTCTTAGCGTAAATTCGTAAATTTTTAAAACATATAACTTTAATGTGGGTATAAGTAACCCGTGCACATTAATTATGTAATTTTCATTGACCATTTAATTCGCTCCAATAATAATATTCCCATCTTTCGAAAACCCTGTTTGACAAGTAACGCGTTTGACAACATGCTCTCTCTCCTGGTGCTCGCCTCTCCCTCGTCTGATCTGTCAAATCCCACGATTGTCTCCCCGCCTTATTCCTCGGGATCCGTGAAAACGCTATATCATATTTCCGCGTCCACCTATTGTCCTCGCATCCGTGCCCCCGAGTCCTACTCTGCCTACCACCAGGGGGTGGGGGTGGGGACTCAAGTGGACAAAGCCGTCCATGGGAGACAGGGGACAGCAAAGCTTCTTCCTCATTCTTGGAATCCCAACCCCCACCAATCCGCCTTGCCTCTAACGCCCCTTCCTCTAACCCCCTGGGCGCTCATATTTCCGGCTGAGGTAAAAATACATTCATTCGCTGTCTCGGCGAAAAAAAGTGAAGTAATCTACAAAGTGAGACTGGGATAAGGGGAGAAGGGTTTGAGGAAAGAGAGAGAGAATTTAACTTAGACGGGTTTGGGGCGCGTGTTCTGTGGAAGTTTTGGAAGGGGAAGACGGGGTAGTCGTTTTGGGGGCGGCTGGGGAAGTGGGCGAAGGGCGCGCAGGCAAACCTTGTGCCCGGCTATCGCCTCGGGCACACACGAACAAACCGATGCCCTCCACCCCTCGACCTCCTTCCCCCATTCCCCTCTTTCCAACCCGTACTCTCCTCGTCTTTGTCCTTTGTTCCATCCGTGCAAAAGTGCTCCCGCCACTCCCCCTCCCTCCTTCGCGCCTCCCCCTAAGCATCAAGATCCTGCATTATTCCCACCCCCCTCTCTCGCCCCTTCCCCCCATTCCGCTATCACCTCGCCCTCTCCTCCTCCAAATCCTTCCCACTTCCACTCGACCATTGTCGTCCCTCTTTCATCCCCTTCTCCTCATCTCTGCTTCTCCCGCATCTCAATATTTCAGTTCACTATTTTTATTATATTTCTTCTGTTTTTGTCGCCATGCCACCCCTCCCTCCACATCCCGTCATTGTGTAATATTTTCCCCTCCCCCATCCGCCATGAATACTGCAATATTTCCCTTGCTCTTCGCTCTCTATTTGCTCTTCTCAGATTTCCATTGTCGTAGGCCTACAATTTCTTGTGTACTCTCAGTGGGCATGCGTTAATTCGGCCTTCAATTTGTGCTATTTTTCTTCTCGGGTTCACATTTCAAAAAGACTAATGTCGCGGAAGCTACATTTAGCGCATGGAAAATAAAATCAGAGTCCAAACAAAATGACAGGACGCCCCAAGTCCGCAGTAAATTGTGCCGCTTTGAACCAAATTCGCTAGTTATGTAGATCTGTGTTTGTTATGCTAGATATGTATATCTAGCTACTCAACAGCCCTTGAAAATTTGTTGAATTAAATATATTAAATATAAGCGTGAGAGAAGCACGCTATTCATACGGAGCATGTGATCTCAACTCTTTTTTTATTTTTTTCTGTGTACATTTGCGCTGAAGTTTTCATTTGAAATATCCCAATGTTCAAATGATGATATTCTCGCAGAATATTCGGAATAATGGGTCAGGTTGAGTGTCGGATTCAAATTAATCTAGCACCTTCACTTCTGTCTTCATTCTTTTTTCCTTTCACGTGCGAGTGATACTCTTCATTACATTCGCGATTTACGTAGGGATTAGAATAATAACTACCGTTCCCAGGATATCCTTCATGAAAAACGAGTGCATGTCTCCTCAGTATTTCTAGATATTATGTGTCTCATAGATATACCAATTCATTTACTATATCGATGAACTGCCACATCAAGGAGACGCCATCATTGTGAGAGATATTTCACTCATGGAAATTGTCATCATACTTTATTTATACTCTCGTTTCTAGGTTACTATATAGTTAAAACTGTTGTTGGCAATTTTGTGTCATATATATAAATAACTAAATTAAAGTTTATGCGGCACTAAAATTGTATGAATTTATTCCTAATTTGTTATTTTTGTTATAGCCGTAGAGTGTGCCATTCACGTATGCCTTTGTTGATGTAACGAGATAAATCATTTAACATATATTCGTGGTGCTTCAATGTGTACTTATGTATGAGTTTATGCTAAATTTATCCGCGTTATGATGCCGTCAAGACGTATTTTTATAGGTTTTCAGTGTGTACAAGGGAGCATCAATTTTGGATTCCTTTTGGCTTGCCCGTCAAAAACAACGTTTTAAAATAGACTGAGCTATGGAAGATGTTGAGCCTTCTTGATACTGTTTCCAGTTGTTGCTCTCAAACAGTGACGAAATATTGCATCCGAAGTGTTTCTAGTACGCCATTTCTATGTTTAAAAAGGTTTTTATTATTTTACATCAGGAGGGTCTTTGTGTTAGAAATTATCATTTACATATGCTTGATATTAGAAGGGTCATAAATTATACATGTGACCGATTTAATGAAAACAGAACCTCTGTCAATCACAATTGCTTATTTTGTCGCTTTTAGGTTTAAGTTTATGCAATACGAGGCATACTCGAAAGGTAAGAGCCGTTTTCTCATAAAAAATATACTTGTTATAAAATTTACTTGTTGATGATTTTAGCTCTCTGCACACAAACGTCACTTAACGACATAATCGGCGTTCACTTCTTAGAATTTTTCTAATGCTTCGTTGAATCTCTCAGAATAGAAATTCACCGCCAGGGAATTGAACCAGTCAACTACTGCGTATTGGATTCCTCGTCGTCTTCCAACCGTTGTCCACAAAGCCATTGTTTCAAGTGCGAGAAACGGACATAGATGCTAAATCATTAGTCGGAACTCTTAGAGTGGCGTCCAAAAACGCTCGTCCACTTTAAATAGCGCTGCGTTCAACAGGAGACATTCATCAGTCTATGAGACAGTCATTGACCCACTTGTTGGACGAAATTACCGGTCTGGAAACTGAGACGGCCACTCCACTATTCATCATGCACATTTGTGCGACCATATTTGAAGTCTCGACACTATTGTCTAACATTTTCTTTACTAATTACTTTAATTACATAAACGAGTCATAACTTCCGATGAATTTGGGCAGCTGGCGAACCTTTGGAAACATGAAAATCGAATGACAGCTCGTATTTCGCAATTGGCGGGAGCTACGGTTATCGCGGATATTGTTATATGCGTTCACCGGCAGGAAAACGACTACTGAAAAAAAACAATAGCTTCAGCGATTTTGGAAACAATCATTAGATAGCTCTGTATGCGTATAAGTTTGTTTTGGCCCCTCCAATGTGAAAATATAAGAACATGGAATTTACTTAAGGAACCTTGCCTTTTGAAAATTCCTCGTATTTACCGGTCATTTCTCTAGAATGTTCTCACTGTGGAACGATGTGTTCATTGCTCTTTGATTCGCATAGTATTTCAGTTCTCCATTTGGCCGATTCAATAATTCATTAACTTTCGGTCGGTTGTACAAAATCAAAAAGCAGCAAATAAATCAGAAAAGATACCGAAATATAATTTTTATATTTCGTTGTAAGTGATTTGTATTTTTTTATCACCATAAAGTTTAATTAAATTTCATACTTTCAGACTTCATCATGGTACTAATTATATATTTATTGTTTTATTTTACACATACTGTCACACATTTGCAGTAGACTCAAAAAATATGCTCTATTTAAGGAGGGGCTATTATTACTGTTCTAATAATTTTTATATAGGTAATTACTATTCTAGGAGATATATGTTCCAGTCATTCGCACAAATGAGTTCTTCTGAGTTTTTGCATTCGCACAAATGAGAATTGATCTATCATTAGTACGAGATATATCAATTTACTATCTTATTATGATGGAATAAATCCTTGGTGAAGAGTTTTGTATTTCTATGTGCCATAGACATTTTCCTAAGGATACATTATTACAGTATATCTAAAAAATTTAACTTAAATAAACTGTTTCATGGACATTTTTAAAAGCTCACTAATGCAAACATATACCGAATGATCTGATTCTTCATTGCATTTATTTGACTATTGACACCTAGCGCATTCGACATTCAAAAAAAACTACACGAATTTCAATGGATCCTTAAATTGCAATAGGAGAAGAGTGAGTAATTTCAATCGTGATGCGGTGAATAATGAATAGGTTTAGTTATCCAATGAGTTCTCTGAAAATAATAATTTGACTTCTAACGAGTATTTTGTCACATTTCTTCACAAAATATTCCAATGCACTCGAAATCTGTGTAAAATTTTGTGAGAATTCACCAGTTTTCTCACCCTAGTCTGTAGTTTTTGTCATTCTATATGATGGAGAGTGTAAATTCATGCTTTACTACGCATTAAATTCCAACGGAGTTCTCTTGCCCTCCCTGAATACTAGTATTTATTACAGGGTTTATTATATTCGCGTGTTATTTCCCGAATCAAATATTAATCCAAGTCTGTTTTTTTCCTGGCTTGCAAAGCTCTCTCTGACGTCAAATTCACATCTCCTAACCACAACAGAGTCTTCCTTTCTGATACGATGTATCTGATACGACGATCTTCTTGAGCTCAGGTTCAATCCTGGGGCCTTGTCAATTCCATTACCTATTTACGCTATCGTCACTATTACTTAATATAGATATGTGAAGATGATGACTCTTCAAACATTGGTGACTATACTATGATACATCATGTTCGGTTGAAATAGTGTGCACCGTTGATTTTCCTAGAATCAGTTAATCAGCTGTCATTTGGACAGTTTTTCGACAATCGGTAAGGACAAGGGGCCGCACACGATCAATGTGTTCGTCAACCCAGGTGGGTAGTGGTCGTACCGGCCTTGCATCATCCGTGGCGTCTTTTCGGCCATCTTTAAAACGCTAATCCACTTGAAAACGGATGTTTTCTTCAGAGCATTATCAGCGTAAGCAGTTGTCAATATTTCAGTAACTTCTTGATAACTTTTACCGCACTTCATCAAAAACTTGATGTGGATTCGTTGCTCGGTGATTTCGTCAATTTTCATTTTCGATTCGTATTGTTTAAGTAGAAGTTTTCTTAGTCTCGTTGGGTGTCATTTCACGAAAAAAATCAGTTTTCTATTCCGCTGAAAACATCAGAGTAAAACACAAAAATGAATGAAAGAACGATTATAGGCAATAGCATTATATTTATCGTGGAGTCGCTAAACGCATTATCTTGGATTTAAAAAGTGGGACCCTCTCCCGATAGTCCGTTATTTCGGTTAATGAAAGATTTACGACGCTTCAAATCAGTCTTCAAAGACCTTTTTAAGTCGTAAAGGCCATCGATTACGCATCAAATTCAGTTCGATTTGTTCTTCACAACAGAGTCTGAGAATTCACAAGGGCCACTTGTGTTGGGGAGGAGGTTTTTATTTGTGATACCCTCGTTTACTCGCCACAAATGGGCGTTATGTGCTCATTAGTGCGGGCAAGCAGTTTTAGAGATCCTCTGGTGGTTCCTCTTTCGCCTACGAGAGGGTATGTTCCTGAAGTAATTAATGAACAATTGCTCCACTGGACACGCCTGCGTTGTGCACCTCGTAAATTAGTATTCCAAGTTAATTTGATTTATTCCAGACACCAGGTTCTATTTTCAACATTCACTATATGTGTGCGTTTTAAAGCAGGAGGCAAAGTAAAAACTCAGTGGTTAACGGGTGTTATACATGATGAAGAGTGGAATAGGAAATCACGTGTTGGGTAGCGTAATGCTTTTGGAGACTGTGTGAAAGACGAGAGCAGTGGGGGTGGCCGCATACGACACTGGACAGGAAGTGACTCCAGTGACATCATCATACTTATTTTTACCATCTTCGCATTGTACAGTCTTATTGAAATGTCGGTATTCTTTGACTAAGGATCACTTTACCTTGGAGAATCTATTCTCACCATCTGTCCACTATTCCAATTTCCTGTTACCTCTGAAAGATACTTGAATGAAATATTTCCTGCTCGGTCATAATTATCTTGAGGTCAATCTAACTTTTGCGTGACATTCACTTATGAAAACAAGGTAAAGCAGCATCTAATACAGCCGCAAAAAATATCTTCTGCCAAAAACCAATACTTTTGGGAGAATATTTGCTTATTAATGTAGATGTTAGCTTCAAGAACGTTTTTTTGGCCGCCGACACAATGCTCTGAATACAGGGTCTCCATCAGAATACTCACCTCTGACCCATGATTTCTATCGCAAATATTTTGAATGGGGTTCGGCGTAAGCCCCATTAATTATCATGTTGACTTTTGCACGCGCCTTTTCACGCCGAAATGTTGGGGGAATAGATTGTTAAACGTGGTGAAGCCCTTATATTCTGATCCAAAGCCTATTTTAGAGTGGTGCTATTTTTGAGTTAGACAGGTCCTTTGTAGTACTCCATACCCTTCAATTCAGGTCCTTCAATCAACCGAGATATTATGCTTCAGTTACCTGCCGGATATGATAGATTATTTCGATGTGTTCATGAGATGAATTTTCGTTTGAATGATTCACCGAAATATTTCAATGGAGCCGAATAAGACATATTGTACTTTTTATAAACTCTTCGCTGTCGTCAAGAAAAACGTGACCTCCCTCTTGTAAGTATAATTGCCATTAAAGACTATATAATGCTGTGAACATCAAAGAATGGGTAAATGTTTTCTATGAGTGTAAAAAACCCAGTTTTTAATCATTAAGACTGCAAATTAATTTAAATGCTGGGTTCTAGCAAAAGACATCGCGCAGACTTTCGAGACTAGGACGCCAAGTATTTTATTACGACCATAGGATTTAGGACCAGGATGCCAATTTCAGAAAGTATTCGCGTAACCTAGTCACACAGAAAAAACATATAATTTAAAAATAAAAGTTGTGAATTAATTTTCCTAGAATATTTACTCATGTTTATTAACAACCTGAAACGGGGATTTCCTTGTGATTTTTTTTAACGCACGACTCGGGTTCCTCTGATTCATTATCAACTCTCCCGGCTTGGTGGATGATATTTTCGTGGAGCTTTGCGTCCGAAATGTATTTTTATATTAATCCCGTTGTGAACTTTGTTTCCGACCAGACCATGCATCCTGTGATTAAGGGGAAATGTTACTCTCCAGCACGGACTGAGAAATACTACGCTTACCCAGTGATCCTCTACCGCGATGTAAAATGGAGTCGCCAGAAACGAATGATCACGAATCGTGATGACGCCCCTTAGAGAGAGGATCTAAAAAGGAAACAGGTGAAGTGAGGGAGCGTGGGGTCTTATGGGGTGGAGGGGGAGCGAAATGGGGAGGAGCAGGGAGACAATTAACGTGCGTTTGCGGCTCAGGAGCGGGAGGGAGGCTCAGTCCCGCTCTGCCAGGTATTCCGGTGGAAAATTGACAAAAAAATCAGATTGAAATTCAAAACGCTGTGTCCTCTTGTATTCCTCATGGAGGATAGATCAGGGTGGGGAGAGAGGAGTGAAGGTGGCAAAGAGAGAGGGAGAGGGGGGGAAAAGAGAGAGGTGAAGAGAGAGAGAGAGAGAGGCAGAGATGAGGAGAGAGGGCAAACCGAGCGACGGCGCTGTACTCATCCGTGTGTTGTTCCAAAAACACTAATTAGCAAGGAATGAGTGGGCCCCTAAGCAATTCCGTCACTTCTCTCCCGTCCCCTCTGCCCTACACCCCTGCGACACATCCCATCCACCCTCAACGTCCTCCTCCGCAACTCTCCTCCGGCATCCCCTCATTACCAACCACTCAGCCGTCCCGCCCTTCAATCTCCCCTCTGCGTCTCTCACCCCTGCTCCCTCTCCTCTCTAACCCTTCCCCCTCCCATCCTCACCCCTTCACCCCTCCCCTGTGGCGAAGGCGATTCGCTCATTCTCTTCGTGCCTCTCTTGTACGCATTATAAATACATAAGTGTATGCAGTGTGTTTGCCTGAAAAAGTAGCGACTACACAAATGTTTAAAAAAATACTAACATTAACCATAGGTCACAGATAAATATATACATATATATATATATATATATACAGGTATATATATGAATACTATTGCATGTATATATATATATATATATATATATATATATATATATATATATATATATATATATATATATATATGTTTAATATATCAATGATATAGAAACACTCACCAGAGGAATATAATACTTCAGAATACTAGAACACTGAATAGAAAAATTGAACAATTTATTCTTCCCTAGAGGAAGGTGGTTTGGCCATCCTAAATACGGAATACATGTGAGTTGCGTTTGCATGTGTTTCACTGTAATTTTGTTCACGAACTCTCTCTTTTCCGTTTCAATTATTTTTCACATCCGTTAGACTTTCCTTCAAGATATCTATTTAATATTAGATATTTTTTTTAGATATTTATTAAAAGAGCATCTGCATAAGCTGCACTGACAGAGAAACCATAATAGACATTTGCAATGATTTATGCTTATTTAAGCTATTTTTTTCTATAAAATGTTTAAAGTATATAGGTTTATAAGAGCTTAACAATTTAATCTGTTCAGTTTTGATCCAAATTGTGGTGCTGGCAAAAAAATACTTTTATATGGAGAAATTTTTCATGCTTAACTTTCAAAATATAACAAGAGAAAATATTCGGAAGATCCTTAAATATGTACTAGGAAATCTGAGTGAAATAGGGTGGCATTTGTGGCACTGATTACAAATATCATATCACCTTTAATACCACTGTCACCTGCCTCGGTCAGGTTAGAGTCATTCAACGAGTCACTTTTAGTACTTTGGGAAGAGGGAGGTAATGATAATGAATACCCCATTGGCCGTACGTAAGGATGCACACTCGGTTTCCCTACCTAACTAATACAATTTAGGGGGTTGTTGTGGATCCAAATGATCTAAGAAACTTATTTCAGTGAACTATAAGCACCCTCCCTTATTAGTATACTTTATTTGATTTACTCTTCATTTTGCCTTGTGTTCTATTCAGTGTTTCAATTTTGTCGGAAGCAATACATGTGAATGGAATAATCGATATGTCCTGTCCTTTTTTATAAAGACTACGTTTACATTTCTTCTCAGATTTTATAATTTAATATTACCTTTTGGGTATGCAGATGAGCAATTTATACAATATATCATTAGGGATTCATATCTTTAACTTATATCTGCTTTTATTTTGAAGTTTGCTCTGCACCTTTCATTCCTGAACAAACCCACAGCTTTAGTTTTAGTTTCGTCTTGATTTCATTTATTTAGATCCATTTAGATTCGTCTTTATCCCATTCTAATCTACTGTAAAGGAGTGAAATATTCTGATATTTTTATAAATTAATACCTATCATTATCAATTGACATTAGATCAAATTTATACGGACCCCAATTTGAGTGGGAAAAGGAAATTTTTTTGCTTGAATTGTCGCCTTAGATTGGCGATTTTATCGATAAAACGAAAATGAAACCGATAACCTGTACATTATGCTAACGTTTATCTCATTCAATGGTGTTGAAATAAATTTCCTTTAATCCATTGACATCCTTTTCTTAACTAATTTTGTTTGCGACAGACAAAAGCTCTAATGCGATCTCAATTAACATATTCTGCTTCTTTCCTGTAAACATTCACGGGTGTGTTAATCTTTTTCTCTGGCCAGCATTAGGAGCAATATATATGAACCATTATTCTCGTTGTTGTTTTAATTATTAAGGTAGGTTTTGGAGGGACACAAGTTTTGCAGCGGTGCAACTATGAATTTCTTGCCCGTCATAATTGAATACAATCTGACATGCGACACTTTAAATATAACTCTTACTCAATACCGAACTGTTCCATCATCTTTCCCTTAAGTCCTACTCACCTATTCTTTTCATATACCTGCATCTTCCTTGCTTGCCCAGCCTTCTCTTCTCTCAAAGTCTTCAACGTTCCATTGGCAATGAAAATCCGTCTTTCCATCCTGTTTTCTATACCTCCCAACAATCCCCTCTCCTCCACCACCATGCCAAGGATTCCCTTTTTTTTTGTTTTCCTATCGGTCCACTTCACTTTCTTAATCCTTCTCAGCACCAAAATTTCAAGAGCCTCCAACCTACGTCTATCGTCTTGCTGCAAAGATCATGGTTCCGTGCCATACAAAGACACGCTCCATGTCAACCTTTTAACGAGCCTTTTATTAACATCTTTAATACACGTCCCTGTCATTTATTTCCTCCAACTGGTGAAAGTTTCTGTCTTACGCCATTATTGTCCTTATTTTCTTGCTACTTTTACCATTTTGGTGCAAAACCCTTCCGAGATACGCACGGAAAACTGTTCCGGCTAATGTAGTTTATGAACTCCATTTTATGCGTTTGTCTTAGCTATCCTCTTCCTCGGAAACCTCATAACCTTTGTGTAGCTTTCATTGATTATCATCATATTACACCGCTTTTCCTATGTGCTCAACAACGTTCGTTACCCACTCGCTGGCGTGTAACTTAAAACTTGATCATTCAAAAATCTAGTGCTTCAATTAACAGGCAATCGATTTTCATCCCTATCTTCATTTCTTCCCAACTATTTTCTCCTTCCATACAATACATCTATTTTCTGTTACAAATTCATTATTTCTACCTATTTACTCAATTAAACTCCTCATTATATATCTTCATGTTAAAAAGTACATCCAGGTTTTATTTAAATGTACTATCTATTGATGACCTCAACACTGTTGAATCCTCGTGCGTGTGTGTAAATAAATACGCATGCACAAACACATTTTTACTTAGTCATTATTTTAATTCCAAGATTGGTTCACTGCACCTCTCCTTTCGTTTCGGAGGTTAATCCACGATTTTTAATTACTGCAACAAATGGAAGACCAGAAGCCAACCTAAAAAATTGTCCTGAACACAATGATTTTTTTGTACCATTATATGATTGGAACTAGACGTTTGCAAATGCTTTTAGGTTTTTGGAATAATTTTTCTAAAGTTCTATTTACATTTCGCATTATTTTAATTACACATTGTATAAATTATCGGCATCTCCACAGTTAAAATTTCCAATGAATTATATCCATGTCCATTAAAGTTACAATATTGCTTCTTATTGGATATATCCATTGAAAAATAATTCAAAACCATTCAATATCAAGGATCCATGAATTTTTAGTGAGATTTTTCACCTCCGTCGTTCATCCCACATCGGTATACTGTGTATATATCTCTCTTCATTTTCTATGCTGTCACCAATCCTCTCTTCTCCTTATCTTTTTCCTACCTTACTTAACTTTCCTTGATTTCCGTGTCCATTGTCCGACTCCACCAATATGATCGCACCCCTCTCATTCTCCCATCACCCTTCGCTTTACATCTTCACAACCCGCTTCTGGTCCATTTATGTCTCAATTGTTTCCCCTCGTCCTTTCTGCTTCGTGTTTACCCTCCAACCGGCTTCTCCTCCCCCCCAGGCCCACCTCCCTCCTCCTTGGCCCCGCTTCCCTCTTAACCGCTTTCCTCCTCCCGTCTTCTTTTGTTTACCTTACCTGCCATCCCTGTCTCCTTTCTTCCCTCCCTCTCTCTCCCTCTCTCTCTCTTCCTCCTGTTCTCCCTCTTTCCGGCTTTCACCTGCACAACGCCTCCTCTCGGAAATATATCTCTTTCACCTGTGAGTTCTCACACCCCACTTATCTCTCCATACCTCGTGAGCATTGATGACTCGCCCTTCCTCTCTCTTCCTTTCGTTCTCTCTTCTCATCGCTTAATTCTATCCTCAGCCTTTTGTTCGTTTGCTTTTTCCATTCATTTTAATTTCAACACTGAGCTTACTCATTAAAACTCGCACTTTTTCCCTTTACAATTCTCCGATCCTTTTGTCAATTGCAAGTCTCCGAGTACTCTTTTTACCGTCTTCCATTTTTTTTCTTGCTGCAACTTTCCTGTTCACCATCCTTTCTTTCTTCTCTTTAAGCCCCTTCTCTTCATCCCCTTTTTCGTTTCAAAATCAGACTCATTAAATCGTCGTCGCCAACCCGACCCCGCAGTTCCCTCTTCACTTCCTCCTCCACGTTCCCCTCCCCCCCTCTTGGTGTCCTCTCCGCCTCACTACTTGCCTCGCCCCGCCTCGAGCCGTCATCTCTTCAGAAGTCCCATCCCTCACTTTCTTTCTTTGATATACCTTTGCCACTGAGGATGGTCTTTCATCTCGTGCACAGTATCACTCTGGAAAAGAGTCCGGTACTTGCGCAAATATATGTTTCCTGTGACCAGTGGTTCTGGAATATTTCACGGTCACCGATGCAAAAAGTATTCTCCGGAGAGTTACCGTAATGAATGCTTGCATTCTCGGAGGGCGGACTTGAGATAATTTCAACCTGCGGGAAGAGATAATGAAAGTGAGAGCTTCCATAAGTCGTTGCCTACGTGTGCGTCATACGCTAAATCGTATTTTTTTTCAAAATAGCTCCGTAAAACACGCATTAGTTGCCGGTAACTTTGGTTGAGAATAAATAAGCCCATGAATGGACGTGCCTTTACAACACTTCAATGCATAATTGGTGAAAAGAGAGAGATTGCTGAGGTATATTACTGAATTTCGCCGGAAGAGTTAAATTAATAAATCATCTTCTAGCCATTCCTTAATTTAATCCTAAATCTTCTAAAACATATCTATGCATCAATTATTTAATATAGCATACGTATTCTAAATCAAATCAGACTGATGTTTAGTTCAGAATTATTTATGTAGAGTGATTTTTGATTTGATTTCTTCTCGTAAACTGGTGAGAACACTCATCAGATATGTCATCTCTTGCATTATTTAATTTATTATATATTTACACTGCTAATATAGTCTTATACATATTTTTTTGATGAATTCAAGTGAAAAATAAAACTGCAAAAATAAAAGTGTAAAATTTATATCTGATACTCTTACATTTGAGGAAATATTTCAATTATGCCTTTCAATAGTGACATATTTGTATACAGTTTTATTACGCGATTCTTTTTATATAATTTTGTTTAAAATAACTATTTAAATAACGATGTAAATATTATATTCAAAATAACAGTGGTACTCCATACAGAATCTTCACTTTTATTTCTTCATCTTTCTTCCGATCGAATATGCATGTTCTAGGTAAGAGTTGTTGAAGTGAAGCAATGAAGATATAGAGAATGGAAAAAATATTATTCATTTTTGGGAAGAAAATTCATTAATTGTCTAAATTGAACTGAAAGCATTATTTATGGTGATTTTGAATTTTTCCTATCGTCGAAGTGACACATTTCTTCCATTACTTTGATGAAATACATTCATCATGGCATGTGGACTATGTCAAGATCGGCTTGTAGTACTTCTCCAAGGCGTACAGTTGCAGTTGCTCTCAAAATCGTTTTGATTCATGTCTCCTTTGATACTGTGAAAATCATTTCTTTTTTATTTTATTTGCAACGTATTTTTACTTCCCAAACTGGTACTTGGGTGGTTATCTAGCAAGAGTGCCACCTTTACCCCATAGAAATGAATAACTCTTTAAAAGAGGAATGAATGGGAAATCCGTCAGTCTCATCGTAGGAAGTGCTCCAAATTACTGTATGCTCAATGGAATGGAATATCATGTTCAGATTAAAAAAGGCATGAGCAAGTCCAGGTGCAGATGGAGGCGTGCTAGTTCAAAATGTTTCTCTGTTGAAGGAGAAAGGAAAAAAAATTAGGTTTTCGATGCGTGTCACACGGATTGAACCGTATCTATTAGCGTTTGACATTTTTTCTAGTATTAATTATTCTAAACCTCGGACAAAGTCTGTTATAAATAAATTTCATTTAGTAGTTGAAGTTCTTATTGATGTTTAACATTTTTTTATAATTTCATCATTTTTTATCGTTATTGTAAATTATTTCCCTTGAATAGTCAAACAATATCTTCATCTTGCCCTATATTATTTAATCACTTTGTCCTAAAATCGACCCAGCTAACGCGGATTCGGCAATTGTAAACAAAGATTCAATCAAACTCATCTATTTTTTCGATTCATTCCTCTATCGATTGCGTCAGTTCTTCAGGTTTTTCCATTTTTCATTGCTACTCGGTGTTCTGTACCCGTACTTTTCATTTCCCTTACCCTTCCTCCGTAAACAGGGGCGCTGAATGTTTTGATTGTTCTTAATTCATTCATTTAATTCGTTTATACCCTTTTGCATACATGTGCTGGCGTCACGTATTCCATTTGTGGTGTGCTCGCTGCCCACCCGCATGCCGGCAAAACCCTTATGTCACCCTTATCTGCCCGTGCGAACCCTCCCGCGGCCTTCACCCGACCCCCATCCCCCCGTGCCACTCCGCTCCCCTGGAATGTTGTTGTGTATGGCGGTCTGGACGGCGCAAGTGCAGGAAGGACGCTTTCTCCGCATGGGCCATGAGCGAGAAATGTGAAGGGGTTGCCAGGAGATAAGCCTGCACCCGTGGACACCGGTGACAAATGGTGAGGCCGATGGACCCGGCGATGCAATCCACGATATGGCCGCCTTCTCTTTACCCACCCATCTATCTTTCTCTCCCTCTTCCTCCTTCATCGCTTGCGTCTTTCTCCTTTGTTTGGGCGCTGACGTTGTCTTCCAGATATGCAGGTTGGCTAGCAGTATCAGGCAAAAATATTCTTTCATGTTTCACCATTAGAGCACAAAGCATATACGAGTGAAATGCTGTGTTTAATTATCAATAATAGAAGACAATTAAATATTTCACCAGAATAATTTCCACAAGCCGCTGCTTACTTCAGCTTCTGTTGGTCCTTTCCTTAGAAACGTATAAGAGCAACCAAAGTTCATGCATTCGGTTCGGTTCATTTTTGGAACTTACGCAGTAAGGAGTAGCACTTTAACAAGATGGGAAAGAAACGTGTACAAAAGATTTATATTCCTTATGATTGCGGCATTAGGTGATCAATGGAATATTATTTATATTCTTACTCAAAATGTCGTCCCCAAATAGCTTCTTTCAGGCTTGGTCTCTATTTTCTGCCAACTTCCTGAACTTCTACAATTATGACACAATTATTCCTTTGGAAAAGAATTTCACTCTTGACGCTCTTCACAATGAAATTATATTCTCTCCTGTTATTTTTTTTAAAATCAGCAGTGTTTTACAGACCCTATGTTTTGTTATGTTAATTACCACTGCAAAAGTTGTAACAATAGGCAAGTTCTATTTTCATTGCTTATTAATTTCATTCTTTCTATTTTCATTTTCTTTTAATTCTGCTGGCAGGTGGTCGTCGCGAAAGAGGAAAATTGTGGTCTCATAGTACCGAATTAAAATATCTAATTAAACACTAATGTCCTCCAGCTCGTGCAACTTTATGTTAATCGCCCAGAGTAAGTGCATATTTGCTAACGACTGGAGAGGTGAATTAACGCAGATTAATCAACTAACATTTGACTACTTTTTGGAGTTTATATCATAATTTATTTATTTGTTACCCACTCATCAACAAAAAATACTTCCTCCTATTTCTTCAATTAAAGCGTTCCTTGGAGTGTATTAGCGTTGAGAATTGCGTCACGGGGAGCCACATCGCTTTGGGCATTTTAAAGCGAATCAAATGCAGTTTATGGTTAAATTATGTATTCTCGAGACATATAGTACAATGAATGAGCAAAGTGTTGCGCATCGGGTTAAACGTATATAGTATAGAACCGGGGGATACTTAGTTTTGGGATGAGTTCTAAAAATTTACTTTTTGCAATCTCTTCATTTATTTCAGTAACAATTTGATTACGATGATTTGTCGCCCTACAAATACGTATTTTAGATTACACTTAAATATGACAATCGGAATAGTACACTCCTTTGTCAAGTCATGAATTCGTGAATTCATGAATGATGTTTAAAACATTATTTCTTTAAAGGAAGGCGACGAGTTATACGACATGCAACTGCTATCATTTAAAGTAAAAGAAAAATTAATAAAATAAAAAATAAAACTCCTACAGCCATAATAAGTTAGCACAAATTGTCCCGCAATAAACACAAACTTTTGTTGTGATGGTTTGCGGGAAAAGAAATTCCACTGTCGTGGAATTTTTGCCATTTTTATTTTATTAATTCCATCATTTTATAAACTATGTATTTTGAACCATGCGATGAAATGAGGAATAATGCGCAACACAGTAACTTATTCCTATTTTCTCCCGATTGTTTGCCTCCCTTCCGCGCCACCCTATTCCTACCGACCCCTTCCTCTCTCCCAACAATACATGCTGTTTTATCTCCTTCTCCTTCCGCCCCTCCATCAAGTATCCATTTCACACCCCCGCCCGGCATTCTTTCAAATCCTCCTCATAGGTCTCCTCCTCGGTGACCCCGTTCTCTCCCCTCGTTCCCGTATTCCCGTTCCCTCCATTTTTCATTCCTCCCGTGATCCCTATGATTCCCATCGCTCTATTCCAATCACCCTCCGCCCATCAGCACGTTCACCCTACCCTCTTTTCCTCCCCACTCGCACCACTTAAACCGTTTTCCTACCCCTCTCCGCCCTTGGCCCTTTGTGGTCCCTTTCCCCCTTACTCTTACTCTCCTTCTACTACGACACACTTCACCCCCAAACCTCCCAGCGCAACCCCCCTCCTATCTTTTAGCTTCCCACCCCTTATTCCCTCCACTCATCCTCTGCTCCCTTCTCACACCCTCCCCCCACACTTCCTCCCCCTCGCATTCATAAATCCACACGTTCAAAGGCCCCGTTCGCATCTCATCTCCTCAAGATCATGCTCCGGGGGTCCACCACCCCTGTGCCCTCCCTTTCACTGCAACACGCGAGCTTTATTTGGTCCTTTGAGTCGAGGACGGGGCGGCGCGTGGCTCCCGTCCACTCATGCTCGCCTACGGCTAGGGCGGATTATAAGGACGTAAATACGCCGTCCAACCTTTCACCAGACGCATGAGATTTGTGGCCGCATCTGCCATTTTTTAATCCGTTGCATGTTGAAGTGCTCTTGACTGTTCCAAATTTTCTTAAAGGTAATCTTAATTAGCACGGCGTAGGCGTGCAGATTTATCAGTTTTTAAACTCGAAAGAAAATAATGAGAATGAAAATTAAATGCTTTCAATGATTAGTAGTAGAAAATCATAACAATTATGCTATCCGTATCACAAAATATTTCCGCAAGTAATCGGTAAAACAAAATGTTTTGGGCGTATATTCAATTATTTTCAAATCCATTTAATGTTTTAACTTTCATTATTCAGCAAACAGATGGTTCATGTTAAACATTTCTGCATTTAATTAGATGCTAATTGACGGATTCATAATGGTTCCTGCATTTGGTCATTTGCAAAAAAATATTTGAGCAGAATTTTGACATGAATACTCATCGAACTCCCATTGCCTGAAATACAAGAGAAATCATTTTTAAAGGTTGAAGTAATTTTTGCAGGTGTATTTTCAGCAGTACTTTATCCTGGTTTTATTTTCATCGCTCCCTTACATTTCTGAAGTGTTGTTTACTCGATTTAGAGGTAAGGCTTTTAGGAATTTAACTGGCTGCGATAAAACTGGCACATGAAGAAATTGATTTTTCTCCAATTTCCTTATTAGTATGGGTCGAAAATGTATAAATCTGTTGGTCAGAATAGTTGACTTTATTTAAATTAAGGATAAAATTACATAAGCAATGTATTTTAGCGGATGCATCTTTATAATGATGCAAGGACTATGGAAAAATCTTACCATTTTGGAGAAAGAAAGAAAATACTTCTCGATAGCCTTGACTGGAAACAATGCAAAACGTGTTCAGCGAAGAGTAATAGAGTAATTATAATATTGTGTAGTGTAAATTTCATAAATTGAAATTATTTAGATGGTTTTTGGGTGGATATACTCATAGAAACAACTAATTTTTACGTACGATCGATAAAATAAAATTTATGAAAGTAATTTATGCTGGGTTAAATTCAAATAGATATGGACTAGTAGAACGATACGATTAGTTCACTTTGATAAGGGAAATAGTTTTTGACTAAGAGCAAAATAATGAAGTGAAGCATGGAGAAGAAGGTTGATTTACTGGAAAGATTCCTGGAAGAGATGTGCGGCGATGGGATAGCTGTCATATAATGTAGAAGACGAAGAAGGAGAAGTAGGAGAAAGAGAAGCGTTCGGAATCCGCCGATGGAGATGGGAGATGCAGAGATACAGTAGATTCGAGATGAAGAGGGTAAGGCATGGCGGTATTGGAAAGGCACATTCTGTCCCTGGAATCCTTAAGCAGATATCCGTAGTGGCATAGAGTGGAGTCAATTGGGGAAGTCCCTAATTAAACTGAAGGCATAGCGATTGGCACGTTGCTAGGATCCCCCCTTTGTCCTCCTCCTTTTCCTAACCCCCCAAGCGAAATCCCGTGTCTTAATCCCGATAAACATCCAACTTGCGATCACTTCCATTACTTCCCAACCCCAGTCTCTCCTTCTCCCACCTCCGTGAGAGCAAGAGCTCCCCCCCACCCATCTACTCCACGTCGCCGCAACACGGTCCCTCACGTCCCCCGCCCCCTCCCCCTCGGACCTATGCCCCTCTCCACCATTTATCCACTTCAATCCCGTCCCCTTCACCCCCGTCGCCCCACGCATTCGTCCCTAATGCACCTCCCACCCCACAACGTCACTTCATAGCTCAGTCCCTCTTCCTCGAACCACTTACGAGTGGATAAAAAAGGTTTCACTCATTCTTGTATGGAACGCGTTACCCCTTGCCAGTTATTCCAGTTAGCGAAGGGTTAGCGCCAAGGAGCACGTGCAATGAGAGTATTCGTACAGATTTGGTGAAATAGTTCGGGCACTAAAAAAGTTGGCATTTACATTTTTGTCATTATTTTAGGAGTTGCAAATAAATGCTGCCCTGAACAAATGCTAAAATCGTTTTTATATGCATTGATACCTGTGATTATTTGACACTTCAAGACACTACGCTAGGAAATCTCAAGTCCTTTCCAACATCAAGTGGTAAACCTACCATATCAGGTGGAGAACTAAGTCGTGTAATCGAGTGTTAGTAGATTAGCCTTCTTTGAATATACGGTAACACAGCGATTCAGATTTAAATATGTTATAGCATGGTTCTGAACTGAGGTGAAGGCTCCTCGGAGTGTTGTTTTGTCAAAGTGGAGTATGAGAGACCCTCTGTCGCGTTGGTTAGGCGTTGCACGGAAAATGGATTCGCAGTCTTGGGCTGGAAGTCTACAGTGGTGTTTAACTGACCCGAAGGTGCTGACCGCCACTGCTTTGGAAACTATCCCAATGCAACGTGGACCAAAACGAAAGAGGTCCTTGAGCACCTGGATCTCCATTGATATGAATTTTTACTATCAATATGATTGCCTTGACATGAGCAAGATGTTAAAGCGAACATAAATTGGGAAGTGCTTGCGTGTAGGGTGTCACTCATAGGTGACTAAAATTTTATCTTGATGAATTTAATTAATTACGATAATGGTCGCGAAAACCATCGGTTTCCAGTTACCGCTTTTTATATCGAACGAATTTACACAAGCAGACAAGAATTGTAGTTCATTTCTTCTTAAAATCTAGCTTTTTTTCTCCGTTTTCATTGATTAATCCTAAATATGATTCAGTTTCCTTAATTCATGAACTCGGTGCAAAATATACATTTTTATCATCGCGGTAATTGACACCATTCACCCTAAAATAAATTCTCAGACGCGTGGAATGAACGCATTCCGGAAAGGGGGGTGGCTGCCTTCTGCGCTTCACCAGGGGGTTCTAATATGCAGGATTTCTAACACGCTTGGGAATTCGGTTGTTCTGGTCTAAATGGAATCGCTCTGGATTTGAACCCGAGAACCTTAAGTCAGTAGCCCACCGCTCTAGCCGTGGAATCACCGAAAAACCCACAAATCTATAAATGTAACTAAGTAGATATAAAAGTAACATACCGTCAATCCGTCCTTGTCGTGTTAAAATGGGATTCGGTCGAGTTATGTCCTCCGTCGTGAGCTGAAATAAAATAAATGTCCCTCCGGGTTGTGCGAGGGTGTGAGGGGGTCGTTCCGAGAAAGAGGTGGAGAGGAAGTGAGTGGTGAGTTAAAGGGTGGAAACGGAGGGAGGAATGGACGAAGAGGCCACCAATCTCTTTCCATCTCGGCCAAGACCTCTGCTGCCCCTCCCGTCTTGATCCTCGAAAATGGATCCCCGCCGTGGGAGTGGAAATCGAAGGATGAGAAAGTGGACTTTGTTAAGTGAGGGACGCTACACTCCTCACGCAGCGGAAGGCGGTGGCGGTCAGTTTATTTCTTTCGGATGAAAGCAGAGGAGGCATCACGGAAAGTTGGCTGGGATGGGTAGAAGCTTCTACGAGAGGGACGTTCCATTGTTTTATCGGCTGGTGTATTGGTGTGTGGGTCAAGAATAAAAAAAATTCCGGGGTGGAGAATTTGTTTATCATCTCGGGAATAAAACTTGGGATTGTTCTGCTCTCTTCTTGGTTTCATTCCCAAAAGGGTTTCCTGCGAGTGATTTTGGCAAATGGGCGCCGCTTGTATTTTTATCCTTTTCTTATTTCATCCATCTCCCTTCCATTAAAACGGCGTTAAAAAAGAATGCCTTCGCAGAATCCGAGTGGAACATTAAAAGCCGTGTGGTAAAAGGATATTTTTGACAAGTTTTTAGCTACGGCCCATAAAGTATTTACGAATTGTGGCTCGTTTTGGTCACGCGATTTCTTGTCTTGGTTCGACGTCAGCTTCAAAATGACTCAGATCGAAACCAAAAATAAGTCAATACTCTTTAACTGTCTTTGAAACACGAATGTTTCAATTTGAGGCAAGATGTGAGACGTAGATTTCAAGGACCATTTCACTTTTTTCATATTTCCAACCTAGAATTAACAAGCATGATATGAAATAGTCCATGTAAGTAGAGCAATCACAATTATTGAAACCTGGTCAAAGTCCTTATCCGAGGCTAGAAAAAATATCCGGGTCTGCGTTATTGACGATTTCTGATCACTGCAGTATGTTAACATATTTTTCATGTCCCTTTGGCAGCCTTTCTGTCTCCATCGAACCTGGATTTATAAGTGCATGAAATTGGCATTTTCCGAAGGAATAAAAAAATTACAGGGGTAACACAAGTTGATGAGAAAAGCAAAATCAAGACTTGCTTTCCCATTGGTATCCGCTAATTACGACAGTGTTATTTATTTCTGGGCAGCCGTAATGAAAACTCATATGTAATGGGAGAGATAGCTGCTAAGCCCGATGTAAAATAACAAGGTGACAATCTAGTTACTGAGAAATAATGCAATGTAAAAATCGCGAGCATGGAAAATTCCAAGAGTATATAAGACACATCCACGGAATATTACTTCCACCTAACACTGTTTTCGATAACAGAAAGGAAAATCATCGGCATTATTTTCTTGCTTCGCAATTATATTTTATGAGGGAATATATGTTTTATCATTTTCGCAAAATTGAACGGAAAGAGTCTGACTCACTAACAAGCGTTAAAGTTTCTTCGTAATGGTATTGGAATTTCGCCTTCATACTTTTCAAATTCTAGCTTGCAGTTAAGACATAAACTAGTTAAAAGGTAGCATATGTATTTGCATGCGTGTAGAATGAAAGGATTTTGCGGTGAATGTATACGCCACTTTGGGTATAGTTTTTCATGTACGAGTATGTGCTGATTCTGCATGTGGTTTTGTTCCCCTCTACAGGTGGTGACCCCCCGCTACGCACCTTTCGCCGGCTTGCGGGGTATTATGTAGATAGCCGCCTCAAATGCAACCGATTTTTAAATAATCAATAGAAATACTTAATATTTCGCAATAATATTTTATTTAGTCTGGATGGGCAGTGTTAGGAAGAGGTGTAAGGCAGGGTTGCCCATTGTCACCGGTGCTGTTCAACGTATATGTGGAGGAAATGATTAAAGAGGCATGGTAAAGACTGGAGGTAGAGATGAAAGTCGGAGGGGAATTCGTAACATCGGTTAGGTTTGCTGATGACCAAGCATTAGTAGCACAGTCAGCCAAGGGGTTGCAAGCATTGCTGAGTGAATTGGAGGTTCAGTGCGATAGATATGGGATGAGAATCAATATTAATAAAACAAAGGTTATGCGATTTTCCAGAAAGAAAAAGACTCAGCTAAATATTAAAATAGGAGGGGAAAAATAGAGCAGGTAGAACAGTTTACATATCTCGGAAGTGTTCTGGACCAATACGGTCAAAGTGGTTGGGACGTAAGGAGAAGAATTGCGCTAGGCAAGGAGGCTTTCTCAAGGATTAGAGAGCTGATGACGGGGACGTTGAGTAGGGAGGTTAAGAAAAGACTGTTAAGAACTCTGATATGGAGCGTAGCTATGTACGGCGCGGAAACGTGGTCGCTGAAGCAGGAGGATAGACGTAGTTTGGAGGCTTTTGAAATGTGGGTGTGGAGAAGAATGGAGAAGGTGAAATGGACCGAAAGGAAAACAAATGAGGAAGTACTAGGGATGGTGGTTGAGGAGAGGGGTTTGTTGAGAGAAATCCTATGGAGGCAGGAAAAATGGATGATAGGCGTACTGAGCGGTAGTGGAATGTTGAAGAAGGTAATAGATGGGAGAATGTTGGGCAAGCGAGGAAAGGGTAGGAAGAGGATAGGGATGCTGGACGGGATGAAGGGAGGAAAGAAGTACACAGAGACGAAGAGCGACCTGATGCAGATTAGGTTGTTGGATTGTGTTTTGTTAGGAGTCACCAAATATTTAGTTGATAGTCGTGTCCATCCAAAAAAAACCTACCTTAACCGGCAGATTACCTAATTATAATAATAATTTTATTTGTTCATTAATTTTAAATCTATAGAAAAGTACCGTTTGATTTTCAAACATATTTTTACTCTTGCTAAGTGTTTGGAAGTAATAAACATACGAGGTGTGTTAAAAAAATAATGAGAATTTTAATTTTTCGGACAATAATATTTATTTATCCTTATACATTGATGTTGTCACCTTCAAAGTAGTTCCCACTGGAGATTATGCACTTGTGCCAACGCTTCTTCCAATCCCCGAAACACTTCTCAAACTCGATCTTTGATATAGTCTTTAGTTCTTTAGCCGATGCGTTTTTAATGTCATCTACGGCTGCAAAACGACGACCCTTAAAGGTTCCCTTAATTTTTGGAAATAGTAAAAAGTTACTTGGAGCCATATCTGGCGAACATGGAGGCTGGGGCATCGGTACAGTATTTTTTTTGGCCAAAAATTCACGAACAAGCAATGAAGTGTGAGCTGGTGCATTATCGTGGTACAAAAGCCATGAATTGTTTTTCCGTCGATCCGGGAGTTTTTTTCGGATTGCTTCAAGCAAACGGCGTTGAACTTGTAGGTAGTACTTTTTATTGACCGTTTGACCTGGCGGCAGGAATTCATGATACACTATGCCAATGGAATCGAAGAGCACAGTGGGCATAACCTTCACGTTCGACCGCACTTGTCGAGCCTTTTTCGGTCTTGGCGAGCCAGAATGCCTCCACTGGGATGATTGAGCCTTAGTTTCAACGTCATATCCATAAACCCTTGTTTTGTCACCTGTTATAATACGTTTCAGTAATTCTTCATCGTCGTTTACTTCATTTAGTGACTCCTGAGCAACTTCCATTCGCCGCTGTTTTTGTTCAAAATTCAACAATTTTGGAACGAACTTTGCTGCCATGCGTTTCATACCCAAAAAATTGGAAAAAATGCCATGACATGATCCAATCGATATGCCAACACTATCAGCGACCACTCTAATTGTAATTCGGCGATCGTTCATAACCATTTCTTTCACTTTTTCCACGTTTTCATCGATTGTTGATGTGCTGGGACGTCCAGGCCGTTCGTCATCTTCTAGGTCTTCACGGCTTTCTTGGAAACGCTTATAATGCTCGTAAACTCTTGATTTACCCATAGCAGACTCGCCATAGACCTTTGTTAGCATTTCACACACTTTATTTCATTTTTTATGCAAAATTTGATACAAATTCTTTGATGCATTTCTTTTAACAAACGAAAATCTCCGAGCTCATGAAACACGTCAAACCTTAACGGCTGTCACAGACTAATTCCACAATGAAAACAGGTGAAAGTTTGATCATACTTCAGGGGCATATATACCAACATAACAAAAAAAGTTTGACAATCGGTCACTCCAAGCCCGCGAAATGAAAAAAAAATCTTGTTATGTTTTGAACACACCTCACATATATATATATATATATATATATATATATATATATATATATATATATATATATTCACTGATAAGTCATAACAAACACAGAAACCAAAACACAAAAGAGGAAAAACTCACTGGTTCTCGAATTTTCGGTGGTCCCACCACCTTTCTCAAGAGGAATTAGGAACAGAACTGAGCTGTTGCTCAGTTCTGTTCCTAATTCCTCTTGAGAAAGGTGGTGGGACCACCGAAAATTCGAGAACCAGTGAGTTTTTCCTCTTTTGTGTTTTGGTTTCTGTGTTTGTTATGACTTATCAGTGAATTTACATTACACGTTTGTGGGTTTTCCAAAAAAGTGTATATATATATATATATATATATATATATATATATATATATATATATATATATATATATATATGTGTATATATATATATATATATATATATATATATATATATATATATATATATATATATACGAGTGTTCAAAAATTGACGTGAATTTTTTTATTAGAATGTAGAAATTTTCATTCATGTAGAAACATACATATTTGAATACATTTTATTTTTAACTCATAAATATGGCATATGCAACGTAAAATTGTTGATAATTTACTGGACTCTTATGTGCATCAGTTATTTGGGATGTGTATAATCTTACCCTGATCAACGATCATTTTCACCATGAATATTACTCTCTTAGAATTAGTGTATGCAAGCTAAACTCAATGATGTGTTGTCATCATAACAATTACAAGATAATATCGGTTTCATATATAAGCAAAATTGACATCATTTTACAAATTTAATCATGACATTGGTGATCAATTGTGATTTTTTCGTCAAAAACATTTCATCATCTCGTAATTAATCGAAGCCTTTGCAAATATAAGACTTTTTATTTCGTGCCGTATAATCAGGACGTATTATATATTTTTACATATGTAGTATTTCATCACACTTGCACCTAAAATAAATAAAAATTTATTCCTTTTCTTGTTAAATTTCTCCTCTATAGTCCAGAAATTTTTGTCTGAGGAATGGCAAGAGCAATGCCCCCTAATCTCCGTTTCCTACCGGTCCAAGAGACTACTTCAATATTGTTCCCTCGCTTAACGTTATAATCTTTCTCACGTTATTCCCCTACAAAGATTTCTCCGTTTTCCTCACATTCCAAAACATTTAGGGGAAGAATCTCAGAGATTTGCTGCGGGAAACAAACATACTACCATTTCAAATTCCTTGAGGTGTTTCTGTTATATACGCGGAATTTCCTTTGGCCTTTCCTTCTTCGCATATCCCATTGACTTTGATAAGATTATCTGAGGGAGCAGAATTTTTTGTCTGCACACTATTCCAAACCACAAATTTACCTCTAACTGTGAGGTTTTCTGGCAGGGATATTTCTTAGTCATCAATATCTATGCTATACTTACACGAGTACAGCGACATACAAACTAAGATTATTTGCAGACGACACAGTGATGTACAGGCAGAAAGAGACTCCAGCGGATTGCAGGCTACTCTCTGGAGTGTTATACAATACGAGGACAATATTCGCGGAAACATGGTCATTGTAGCAGGATATAAGGCACTGATAGAGGCTTTTTTTAAATGTTGGTGTGTAGAAGGAAGTGTTTATAAGGAGATGAAGAGGTACTTTGTTGTAAGGTAGTATTGGGTTGTGTTTTGTTAGGAGAGACAAGAGAAATAAATGGTTGCTTGGTCCATCGAAAATCTACACTTACCGGTAGATTACCTATAACAATGATTATACATTCATAAATATATTTTTATAGGCAATCTACTGGTACTACTTACTGCTACTAATAAAATAGGTTTTGTATGGGCGGCTTTCTTAAAATAATTTTCTTGTCTCTCCTAAGAAACGCAGCCCAGCTCTTCTACTCTACAATAATCCCCTATTCATCTACTTCATACCATATCATACTTCCTTTCTCCCTTTATTCCGTCCATCTTATTCCTGCCTCAGTTTCAAGCCTAAGATGGTGAAAACCCTTCATGATGAAAGAACACACTTGGCTATGTTACGCTGTGACGAAATCTAGACCGCATGGAAACTATTTTATGTGGTGAAGCCAAGTGCCTTTTTTCATCATTACTGCTGTAATAATTTCAAAGCCTTCAATATTTTTTCGCTGAAATTATTGAGATAGCCATAATTGCTCTTTGAATTTGCACCCTTATATGCCTCCCGTAAAAATAAAAGCGTAAAACATTATGTAGGCACTTACTCAACTACAAATAGTGATCCATACTTACTTTACCATAAATAAGACTTCCCTGTAATCCATATTTTCATCTTAACCTTTTTTGTCAACTTTTCAAATCAACATCATACCATTTGCCCTTTGTACTTAGAAGACGCCCTTAACTTTCCTTGCTGCTAGGTCCCCCCTCCCTCTGTTCGAAACTGCGAAATTTTGTTCACTCCACACCATCACTACCTTCTTGTTCTTTACTGATTATTTTATTCCCTCATACTATGAAATAAATTCATTTGTCCTCTGATAGTGCGTCTTTTTTCCATCGTCATTAACATTACGGGTGATTAACCATTAAGTCCGGATATTGTTTTATTGCAGCTCTCCCAAGTATCCTGTTCTCTGCCCACCCCGCAATTCACTAATATCTTCTGGCAAAAACATTCTCAACTGTCTGTTACACTTAGGTCACCATAGAATATCTTCCTCATTCCTCTGTCTGTTTCCATCATTTCTCCTGAGATAAAGGAACATTCAGTCTTAATTTCTGAACATTTTTCTTCAATCAATTGCGGTGTTACTCTTACCATTTTCTTGACCAATATCAATTAGAAAATCTCATTATTGAGCTTAGATCTATTATATTCATGGCAGAGAAAGGAGGGTTCTACAATCAAACTGCTATTGATACTTCATTTTTTCTTTAGCCTCCTCAATTTGAAACGCCACTTCCATGGAACACAATTGTGCTTCCGGTCGATATCTGCCCCCGAAATCTCTCCTCTCATTATTAGATTCAATAATCCCTACTACATGAGTAATGTGGTCCATTTTGTATCTTCTTTCTCTTCTTGATAGTTTTCACTATCTTCGTAACGTCTTCTGATAAAGTCACTTTTTTCCATCAATGTCAAAGCGAATGATTTTTACACTCTGAAATGTGTCATGTTTACTTGATTCCAAATTCTTTGCACTTCCTTTATTTTACTTCCCTCTAACACATATCGTAATGTGGCCTTTCTGGCCTCTTCCAGTGATTGCAGTCATGTTTTCCGGCTTAATTAGCTCTTCTTTTCCCATTACGTTTATCTTTATCGTCTTACACCTCCTTTTCGTCATCATTGCGACCTAACACCCCATGCACACGCTCTTGCAGCGGCTTGTGGAATATTATGTAAATGTGAGTGTAACTTCTGGCCATTTCCGTCAATTCCAAACGTATCACACCCATTACAGTTTAAACCACATTGCCAAATATGTTTATTCATTTCGCAGTCATTCCGTTGACCCAAGAAGGTTTCTTTCCGTAACCACTTCCAATATTTCAAGAGCCGATTGTGCTCGTGCCTCCTCCTCTCTATCCATTTGGATTGACCTATCTTTTGCGAACTGCACATCCAGAATGGTTTCAGTCGCCCTTGCCTTACCAATCGGGAATTTATTACAGTGTACGCATTATGGCGTAATCAGCCATTGTAGTACCACAGGTACTCTGGCCATTATAGAAACATCAGGGAGGCCAAATGTCGGAATTAATGTTATCTTTAAATTAGGAATTTATAAAATGAATACGAACTTTTGAAGTTGTTAGTAAGTGACACTTAAAGCGTTGGATCATTCTTATCGTACAACGTCAGTAATACGTATATTTCGTACCTTCGCAATGAGTAATGATTGTTTGTGTCGTTCGTTGAAAATGCTCAACCAATGCTTGAATATTTTCCAGAAACTTCGGGATATGCCGCAATAGTAACTTTTAACGGAGTCTTCCGCTGATATGCTTTTCAATGCAACAATTCCAGAATGTAAAACTGTTTACACTCTGTAATTGTTGCATTGATATCTTGAGCCAGAATTTAGGTATTATTTCCATTTATTAAGCGAAATTACGCTTGAATAGAAAAAATTGTGTTCTTCACGAATTTAAAGAAATAGAATTGCAAAAATCCTGTGAATTGTAGTTAAACACCTAAGAGTCGTCAAATAAAAATAAAGAAGAACTAAGTTCAAATTTTTGGATTTTGAGAAATTATAATGAAAAAGACGGCTATTTTAAGGTTTTTATTTATTCTGAAGTTCTCTTTGCACGATTATTTAACTGTAAATCTGCCCGATGAGTTTTGATATGACTATCGGTTTTAGTGGAAATTGCCATTTTCAAGTCTGGCCTTTATTTAGCAGTAATTTTGGACTTCGAAGAATGCCGAAAATAAAATTTCTCTTTTGACAGCTTAAAAATATCCTTCGATTTTATCAAAATATAAGAGATCAAGGGTCAGATTAAGGCTGAAATTACCTGAAATAACTCAGTTTGGAATTCATAGTCTAGTGGAGTTTACATATCTACTAGCATTGGAATGCGTACCTATGGTGTGAGAGATATGTACCATCTTGCCTGCATATCTTTCCATTCATATATGATTAGTCAGCCAGTAAAACTATGAAATCCAGCAGATGAACTGGCTACTACGATTTTTTAAGGTGATGGTGATGTAAATATAATATTACTTTTAATTCTATCAATAATTAATGTTTCTACGTTTCATTTCATAGCGGAAAATTAATTTTCGGCTACACTAAAAGTGTTCATTTTAGAATTTGTGAAGTACCGTCGTGATTCATAACAATCTGCAGGATGTCATTTCATAAGTGTGTCCAAAGACATTCAGAAACAATTTCAATATTGTTACATGGTCCTACTCTCGGTGAATATACACGTATATGGAGGATACTTACTTATAGTTCGTGGAGTCGTTCATACGTGTGAAGCCGTGATTACTCTATCATATATATATATATATATATATATATATATATATATATATATATATATATATATATATATATATATACACAGTAATCAACCCGAAGGTCGGTTTAGTTAGTGATGGTAGAGCCCGTGTACCAAGCCCGACGGCGTGTGAATATTCACACATCAGGGTAGGGGGGCCAGTATGCATGTATATATATATATATATATATATATATATATATATATATATATATATATATATATATATATATATATATGTATATAGATGATGCGGAAGTACTCACGAGAGCAATATAACTTTTGGACGGCACAATAGAACACTGAATAAAACAGATAACACGTAAAAGGACACTCACACTGTAGATGATTTAAGCTTTCGACCTACTCCGAGGCCTTCTTCAGGTCAGACTGAGAGGTTTTGAGGGAAGAGTGCCTGGGGAGGGGAGGGGGGGCGGAAGGTTTAGGGACTGTTGGGAAAGAAATTAAAGATGGCGGTTAAGGGTGGGAATTTTGAAGGATCGGAAATATAGGATGTATGCGGATTCGCGAGTTCTCACCTCTATGTTGGTGGCTGAATCGGGTAGGGATTCTAGAACTGTTAGCGAAAAGCATTCGTCAAATGATAGGTTGTGTGAACTTGCGTGTAAAGGGATAGGAAGAGAAGAGAGTGAAGCAGAATTACATGAGTAGCGGTGATTGTTCATTCGGATTCTTTAGTCTAATATTCAATCAGTGCAGTAAAAAGGAAAAAAATAATTTCTCGTTCAAAATAAATATGTATCCAATTACTGCTCATCTGATGATGTGTTTCAGTTCCTTAATGCGTTTTTGATTCTCGATTTGTATCAAGAATACTGCCCGGCCACATAATTCGCGTCCGCCCGGACCTCTTCAATCAATACGAGGCCCCCTATTTTCCAGCCGAAAGCCTCTCCATCCAAACTTCTAAAATGTTTCACGATTTATTCCGAATCCCCTTTTCCACTTCTCAGATATAAAATACCGGCAGCGATCCAATGAATGCATTCTTCTTCCCGTTTTGTGAATAATGGAATTGCAAAGTTCTCGAAGAAAATTCATTTAGCGTCAAAACTTTGTTAGCCCTTTGTTTTCTGTTTACGAAATTGCTAAAATTTTATGGCATTTTGAACTCTCTACTTTGGTGAACTCTGGAATAGCATATTTTCTTTTCCTAGGAATTTAAGTGTTTCCGAGTAAAATTCAAACCTCTAAAATGTCTGTGCCCACTATGGTTGGCTAAATTGAGTAATTCCTTGGTGGCAGTCATCTTTAATTTTTTCTTCTAATATAAATGATAAATTGCTGACTGAAAACTGTAAATACCAATTTTTTGGAATATTTAATTAATATTGTTTCTTCAAACATCGAGCATAAAATATCGCCCAAAGCTAAATTACAAATATTAGGCAAATATTTTTAATCCAGGTAGTTGACATTGCTGTGATGATGCCACCCACTGATACCGGGAGACGGTAAAACGCGTCGTATCAATAAACTTCTGAGGATTAGTACCACGGTATATGTTTGTCATGAGTAAATAAATGCGATCATACATATATAAGATATCTGGTGTTTCAACCGATTAAGTTTATATTTATATATATTTTGTCAACTGCAAGTCGCATCGTCAGCTTTAGCTGATAGCCTACTTATGGCTCTGAGAGCACCTAGATCAGTTATTTTGTTTTATTTCATAATTTATTTAAACCATTGTGTAATTTTTAGGACAACATAAGTTCTCAGACGTCGCAAAGAAGTTTTGATTCAAGTAACCCACGGCTGTTATATTTTATCACGTAATGCATCACATTGTCTTATACGTCATTAGAATACATTCAGTTTAACATTTATTTGAGCATTTAGAGAATTATGCTATCATGTGTATTATATTTATTTAGGGTTTATTTAAATTCAATTAAATGTATTCCATGTCTCTTACAGTCTGTCCGTGTGCTACCTAGACCTTCGTAGTGGAAGGTAGTGACGGGTTCCGATAAATATAATATTCATTTATTGCATGCTTTTGGAAAATATATATCAGGAAATGAAGGAAAGTTTTCCGTAGAATATTAAAAAACAACTGCCGTTCCATTCTTCCCTCGAGGGTTTTTTGTTATTTGCATCTAGTTTTTTGCGGTCACAGATATCTTAAATGTTTCATTCTCCAATTTAGCAGACGGCGGTTACTTCCCGACGCCTCTTTAGTTTTGTTCTTCTCCTTCCAATCGAAGTATTATTCGTTTTAATGATGAATATAAAACGTGAAAAACTGCAAGACCTTCTCGCTGATACTGTGAGAACATTTACTCGAATTAATCTCAGCGATAAAAATTCTCAAATCTTTCATAAAAATAGTTTTTCATTTTTTCTATTTAATCCAGTCGGAATAGTATATTTTACAAATACTGCACATTCAAGAGCAAACATTTAAATTGAACATTTCTGGATTGTCTTTTATGAGAGTTTATTAGAGTATATCATCCATTTATTAAAATTTTCTCTCATAATATTGCTTGGGTTAATGCTGATATTTTTAATATGGCCCTGTTTGTCTTTGTGTGTGTAAACAGTAGAGCAGTTATTTATACCTTAGCTCCTTGAGAATGTTTCCAGGAATTCACCAGATTTGACTTTGCAATTTTAATCAAGTGCACTCTCATTCAAAAGATGGAGTGAACTTGAAATGTCATTCATTAATTCGACACCATTATAGACAGATGACGAACTAAAAATTTCGCAATTGAGACAATAATCGTAAAATATTTGGAATCCATGAAAAGCAAACATGGACAACAATATTCCAATATGATTTCTTAATCAGGATTTCAATTTGAAATCCAAGTGAAAAAAGGTGACTTTTGGTTACAGTTTTCGTTTTTAGTTGATGATATAAATTCTTCTCCATTTAATATAGACAACAGACTCCGGAATCAACTAAACGAATCGTAAATCAATTGCGGCGAATGCAGATAAAGATATACACCAAAATTGTGGAGTGACCAACATCGTTTTTGCTTCTAAAAGCCATCATCACTCGAATCGAGGAACTCAACCTTGCCGTAAAAATATCTAAATTTTTCGCTGGTACACAGTACATTAAAAAAAAAATTGTAAAACTGCTTGTATTCATCGCGATATCTCACCATGGCTTACTTCATGCGTAAAAGTACGAAGCAGAAATATATCTACAATATTTTTGAAAGGCAGCTGGAAATGGTTACAACATAATATTCATTTTCGCCACAGTTTTACGATTTAATTTCCGATCTCGGTCCTTTATTCGAGGGCCCAAGCAAATAAACCCCAAAGGGGTTGTGAGAAGGGGAGGGGTAGCGATGAGGCACTCGCGCTTTTCCCAGCGGATGCAAGTGCTGTGTGTTGCTGTGCAGCGTAAAATGGCAAATTCCCTCCAGACCACACCACTTACGGATCGAATCATGATTGTCAAAAAAACGCTCTTATTTTATTACTTCTCCCTGCTCTATTTACAGTGCGGTAGCAATTCATTGGGAGGCTCATTGAATGCTGAAGTTTCGGCGTGGTGGTCGGACTCATGTGCTGCAATGTGAAAAAACTGCATTAGATAATATCATGCTATAGGTTTTCTGGATCGTAATGTTATAGTTTCTCTCCTAGCTTCTCTGATACTTGAAAAATTATTGGAGTTAAGATGCGCAGTTGTCCACCGGACTAGGATAGGTTTTTAGTGGACTGGTCTTACGCACTGCTGCAATTCTAATCCCTGCCGAAGAGGACTCTTAATATCCTTATAACCGATTCTACAATTTTCAAAACTTGTTCTTTAGCTCCTATAATCTTCTATATCCATTTATATAATCGGATGGGCCTATTTATTTCTTCTCTTTATCACATTTACCCAACAGTCTCATCTCTATTCGAGGCTTAAGGAATCCAATGCCTCCTAGTATCTCCTGAGTACACTTGTCCATATGTAAGACATTTTTTCAGAATCCTTTTATCATTCCCTAGGATACGTGTAACAATTTTTTTGGTTTTTTCTATCCATTCCATTTTTCTAGATTCTTTTCTGCTCACCTGCTTATCAAAAGACTAAAATTCACGATTTTCCTCCTTCCTCAACGACCAAGATTCGACCCATAAAGAACCACACTCGATATCGAAGTTTTAACTGAAGCTTGTTTTGCAACCCTTCTCAACTACCTCCCCATTGTAACAGCTGTTTAGTACTTGGTCTAAAATAATTCTCCTTCCTATGAATCTATTGCTTTTAATGTCATTTTTTAAAACACCTCCTAGATAGTTAAAGTTATTAAAATGCTCTGCGTAGTTTTGTACTTAAGTGTTTATTTTTCACTTGGCCAATACTATTTCGTGAGAATCTCGAAATCCTTGCTTTTTCCATCGATTATTATCCTAACACCTACCACACCAATGTTAAATTGTACGAAGGAGTTCTAAAAATATTTAAAGTAAAGTCCAAGTAAAGTTTGAGCAACAGCACTTCTTATTGATATGATGGCTTACCCCCCTTCTTTCGCACATATTGCCAGCCTATTCATGCGTCTCTTACCATATCCTTTTAAATATAAACATGGAATTTCACGGATCATCATGATGAGCTATTATGTACTTCCTATACTGTTCACCCCCACTCTCCAACCGCTATCCGCACTTGCTCAATTCGTAACCCGTACAGATCTCGAATTAGTCGCCAATTCATCCAGACTACTCCTTTCTTCTGCAAAATATTTACCACAGAGTTCAGATTACTCTGGAAATAACTTTTCAAAATCTACGATGTATTTAAATTCATCCTAGTAATACTTTATACTCTTTTATACTGGTGGCCTCAATACTACCATGGTGCATAAGTATACATCGTCTCTCTAAGCTCTACCTGATTTTCTTCTTTGTGATTTTATTTGCTTACAGCTCTGAGCAAATCCAGATCCGTCCTTTTGTTGAGGATCCTCAGTACTACATCTTATGCGAGTGGGATTAAACCAGTTGTTCTATATTCGTCACGGAGCGTTTGCTTGGTTTTTTGGGATTGAAATATGTTCTGAGTAAATAAAATGTTATATTTTTTCTACCCATCCATCAACCCCCATTTGATCTTCAAAATTTTCTGAAACCCTCACGTAGTTCTGTGGGGATTTTGTCTATTCCATAGACGTTTTCGGTGTAATTTTATTTAATGCCTTTCTTGCTATGCCTTTTAGTATTTCTGCACCCAAGAGATTCCTACATTCGTCATAATACTTCTTTATTCAACTCTTTGGCTTAAAATGTCTATGAAATTGCTTCTTTGTCCATTCTGTCTTTCCAAATACCTTTCGCTTAAATTAATCATTTCACCTTAATCTCTAAGACTGTAAACGTTTTCTCTTTCTTAAATTTTGAGTCCGTTTGCTTTTTTGTATAGTTCACCATTTGTTACTTACTAAACTTCTCTCGGTAAAAATAAATTATGACGGTAATATTTTGGTCTACTGCTTAATTTCTAGATGAACGTGCCAATTAAGTAATAGATCATTCGTTATTATTTGGAAGGAACGCACATTATTTGAAATATCGTTAAAGTACCTTATCGGTTCTACAATACATTATTTGACTTCGTTTAGTTAATTCTTCGTGTAATGGATCTTTTTATCATTATAATTAAAAATGAGTAGAATCTGGAATTCAAATTTCCATACATTACGAAATACTTTTAGCTTCACTTCATTGGAATGAGAAGAGGCAGAAAGAGAAAAACCCCGTGGATTTCATGATCGACGGCGAATAGTTAAAGTGTAATGTGAGTTAGTTATAGAGAGTTCGTGTAAATGTACATTTACATTATAGAATCAATTAAAATAGGACGAAGCAATTACTGGAGCCAGAAAGGAAAATTGCATACGCATGTCATACGGGAAGCAACGTATCATGAAAGGGAATAATTAAGTCATAATTTAATTGCAATTAATATCTAATGGCACGTTTGCCACAGTGTGGGAAAGTAGTTATCGAAACGGGCTGTATGTACTACCTTTATTATTATTATTAGGTAATCTACCGGTTAAGGTAGGTTTTTGGATGGACACAAATATCAAATAAACATTTTGTAACTCCCCACCTAGCAAACTAATCTATATCAGGTCCCTCTTCATCTCGGTGTACTTCTTTCCTCCCTTCATCCCGTCCAACATCCCAATCCTGTTCCTACCCTTACCACGCTTGCCCAACATTCTCCCCTCTATTACCCGCTTCAACATTCCACTACCGCTCAATACGCCTTTCATCCATTTTTCCTGCCTCCATAGGATTTCTCTCAACAAACCCCTCTCCTCCCCCACCATTTCTAGTACTTCCTCATTTGTTTTCCTTTCGGTCCATTTCACCTTCTCCATTCTTCTCCACACCCACATTTCAAAAGCCTCCAATCTACGTCTATCCTCCTGCTTCAGCGACCACGTTTCCGCGCCGTACATAGATACGCTCCATATCAGAGTTTTTACGAGTCTTGTCTTAACATCCCTACTCAACGTCCCCGTCATCAACTCCCTCCTCTTTGAGAAAGCCTCCTTGCCTAAAAACAGGATTCTATTGTTTAATAATGTATTTTCGGAATTCCATCGAAAAAACAAGTGTTATATAAATTTCGATAAAACATTAAATAGATTAGAAATTCGATAAAAGGCATTCGGGATAGGTGACTTATCCAAAAGCTTTACGCTGACCAGAAGCTTACTTAAAAGGATTGGAAAGACAATCATGGTGATATGCAGAAGACAGACAGGGCTGACAAGAGTGTCATAAACCCAAATCTTTTTAACTTCCATGTCGAGGAAATGTTTGAGGGTTTTTATTGGGTGGATAAGCAGCTAATTAAGCCATTCTGATCCACATACAGTTCAGACATAAGTACCCAGAGACTCAAAAGATTTCAGACTTTGTGGACTACATTATTTGTTCGATAAATGCGAGGGATGAAAAATAGACGCAAGGTAACGAAAGCTATATCATTCCCAATAAATACAGTATTTAGTTAGACTACGAACTTAGGTAATGTAGCAAACACCAAGTAAGATATGGGCACACGCAAAGACCTAAGGGCTTAGCAAAACCATATCGTTATGAAAGTACCAACGCAAATTTAGCAGAGGGGATGCATTTTCCAAGGTTTCGGTTCAAGCACCTCCTACGGGGAACCTATTCACCCTCTCATGGTTTCCAGTGTTGGATAGCGATAAATAGCTTGTGCAAAAGTGCGATCTGAAACATTATTATTAGGTAATCTACCGGTTAAGGTAGGTTTTTGGATGGACACAAATATCAAATAAACATTTTGTAACTCCCCACCTAGCAAACTAATCTATATCAGGTCCCTCTTCATCTCGGTGTACTTCTTTCCTCCCTTCATCCCGTCCAACATCCCAATCCTGTTCCTACCCTTACCACGCTTGCCCAACATTCTCCCCTCTATTACCCGCTTCAACATTCCACTACCGCTCAATACGCCTTTCATCCATTTTTCCTGCCTCCATAGGATTTCTCTCAACAAACCCCTCTCCTCCCCCACCATTTCTAGTACTTCCTCATTTGTTTTCCTATCGGTCCATTTCACCTTTTCCATTCTTCTCCACACCCACATTTCAAAAGCCTCCAATCTACGTCTATCCTCCTGCTTCAGCGACCACGTTTCCGCGCCGTACATAGATACGCTCCATATCAGAGTTTTTACGAGTCTTGTCTTAACATCCCTACTCAACGTCCCCGTCATCAACTCCCTCCTCTTTGAGAAAGCCTCCTTGCCTAGCGCAATTCTTCTCCTTACGTCCCTACCACTTTGACCGTGTTGGTCCAAAACACTTCCGAGATATGTAAACTGCTCTACCTGCTCTATTCTTTCCCCGCCTATTTTAATATTTAGCATAGCCTTTTTCCTTCTAGAAAATCGCATAACCTTTGTTTTATTAATATTGATTCTCATCCCATATTTATCGCACTGAACCTCCAATTCACTCAACAATGCTTGCAACCCCTTGGCTGACTGAGCAACTAATGCTTGGTCATCAGCAAACCTAACCGATTTAACGAATTCCCCTCCGACTTTCATTCCTACCTCCAGTTCTTCCCATGCCTCTTTAATCATTTCCTCTACATATACGTTGAACAGTACCGGTGACAATGGGCAACCCTGCTTTACACCTCTTCCTAACACTGCCCATCCGGACTCTCCGTTCCCCACTCGCACCTGAGCAGTCTGAGACATGTACAGGTTGCGGATCAGTCTCCTGTCCCTCCAATCCATTCCTATTTTCTGCAATACACGCATTAATTTTTCCCAATTCACTCTATCAAACGCTTTTTCGAAATCTACAAAACAGGCAAAAACGTCCTGATTGTATTCTATATTCCTCTCGACTAGTGATCTCATTACTGCAATGGCATCACGCGTACCTCTTCCTTTCCTGAACCCAAACTGATCATCCCCTAAGTAATCATTTGCCTTACTCTCTATCCTTTTGTTGATGATCCTGAGAATAACTTTAGCTGCGTGGGATATCAAACTTATTGTTCTGTAATCCTCACATGACGAAGCCTTTGCCTTTTTTGGAATAGGAACTAACACCGATCTCACAAAATCTTCCGGCCAGATTCCTTCCTCATAGATACTACGAATCAGTCCATATATGGTCTTCTTCCCACCTTTCCCTAACCATTTCAACATTTCTACAGGAATATTGTCCACCCCCACAGCCTTGTTTGCTTTCAACTCCTTTAATGCCCTTTCTATTTCATCGTCGAGTATGCCTGGACCTAAGCTATCTTCTTCTACGTCATGTTCCTTTTCTATGTCTAACCTTGTCGGCCTAAGTTCTTTACCATACAGTGTTTCTATATATTCCTTCCATCTCTCTTGGATTTTTCCTGGTTCAACTATTATCTTACCCCATTTATCTTTAACTGTTAGCACAGATCTTGCCTTCTTACTTCCCGATAATAACTTAACCTTGCTGTATAGAGCACCAATTTCCCCCTTCTTCTGTAGACTTTCCATATCCTCGCATTGCGTTTTCCACAATTCTTCTTTTGCTTTATTTGTGGCCCTTCTCAATTTATTGTTTAACTCTTTGTACTTCATTTTGCCTAACTCTGTGTTTACATTTTTCCATCTTCTTCTCTCGTCCATCTTTGCAATCATCTCATCCGTTGCCCATGGTTTCCTTATCCTTTTCCCGTTAATGGTTTCTATAGTGTCTTTAGCGGCTTCCAATATCCCTTTCTTGATACATTCCCATTTTTCTTCGATAGCACTCAGTTCTTTACCGTCATCCATCATTTTCTCTACAGCCTCCTGATACTCCTTCATCTTTAATTCATTTACTGCTTCTAAATTCCTTTTTTTAACCCGCCGCCCTTGCCTTATCTTCTTGAAACGAACATTACATTTCATAACAACTAAATTGTGGTCAGAGTCCGCGTCCGCTCCTGGGAAACTGTGCGAATTTATCACACTGTTCCTAAACCTGTGCCTAACCATAATATAATCTAACTGATACCTTTCTGAGTCACCTGGCATTTTCCATGTATACCTACGCCTTTTGTGGTGTCTAAACCATGTGTTGGTGATGACTAACCCCTGTCTCCTGCAGAATTCAATTGCTTTCTCTCCGCGTTCATTCCTCGTGCCTAACCCATAGTCCCACACCTCACCACCATCTCTTCCTTCGCCTACCGTCGCATTCCAATCCCCCATCACTATTAAATGTTTCCCTGCAGGAACACTCGCGATGATATCCTCTAACTCATCATACATCCTTTCGACTTCTTCCTCCTTGTGGTTGCTCGGTGGCATGTATACCTGAATAATGACCAAGTTTGTCGGCTCTGCTTTAATCTCTACGAGTAAAATTCTATCTGTCGCTTGCTCTATGTTGACTACGCTTCTTCCTACCCCTTTATTTAAAATTACGGCAACCCCTCGTTGGCTCTCGTCCCCGCCGCTGTATATTACTCTATAATTGTCACTCCAGTAATCCCCGCTATCCTTCCATCTCACCTCGCAGAGGCCTAAAACATCTATGTTACCTCTTTCCATCTCTCGCTTAATATTTTCTAATTTGCCTCTCCTCAACATTGTCCTGACGTTCCAGGTTCCTATTCTTACTACTTTCGCCTTCTTCTGAGTCTTCTGTCCTGCTGAAGTTATTTCTTCCCTGCAAGGGTTTCGTGGGATGACGACAGCGGAAGCCTTGCCTCTCCCGCTGCCGGGCACGACACACGGCCACTTGGGCCGAGTCCCGTAGTTGCCAGGACTCATATTATCTATAGTGCCCATCATAATATTCTTGGGAATCATAATTGAGGTGGTTTCCCGTTGCCTTCCTCAATAGTGTTTTTAACGTGACACCATCACTTAATGGCCGCCCCACTGGGGTCAGACGCCATTGCAGCCGCCTCACTGAGGAACAGACGCTGCGTGGACTACCTTTCGTCTGGCTCCTAACCTTCGACCTATCTGGCATGGGTGACCCTTCCAGGAGTAATTATTATTACTCTCGCCAGCACAGCTCTAGGGGGTCATCGGAACACACAAGCCCTTCCACCACGACAAGGTTGTAGTCCATGGGAGGGACTACCTTTATTATTAATGATTAAATAAAATCATAAAAAGGAGTAACTCTTTTGGGCTAAGACTTGATTTTTGATTGTTGATGAAATATTTTAGGAGTTTTAATAGATCATTGCGCGGCACAAAAGAGAATAATCTCGTCCCATTAAACCAAGTAGAATTTTTGTTAAATTAATATATAGTATGTTCATCTGGCACTCGTTTTGGGAAACTAAATAACACCATCAATATTAAGAAATAGAAATGGTTAAAATTTGGATAGGAGAAATTTGGAAGGCCAAGTAGTTTATAAAACAATACATTCGATTGAATTAATTTGCTAAAATATATGAGTTAATTGAAAATTTTACTATTTATTTTAGAAAGTTATCGTAGTTTCGAAAAAACACAGACGGTATCGTTCATGCCAAGGATACAGTACAATTTAAATGGTACAATAAACATTTTTTTCATAAAAGCGATACCTTTCAAATCTGTTTTCTGTGGAGGTGCACGCAGTACTTAAATTCCTGACGCTATTAGTACAAGTGCTACGAAACTAATTAAAATTATTGAATTAACATAAAATGTGATTTTTGTTTAGAATATATACGCTACATACCTTTCACATTATTTTTCAAAATAATTGGTTTGTTATGAAAATTCTTGAATTTTTCGAACCATTAGGTAATCGTAGTGTATAGAAAAAAATATTTCTCCGTATAATTGAATTCCTGAGATTTACCAACCCAATTTCACTATGGTCTTACGAAGATTAATTACGGCAAAAATATTGCCGTAATTACTATCAGATAGATCTAGAGAGCATTCAGCTCTCTTCATTCAGTAAAATGAATGACATTTTAATTGACTATTGATGTGAACTGGAACTTAGCTATATTTCTGGACATAAAAGGGAACAAAACTTTTCATAAAAACTTAAATGATTACTACCGTAAGTTATATGGAGAGAAATTTCTAGATTTCTAGAGCGCAAAATACTACAATATCTCTGACTGCACGTCGCCACGAATGGATTTCTCTGTACCTTGAAAACAAGTTCATAATTAAATTGAAAATCTAATCTGCGCTCCGATCAGTCACGCACAAAAGCATGCCGACTTATCGAACGGAACTGAAAGCGATTAATGAAGTGTGTACTTAACAGTGTGCGACTTTTGAAATCGATTTATTTTTTTCAGCGCCTCTATGATGGTTCCAACTCCTAACTTTTTTTGAATCATTCCTTCCATCGGAAACATAACCTAGATATGAAATGGCGCCATGGCGAAAAGAATTTCTTTTCACCCTCGCCGAAGAGGTAATAACCCTTTATATACGCTATTCTCTTGAGAAGTAGGCCCGAACTTCAATTGGGTTTTAAAAGAGACCATGGAAGCTGGTGAGTGAATTATACTGCTCTGCACAATGGTACGAGATGAATCTGGGACCATCAAAAAAACTCTTCTTGCATCGTATTCTTAAGACCGCTTTAAAGAGGAGACACAATCGCCTTTCAGCAAAGACACTTCCCCATTACCCGTATTTTTTATAAGAAGTGCTTCCTTTTTATACGGGGACATGCCCGTGTTGTTGCCGCATCATAGGATTTTCGCCGTCCAACTCTCTCAAGAGTAGTGTGGGGACTTTTGTTATTTTCCCCATAGAGCATGCTCTTGCGGCCAAAAAGGAAAGAATATTGCTCTTTTATAATTCGTACCTAATTCTTTATGTGCGACGATGATACTGTTTATAATTCCACCATTCTATCGTCTTACAACGACATCTGCCAAATGGACAAAACCTAGTATTTGGAAACATATATGTTACTACTGGAGAGTTTTGTCTGGATTGTACAACTCTTTCAAGCTGTAGAATAATATTTTCCAATAAGAGCATACCATTAATACGTGAGGGTGAATTGGGGAATTTTTCATAAGCTATATTTTAGATGAAAATTAGATTTAATTCCGCTGTTGCCTTTCGAGAAAAAATTTGCATCCGTATTAAAAATCTTTTTCTATGTTGATTAAAATTCATTCGATGACATAAAGTTCGAGCGTTCTTTTTATCTCTACCTTGTTTATTTAAACTTAAATGGTACACTTATGCATTTTCATCTTTTTTAATAGTTTTAAATTGTATATATCAACAATTAACGTTCTACCTTTAATTATAGTTTATTTTCGATCAAATTACCTGCGAGAAGATTACCTGCCTTCTCCGCATATAGCCCATTGACAATAATAAACAAATGGTGTGGCATTTCGTTTACCAAAATTCTTGACTTTCTCTCTATTAGCCTCATTATACTCCTATATACTATCCTAAACAATAAATTGGGACAAGGTATTACCCCTTTTGTGCGTATGCATATATTCTTACTTGTATCTATCTAGGCCATTAACATAATGAAATACTGGTATTTAACGTTGGTGGACGATTTTCATTGGAAAATTGCATGCATTTTTTTACCGTCGGTCTTCAGAAAGGATACTCCCGGATTCCATTCTGATTGATTTGTTCTTTCAAGAGAGCGTTCAGTTCATCAGATACAGTGCATTGTTTTTGTTTAAGAGTATCACGAAAAATTGTAATTGTTAAATTGAAAGAAACGAGCCCCAATATTTAGGACGTATGATTACATAAAACTGCATTTTATGCAACCGAAATGCGAATTCGGAAATCCCTTAAAAACAGCTTTACACCAGAGTTTAGTGAGTAGTGAGAAACTTATTTCACAAATATACCATCTGTTTAATTCTTCATTCGTATTATGGGTTAAGTAAGCATTTCATGTTTTAGATTGCAAGATGTTTGATTAAATAAGAAAACTTTTATTAAATTGATATTTAAATTTGTCTCCCTTGCGTCCCCCTGACAAGTTATATCTGGGTCTCTAACTGCCTGAAAATGAAACCGGATTTTTAACTTGTATGTAACGGTATATTGTCTCAATTGACCGAACTAAGGTCACTTTAAGTACCTTGGTGCACGTGAGAGTGATCGAGCAGCATGCGCCAACTGTAAAAAAATAGAATATATTAAGGACGAGGGAGATAAAAAACCGCCACATAATAGAATTGGCTGTGGAGTTAAAATCCAATGACCCCGCATTCTAGGAAAAAATTATATTGTTACGCATTGGCAGTAAATGAATCTAATGGGCAAAGTTTCGAAGATTCGCTGAACCTCAAATTCTGCCCCGGTCGAAAAAGTTGGTGAGGCTTGAGTGACCATGAACTCCTCTATTTTTCCTTTTGACCTTCAAATACATTATGATAAGCATCACGGAAGAAACCGCGTTGAGAAGAACAAGGAGGAGGATGGAGAAAACAAATATGGGCGAAGGAGGAATAGATGAGGGGAGATTGGAAGAGTAGGAAGGCCTCCTTCGGGTAGGTTTAGATGGGTGGGGCAGGTGGGTAGTGGGGGTGGAAGGGGGCGGGGAGAATTGGAGAGGGTGGGGAAGTCGGGGGGCGAGATGGTTCGGAGGGGAGGAAGGCAGGGGGAGGGCGGAGGTGAGGTGGCGCGAGGGAGACATGTCCCCGGAGGCGAGGGGGAGGGAAGTGGTGGGAGGGACCTTGGAGTGGATGACGTAGGACCGTATGGCTTGTGCGGCGGGGGAAAGTGATGGGCCGAGGGGGAAATCGGCGAGAGGTCCGGGAAGGGCGGGAGGAGCGAAGGGCTTCACGAAGGGTCTTCGAGTGGGGCAGGACAGAAGGCGAGAGAGGAGATTGAGACGAGAGGGAAGAAAAGGAGAGGATGAAATGAACCCACCTTCTTCTTCTCTAACCACTTCTCTCCTCCTCCTCTCTACCCTTTCCTTTCCACGTCCTTTTTTTACGTTCCGGAAGGAAGCGCTCCTCCCAGCCTCGATTCCATCGCCCTCTCCCCCCCCCCCAAGTGCGGACCGAAGGAACAAAATATAATTCCGGGTCTTTCTCCTGCGGGAGCGAAATAGCGGGAAGAGTGGGAAGGGTGAGGCGAGAAGAGGAAGGAGGTGAAGGGAGATGGAAGAAGACAAAGACGTGAACTGGAATATCAAAAAATGGGATTGAAGAGTTGGATAAATAGATTATCCGCTTTCCTATGAAAGCCGAACCCTCCACCCAGATCATTCAAGCAAATTATTTGGTGTTTTAACAGTGTTTGAGAATTTCATCATTGATGGAAATGAATTCTGGACGGATTCTTAAAATTTGTAGCGTACGTTTACAGTAATATATAACTGCGCCTCATGCGATACGTCATTATAGCGTCGAGGAATGAATTTTGTAAAGTGTGGGGAGAAAAATGCTTTGTTAGCCTAGTTTTAAAATTCTAGCAACAGGGTTTGAACGCGCAAACATCCAATTTGGCAAGATTTCATTAGGCCGAGGAAGCTATATATTCCCCTAAGTACTTTTCATAATGCTCGCTTGTTCTGAAGACAATCAAGACGCTCTTAGAAATACATCCTATTTGAAAAAGTTTGAACACTTCCCTGAATTTCCAGCATTGATGTCGTATTCCTTAAACCAGCGTTTATTCGTTATTTTTACCCTTTCATCATAGTTTATAATAATCACATTGTCAAAGGATAATGTTTTCTCAACTATTTTCGTGGATTTTGTTTGATTTCATTTGACTCTGTATATAAATATTTATACTATTTATTTGAAACATCTATTAATTATGTACGTTTCATTAGAATAGGATGAAGATGAAACACCTTAAAATATTCGAGATTAAGGTTAAAATTTACAAAATATATTTTCATGCAGAGTAAAATTTGTTATCAAATTAACTAAATGAAAATTTTTATCCATTTTGATGGTAGTCTTTAGAGAGAGTTCACCTCTACCCTATATTCAAGAGCTACTAAAAGTTAAAGCATAGTACACAACGCCATTCATCAGTCGTCGACCCGATTAGCCTTGTGAATTACGTACTCGCCAGCTTACCCACATAGAGCAAGTCCACATTCCGTCTCTGACGTTTTTATTATGTCACGACATACACTTCCCTTATTTAAGGTTACGACGTGATGCCTCCGATCTCTGGCATTCGAATGCCATAAAAGTGACCCCATTATTGCTGATATCAGTGATATCTTTCTTTTAGTCAGTGAAAAAACCCTAGAATCTGTTTTGCTATTATATTTATAACCTCAACTGTTAAAGTAAAAGTTCGCCAGTGATAAATAAGGACGAAATTATTCAAACATAAATTAGGGTATTTTGCGCTGGTTGAGAGTATTTTAAGATACGGTAAACCGTCTGGGGATCAACTAGTTACACAAATAATAATATGCGAAAAAATAAACAGAAAAAATCCTAGTGGAAATGTCTGAGGTTAGATAAAAAAATACAAATATCCTAGATGGATAAAATATCTTTCAAAAATTAGAAATTCTGCCTGGGAACAGGCTATTTTGATACGTATATATCGTCATTACAGGAAACTATTTTTATGGCAAATATAATATACCTGATTTAAATAAAAAGGAATTACCTTTAAGGAACAATATAACGTATATAAGCAAAAAAATTTCATACAAATGAAGGTTGAAGAAAATTGGAGGTAACTGTACCTCGGAATGAAATTCTAAACCTATTCATGAAATACCTGTGCCTATTGAAATACCTAAAGATTAAAGAATATTACAGTCAGTAAATGCTGTGAAAGGGAGAATAAAAGATTGGCTAATATACCGAATGGATTAGGGATTCGAACAAAACTTGACACAGAGTATATGTAGCTTTATATTTGCAACACTTTAAGCTATCACTTTTGTTCATGTGGTACCTGCTGTCAAGCCAGAACTGATTAGCTTAGCAGGACCAGAATGAGTATTCTATGTCTATATTTTTAATTTATGCTATTGTTTATTAGGATGATCATATAATGAGAAATGAATAAGGTGAATTTAGATCTTGAACTATAATACAAGTTAACTTGAGCTTTAAGTGCTCATGCTTTCATTATATTATAAAGATATTGTTTAGATATTTTTCCCAAATTAAATAATTTCTGAATACTTAAGAACGTTCGTGGTTAGGTAATCATCATTTAGTTTTCTAAAATAATTATACTGGGATATAATTAAATTAATTTTTAAAACATGGTAATGAGAATATTAGCTATTCGGGATAGAAGGGAGTGACTGGTGAATGACATATCAGAGGAGGATTCATTCGAGAGGCCAGGGTTTGAACCTATATCATGCTTGCATATTAATTTTGTTCTCATTCCATATTTTGAAAAACAACAAAGTATACTCATTTCCAAAGTGATGTTTCATTTTGCATTCGCGTTTCTTTCTTTCAGATGTTATCTTTTGTTTCTGCCTCTCTCTCTCTTCCTGAGTGCACTCACACATGTTTTGTTTGCGCGAAACGATACTCCCAAGTTCCCAGACTGCGTCATAGTTTCGATTTCGTTATATCTCTCGTATTTCTTCCGAATATCCCTCAAGACTCTCCTTCCTCTTGACTCCTGGTACCATGCCTCGCTCACGTGCGTTCCGAAGAGTTGGGGAGAATATTCCCTTCGCACCATCAGATTTCAACTTTCACATAAACTCGCACGGAATCCATGCACGCCAATGTGTCCTCTTTTCTCGTTTATAGAATCCTTCTTTTACGTTCGGAAGATGGACGGATCGGAATATCGGCGCGGGAAGAAAGGTAATGGAATAGATGCACTATATTGCCTTCCCCCATATTGTACTCCGTTTATTCCCCGTGCCGAACGTGCCATTTATTTATTTCACTAGCTTACCTACCTTTGGATGAATTCAAATCCCATGGACCTTTTTATTTGACACAACTGCGTCCGTAGGATTCTTGATTACCTTCAATGCCGTATTCCCATCGACAAAAAGAGGACTGCGCTCGAAAAAAAGCTTTTAAAAATTGCGTCAAAAATATTTCTCTTCCCCATTTTTTGGGACCTTCTTCCAGCTTGGAAGTACGGGGACATGGTATTGGGATGAGGGGAACGGGTGGAGTGGCGGACGGAACACGATGGCGGAGTCAAAAGAAGATATGGCTGCGACGCAAAAAGCAGTGGCAGTGGATGTGAGGGTGGAGCGGGGTTTAGATGCTCGTGTAAGAGGAGGAGGGAAGGAAATAGGTTTGGAGAGACTGCCGCTTGATTCCTGCGAGGCGATGTTCGAAAGGAAAAATATCCCGGGATATTAATTTTTTAACTTCTCCCTTTCGTCTGAAAAAGAAATAGGGGAGTATTTTTCACGATATTCTTCTATTTGTTGCAGTGAATTATCGTCTCGAGAATCATTAAATAGCAAGTTTTATGATCTATGTGTTTGGAAGAATATGACAGATTATTATGCAAAATCATTTCGCAAAGTGAATATATTTAGGAGTCAACTATGTTGAGCTACTCGTAGTTGGCGGCTGTTTTTATGGCTTATATGGCTATATATGTATAGAATTTTTACCCAGCGCTCTGATGAATTCATAAAAGCCGCCTTATTACGCGTGATCCTATATTACGGCATTTTACTCCTACTTAGTTTGTATGCTTCGTTTTTCGTGTAAAGTATCGCTATCAAATAGGTACCAGTATCGGAATTTCTTTCTCCTACAGGGACTTCAATCCGCTAAAGCTCTTCGCTTAGAAGTATCCGACCGCTATTCTTTGAAAACTTCGCCTTCTAGTCTATGGTGCTCGTTGGAGACCTGTGGCTTATAGTTATTTTTTGCGCACACCTGTTAATACATCGTTAATCCTAGAATGGGTTTTTAATTGAAATAATGGGGCTGAATTTAATGGGTGCAAGGAAAGGTATCATAAAAAGTCCTTTATTTTAGCGATGGTACTCACGCAGATGAAAATGAGGTATTAACCGAAAACATAAACAATTACCTAATATTTCAAGTGATGAAGTGTTATGTGAAAATACGAGTAACGACACTTGATGAAGAATTCGATTTTTTTAGGAAAAATATTTCTCCCTGAAGAAGCTCAATATTTGAATTGAAACTGATTGTGGTAAATGTGTTGTGCATCAGCAATATCAGTAATTCAGATTCAGTCATAAAAATTTAAGAGAACCCTCTCTAAAAGTCTATAAAATCATAATTCTCGCATAGTCATAACTTTTTTCTCCGAGTGATGGATTTCTCTTTAGGGTACGCTATAATTTAAGCGAATGTGAATCAGAGATCTGTTAAATGTAGTCAACAATCGCTGTCTCCTCGGCACTGTTAAGCAAGAAGGGGAAGAACTCCAAAATGGCCTGAAAAGACTTTGGACCAGGAGTTTTAGATTGAAAATAAAACAAAATTTAAAAAGCGCGAGGCGTGCGGCAAGGAATTCTCTCTAAGGCCGGGGCGCGCACAGCCGTCGCCCGTCGTGTGCCCGTCCCCCGTGCTAGATTAAATTGTCTGCATTTCACGCCGGAGTTAATCACTGAAACCTTTGTAGGTTAAGATTTTTATTATCGTGTGAGTAGAGAATTTCAATTACGTCAGCCTAACATATCCCACTGGATCATTAATATAATTATTGTCAGGATACATAAGTGTAAAAACATGGGAATGCATTTAATATGAAAATAAGAATTTACAATTTAAAAATATTTGCTGAAATCTTTCAGAAATGTTATTATTATTATTATTAGAACGAAACGGGTCTGTCATCTAAAGAGCTACTTCGAGTTTTATTTCTACATTTAAACACTTATTTAAAAAATAAACCCATTGCCATTACCGAAAATAAAATCAATACATTATGTGAAATTTAAAAGTGATTTATTAATTATTCCCTCTTCAAAATATATGGAATAATTAAAACACAGCAATAACTGCAAGCTGATAATGATAAACAGGGTGCGGCAACATAACTTCCTTTTCTGAAATGCGCGCCAATCAGGCTGCAGAGATCGTAGCTGCATTTGATAGATATACTTTGTAATTCAGTATTACATTATTTATATGAAGTAGTTCATGGTGATGGTGTGCTCAATAATAAACAATTATTAAATATGCTATATGCAATGTTACAAAAAGATGATAAACGAATATACTCAGACTCTGGAAGCGTCATCATAATTTTTAATATACTAACTTCACGTTGTAAATACTTTTATGCAATTCTAAATGACTCTAAATGTGAACTCTAAACTATTCAATGGAAATTAATGACAAAAAGTAAATGCATGCGGAAAAGCCATGTACCGTAATCTTTCAATTTGATATTACTTGATTATTTATAGTTAATAAAACAGTTTCTGGCGTAACTTGGCGGAAAATCTTCATATTGACGTTTTTTAAAAATAAAACCACTTTGCTATTCCACATAAACTTTTTATTCTCACAACCCAGGTTTCGTTATAGCATAAGATGGTGCCACTATCGCAAACACAATTTACTGTCGTGTAGGATATTGTTATAGACGGCTATTGTTGAAATTTCAGCCGAATCGGACTCGTAGTTTTGTTTTGACCGCGTGTGGAAGCAGGTGTGTCCGCGGTTTCTAGGAAAATGGAAAAAGAGCAATATCGGTCGGTGATTCAATTCTTGTTTTTGGAAGGGAAATCGCGCAGCGAAATCAAAGAGCGCTTGGATGATGTGTACGGTGACTCTTCTCCTTCGATAACGATCGTCAAAAATTGGTTTAACGAGTTTGAACGTGGTCACACGTCGGATTTTGATGAGCCACGCCCAAGTGCCCCGAAAACGCCTACCACGGAGGATAACGTGAAAACAATCCACGCCCTCGTATTAGCAGACCGCCGATTGAAGGTGCGCGAGATGGCTGAGACAGTGGGCATCTCAAAAGACCGTGTGGGTAATATCCTGCATGAAATTTTGGGAATGAGAAAGCTGTCGGCGCGATGGGTGCCGCGTTTGCTCACTCCGGACAACAAGCTCAACCGTGAGACCACTTCAAAGCAGTGTTTGACGTTGTTTAAGCGCAATCGGAAGGGGTTTCTGCGTCGTTTCGTGACCGTCGACGAAACATGGATCCACTGATACACACCAGAGACAAAGGAACAGTCGAAACAGTGGACTTTACCCGGCGAACGTGCTCCGAAGAAGGCAAAGACTGTCCTATTAGCCGGAAAGGTGATGGCCACCGTTTTCTGGAATTCACAAGGTGTGATCTTCATCGACTACCTGGAGAAGGGCAAAAAATTCAGAGGGCTCTACTATGCTGCATTATTGGGCCGATCCGATGCCGAATTGCAGAAAGTGGCCCCATTTGGCGAAGAAAAAAGTGCTCTTCTACCAAGACAACGCACCGGCTCACACCTCCACCGTCGCCACGGCCAAATTGGTCGAATTGGGCTACGAATTGCTGCCCCACGCACCGTATTCTCCAGATTTGGACCCGTGCGACTTCTTTTTGTTTCCAAACTTGAAGAAGGCGCTCGCTGGGCAGAAATTTGAGTCAAATGAGGAGGTTATCGCCGCCACGTAGGCCTATTTTGCTGACCTCCAGAAAACGTATTTGTCAGACGGGTTAAATAGTTGGAGCATCGCTGGGTCAAGTGTATCGAGCTAAAAGGAGACTATGTTGAGAAATAAATCGCCACTTTTCCAAAATTTTCGTTTTTTCTTTTGTAGGCTAAGTACTTATCGGACTGCCCGCGTATTATTAAAAAGACCGTTGTATTGTAGTGAGTTTTAAATTAAGTCTTCAAATAAATGGATTTTGATATGCTTAAGCTTTGAGCTATGCATATGCTTAAACTGTGCTTAGCCAATCTCTTAGAGCCCTATGGTTATCTTATGAATCAAATGGCAGCATGCTTCCTTCATCAAATTCTCATAAAACACTTAAGCTTTGGTAATAAATTAAATTATCCTATCAGATACCATCTTATTGCATTCTTCATTTCAGTAAAAGATGAACTCAGCATCATAGAAAGGGATATATAGAGTGAAATATCTTTCTCTTGGGATGAATGTACACGCATAACAAATGTGACTGGATGATCGTATTATTTGGGTGGAATTTATGCATAAATAATAATTATTGTTATTTATTAAATTCTTACCATTCGTTCAGATTTTCTTTGTCTCAGTCGAGCGCGTTAAGTACTTGGCCCAAAGAACTCGGTTGTGATGTATCATCGCCCTGTTCATAACGTCCGCAGAGCGAGGTAAAAAAATATATTTACCGGGACATGGAAGTTGCCATAACGCCTGGTACATCCTACGGGAAGCCCTGAGTGGTGATTTATTTCCGTTTCCGCTTAGAAAATGTTGGAGAGCTGAGGCCAAACCAAAAATAAACATTCGTTTGGTCAGCACAACTTGTCACATGCTGCTACTCGTCCGGAGTCCGAAACGGTCCGAGTGTGTTTGCGCTGGATTAAGGAAAAGATTGGGAGGAGGGGAGGATGTGAAGGGGTGGATTTGTAGGGGGAAGGGCAGCTGCCCTCTCGGAGGACACGGAAGGGGGGCGTGGGGGAAGGGGGCGGCGGGGGGACGGTCGAGGGTGTCGGAGTAAGCGGGGGCGGGCCCTGCGGAGGGGGTCGGTCGAGGGGGGAAATAGCATCGGAGGCGGGTCGAGTTTGAGGTCGGCGCTTGATGGGAAGGTAGGTGACCTGGAGTGAGAGGGGTCGGAGACAGAGAGGGGGGAGGGGGCGAGACGAGGGAGGGAGGGAGTTTGCCAGGGGGGAATCTTTGATGCTCCGGGAAACTTCCCTTCCTTTGGTGCGGTGGGTTTGAAGGGGTTGATCCGGTGAGAGAGATAGGAAAGAGAAAGTGGGAGAGAGTGAGAGTCGGGTAGGAACTGGATGCTTTAAGAGGGAATGTGTGTATAAAAAGATAGGAGAATGTAGAGAGAGAAGAAGATAGGTTGAGGGCCTGAAAGAAAGATGTAAGCAGATGAGGGCGAGGCATCATGGGACAGGGAGAAAGGTAGTTTTGTGAAGGGAATAAAGGACTGGGATGAATGGGAGGGCGGGAAGGGAGCGAAAATAGATCGCACGGGGGAAAACGGCGAAGGGGAGCGAGCGGCGTGAGGGAGGTATTGGATGGGCGGCAGGGGACTGGAGAGTCGGTGTTTGCCGGAGGGTGGGGGGTGGAAGTGTGGGAGAGTGGGAAAAGTCGGAAGTGAAAATGGAGTGAAAACAGCGCTTATGTGGGAAAGGTTGAAAGAAAATTGCAGAGGTCGCTGTATAAAGCGTGCTATTTTAAATGATTCCGGAGAACGTGTTATCACTTTGAAATAAAAGGAGAGGTGAAATTTTCAAATGGTGTAAATTGTGAGGAAATATGTGAATGCATACGTACAATCCGTCTGATTCTCTTGAAATCCTCATTTTAAAAAATGGAAAATCTTCAGTTCTGTGTTGAAACAAGGTGGTTTAAAATCCTGTATTAAGTCTACGTTTCTCTGAGCTCTTGTCTCATAGAAATCCGATGTGAAACAGTGTTTACTTAATGCTCTAATATAAACGTACTCAGATCTGTTCTCATAGTAAAAAATACAGTTTACATTTCTCTTAATACAGAGACATAAATTTTGCCCGAGCAACCTTTACTTTTTAACCATCAGATCAGTTATTTTTAGTCATAAAAAGCGTAATATTCGCCAAAGTAAATGCATGCTTTAGCAAGAAACACGTGATGTAGGTGATGCACTAATACTTTCATAGGATTGCATCGGTTTGTGGTATGAGCACGCTAACGAAATTACTCTTTGTAATTACGGAAAATCAAGAAATCCTGATTCTCGAGTTGAACGTTTTAAGACGATTTCGTGATGAAAAAGAAAATATACGTAAAATGAATGCCTATGCAGAACGAAATTTCGGCAGTTCAGTCTATGTTCTTTTTGTTTTCAATAGTGTTCATTGGCCTTGATCTTGATTATATTTCTTCTCAAACTTTTTTTATCTCTGTCATCCTAGTGGCGTGGGTTCCTAACATATATCAATTTCTATTTCGTCATATTTACATTACCACCCAGATATAATGCACCCGTCGAATGCACGTAGTACACATGAAAATAATCCGTTACAGTGTGACGGATGAATGGTAAGAGGGAGAGGAAATGCTGGGAAATGGCGACGAGTAAATGCGGATAAATTAAAAGTGTCTGTGTTATTGAATCTGATAATTGTTTACATAACGATAAAGAAAGAATATATCACACAAATCATGATTTCTCCTTACGTAGTCGTTTCCCAACATGTTCTCAACATTTTAAGTAGGGTTAAAACGTTTAAAAAATCTGACCTCTACTTAAACTATTATTACATAATGGCGATTTACCAAGATTTTATTTTTAACATTCACTTTCAACGAACAGTTTGCCATGCAAACTCTTGAACTATGAGGGGCTTTGCATTGCAATTAGGTTACTGCGTGGAAATGGTGAATACAGTCGGAAGTATTACCAGCATAGGTGATTTTGTTTTCCATCTAATTTTCCATTTGAACTTGTTCAGTGAGGGAAGAAAGCATGAATAACTAGTCAATGTTTGACCTTTCCTCGGTTCATTGTGTCAAGCCCGTCCATTTTGTGTGCGTTGCGGTGATTTAAATTCATCCTATTTCTTCCAAAGTGGAAAAACGTCATTTTTATGCAAAATACCAATCACCAATCTAAACAGTTCCACCACATCACACCTGAATCTGTAATTTATAATCATCAATGGTCGAATAGTTCAAATTATTACTGATACCGCGTTGTTAGGGTAACAAACAATATGCTTGAATTTATTTCTGATGGGTTATAGTGGAAGTAATGAATAGTACAAAAGTAATGTTTACATGAAGGAAGTATAGAGGACATACCTTTATGACGCCGTATTGTGACGCAACGAAAATGTTTGGGAAAATAGTATTTTCGGCAGAGAACTCGAAAAGTAAGAAAGGGAGAACGGAAGGAAAGCAATTGAAAAGTTTGTTTGAGAGTCTTCAGTGTGGGACCAAATATGGAAGAGATGGAGGGAAAGAAAAATGAAGGATCGGGAGTTTGAGTTTGGCGCAGGTAAGGACGTGCGAATAAGGCCTGAATTGGAGATAGGAAAAGGACGGAAATTGACACAAGTTGGTGAAAGTATGGGAGGGTGCGGGTGGAATACCTTATATGAGTGGTAAAGTAAATACGACGTTTTTTTAAGATTCTTGCAAAAACTAAAGGAGTGAATTACATAAAGCAGTAGCTAAAAATTAATGCTGATTAAATGAAAGGTTAGCTTTCATTCTCAGTCACTATCTATCTTGTAAATCTAGGAATATTTCGCAGAAAAATAGATTTGCGAGTATTAAACTCGCATTTTTATCGTTGTCCTCATGGAATTGTAAATATTTCAGGTTATGTATCGCATTATGAAATTTTCATGAAGTTATTTGCCATTATTCATTCATAAGAGATGTGACAAAATATTTTGAAGGGAAATAGATTTACCAAAAGAAAATATGGACCCAATTGCCTTCGTGAGAAATTTAGGAAGCAATTTTTATCTCTCGCAACAGTTTGTATGGAAAATATCTTCCATTTTTTCAAATGGGTGTATCGGGCAAGAGATATACGTTCAATACAACAATATACGATATATTGAGCTCCCAATGCATTCGAGCAAGTGAGTCAATCTTTCAAACCCTTTATCGCTCCTAGGAAACATTTTCCGGAATAATCGTTTTGCAAACGTTTACTGAATTAGTGCTAATACGTTTATAAGTAGGTATCACGTATTTTCATGTGACTTGAGTGTGAATGAGAGGAGAAATATAAAGAAAATGAACATTAGGAGGAGTCAAGAAAAGAAAGGGAAATGCCTGTATTGGAAATTAGAAAAAAAAAATGTTTCCCGTACATGTTATAGATCTCATTTATTCATTCATTACCTCTCATTTCATAAAGTAACTCATTAACCAGCTCACCTTTAAGAAAACTCTATTTTATATATTTAAGCTCTCTAAAAGAATATCGGCAGAAGAATGCGTAAATAATACGAAAAGTGTACGTTTAGTGTATATACATGTAGATTACATCGGGATGTACATCGGGACATTTTACTATACTATATTGTTTAGATTACCTAATGGTATCAATTTTTTACCCTATTTTTAAATTAAACCAAATAGATTAGGATTAACTTTGAAAAAAAACAAGTAATTATTTTCATTGAAAATTTGTTGGGGAGTTATGTCACCGAAAATATAACTTCATTTTAATGAACTTGAGGAAACCTTATTGTATGACTTGTAGTTATACCCAAATTTACTGGTATAATAATAGATTGGTAATGTTTAAATATTTCTTCAGTGTTTTTCAGACATTTGAAAAGGAAAAGAGACCAGTGCGTTTTAGAGTGAAGGAAGAAAACTGATTTGGTTTATGATAACAAATACTCATTCATTACTCATCCTACTGTCTTCCTCTCCTCGGGTCCTAAATTATTTTATCACCCTAATTTCCCGAACATCCGGGGCAATGGTATGAAACCCCTATTCTCGCTGCTGACGTCCTCAAACTGGTTGATAACAGCTTCAATCTACTCCCTCGTCGTTAAATACTCCCGGGCATGACGAATCGATGATGACGTTTCAAGGACGTAATCTTCAGTATGGCGAGATTATGATGCCCGGAGAAACATTACAGCCTCTCAAATATCCCATATCCCCCTTCATCTCCATCTTTTCACGCTCCAAAGAAACCCCCTTGCCTTCCTGTCCCCCGCTTTATATTCCCCATCCATCTCTTACCTCACAATTCATTCAGTCAGCTCCCAACTCTTAACTCACCCGCCCAAACACCGACTCACTGCCTCATTTTTTTCATCCCCGGCAACTACAAGAAATCTCACTCGAGCGCCTTTCTTCCTCCTAAATCATCATCTTTTCTCCGCCTCGCTGCCTCTCCACCCCCGCTCAGGGAGGCGCTCCACCCTACTAAATCCAGTTCTCCCAGCCCCGCCGATACCGAACGCCAGAAACCACCCCGACCCCCGCCGCCAACCCGACCCCCCTTCCCCCGATCCCTTGTTTTCCCTACCATTGTCCATCCCTGTCTTCCTAGTAAACGTCTCTGTCTCATTACAATAACTCCTCCCAGGGCTTCTCCTCCCACGGCACCTCACTTTCCCATCCTCCGCCTCATCACCCCCTTTCCGTTCTCTGCTCCGCGCCCCCTTCCTCTGGGGTAAAATGCAGAGGGAGAGAAATTAAACCTTTCCGTCACTCGCATTCTCTTTCATATTTCCCCGTGCCCGCGCCCCGTATATTGCTCGCCGACGCCACCCGCCTCTCATCGCAAACTTTCCCTCACCTCCTCGTCGCCACGCCCTCCCACATTAATCCCGTCCCTCTGGCTCGCGCGAATCATCCTCCTCCCGCCTCCTCGTTTTGTACTCTTCACGTTCTGCGTTTTCGTCGAAATTTTCCAGCTCCGAGGCTATATCAATTCCTCCTTTCGTTTCTCACAATTTCATCATTTTAACCATGCTGTCCATGTCGGCTCACCGCCCCTCCCCTAATATTACCGCTTCCCTCCCGCGCGATACATTTATATCACAGAATAAAACTGACGTAGTCAGCCGACCCCAGCGCCATCAAAACACAACCGCCGAGGTTGGGTCGGGAAAGACTTTTGGGGGGATCAGAGGACAAACTTTTAATTATAACCCCTTCGTACGATTCACACTTATATAATAGTTGTATTAAATATTGAAATAAGTCCTATGCCATAGGTATTATCAATATAAATCCAAAGTGCGCAGAGTTGGATTATGTACTAATTATTTTAGTATAACTTATGCCAAAGGCAGAGCTTTACAGATCACTTCTGGATCAATAACTGCTCCACTAAGCCAAGCATCTCTGCCTGCCGTGTGATTAAAATCCTGTGGTACGCAGACCAAAGACTGCCCGCTCGAAGGCTTCGTCAATAATTTCCCTAATTCATCTTTCAATGCTGCCTATAACAATCAAATGTTAAATATATTTTAAAAAAGCATGTCAATGCCCCTCCTGCCTGACTACGAACTTGTCCCGGAAGGGTGAGAACGCTAGAGCTGTGATGGCAAAAATAATGATGTTATGTATTTTATTTATTGTATAAAAATGTATGTATACAGAAAATATATATATATATATATATATAGACAGTAACACACACACACACACACACACACACACACATATATATATATATATATATATATATATATATATATATATATAGGAAAGGGTAGGAACAGGATTGGGATGTTGGATGGGATGGAGGGAGGAAAGAAGTACACAGAGATAAAGAGGGACCTGATGTAGTTTAGGTTGCTGGATTGGGTTTTGTTTGGAGTTACAAAATATTTATTGATAGTTGTGTCCATCCAAAAACCTACCTTAACCGGTTGATTACCTAATAATAATATATATATATATATCCACATATATACATATATATCCACATGTCCTGTGTTCACCTTTTAGGTGTTTTCTTATCCCCTTTCCTTATACCTATTTCTATGTTTGAATGAATATATATATATATATATATACACACACATTCCAACACGAAAATGCATATATATATATATATATATATATATATATATATATATATATATATATATATATATATATATATATATATAAATGTATATGTGTATTTTTACATTTGTGATCTGATCACATCCGCCATCCCCACCTCTTTTAAGTTTGTTTTTTTAAGTGTGTTCCTTTCCCATTTCCGAATCTCTATTTCAAAGTGAAAGAATATTTATTCGCCGTATGGCGGTATTTCGTGTTTGAATGTATATTTGGCCAATGTGGCTCGTCTCTTCTTCTGGCTATACGTGCCATGAAACGCACCGTTCCTATCCTTTATGATGTTGTATGCTTGCTAACCTACTGTCCATTCTCTGCTTGTGTTTGTCTATTTCTCCTTGGGTGGGTGTAACATCTCCCTAACGCCATCTCCTGGGCAATGATTCGGAGCACTTTGGCGCTCTATAAGATCGCAGATTTCAGTGTAAAGTACATTTTTTCGATAGCTCAGATGGTTAGAGTATCCGCCCGGCAAGTGGAGAGATCCGGTGTTCAAGTCCCGGTCGAGGAAAATATTTTTACATTTGTGATCTGCTCACATCCGCCATCCCCACCTCTCTTGTGTTCGTCCTTTATGTGTGTCCCTTTCCAATTTCCGAATTTCTATTTCAATGTGAATGAATATTTATTAGCCGTATGGTGGTATTTCGTGTTTGAATGTGTATGTGTGTGTATATATATATATATATATATATATATACATACATACATATATGTGTATATATATATGTATAATATATTAAATCAGTGTTTACAAAATAGCAAGGATATATAAATTTTACAAAGAAACAGTGAAAATGAAAATAGTGCACTGTAAAGAAAGGTGAGAGCACATTCAGTAAGCAGGAGTGAAAAATTCTTTCAAACTATCAATGATACGTTTAAAGATAATAAATTGAATGAGGAAAGCGCCAAGAGAGATGTAAATGCAAAGAGAGTCTAGATGACAAAGACACAATGTCTCTTATTAAGCCTGCAAGCTTAAACATAAAAAGGGAATACGACTTCAATTCGGAATGATTAGCTTTTAGCATATTTGATTATGATATGAAAAGCTCGTTAGCGGAATTGATAAGTACCCCGAGGAACTACTGAAGGATTAAGGAAAACCTAAGAAAGAGTTTTTATGAACTGCTTCGTGGTATTTACGAGGGAAACTTTTGACACGAATTATATTGTCAGATCGGTGTTAGTTCCCATACCAAAATAGAAAAAGGGATTATGTGGAGACTATAATTTTAACTTGATTTCACACGCTGTTAAAGCGGTGTCTAAATTGGAGAGGAAGAAAAATGAATATTTAGGGATGATCAGATTGGGTTAAGGAAGAAGACGGGCACGAGTGACGCTATAGAGTGAAGAGGTTACTAATGGAGTAGATGATAGGTTAAAAGGAGTAGATTTTTTGTTTCTTAGATTTCGTGAAAGCGTTCTATGAAGGAAATTGGGTAAAATTAATTAATACATTACAGTAAATGGAAGCACGTGTAAATTGGTGAGATAGATGACCTATCCGCAAACATGTACATGAATAGGTCTACTCAGATATGAATGACGGATGGAGAATGGAAATGGGTAGTGTTTAGAAGAGGGGTAAAAAGACACCGTTATTACCTTTCCAGTCATGTAAGGAGAAAATCGTGTAAGAGGCATTCGATATCACGGTGTTTGGGATGTGAGTGGACGAGCAATTTTTGAAATCAGTTAGGTTTCCGGATGATCAATTATTATATAGCCATAATAAAAGTAATAAAAGCTAGTTCGTTAGAATTTTAGTTCTAAAGATATGAGGTGAGTATTAATGTAAACGAAACATAGGTTAGAAATAGGTGGAGTAAGATATGAGGGTATAATTAGAGCAGATATAGTAGTCATCTATGCAGAACTTGGGACCAAGATTTTAGCGGCAGCAAGGGTAAAGCTGAATAATTACGTTTGTCAAAGAAGCTTTTATATTGCTATTGTTGACAGGTACGTTGGTTTAGAATGTTATGAAAAGATTAGTGAAAACACTGATTTGGAGCGTGGTTTAGTAAGGTGCGGAGACATGGTCGCTAAAAGAAGACGATAGGCGTAGATTGGTGGATTTTGAATTTTGGATGTGGAGAAGGATTGAAAATATGTGGAACAAAGGAGGATGGGGGTTTGTTGACAAAAGTAGAACGAAGGCAGGAATGGTGGATACAAGCGATGTTGATTAGCGATGTGATGCTGAAGGCTCATGATGGAGGGGAGAATGTTAGGAAAACGAGGAAGGGGCAGGAATAGGATGGGGATGTTGCACGGAATAAAAAGAGGAATGATGCGTTCCGGATTGAAGGTCATTTAATAGATTCGGTGTCAGGTTGTGTTTTGATAGGAATAGCAAAAGCAGTTACCGTTGTTCAGTCTTTATCCATCCGAACCCTGCCTCATATCATTTACTAATTATACAATCATACGATTAATAATACAATGATACAATCATGCGTATTACGTTTCGGAATGTTCAATTTACCAGGAGTAGAGTTATATTTGGGAAACGTCATCATTACCTATGCAAACAGTTCCTACAAAACCGAGCGGTGTTAACCCTTCCCCTTCCGTCTCCTCACCGCCCAAACTCAAAATAGAAATAAATGGAATCCTGCTTTCCCAGAAATGGGAAACACATCGATAACCTTTCCTCCCGTGTAATTATCGAGTAAAATGAAACTGATTCAGAGAGTAAAAATCATTCCCCTTGACCGGGATCCCAGTCAAGGCGAATGATTTTTACACTCTGAAATTGCTGTATTGTAATGCATATTAGCGGATGACTCCGTCAAAAGTTACTGTTGCGGTAAATCCCGCATTTTCTTGGAATTAATCGAAGAAAATGTCCTTACTCTGAATTAAACTAACTGCATTACAGTGTTCAAACATCGGCATGCCGACATAATTTTCCATCTGAAACGCCGCATTTTGTTCTGTCTAGCTATTCCCTGTAAAATGTTCCTCACTGATATCTTATTGTTATTCACTGAAGAATGATGCCATAGAAATACAAAATGTCAATGATGAATAAAACAGTTAGAATTCATATTCGATAACTTTCTAAAATTATTTCGTCACTATGTTTTCCATACTAAAAATAATAAGTTGTTAGAACGGTAAAATCATTAGCAAATCATTGAATACAATGGCAGCATCATATATCATTATAACTTTTTACAGTTCTTGATAGGTTTTTACGTCCTTACTCTTTTCCTATTTTATAATCCTATAGTTTGCTGTTTACGTATTCTTTTTCCAAGTTTTCCCATTTTTCTTACATTGTACCAGTTTCCTTACTCTCACTCGGATTTTCCTCAACTACCTTCCGGTACTCGATTGTTGTAGTCCCGGATGAAGTTTCTACATTTCTTTTCCACATCAGTCTTTCCATCCGTTTTAATCCCACACATACATTTATTTTAATATACATTAGATCATTTACAAAAAGCGGTCGAACACATCATCGATCTCCCTATCATAAACTTCCTCCTCCTTGCGAAAACCTCCTTGCCTAGCGCAATTCTTCTCCTTAATTCCCTACTACTTTGACTGTGTTGATCCAAAACACTTCCAAGGTACGTAAACTGTTCTACCTGCTCTATTTTTTCCCTTCCTAATTTAATGTTTAGCTTAGCCTTTTTCTTTCTGATAAATCGCATAACCTTAGTTTTATTAATGTTGATTCTTATCCCATATCTGTCGCCCTGTATTTCCAATTCACTCAGCAATCCTTGCATCCCCTTGGCTGACTGACAAACTAAAGCTTGGTGATCAGCAAATCTAACTGATATTACAAATTCCCCTCCGACTTTCATTCCTACCTCCAGTTCTTCCCATCCGTCTTTGATCATTCCTTCCACTTTTACGTCGAACCCTCCTATATATATTTCCCTATTATAAGTTGTTTTCTTTATTTACCCATGAGCAGTCACTATGACTAGCAGTACCAGTAAGATCACATGCAACTGTTCGTGCAGTTAAAAATTATTCTATTTTTCTCAGACTTCCTTTTATGGACTTGTGTTGGTATAGATATAAGTTCATTTAACCACTATATGTTGACCAAATTTATTTCGAGAGGACCGTTTCCATCGATTCGTAGGTCTTCTGTGGCCGGTCACCCAGTTAGTCCGCGATTCACAGTGGCCATGGTAACCGCTAATTCTTGGGAGTGGCTATGAAAATGAACTTCAAGTTCAATTCTGGCGATTACATTCGATAAATGACGAATATTTTTTTGGGTGCACACCTTATTTTATGTGTGTGATCATTAACTGAAATGGAGCAATGAAACTTATGAAGTCTAGTATCACTTTATGTGTGTTACGTAATGAAATTATTGATGCACATTTCTTTGAATTTATATGATATTTGAAAAACATAACATAAAGAAAAAGACATTTGTCTAAAAATTTTAATTGTACCAACACAATAAAAGATAAGGAATAATAAAATATGAGAGATAACGATGGTTTCCAACGCGAAAAGATAAGGAATAATAAAATATGGGAGATAATGATGGTTTTCAACGCTCATACAATTCTATTACACCCTTGATCTGTTTCCATGTTTTGTAGATTAATGCAAGGGCAACTTGTATCGCAAGCTACCAGAAAATTAACACCCAATAAAAGTGTTATATATTCATAATACCATTGCATGTATGAGAAAATTATACAAAATTTCCTTTGTGGGTCTTAATGGCATCAGAATAAAATTAATTGAACACTATTCTCGTTTCAGAGGAGACATATTTTGTTTTAACCTTAATCCTAATCTTATCACCATTATGACGCCCTTACAAACTTATCACTCATTAAAAGTCTTTGCATTGACTGCTGTAAATTTGCTGCCGTATATTTATCACGAAAATTCAGAGATACAATATCGATTGTTGTTTGTCCACATTGGCGATTAAAAACTATTATAATGATGTTGAGGTGACGGATATGTGGAGTAAATAAGAATCGGAATCGCCATCACTGCTCTGGAAAAATATGATTCTTACTCTCTACTTTCATTCTTTAATTCTTGTAGCATTTTTCCCAAGAAAAAACGCGAACTTTCCAGACAGTTTAATTAACAGTTCTACAGAATGTTCCTCTCTACTGTGTTTTCTTATGAAATAATTTGTTTGTCAAATTCCATGCAGAATTGTTGTCTAGAATTTTAGCAAACTTTTGCTTGTTCCATGTGGCATATGCGTCTGCGTATTATGTCCTAAACTCATCAAAAAGACGTTTTTTAGGGTACGATAAACCTTCCAAATAACTTTTGAGAGTAAACCTCGAAAGATAGATTGTTAATTTCTCAAAATCTCTCGACACACAATTAGTACACGGTACTTAACGCTAATTTTTCATCATTCCACTACTTGCGCGTAGGTTCAAAGGTCCTCTTGTTGCATTTAAGAATCCCGGTACGTCGAAATGGTCGCGAATATTCTCTAGATTCAATGCTAAATGCTTTCAAAAACAAGATTTCTGGTCAACGAATAACCGGGATCTTGATTGGAATTCCCCTCTTCCTCTTAGCTAGAAATTCTCATAACACCTTTTCACCTATATATGATATGATCCCGTGCTATGCAATGTTCTTTGAATTCAGATTTTTTTTCATGCGAAACACCTCTTGTCCATTCCTGCGTTCCTGTTGAGATTCTACGGTACATCTATTAGATCAAGGCTTTTCCGAGTTCGATTGGGGATTCGATAAACCTCAATCCTAAAGTGGTCGATAGTGCTCTTCACCAACAGTAGTTATTACCTTATGTTTCCCCTGTTCTATGGATGATTTTGATATTTTATTATATTTTTGATATGAAACGGTGCGGACATTGTAAGACAGGCAGAGCCTCGCGACCAGGTTCTGTATTATGTTACTTTGCCGTTGGATTTAAGCTCTTTTTCCATGGTTTGGGATATGCGTACACGGTCGTTGTTTTCCTTCCGAAATAAGATCTTATTGAGGCAGTTCGATTCCTGGAATAAGCCATCTTTTGGCTTGGGGTGAAGTTTCAGGACTGACACATTTCCCCCAGTGCTGGCAGGGATGGCAGTTGCTACGACCGGTGGGGTGGAGGTCAGTAACCGTTTGCTTGCAAAAATCGCTGCGCCCTGGCCTTCCATCCTACTTACGACGAATGAGAACTTCGAGAATGAAAAAGGCGGTGTTTTTTTAGCTCTTCCATTTTGAACTGGATGCTGGGATTATAGTAGTTCATATGCGCGGGGAATCGGTTCAGGGCATCCACTCCCTAGTCCACATATCAGAGATCCACTTAGATGATCCTGGAGCTCGAGCGATTAAACTTGGTCGCTGTATTTTTTCAGGCGCCCGATAAATATTCATGATGAAGTCTGGGTAAGGAAAAAAAATTTTAACTTTTTCTTCTCAATATTTTCCCACTATTCGCATGATGAAATAGAGTTTCTTTTATGCAACTCTGCTTGCTTTCACTACGTTTTACGCCACATGTGGGCGCATGTCCACATATGTGTTAAAACAATTTAGGTGCGATTGTAGTATAAAGTAATAATGCTGGAAAGGATTTATTAGCGAACTCGTTACTACTGAACTCGCGGTTTGCTATAATCAGATATTGATCCCTTGAAGATCTTGATAGAATGTGTAATTGTATTAACTCATTCCACTTGGCTTGAAGCTAACGTAAAAATTGCACGGTATGCATCTGATTGTTTCTCAGTTTCAAATCTTCGAGTGCCAAAAGTCTCATTAAAAAGGCTTGGTGCAGACTCTCGTTTATGATTGGCATGCGGGCTTGCAATTGAAAAACAAGAATTCTCAATTTTAAAAAATAACCCATTGAGCTCTTTCCTGATTGCATTTAATATTATATATAATGCATTTTATTTAAAAACGTTGGTCCCAAACTTAGGACAACTAAGAGCCCCGCTGAATTCAATTACTCAGGTGAGTTTCATGAGGTTCAGGAAATGTTGATTTATTTATTAATCAGAATAAGATGGAATTCCTATTTCATATTGGTGGCTGCATAATTCATCCGGATGAGAAGACATGGGAGAAAGGGCGCTCGCTTCGGGGTTTAATTATTGAAACCGTGGATGGACTATCATTGGAGTGCTTAGTTACGGCATCGATATGGCATGCTGATCGGCGTTAATCATTTATCGTGTTACCACTCTCAAATTTGCATCCCACGATCGATGTCCAGGGGCTATCAACTTCTTTGTCCACTTCCAGTCGCTGCTTCACACATCCCCTACGGGAATGTCCAGATCGTAGGGCCGTGGGTAATGCTGGAAAACACACGAATGAGCATCTCCAACGAGGAGGCCCTTTGAAATGTTCAAACCCTTAGTGGGAAGGTTAAATAGGAAAAGTGAAGGAGGATTGGCGGTGGGAGTGGGTGGGTGGAAGGAGGGGAGAGGAGACGCTTGGGTGAGGGGTGGAGAAGAAGAGAGACAGTTAAAGAGACGGGAGGGGTGTGGTTTTATTGGAAAGCGAAAAACTCCGAAAGAACGCGAATGGAAATTCCAACCGGCTGGTCAATTGATGAATCACATCAGATCAAATCTGTAAGCGGTCGTTCTTTTCGAGCGTCGGCACGTAGATTGCGTGTGTGTGGAGCTAACTCTTGCAATAAGTGCTCCTTTAAATGCTTAAAATTAAAAAATAATCTTCGTGCTTCTCTACCAGAGATTGCCGATGTGAAGGAGATACTCGCTTCCGGCTGGTGAATTTTCCGCACACGTCGGGAATTTCGAATCAATGTTTTCGGAATGATAAATTCAATCGAACATGCAGATTGAGTTCGATACGCGTGAATTCATTCAATCAAGATCCTAAAAGAAAATCCTGACATGATTCTTCTCTCATGAGTGATTAACGGCTCAAAAATACGAATGTGTATGTAATCTTATTTCCCATTTGGATAAAACATTCCAATTGCGTGGGATAATGATAAAAGAAAACAAATATCACGTGTTCATTATGTGCTTCTGTGATGATTCGATTTAATTTTTTATGAATAGAGATCGTACAAAACGGTTGAGGGTATTGCATCATATTCTGACTGTGGCCACTATAATATATTTATCTGAAATTATGTTTGATTTCTCTACAGTTCCAGACAATGTTTCAGTTCTTTAGAGTGGCTGCGACCAAACCAATTTACCTTGTTGAATCTCTAATTTATTGAGGATATAGCTGGAGGTATTAAGAGCATGATTGAAATCCATTAATAATATAGTCCGTAAAAACACAATGAGAATGCATGAGTGCAATTAGTTCACTTAATACGTTATTCATATTCATACGCAGATTTATTATTATTTCAAGTCATGAAATATCAATGATTTTTCAAACTACAGGGAAAATTAGAAGAACACTGCCTGCGTGATAACCTTACGAAGCAAAATATTTAATTAAAAGTTCAAATAGTTAATGCAATAAGGATTTCGTACGGTTACCGATGATTTCGTATTGTTTGGTTCCATATGGTAAACAACTGAAGAAAACTGCCCGTGTAGAAGCTTGATTTCAACCAATTTGTTTATCAAAAAGCTGAAATATCTCACGTTTGAACATATAGTCATGTCGGCCACCTATGATATCGGAGGGTGAGATGTTTTGTGCAGGCCGGTTGAAGAACGACAAGGGGGAAGTGTACGACGGGGTGGGGTTAAAATAGTTAAAAGAACAGGCTCCGGAATATAAGGGCTGAAGAGAGAACTTGGGAAGGGAGCGGAGGGCTAAAAAGTGAACGAATTGACGCTGAGTGGTCGTTCGATCGAAGGATACCAAAGGAAATGGAGCGAGGGGACGAGGAAATGTGAAGTGCAAGGTAGGGTCCGTCATAACTGATGGAAACACCACCGGCGGCGGTGGGCGTTATTTTGATCTTATATATGGATGAGGAAGAATATAAAGTGTTAACAAACTACTCGATTGATAAATCATCCAATTTGGTTCTAAAACAAATTAATAATAGGGAAAAAATGTGTTTAATAGCATCTATATTGAAACTTAGTCTTCGATAGGTGGGAGCAAAGGTTCTTCGAGTCATTTATTATTTTTATGAAAAAGGTAAACTACCGGTCAAGGTAGGTTTTGGATGGACACAACTATCAAATAAATATTTTGTAACTCCAAACAAAATCCAATCCAGCAACCTATTCTACATCATGTCTCTCTTCATCTCTGTGTACTTCTTTCCTCCCTTCATCCCATACAACATCCCTATCCTGTTCCTACCCTTTCCAGTCATTATGATAAAAAAATCAAAATGAGGAATTTTTTCCACCGGAGCACGTCAGCCGATTGGAACTCCGTTTATTCCCAACCAATAGCGATAAGCATATCTTACAAAATATGCATCTAGTTTAAACCAATTTCGTGGCATTAGATAGATGTCTATTTTTAGTGAAAAAGTAGCAGGCATAGTTATTTAGAGATCTTATGATGATCATCATCATCCGTATTTCAATCTTAATTTGATTGTATTTTAATCTTAATTCATTGGTTTACTGCAGCCCTCCATTCTTCCTTATTTTGTGTTAATTCCCTAACCTTATGATAGGTTCCCTGTTTTACGTCCTGCCTCATTTGCCCTATGTACTTGCCTTTGGCCTTTCTCGCAGGATCTTTCCTTCAATTTTTCCTTCTATAATGTTTCTAACTAATTGATTGTGTCTCAAGGTATGTCCAATCCATCTAGGTCTTCTTTACCGTCCATATGTTCCTTTTCTGCTCTCCTATATACCCATCCCATTGTTCCTCACTTTGTCTGCCCATTTAGTCTTCAGCATTCTCCTCCAGTACCATGTTCCAAATGCTTCTATTCTTCATTGGTCCACTTTTCCAATATTCCAAGTCTCCGATGCGTAGAATGTCATGTTCCACATGAACATTGTGACGAACATCTTCCTTATTTGCAATCTTATGTTCTTTGAACATAGTAATTGCCTCTTCTTCATGGATGCATGCTTAGCTTGGGCTATTCTTCGCTTGATGTTGGTCGAGCTTCTTCCATCCCAAGTTATACTGCCACCCAAGTAGATTAAGGATTCCTAGTTTCAATCTTAGAATTGTGATATCTGCGCTCAGCTTCTCTCTTCCAAACACAAGGATTTTCGTATTCTTCTTGTTGATGATAATATTATATACCCCAGCACTTGATCCATAGCAATTAGAGTTGCTTGCAGGTCCTCTCGCGTCTCCGCTACTACTACGATGTCGTCTGCGAATCGCAACTAGTTAATTTCTTCGCCCTTTACCTTGACTCATCATGATCTCCATCATCTCATCTCATAAGTATATAATTAGAATGCATATGGAATCAATCGAAGAAAAGGTTTTACGGGTAATAAAAAAAAGCTCTCCAAATCTTTTCTGAATTCTTCCGAAGAGATAAGAAGTAATACGTTAGATTTTTGAGGAACTAACGCTACGATATTTTAGAACCGGATCCTCTCGGTTCATTGAGGCCGATGGTCAACAATATTATAATTTTTCTAGATAAATATTTTCATTTGAAATACGGTGTGTTTAGCCTATCATTTACTAGAACGACTTTACACTTGTCTACCTGTCAGCAAAGTTCGTTATGTAATTATAAATTCAAGAAATTCTTATTTTTTGCGTCAATTGTGATTTTATTATAATAAGTCAGAAACTCGAGCATTCTCACATCCAAAACTTCTAAGACCCTGTTACCTGCTAAGATTACGGCGATTAGCATTTTAAGGGGATTTCAATGTAAAGCCAGGTGTGCTGAGATTTGGATCAATTAAGCGATTAATAGACAGGCAAGGCACAACCTGGCTTCTAAGCAGAGTCGACTCTAAAGGTGTCCTACCCTAATGGGAATGCGATAACAGCGATATGCCATGCATTAATCGAACAAGCGAACTCTCAGTTGGCAGTTGAGGACGTACCCCGAGCAGCGCCGAGTAAGGCAACGGGTAACCAAGGAATCATGATTGACCAAAATTAGATAACGAGTCCTGGCAATTAAGGGACTCCACTCACAGGGAACGGGTGCCAAATAAGGCAGTGGCAAGGATATTACGGTCATCACCACCCAAAATCCAATGTGGACTTGACGACGGCATTGTAGAAGAAAACCCATAAGAAGACGGCAGTGCTTAGAATAGATGATTGGAATGTTATGACGATACAAAACTGACTGGAAAGTTAGACAATATCCAGCAGGAGATGGAGCGAGAAAATATGTGTGTGAAATATGTCTCTCTTAACATTAAAATATGAGGGGAAAAATTAGAGCAGGTAGAACATTTTAAGTGTCTCGGAAGTGTTTTGGACCAACACGGTCAAAGTAGTAGGGACGTAAGGAGAAAGATTGCGCTAGGTTAGGAGGCTTTCTCAAGGAGGAGAGAGTTGATGACGGGGACGTTGAGTTGGGAGGTTAAGAAAAGACTCGTAAACACTTTGATATGGAGCGTAGGCGCGGCAACGTGGTTGCTGAAGTAGGAGGATAGACGCAGATTTGAGGCTTTTAAAAATGTGGGTGTGGAGAAGAATGAAGAAAGTGAAATGGACCGAAAGGAAAACAAGTGAGGAAGTACTGGAGATGGTGGGTGAGGAGGGGGGTTTGTTGAGAGAAATCCTATGGAGGCAGGAAGCATGGATGAAAGGCGTATTGAGCGGCAGTGGGATGTTGAAGAAGGTCATAGAGGGGATAATGTTAGGCAAACGAGTAAAGGGCAGGAATGGAATGCTGGATGGGATGAAGGGAAGAAAGAAGTACACAGAGATTAAGAGGGACCTGATGTAGAGTAGGTTGCCGGATTGGGTTTTGTTTTGAGTTACAAAATATTTATTTGATAGTTGTGCCCATCCAAAAACCTACCTTAACCGGTAGATTACCTAATAATAACATGTCTCATATTACATTTGATATTTTGTGGGATAGAAGGGAAGGAGGAAGTAAAGAAGTGCCCCTTAGGAGTACGAAACGGCCCTGAAGAGAAAGTAACTGTTAAATTATGTCTAAAATTATACATGGTTTAACTATGACTAAAATTTGATTTAAACAGTGTTATTAAGACGTGTAGAAAAACTGGACAATTCTGGGAATTAATTTAAACATTAGTTAGATTTTTATATAGTTAGGCAAATGTATAAGATTAGCGTAATGAATTCCAACATATTCCCGAGGGTGTATGCGTATTTATGTGAATAGTAATAAATATAATGAACAAATTTGTAAGAGGGCAGGTCAATTTTCAGAGAGGGTTGTAATGGGCAAATTGTAGTGGTAGTTGGAAGCACTGGAAGGACGTTAAGGAGGGAAAACCGGTTACTCTGACAATGATACGACAGGAAATGTATTAATTGACCCTGGGAAGATTCCAGAGAGTAAAGAATACAGGAGGAATAAGGAACACAAGAAGAAATAAGGAATAGGAAAGATTGCCTGCACTTAAAATGAGATACATGTTAAAGTCTTTAAGGCAGCTTGATTAGTGATGAGGATCGATATGGAAGCTGGGTTGGCCATCAATGATGGCATATCAGTGGTGGTTGTTTAAGAAAAGGAATCCACACATTCAGGCTTTCTTTGTTTTTTTTCTTGGATTCTGAAAAGTAGATTGGGGAGTACAATTATGAAGGTATTACAGAAGGTTAGAACAAAAATTGATTTCTGATGGCAATGTGCTTGTGGCACCCAATGAAATGTTCACTATTACTGGTAATGCTCTCAACGTTAATTGACGACCCTCTCTCGAAATGGCTGCTGCGGTGTTGATTGGTACCTACGAAAGAGTAGATACTGGAGCTTCGGGTCCATCTTCATATGAAATGAATTGTCTCCAGTCTTTCAACATTTTAAACCATCGAATTGCTATATTATATTGTCGATTCTATTTCAGTGACGCCATTATTATTACTTTTTGTAAATCTCGTTGACATTGGCCAACTGTCCTGGTGGCAACGGACAAGTCTGGTCAACGGTCCCTCCTCCATTGCACATACATACTTACACAATAAGACATGAGGCTAAATGCTCCTATAAACAATGACATTTAAAGATAACTAATCACACATTTACCATAAAACATGGGCTATGCTCACACCATGCATACAACACACCGTCCTTGGCCCTCTCCGTCCATAATCACGCACTCTTCAATTTTATACACCTTGCAAAATCACGCAACGTTAACACATCGTTCACTATTGCAATACAACTTCTCACACCGATCACATCACGTACCGAACAATATTTTTATTAAGTGAAATAGTATAATAGTTACTCATCAATGAAGTTTATCACCCAGTGACTGCTTTACACTTATTCTTAAAACTTCTAAAAAGGGATAGAAAGGGTTTAAAAAACCTTCATGCAGCTGGTTCCATTCAACGGGAGTTCCGTTTAAAAAAGAGTTTTTTCTTATTTGTTTTTTGCGTTCTTACATTGATTTAAAACTGTGGTCGTTTCTTCCCTTAAAGTTTTGTTTTTCCATCTCTTTCCATAAATCTTCCCCCACGCTTCGTCATTTTTAACAATTATATACTTCGCGACTAACCTTTTTCTTCTATTTTGCAAACTTTCCCTTTTCAGTATTTCAAACATTTCCGTAACAATATCTTCTCTTTTGTATTTCCAAGTACATATCTTGGTGTCTTTCTTTGAACTTTTTCTATCTTTTTAAAATGTCCCAAGTCATATGGATCCCATACTAAGGACGAGTATTCTAGGGGTACGGCTAACCAGTACGTATATAGCCCTGCTACTGGGAAACTGCCACTGACCAAACCCTGCATTTAATCAATGAAAATTTTACCATGTATGCTACACACATTAAGCTAACAGTATAACACGAAGACAAATTCATGCATATTAAGTATGCGAATAAAAAGTTAATGATCACCATCTGCTACAGCAATAATCTAGTCATTAATAATCCAATCATCCGTTTATCCAATCATTTATAATTATTTTTTATTGAAGCATCATATGAAGAGTACCAAATAATTGGTTACCTTTTGGAGAGTCATTATTAGAGAAATAGCTTAGTTTGTGAAGTAAAAGTTGATGATAAAAACTGTGATATTTAAAGATTGAAAATAAAAAGAATTATTGAAAAATATAAAATTGTGAGGGGGACTCTCACGACAACACAGAGTTTTAGGGAGATACATGAAGCTTGAGTTTAGATCTGTTTTCAAGATAATTATTATTAACGAAGTGTAATTTCGAATTTTATACTAATCCCAAAAAATGAGAGAAAAATTCTGACGTTGTACACAATCCTGCTGGCTATCGGTCAATTTATGCTAGTTAATATATTCCTAGAAGAAATACAAGAAATACGAAGCGTCTTCAAAAACGATGGTTTCCATTCATATCTCTACCTCTTGTACTTTCATATATCTTTGATGAAATATATTGCACAAAATCGAAGAAATTAGCACTAGTTTTTCAATAATTATAGAGTATCACAAATATCAGAAATATATATATGTATATAATTCTATCAATAAATAAAAATTTGCTGCTACTATGAATCACTTCATTCATTCTAACCCATTCAAGCCAATACGAGCATATTAGATATTCTTTTCAGTTCGTAGATAACCCTTTTCTAGGAATGTATGGCCCCTATAAACATTTGTGGGTTCAAATATAATGCCGGAGTGTTTTTTTACTTTATTTTTTACTGGGTCTATCGGGTCACAAGTTGTAATCCATTTTAAAATGAAGAAACCATCGAAAGAAAGATGTTTGAGTCGTTAAAAGTTGAAGAAAGTCGAGTAGCCTAAGCATCATAAATTTAATTTCTATTCTGTAATTCAAAGTTAGCTAGACATTTGATACATGTCTCAGATGAAAATTACGTACATTTCCTTTTCTGGTGATATAGATTTTTATTTTTTAATTCTAGTGATGAATATGAGTTATTTACATACCGATGAATAAGGTTTGGGTACATTCGAACGTGTTTGCTTCCAGCTGTCAAATGGCAAAATTACACCAAGTGAATAAATAAATTGCTTTGTTTTGCCTGTCTGTTTAAAACTTTTCGAAATTATGTATATTTTCCGTAGAAAAATAGAGCTAGATATTTTAAATAATTGGCTTCAATTCATGTCGCTCTCGGATCATCCACCAATGTTAATAAATAGGGTGATACTTAATTTAAAAAGCGTTTCTCACTCCCATCACAGAGAATTTTGCGAATTTCATATGTGGCCAGAAAATAGGTACTTGGAAAATCCATTTCCTTCAGCATAATTTGCTTGACTGAGGTTGCCAGGCGAACTAGAAACGGACTATGAATCAGTGCAAACTCGGTAAGTGGCTTTGAGGAGCAGAGTGTGCACTGATAGGGAAAAATGCGTCAACATCGTGTCTAAACTTGAAAGATTTTACCAACTTGAAAGTGCAATTACTTCCAAGGAAAGGTTTAAATTAACTAATGTCTGCGAAACTCTCGCGTGTATGCCACTGTATGTATTAGAGGGTAGGGGAGATTCTCCATCTTTCTTTACCTATAAAAGTAAATCGTTGAGCCCGATGAGGTAACGAACGCATTCGGGATGTCCATTTCTTTTCTTTCGAGTAGGTGAGTGCTGTTGTGCCCGTTCTCAGTCCTAGACGCTCCCGTGCCTCGTAAAACGCTCTCCGAGCCTTTGACACGTGATTGAATAGCGTGATATCTCTTCAGCGCTGGATGTGTAGCGGCGTGTGAAACGGCGATACGGCCCAAAGAGGAGGAGGCCGGGAGAGGAAGAATCGCCTTAGGAGACTTTGAAAGGGCCACGGAGGCAAAGAGGAGTTTTACGGGGCAATGGGTGCAGGGAGGGAGCGGCACCTCTCCGTCTTCACGGCGCGGGGAGCGGGGTCCGTCGGCGAATGGGAACTTCTTCGGCTCTTTCGAGTGGAGCGGCAGGGAAACCGACAGCTTGGTTGGGTGATCTCGAGGGCGGGACGGGTATTGAGATGAAGATGAGAAGCGGCCGCAGAGAGAGAGAGAGATCATTAAAGGAAAGGCCCATTCTCTTCCGACGGATGTGGAGAGCGGCCAAAAGGGAGCGAGCGGGTGAGGCCATTTGAAACGATGGCGGAGACTTGAGGCCGCCCAAAAGGAGTGCGCACGCCGCCATATTCTCAATTTGCCCGTCTACAGAGCAGTGTGCTCTCTCTGATCCAGGTCTCGTGTGAGGGAAGGAAAAGACGTGCGGTAATTTAAATGGAACGAGGGAATATAGTTGAGAGAAGGAGCACGAGGCATTCGCAGGCTGCGAAACGGGTGAGGACGGGGGGCAAAGGGAAACGGAATTGGAGCGAGGCTACGTACCCTCGCTCCCGCAAATGGAAGTTAAGCTGATCTTTCCGTTTACACGAAACGAAATATGGGTCTTACTACCTGTGCTCACAGTATTTCACTTGCAGTTAGTTATCATTATTTTCACCTCAAGTACCACGGTTTGGTGTAAAGTGCGTAGTTATTTTCCGGAGTGATATATTTACAGGGATTCCTTATATACCCTTCCATAATTCTGTTGCCTCACACAGAAACCAAGGTACAGCATTTCGTCTTTATAATGTTTTCTCCTGAAATAAACGGATGGTCGTCAGAAGAGGTGAAGACGACCGACCCATGAAAGATTTTGAAATGGAGGCGTATATTTAAGGAAATATTAAGTTTGTGTTATGTGATTTTCACATTTATTGATATTAGATAATCTACCGGTTAAGGTAGGTTTTTGGATGGACACAAATATCAAATAAATTTTTGTAACTCCAAACAAAACCCAATCCAGCAACCTTCTCTACATCAGGTCCCTCTTCATCTCTGTGTACTTCTTTCCTCCCTTCATTCCGTCCAACATCCCTAGCCTGTTCCTGCCCTTTCTTCTTTTGCCCAGCATTCTCCCCTCTATTACCTTCTTCAACATCCCACTGCAGCTCAAAACGCCTTTCATTTATTTTGCCGGCTACGCTCCATATCAGAGTTTTTACGTGTCTTGTCTTAACCTCACTACTCAACGTCCTCGTCATCATCTCTCTCCTTGAGAAAGCCTCCTTGCCTATCGCAATCTTTCTCCTTACGTCCCTACTACTTGGACCGTATTGGTCCAAAACACTTCCGAGATATGTAAACTGCTCTACCTGCTCGATTTTTTCTCCTCCTATTTTAATGTTTAGCTTAGCCTTTTTCTTTCTGGGCAATCGCATAACCTTTGTTTTATTAATATTGATTCTCATCCCATATCTATCGCACTGAACCTCCAATTCACTCAGCAATGCTTGCAACCCCTGGGCTGACTGAGCAACTAATGCTTGGTCATCAGCAAACCTAACCGATGTTACGAATTCCCCTCCGACTTTCATTCCTACCTCCAGTTCATCCCATGCCTCTTTAATCATTTCCTCCTCATATACGTTGAACAGCACCGGTGACAATGGACAACCCTGCCTTACACCATTTCCTAACACTGTCCATCCGGACTCTCCATCCCCCACTCGCACATTAGCAGTCTGAGACATGTACAGGTTGCGGATCAGTCTCCTATCCCTCCAATCCATTCCTATTTTCTGCAATACACGCATTAATTTTTCCCAATTCACTCTATCTAACCCATTTTTGAAATCTACGAAACAGACAAATACGTCCTGATTGTATTCTATATTCCTCTCGATTAGTTATCTCATTACTGCAATGACATCACGCGTATCTCTCCCCTTCCTAAACCCAAACTGATCATCCCCTAATTAATCATTTGCCTTTCTCTCTATCCTTTTGTTGATGATCCTGAGAATAACTTTAGCTGCGTAGGATATCAAGCTTATTGTTCTGTAATCCTCACGTGATGTAGCCTTTACCTTTTTCGGAATAGGAACAAACGCTGATTTCACAAAATCTTCCTATTTTCAAATTATACATGTGATTTTGTTGTCGTTTCCAACGATTGATCCCAGAGTAAAACGTGATTGAGAACTTTTGAAGTATTATGGACAGTGACTTTCCATTAGTATGGCGTCGAGTTGAAACTATTCTCTCAATGCTTTAAACTCATACTGTTACCGTACAACTCCCACAATTCGCTTTATAATCACAACATTGCCGACTTACTGCTCGTATATTTCGAAATTTTTGTTCATTTTACTTGTAATAATGTGTCCGCTGCTATTTTATGCCTTATTAATAACTTTAATCCTTTTTCAGCTCCGTCAATTTTATATTTTTAATTTTAAAAAAGTTGAAGATTAGAGAATCCAATTGAGAATGTTTCCGAAATTTGCTGGTTAATATTATATTTCGGTGGCAACCAATACTATTTTGTAGAGATCGCTCGCAAAATCCCTTCGCATAGTCCGTTGCATGGGAATCGGCGAATTGATTGTAGAAAGAGCTAGAACCTGTAATAAGAAACTTGGAGAACGATTCTCATCTGAGAATGGAGAGTTTTTAGCACAAAGTGCCAGTGGAAGGGCGTGATTAATGGGCGTAAGCTTCTTATTGCCTGACAGTTTTGGTGCGGCTTTTCCTTAGAAGTACAGAGTTCACAGTAACAGTTGAACCTTGAGACTCAAAAAAATGAGGCCCAATAATGCCTATGTAGGACACATCGCACCAAAATGTCAATTTGGGGCTATGAAGGGGTTTTGGGTGAAGTTCGCGAGGATTTTCAGTCGCCCAGTAACGAAAATGTAGTTTATTTACTGAACCGGAGAGATGAAAATGCGTTTCATCGCTAGAGCATAGAAGAATGTCGGGTTGCATAGAGGTTAAGATTGCATTGTATGCATCTGTACGTTTTACCCATTCTTCTGAACTCAATTCTTGAACAACCATCATCATGTAGGGTTCTAAGTGAAGGTGAGAGTGTAAAATTCTCCTTATCGTTCTGGGCTATATTCCAAGAGCAGCTTCATGTTTCCGAGCAGAGTGCGATGGAGATTGGACGCTCACATTGCACGATATTTTCAGATGTCGGCACACGTTTAGGTCGCCCAGCTGGTTTTCGAGGAAGTGCAGATCCTGTCGCCCGTCCACTAGTAATACATTTCCTAATCATTTTAGCATCAGAAACCCTGTCATGATGAGTCAAACCAAACCGCTTACCAAAAGCCCTATGCATCGCTACCACACTATCATTGTTTTTAAAGAACGTTTCTACGACAAAGCCTCGATGCTCACCTGACCACTGAATGGTAAATATTAAAAAAACGCGTTATTTCCTTCAGCTAACGCCACTGCTTTCACATCGCTATTTTTTTCGTGCTCTTCAGTGATTTTTTAAACCTAAGGAATCCATTTGTCCTCACCGTGTACTGGTATTGCGATGGTAATGAGTGTCGTACCCTCGAAATTTCATTCCGACGTATCGATAATTGAGCATCGCAGGGAACTTACTGCAATAGCTCACATTCCAGCAGTACATCGTTAAGGTGATACAGTAGTTTATGTAACTAGTGTAGTTGTAGTGCATGTAATGCATCATCCCTTTCAAATTATTAAATCCAAAACAGAATTCATGCCGCTTTCGCTGACATTGAATGAAAAGCTTTGGCCTTTTTAGGAAATACGTATATATTAATCAGCTACAATTTCATTAGTCATGCGTGGATATAGTTGTGTTCCTTTTATTAAGTCAGCAACATTTCTTCTCACACATGCAATGGCAACGCTTAAAATAGGTAACTTATGAATTTTGCCACCCGAAGACCACCCACGCGGATGGAGAACCCGTAAAAAGTACTAAATATTTGATATTCTACAGCGCAAGTCTCTTCGAGGTGTTTTAATCCTGTAATTAGAGGAAGATTTTTTCGTGACTTTTCTTATGTCCTTCGATTATAAATTTACCAATTTTTTAAAGCGTGCGCTGTGCATTAAATACCTATTGTCTTGTTAGCAGAATTGAGTTGAATGTTCAGTTATCTGAATACCTATTTCAAAGAATGTCACATGCGTAGACGGAGTGACCTTGCGAGTCGTCCAAAGAGCAAGCGTCCGAGAATCGGGAATAGTATTAACCATTGTGGAAGACTGTAGTGAAATGAAAGAGAGGAAATGGAGAGAATTAAAGGTAGAATACTAGGGAAAGAAGAGAGCCCTAACATGTAAATCATTCTCTAACGGGATGTTAAGTCTTCTTCAAGGTCAGTCTGAGAAAAGAATGAGCTATTGACTCACTCCAGAACCTTATTTCCCCGTTTTTGCTCTATCTTGTTCGCTCCTAGTCGGCTATTGCAGCAAGTTTAGATTACCCTGTAGAATATCTTCCCATGCTGGCAATTCCGGATTCATATTTTCGTGAGTTATTGCTCTGTTTTTCCTCAGACATTTTCCAACGCAGGTGTCCATTTCTGTTTCCTTTGCAGGAACGAACAGAGTTCAAACCATTCGCCAATGTACCTCTCTATCTCTCTTGAATATAAGAACCACTCCACCCTAAAATGTGCCGATATGTAAAATCTAAATTTGACGCCATGGCAAATGAGCACACAATACGACGTTTCAATCGCTGCCTCTATAGTTTTATCAGCAATTCCTATATGAACGAGAGACTTTTGTTGCCATTATCTCAAAGAAGTACGAAAAATCGCACTAATGCATGCAATTGTTTGTTAGTTGAGAGTATATGTATTTGCTTACGTGTAATGTTGAAAAGGTTTTTGCATGAATGTATACGCCACTGCGGGAATAGGTTTACACGAATGTGTTAATTTTGTATGTGGTTTTTTTCCTCTTATACGGATGGTAACCTAGCACCCCCCGCCACACGCCCTTGCGGCGGCTTGTGGGGTATTGTGTAGAAGTAGACATCTCCTTCACATACATTATATCTATAAACAAATTTATAAATAAGAAAATGAACTGATTCTACATTATATAATAATGCGTAGCCTTCAGTGGCGATTTACTTTCAAGTTAGTTGAGAATATTTTGAATTATGCCCAAAAAAGCTAACTCTGTACGATCCCAAAAAGACAAGAGGAAAATTGAAATATTCCACTAGAAAATTCATAATTATCTTTCAATAGTTATATCATCGGTAAAATTTAAAAAAAATAATGGAAGTGGATTTGTTATTCATAAAAATATCTTATTATGATGGATTATTAAGATTATGAAATCATTTCACGTCAACATTCTTTAGGAATTTTATTCGTCATTGACTATCACTCATGAAATGTCAAAGAAATAGCGATTTCGTCAGTGCATAAATATTTACTAAGCAAAGGCAGATTTACTACGTAATTGATGTACACCGTCCGTTGAATGATCTATGCGAAACACTGTTACTATTTTATTGCGTTGGAATTGGTCGCATGATTGAAGTGATTTTATCAATCAATATATAATATAATAACAATGTAATCAATTGCGTATATCATGTGCACAATTCACTTTTACTGTGTCTTTTAATGACAAAAGCGATTAGAGTACGGAACATTGGCAGTCAAGGGTAATAAATGACGGTCTTCCATTTCAAGCGTTAATCATTGGTTTCAATGCGGAAGTAATCGTCAGACTTCAAATCATGAATCCATAAAAGATTTATCGTCACTCTCGCAATGATTACATCCCCAAAAGCGCTCCCGGTCGACTCGCTCGATCCCCTTTAGCCTCGCTTGACCTCTGCCCATATACACTTCCATTACTTCCTCTCATATCCCTTACCTGAGCATGCCTATTTTGCGCTACGCATTTTGACCTTTAGGGGCCTTTCATTCTCTTGTTGGCAAACTTTTCTTTCACTACGTCTACGTAAACGGTCATAATTTCAGGGGAACTAATTTCGAATTTGTATTACTTTCTTTAACGACACATCAAATCTAGGTATTTGCTTATTCATGAGTAAGGGTATCGACTGAGTAGGATTTTCATTTGAGTCACAAACTCTTTTAATCTATTTTTTCTTATGTTGCGTTTATAACCCAACTTAAATAAAGTTGTTTGTTCATCACGTAAATCCTGGATCTTGATTATGAGATGTCCTAGTATCCGTTTTTTAGAATAACAATGAATGCTTGGAAATATATCATTAGCTGCAGAAGAAACCTGCTAAAATGACTGCCCCTCTGTTTACCACAAAAGTACGATTTATGTTTGGAAATACCAATAATTAGTCACTCATCTTTAATTCATGTAAATTTTTTTAAGGAAATCTAGAGATCGTGACATTAAACATGCGGTTTCTACTGTGATTTAAAAAAACAAAAATAAGCACATTTTCATTGTTAACAAAATCATTGAAATAATTAGTTTGGTTGATAATTCTTCAAATAAATGAATTTAAATAGGATTTATGTTTGTTATTTTAATATGATTGGGTCCTTTAATTCATACACCTACCTTTCCTTTTATTTTCTAACTAGCTATGCAAATTAACTTGAATATTCTAGAAATGGGCGATCAAAGGGAAATCGTTTGAAGCCTCGGGCTTGGTAAAATGGAGTGGATTTTGCAATTTTTTTTATAAATTTTTACTTTGCTTTAACATGGTGACAAGAAATTAAAAACTTCCTCGGTGCACTGGAGTATTTCTATATATTTTTTTTCATTCTCTTCCCATTTCCTGAAAAGGGATGTTCTGTTTTCTTCCTCGATAAAAAAAATGTTCGAGTTTCCCCGGAGAATTGCTAATGTAATTCACTGACCTCCCTTATAAGCGCCGTGATATTTATTCCTCGGCTCCTTTTCCCAATCCCGTCAAATCTTCCTTCTCCTCCGACGACGCCAAAATAATATTCCCCCCCTCTCCCTCCTCCCGCCCCACCTTCATTCTTTCTCAATCTTCAAAGTTCCTTTCCATTGCGAATTTTCATTCCTCCGTCCTCCGCGGTGCCGATACCAAATGCTTGCTTCCGAGACGGTGGGGGAGGTTATCAAATGAGTCATTGTTCCCGAGACAATGGTGGAGTTATACGAAGGTTCATGGCGGGGGCCGTGGAGTGAGGTGGAGCGAGGGAGTTGAACCGGGTTAGCGTCCGGCTCTGGGTGAATTTGTGAGCGGAGAATTAAAATTGGACTTCTGGAGGGCAACAGGAGGGCGAGGGCCCCCCCCTCCTCTTCCCTAGTTCACCTTCCATCCCCCGACTCCACTTCTTCCATTCTTGGCCCCTTTCGCATCCCTTCCCTCCCCTACGCCCACTCGAACTCCGCTCCCCTGCCACTTGCCATTTTCTGCAGATTCGAAATTATCATACCCACCGCTAGTCCTACAGTCTGACAAATCCGTTCCTACCCCCCCTCCCCCTCCCTCTCTCCCTCCCTCTCTCCCTCCCTCTTCCCTGTTTTGGCAAGAAATTCAAACCTGAAGCACTGAGTCTTTTAATTGTCCGCGCGAGGATTATTTGCCGAGGATTACCTCATCAAATAACTATTACGCTGGTTCCAAGAGCTCTCAAGAAAAAAAGAAACTCTCCCTCTTGTAATGTGGGTTCAAAACCTTGTTATGGTGGGGTCTGACAACCCGCTCAGCCTAATTTTTATGAGTATGCAGAAGCTTGACTCAGACTTATATTTGTTTCAGAAGGCAATTATTTTGTTTGAAGAGTTACCTGTTTGGTGACAAACGGAGATATATCTAAATTATGGAAAATAATTGTTTTATATTCTGTACTACAAATTTTGGTGCCTAATTTTGGGTCTTATTTTTTTCGGTACAAAAAAAATAAGAAGGGTTTTTATTCGAAATAAATCAAGCTTCTAATCAAAGAAGAGAGTCACATGAGAAACATAAGCTTTTTCAATAAATATTTTTGCATAATTTACATTTGTAGTACAATCTTCATCGCATATGATATACAAAAAAGTAAGACTATCAACACGATACACAATCACAGACAATCTTTATCATAAACTGTACAGGTATGATCTTCATAGTAAACAGAATTATAAATTAAAAATTTATTAATGGAATACTCATTCTAGTCCTACTAAACCAGTAAGTTCTGGCTTGGCAGCAGGTGCCACATAGTATACAAAACTGATAGCTTATAGTGTTGTAGTTATAAAGCTGCATATATTCTGTGTCAAGTTTTGTTCCAAGCCCTAAGTCATTCTGTATAATAGGCAGTCTCTCCCTTTCATAGCATTTACTGACTGTAATATTCTTAAATATTTAGGTATTTGATGAAAAATTAGAGGTACAATAACCTTCAACTTCCTTCTACCTTGATTTGTATGACCATTTTTTGTTACACTCTTAATTTTGCCCCTTAATGGTAATTCCTTTTTATTAAAATCAGATGTTTTAAATATGTCATAAAAATAGTTTCCCATTATGATGGCATTTCTATACATTCTGTCTACAGGCAGAATTCATAATTTTTGAAAGATATTAATATTTGTATTTTTTGATCTAGCATCATTGTTTCTAGGTTTTTTTACTGTTAACTTTTTATTTTATTAATTTTTGTAGAATCAGTGAATACCCAGATGGATATACCTTGTCTTAAAATACTCTCAATCATTGAAAAATACAATATTTTGATGACATTCAGGCTTACAAAACTAGTAATGTAGTGAACATGACGAACGATGTAATTTTAATTGTTATTAATTTAAAAATATGTTCACCAAAGTTAATATTTTGTTCGACGATTAATCCCAAGTAATTATAACTATTAACTTGATCCAGCATGGGGCAATTACAGTTATTGGTGGGATAATTTAGGCAGTGCTGTGAATGAATCTGTAATTTAATATCTATGATGTCAGAGATTTTGCGTTTCACAAGCATGAAATTCGATTTTTTCTCATTGATAACGACATTATTATCATTTACTCTTTTACTGGCAATATTTAAGTCAAGCTGCTGTGCTCATTATGCTTCGATGTGAGTACTGCATCATCAGCATACAATATCAACTCGCACAAATTACAGCACTTGAATAATTCATTTATGTATGTTACAAATACCAAGAATGGATCCTTGGTTCACACCTTATTCAATCTCATGATGTTCACTGCATACGTTATTTATTTTAGTGGCTAATTTTCTATCTTTTAAATAAATAGATCACCAAAGGTGGCTGGGTCACGAACTCCTACACAGTGCAATTTCTTTAACACTATATTGTGATCTACAGTGTCAAAAGATTTTCTAAGATCTATAAAAGTTATTACCATGTTAAGCTTTCTATCCATTCCATCTCGGATACTGTTCCCAGCTAGTTTAATGGGTTTTGTGGCTCCTTCATTACTTTCGAAACCAAGCTTAAACATAACAGTTTTAGGCTTAACTTTGTGGAATTCCTTCATGATGAGGGTAGAGAAAAAAACTTTGCACTTACACATAAAGATTTATTACTTCACACGACCATGGTTTCGATGCTGCACATCATCATCAGGTGGCATACATGAAAAACGTTGCATTATATAGCCTGGTTCCAAGAGGATAAGAAGATAGGGGGATTAAGGGAGAGGGGATAAGTTGAGAACCAGTGCAGCAACCTATTAGAAGGCTAGAGCAGGGGGGTATTTGTCCGCAATGGTTTGGTTTGACCCCTATAATGGGACGGTCGATGGCCATCACTGCCTTGGTGGGGGTGGGGTTGATGCGGAAAGATTTTGGATTCTTTTAGGAAATTCAGGAGGAGGGAACCGGAGAGGTGTGTTGTTTCGTTGACCACCTCAAATCTATCTGACTGAAGGGATTGCCGAATTTCCAACTCCTCCAATGGATTCAACCTGCGTCCTTTGTTTTCTGTGTGAAGAATTTCCGGTGTAAAGCTACTGGAATGATTCTTTTCCAAGAGCCGAATTGAGATCTGTTGTCTTTCTTTGTGAAATTTGATCGGTGTTATTTAATCCCAATATCAAATGTCCTCCCTATCTCTAAAATGTAGGTGCTGTTGCAGACCGTACAATTGAATCAAGTTTACGGTCTCAGCATTTTTTTATTTACACTGATTCCCGACCGTAGCTACGTTTCTTGTATATTTAAATCGTACAATTGAGTTTATAAACCTCGCTTTGTTCCATTATGCCAATTTTGTCTTTGGGTGAACCCATAATATTTTTTAAAGCGTGTGTGCTTTAAAACGACGTCATGATTTTGTTCTTGGAAAGTATTTCTTGTATGTTAAGTGAAATGTGCCAAAGAAATGGAGTTCTTTGCCATTGGTGCTCCTCGGATTTATGTGAGCACCTACATAATACCCCGAAAGCCGCCGCAAGGGCGTGTAGCGGGGCGTATTAGGTCATCACACGGAAAAGAGAACGAAACCACATGCAAAATCAACACATCCATGCAAACCTATACCCACAGTGGCGTTCATGCAAAAATCCATTCAATTTATAGACTACACTATACTATCAAGTAATAAAAAATTGCACCTCAGGATGTAGTCAAAAATATATCTAATAATAGGCATGCTAGAATTTGAAAAGTAAGGCGGCGGAATACCTCTACCGCATGGACTTGCGACATACAACGGTCTCCTCCCCAAAGGGCACAGGTAGGGAATGTGACCCAACGCTGCAGGTAGCGAGAGGGTATATAGCGATCTGGCCTACATCTACATAATACTCCGCAAGCCGCCGCAAGGGCGTGTGGCGGGGGGTGTTAGGTCACTACCCGTAAAAGGAAACAAAACCACATTCAAAACCAACATATGCATGCAAACCCATGCCCTCATGCTATCTGTGTTTGTTTTCTGTTGTACGTGTTGTCAGTCATTTTTCCCTGTTCCCATAGTTGACTGCAATTTGTTTTATAATACGGACTTCCCCTTGATTGTTGTGTGGCGACATTGGAATATTGCATACCCTGAATAACGTGGCATGAAAGCGTGAATTGTGAATGGTGATGTTTCGATGGGGAGTGGATAATTTGGTCGGAATAATGCTTTTTCCTGTTTATGGAAAGGTTGAACCTTTGATTAATTAATTTCATTGTCAAATCCTGGAAATTCAAGGCACCATCTGATTCCAACTCACTTGTAAAGTGCTTACATTTATTGAAAGATTTTAACTCAGTCAAAAAATTGTAAAAACCAGGGCCATGTCGTCAAAACATATCAGAGCCAAGATAACGCATTATGTTACATGGCATGGTTTAAAGCAAATAATTGTCTTTCCTAATTGTCAATATAAATGTCCGCTAGGATTGGAGAGATGGGCGAGACCTTGTAAATACTATATTATTATTAATAGACCTTGTAATTGTCTATAATGATCACCGTTGAACACCAAACTACTTTGGTTCAGACATAATGCTAATAAGTCACACAATTCACTCATCACAGGAGGTGGTGTTTTAGCCCTTACGAGGGATATCTCAACTAGTTTACCTGATGATGATGCGCAGCATCGAAACCCTGGTCGTGTGAAGTAATATATCTTTATGTGGAAGTGCAAAGTTTCTTTCGAGTCACATGAGACTCATTGTCATCCTTACGAGGATTGAATCTTCCTAATTAATATAGACTCAACATTATATGTAATTATTAAATATTTTGGAAACTATCCCCGTTATTCAGTTGATACATGAATTATATTGAAGAAAAATATGTTTTAGTACCACTATTATGATAAATGACTTGTATATCACAGTTGTTTTTCTGAACACATTTATAATGCAAATTGGCAGATTTACACAAAATATATCTCTTCTACGATTACATATTTAATGAATGTTGCGTTGCAAGTGCATAAATAGCTAATACGAGCTTACACGTATATATGCTCGTAACTAATCTGATGGATACATTAAAAATATAAATAACTATTCGACCGTTATATTTTTAATTTTATTTCTTTAGGACTACTGTGGGAGATGCTATTGGTAATTACTATTTTATAATCATTTTCTGAAACATAATAACTCTTATTTTGGCAACGAAAAGAGGTAATTCATGGTTTAATTTTTTAGAATGTATTATTTTAAACCCTAATGAAAATTGAAAAGGTTTCCCAGAGATACTTTCAGTTGAATTTTAAAGTACACCAAACACGTGGAATATAGTTTCACCAATGATAGTTACAGGTTCTGTTGTTTCTTGTCAATCAGTATATTGAAATTCGTTACTCCAATGAATCCATTCAGTCACAAAAATGAATATAGAGAGTGAACATAAGATTTGAATTTGGATAAAATGGACTCATGAGCACATTAAAAGCATTTCTAGAAAATTATGTGGAAATTGTTTTGCATTGACTCACATTGCTTGCATTGATTAACATTACTCATTCCGTGTTGCAGCGATTAGAAACCAAAACCTTTTATGGTAAAGTAGGAATTATATTACTGCAGTTAATCCTTTAGAAATTTCTGGTGTGGAGGGTTTTCCAGATTCAAATAATTTCCAAAAAATGTACACAAAGTTTATCCCAACCTTTACTTCAGCGCCTTTAATGTTCGAATTATTGTACATCATCTAATTAAGCTCATCTCGTTGTAATAATATATTAACAGTTGTGACAAAAATACCAAAATTTATATTCCTCAGATCATGTTAGGACACTTTAAACAATATTTGTCTCTCGCAATAAACTCTTATGAAGGGTTTCTCCATTGTACAGATAACGGAAACAGCAATTACACAAGTAATCCTACTCTTTTTTAATAATTTCTTCCAAATTATTTTTTCACTACGGGGCCTTTAAATTTTTGCTACAAGGAACTGCTGTGCCAAATTCCAACTTTAGCTTTGCATCATCTGGGTGTCAATGACGTATCTACGACTAGTTCTGGGTTAGGGTCTAGGAGTTTGTTAATTTGACGTGGACCAGTCACTTCCGTCAGAACCACTACGTGCCTATGCATTTAAAATGTTCGATTGTGAAATGTTTATTGTTTTAAATTTCACTTTCCCCGTGAAGAGAGAGAGAATTAATAACATCTAGGATCAATTGAAACTTTTTTTTGAAATGGTAGATAGATTACTAATAAACCATGCGAAAAGTCTTTGCTTCTCTGTTAACGATAACGTGGTAAATTTTTCTTGTTGAATCGCTATAATTCACAACAATTGTTCATAAAATCTAAATAAATATTCACCCACGAAATAATAAAACGTTATAAAATATAGTTGGGTGTTTGCAGTAAATTTTTAACACTATGGTTTATGTTACAAATAAAGTCGAATATTTAAATCTAATATTTATGCAATAAATTAATACTGCGTAGATGTTGCACATTGGCAGGATGAAAAACTAAGGTAGTCCAAGTTCAATTTATTATTTAGAAATTTTCCGAATGGTTTTTAATTAGTATTCCATGACCTTTTTATTGCGATGTTTACATTAGTTCTTCATTGATTGGACACGTCCATCTGGTTCGGTTCACTTAAAATTGATGAATCAATGATAAATACGGGGAAAATTTTCAAAAACATATCTCATCTTCGATACAATTCTCTCCGCAGAATTATGGTTATTTTTTTAATTGTATTTGTTCTCCTACCTCTCCACATACTTCACATGAACTCCCCCACGCTCCTTTTTTTTGGGCAAATTTTCTCATTGGCCTCCCGCCTTCGCCGGCCCCAATAACCCCCTTGCTTCTTAATGAAAACCATGTCATCCATCCCTGTCCGTTCCCACTTCGCGAACCCCACAACCGCCCTTCCCTCTCCCCTTTCGATCAAAACCATCGTTGCCGACTCCCGACACGGTGTCACCTGTCTTCGATTTCGGCATGCTACTAAATCACGCAGTCATGGCATTAAACACTCGGGGAAAACCTTTCCCTGCAGCCCCACCCCCCCTCCTCCCTCAAGCTAACTACATTAGCACCTCTTGCAATAAAATCCCCGCCACCGCGTTTCCCTGGTTGGATTCTTTCCACTCTTCCGCCGGGATGTTTAAGCTTCCCATCAAACTTCCCAACCCCCCCTCCCCTCCCTCCTCCCCTCTTCACCTTCATGCTAATAATCGCCTAAACACCCCTGACTTTGCTACCCATTCTACATTTCTGTCCGGTTACCAATTGATCCCATTCAAAATGTTCTCGATAATTCAATTTCTGGCCTATTCTCGTCGCTCTGTACTGGAATGGGCAATTAAAGGATACGCAGGGAATGAAGAAAATGATTCAAGAGTATTACTTTCATCTTTGTCGTTTTTCGTGTTCAGTTTCCTCATTGGCTGATCTCTAAATTTCGTTCTCCGTACGAGGATTGAATAAATGTGAATTGCGTGGATGTATTGCGGCATCGGGTCAAGGGTTTCGCATTACTTTTTATTTGAACGACCGTCCCTGAATAAGTTTATTGAAATAACGTTGGAAACACCGAAAACCTTTTGCATTCAAGCTTGAGGAAAAAAGTAGTTGTTTTCCGGAAAAATGCTTTGTGTACGATGATGGGCGTGAATGTACTTCAACTCATTTTCTCCATTTTCCATCCGTCGATTCAGCGAATCGACGGATTTAGGCTTCACTGTGACTTTGTTTCGTCAAATGCAGTCGTTGCTTATATTTTTTGGATTACCGTGTTTTAAGCAAATAGTCACCTACTTCATCCTGATGTTGACTTTATTGGAGAATCTCAAAACAGGGAATGAAATAATCACTATTTTCAAAGAATGACAAACAGAAACCAAATTTTCTCTTGAATAAATGAGTTGGTTATTCTGCATTAATGGCGTCCAACGAAATTTTTAGGGATATCATACAATTGAATTTTCCATGCGTTCTAAACTACTTAACGAAAAATTAGTCGTTGAGCATGTAGTAGAGCACTGCAATTCACAAAATTAGCAGTTTTGTTTAGAGTGGTCACAAAAAATTCTAGAAAACAAAAAAGGTGGAAGACTAATCATTGTTTACTCGTTTATAAAATATGTCAATTGGTATTTTTCATATTGTACTCTGAATTTATTATACACCAGCATAACCCTTTTCTCTTTTGAAAAATATTCATCGTAAATGGTCGAATATGTGTGTAATTCGTGACTAAATCCAAATGAATTTAAATTCTTCCCCCCCTTGGTTGCTCTCGTTAAACTGTTTTGATGGAACTCCTTTAAAATTGTAAAATAGAATTTCTTTGACCGTCATCCTGGATGGCGCTACTACGTGTTAGTCTACACTTCTAGGTCATATGAGTCAGCACAAATTCATGATCCTTCATATTTGCAGGAGTCAGTGGCCTGAAGAACGTGCGCGTGGTGTCCCCAGGGGCGGTGGCCGTGGGCGAGACGGCCTCCCTGGAGTGCCAATACGACCTCGAGGGAGCGGAGCTGTACGCCGTCAAGTGGTACAAGGGCAAGAAGGAGTTCTACCGCTACCTCCCCAAGGAGGACCCCCCCACCAAGGTGTTCCCTCTGCCGGGAATCAACGTGGACGTAAGTATAAATCGGAAAGTCAAATACGATAGCAGTGGTCACATGACCGTGCACCTGGATGAAGCCTTACGAGCAGGTTCCACATTCCCACTCATTTTTCATAATTAACTTACGTGAAGTTGAGGTTACTAATTTATGGTGTACCCATCTGGTAATGACTCTGGCTATGGAGTGAATGTCTATGAAAATGAACGCCGCATAAATACGCTGATGTCAAAAAATTCCGATGACATTCATCTACGATGCTGATTCTGCATAAGCGTGGTTTACACAACTCGTTTCAATACTAGGCAATATTTTTTAATAAGGTAATCTACCGGTTAAGATAGGTTTTTGGACGTACACAACTGACAAATAAATATGTTGTGGCTCCTAACGAAACACAATCCATTAACCTACTCTAAATCAGGTCCCTCGTCAACTCTGTGTATTTCCTTCCTCCCTCCATCCCTTCCAGCATTCCATTCCTGCCCTTTACTCGTTTGCCTAACATTCTCCCTTCTTTAACCTTCTTTAATATCCCACTGCCGCTCAAAACGGCTTTCATCCATGTTTCCAGCCTCCATAGAACTTCTCTCAACAAACCCCTCTCCTCGCCCACCATACCTAGTACTTCCTCATTTGTTTTCATTTCGGTCCATTTCACCTTCTCCATTCTTCTCCACACCCACATTTCAAAAGCCTCAAATCTGCGTCTATCTTCCTGCTTCAGCAACCACGTTGCCGCGCCGTACGCTCTCTGCGTCTACGCTCAATATCAAAGTGTTTACGAGTCTTTTCTTAACCTCCCAACTCAACGTCCACGTCATCAACTCTCTCCTCCTCGAGAAAGCCTCCTTGCCTAGCGCAATTCTTCTCCTTACGTCCCTACTACTTTGACCGTGTTGGCGCAAAACACTTCCGAGATATGTAAACTGTTCTTTCTGCTCTATTTTTTATCCTGTCGTTTTAATGTTTACCTTAGCCTTTTTCTTTCTGGAAAATCGCATAACCTTTGTTTTATTTATATTGATTCTCATCTCATATCTATCGCAATGAACCTCCAATTCACTCATTAATGTTTACAACCCCTTGGCTGACTGAGCAACTAATGCTTAGCCATCAGTAACCGATGTCACAAATTCCCCTCCGACTTTCATACCTACCTCCAATTCTTCCCATGCCTCTTTAATCATTTCCTCCACATATACGTTGAACAGCACCGGTAACAATGGACAACCCTGCCTTATACCTCTTCCTAACACTGCCCATCCGGACTCTCCGTTCCCCACTCGAACCTGAGCAGTCTGAGACATGTACAGGTTGCGGATCAGTCTCCTGTCCCTCCAATCCATTCCTATTTTCTGCAATACACGCATTAATTTTTCCCAATTCACTCTATTAAACACTTTTTCAAAATCTACGAAGCAGGCAAATATATCCTGATTGTATTCTATATTCCTCTCGATTAGTGATCTCATTACTACAATGACATCACGCGTACCTCTTCCCTTCCTAAACCCAATCTGATCCTACCGTAAGCGGTCATTTGCATTACTCTCTATCCTTTTGTTGATGATCCTGACAATAACTTTAGCTGCGTGGGATATCAAACTTATTGTTCTGTAATCCTCACATGGTGTACCTTTTTCGGAATAGGAACTAACACTAATCTCACAAAATCTTCCGGCCAGATTACCTACCCCAAAGATACTACGAATCACTCCATATAGGGCCTTCTTCAAACATTTTCCTAAACATTGTAATAGTTCCGCAGGAATGTTGTCAAATACGTCTGTCTTATTTGGTTTCATCTCCCTTATTGCCCCATGTATCTCATCGTCGAGTATGCCTGGACCTAAGCTATCTTCTTCTACGTCATGTTCCTTTAATATGTCTAACCTTGTGGCCTAAGTTCTCTACCATATAGTGTTTATATATATTCCTTCCATTTCTCTTGGATCTTTTCTGTGTCAACTATTATCTTACCAGACTTACAGGTTTCGTCCGGAAAATAAGTGTACTGAGCTCAGGAAAAAAAATTATTACACTTTTACATATCTTAAGCTAATATTCCTCAAAATAGGACCCTTGTGAGTCGAGACACTTGTTCCAGCGGCGTTCTCATTCCTGGAACGCTCCCGCGAAGGCATCATCGGGAACCTCTCGAAGACACGTCGTCACGGCCTCTTTGACGGCGTCCAAAGTCTCGTATCGCGTTCCTTTCAAACTCCTCTTTATCTTCGGGAACAGAAAGAAGTCCGGTGGTGCCAAGTCCGGGCTGTGGATTATTTTTGCAGTGATCTGCAAGTTGTGTCGCGAATTCCAAACGATTGAGTCTTTGATCATCACTGAGCACTTTTGGCACCAACTTTGCACAAATTTTTCGCATCTGTAATTGGTCCCTAATAATCTCGTGCACTATTGTTTTTGGCACATTACACTGCTCTGCTATCACCCGAACACTAAGACGACGATCAGAGTTCAGTACATTGCGAACTTTTCGCACATTTTCGTCGGTGAGTGTCGTTGATGGGCGTCCAGGCCGTGGTTCGTCGTCGACCTCTTCTCTGCCCTCCACGAACATCTTGTGCCACCGAAAGGTTATGTTTCTGGACATGGCTGACTCCCCGTAAGCATGGTTAATCATACCGACAGTTTCGGTAGACGATTTTCCAAGCTTTACCGCAAATTTGATGGAATAACGCTGCTCCAAAAACTTCGGCATCGCGTTCCGTGACGTGAGTCGAGCGTGGAGGTTCGCGTTAACAGAGCTCCTCACTACACCACAGCTCAGAGCCGACTGCCTTTTTCAGCGTCACTTGCCAACATACCCCCCTCCAATCGCAGTCCGTCAGGGCGGTGCTGGGCGCGCCTGGAGCGGCGGGAAAAGATCAGTACAATTATTTTCCGAACGAACCATATATATAAATAAAGTCACTTTCTTGAAAAACCCACGAACGTGCACAATAATGTAAATTAACTAACTAGTCGACACAAACACAGAAACTAAAACATATAAAAGAGGGACTCACTGGTTCTCGAATTTTCGTACAACCACCTTTCTCAAGAGGAATTAGGAACAGAACTGTGGTTGTCTGTGTCTACTAGTTAGTTAATTTACATTATATATATATTTTTTTTTCGTGTTTGAATGAATATATATTTTATATATGTATATGTATGTATATATATATATATATATATATATACACAGGTATATACATATACGAATATATCATGTCGCTCTTTATTCTCCATTTAATCTTCAGCTTCTGCAACATTTGGCATGTTCTATGATACCCTTTTTCATTGGCCTGATTGGTGAAGTCCAACACTGAAGATGATTGTTTCCACGTGCCGCTTTCTATTTAATTCGAGACAAATTAGCAAACTCCTCATCATAAAATCAAAATTAATTCAAGTTATTTGGTTCATGATGGCCGTGAAGTTTCGTACGCCACACGTTTTTGTCAATGGTTAGGTAGAGTAACACACAATCTACTTTTTAAATTTTAATTTCTCTAATTACTATCCATTATACACATTAACACCCTGCAATCTGCACGCTATGATTTTAGTTTTATCCTGGAGATTCCTGATAACTCATTCTTATAAATTACTTTATATTCTTAATTCTTTTAGAATTACCTCCATATTATTAACATGAAAATTATTGGTGATGCGAGGGTGTATTCTATCATGAAATCTTCATTTGATTTGTCTTGTATTTTCCTATGTCTTCACAGAAGTCTCATTAATTTACGTCATGCCTTCGAAAAATTAATTACTGCCACTGATGAATTAAATATAAATCAATAAATTATTATAATTTGAAAAAGAATGATTTTCCCTTAATAGAGGACTCAATGTGTAAACTTTTTAAAAACTAAAGTAATTGAATATGTTTAATAATTATTTTTTAATTTTTACGTATTCTATAATTATTTCCTATGTACCAATACTAGATTTCCATGTCTCATAAAATGTGTACTTTGTCACATTTCCATGTAACTGTATTTGCAGCATACTATAAAAGTGAATTCATATTGATCAATTATGTGTGTTGTCGTTGATATGGAGGGTTTTAGTGCACCAAAATTTAAGTATAAAATAATACTCTCGCTAGAATTATGAGCATCGCCCCCTTTTGATCTGAAGGAACCCTTAATTTGGCCCAACAGCTCTCCGAGAGTGACGCCCACCACGTGGTCCTGCGGGACGCTGGCTTCACCCTCACCGGCCGCTATAGATGTGAGGTCTCGGCAGACGCACCGTCCTTCGACACGGCCCTCGTCGTCGCATCGCTCGTCATTGTCGGTGAGTGAAAACCTCGCTGCGGGTACAACGACAGCCTTGTGGTTAGGAGGCTGAAGTGGAAACAAACAAACACAAACAACAACAAACAGAAGGAATCCACGAATCCTGTGTCTTAACGAATTACGTAATGAGGAGCCGTAAATGATGGCGTGCAAAGTGCCAGAAATAGTAAAAGGGATTCGTTGGAAAATATTGATGGAATAGTTGAAGTCGATGTTCACACTCTATTCAATTGCGAAATTATGCAGGTTTATATAGATATTTTATTTCACTTTTTGGGAAAACTCTTTCATTTAAAGATATGCTGACGTAGATTCAAAGTACTTGAGGATGAACAGAAATCGTTTTTTAACATTGATAACGCCATAATTAAGGGAATGGCTATACAAGGGAAATTTGATGTATCCTCAAATTTCAGTGAACGTGGAATATTTTTCATGCGGAAAATCGTCCAGATTAGTTTTTCATTCATTTCTCCAGGCATCTTTGAAACTTGTTTTCAGAGATCATATCTCGTTCATTGAGCAAGAAACTAGTGCAGCGATCCTGTCCAATTAAAACCAGGAATTTATGATGCCTCTTACCTTCTTTAAGACGTCATCGTATTCAATGGAGGTAGCACGTTTGCTTATTACTGGTGGTTGAAAAAGGAATGAAACTTTTCCATCGATGTGCCCGAAAAGTTCGGTCACCGTCGGGTAACCGCCACGGGCTGCGAATCGCGGCGTGGGTGCTTTTAATTCAAGGAAGAGAGAAACCATTCGTCCCCCATTCCCACGCATTTTCTCGTTTCTCTCTCCCGTTCCCTGCCTCTCGCCCTGCCCATTGTTTCTCTTACCCAGCCCTCGCTCACCAAACCCCATTTCCTCGACTCACGGACCCCTCTCCCATTCTCCGCCGGCCCTCTTTCGCACCCCCCCCCCATCACTCCCAAACTCATATCCACCCTCGCCCGATGGGAGGATTCGGGGGTGCGGGCCACGGAGGCTGGGGCGTCTACGAAACTTCGCGACCCCTCCACCCCAGCCGCCCTCTTCTTTCAATGGAACACTTTTCCACTTGAGACGCTCGCTTCTGTCGGGCGAAACTTCCCTTCCGGGCTGAATAAAATGGGGCGTGGCGTGTGCGAATGGAAAGGCAGAAGGGGGGTGGTTGGCGTGAGAGAGTGGACGATGCCGGAGGAGGAGGGATGTTTTTTTTCGCGGGGTTGGGACGGGGTCACGGTTGGAGGCCTTGGGCGAAGAGGAACGGGGAGAGCTACGGGAAGGTGCGGGCGAGGGAGTGGCAAGGAGGCGGTGGCAGCAAGTTGTGGTGATCGGGTGGCGCCCGGGAGTGGGTGAGCGATGGGTGGGAGTCGTAGAGTCGGGGGCTTCCTGGAGGAGGGAGCGGGGAGCACCGAGTGGCGACTCAGGAAGGATAAGAGAATCAAGAGAGAGGCTCAAATGATGATTCTGCTACTTTTTATTGATAGTACCCGATGAACTTATAAAAAACATGCTAGTGCACAGGAAAAGTTTGGCCTTTCAGTATTCATTGATTAGACTGAGTCACTGCCGTGTAAACTCACACAGGAATGAAATTGTTTTAGAATTTTGAAAGATGAAAAAGATAAAGATAAAATCGATGAAGATTTTTTGGCCTTTTTATATGTGCATTATACCTATGAAAATCTACGAACAATCCAAAACTTTTGAGATATTTTTTTTGCTAGAAATTTTTAATTGATAATCAAATATTACAAATTTTCCAAAAGTGTTTCTATGCATCGCTGCATAAAATGTTTGCTTCGTTCAATGAACCAAAGAATTCAATAATTTTTATGTTATTTTTTTGAGTTTTTGATTGATGAATGGGATGGGACTAGTTAAAAAACAATAATTGTCAACAACAATACGGATTTACTCCCCATTACTCCAGGAAATAATTTCGGATTGATCTTGCCGTTCAAAAAATGTCTTTTTTCATATTTCAATCTCGATATTAAACAGAAAAAATAAATAACAGTGCGAACGGTAATATTCAATTCGACCTTTACAAAACGTATTTCAAATGCGGCAATAAACATCTATGGTAATCCTCGCTTAACATGGATAAATTGATTGCATTGCCTACACGACACCACTGACGACATCTATACTACATTTAGTGGAACGATGGTACATCATCGTGATGTTTTTTCTGGCTTTGTAGTGATGACGAAATGGAAAAAAATTAAATTTGTTTCATGAAAAGACTTATTAAATCAAATTCTGTCAGCCTCACGTTTGCGAGTAGGCAGGTTGCTCAGCACTGCTTGTGTCACATTTTGCATTATTGACATTCCATGGGGGAGCGCGTTCTAATTTACTCCCTCATCAGGGGAGGACGAACTTGATCAAATGTACAATAATTTATGCGCGTCCACAGACGGCTACACGTCAGCACATGTTTGTAAGCGTGTTCACCTCCATGAACTATGAAACATGGAGGCCAATGTTCCAAAAGTAGAATTACTCTCCAATTTCATCGACTTGCCATTTGTTTTTTCTCGTTGGTGAAAATTGATAAACAAATCGGCAAAATGTTGAGATACTCATTTTAATGATTGGAAATTTTTTTCATATGAGACGCATCGTAACTCATGTCTATGTCCTTTAAGTAAAACTTTTAAGTTTTTTAGCCTAAACAAATAAAGTATATTATTATTAGGTAATCTACCGGTTAAGGTAGGTTTTTGGATGGACACAACTATCAAATAAACATTTTGTAACTCCAAACAAAACCCAATCCAGCAAACCAATCTATATCAGGTCCCTCTTCATCTCTGTGTACTTCTTTCCTCCCTTCATCCCGTCCAGCATCCCTATCATGTTCCTGGCCTTTCTTCGCTTGCCCAACATTCTCCCCTCTATTACCTTCTTCAACATTCCACTACCACTCAATACGCCTTTCATCCATATTTCCTGCCTCCATAGGATTTCTCTCAACAAACCCCTCTCCTCACCCACCATCCCTAGTATTTCCTCATTTGTTTTTCTTTCGGTCCATTTCACCTTCTCCATTCTTCTCCACACCCACATTTCAAAAGCCTCCAATCTATGATATTTATGGAAATATGTATATACATGAATATGAGAGCAATAGGCCTTCTTCAGGTCAGACTCTAGTCTGACCTGAAGAAGGCCTCGGAGTAGGCCGAAAGCTTAAACAATCTAAAATGTGAGTGTTCTTTTACGTGTTATCTATTTTATCCTGTGTTCTATTGTGCCGTTCAAATGTTATACATACATATATATGTATATATATATATATATATATATATATATATTCAAACATGAAATGCCGATATATGGCGAACTAATATTCATTCACATGGAAATACGTGTAGATATAAGAAAAACGGAAGGAAGACATATAAAGGGCGACCACAGGAGACTTGGGGAAGGCGGAATCGAGCAGGTCACAAGCGCGATATGTATTCCTTCCCATTTCTTAATATCTATTTCCATGTGAATGAATACATATTGGATATCTGATCAAGCGAGTGAGAGTGCAAGAGTATATCAAATACCCTAATATGAATTCATTGTAGAGACTCATTGCATCTACTCATTCTTACTGCTCTTCCCCACTATGCCCATTAAAGTTTACCTGCTACTTTCCTGCATCGTTTTTATGTATACACTTCTACTAACGAAACGCGTAATATTCTTAATTCTTTAAGAATTGTTAAGCCTTTCATCATATACTTCACTTCTATCAGGATTTTTGCAAATTGTCATTTGCATTTTGCCAAATGTTAAATTTGTATCACTTTAGTCATCCATTTACTTCCTAAATACGTTTACTCCTTCATATTCTCGTATATTTAGTGAAAATGCGAGACGCATGAAAGGTCGGAGTCACTCGTGTTTAGCTAGTGGTTAAGCTACTGAGTGATTCCCTGGATCTGTGAGCAAGCCAAATTTTAGACGTAAGCGGAGAGGAATTGGGATTAAAAGAGAGAGAGAAAGAGAGAGAGCGAGAAGAGGTAAATGGTGGGAGAGTTCTGCTGCGATTGATTTGTTGCGTCAAGCGCGCCCGCTCTTTGCTCTGCTCCGTGACTCCTGACCAGAGCATCAAGCGCTTTACGCCAGCCGGGCGACCACAGCGCAATGCTTAGAAGCGGTAAGAGAGCCCCGCTCACAGTCCGTCCTCCCCTCTGCCTCCCTCCCCTCGAAAGTAACCTCAGAAAGAGGGGTGAAAGCGGAGAGCGGAAATGAAGAGGAGAGAGAGAGAGAGAGAAAGGTAGCGATCGGTGGACGGTAAATGCGTACAGAAAGGTGGAGCCGAATAGAAAGGGTGGGGCTGAATGAGGGGTCGGAGGTAACTGGCAGGAAGCAGAAAGAGAGAGAGAGTGTGTGTGCGTGTGTGTGTTTGTGTGTGTGTGAGGGTGTGTGAGAGAGAGAGAGAAGGGTGCGGCTGTTGAAAGAGCATCGACTCCAGAACATGAATACCCCATCACCATCAGAATCCATCGCGTGAAAAGCGCTTTAGAGTGGACGCCAGTGAGAGTTGGTGGAGGGAGGCGGGGTCGGCGTGAAAGAGGGATGAGTGAAAAAGTGAGGGAAAGAGAGGCTGAAGGTGGACGGGGGGGTGGGGGGTTGAAGAGCGGCTTTGGGTTTTTTTTTCAAATGGAGGTCTTTCCCGCCGAAAAGGAAGGGTTGAGGGAGGAGGTTGTGGAACTCGGAATAATTAAGGGCTGGGTCGAGAGAGATGGGTGAAGATGGGGTGAAGGTAGGTGGGCCGCGCCACCCCGCTGTTTGGGAGTGCGTGGCATACCCAAAGGCTTCGCGTATTCTTCATTTTCGGAGTCACATAGACCTTCGTCACTTTGTGTTCATCCATAACCGACACACATCTTCCAAAATATCCTAAGCGGACGTATATTGCAAGGAGTTGCCGAACAATGCCCTTTACCGGACAAAGTTACTCGAGGATGAACAAATATTACGACTGAAGGAGACGTACTTCGTCTTTGCCTGAAGAACTAAAACTATTGTCTGTGGTGTGCGATGGTACTCATTGATGGAATTTTCTTTTAATATACTTTGATGAAAAGTGTTCCCTTAGACTTTATGGGCTTTATTATATCTTCAGTTCATCCTAATGTTTGTGCTCTTAGGATTCCCAAAATGTATTTACCTTTCTGTCATTAAAATAAAAAAATTAATGACTACTGCATGTATATTTGTAATTTTTTAATGATTTGACTGCAATTTATTGGCATGGATTCCTTCGAGTTTTCCGAAAAGAATATGTTATTACTTGCGTACCATAAGTATTGATAGCATTATAAACTTTTAAATGCATACATTCAGTTAAAGGTTTTGATTCCCTGGTTTGAAGTAGTGGGAATTGCGTTCGTAATCCGATTTTGTAATCACCAAGAAGAAGACTATTGTCTCAATGTGTAATTCTGCATAAGGAAAGAAGATTAGCATATTTGCTGTCAATGCTGGGAAATATTCAATAATTAAGAAAAGGAAATAATGGACTAAGTTCAATTGTATTACATGATATAATAGGTTTTGGATATTGTCTTTGAATATTGTCTTTGTATTTATCCATCCCAGTATCTATAAGTATTGGCGACTTCAAAGAGATCAAATGGTAGTAATCTCTTTAAATCTTCCATTTCAACTCTCTCTCATCTAGCAGCACAGAGAAGGCTTGAAGGCCCTGTCCACCATTTGGACTTTTTGTGCAGGTTATCATTATTATTAAAATTATATAAGCCTCGTTGCAATTAGGCAGCTTTCAACGGTGGTAACGGTCAAGTCTGGTCAACGGTCACTCTTGCAATACACATACTATAAATACATACACAATATGAACAGATATGAGAAAAAATCGTCTTATGACATTTTAAGATTAACAACCGCACCTTTAGCATCACACAAGGGCTGGATTTACACCATTCTCGTACATACAACGCATCGTCCATCGTCGCACTCCGTCCATAATCACGCACTCTTCAATTTCATACACCCTTCAAAATCACGCACAGTTAACACATCATTCACTGCTGCAATACAACTTCTCACGCCGACCACATCATGTACAGAGGAATATTTTTAATAATTACAGTAGTACTAGGGTACAGTAGTCACTAATCAATAAAGATTATCACCAAGTGGCTGCTTTACTCTAATTCTTAAAACTCCTTACATTGGATGGAAATGGTTCAAAAAAACCTTCATGCAGCTGATTCCATTCAACAATAGTTCAAAGATCTGGTGCTTTCCCGGCGTATTTGCTTGGCGAAGTATTCTCGGGTCTTGCACCGGGTCAGGGGTTCCATGTTGGCTGACGTTTCGATGCCCGACTCGTGCATCGTCCCTGAGGAGAAACTTTATGAACATCTCTATACGTTCACACATATACTTCCAGTAATTGCTTATTGTGACTGAGGCAAAGGATATTAAATGTTATAAATTTAAATTCACGATGACATTAAATTTATATTTTTATTCATTTCAATTAGAATCTCATATCATAGATTATGGCGTAACATATTCGTGCATGTGAAATATTTATTGGTATTATTTAACTTATCTTTCCAAATAATACTAAAAAATTAAAATATCTATTAGTATTTAAAATTGAAAGTGTGATATGCAGTTAAGGGTTGGAGTGAATTACACAGATCAGTCCATATAGAGGAATGAGAAATGCCATCACTCGAAGATGTGCTCACGCGAAATTAAGAACGGGTTTCGGGAGACTACACTCTTGCACCCATAACTTGAACCACACATGCCTTTTACCCTACACCTCAGCCTTTATTGTCCTAACACTATCCCATTCAGTTAAGCCCACCCATTCAGCAGCACCCAACTAGGCCATTGGGTCCTTATGGTCTCAATTTCGCTTGAACAAAAACATTTTATTTATCTATCTATCTATCCTTCGTAACACAATTTCCGCCCTTTCACCTCCCCTTCGTTCTCTTCTGACCCACGAGAGGCAACTGCGATTGATATTCCTTGCACATGGTTTAAAGAAGTACTTTTTCATTCAACGTCTTTCCCGCCCCCCTCCCCCCGACCCTCGGTTCCCTTCTTCCCTGCTCGTCCCCCTCCCCCAATCGCATTGGCTGTCACGCACGTGCCCACCCCCCTGCATCCTGACGACCTATCTCTCCAGCCGACCGCATCCACTCCCCTCGCCCCGAACCACATCCTTGTCCTCATTCCCATGAAAGGGGAGCGGGATCTCCACGGCTTAGAGAGGAGGGAATTCGCGCGTCCCTTCTCCTAGCGCACCAGTCCTCACCTAAAACATCGCTCCCGACATCACATCCTCCGCCCCCGGGGAGCGTGCGAGGGGGATCCCGGGACAGCCAGCTCACCTCCCGATCCCCAAAGCATGCGTCTTGCGATCGCTGTCTCTCGCCTCGAAAGGGACACCTTATTAGTTCAATGCGGACGGTGAGAGAGATAGAGTGATAGATAAACTCCGGCGCACTTACTTCGCAGTGGAAATTTTTGCACGGAAGGGAATTTTTGCCATGGAGACTTGCTCCGACATATTTCCTCTGCTCTCTCGGTAGGAAATTGATTTGGATGCTTGCTTTCTTTTTATACGATCAGGTAAGGCGTTAAAATTGGGGGTTTTGAATCGCTCAAGCATAATCAACTACTAGTCAATTGTTGATTGAGTGCAGTCATCATGAATGCTCACAGTTTAAAATTACGCTACACCGACTTCTGTCATGATTATACAGTGGCATGAGTTTATTGAATTTGAAAAATATTACCCACCTTCTTTTCCTAAGTTGATTCAAATTAATTTCATCACTTCATATTATGCCGCTGTCCTCATCTTTGCGTGTTGTTTTCTGTCAAATCGAGCTAAGAGGTTCTATATTCTTAATAGCACAGATACAAGATTTACTTCCCCGTTAACACTTTGTGTGGGCCATTTACCCTTGTAATCCTATCTGGAGAAACCGGCTACGCCCGACTGAATGTGTTTTCAATATAGGATTGGTACTTAACAGAGGCAAATGCGCAGCTTTGAAATTTTTGAACAAAGTAACTGGCAAATAGGACATCAATTATAGAGGGTTCATTGTTAATTGGCCGATCAATTTAAATATTTGGGGGTAGTTCTAACATCGGGCTTTGCATATGAAGCATATATCAGGACAATATGTGGATCCGCTTTAAAAAAACTCAGCTTCATTACCCAGGTGGTGGGGGAATGCAACGGGGAAGTTAAAGAGAGATGTACTATTGCTCTAGTTAGACCTGATTTGGAATTTACCGAAAGTATTAAGGATCCTTGGGAGAAGATGTTGCTAAAAGAACAAGTTATAGTTCGGGAAAATAGACTCCAGTAGAGACTGAGACAAATATTTGTTCTTTCCCCGGACAATAAGGAATCATTATAATAAGAAATCAAATTCTTTAGAGAAATAGTAAAGACACTCGATTTACTAGGGAAAACAAATTTAAACGATACGTGGACAAAAGTTATATTCGTAGGTGCATGTTTATGTTAGTTTCTAGTATATTAATTTGCATGTGTGTAAGTTAAAATGGTTTCTGCATGAATTATATATGCCTCTGTGGGTGTGGATTAGCATGAATTTGTAAGTTTGTATGCGGTTTTATCGTTTTACGGGTGGTGACTACCCACCACACGCCCTTGAGGCCGTGTTACAGTGTATTATGCAGATGTCAATGAATTGAGTTATTTCACCCTGCCTCTCGTTTAGACTAATTCGAGAGGCCATTAAAGGGGACATCCCTCACAATTCTGAAATATTAATTAAAATAACTGCAAAATCTTTTGCCATAAACAATATTCTTTCCCAACTTCTTATGATTTTGATACTCGAACGGCATCCAATTGACATTTTTGGGATATCCTGCCTACTAGTGTCCTAAATGCATAACTCTTTTTTACATTCTTCACCAACATTTCAAATATGCTTGTCATCCGCTATGTATCTCATTCTTTTTCGAATTACTAATATCATACTTCATCCTGCATTACTCTTGTTTTTTATGTTTCATTTCTGTATGCCTTACTTCGTTCATTCTCCTTAAAGTCTTCTTCCCAAGTCCAAGTCAAGCCTAAGATATCAGTGCTAGCATATGATATTAGAATATCTCTGCAATACAATACCACTGCTTTCTTTAATTTCAAAACTTTTAAAAACACGTCGCTTTCCATTTCTGTGTATTATCCTCCAATAGATCTCTAAAAGTTCGTCTCTTACATTATTTTATAACTGCAAACTATTTTCCTACTGAAAAAAGAAACTTTGTCACGTCCTATTGAGAACATTGCTTTCACATATTTCCCCCTCCAATCCATGTGCCATAACTTGGTATTACGTGTTTGTATGTTCTCTATAAAAAAACTACTCCCTGCTGATCCTCTATCAGCTATTCTTCCTCATGATGGGGTGTAGGGTTTAAGTGAGTATTGTGTTGAACTGAAGATGGAAAGGCCCGAGTCCGACTCTGGATGACGCCTCTGGAAAGCCTGAGTATCTCCTAAGCTGTGCAATTTTTCAGGTTCTGACCTTACTGGGAAACCGTAGGTGGAAAAGACACAGTACCTGACACTCTACCGCTATGTGTGAAATAACCACACCCACTCTTGGCTTAGTAGTTCAAATGAAGCCCTTATCCTCACCTACTAAACCAACATTCAAGTGGATTAGCTTGGTGATGGTAACGGTTCTCATAGAGTCGGAAAAATCTTCATTCTTACTGTGGGAAGTTAACTCTCCAAAGTACTCTCTTATCCAAACAATAATTCATCGATTAAATTCTCATTGAAAAAAATTATGTTTAAAAGGTTAAAAAAAGAAATTACAGATGCAATTTCGTACTGTATTCTTCATTTATTAATATGGTTTATGATGATCTACGTATACTCTCGGTCATCTGAAATTATGTGTAGTAAAATATTTTATCCCATCTGAAACTAAACTAATGGTTTCCTTTTTAGAAACTCATGAAAATATAACCATTTGGTGTCTTAATAAAAAAGTACTTCTGTAGATCACAATTTACACTATTTTTTTGAGCTGGTGAAAAAAAAGACTAGACGACTTCTATTGAAAAATCTTCATTAAACCAGTAACAGGGGCTATGTTTCAATGTTTACTTTGTTAAGTAATTATTAGCAATAGACGTAGTCTCTATAAGTATATATAAATATATAAACTCTATAAGTACGAATATGATGAAAAAACAAAAGCCTAACCATTTTTTCGCAAATTGTGCAATGAAACCTATAAGATCGTTTTTTTCGTGCTTCTAAAATTTTTATTATCAAAACTAAGCTTCATTAATAAGTAAAGCACCAGTTCACGTTTATTCTGCTGTAAGGAAAGTCCTTCCTTTAAAATTTTAGTTTTTTAGAGCTAGGTAATTTTGAAGTTTGATTGAAGGAGTCGATGTCCAAACGTTCATTGTCGGCCCATACGGGCACACATACACCGGTGAGCGAAAATCCACCCTAACCGGTCATTTAACATACAAGATAAAACCATGACATTCCAAAAAAACATCTCATTCGTGTGCGTGTTGTTTGTGAGAGACGAGAAACTTATGATTTAAAGTAAGCTATGCTATAACAGAGGTTTACAATAGTGGTGGAAGCCGACAGGTAACGGCTCATTTAGAAAATAGTTGAATTTTTAAAAGCACTTTAAATGCATGAATATTATTTTCCGTAAAAAAATAATAAAGAATAGTTTAAAATATTTCAATCCTACAAATTTTCTTAGTCATTTAATTGCATGATTTTTTTCCTACCATTTTGGAAGGAGATAGATATAAAGATATGTTCAAGTCAAACATACTCTTATTTGTAGTATAAAAAGTCAGCCAAGGGAATTTGGTCGATCTTGAGCAGGTTACAGAATCATTGGGGTAGGAATGCAATATTACATGAGAACCAACAGGAAGAAATAGTAGTGATGCTCTCGACAAGTAAGAAGGTCAGACTAAACAATGAAAGTTTAGGGTATATATTATAGCAGTTGTACGGTTCATGCAATTAGGAAGTAATTAAGGAGACTACGGAGAAGGTAGGAAGACCAAGATGAATCGCATTAAATAAAGAAGCGTTTACAAAGAGGTTAAATTTAATAACAAAGTATTTAAGTAAAAATGTAAAGAAAGGATTAGTGTGAACTTTGATATGAGGCGTAATTAGTTCATGGGTCTAAGACTAGATCATTTAGCGTCGATGGAAGCCCATTGATACCTTTATCACTGAAATGATACCTTTAAAACTCTTCATTATCGTTCCGATGTGTTCATCAACACAAGAGGTGTCACCATTAGTCACAAGAGTTCCACTATTTCAAAAAATTCTGAGTACAAAAATTATTATTAAAATAAAATTCTGATACAGCAAAACCCCCTTCATACTGTTCTCTTTCAGGTAGTTAAGATATAAACCTTTTTATCAATTACTTAATCTCTTGAGATAATTGCTCTTATTTCTCTGTTAATTAATTAATCCTAATTTCTAAAGGTCTGGCACTGAGTGAATGCATGACCGTTATCGTTTAACTAGAATCTGTCTTATTCCACCTTTGACCTCGTATTTTTCCTCGAGTTAAGAGTCAAAATTAAACCTCTACTTTTGTAGAACTCTTTGACTTTTTTCCCTCCCTTGGTCCGTCGGTCCTAAAGCTCACTCTTCCATCTAATGCCAATGTTTGCCTTTCTACGCCACTGCTCTCCCATCTCTCACCAAACTCCCATCATTCTTTTTCCTTTCCGATGTACGCTTATTTTGTTTTATTGGTTGATTGTATGTAGATACTAATTATTCCTCCCTATGCTTTTCGCCATGTAATCCCGATTGACAACTATTTTTATTGTTTTTTTCTTTTATTCCCAACAGTAATATTTGATTTCTTTCCTCCTTTTTGTTTAATACTTTTCCTTATACCTTTTAGTTCAATATTAATACTAAATAAAACACTGGTCATCTTTTAGTCCAGTGGTTTACTCTGTAACTATTGCTTTTTTGTATTTTGATATTTTTACAACATTTGCATTTCGTTTTTTCCAAATTATTATGGAAAATATCCTGTTGCAAAATTGATTGGTTTAAGTACATTTCTCGGAGGTTATTAAAGTGTTTTATAGAACGATCTAAAATTTCTAGAATATAAAATGGCTAATGGAATTTCTATCTTGGTCGCTGTATGCATGATGTAGAGGAAGCAAAGACTGTGGACCAAAGGAGCTAAGAGGTTATATATTCTCTCAAATTCAATATAGGTTAGAGCTTTTTGTTTTTAGGGTGATTTTTCAAGGGGCGCATTCGAACTTGGTGCTCAGATTTCCACTCTTCTAACTTTTCAATTTATGCGTTTTGAAAATGCTGCAAGGTGAGCTGTAAATCATTATAAAAGGTATATCCCTACTACAAATACAGACAACCAGTCCTTTTTTCTACCTTGCATGGAGTGGATTAGAACCCAAATGTTCAAACTATGAACATAATGATAGCCTTGGCAATTCACCTTTCTTTATCTTTTCGATATAAAAATTGGAGTTTTAGAACGTATTATATATTTATAAATATTCAGTTTCTCGTTATGATATATGCTTCTTTTATGAGAGCCCGTAGACTCATTGCCGTTAATTGAATCTATGGGAGGCATTCACCAGTTGCACCACCCAGCTCCAACGTTGACCGCATGTACCGGTTGAATTCAGACAACTGCTATACGTGGAATAAATACTACTGCTTGAATGGAGTTTGCTTGAAAAGAGTGCTGAAACGACTTCAGACACATGCGAAAAACTGATATTTTCTGGGAAATTTTAACACCTCTTTGGTTGAATTCTAATTGAGCCTGAACAAGGATATTATCTTTTTTCATGAAGGCATCACATTCATAGATCATAGTGTGTGACCTGTATTCAAGGACGCGGGGCATTAAAGGTATGCTCTGTTGGCTTTTTTAAAGAGGCATTGGTAAATAACATAGAAAGACAGTGTTTTCAGTGTCAGCTATTGTATTCAAGTGGATATTTTCGATTTCACAGCGCGTGGAGGAGAAAATTTAAAGTTGAATACTTTTCGTCTTATACATTGATTTAAGGCGTCGCTGCCAAGAATGCTGTGAATTACGTTAGGAATGCGCCTAACTGTCTGCGTTTAAAACAATCTTTGGAAGGTGAGTAAAAAGCTTATCCTTTGGTTCTAACATTCTAAATGATATCGATTCTGACCCGATGTTTAATGCATTGCATTCCCTCCGTTGCTTTTGTAGACTGACGGTCGACTGACTAGGACACCGTAGTTGACTACCAAAGACTTAAACTTGCATCAGTATTTTATGAGGTATTGATGGGTGATAGAGCATGTATAAAAAACTTTACCTTTTATTAAAAAGTCAGTTGATGGCCGAATATATCAATGGACTCAAGATTTGAATGTTTGCGTGCAACTGCACTCTAAAGAGTGGAACGCGTAGGAACCTAAAATTGGAACGCGTCTCTGATGCGGTCACCACCTCCCCTGATAAGCAGTTTACTCACATAACTAATGTAATTATTAACACAGTTAAAAACTGACTTGGTGTGTTTGCTTCTTTTTGCGAAGAAAAATGTATTCCCTGATATTTTGGGTGCGAGTAATGTCGATATAAAAATGGATCATGAACAATTATTAATGAAATCTGAATATGTGTAGACTAAGAGACAAATTATTGACATTCAAATGGTATTTCACGCAAAATATAATTTTTAAAAAGTCCCAAATGAGCATATATAAATTTTGTTTTTAAAATAACCTACTAAGAGTAGAATCTCAGAATATCATTGTAATGATCAAAATGACAATTAAACAATAAAGGGCAAGGAAAAAGATTTCGTAAGTGAAATTTCCATTTATATTTTCACATTTTTTTCTAAATAATCAGAAGTTTGTCAATCAATTATAATGTACTTTTTAAACGTTCCCTGAAACTTCGTCTGAATTGCGACACCGCGAGAACAAGAAACTATCAACCATCTGAACAAGCTCTTTCCTCCTCTGGTTACAATATATTTTGTGTTTAATCTGATGGACTTAAAATACCTTGATAATCCAACTTTGGTAATTGATATGATATTGTGTTTTATTATTATTAAGTAATCTACTGGTTAAGGTACGTTTTTGGATGGACACAACTACCAAAAATATATTTTGTCACTCCCAACAAACCATAATCCAGCACCACTACTCCACTACTCTACATCAGGTCCCTCTTCATCTCTGTGTAATTCCTTCCGCCCTTCATCTCGTCCAGCATCCCTATCCTACTCCTGCCCTTTCCTAGTTTGCCTGGCATTCTTCTCTCTATTACCTTCTTCAACATCCCACTGCCGCTCAAAACGGCTTTCATCCATTATTCCTGCCTCCATAGGATTTCTCTCAACAAACCCCTCTCCTCGCCCACCATGCCTAGTACTTCCTCATTTGTTTTCCTTTCGGTCCATTTCACCTTCTCCATTCTTCTCCACACCCACATTTCAAAAGCCTCCAATCTACGTCTATCCTCCTGCTTCAGTGACCACGTTTCCGCGCCGTACATAGCTACGATCCATATCAGAGTTCTTACGAGTCTTGTCTTAACATCCCTACTCAACGTCCCCGTCATCAACTCCCTCCTCCTTGAGAAAGCCTCCTTGCCTAGCGCAATTTTTCACCTTACGTCCCTACTACTTTGACCGAGTTGGTCCAAAACACTTCCGAGATACGTAAACTGTTCTATCTACTCTATGTTTTGTATTGTGGTTACCCTCCATAAAATAGTTTGTATATTGCTATGCTATATTCTATTTCTAGCTAAATGAATTTTCAAAGTAATCAGGATTTCTATCATAGAGTTATTCAGTGACAAACTAAGTTGCAAAGTCGAAACGACATCATAGATAATTTTATTTCGTTTAAACGAGGGTAGTAACCCCTCCCATGGACTACGACTTTGTGATACATTGATGGCTGATCCAAAAACTCCTGGAGCTACAGGGACGCACCCAAAAGTGGTAGGACTGATTTTTTTACATGAATTTTATTGACAATATACTTAAATCCACTTAATAATCTTCAAATTATGCTCTTTGAGCTGCTACACACTTAGTATAACGTTGCTCCCATTCCCCGTACGCCCGCTGGAAATTTTCTTTGGGGATGCCGTTGATGACCCTCGTCGAAGCCTCTTGAACGGCCTTTATCGAGTCAAAACGTCGTCCCTTGAGCTGTCTTTTCATTAGGGGGAAGAAGAAGAAGGAGTCCGGTGGTGCCAGATCGGGAGAATAGGGCGGGTGCGGCAACGTGGCAACGCCGTATTTATCTAGGAGCTGTCTGACAACGAGCGCGCCATGGCACGGCGCCTTGTCATGATGAAGGACCCAGCAGTTTGCGATGGCTGGTCAGACTCTTTTCACGCGTTCTCGGAGGTGGGTGAGCACCTGCACGTAAAAGTTCGCATTCACAGACTCCCCTGGTGGGAGAAACTCCTTGTGAACCACTCCATGACGGTCGAAAAACACAATCAACATCGTTTTGATTTTTGATTTGCACATGCGAGCCTTTTTTGGACGTGGGGACGCGGAAGTGTGCCAGGTGAAGTTTTGTGCGAGTTTCGCACAAAACTTCACGGAATAACGTTGCCCAAAATTCAGATTTATTTTGTTTTTCGACGCGGACAAAAAACTTGCTTCACTAAAAACGGTGTCCTCACTCAACTACAGCTCGCAGGCGACTGAGGTTGGTGTCGGTCTGTTGCTAAGAGCCCCCTCCATCTTACCCTGCCAGGCAGACCCCCCCTCCACCCGCGCTCCGTTCGCGCCAGAGAAAATCAGTCCTACCACTTTTTGGTGCGACCCTGAAAACTAGCGGGGGAATATGATAATTACTTCTTGTAGGTTATTCTGATGATGATTCAGAAGAGAAAAATGTATAAAAAACACAGTCATTAGCTATTCACTAAGTAACGACACTTTTATTTTTATATATTGAACGAAAATAAAGCGCAAATATTCTTGCATTGAGTACCATTGAATACCACTCTTCCATGGGTTTCCCCTAATCTAGACCTATTTAAATTTCTTTGTTGCACCCAAAATAGGTAAATTCACCCCATTGCATAAAAAACTTCTTTTGGTTGTGTAAACGATGTAAAGAGGGGATCGGGATGGTCCGGTGGTTAACGTACTGGGTCCCACCCTGAGAGCCCGGGTTCGAATCACGGCGGCGACAGATATTTTTCAGTATGGTCCCGATCCCTGCTTGAGGTGCTTTGTGGAGAGTTGATACGCCAGCCGTCGGATGGGACGTGAAGCTGCGGACTCCTTGGAGCCTTTCGTTAAGAGCAGGTTAATGCCGACGCCGGGTTTCTATCCACCCTTCACCCTTTCCTGTCCATTTCTAAATGCGCAAATGACCTCATGTGTCGGTCGCCTCCCTTAAAAACCACTATTACCATGTAAAGAATTGCTTCATCTATGGTACGGGGTTTGTTTCGGAACCAATTGTGCCCGCAAGCACACAGACAGGCCCAATATTCACCGAAGGGCGATGGGTATCACTTGCCGCATCCTCAGGGCCATCATCCCTTCTCATCCCAACAATACTTCCTCAAGGCACACGTCACGTCCACGAACGGGTTTCAGGGGTCCTCCCCTTTTTCGCCGCCTGCCTATGCTCCCCTCCCCCGATCCCTCTTAACACACACACGCGCACCCGCATCAACGATCCTACCAAGGCCGCAGCCCTCGCCGCTCCCATTACAGAGGTCCATCATCTTCCCCGCCGCAAATCCCTTTCTGATACCCTTTTCGAGATCCCGCTATATTCTCGCTATCAAGGTCCGAAATTTTCGCTCCCGAGGCTTACCAGCGATTACACGGGAGAGTACTCTGGTAGAAGGGATTCATCGGTTGGTTATATCCTTCTCCACGCTCGCGGGGCGCACGAGTACTCAGGAAGCGTGTCGTATCTACCAGTCGGCGCTCGGTGTCGTCGGTGTTGAGTTTTTGTGATCCATTCACTCATTTGCACCATTGATATGAATTCATTAAGTTTGAATACGAAGACGATTCCAAGGGTACGTCGAAAGTATTATTCCTCGATCGATTTGAGATATAGGGATTGGTTTTAGCTGCCGAAGGAAAATTTTGTTTTATTTTTACCAAAAGGTATGAATAGAATCTTCAATTCAGTAATAATCTCCATAAATCTATCGATATGTCAGAATAGAGCCGATCAAGATCTGGTTGGTAAATATACTCCTTAATTTCGGGAGGATGAACTCACTCACTTGAACCAAGGGTATAGCGACCACATCACGTCTAAGTAGATATTCTGTTAACATTCTTTACAGTTATTAGTTAATAAATTGGCATGCATCAATGTTTACATTTACGGGAAACGGCTACCGAACTTTGATTTCGGTGTGTTTATGTTAAAATATCTCTAAAATTGAAATCGGCGGAAAAATTATAATTTTAATGAAGAAATATAACTCATATGAGCAAAAATCAAGCATTGTACATATTCCACCAATCCAGTTAAATTTAGGACTCCAACTAGGTCATGTGAATTTTTTTTGCGCAGATATTTATTGGGGCGAAATAAACTATGGTGATTCATTGTACGATAATAATATTAATGAAATAAATAAAAATATCAATATTTTTTTAGTCATAATAGTTTAAAAAAGCTTAACCTCGGTACTTTAAATGGAACTAAAATGTGATCATTCATTCGCTTTATCCTCTCTCGGTTATAATCATTGCCATTTTTTCAAGAGACAAAGCGTTTGTAAGCTAATTATTACGAAAGACCACAATAAATTTCATAAAATATTAGACTACTGTAACAAAGGATTCATTTCAAATTTGATCTCTTCTGTAGAGCATTCATACAGAGCAAAAGCACTCTATATTTCATCGGTTAGTATGTCGTAATAGAGAACGGTGGAAATGGTAACTCATACGAAAAATGTATTTGGATGATCTTACATAAAAAGTCGACTTTTATTAAAATAAATTCCCCACAAAAACTCATATAGTTCTCCTTTTGCCTTGCCATTGTTTTGTGACAAGAACAGTGATAAAAAATAGGTTCAGAAATCAAGCCTATTCTGATAATCAGCAAACCCATTTACATATTATTATAAATCACATCCTTATTGAAAACGATATCCATTTAAAAATGGATTTGCATTTGAAGTGGTCGTTGTTTAATCCCAATGCTAAATCAACTGAAATTTTTGGAAAAATGTTCGTACGATCTTTCTCTTTACCTAATTATACCGATGATACAAATTTATGTTGAGGAAGGTTTCATGATGAACCTTTGTGTGTTTTCTGACTTATGCGCAGTTTGCATAGCTGATAAAGTTACACCGAATACCTTTTAAAGGGATAAAGAATAACGAGTAATGATTAACTTCAAGTTGATTCAGCTTTTTATCATGTGTTTTTCTAACGTTACTGGTACCATTACTAAACCAAAATGAGAGCTTATTTTGAAAGCTATTTATGTGCAGGTGCATAGCAAAAGCCCAGGTAGGAAAGCTAAATTATATTCAAACAGATTGTTCCTTACGAAAAATGAAGAATCAGGCGTGATATTGTGGAATCGAGACATAATGAAAACTTTGTTGCAATTGCAAGTTTTAACAGTGGAAAATTGTAACAAAGTTTTCATTAGATTGTTCCTTATTTCCATAATAATTTACCGTTCCCCGTAGGCATATGCCTTATAATCCGGAGATTACTTGCACCATCCAAAGTCACTTTCCCATATAGAGTGACTATTGAAATTAGTCATACATGTGTCATTTGATTATGCAGCTTACATAGCAAAAAGTTTTAATTGAGACCCATGGCATAACTAAAAATCTCAAAATCAATATACTCAAAAGAAAGGACTTTCTTGCACTTAATAGTTCCTTCTCAGCAAAAGCATCCTCCATAGTTCTTTCTAGATTTAATATTTCAATGGAGATAGCCCCCCAAGGCGACGAAATTCCATTTTGATAGCAAGTTTCAGAATAATCAAGGATTTTCAGTGCTTTACAGGTTTACAGAGGCATTTTCAATGTAAATTAAATAGTTTAAATTAGTGACCAGCATATTCTTATATTTTCTTTACTCCTTGTGGGTATGGTAATAATTTTTTTCGAAACTATCTTTAATATTTGGGTAGTATATACCCAAATATTATTCTTGGGTAATGTAGCAATGTTGCACTTAGAATAAAAAATATTTATGCAATTATGAGGGATATTTTCAATGTATTTTACTTTACTATTTAGGTTTTTAATAACTTTAGTTATAATTTACTTAAGGTATTATTCCATTGCATTCTAATTACGTAAAATCTATTCTTAACTTGTAGAAAAGTAGGTATGTATTAGCATAAGAATGATTATATTAACGTATGCGTTTATTTTTGCAAAAATAGGGCATATATCTATTTCTTAGTACAAAAAGTACTCGTCCATGTACTCGTCCGATTATAATGAAATTCCACTCGCAGTTGCGAATGTCGTCCAAGATAGATTTGAGGTATCTGTACACCCTCCTAATTCCATGTCATAACCATTTTTCAAAATAATTTTAGGGTATATCGTCTTAGATTTGTGCTGCTGTTGACGAAGCTTCATCTTTCCTCACGGATAAATTTCTTACTTAAATACGCATTCCTTCAGCAACGTGGAATTTTAATTTTTTTTACTCATTTAATTTGAAGATATTAGCTTTCTAATATCTCTTCAAATACTTCATACCTACATCGGAATTTTCATTTTCCCGGTATACTCTCCCGCCGGGAATCCCTTTGCTGTCGCTGTCTTCTTCCCTCTTTCCGCACTTTCTGTTGGTACTTCAAAGTTCCCCGCTCGCTCTTCTTCACTTCCCCTTTCCTATTCCTCCCGTCCTAACCCCGCCAGCTTTCCAAACCATCCACCTCAGTATCTCTCGAATCCATATGCCACGCGTAATGGACAAAAAGTCTCTCGCCCCTTTTTTCCTGGACCATCGGAACTTCCCCAGGCCTAAACAAGCGTTCGTCGTATCCGGCGTGTGAGTGTCATTTAGGAGGCTGAGCCACTTCCCTTACCACGCGCCTCTCCCGCCCCCGGCACCATCCGAAACCAATGACACCCTTTTCCCTTACCCTTTCTCGGGAACCTCTTCAGCCTTTTGGGGACGAGGTATTTTTCTCGTGCCTCCCTCCTTCTTGCGAGGAAGACCTTCAGCTCTTTCCATCACCTGGCGACTGAATTCTTGGCGCAGTCGCCATGGTAACCCCTTAGTGGATGACTGAAGGCTCATGGAGGACGGAGGATGGTACGGTGGAAGGTGGGAGGTCGAGTGGTTGGTGGAAATGAATTCTTGCTCGGGGAACCCTTTCCCGGTTTCTCATATGCAACCTGGGCATGATTCTATTCTTATGTCGTGTCTAACGAAGAGCTTCTTGAGGGAGAGCCCAGTCACATGGCCTACGGGTAATAAAACGCTTGCGTAAAATGGATTGTAGTAGGGATGTCTTTAGGATAAATAGTTTTAAATTGGCTCTTGTATCTTCAGGTGGCTTTTAAATGCTGGTGCTAACTTTCAGTTCAAAAACGATGAAAATATTTTCAGAGCTCAATTCTGCAAATAAATCGTTTTGAATCATCAATAAAAGCATTGCAGAAGAACCACTCTCTCGGTATTCCTGAAAATATGATAGGGTAATCGGAAATTGTTCTTGTCAACACAATTGAATTATTTCACAGAGGGGTTCTTTACAAGTTGTGTGGTGGATAAGACAGTTCATTAAGACATCAGATGTATTCCTGAGACATGCGAGGTTATATAGAATTATTGTGAGTAGGATTTGTTGAAAGTGCTAGCAATTTTTTACGTCTTCTATTCGCAAAAATAATTCGCTAATTTCAGAAAACAAAATAATTCCTCCATACTGTTACATTTCACATTTGAGTACTTCGCATCATTACCAGGAAATGATTTTTAAGTTGTTATTTCACTGTCCTTTATATGCAAAGCAAGCAAGTCGTTTTGTCCTGTTTTATATATTATTTTACGCGTCTCTTGAAAATAATCACGATAAATTATTAAAGATACATGAATTTAATTCTTTGTTTGAAACATGTAAGTAGTAGGGAAAAGCTGTTTGGATATTCATATTATTAATATTATCGAACAGTAGTTTATTTCTCTAGGAAACTTAACTCGGTTACAAGCCATTTATACTTTGTCACTTTATTTTCTATTTAATTTAATATCAGGTGTTTATTTAAACGTTTTATTTCCAATTTCTTTAAATATCGGCTACGAAATTATAGCCATTACCCGGAGCAAAGTGTATTGGATTTTATCGCCATTTTGAATTCCAGTATTTAGAAAATCCAAAATTCATTAATACCTTTCACAGAAATAAATATATCACTGGATATGATTCCATAACGAAATAATTATTCATCCATACAACGCTCAAGTCCTCACCGCATGTACTGGCAAAGGAATAAACACGCTTCGGGATGGCTGGCTCAGGTTATTTGTTGCCCCGTTTTTTTCCACTCTCACATTTTTAGGAGTGGCAGAAATTTGTTCCCAAAGGCCATAAATAACCGAGGGAATATTTTCGCATACTTTAAAAGGGGAGCAGCATCATCGATCTAATATCCGAAGAGTTGTGAAGTCAAAAAGTGATGCCGGGGGGGGGGGGAGCGGGGGCATGGTAGTCGGGTGGGGGGATGGGTGGTCGGGATAAGGAAGCGGAATCGGGAGATGGGGGGACGGAGAGTAAGGGGTGAGGTTAGATGGATGGATACGTATCGCGAGGAGTGAACTGGCGGCAGTCGCGTAGACCCCTCCCGCCAGAACCTCCCTCCCGGTGAAGGCGAGGGGTGGGTAACCCTTGCGCTAGAGCGACGCCACCGGCAAGGGCCCTCACTAACGTATCTCTGTGGCTCACGGGAACAAAAAATGCGAAGCGGGGATGGAACAAATGGGGGATGGGGCGAGGGGAGCAAGGCCGCCTCCTCCACATCTCTATCTCTTACGTCGTCCCTCGCCCTCCCCCATGTCTGTAAGAGCATTCTCCCCCCTCATTATCTCCAGCTCTCCCTCCCACCCACCCAACCCACCCCTGCTCCCCCTCCCAGTTCGTTCTGACACCCCAACAATCGACACCTCCTCCGAGCTTGTGGGAGGGTAACCACCCTCTCTTCCTTTCGCCGCATCAAGGTTATGCTAGCGAATGTAGCTCCGGGCATTAATGGTCTTGTTCGACGCCGAGAAAGTATCGCAGAATGCTCGCTTAGTTGGGGGGAGGGGGCGACGGCGACCTTAGTGTACGGGTTTTGGGGGATCCTGTGTCACAATAGGAGTCGGCCACGTGCGGAATCTAATGGAAAACGTCCCCATCCGCAGCTAATTTTTATCGAAGGGCTATGTAGAGGGAGGGTAAAAGTGACTACATTACGACTATCTACTATAAACTTTTAGACTACACTTTACTACTTTCGACTATAAACAGTACCCCGTATCTTAAATGCCTTGCTCTCCCTGCGTATAGTATATAGTATGTTCTAAAGAAAACATTTGAAATTTCCCACTACTTGTTCCATTAATATGAGCACGCAATCAAATGACAGGAGTAAAAATTTAAACAGATATTGAATTCTCATTTTGTGTCTGACCCGAGTGACGGCATTAGAACGTGAAGGAAACTGGTTTATTTATGTTGTCATCATTGCATGTGCTATGCTTGACGAATAATATTCTCACAATTTCCTCAAATATTCTTGTAAATGTAAACAATATTTTGCGACTATTATATTTTCGTTGAAGCAGGGTATAAACGTAATTATACAGTATTCATACATTATAATACATATTATTTTATTAAGTCATCGATAAATCAGTAGGGATAAGTAGAATAATGGTGAATGCATAATTAAGCATGGAATAATCTCGTGTACTCTGAAAGGACTTTTAACGCTATTTCTATTGGGAGATTACCCTAGTTTTAATAATTGAGCCGGAATATTATAGTCTACAGTTAACATCCATTTTACATCGCCCTTTGCTTGTTCTCATTCATTTACATATGAGATAATCGTGGATGAATGCATAGTTAAGACTCATCGAAATGATTTTTATGATTGTAACGATGACGACCAAATTTGTTATTATAGATTGGAGTGTGTGTTATCTAATTAAAATTATTCTCTGCTCGCAACTTTTCCAAATGTATAATTTTATAAACACTCATAAATATGACTGCTGCAATGCTCGATATTCCAGCAGTGATGGTACATAATTCACCCCCCAAATTTCCTTGTATTTTTTTAATATGAAGACATTTCCATCAGCATATTTAAATTCACCCAAAAAATAACCAATTTTGAAAGTGATACGTTACTAAATGACGTAATATCCTCTCACTCACCTTTCCGCCCTTGTGCCATCCATCAAACGCCATTTCTCTCGGTTCCCTGGCCATAATTTGTCAAATATCTACTTTAGTATGACGTCTTTTCTTTGGTCCAGGAAAAAACCTATTTCATTGGAGTAATTTTTTGTTAAGCATTTAAATGGGGATGGCGCTTTATTGTGTGCCAATATGTTAATAACTTAAGTTTTCAATATCCTGACTGGGTATAACGGATGAATTGAATTTCCCGTCCTCGACTATTATACTAGTAAGTGCCTGCTCAATGGGAGCCACTCTGTGTCTGTTCAATGATAACTTATTTGTGTGACACTTTGTTTACCTCAATTCCGACAAAATAGGGTTTTAAAGATACGGACCGGAAAACCATAGTTCAAATGCTAGGAAAGTCCCACAAAAAAACAAAGAATTGTGAGTTTCTAGGCATCGTACCTACTCGGGAAGCAGAAAATTATACTGTCCGTCCACTTACCCTCTAAGGGCGGATTTCTTTCACCTGTAAGAAAAAATAGGTCCCGATGATCCCACTCCTCACAAACTAAAACAGGTTTCAAACAGATGCACGACAATGTTGTGTTTAAGACACAAACAAAGCCCTTCAAAAATAATGGAATTCATTTGTTAATCCTCAATGTATTATCATTTCAGGGCAATGGATTCTTTTAATCACTATAATAAAGCAATATTTTTAGTAGCAAAAATGTGTTGCATGGTACAAATGGGCACAGTATACATATTTTATGTGAGCATTACGGGTAATTATTTCGAAATCGTTTATTATATTACTAATAAAACGTTCACAGTGTTTTGGCTTATATTACAAGCTGAAGTTTATTTTATGTTGTTCTAGCCTCCACTATTTTGATAACATATTCGGTAATACATTTAGGTATGTTTATATGATAATGTTAATGTATTTAGCGGGAGTGATATGATAAGCTTACGGCACAATTCTTCAAACAACTGCATGACGAACTGACTTGACGAATAGTGTTTTACACACACACACATATATAAAGATACATATATATATATATAATTTGATTTTTGAAAGGTGACGTCCAAACGCCACAGTTCATATATGAGTGGCCTTTCTTTGCATTAGTGTTTTTAAAATCTTAATCAATGTTTTTATGTATTTGTGCGTCACCGAAGTGCTTTCTGTTTCGAATATTATATATATATATATATATATGTATATATATATATATATATATTCAATATATATATATTCAATATATATATATTCAATATATATATATATACACACTTAACTCTATACTGTATATATATTTTTAACATACATTGTTTTGGTCAACCGTTCAAACAAAATGTAATCTCAAATGAAGAGGTTTTTGAATAAGTCTATTATAGGATGTTTAAATTGCCTTCGTCATTCGAAAAGCACTGAAAGTTCTTTTTGAAAACATAGAAAAAGACTGCGCCTTTTGGTAGTGATAAAGAGCGAAAAGAAAATCGGACGACAGGCTACCCATACAACGACGCGCAAACATATGAGGCGGAGTATCATTAGGGGGAGAGTGTGTAACGAACAAACTGCCGGTGCCGTATTTGTATCGACTCCGCAACTGCCCTCCCGATTGTGTACGCTCCCCTCCTCCATAGCTCCGACCTACGCAATCATTCGCACTCTCCCCACCACTTCATATCGTCCTCCGAATTTCCCGCCTCCTCCTGCCCCGCCCGCCCCCGCCCCGCCCCCTGGCCCCGCCATCCAACTCCCCACCCGGCAGCCATTCATTAAGGCCTTTTTGCGAGCGAGAGGGCAAACCGAGCATCCAAACGACGTCATTCCGCGAGGAAGGCAACAAATGATTCAAAAAAAGAGTGGAAGAGAGCTCTTGAAGGGCTTGGGGGGGGGGGGGAAGGAATGTGTGGGGAGAGCGAAGGAGAGGATAGGGATGAAGGAGAAGCCTTGGGAAGAGAGGAAAGGCGCAGGGAAGAAAAGCACGAGGTTGAGCGGCGGGGGAGAATGGAGATGGTCAAAGTGTGGGATTGGCAGGAGCTGAGCCAACCTGGGAGGTGGGTTGAAAGGGGAAGGGAATCGCTGCAGCCGCGAAATTGCTATGGCCCGTGGATAACAACGCTGCAATCGCTAATTCCTATGGAGAATTATATTTGTTATTTTTCATGATTGTTGAATTAATTGTAAACTAAATGGTACACTTTAACATTAATGCCACGGTAGAAAATGTCTTGGTTTCTCCCTTATTCATCTTTACATCAATCCTTATGCATTAATATTCCATCGCATTAAAGATATATAGTATTACACTCGGAGTTATTACGGCAGTGGCAAACCAATAGTATACCACGCATTCGGGCTTTCCAGATCTAGTTTCACTTTGCGGAAATATATCTCCATGTATTTCGTGCTCTTTTACATTTCGATACGGAAATTCAGTTGAGAATTCAACTTGAGACCAGAGAGGCCAGCACAAACCAGATGTGATATTGAATTAAGCAAAGTAACGGCGAAGGAGATATTTATTTGATATTGTTCTTTTCCATGAGAAAGCTTGCCCATTAGTGTAGCATGTTTCGTCACCAGCATTATTTTGTCCAATTGTAATTCATTAAACAATGTAAATATCTTCACTTAGTCGTAATTCTGCTCCAATACCTATAAAAAAGGCTAATTTTGAAAATTGGAGTGATCATATCACGGTTTTATTCGAAATACTTGAATTACTTTTATATCACCATAAGTCTTATCAAACTTGAAAATTATGACGTGATCAGCATTGTTAATAAATAATTTACATTCTTCGAAGTGTTTAAATTAAAAAAAATACATTCGCTTTTTTATTACTGAATGAGGATTAACGTTATGTGAGTGAAACACTGTTTTAGACCATGAGTACACGGGTACTATTTTATGATAATTACTATCACTCCAGATAATCTTCGTTTTGTGTAAATGTTCGCGTGGTGGAGGTCATTTTTTCCGTTCCTCTTCCCTGAGAAAGATTACAAATGGGGGCATTAAACAGAGCAAAAAGCAGCGAAGCAGTAGGGAAACGCATTTTCCATCGTCGCGTAGTCCGAATACCAGATTTTATTGAACGCGGTCTCTGCGGAAACGTTAATTGGTAGTGCAGTACAGTAAAAGCGAAGCATACATGCGGAAAGAAGGAGAAACATAGGGTGAGACCAGATAGTTACCTGTAAAACATGCAGTATCCTGGTTAGAGCAATTTGCATCCTTGCAAATACGTTCATCACCAAAAAGAATTTTTAAACAAAAGTTATCTGTATAGAGTTTGCATTAAAGTGAAGTAAGCCATTTTTCATGGCCGTGAAAACCTATGGAACTCCTCCGAATTTTTATTAATTGGTATTGCAATAAAAATAAAGGGAAAGGAATGCATATACTAAATTTGTTGATATACTATAGTACACCAACACTCCTTGTAAGAAAGGAGAAATGCCAAATCTCGGGAGAATGGGGATTAAAATGGGAAACCGAGGTATTCGAGCCAGGACTAACAAATCACAGGCTTTGGATGCTGACGTGGGAAATTTGATGAATCGCAATCACAGGAAAGCAAAAGGTTTACGAGGTCTAGAAACGCATATTGACAAATTTGGGTATCGCCATGCGAAAATTGTCTCCATGACAGTTTTTTCTCATAGAAGTTGAAAGCTGTGTTTTTTGCAAAAAAATGGCAAATACATGGGCTGTCCAGAACGTAACCTCAGTTAGGCTGTAAAAAATAACACTGGTATAGAGATAGCAAAGTTGCTATTTAAATCTCAAAGCAACACATCTTTACGATTTTTCCCGCATATTCACCAAACAGATTTGAACATTAGTCATATCTCTGAACTAGTTTTCAAATTCCCTCGGCATAAAATTCTGCCGCGTGGGTTTCGCAGCTAAACAATGATGGTATCTTGGAGTTCCTCGAAGAGACGAGCACAAAACTTGTGGTTGCCTAATATTTAAGTTAGGATTCTATGCAACAGACTCCTAGAAATCTGTGGAAAACTTTAAAATGAATTCTTGTATCCAAAAACCCCAGTTTTTGCGAACTTTTTTTGTCAAAACTGGCGTTTGTGGCGAACTTTTTGTTAAAACTGGCGTTTTGATGTGCTCTGTCGATGAAACCACTGACGTGAACTGATAATGAAACTACCAACGCAACACACTGTCATTCATCACTTAATCCGTGCACAGCACAAATTTCCCGATGTATCTCAACAGCTTTGAAGTTTTTTGTCTGAAAAACCTTATCGCCAAAAGGATTTCACATTTGGCGGGATTTCCAATTGTGTTGCTCATTTTGACTGGCTACTGTAAACAAACAACAAGCGGCAAGGACTTCCAAACACTGTGCCATGCTCAAGGCGTACTGCTCTAGTCTGGTAGCAAACATTCAGCACCCCCAACTATTTCGTAAGCTACACGCAAACGAGAGTTACTTCCTAGACCACCCTCGTTTTAAAACATGATATTCCAAATATTAGTTTGTCTCATGATTGAAAAAGATCTGTGTACCTTTTCCACCCATTAAAATTTTTTCCCTACTAATAATTGGTCATATTAAAATGTAACTTAATATTTTATATCCAAGAGAATTTCATTATATAAAACATTACTTTTGATCCAGGATGGAGCTATTCTTCAACTATGTTTCACTCTCTACGAGCATACTCGAAATATGTATACTCGAAGAGCGTGATTATAAAATTAAATGAAAAATTAAGACCTCGACTATGGCACCCAATTTTATATTAGTAAATTTGACCATCGAGACGAAATAAGATAGATACCATCATCGACAGATACTCGTTCTTTCATCGCACAGTCATCATATGCAATCATAAGAAAATCGAGCCAAAAAGTCTGAAAAAAATACGTCGGCTTAATTACTAAGCTTTATTGAATTTTTCAAACACCGCTATAATTATTTTAAGGGTATATACATGTATAATGTGAATGCATGTGCTTACGTGTGATTGTGTATGAACTTTCATATGTTCAAGTTAACGAATCAAATATTAATCCTGTATTCAAGTCTGGTGCCCTAACATCCTCTACCGCACACCCTTCCAGTGGCCTTCGGAGTGATGTGAAGATTTATCAACAAATTTGAACGAATCCGCTTTACCTATTAGTAAAATTTATAGTGGAAAGTGCTTAATAGAGTGTACTGAGATTACATTGCATATTCCTAAGCGGGGTCTGTATGCAAGTCTGTTAATTAAATTCATGTCAATTGTTTTTCGCCCAAATGCTACATTTATAATTTGAGTGGCCATAATTTGATAATTAGATGATCTAAGATAAGACATTTTAAGGAACGTTTTCGAATCTGTGCATGAAATGAAATACGCACTAAGCATTAGAGTATTTTCAATAGCGTCATTTATTTAGTAACCACAAAATATAATAAATATACTCTAAAAATTTATATTTAAGATTAAATATTATTAAATTAAATAAATTAAAATAAATTAAAAACGGGAAACCACCTCAATTATCATTTCCAAGATTGCTATAAGAGACACCTGTCCATCCAAAAACCTACCTTAACCGGTAGATTACCTTATAATAATATACTTGAAAACCGCATCGGATAATCAGTATGATAGGTATGGGTTGAGAATATGTGTAAAGATATCAAGGGTTATGGAATTTTCGAGAAAGGAGTGCGCTAAGTTAAATGTAAGCATTGGAGGTCATAAACTAAAGCAGGCAGAACAATTTAACTATCTCGGAAGTGTTTTGGACCGTGAGGGAAAAGAGAAGAAGTGTTGCATTTGGCAAAGAAGGTTTCACAAGGAGCATGGAAGTGATGACGTGGACGTTGAGTAATGGTGTTAAGAAAATGCTCCTTAAAACTTCAGGTGTGGGGCGTAGTTATGTACAGCGCGGAAACATGGTCATTGAAGGATGGTAGGCGTAGATAGGAGGCTTTAAAATGTGGGTGTGGAGAAAGTGAAGTGGACGGAAAGGAAAACAAATGAGGAAGTGGCCTGTGAAAGTGAAACAAAGAAGAAGGGACTGTTGGGAAAAATCATAAGGTGGATATGGATACAGCCCATTTTGATCGGCAATGTGATGTTGAAGATTCTGACAGAAGGGAATTTGGGAAGGAAGTCAAGGTTGTGGTTGGAAAGTGATGGGTATGTTGATCGGAATGAAGGGCGGACGGAAGTATAAGGACTCGGAGAAGGGTTTATTGTAGTGTCACACGTCAAGTTGGTTTCCGATAGAAGAGAATCGATTTTTGAAATGACATTTTGTTTTATACAATAAACCCGATTGCATGAGTTATTATGAATATTTTATTAGTCTTAAACAAAATATATGTATCTAATTCTGATGCTTTGGGAATTAAATGTTCAGGGAATGTTTCGGAACTCATAGATTCGACGGAACTCTGCAATCGCAGTTTGCAAATAAAACAAATACTGGAATAAAAAATTGTAGAAATCATTTGCCTTGACCGGGATCGAACCCGGATCCATTGATGGGACTTTGACTACAAACGCTCTCGGCCGAACATTAGAATTCCGTTCTATGCGTATGATTTTTACACTTTGAAATGTCTGCATTTTAATGGATATTTGCGGTTGCTTACGGTAAATTTTACCCTCACGGCATCTCCCGCAGTTCTTTCAATTTTACTGCAAACAATTTGAAATTTCTAAAAAATTATACTCATGTGCATTAAATATACAAAAGGCTTCAAAAATGTTATGCTGTCTGTTATAATGTCTGAATGGCGAACGAAAAAAATTAAAAATTCCTTTTCAACGCGTTTTATCCTCGTAAAATTTTTTACTGTTTTTACGGTATTACCTACTCTCAAATTGAAATATTTTCTAATTGAGTCCCGCTTACTCTCAGCGACGCTAATCCATGCACAGCACGACCAGTGTGGCGAGGCAGGGACCGTAATATAGCTCAAAGAAGAGGAAGAAGACGCAGGGAACGATGAGAAAATGGGAGCGGAGAAAGGTAGAGCCCATGGGAGGGGAAGAGAGCAAGGAGAGGCGGGGAATTGGGCGGGAAAGTGAAACGAGGGGCCCTCTCTCTCTCCTCTCGCTGGAGAGCCAAAAAACACAAACGCATCGCTTATGGCGCGAGTGTTTTGTTTTTTTACGACCTTTTTGGAGGTGAGATGACGAGAGTGTGGCCGCAGTGTGCCACTGTCGCTCCGCGGCAGCTGTCATCAACTACCGCCTCCTACGCTAACTACTGTGCCGCCCCACCCTCCCGCCGTTCGAGCATACCCTCTCACGGCCAGGGCCGGGAACGTAGGTATGTATGCCCGCCTACTCCTCACTCACACACATCCCTTTCGTCCTAAAAACGACACCCATCGCCCTACCAAATTCTCCCCTCTCGGAACTCTTCTCGCCATGGACGACTAGCGCTCACTACCATCCGAACTCCTCCTCCACTCCAAGCGGCGGCCTGTAGGTGACACTTTTAACTCACCATTAAAAACAGGAGGATGCCGTCGGGCTCCCGGGGGCTTGGGAGTGAGTGCCCTTTTTGGTTAGTGTGGAGGGGACGGTAGATGGGGGGGGGGAGGGATTGGAGAGCAGTGGTGAGGGCGCGGGACGAGAAGGGTTGAGTGGGTGGAACCGGGGAGGGAAAGAGAAGGAGCGTATGAGGATAAGGGTGAAGGACATTCGGGGGCGGGAACACATCGGAAGTGTAGGCGACCCGTATGAAGGGGCTTCGACTTGAGCACGTGGCTGAGGGAGTGTCGGGGACACAAAGATATGCGTTCGATTGCGCGCAATCCCGGAGAACCGAGAGGTGATCACGTTCGTGAGAGAAGGGACGGGAGTCCTCAGGCGAGGTTAAATCGCCAGGAAGGATTTGCAATTGTGCCGCTCGATTGACGAAATACCTTCGGACTCCCGGTGAACAAGGAAGATTAACCTCAGACCGACGAGGGGGACCGACGTCTCGTGGAGGAGCTTGTACCGTGATTTTCTTCCCATGAAGCTAGAGAGCTAGAGTAAGACCATGAGGAGGTCATCTCATGCTTCCCGCGAGAAACCCGGGGGTGCGTTCCTACCTCTGAGGATCTTCAATGCCTTTGTGAATGAATGCATTCATCGCCATCTTAAGAATCTCGCTTTTAGCCGTGTAAGGAACCCCATGCATAAAGAATCCCAGCTATCGAATGTATTTTTTCCGTAATTCGATGTGCAGTACATATATGGTCTTTCTGTCGAATACAGTAGTAATTTATTCATTAAAATGTCCATTACCAAAAATATAATATAATATATTACCAAAAATATTATGTTGAAAATTTAATTACGCATAAAAAGTGTAAATTAATATAATAGTGCCACATTCAATTCAGAAGTTAACATCAAGAATAGAATTTTAGCTGCTGTCAAAAGGGATGGAAAAACACATTTTAAAATAAAATGACTCGGTGAATAATAAAATCTTTTAGCTGAGTCTTTTGTTAATGTGTATGTAGTTAGATTCACGGCATGAATTTCTATTTTCTAACCAAACAAACCTTTTCTGAGACATTTGATTTCAAGTTTACTAATATATTTGAGATTTATTTTGAAATAAATTAGAATATTTGAAGAAAATTCACTGAATAATACGAGAAAGTGACCAATTAAACTATGGGATTTTTCTAACCGTTAACAAAAAGTAATCATCGATGAGTTACGTTAATTAGAGGCAGACATAACTCAAGGAGTGCCTCAGAGAAGAGTTTTAGGTCCTTCAGTCTTTTTATTATAAATTAGCGACATAAACCCCCATGTTAACCACAATCCTAGACAGTTTGCGGACGATCTCGTGATTAAAAGTGAAATTTCCTATTACTCCTAACGATTAACACCAGATACCGAATTTGTGTAAGGAATAGTGGTTAAAGTTAAATGTTATAAAATACACAAGACAGACGTTTTTCGATGGAAAAATAAAGAAAAAGTAAATTAAGAGATAGATGTGGTCGAGTAAAGCATGTAACAAGAGATCAAATACTTGGATGATGTAAACTTATATCAAATATTTGATGGGGCACCCGCATAAGAATATGCGGATCAGCCTTAACGAAGGTATGATTCATTAGACAATTGGTAGAAAATAATAAAGCAAAATATTAGCAATAGGTGCTGTAACGACTTAGTTAGTTCTAATTTAGAATACGCGGCAAGTATCAGGAATCTGATTGAGAAAATGTTGCTTAAGAAATTAGATAAGTTTCAGAGGAAATCAGCTAGATTGTTAAAAATGACGAGAGGAGAGCGTCACGCGTGTGTTGGAGGAATCAGTTTGGGAACCTCTTGATTCTCGAAGGGAGTAGGCAAGCCTTAGGCTTGCACATGTAGAAAGGTACAAGGCAACTGAATTTTCGTGTTAAACAGAGGTAATTGCTACGGCACCAAATTTAAAGGTAGATTCGATCATCGGTATAAAATAGGAGAGCTAGATAAGCTCAAAGGCATTTTCAGGTATTTGTTCTTCCCTCTCATATCCCGCTTTCTTGGTGAAATCGACTCCAAGAGTCCAAAAAAATTAAATCAACTTGAATAAAAACATTTAATGATTCATTGCAACACAACAATTATTTTATCCTCACTATCAATTATCACGCTCTTAAGGCGGACTCACCATTTGAACTTTTTTTGTCGTAGATCCCGATGGTTGACCGGTACTCCTGCGTGCTTTATTTTAAATGGAAGATGTTAAGATTTTTTAGTTCTGTGAGGATTATTTATAATAGCCTCGTTATTAATCCAAGGATTTAAAATTTACTGGGCACATACATAAATTGAACGCTCAAAATTGTGCGATGATGGATAAGTATACTATCTATGCGGCTGAATTGGGCTATCTCATCTCTGTAGATGCGGCAATCTAACTCAGAGCACCAACTAGTACGGAGGGGGATGGGATACTATCAATAAAAATTGTGGCGAAATCGCCTTATCGAATCACCCTTCCGTTTATTTTGGTAATTATTTCCTCTTTGAATAGAGTTCTAACCTTGATTTTATTATGGTTCAAATTCCAAAACAGAGTCATTTATGAAATGGGAATATATTTAATGGAATCGTAAGGGGAAGTATTTTATTTTTCCAGGAAGATTACCAAGTTATTTTTGTTATTCCCAATCCGTGCGATGGGATGTTTTGAAGTTATTTTTACTGTACAGGATGAATTTTTACAGACGAAAACTATTATAATTTTCCACTTAATTAAGATTTATTTTTGATTGCTTTCGATGTACTGCATAGCGCATCGAAATTAGTCCAAGATAAATCTTTATTAAGTGAAAATTTGCAAGAGTTTCCGTCTGTGTTACTATGAAAGAGTTCCACCTCACCACACATGAAACTGTTATTTATAGATGAATTGTGGATTACAACGTCAACAAAAAAGAAATAAACTGAAATTTCGAATGGACTTAATACATGTGGGGTATTTTAAAATAAGATAAATGATTAAAAGATGAGGTTTTGAAATAAAATTTCTAAAATTCGAAGTTGATTTGATGGTGGTATGGTTAAAAATAAAAATCTACCATTGCAAATGTTGAAATACTCGAAGATGGATAATTGAAAAAAATGAACCAATTGAAAGAGGTATGTTGTCCCATTCAACGATTAAGTAAAAGTAAAAAGTAAAAAATCGGTGATCATTGCAATTATTCTTTTTTACCTTCTATGTTCATTGGCCACTAAAATAGGAAAATGAGCCTAAATTAAATGGAATATTATATTAATCAGAATGTATGAGGAACTGTGGGGTGTCGGTTTGTGTCTCGGTAGGCGAGGCTTAGAAGTGCAGGGGTGCTAAGTTTATCTTTATCGTAGCTTAAGTGGTAGAATATAAAATGATAAGACTAAGCATAGGAAAATTTCCGGAATAGTTTGAGGAAGTTAAACTCGAGTCTTTACGTGAAGTAAGAGTGGTTGAGCGAAATGTTTGGCTTGCCATCATGGAATTATTCATACTGAAGTTCTGAAACCTATCTATCCAAACTATCAACTTTAAGGGAGTACTTCCCTTCACATTAAAGGGAAATTACAATGCTACGATCAATAACTATAGATCAGCGAAGTCACAACGTAACGTATGTATGTAGTGGCACTAAGGCTTAGTCCGAGTGAAAATGGTGGGGACGTATTAACTTTGTCATAGAGAAGAATAAGAGGCAGGAAGATGTAAAAAAGGGGAAAATTATGACATGATGTAATGGAGGACACCATAAAGCCTTAAAATTTGGAAATAGTGTGGAGGTAGGGGCGGTGGTGAAGGGGTGGAAAGAGAAGCTGAGCGTTTGCGCAGAAACTGCGAAAGGAAACTGAAGAAAGAGGCAAGAACAACCGGGTTGTATGATGGATGGAAGGAGCGGAGGAGCGAAAAGCTAACATTCGCAGAGGAAAAGAGGAGAGAGAGGGAACGAAACTAATGGGGACCTAACGGCATGAAAAAAGAGTACATAATTGTTTTGCTCACAGGAGCCGAAATTTTTTCGTCATAGTTCCGCCGTAGCCATTAATTCGACGCAAAAAGGAAATAAGGGAATGGTCGATATAAAAATAAGCTAAGGATAATATCAAGTTCATACCATAAGAATAGTTATAAAAAAGCCCTGGCTGGTTGGATAACGTGCTCAAATAAAGTTACTGCACGTTTAAAAGTCAACAGAGGCATTAATGGTCTTGACGGATGTCTACTATAAAGTTGAAAGCAAATAAGTTAAATCCGTAAAAGATGTTTTCATAGATATTTAGGGGACTATATGTCCGGTAGGGATGATGTTAGTGGTGCAAATAAACATTGAGAAACTTCCTAAACGGAAGGCAGAGAATTTCAATGGCAAATTTGAAGTATAAATCGCATGAAAAAATCACTGACACCAATGTTATATTCCAAAAGTCAATTTTTATGTGTTTCCAGAAACACTTGGAAAATTTAGAGCATCCGGATAAAATAATCACCCAAAAAACTTTTCACCTATCAACTATACTAGGGTGTTGTAGTATGACTAAGGGTTATTCATTTATGGAATGTAACGAAATTATGCTGAACAAGCTGTAAGATTAATTACCGCTGGTGTAATCTCCTGTTGGTTTGCAGGAAATTACATTGCAGTTAACTATTTACACTTTATATGACATTGGCTCTCATACTACGTATATTTATTAAATTAATTCGTGTTCATTACGGGTAATTGGACAGCAACATGTCAATAATGTCTTAATGGCAGTAATGTCTATTACATGATGTCACCTCCCTTAAGCTTGGGTGCTGAACCTAGTTGTGCAGATGGATGGGATGGATGCATGGGAAATGTACAAATGATATTCGTCAGTAGTCTCTTCTTTTAGCTGTTTTGCTACATCAAGCTTTCTCATAATCATCGTAGATTTCAAATAAAACTGGACCTATAAGTCATATTTATACGATATCAATAAGTTTTCTTCTTTCTCCTTTAAGTGATTTGTAACACAATCCCGTCCCCGTTTCATCTGCTGCAATTTACAGCTGTACATGAAGTTTCTATGACAAGCAGTCGTTTATACACTAGAATACGGGAATGTAATATTTCTAGTCGTAGATATACATGGAATAGGAATCTAATCGCAGAATTCCGGCAGAAATTTAAATGAAGTCATCACGATGACGGGGTAATGAATTTTATTGACTGAATATCGCCCCACTCGAAATATTATTCTGATATTCGTACATGTATAATACAATATCACATTGAAATGCATTACTCATAGGTGGCGGCAATAGTTATATGGAAAAATATGCTGCGATTGCAAGAGTATGAATACTTTGGAAATAATTTTGAATAAATAGAAAAATATTTAAAGGACATTACTGAACAGTTTATTCTGTGAGTACCAAGGTGATTTAAAGTTCTTGGAATTGAATTATGCTCCATTTGTTGATTATTTTCACTCAAGTATTTTGATTTCCTCTGTAATATTTTGTCTGTAACGACTTACAAAGTCTACACCTGCGGAAACTTTTAAAACCATTGAAATGCTGAAAACGTAAGACACTTGTGTCAAAAGATGAGAAACATTGAGATTATTTTAAGGATTGTTATATATGCAATGAAAGCATTGTCGTATAAATAGCCATTTAAAAATCATTCAAGTAGGTCATCTTCATCACGGCAAAGAAAAACATAATTCAAATAAAATATTGATGAAAATTGGAAATGGTCCCTTAAGTTTCTAAGCCGTTTCATTTAGTACAGGAGACCTTTGTCCGCTTTTTAACCTTTTATTCGTGAAGTTTAATTAGCTTGGTAATTTATATGTCCTATAATCCTCGAAAGAAATTTCGTTGACATTAAATAATAAAGGATTATCTATGAACTTAGGTAATTCAGGTCATTAGTTAAATCTTTATCAATGCCAATTATTACCAATCAACCACAGCGTAATGAAATGGCATCCGATTCCATTAAATATTACAAGACGAAGAGAATCTTCATGACGAAGATTTTTACAATGAAAAATTTTTAATGTATTATCTTAAGAGTAATTAAAGATCCGAGAATTGTTTGACAACGCAAAGGGGTCACTTATTCGCCAGCACAATCGATTTTGTCTCAATTGTTGCATCAGCCATCCGTCATTAAAATCGAATCGAGATGGCGGAATAGATTCCGCTCTTTTTCCTGAAAACAGAAACAATGTATAAACACAATTAGAAACACGTGATGGCTCGAGAAAATCGTTTCTTGTTCGAATGTTTTCACTGTCGGATGCTGGTCCCTATAGCATCCGGGAGACCTCAGCGATAACGGTGACATGGACGAGTGAGATGGAAAGAGATAAAATCGTGTATGAGAGCGTATCTTCTCCGAATTCCTTATTGCAGTGGAGAGATGAAGGCTGAGGAAAATCCAATCTTTGCCCGGCAGCATCCCCGTCCCCTTCCCTTCGCCGCCCCTTGTTTCTGCCCCAGTCACCCAGCGCCACCTCTCCCCAATGCCAATCTAACCCTCCTCACACCCTCAAATACATCCTTTGCTCCTCACTACGCTTCTGCCTCCCTGGCTGTAAGTAACACTCCTTTGCTGCGTCCGCTCCCGTCCCAAACTCTCCCGCCTTCGCCACACCTACTCTTCGTCCGTCTCCTTCCCATTCTCCCGTCTCCTCTCCTTCCCGCCTCTTACCTCTCCCTCCTCGCCATCTGCTACCCCGAAAGATGCTGCAAGAGAAGATATTCTCGCTCCAGTGATAACGCGTTGGGTTTCCGCGCTCAAATTGTCATTATTACCTCGTTCACGACCTAGTATTGTCTTTATAATTTGGAAATAAATTCCGCTAAAGTGAACTCGGCCCCAAGAACTGTTTTAATTGCTAATTCAGAAGCAATTAGAGGTCAAGACCTGTGCTGAGCATAGATCTCTTTTTGATTAATCTCGACTTATTTTTCCATTGTGAGGATATTTAGGCTGAGGGATAGGTGTACCAAGTCGAAATCTCTTCCATGTGTGTTAATCGATAATTGCAAAAGCAAGATGAAACACATGTATGGTATTAACAGCCATGATAGTAATACAATTACATTTTAGGCTCTTTTGTAACAAGAATTAACTATTGCTAATTTCGACGTGAATTTCTTTTACTTTTTCATCTTAGTTTCTTAATGCACTCTCAATTCTTAGTATAAATATTCAAGGAGGCACATTTGTAAAAATAATAACGCCACCAGACCTATGGCTGGGTATTTTGTTTGGATAGATAAATTCTATATTTTTCTGCATTCCGTTCTTCTTCCATGTTTACGTAAAATCACCGGTTTTCAAATAAACCACGGTCAAATAAATTACAACACTTCCTTAAAATATAGATGAAAATTCTCAGATTATTTACAAATGTAATGCTACTTTCTCAATTTTTTTAAATGCAAAGAATTTCATTTTAAGATTATTCATTTAAATGTTTTATTATCACTTTTGGCCAATAAAAAATGTTGTATATTATGTATACATATGTATGTATGTATATTACTAAACTATGAATAAAGTTTACATGTTCATTGATGATTACTCGACAATGTTAGCAATGAAGAATTATTTAACTACTATAAACAAGTATATTCTTTAAATTTTAATTTACAGGAACCTTTGGTGCAATTCAAACTTAACAACATTGGCAATAGACTGCTTCGCAATATTTGTAACTTGCCTTTTGATTCAGGGAGCTTGTTGAATCTTTATTACAGGTTCCCTTCACCACAATCTAACGATTGCGTTGAAAAACGACTGTGAAAAATCTAGCATTTCAGGCCATTTTTTAGAATTCATTGGTTCTAATATTGACCCAATTACACATTGTTTTACATGCAGGAGCGAAGTTTTTACTTCCTTATTTGCCAAGCGATTTCCCGTAAACTGTAGGTTAGAAGTGAATTAAAATGCAATACCATTTCATTTACGTAGACGCGATGTCTTAGCATTAAGTGAAATTTGAATAAAATTAATTAATTAAATAAAATTTTCCATTTCGGAGACATTGAATCAATACCATGCTAATATCATTTCACCATTTACCTCCTCTACTCCTGCAGGTGACCAGAAAAGGCTTTTCAGGAATATTATGATTTCAATACTTCGCAGGGATTACCTCTCTCAGTTTATTTTTCTCCGTGTCAGAAAAGGTCATTCACATTTTTTGGTTTTTATGAAAGCATTTGTGGTTCGTGAGCCCGCCTGTTAATAGCCCGATTACTCTTCAGCAAACGTCGAGAAAGGCTCCATCCGTTCGCATTTTTATAATACACATGCTCATTCCAGTGTTTACACCTGTGGCCGTAACCCACACACTTTTTAAATATATTTATCGTTTGCTCCTTTCATTACATTTTGTCGTTTTTCTATTTTTCAGCAATGACATAATGCATACATTTTGACTTCAACAAAAGTAAATGTAATGGTAGTTTTAAGACAGAATGCATTATTTCCAAAAATCATTTGACAGAACTGTTTTAATTAAAAGTGAAAATAGAGTGGTTATTAGAGTTTCCTTATCTGAGCTATTTCTTTATTATTAGGTAATCTACCGGTTAAGGTAGGTTTTTCTATGGACACAACTATCAAAAACATATTTTGTAACTCCAAAAAAAACCCAGTCAAGCAACCTAAACTACATCAGGTCCCTATTCATCTCTGTGTACTTCTTTCCTCCCTTCATCCCATCCAACATCCCTATCCTGTTCCTACACTTTCCTCGCTTGCCCAACATTCTCCCCTCTATTACCTTCTTCAACATTCCACTACCGCTCAATACGCCTTTCATCCATTTTTCCTGCCTCCATAGGATTCCTCTCAAAAAACCCCTCTCCTCACCCACCATCTCCAGTACTTCCTCATTTGTTTTCCTTTCGGTCACTTTCACCTTCTCCATTCTTCTCCACACCCACATTTCAAAAGCCTCCAATCTACGTCTATCCTCCTGCTTCAGTGACCACGTTTCCGCAACATACATAGCTACGCTCCATATCAGAGTTTTTATGAGTCTTGTCTTAACATCTCTACTTAACGTCCCCGTCATCAACTCCCTCCTCCTTGAGAAAGCCTCCTTCCCTAGCGTAATTCTTCTCCTTACGTCTCTACCACTTTGACCGTATTGGTCCAAAACACTTTCGAGATACGTAAACTGTTCTATCTGCTCTACGTTTTCCCCTCCTATTTTAATGTTTAGCTTCACCATTTTCTTTCTGGAAAATCGCATAACCTTTGTTTTATTAATATTGATTCTCATCCAATATTTATCGCACTGAACCTCCAATTCACTCAGCAATGCTTGCAACCCCTTGGCTGACTGAGCAACTAATGCTTGGTCATCAGCAAACCTAACCGATTTTACAATTTCCCGTCCGACTTTCATTCCTACCTCCAGTTCTTCCCATGCCTCTTTAATCATTTCCTCTACATATACGTTGAACAGTACCGGTGACAATGGGCAACCCTGCCTTACACCTCTTCCTAACACTGCCCATCCGGACTCTCCGTTCCCCACTCGCACCTGAGCAGTCTGAGACATGTACAGGTTGCGGATCAGTCTCCTGTCCCTCCAATCCATTCCTATTTTCTGCAATACACGCATTAATTTTTCCCAATTCACTCTATCTAACCCATTTTTGAAATCTACGAAACAGACAAATACGTCCTGATTGTATTCTATATTCCTCTCGATTAGTTATCTCATTACTGCAATGACATCACGTGTATCTCTCCCCTTCCTAAACCCAAACTGGTCATCCCCTAATTAATCATTTGCCTTACTCTCTATCCTTTTGTTGATGATCCTGAGAATAACTTTAGCTGCGTGGGATATCAAACTTATTGTTCTGTAATCCTCACATGACGTAGCCTTTGCCTTCTTTGGAATAGGGACTAACACCGATCTCACAAAATCTTCCGGCCAGATTCCTTCCTCATAGATACTACGAATCAGTCCATATATGGCCTTCTTCCCACCTTTTCCTGACCATTTCAACATTTCTACAGGAATGTTGTCCACCCCCACAGCCTTATTTGCTTTCATCTCCTTTAATGCCCTTTCTATTTCATCGTCGAGTATGCCTGGACCTAAGCTATCTTCTTCTACGTCATGTTCCTTTTCTATGTCTAACCCTGTCGGCCTATGTTCTTTGCCATACAGTGTTTCTATATATTCCTTCCATTTCTCTCGGATTTTTCCTGGTTCAACTATTATCTTACCCCACTTATCTTCACTGTTAGTACAGATCTTGCCTTCTTACTTTCCGATAATAACTTAACCTTGCTGTATAGAGCACCAATTTCACCCTTCTTCTGTAAATTTTCCATATCCTCGCATTGCGTTTTCCACCATTCTTCTTTGGCTTTATTTGTGGCCCTTCTCAATTTATTGTTTAACTCTTTGTACTTCATTTTGCCTAACTCTGTGTTTACATTTTTCCATCTTCTCCTCTCATCCATCTTTGCAATCATCTCATCCGTTACCTATGGTTTCCTTATCCTTTTCCCGTAAGCGGTTCCTATAGTGTCTTTAGCGGCTTCCAATATTTCTTTGTTGATACATTCCCATTTTTCTTCGAAAGTACTCAGTTCTTTACCGTCATCCATTATTTTCTCTACAGCCTGCTGATACTCCTTCGTTAATCCATTTAATGCTTCTAAATTCCATTTCCTAACCCGCCGCCCTTGCCTTATCTTCTTGAAACGAACGTTACATTTCATAACAACTAAATTGTGGTCAGAGTCCGCATCCGCTCCTGGGAAACTGTGCGAATTTATCACACTGTTCCTAAACCTGTGCCTAACCATAATATAATCTAACTGATACCTTTCTGAGTCACCTGGCATTTTCCATGTATACCTACGCCTTTTGTGGTGTCTAAACCATATTTTGGTGATGACTAACCCGTCTCCTGCAGAATTCAATTGCTTTCTCCCCGCGTTCATTCCTCGTACCTAACCCATAGTCCCCCACCTCACCCCCATATCTTCCTTCGCCTACCGTCGCATTCCAATCCCCCATCACTATCAAAGTTTCCCTGCAGGAACACTCGCGATGATATCCTCTAACTCATCGTACATCCTATCGACTTCTTCCTCCTTGTGGTTGCTCGGTGGCATGTATACCTGAACAATGATCAAGTTCGTCGGCTCTGCTTTAATCTCTACGAGTAAAATTCTATAAGTTGCTTGCTCTATGTTGACTTCGCTTCTTCCTACCCCTTTATTTAAAATTACGGCAACCCCTCGTTGACTCTTGTCCCCGCCGCTGTATATCACTCTATATATACTAATAAATTTTCAATATGGTAGGTGCAGATTTCTGTAAATGGATTTAAAAAAATAATAATTTCAATGGCTTTTAGGTATATTTTCTTCGATGCATAACTTCTACGCAAATGTTAATTCGGCGTAACAAATTGAAATTAGTAGAACAAGCATTATACTTCATTTTTAGCTCATAGGAAAATATAGCAACATTTAATAAGTTTATAATAAAATTAATGGGGATTAATTCAGTATATTTTTTAAAATCGAAATTTATGTTTTTTTATTAAGAAAATATATAATGTAGTAAACTTTTACTCAACCATAGTTTAATAAGATTACTCGGAAATAAAATACAATTAAAGTGTAAAAGTGGTAATTTTTATCTTTTTGGGCGTTTTTGAGTTTTTTCAGTTAGATACCTGAATGCTCAATTTTAATCGAAATAAATTATTCTCTAATGAAACGCATGCTTAAATCACTTTTATGAAAATTATTGTATGTGTCACAAAATATATTTTAACAAGAACTTTTATCAGTTTAAATCATCAAGAAAGTTGTCACATTAAGAATGCATATCACACCTTATGTAATTATGTCTGAGATGCTAATTCCCAATCAGCTCTTCCTGACGATATAGACAGAAATGGTCGAGTAGTCAAATTGAATGCATGAAGAATGTTTGCTCTTTCCAGAACTTATATTAAATTAAGGATTTTATGCACAATGATTTAATTGGACCTAAATGCATACGCACGGTAATATTTCGTATTCATTAAGCACGAAGAAAGAACCAAAGACTTCGCATTTCCACAAGAAATAATTATTTACTGTGAAAATACACAGAAAATTTCCCCAGAGAAACTCTTTCCTCAGGAAACTCCAAGTCTATGATTCTTTCTTTGTGCTTTACAAATGAATTTCCACAAAGTATCGGCCTCAACCATCTCAAAAATTACGTCTTAATATAACAATTTGAAATTTTGTAATACGTTTTTTAGTCCGTCTTTATGAAAAAGTGTGCATTTCACCTGAATGTATCGGCTAGTTTTCGACATTGACCTTAATTTTTGTCAATATTGGAAGTTGAAGATTTTGTTCGAATGTCTTCCGAGACTAGACTCCTTTGCAAGCCTGTGGGATGGGACAAAATAGCGACTCCCTCTTCAAAGAGACCTGGACGCCAATACCTCTTACATAAAACAATACCTCTTGTCCCATAAATGTTTACTAAACCTTGATTGTAAAGAAAAGCTGTTAAAAATTTTTGAGGTCATGGGCTTAAAAAATGGGCAGAAGAAAAAGGCTCGACACTCCGGGGCAGCAAAGCCGAAGGCCATGTTTTTTCTAACTGCCCGATGGCATACTTACAACGTCCCACTCCGGAAAACGGAAGGCACTCCTTGGTGTGCCCTCATCCTACGCACCCTCCGCAACCCTATACCTCCCTCCGCACCCTGGCCCGCCTTCCCTCGGTGCCCCACCACTTCCAAGACCCGGCAGATTATTGGCTGCCTAAGCTGTTCGGCTGTTCCCAGCCGTTGCAACTGCCGTAAGCGGAGTGGGCGGAAGAAAATGGCGGACTAGAGGGAAGAGTTGGGGAGGATGGGGAGAGGATAGGGAGGGGGAAATGCTCCCGTTGGAGAAGTAGGGGGGGAGGGAGGATCTTTATACATTTGTGGAATGAGGGCCGGAGACGGAGGTGAGGGGGGTGTGGGAGGGCTGCAGCTTTGCCGAAAGGGACTTCAAATCGATCCCTGATGTCGAGGACCCATCAAAAAGGCAAAGCCATCCGATCGAAATGGACGACCCAGCGCGCAAAACGCGGCGATGCGGTTTGAAGAGAGCGGCGAGCCGGTCCCATCTCACTCTCCCACCCGATCCTTTTCAATGCAGTTCATTTTTTTCCTCCTGGACTTTCTTTATCGGAAGGTGAGGGGCCCCAGGCGATGGCTCCATGCTTCCCCTCGGTACCCTCCCGTGGAAGAAGCAACCCTGGATACTTAGAGGGGAAGGGTCGGCTATTTCTGGGAAGAAGGGGTTGGAGGAAGTAGTGGGGCCGGGGGGGGGGAAAGGGGTTTCCAGTGTGGGGGCGGGGAGGTTCTCGTGCAATGCAGAGGGAGGAGGCGTTATCCCTCTCACGAGGTGGAGCTGGGAGGGGGGAGTGCAGGAATGTGACTGGTGTATAATGGAAAGAGGGGATGATGGGCAAAGAAGAAGCGTGCAGACGGCCCTCCCCCATTCCCTTCTTCCCTCCCCTCCCCTCCGGCCCTCTCCCCGGGGCACATGACCCTACCCCCCTCTCCCGAAGCACGATTCCGAGAATCTTGTGTGATTGTGTGCGCGTGTAGGTCTGTGTGCGTGTGTGAAGTGCCCTCCCCCTTCGTATACGGAATGCTTTGTGATGTCATTGTCGAGCAGGGACAAAAAAATGAATGAGACGCGCAGCAACTGCTGGTGGCGGCCAATGTTACGAACCGTGTGACTTTTTATTCGCGTCGACCGAGTGCACGGTGCGTTTACTGGCTAATTCACGTTCAGCGAGTTGCTTTGCTTGCCTCTTGGATTGATAGTTTGCTTAATTACTGAGTCGTAAGTCAATAATTCTTCTCTTTTTCCGAGAGGAATAATATATGGCCTCACGTTGCCGCAGCAGGCATAAGTATATATATAGTATATCGAAATTTGCCACTAAATAATTGGCCTCAAAGTGAAGTCATAATTAGTAAGTATATTAGGCTTCATTTTCGCTGAGCGAGTATTTCCCTTCCCACAGAAATCTTTTTCTCGGGCTATTTTTATTGTCTAATCAGCTTATTCATTAGTCAAGTCTAATATAATTAAGGTTCGAGACTCTTTGAAGGAAAAATTTAAAAAATGAACATAAATAATCTATATCATTAATTAAATAAAATATATCCAACCATTATGGTGTAATTGCCTTAGGGAAGCCACTCACAATCAACTCTTTACATCATCTTCAAATGCCATATTATTATTTATTTGGATATTAAAAGCATTGCATTCAGTTTAAATGCTAGTTTAGTGATACTCAATTCCACATAAAGCGGTGGGCTTTGTAGTTCATGCAGACCTGTGTAAACTAATCTAGTTGTATTTTTTAATATAATAATACAACCAATTTTTATCCACTGGGCAATAGGGAGGTAAGTTCCGATAATTCCAATAACGTTCTGCTTGCGGAGAGATTTGAGCTCGCCACACAGAGATTTTTTCCCATGTGTTTGCAACGATGTTCGGATTCTACGTAAGTGAAAGATAGTGGCCACACCCTTAACGCACTCTGGTCAATGAACAACCGTATGAAGTGATTTTTAACTTTCCTACTTTTATTCTCTTCCTCTCAAAGATTTGCATAGTTACTTTTGATAAAATGGAACATATTAAGTATATCAACCTCTTTTGGCTAGCACGGAATTAGTATAATATTTTTGGTGCACTACTCTTCTTAAAATACGTTTGGGACAGCTGTGACGGGGCGGAGACGGGGCTGTCCGTAGTTAGAAGAAAATCACGCCTATTCTATGGATGCAATCCACCTATATAACAAAAATTTTTAAGAATTGATGTACATGAGTAAGGTCATTGAAAAAAACAAATTTGAACTGTGATTAGTAGGAAATTAGGTGAATAGATTTCCATTAACTAACTACGAGTCCAATGTTTGACATTTACGTGCAGGTCCTTGGCTACAGTTTCATCTTCTGACTTGTCTCAACAATTGCATGACACACGAGGAGACCATTATATTTAATTTACTTTAAATATTAATGAAAACATTTACTGATACTATTTCAGAATATTTGTAAAAAAATAAACTAATAAACATTAAATCATAATAATGGAAAATAACGTTCATTCTATGAAAATTCTTCATACAGAGCTAACCTGAGAGCTTATTAGCACTCTTGGATTGCCTTCAGATTGTGTTCTTTAATTTCGTAATAGCTGAAGTCTTCCTCTCTTAAAACATCAAGTGCTGTTTGAATAAGAATAATGGGACTACCCTTTTCTGATATATTATATTAAAAACATAACTTTTAATCATATTGATATCAAATGAAAATAAAATTATCTCCTTTGGATATGAAACCTTTCATTTCGTTGAATTATTTCGTCATAATAATAAAATATAAGTGCTGACACTGTCTTTGGAATTATTTATTAAAAAGATTTCACTAATTAAATTATACTTTTTTCATGCGACGATGTTGATTTTGTTTTTTACTGCTCAACATTATTCAAATATATTTCAAATGCTTTTTAAATCGTTGTGCATTGATATAACAGTATTTTAAAAAACATAACTCTTTGAAGCAATGGCCAAAAATGGATGATGAACGCTTAAACCCAAGTGAAAAAGTTTGAAGAATAAAAGAGGAATAGAATTCAACAATTTGGACAAAATTCCACACAGAAGTTAAAATAGATCTTAAGTAATAATTAACAGACTTCTATTATTTTTATCATAGAGATTAAAGGTGCTGTCCATACTGTGTAAGCTAACACTGTTATTGAATGATAGAAAACCATCGGAAGCATACCTCACTTAAAATTATATGGTACAATAAATCACATTTCATTTACCTACACCAATTTGCGTAGTACATAAATAATAAAAGTATTTTCTACTTTACAATTGCCTTCTAAACCCAGTTAAATCACACAAATATTTATAGTAAATGTATGCAGTAGAGTTAAAGAAGAATTTGACCACACATAAGAAGCAAATACTCTTCCATTTGGTGTAATACAAATGTTAACATACCGTCTTCGTCCGTGATTCACACAAATGCATAGTCTAAAAGACTTAGTCAGCCGTATTGGTGCTTGTTCTAAATTCAGGGCAGTCATAGCTCTGCGAAGTTATTATCCAGATAGCGCAGGATGGTCAAAAGATGTCGGAGCAGTTGAAATAGGTGGCGATATCGGAAAGAGGAGGTGGAATGGCAGAGAGGAGAGCGAGGGAGCGATATTGCAGGGGCTAATGCGAAGAGAGGTAATGGGGGTAGGGATTTCACGGGGGACAAGAAGAGCGGGAAAATGGACGGGGAAAGGGGGTGTGAGTTGGGAAGGGAGTGGGGGATACATATTTGCGGGAAAGGAATGCTTTTTGGCGATGGGGGAATCGGAAAAATAAAACCCGGGAGAAGTTTCGCTGTTTGAGTTTCACGGCAGTGTGAAGTGCTTGGCTGAACGGCGAGGGTGGTTCTGGTGGGCGGAAGGGGGGAGGGGGTGGGGGGCGGCGAGTAGGGGCGGTGGAAGTGGTTTGGTGGCTGCGGAGCGTGGGGCGAGAGGCGACTCCGCTGAAAATGGAAGTTGCGAGGAGTAAAAAGAAAAAAAAAGGAAAGAAAATTCAGGAGTGAATCGAAGGACGGGGAGTGAATTGTGGGGATTAGGAAGGTAAGGATTGACAGAGGCATTTTTAAAACAAATATCGTGTTAAAAGGAGTTTTCTGAAGCGGAAGGTCACGGAAAAATCTGTCTCAACGGAGGAGTATATTGTCGCTGCGGGAGAAATGGGCTCCTCATAAATATTCAAAATCATCAGTCGAAGCACAAGGCACCACATTGCTGTATTGGTTTTAGCATCGAGAGGATATGGACTCGTGTCCCGAAGCTGTCAATTCGTGAGGGGCTTTTTCTTATCCCTTTTTTACGCATTATCAGAATTATTTTCAGCAATCCTTAACTCACGGTCATATGAATCGTCTTAGGAGTATTCGCTTCGAAATTCGATGGTGGACGTGCATTTGCGCAATCACGGATTTGAGTTCGTGAGCGTGTTAATTTGTAAGAAGATTCGAAGCTTTAAGCATTCAAGTGCACCCTGATTTATGGTTCCTTTTGCAGGGAAGAATTCCCATGATAAAGCACGCCAAGAATTTATATAGAGCATAATCTGTAGAATTTTTTAAGAAATATCACGAACAAAGTTATTTAAGGGTTGCATTACTAGAAAAGTACGCTTTTGTAATATGCAGTAGTGCATCAGTGTACGGATGAAAAACTGCATCTCAATACGTTAGCAGGATTCTTCTTATAGACTTGAAGGAAGAAAAAGGAAATGTTTTCTTTTATGCGCTCAATCATGTTGCCGAGTCAGTAGTTCCACTATAAAACCACGTATTTTTACCCCAAAAACACCCGAAACTACATACACTACATATGACTCGAAATGTACAATGTAAAGGTAGAAGTTTCAAAATTTGTGGTGAATTTTGAATTATAGTCTGTAACTCACATTCTATATGGCATTAGTTATGCGATATTTTAGATCACATATATTATAATTTATATTACGTATTATGCTAATGCAGAATAACGAGTTGAAAAGTCACGAGATTTTCTAAGGCAGCACACATTTTAACAGTTCTCAGTGAGCAAAATAGAAAATCCAAAGTCATCATACTACCAAGAATTATACGTACTTAGTGTAGGGAAATTCATGATATGGTCGCTCTAACCGTACCCACCGCTTCGCTAGGCAGAAATGTTAGTTAATATGTACCCCTTCTACTTAAAGGTTTAGGTGAATGTGGAAAGAAGAGTTTTTATGGTGTAATTGGTAGCATTTATGAGAATGAAACCTGGCCTGAAGACTCCGTGAGGTCAGTGTTATTTCCTATTCCGAAAAAGGCCAAAGTTACATCGTGTGAGGACTACAGAACAATAAATTTGATTTAGAGTTAACGACAGGGATGTTGGTTACGGATGTTAAGAAAATGCTCGTCAAGCCTTTTATACGGACCGTAGTTACATACGGCTTTGAAACCTGGTAATTGAAGCAGGATGATAGGCGTAGATTAGAGGCTTTTGAAATGTGAGTGTGGAGAAGGATGCAGGTGGTGAAATGGACCGAAAGGAAAACAAATGAGGAAGTGCCCAGAGTATGTTGGGCGAGGAGAGGGGATTGTTTGGAGAAACCTTAAGGAGGCAAGAAAAATGGATGAATTGCATATTGATCAGGAGGGTGTGATATTGAAGACTGTTATAGAGGGGAATTTCATAGGTAATCGAGGAAAGATCACGAATAGAATAGGGATATTGGACGGGATGAGAGGAGGAAAGAAGTAAATGGAGATGAAGAAGGGCTTGTTGAATGTAAGGATGTTGGGTTGTGTTTTATTAGAAGAGACAAGATAGTTATTTAGTAGTTTTGTCCATCAAAAAACTACCTTAAACGGTAGATTACCTTTAATAATAATTCATAATAAGCCATAATGTAGTTAATTCTATAACAGTAATAACCTTGTGAGATGAGTAATGATACCAATGACTTAATAATCGGTAATATTGTATTTTAAATCTTTGACGGTACTAATTCAGATGTTAGAATTAAAAAATTTAGCCTTTTCAGTAAAAAACATTCATAATGAAAAAACTGTAGAGGTTTCTTTAAATATTGCTTTCTTAGGCGAGAGGTTAATCCCCATGGCCTGTGAAATTCACGCTTTACCATACACCGTCCTCGTTTTCGCTAGAAAAATTTGCATCCAGGAAATTACTCTGCTCGACTGAGGTCGGCGTTGCCCTGATTGAACGCGGTGCTCTATATGGCTGGCTACTCCATATTCTGAGCTACCACGCGTGGCGAAAAAAGGATAAACTCCAACTTTGACACATTTTTTCGAGAAAATATTTGGATTATTCATTGAATATATTATGAGAAATATAAATCACGAGTTTTCCTAATGCCCTCGATCAAATTTTGATTACCGGAATATTGCTCATCCACAGCCCATTAGCAGCATATATATGTAAAATATGTATGCACAATTTTAATTTATAATCCAGAGAAGGCCTAAATATAATAAATTGTCATGACTTATTAAGGGGTTTAATTAAATTTCAGCCCAAGTTTTGAACTAATAATTGATATATAGCATTTCCAATTTGTAATTGGAGAATTGAGTGCATTTGGCCTTCGACAGAGCGTTAATTAACGCTGGCGCAAATATGTTCAATGAGCTTTGGTCGCTGGAGTTGTCAGCCGGTCAAGTGGGTTGAACATTTGAAGCGTTTTAATTTTGAAGTGAATATTACGAATATGGTATATGTGCGGGTTTCAGAGATGGAATGCAATGGCAAGGTAAATCTATGAAACGGAAGTAAAATTATTCAGGTAAAAATAAAACAAATTTATCATATTTGGCTGAATAATTACATGTTTTTTTCAAGAAACTGTGGGAGATGTTCCAACAGTAACTTTTAACAGAGTCATCCGCTAACATGCATTTCATTGTTACAATGATTTGTACGCTCTGAATTTGTTGCAATGAATTACATGTTTTGCTAGGTGAAAACGAAGGTGAACGAAACATGCAAACGCTTTATAATTGACTATACTACATTCGTTAAATTTGTGAAGATTTTAAAATAATTTAAATTTATTATTGTAGCCTTTACGTATTCATCCAATAAATATTCTGCATCCTCTCTTAATATTAAATATAATTTAGATAAATCAATCCGTATGATACCCCTCTTTATTAAAAAACAATGAAATTTGAAGCCTTTCATTTGTTATTTATTCCATCATTTATCAAATTTTGCGTCATTTACACGAGCTGTAGCATTTTAAAGGCTGAATTCAATTTCCATTACTCCTATTTTATTTCTATGTAGAAGAATAAGCCGTCCATGATAATAAGGTTCATATTCACCCGAAGCATTTCAGTCCAGTGGTGGGTAATAAAAATGTCCGTCATCTTTACCTGCTTGAAAAAATTGTTTATATTCTTCCTCCGGACTTTGCAGCCTTTTTCCCATTGGCATTTTTGAAAATAAGAGCATCACTTTTTTATGAAATCAGGGAAAATCTCTAATCAAACGTGTGGTGCAATATACACTCTTATGCATTTTTTTCGGCGGCTAAAATTACGTGAATAGGGAAAAATCCGTGAATAAATACCCCCATCCGGTACCGCGAATCTTAAATGGTGTGCAATACTTCTTCGGAAGGCAAGAGGTGACTCGGTCGGTTGAAGTGGTTGAGGAGGATCGGCTGAAACAATAGGCCGAGGTATCCGAATAAAAACGACTCGAGTGGGATTGGTTTTGGGTTATGGAAGTGTTCTTAGAGCCGAGGGTGAAGGAAGAGATTGCGGCGGGAGACACTTAGTGGGTAAGCCGTGTAGTTTGCATTGAGAGAGAGGCTAAGGAGTCGACGAGAGGAAAGGGAGGGATTGGGAAGGAGGGAGTGAGAGGGTGGGGGGGGGCTGGTTGCAGATGAACGCCGGGAAAGGGAGGGACTACGTAGGTGAATGCGGATGCGAGACCGTGGTGGGAGTTCGAGGGCTGAGGTAATGGCACGCAGCTTCACAAGGTTTAAAACCCTCTCCTCCCCCCCTCTGCACGCCACCCTCCCGCATCTTTCTCGTTGATCTTCCTTCCTTCCACTCACTCTCAACCCTGCTCATTGAGCTCAGCCTCGTTGTGGGAATTTCGACCTCTTATGCTTCATTGGGCTTGTATGCAGCGCTTTTGGTGCCTGTTTAGTTTCGCCTTTCCAGGCGAACGAATCCCTTTCGTTTTTATGTGGAAATTCATATCTTGTGCTACAAATTCTTACCCACTATATACCCGAGAGAAAGGTAGGTGGTACGGAACTTTTCAATTTCTCAGTGTGTTATATGATCCCAGATTATGATGAGAAAACAACATTAAAAAGTCCCTCAGGACATAAAGACGATATAAAATATGATATAAATATATGCCTATGTCACTATTTCATTTTTCCTACTAAAAAGGATATCGAAGAAACTTCAGAAGAACTTCAAAAGCGTTTGATAATGAGTCGCTAATTTTTCTTTAGTAATTTAAATAATAGGAGATATTTATGATCTGTTGAAAACCAAAGCCTCTAATACGCACAACCATATTGAATAAATATTAAAACGTATAACTTGGAGAAACTGAATTATTAATTAAAAAATCAAAATAAATTATAGCTTGTTACTTTCACTGAGAGTGATTTGTATCATGTGACTTGTTGGATAAAGTTCCTAAAAAATATGCTAACTAATGGATGTACGAGCACAAAGGTTTTGAAGCTGAATGTGATATTCATGAGATCAGTATAGCATTCAAACAATAGTTGTTCCATTATCTTTCGCTAACAACATAGGCGCTAAAATGTCGATTATTTGTTTAACGATATAAATGTGAGAAATTCAATATCAAGACTGAAGTAGTTTGGAGTTACGACTCAAGATGAGGTATTAATTTTTCAATGCACTCCAATTCTGGTGAGGAATGAAAATTATATACATATAAATACAAAAAAAAATATAAATATTTATGTAGTATATGTGTATGTGTGTTTGTGTGTGTTTAGAAAAACTCACTTTTTCAAATTTTTGATGGTCAAGCCACCTTTCTCAAGGAAGAGAAGGAAGGAACTACATATGTATATTATATATACAAATATATATATATATAAATATGTAGTTTTCTTAATTTATTTATATTTTTGAAATTTAATAATTAATTTTAAAAGTTAAAACGAGATATATTTTTGCAAAATTGATTGAATTCCTTACTCTATGTGATGTCATAGGAAATCTTCTCCATTCATTTCTGGCTTGGTAAAGCAGGAAAGTCTGCTCCAGTATGTGCCTAATTTCTATTTAGCGGAAAAGCAATTTCGTGCTAGGCAGACAATATCTTTTGATGAGAAATCTTTTGAAAAATATGGGCAGCATTGCCACAAAGGAAATTCTGAAAAGGAATCATAGAAAAAACCGCGTTTTTGGAAAACAAATCTTCTTTGATCAATCTAAAAATGTACAATTTTCAGATTTCTTACCAGTCGAACAATGGACGTACACATCGCAAAATAATAAAAAGGTTTAATATTGAATAGTTTTTTTTAGAATACCAACGGTGTAATGCTAAAATGTATTATTTTGTGTAAGCACTGGCCTTGCTATCCCTTGTTACGTGAAATTACTTTTAGTTAATACTTGCTCTTGCTTAAGTTTAAGTTAGACGAAACTTTCTCCCGCAAATTTGCACAAAGATGAAATGTAATCGGCGAGAGCATTAACAGAGGAAAATGATTGTGCAATGAATGTATTCGTCAAAAGCGCGAATTACTATATGTATAATTTATGTTAGCAAAAGGGATGAGGAGGCACCCACATCTAATCATGAGACAAGTTATTTGGCTTCCATGCAAAAAAATTGAATAATTGTGCATATATTTAACCTGACATAGATTGATCTATATTTGCAACATTTGCCTTAAACATTTATTTATTTTCTAACGTTTAGCTATGTTTTATTTTCTACTGTCACGGATTAATCAAATCAAGTTTTATTATTTTTGGCTCAATAATTAACTGGTTCTTATTCTTAGTGTGCGATTAACGTGCTAACAAAAAAGTATTTCCACTAAAAGATAAAAAATGTAAATTGATTTGTTCGTTTCCCTATCTTATGAAGGCCATAAAATCTCAGCCACAATCGACTGCCAAGAGAATACTTTAAATGCGTCGTTTTATTTGTTTAATTGTTAATTTAACCAATGGACGAATTTGTGAAAATAGGTTCAAAACAGAATATTATGGGATAAATTGAAGTTTGAAAGAGTGAACCTTTTTATTTTATTCCATTATTCTTAGTAAATTTTAGTAAAGCGAAAATCCGAGTGGCTCCTCATTCATATTAGTGGGGAAATAATGAAAACATTATGAATCCCTATGTTTTTAGTTTCCAAGAAAATCCAGAAGTATTCGGAGCGGTCAATAAATATTAAAAGTAGTGTATGAATAGTAAAAACTCCCTTGACAGATTAGAACAGCGATTTTTAATGTTGATAGCAGTCCTTAGTGTTGTGGACAATCGGATATGTTAGTGTATGCAAAAAGTGAAAACCAAATGAGTATTTTGAACACATGTAAATTAAAACGACAAAGATATTTAATTTTAATATTTTCATCATGTCCACCTATTTTACGCCAGTTTCATTTTCTGAAGAGCGGCATCAATACAAATCGTAGGCAGTGAATTATGGTCACTCATTTGGAAATTGAAATTGCAAATCGAGTAGTTATTTCACATTGGTCTCACACCATACTTAAATATGCTTTTAAACCTATTGTAGAATCACTATTATGCTCAAATGCATACATTTTTATAATAATCGAAGACTGTCTTTTGATGTAAACCTCTTATAAATTAATATTAAATGCTTAATACAGGTATTAATTATAAAATAAATTAAAATTTTAATAGCGTTTTGAGATATTCTTCGATGTAGTTTTATGCACTCTTAATAGTGTACCATTCGTGGACATGTATTAACCGTGGTAATTAATAATAATGATGCATTCCGCGATTATCAGTAACAAGTTTTAAAAATTATCATTAACCAAATTACCAATCAGATAGAAGCTTATAATAAGGTAGACAAGGATCCCCTGAGAGTATAGATTTATGAATCCTTGCTTATTATACCGCTAATCGCCATGGACGCAAAGTGTATATTTTTCCCAAATTCGGAATTTCAAATATTTGTTGTATTCGTTTGTTTGATCACAGGAGCAGTAATATTTTACTTGCGATGCCTTTCGTAGTGAATAAATATCTCTTTGAAGTATTGCCACTTAAGTAAAATATAATAAAATATACGATAAAACTTTAAAACATTTCTCCTGTTTCAATTATTTATGAATGTATCCGCATATAAAAATGCCCTTTTCGAAATTTAGAATACCGAGAGGGAAATATTTCGGCATAAAATCAGGAAATATGAGTTTATGTGCATATATATGCCGCAATTATCAGTAACAGGTTTTAAAAATTATCATTAACCAAATTACCAATCAGAAAGAAGCTATAAGTTTTGGGTAGAGCTTTCTGAAAGCATTTCGAATTTCAGATACACTGTCTGCATGTCACTGAAAATATAAATAGCATGCTATGAAGAAAGTAATGGACATGGCGTTTTATCAGATGTTGAAATCAGATTGCCTTGCATTACAGCAGGTTTTACGCTACTTTGATTCGTTGCAGCATCCAAAGCGCTTTGATTTGAACCACTGAAAAATTCGAATCAAGTGTAAATTTTTCATTCTATTTTAACATCGGCATGATCCTTTTTAAAAAAACTCTGTGAGTTTAAAATGTCCGTTTGTCCCCATGTCTCAGTCAATCAATTTGTCTACTCAGACTCACTATATATGCACTGAGAAGTCAATTTGTAGCTACTGCTGCTTGAAAATAGATCAGTCTCAGTGCCAACCTTCCAGTCTAATACATCCCAATCTATTGTATTGCGTTGGAGTGTCCTTTTTGAGTTGCTAAACAGTGGTCTATGTTTTCCTCCTCCCGTCCTTTTACTCATTTATTGGAAGTTTCTTCTCACCAAGGGCTTATTTCCTTACAGTTGGTTCTCCAGAGCATTATGATCTGAACCCTCACCAATTCACCTCCTTCTGTTTCGCACCCCTATCCACCTTCTCTCCCATTCTCTTCTCTCTCTTTTCTTTCCTCTTTCTTCCCCCTACCCTCCTTCTTCACGCTTATTCTTCTCCTAATCCCCAACCGCGGATCCAAAAGACCGCACCCCCCTACCCACTCCCCACGAAAGCGACTCTGAAAGATCCAACCCACAGACGCCTCTCCCACCCTCCCCGTCGGCACCCCAGCCTCGCTGCGAATATTTCACGCGGATGTTTGGCAACCGACACGCATCACTTCATCCCGCACTCCGGATGAACTTCTCTTTTTTTACCGCTTCCTCCTTCGACTTATGAGCGTCGTCGGCGTTGTGTATTTTACCCGGGAGGGGGAATTAGTGTGTGAGTCGCGTTTCCCGTATGCGTGGCAGAATTTGGGATGGGCGGGTGAATTGTGCAATTTAAGCCTGGCAAAGAGTGAATGAGGAAGCATGATCGACTGAATGGACTCCCTCAGAGTGCTCCATCGAGAAATATCTTTACCCCTCGGAATGAGTTTTTTTCCCCGAGTGCAGTTCTCCCTGACGGACTTGCGACTTGTTATTCCGGCTATCAGAACTATAAGGTTCAATGATGGTCTCAATTCATCTGGTACAGATGAGACCCACTATGGTCTGAGATTCCCTCAGTAAAATTCGCAAACTAACTGAGGAATGTAATACTTATGGTATTAAAAGTTTCCGTATAGGAGAGCTCAGAATTGTCCGCGAATTTAAGGAGTGCATTTCACATACGTCTGTAGATGGTGAAATCAAAAAAAAGAATTGACACTTAATTTTATGCTGGATGTTGTTATAATTTGAATCTCTTTTTTAAGCATCCCCTCTCTCAACCGCATACCTACTAGTATTAGCATTCTAGCTATGATTAACTGGATCCACTGATTAACACCGACCTTTTTGTGTGAGTCTTTTGTTTTCACTTAACGACTTGATTATTTCGCGAGATTTTTTTAAAGTTTCAAAGAAATGTGAGATGATAAATAAAGAAGAGAGGTTTCGAAAACCGAAGCTGTTTTCAGCATAATGTGAATCGCCGGATTTGAGCAAATCCAGATTTGATCAGTTATTTTACTTCTCCCTCCTGACTACGTCATCTGCATTAAATGATTCCGTAGATTGAATCCACTGTGATCAATAAAAATGTACGGCAATGCCATAAAATATTTATTGGCACTCATATGATTTGTGAAACTCAAGATTTAACTCCTAATCATAGTTTTTACTTTCAGAAGGAGTGGGATGAAATTATAGGGATAAGAAATTAAAATGAGTGATTGCTAGATTTTGAAATATTAAGGTAAAAGACAGTATTTTGAGAAAAATGTGATGTCGCAATTGGGTGAAACATATAGTTTCACTTAAATACTCTAGTTTTTTTGCGAATTAAATAAGATGATACGTGTATTGATAAAAAATGTCAAAGTAAAACTTAGTTTTTCTAATTTGTAACGGTTCAAATTTGTGCCCTAGAAATTTTTTAGTTATGAATTAAAAAAGAAAAACCTTCAGCTGTACTCCATTGAATACAGTTGTGAATAATTTGGGAGATATTGATGGAAATAGAGCACACATTTTTCACATTCCGACAGTTTTCATTGGCTAATGTAATGTGAGATAAAAAATAGTTTCTGGTTATATTAACATCCCTTAAAAGTCTGTTAAACTCGAAAATGGATTTATTTAAAATCTGATTCGATTAGTTTCATATATTATAGTACTAATTCATATCCCTTATTCTTGAATAAAGTGTGTCGTATACTAATATAATGGCTGTCAAAAGATGAGATTTTCGATGAAGATCATCAGAATTACATCAATTCACTCAAAAAATGCCAGATGTGCGTGTAGTATAATCTGAGGAACAAAGAATGACATACCCAATCAATTTCTATAAGCTACTAGTATTTGAAACTTTTTTCCGAAAGTTCAACTTAATAATAAATGAATATATTTCTTAAACAGTTAACTTATAACCTAGTACAGGACACCATTTTAAGAAATAAATACGAGGAAAATAATGTGGCGGCTGTATAGCACCAGTCTGTGCATAAAAAGTCATTTATTCATTAAACATCTCCTAATTTTAAAATTTTTGTACCCATCGTTAAAGGTACATCGTGCTGGTATATCTTTAAGGTTTTTAATTTTTCATTGCTAGACTTAGAGAATCTATTAATGTAAATGCACGTAGTATGTGCTAAAATACAGCATAACTAAAAATCATCAAATATTGACTTGAAGCCTTTTTTGCAGGGTTTGATCATATAGAGAGTTTCGCATTTGATGAATATGCAGATACGAATCTGTTAAAGGTTCAAAAGAGAGAAGCGCTGAGAAAGCAGAACGACTCTTCGGGGAACGGAATAAATAAGTTCACCTCGCTCATGAGAGAGTGCGCCAAACTCTGCATATTTTCCAGTGTGCCCAATAATCACACGTGTTCAAAAAATTCTTAAATGAAGTAACACATTTAATGGAAAAAAACGATTTTGAAAAATTTATATTGTGCTGTTTCATATTACTCTCTTCCTAGTGGTGACTCATCGGGTATCATTTGGAAGTGCAAGTGATGTTATTCCATAAAATGAATATTTTTATGCGTAATGAGTCTGGCATCACAATATAATTGCATATGTTGAAAATAAACATGCACTGACGTAGTTAACGTTATTAATAAAACGTTTAGAACACATTTTCAAATTCAAACGACTCGTTTTCGGAAACGCTGGCGTCATCGATGAAGGAACTGACCCGAGTAGCCTTTTCCACATTTTTTATTTGTAACGCCAGAGTTTACTAATGCATATTAAAAGTGACCGTTCATCATTTAATAAATTTTAATACATTATATTAAAATATACGTACCTTTTCAGGGAATACTCTTTCACATTTTTCTGCATATAGATCTTTTTTGCATGATTTACAACTGCTCAACGTAACCTTTTACACTAGTTCCCAATTACCAGCTGCGTGGGATGGTAAGTTGAGGGAGAACGTGTTAGAGAGGTTGTGTTGTTCTATAAAGGGTTTTTGACGGTCAAACGATTAGGAGAAGGAAGAGACAAAGTAGTTGAGGATCTCCATGGAGAGGAATGGATAGGGGTGAGGTTTTTGCTCATTGAATTCAAATGCATAATTATGTCAAAAAATAGGGATGTGGAAGTCTCCTCCGTGAGCTATCTGTACCATCTTGTATTCTTTTTATACTATCTTCATTTTAATCTGAAATAACGAATTTCAAGAAACTGCAGGAGATGCCGCAACAGTAACTTTTAACTGAGTCATCCGCTAACATGCATTTCATGGCAATGAAATGAACGAAGTCATTACACTGTAAATAGTTAATAAACTACCAAACAACATTTTTTTCTAAATGTGCCGTTACGTAAGTAATGAGGTTTATGGAAGTTAAAGTGTAAACTGAAACTAAAGTAAAATATGAAAGGTCTATCTACAGAGAAACCATACCGCGATTTGTGAGTGAAAAAGCTACATTTACTACGGAAAAAATATCTTAAAAGGTTACAAACGAGTGTAGTAAAAGGGAATGAAAAAGTAAAACCTCAAGGTAAAGAAGTTTGAAACTGAAATAATGCTCTCAAGTCGAAATAGGGAAGGTATTCCTCGAGTAAGACTAGAGAAAGGCACACTGGAACAAGTGGTTAATTTAGGCTATTTAGGCAACAGTATCACCCGTGATGGAAGACGAAAGAGTGATTTGGTTAGCAGGATAGGGATAGTGAAGTAGGATTTCTCTAAGAAGAAGCAGCTGCTGAGCGAAAATTGCACAGGCATTGATAATGAAAAAATGAGCGGAAACGCGAGACTTCATAGGAGGGTTGATATAAACCAGTCCACGGACTATTTAACTCGCGCATTCTACAACCTGGTCACATATGTTTTCTTTGTGTTGTTTTCTATCATTTAGCTGTAAATTTGTCTATAGGACTTAGTTTACACATATTTGTCAACATTAAAATTTCAATAGATTAGTCGTGGAGCAAAGGTTGACGGGTTTTCTTGTATCTAATTCACAGACGAGCATTACATTTTTTAATTTGCAGCACACTTCTAAATTATGGTGAACACCTGACACAATCATAGATACAAAGACAAATATAGGAGAAACAACACCCAAAGGCAGGCCTAACGCCAAGGAAAATGCCTTTCTCAAATATTATAGTATAATATTTTAAATTAGAGTATTACCATATACTGGCCGTCTAATAGCTTTATGTAAATGATAACCAACTATCCAAAATAAAGGATTGGATTTCTATTTCATCAGTTTTTAATTATTAAAAAAACACTGGCGAAAAGCTAGACATTTTCTTCGTGTTTCATAGTAGTTACGTGTAACAAACTAAAATTCTTCCGTGCCGTACACGCATTTAGTTGGGGGCATGCTTCAGAGATAACTTCTATTATGTGCTGCAATTAAAAAAATTTATTGACTTTATTTTTTATTTTGCGGAATTGAAATATGTGTCGTATTTAACATGCAATTTGAAATACGCAATTTAATAAGGGTCTCCTACCTGAGTTTTTTTCCTTTTTTGTGATTTCTCGTACAATTAATTTTAAGGATGATATAATTAGACTGCCACAATAGAAAATTAATCACCAATTGTCGTACTCATTATTAATTTATTATAACTTCAAACCGAGCAGTGTTATGTAAAGATGCTAACTAGTTTTTATTCTGTTTAAAAAGTTTGCTCAACAAATCATTGGAAAGGGTTATTAGAAAATAAGATAATTTGTTAAGAATTGCTATGAGAAGTGGGTAAGTAATCATGGCGGTTATGTTGGAAGAATGAAGTCGGGAGCCTCGTGATTCACGAAATGGCAGGAAAGACTTAAAATTTCAGAAAGATACAAGACACACAGTGGGAGTAATAAATATTGACACCAAATTACACCGGTACATTCAATCACCTGGATAAAATAAGCGAGATAAACGCCATCATCGAGATATTCACTACTCCTTCCCTCGACAGATACGCAATCATAACCAAAACGAAACTACAAGTCCGAATATTTTCAATTAACTTAATTAAAATTATGAATTAGTCGTAAAAAAATTAAGGGCATCTAATATAAGCATATTCGTGAACGAATGGGGAGGGTATGTATTATAGCATATGTTTAAATCGGTTTGGCGACAGTCATTAATATTAACCAAAATTTGATTCTGTTGGTGAAACGTTTCAGCGTTATGTACGATGCTCAGCGTGCCTTTGAGCACGTCGGGAGTACTTAATTAAAAGTCATTTGTGGGTATAAACACGGTGATTTAAGCTTCCATGCCTTCAAGATGCGACAACCAATATTCAATCTACCCTAAGTCATATCTAATAATACGATTTATCAAAACTCTTCCCTTTACACCATACCGTACATTATGGAGGATGCGGGTTTATAGGAATATTTTAATGAGTACTACAGATGTAATTACTGTGCAAGAAGTGCATGAAGCTCATTATTTATTACCAAAACTCCTATACTCACGCTCCTCACCACATCTGTCCACCACGGAGGACACTTGCAGCTATTTCGTTTCGAAATGGCTCCCGACCCAAGAGCACCTCTGCCAGGGCCTAAAGCTCAAACTTTGTCCGTCCGTTGTCCCACCAGGAAAAGTGCCCCTGAAAAAGTTGACTGGTGGCACGCGGCCGCATATGTTTGTCCTTTCGTTTTGGGGCGGAGGGACGTGTGAGATTGGAACGGGGGTCGGTCGGGGGACAGCGGGCGCCGTTGATGCGTGGGTGGGGTGACGGACGGGGGGCAAGATGGCGGCGTAGAATTTGAAGAGGAGGGTTGCCCTTCGAGAAGGGGGCGGGGGGGCCTGTGGATCGCGCCGGAGTGGAAATGAGCAGGAAATCGTCCCCTCCCACCCCCTTCGAATCACGCACCCACCCCGCATCTCCCCCCGGTCCGGAGGCTGGAGATCCGGAACCCTCTGCCCCTTTCACTTCACCCCGTCTCGGACAACTCCCGCCGGCATCTATCACGGGGGCATATGGGCCCCCAATGCTGATGAGGTATGGAAACATCTTGGATGGATAGGATAGCTTGGTGCGCCTGACAGGGGCCAGGGCTACTCTCTTCGTTAACTCGAGATGAAGCAAGGCAGCCGCCACTTTCTCATTCAGCCACTCCGGCACAGTTCCTTCATTCAGTCATGACCCTTTCTCGAAACAGCTAAGGCTGGCTGTCCGGATGTCCGAAATTTTCTCCTTGGAATGTGGCGAATAGACTCTCGAGCGTGAAAGCATTTCCCTTACATCGCTTGCTTATGCTTTAAGCTTTCTCCTCCTCTTTAAAGACTCAGTTTCTTCATCAAGTTTTCCACTTTCTGCCCCAAAAAATAGTCACAGAAATACCTCATTGGTTTCCTTTTTATTTCGACGTCCCACATAAAAAAAATTCAAAAATCCATCAGAGATTTCACTATTTTGGGCACATTATAAAATAAATAAGCAAATAATTGGTAAAAATAGTTTTGGGTAGGTACGAGTATTCGTACTCTTCTCCTCATGCCGTTAGAACACCTAGTATTTTCATGGGATTTTATAATATTACCGCATAAATGTTCCTTACGCTGTAAGCTGATGAATTCTTTCAGGCTCACTTCAAAAATTAATAATCCAAAATCAGAGTTTCAAGATCAATTAACAAATATTCGTATGCTGTTCGTCAGAGTCATGGTCCATATGAAAATTCATAAAACGAATTTTAAGTCGATGATGGTGAATTTAGTTTCTTTAATAAGGAAAAGCTGAACTTATTTTTGCACTTGAAAGTCGGCTAATGTGGACAGTAAATGAACAAGAAAATATTAGATGAGAGAATAAAAGTTTTTTAAATTGATATTTTTTTTAGAAGACTGCTTTCAGAAACTGATAAACCGTACGATGAGATGGAGCTTATATTACGAGCATAGATGGAGTAAAGAATATGGCAGAAGTAATCGCGAGGATGGCAGACGGTCGATCAGTTTCTTAGCCGTTAGCAATGAGGACAGTTCGAAGGGAGAGACCGGAAATAGAGTACAAAGAAAGCGGAACGGCGAAGGGAATGGATGTTGGGGTAAGGTGGGAGATAGGGTCGACCACGTGAAGCGTAGGGGGAGTATTGGGGGTGGAGCGTGGGCCCCAGTGGGTTGGAGGTGGGATAAGGGCGTGAGATTATCTGAAGCGTTGCACACCTCTCTACTCCATGATCGCCATACCCTTCAATGGTTATGAAGTGAATCCAGGGAACGGTATTGCAACGCAGTGAGCTACTCCCCTCACATATAACATTCGTTTGACGGCACTAGTTTTCTTAACGGTAGAGCCATTTCTTTTCCGTAATCTTTGAGTCAGAAATAATATTTGCCAGCGGTTTATCGAGAAAATATTTGAGAATAATAATACTTTAAAATTTAATCACTCGTTAATTACGCGTAGTATGCAATTGGCTTTACTTTATGATTAAAATAGTACGATGATATTATATGGTAATCAATGAATAACTCTCTGCGATGAGTGATTGCGTACATTTATGCTCAAATTTCTTTGTAAGATATTTTATGTCCTTTGGTAGGCGCCCTGGATTTCCCGTTTTTAGTTATTTATTTACGAAACGCGATAGTATATTTCATTGAGATTTTCCTCGATAGTATATGTACACGGAACATTTATAATGGAAAATGCATTACATAGTTAGGCGAAAGTGGAAAAAAGTTGAATTTTTTCATCTTCTTTCATTGATATGTATGTTTTAACTAAAAGTAAATTCACGATATTGAGTTCAACGGTGGCTATTTCGCAGAAAATTTTTTTTAACTTCGGAGAACACTCAAAGAATCCAATATTTCCGATTCGGAAAACGAGGGAATCAATCAAAACTTTAAAAAAATGCAGTGTAGTCCTTTCATAGTGTTAATTTCATACGAAATATTTTCAGACCTTCAATAATGACGCACTATGAAACTGCCAGAAACACTTCGTGTCGGAGTCAGCGTGAAAATAAAGAAAAATATAATGGGAAATAGACAAGGACACGAGAGTGTGGAAGCGCTGTGTAACGTACTGGAATTTTGAAAAGAAAAAAATCCGGTTTAGGTTATAAAACAATAATGATAAAAAAACAAGAGGTTCTTTCTCCGATGTTTCATCGTCCTCTCTTCTAACCCTTCCCATCCCACGTCTCGGCGCCTGTTCCTCGGCGCCGAGACGTCACTTCTGACACATGACCCGGAGAGGGATTCGGGTTGGGCTCGTCCCTCTTCTCGCCCTGCCTTCCACTCCAACCGCTTCCAACTCACATCCCGCTCTCTCTCTCTCTCTCTTACTTCCCATAGGAGCGTGTGTGAATAACGTTCATTCCAATTTACGTTGAATAAGCAAGGAATAACCTCTCCAAAGTAAATCACATAATTTCATAACTCATTTTTTAATATTGTTTTCGCCGTAGTAAGATTGTTATCTACTTTTAAATGGTCGATATGTTTTGTGATATATCATATAATCGTAGAGCTTGGGTGAAGCTGAAGTTGCCAAGGGACGTTACCCGGATCCTCCGGGTAATATCTAAGAGGTCTACTTACTGGACTAGGATATTCCCATTAGAACTCTTTTACTGCTATTAGTGTAACATTTCCCTAATGTTTTGCTCTTGTTTGGTTAAAAGGAGCGTCAAAACTAATGAGTATATTGCAGAAAATAGGAATGAATTGGAGGGACAGGAGGCTAATCTGCAACCTGTACGTATCTCAGACTGCTCAGGCGCGAGTGGGGAACGGAGAGTCCGGATGGGCAGTGTTAGGAAGAGGTGTAAGGCAGGGTTGCCCATTATTACCGGTGCTGTTCAACGTATATGTTGAGGAAATGATTAAATAGGCATGGGAAGAAGTGGAGGTAGGAATGAAAGTCGGCGGGGAATTCGTAAAATCAGTTAGGTTTGCTGATGATTAAGCTCAAGGTGTCAGTTAGCCAAGGGGTTGAAAGCATTGCTGAGCGAATTGGAAATTCAGTGCGATATATACGGGATGAGAATCAATATAAATACAACAATTATTTTTCGATTTACTAGAAAGGAAAAGGCTAAGATAAACATTAAAATAGGAGGGCAAAAACTAGAGCAGGTAGAACAGTTTAAGTGTCTCGAAGGTGTTTTGGACCAAAATGGTCAAAGTAGTAGGGACGTAAGGAGAAAAATTGCTTTAGGCAAAGAAGCTTTCACAAGAAGAATAGAATAAATGACAAGGACGTTGAGTAAGGTTAGTAAGAAAAGACTCGTTAAAACTTTGCTATAGAGCGTGGTTATGTATCGCGTTGAAACCTGGTAATTGAAGCCGGATGATAGGCGTTGAAGGATAGAATTGGAGTCTTTTGAAATGCGACTATGGAGAAGGAGGGAGAAGGTGAAGTGGACTTAAAGGAAAACAAATGAGGAAGTACTAGGTATGCTGGATGAAGATAGGGGATTGTTGGGATAAATTCAAAGGAGGCAGAAAAAATTGTTGAAAAGCATGTTGATCGGCAGTGGGATGTTGAAGACTTTGATCGAAGGGAAAATGTTAGGTAAGAACGAGGAAGGGGAAGGAATGGGATGGGAATATTGGACGAAATTAAGGGAGGAAGGATTATTATTAGGTATTTGGTCCAACCAAAAATCCCACCCCAACCGGTAGATTACCTTCTTGGTCGTCCGGCCGAATTTTTGGCCGACTCTCTTGACCCAGCGCGACGGCTCCTCAGCGATGTTTAATTCGGTAAAAAGTGAGGATACTATTACGATAGGACCACCGTTCTTCGGGCATAGTCGTACCGTATCGGAGTCATTTGTAACCGGGGTGACAGTATTAGTCAAAGGAAATCGTTGGGTTTGTCATTGAGACTTAATATGAGGGAATAAACGAAGTTAACTTGTATATTGTTAACTGAGAAAAACTTGTAATTGATATTTAACCTCATTATTACGGATGCCTATGGATACTAATCCGTTTTAAAGTCCGTGCATGAAAGAGTATTGTATTCATTTGCATTTCTTTCCTATTTTATTTAAATTTTTAAAAAAGTCTATTTCGAAAAGTTCGTCGGTAAATCAGAATGAGAGGGACCTCACGAGATTTTTCTACAAGTTGGTAAATCTGTTGTGTCAACGTATTAATAATACTTAGAACTATAGGATAAAATCTATTGAAAAACTCATTTATGATTTTTCATTAAAACGTCAATTGATTGAGTGATGGCAATAATCCTTGAAAATCTTGCTCAAAATCGATGTAAAGAATTAGCAATGCGGTGCGATAGTTTTACGTGCTAGTTCATGAGTGATGTCAAAGGAATGGTATAGTCTTAATGTATTTCTTTGTGTCTGTGAGTCAAACCATCACATTTACGTTTTGTTTGTGTCATACCTTATTTCTTAATATATGTTAGCCGTATTGTTTATAAAATGTCCCATCTCGAACGTTTATACATTTCCATGATAACAAGTGTAATTTCATCAGTTGAGTCAAGTGTGTACTCCAAGTTGCTGAATCTTTTTCGGTGCCTGGGATACTAAATGGTACATGTTAATCGACGTAGTGAACTAAACGGAATGATTAAAATTATGATCAAACCGCGTAAACACTTAAAAAAAACACGTTAAATGTGTACTCCTCGTGAAATTCGCCGGAGTATACCGAAGGTTTAAAACTTCAGCGGAAAATATATTTCTTAAACAATATCCTCGGGATATGTTGATCAACTTTGGAAACTTCTGCAATTTAGGATGAATTCAATCAAAATATAAAAAAATTATGGTTGTTTTCCATCTTGGTCTAATGTATGCACATTCAGCCCCTTTAGTCCTCTGTGCGACCCACACCCCTCCTACCCGGGTCGCAATGCCTGCAGACTGCCCCCGCGAGGGCTATGCGAACTAAGTCGCGACGTATTGATACTCTCGATTCCACCGAAACCCGTGGGGAAAAATTTACCAAGAACAAACTTGGTCTTAAAGTTTCGTTGCGAGCATTTGGATTACTACGGGCCCGGGCGTGGTAAGGAGAGAAGAAGGGGCATTTCAAGTTTTCTTTCAGTTCTTTCTTTTATGTTGGGACAGAGGATTGCTGCTTTTGACTGTCTTCCATCTGAGTAAATCTCTCGCCAAAGCTCATTCACCAAAGGTGCCGACATACTTTCATTTCTGTCGAGCGTTCCTTGTATTTGATTGAAATTCACTCTTGTATCAGCCATGATGATTTCTCAAGTGCTAGATTACTTGAACATGAAAAACAAGAAATATTTCCTGAAATCATATTTCCTATGTATCTATTATTCGTTAAATTCCGATTCATGAAATATCAATGATTAACCCAAGAAGGTCAATGACTATAGGTTTTATGTGAATGTACACGAATGTCTAGTGTGTCGCAATAATTTTTATTTTAGTATGCCACCAAGATTCTGAAATTTAAAATATCCTTGTCGTAAAGAATGCGATTGCATAACAATACTTTTATCAGAGTGACCACCTTCGTGGATCGTGCTCGATCCGTTATCCCATAACTCAATTGCTGCATTGTTGGAGAAAAGGAACATTGCAGCAGGGTTGAAGGTAATTTTAAATACTTTTTGTTTGTAAAAAAAGAAATCTATCGGAGATAGAGCGATGAATTAGTTCTCTTACGGAGCGTCATAAAGTTACCTGAATTTATCTATTGTCCTGCCTCGTGTACTGTTACCGCTACCTACCTTCATATAAGTTTGTATTTGAATATAATGATTGTGATACGCATTTTACCATGATAAAGAAGGGTTGCATGATGGTGACGACACTTCTCTCCTGGGTAATTTTTTCCCATTATCTTCTTATATTCTTATTCTATATGCATCCTTTATCCACCCAATGACCCTAGCATAAATGGGGTAGAACTTTATTCGACGGTCTTACGATCACTGCTCATAACTCTCCTGGCGGGGATGATGGTGCTTGTTCGTGGATTATAACTCATCGTCGTAACTCTTTTCAAATCGATCGCACGGTTAACAGAGGGAAGAAATGTTTATTACGAAGCATCAATAAGGAACCAGCAAAAGAGTTGGGCGAAGGTTTTTTAAAGGTGACCTGATGTAATTGATAACTTGACATCAGAAACACTTTTTTACATCGTCTCAAAAATACCTTAACCATTTCTCCCACATTGAAACTACATGAGTCAGAACTATGGCACTCTCAGAGAGAGAATCTAAAGAGGCGGGTGGCACCTCCTGTTACTGGCGCAGGGCGAGTAAGAAAGGGTATCCCGCTGCTTACCTTGCATTTAATCTTGTAAGTGCAAGAATTGAATGGGATGAATGAACGTAGAAAATAAATTGGTGATTCTTTGATTGGCAGTTAAATTTGTAAAAGTAAGACTTCACGGAAAAGAAAATACTTAGTTCTTCTACATAAATATTATGCGGAAGATCTAAGTATTTTATTTTCTGTTATGAATCGCTTCCTCAAAGTGACGCCTCAAACCATTCTTTTCATAAAGTAAGACTTGATTTGACGAGACAGTCGAGCATCGACGAGACGAGACTAACTTCTGAGCGCAATACAGAATGAACGTAATATGCATGGCATGAAGTATATCGTATTTTCGCGAGGGTATTTTTCAAGAATTTGAAGAATTCAAATGTTAGAGATGAAAGACAATTAATCTGGGTTGGGAAAAATATTCAAAAAATTTTTCAGCAACTATTTTTGATGAAATTATGAGCTCTTTTTAAAATTTTGAGATGAGTTTATTAAACAAAAGAAACTTTTATTGAAAGGCATTAATTAATACGAATTTTGGCAGTTTATTTTATGTGTATGTTGTGAGACGGTGTAGAATTCCTTAGTTTACATGATAAAATATTTATTTTAATTACCAATCTTTACGGTGAAAAACTATTTCCATTCAAACATCTATCCTTGCTCCAAGAATGCATCTTTTTGCATTTACTGTATTTGGGAAACATATAGTACGTATTACGTCTGATCTTCCGGTACATGAACTTTGGTCTTTGCGATCTATCTTACCTCGGAGAATAACTAAATATTGTTCGAACTTTTAAAATAGGTCATTGATAAGTAATACGTTTCTCTGAATGTACATCATTTTTACTCAACAAAAAACCGTCAACTCCTAGAAATGCAATTCGCCTTGTCTCTTCCTTCCACTGCCGTCGGAGAATGTTAAAATTTCCCCGCCTTTTTCCCAGCTTCCTAAATCCCCCCTCCTCCGCAGAGTTCAATTTCGCATCAACCGCAATTCTCTGAACCTCAGCACACCCGCTTCCAACCCACCAATCTTCATCACGCAGACGGCCCTCTCTCGTCCCCTAGAGTTCAGGCCCTCGGCCGACACTGACTCGCCGAGCCGGGGTAAGTACCCACCTCCACCGCGTCCCCCTGTGGCTCCGCGCCCGCGCGCCCCGTGCCGCAGGCACCGCCCGGCCCACCGCGTCCCTCGCCTGGGAGCCCTAGCACAGAGGCGCCGGCGCTCGCATTGAACACACACACACACGCACGTTGTCGCACTCTGTGCAATCCAGGCGACTGTCTTGCGACTCAAAAGCGTCTCATAATAGAGCATGCGGGGGGGGACTCGATTTGAGACCATGTGGAGGAGTGGTCGGGGTGCAGGAGGAAGGCAATTGCATCAACTTGTGGTGCTTTCCCTCGAGGAAGAGGAGAGGGTGGCTAGGAGGTGCCGGCGGAATAAGAAGACATTGGTCTGGAATGAACGGGCAGGGTATTTGACGTGCGGAGTTTGTGCAGTCTTGTGAGGGGCGGGAGGAGGGACTTTGAGGAGGGGTCCTGAGATGGAGGCTGGGATTGCAAGGGAAGAGGCGGAAGTGGGTGGGGGTGGGTCTTCCTAGGTTTTGGGTTTCAGTCGAGGCCGAGGAAGATGAAGTTGCGTAATGGAAATTGAGGAATGGGGAGGGGTGCACTGAGGAGGCTTGGGGTGAGGAGGATCAGGAAATCCTCGGCTCTAGGGTTGAATTATCAGGGGGTTAGAGTTTTGATACGGGAAAATTAGTCGTTTCCAAGACGACTGCATCCTGGGTCGGGGGAAGGGCAAGGGAATTGCCTTCGGAGCTGTGAAGGGCAACTTGTATTCTGTGCGAAATACTATTCTTAGTTCGAGCTCACTCTTCTTCATTTATGGGTGCCGTTTGGCGCGCCGGCATACATTTCGGCCATTGAGTTCTCCAGCATCCTTTTGAAGACTCGCAAAGTCATTTAATAGAAGGAATTTATGAAATGATGTTTTCAATAATGGGTCGATTAGTTCCCTCAAGACGTTTTGTCTCCCACGAAGTCGCGACATACCTGTAATCAAAGGATTTTCTAAGTTTTAAATTGACACCATAGACTACTTCGCTTTGGAAAATGCCTTCCGTCTTGTGGCATACATACCAGAGAAAATACTTAAAGATCGTTTGTTGCATAAAGACAAGAGTACCGAAGCCATCATCAACTTAGTGCAATCATAATATCTGCGGTTTTCTTCTAAAATTTTCTTAAAAAGAATATTAATAATTCAAGTATCAATACGAGGTCTCTTATTTGGGGAAAAAAAGATGCTCTTTGAATGAAATGGGCAATTTCGTTAGTTCCTCGATTTCAATTCATCCAGTGAAAATGGGCCGTGCAAAATTAACTGCGGATGAAATTTGAGTCCACTTGAAAGTAAAATATACTCTTGATCAAAATAATAGAATAATAGGTGATGTTAAGCGGAAATATGCCCTCTGCACTCTTAAATATATTTTTCGTTGAAAACAAAGAAGGCTCTCGAGTCCTTAAAACAAGTATTAGTCACGACCGGAAGCACCAGCAGCACGCAATGCGCTCTCCTGCAGATTTGTCTAAGAACAAGGACCAGGAAAAAATTATCGGTAAATGAAATGGCGGTGTAACTCCACGATAAAAGAGACGCTGGGTAAGCGTCCGAAGGAACGGAGCAAGGTAAGATGGGTGAGGAGACGCAAGGGCGTTTGGAGGGCGGTCGGGAGGGGCGCGGGGGGTGGAATAAAAGAGCTGAAAATGAGTGTCAACTGACTGCGTGCGGGCCTAGGACTAGGTTATCGAAACCTTTGGGGCGGAAAAGAAGGTCACTCACGGAGAGGAGGAATTGAATGAGATGGGGGCCGCGGGAGATGGATGCGAGATAAGGACTCCCAACTATCGAAGCTCATTATCGCATGAACAATCCGTCGTTCATGAACTATTATTACTCCATTAATATCGTTATTATGAAATAAATTTTAGTTTCTATCTTATGAAACAGGAAACTAGAAAATAATCAACTACTCTTCATGTCGAGTGATAGTAGATAGTGTTCATTGGGCGACGCATTTCGAAGTAAAATTGTTGAAACCGTTCGAATATAGCTTAAATCAACCCAAAATAAAATGCGTAATTGGAAGTAAGAAAGAATACGTTCATGCATGCATATTTTCTTTCATCTTTGTTATATACTGAATCCAAACTGGAGTAATTAAATTTAAACAGTTCAGCGTCCCTATATCATTCAACAAAAGCAGAGAGGTATTATAAGATTTTGGTCATGATTTTAGTTTCAGTTCCCAGAAGTAAAACATAAGGGAACAAGTCAAAACCGTAACCTCAGCTATGTGTCAACAAATTCTTGAAATTTTAATTGTGAAAAGAGACATAATTATTTAAATGAAATGAATTTGTTTTATCCCGTTATATTTTAGCAGAAAACGATTAAAATAGGTCTTAAATTAGAAATAAATTCGTTCTCGAGCGAGGAGGGTGCTATGATTTGACCGTAAACCTAACTTCAAAAGAAATAGTAATGTAATGACATTAATAAATTGCATTAAACTGCCTAATCCCGCCAAGGAGAATTTCTAAAGTTAGGAAATAAGAATAATGAAAAAATAGTCTCTCCCTCGTAATCTTTAGTCACTACCTTTTTTAATGAAATGGGTTGACTTTTTTCTTTTTTGCACCTGAGATAATCGACTCCTTTTTGTTTTTCTTAAATAAATAACTTGAGAAATAAAGTTGGATTACTTGTACTCTTTGTATTATATTTATCTGAAATAAGAAACAATTGGTTTCAAAGGTTCTCATACCAACGGGAGCAAACGAATTCATCTTTAAATTATTATTCCAGATGTTTCGACATATAATACCTAATATGTCAATAACTCAAATGCAAAGTGCATTGGATAGTACATTTAAAACTCAGTTAATTTTGTTGAATAATTCTTAGCCTTATTGGTAAAATGATTTATTTTGTTTGCCAGTAATGATTCAAAATATCGATTCCGACAAATATATCATGAGTGACTAGGATGTTATGAAGGGCCGATTGATTTTGCCAAATGAAGAGTGAATTTGTTGAGCGTGACAAGATTGGATTTTTCAACTCCGCATTGGCGGGCGGAAGAAAAGGTCGAGGCGCAGGAGACGAGGGCGTGTGGGAGCGAGTTGACCTGGTTGATGAGCGGCGAACGGGAGTGGGCGTGAATCTCCAAGCATGAGTTTGAGCAAGGCTCCGTCCGAATGCGCCGGTACGGCCGTCTTCTGCCTCCGCCATTGCGCTGATTCCCCGGGAACGCGCCAAGGAACGACGACGGAGGGTAATGGGGCGTTATTCCGCGCTCGGAACGAATGAGCATTAGGTTGCGCCGGGGACGATGGGGGACACCAGAGGTGCCGGCAAAGGAGGAACACCCAAGGCAAATTTGTTAAAAGTACTACCTATCTTGTTTTATCTTTCCATCTACCTCTCACAGTTTTATCATCATTGTACATTTGATAGTTCCCTGAAAATGTTTTCTGTAGAGCTCTAATTGTCATTGATATAGTGCGATTAGGGTTAATTTTAACGAATCCGTTTAGAATTTACTTAATTTTTGATCCAGCATTATTCATTTCCAAATATTTTATTTTCCAAAGTATGATGACTGGCAAAACCATGGCAAACAAGTCTGTTTTACTTGTATGTATGTACCTGTGTTTGTGTATGTGTGCATATATATATATATATATATATATATATATATATATATATATATATATATATATATATATATATATACATTCACGCGTAAAAAGGTTGGTCTGAAATGCTTTCCACCTAAAAAAGATACAAGACATATTTCCTGAAATTTTCTGAGTCGGAAACTTTTCTGACCCCCACACATAAATGAGTGTGTATATATATATATATATATATACACACACACACACACGCACGAGGCATGTTTTTTAGGTAAGTACCGTTTTGGAATTAAAAACAGACGTGCAAAGATATCGCAATAATTTTATTTTTCATAAAAGTCTGTACCTTAATCTACTTTTCTACATAATTTCCGTGAATATTGAGGCACTTGTCGTAACGTGGTACCAGTTTTTGAATACCCTCCTGATAAAATTCAGCCGCCTGACTTGTTAACCACTGCATCACAAATGTTTTCACTTCGTTATCGGCTTGAAGACGCCAACCGCCCAGGTGTTTCTTCAAGTGCAGGAACAAATGGTAGTCGCTGGGCGCCGATTCAGAGCTGTATGGAGGATGATCTAGAGTTTCCCATTGAAATGATTTGATGAGATCCATCCAAATCTAAATCCATCAACATTTTTGGAACCCAAGGTGAACATAATTTCCGGTATTTCAAGTTCTCGGTCACAATGTGATACAAAATACTACGAGAATATTGAAAAAAGCAGTCGGACAATGATGAAATTGTAAAGCGTCTGTTTTTTCTCACCTTTTCGTCCACTTTCTGCACCAAATCTTTATTAACGACCGAAGGACGCCCACTCCGTTCTTCATCATGGGCATTTGTGCGGCCATCTTTAAATGCCCTCACCCATTTCCTAACCATTCCATCACTCATAATGTTTTTTTCGTAAACTTCAACGATCTCACGATGAATATCGATCGGTTTTACGCCTTAAGCACTAAGAAATCGGTTAACAGCCCGTACTTCACAATCAGCGGGACTCACAATTGTCGGAGGCATCTTAAACACTCAGTAAACAACGTATACAATGAAGAATCAGACTGTAATGACGTCAGTGCGTAGACAAGAGATGTAGGTAACCAGCGCGCATGCGCGGAACGCTGACCGTTGCGCAGAATCGCAAAACGGTACTTCCTTAAAAAACATGCCTCGTGTGTGTGTGTATGTATGTATGTGTATATATATATATATATATATATGTGTGTGTGTGTTTTCCTATCCCCTTTCCTTATACCTATTTCTGTTTGAATGAATATTTGTGCGCCGTATGGCGGGATTTTCAAGTTTGAATATGTGTTTGGCCAATGTGGCTCGTCTCTTCTTCTGGCTATGCGTGCCATGAAACGCACCGTTCCTATCCTTTATAAGATCGTATGAATGCTTTTCTACTATCCTTTCCCCTTCTTGTGTCCCGTCCATTTCTCCTTTGGTGGGTGAAACAGCTCCATAACGCCATCTCTCGGGCAATATGTATCGGAGCACTTTGGCGCTTTATAAGATCGCAGATCTCAAGGTAAATCAGGTTTCCCTATTAGCTCAACTGGTAGAGCATCCGCCCGGAAAGTGGAAGGTCCGTGGTTCAAATCCCGGATAGGGAAATATTTTTACTTTCGTGATCTGCTCAAAAACCGCCTTCCCCACATGTCCTGTCTTCGCCTATTATGTGTTTTCCTATCCCCTTTCCTTATACCTATTTCTGTTTGAATGAATATTTGTGCGCCGTATGGCGGGATTTTCAAGTTTGAATATATATATATATATATATATATATATATATATATATATATATATATATATATATATATTCAAACTTTTCTTAGGCTTTCCCATATATATATAACTGGCTTTCCCATATATATATATATATATATGGGAAAGGAACTGGCCCCCCTACCCTGATGTGTGAATATTCACACGCCGTCGGGCCTGGTACATACATATACACTATATATATATAAAACCATAAACACAGTAATCAACCCGAAGGTCGGTTTAGTAGGTGATGGTAGAGCTCACCCGTGTACCAAGACCGACGGCGTGTGAATATTCACACATCAGGGTAGGGGGGCCAGTTACTTTCCCTGTGCCGGTTATGGTTTCCCAGGAAGATCTGGTACCCGAAAAATCAACTAATAATAAATAAATAAATAAATATATATATATATATATATATATATATATATATATATATATATATATATATATATATATATATATGTATATATATATACATATAGAGCACTATATTTTAGTCAAATAACACAACAGGTAATGTAAACATGATGATATTAATAATTTCATTTAGAGAAAAAATTCTCCCATTTTGGAAAATTTGTTTTCATCATTTACATGAGCTGCCAGAATTAAGAACAGTATCAGTGGAATCTTTATGAATGTGGGGACTACGTCAACAAAATTCACTGAATTGTCAAGAGACGAACAAGAAAACATTTGGTAATATGGAATTTGGATTTGGTAAGCGAGTGAATGACAAGTAGTATTGCCGAGAGGGCGAACAAAGTCCGTGTGAAAACTTATGTCCTCGTAAATGGCGTCGGTTCCACCTCTTGAATTCCTCCTTTTTTGCTAATGATTAAAATTTTGCGAGAAAAATCCATGGCAGCCGATTTCTTCTGCGTGAGTCACTGTTTACGCCGTCGGCGGAGATTGTGGATGGAGACGATGAACAAAGAGAGAGGATTGAAGCATCAAATCCTTGGTAACCGAATGGAACTGTGGGGGCTGTGGAAGGCGTAATGGGAGGGGCGCAGAAAATAGGATTGGGCATTGACGGCGAAACTCGTGGGAGTCCAAATGGAAGTATCAGGTCGGCAAGGAGGGAGGGAATAGCGGGGCGGGGGGAGGGGCATCGCTGAAATCCGTCGGCAGGAATTTCCTTGATATCTGGCGAGAATGAGAAATGAAATGGAGGAGAGCGAGTACGAAGATGGATGATGTTTAGCGTGTAATGTGAAACGAGGAACCTGCGAGGAGAGACACGAGGACTGAGAGCTGGGAAAAGGAAGGGAGTGGGCGAGAGTGGCGTTGTACGAGGAATAGAGACACAGCCAACGTGGGTTTCTTAGTGTGAAAGGTTCCTGGTGATCTCCTTCACTCTCAATGCGCACATACACGAGCACACACATATGTGCGTGTATAATATATATTTCGCCGTGTGGCGGGATTTCATGTTTCAATGTATACATATGTATCTCTACATACACACACACACACACACACACACACACACACACACATATATATATATATATATATATATATATATATATATATATATATATATATATATATATATATATATAATAATAATCTTGAAAATAACGCTCTCCGGCGACGCACAAACACACAAACACTCAGATTATAAATATTCCACACAAAGAAACATAAAAGAAGGACACTTACAGTAGATACTTACGTTTCGACGGCACCGCCGTCGTCATTAGATTCTACTGTAAGTGTCCTTCTTTTATGTTTGTGTGTGTGGAATATTTATTATCTGAGTTTTTGTGGGTTTATATATATACATATATATATACATGTATATTTATTTATTTATCCCATATAGCCAACAAGAACACATGCAACTGAAACTCCAACGTATTCCAAATGTTTTCCCAAAATTTTCCCGAAAAAATTAAAATTATACATACACTGTGTGTGTGTGTGTCTGTATGTATATATATTCTATATTCGAATGCCTTCCCCCCCTTTTTTCCCCTCCTTTTCCTTTCTTTTCCCCTCTTTTCCCCCATTTTCCCCTTCTTCCTACCACTGCTTTCGGGCCCTCCTCTGCCTCAGTTCTGTTCCTAATTCCTCTTGAGAAATGTGGTTGCACCACCGAAAATTCGATAACCAGTGAGTCCCTCTTTTATATTTTTTAGTTTCTCTGTTTGTTATAACTATTAGTGAATTTACACTACTGTGCACGTTCGTGGGTTTTCCAAGAAAGTGACTATATATATATATATATATATATATATATATATATATATATATATATATATATATATATATATATATATATATATATATTTCTAATACATTTATATATAGAAAAAATATATATATATATTTCTAATACATTTATATATAGAAAAAATATATATTTATGGAATATTTATTTATATCTTTGTGTGCATATATTTATTTTTCTTTATTCACACGGATACAGACATGGGAAATTGATAGAAACACAGGAGAGGTGGGGGATGCGAAATCGAACAGATAACAAATATAAAAATATTTCCTTAGCCAGGGCTTGAACACCGGATCTTAGACTTGCCGGGCCGATGCTCTAACCACTTGAACTGTCGAGGAAATGTAATTGAAACGGAGATCTGCGGGAGGTGTATGCAACTCATGGACCGGCAAGTCGAAAGATCCGGTCTTCATGTCCCGGTTTCTATCCGTTTTCCTCAAGTCCATGAGAATGAATATTTCTTCGCCACTTGGCAGGTTTTTCGTGTTTCATATGTACGAGTATGTGGAAGCACTCACGAGAACAGTATAACATTTGGACAGCACAGCACAATAGAACACAAAATAAAATAGATAACACGTAGAAGGACACTCACATTGTAGATTGTTTAAGTTTTCGGCCTTCTCTGGGGCCTTCTTCAGATCAGACTAGAGGTTCTCCGTACGGAAACTATGGAGTCTGGGTGGGGGGGAGGAGCTGCAAGACATCCTGGGAAGGGAATTAGAGATGGCTGTTGAGGATGGAAATTTTAAAAGACCGAAAAGCTATTATGTATGCGGATTTGCGAGTTCTAACCTCTACATTGGTGGCTGAAATGGGTAGCGGCTTTAGGATGGTTGGGGTGGTACTGTTCGAAGGAAAGGAAAGGTTGTGGGAATTTGTGTGTGAAGGGATTGGAAGAGAAGAGAGAGAGGCAGAATTACAGGAGTAGCGGTGATTGTTCATTTGAGTGGATATGAGGGTAATGCATTCGCCTATGTAAAATGAAGTTCATTGTTTGCATGACAAATATAGATAATGTTTTCGAGAGGAAATTAGCGTGGAAACGAGGTGATTGGGTTAATGATGGAAAGTGGGAAGAGGACAACAGATCTAATAAGCAGACATGTTTTATGTAAGATGTGGTTGCAAGTAGGGGAATTATGAGGAAAATTGTCAGGGGAGTAGAGTTTTGGTGGACCTCAGAAGGTTTTTGAGATTGGTGGGTCGTCTGTATGGGGAATTGGGGCAGTAAAATGAGGTAGCGTCATTTTTCGTAGGAGATAGGAAACAGTTCTTCAAGAAAGGTTTTCAGTCTGTGGGATCCGGGGAAATAGGTGGAAATATGTTTTTTATAAAAATGTGTGTGTGTCAATATAGCTCTAGAAAAGATGTGCTTTGTTTCTTTTTACAAATGGAAATCTGATTGATCACAAATATTTGTTGCACTAATTAGAACGCCCCCTTCGTTTTACTGTTTTTTGTGAGAAATGTCTATTGTACTGCTCCTTAACAATTCTTTGAAGCTTATTTTTACAAGAAAATTAGCCCATATAATTTGGAAGAAAATAAAATTTTCCTCCGAGTTCCTTCGAGTTTGACGTATCTGTTTCTGCTGAAATTCAAAGAACTAATGTCAATTTAGCACTCGGGCGCAACCAGGTCAAGCGTGCTCCAGCATTGTCCTGGCGCTAGCGACACGAAATGAAAAACGCTATTACGCCCACCTTGCCGTCCCATAGTAGCACCGACATCATTTCCTCTCCCTCCACCCTCTTTGCGGCGTCCCCCTCCTTTTGCCTCCGCACCCCACTCCCCCCTTTCACCCTCCATAACATCGACGCCTACTCTTTCTCCTCCTCATCCCCTGGATGGAAAAACGCCCGCACGTGAATCTTTTTCTAGCACTTACGCCAACCTTCTGCGCTTTCTCGGGAATCCCAATCCGGACAAACCTCTCTCCCGCCCCCGCGTCTGACTCGTGATCCCTTTTATCTTCGCGCGATCATCATAATCGTCTAACGCACAATCATCCCTCCATAATCCTTCAAAGGTGCCTTGATGAAGTTGCCTTGAGGTTTGAAAAAAAGTATTGATAACAATATTTTCCCTGTCGTGTGCGTGAAGTATTGAATTTGGACCGTCGGTTAAGTTTGAGCATGGCCGCAGATAGTATATTGGCATTTTGCTTTGATAAGATGACGGCACACACCATTATCACTGAAAATTCGACCATGTGAAAGATATTTGCTAAACTCGTCCTCCCGAAGGTCTTGATGGACGACCAAAAGAGCAGAGTCGAGTGTGAACTTAAGGACTTCTGCAACGGTAATGCAACGTTACCCAACCCCCTTACAGTCCCAACTTGATACCAGTAAACTATTTTATATTCCCGGGAGTGAAAAACTCCCTCAAACGACCCTAAGTGCCGTGAAAGAAGCTTGCACACGTACCCTACCCTGAAAGACCTCCTCCCAGAATCCGCTTATTAGGGAGCATAAAAGTCGTGGAAATTCCGCTGGAAAAAGTGTTTCTGCACTCATGGGATGTGATTTGGAGAAATTTGAAGCACTAGAGCAATATCTGAAATAAATCTATTTTCCCTAAACTTATACGAATTATTTTGATACAAACTATGTATGTTGTCTAGAGCACTCTCACTTTGGATGAACAATTATGAATTTCATGCGATGCGCTAAGTGCAAATTGCTACTGTTGAATTCATTGCCACCGAAGCAAAAAGAAATTGATTAATTCAATTTCTTCTAAATTTGCTAAACTTATGAAAGAAATTTAGGTGCGTAATATCTTTTTAGTTAAAATTATACTTAACCTCTATGATTAAACATCAAATAATTTTGGCAAGTTCATTTGAATTATTTTTTTAGCTAGATTGTTTTTTATTGGACTCAGAAAAGATAACGGTAGTACTCCGGTTTCTATGTCCATTAGTCAAAGTAAATCTTTGTGGCGAAGAAAGGTTTCGTTCTTCAAAGAAGGGGTACATACGACCTTGAAAAGTTAGGGGCGAGATTTACTGCAGGTCTTCACGGTGTGAATAGGATCTGGAAAACTGATGTAAGGGGGATTTTAGGATACCAACAATATACATGTACAAACAATAAACAGGTACAATATACCTGTACATAGATGAAATATTGATTTATACATTCCCTTGAGTATGTGTTAGCTTATATACCAACACACTTGTGCATGCCCATTCATATACTCAAATAACCTCTCAAAACTCGGTAACAATCAATTTTATGTGTCCGGGTTCTCCAATGAAACCACCAATACTTGCTTTTCCACATTTGTGGTCTCTTCCGCAATATAGTATGTTTAAACCTTCTCATGACCTCTATATATTGCTGCCCATTCACTGCTTGTCCTTTGGTGGCAAATTCATAGTGAATAATCCCTTCCAAATCGAAGAAAACGATCAATATCGAATCGAAAAACGGCTTCTATATCATAACCACAAACCCAAGTTTGGTCGCCTGTGATGAATGTTTATAAGAAGTTTCTTTCGTGTTTTGAACGTTCGAGCAGTTCCTCACTGATATCAAGACGTTTTTACTTCTATTCATCCGTTAACATCCGCGGCAAAAGTTTTCCCGGCGTCGGCATTAGCTCAACGAAAAACGCCCGAAATTTACCATCCCATCCGACGGACGTCGTACTCACTCAAAGTGCTATCAAAAAAGCACCTCAAGAAGGGATCGTGGTACCACTGAAAAATATGTGTTGTCGTGAAAGATTTGAACCCAGGCCCTCTAGGTGGGAAGCCTGTACTTTAGCCACCGCACCATCCCGATCCCCGGAATCTCCGTACTGCTCCAATTTACTCGCACCGACGCACTTTGTCTATATTTGTTATTTCACATGTATCTAATTATAATTTATATCTGGTGATGCCGTATCACAGTGAAACTATTTTTAACATACCAAAGAAATTCTGGGGAAAAGTACGTCTCTTTTTCATACGATGGATGTAGTATTTAAGTTAATTTAAAATTTTGGGCATTTTAGTCCTAATTTTTGTGAATTCGAATCTTGCGAAGGGAGAACGAGTGATTAAATTTGTTTGTGGCGGTGTCAAAACCTCTATTATTTATCCCGGGGGTCGACTGTACCGTTATAATGTTGTTCTTTGGTGCCATTAATAGGTATTGTATAATTTGATGCCACAGTAATTCCTTTCGCATTCCAAGAAAACTCACTTTCCTGTAGATCTCTAAATGTCAATCTCTTATCTGCTCTCTGCGATAATCAAGAGGCTTCCAACTTGAATTCTCCAGCATCCTGTGATGATTACTTTCTTCTCGTTTCATTTCAAACAGTAGGTTTTTCCCGGAACGTGTCTAATTCCTTGATTATTATTTTCCCCATATTTTAAATTTGTTCTAACCAAAGTAATACATGTTTTACATCCCTCTTGCTTTTAAATTACAATATTCCACTACCCGTCTAATGAAATCTAGCATGTCAGAGCATTTGGCCTGTTTTTAAATACTTGCCTATTTCCCATTTATTTGACCATTTCTCAATTATATTATGTCTAGTTTCTCTTTTCCTATATTCCAAAAACTTCAGTGCTCTCATTTTCCGTCATTTAATGTCATAATTTATCTCAATATCTGTCATTTAATATTAACCCACATTGTGCATACCACTCTGATATTTAGTTTAAATAGTTAGAGATTAGATCGCGATCGTTGTGGCAGCAGCTGCCCTTTATAATATTACGTCTTCGAGTAACCTAATCTAATAATATTTTCTAACCTGTGAGCTCAGGTCGTAAATTTATATCAAGATATGAATAGATAATTTATCACCTTCCTGCAACCCTCCCAAAGTTGACTGCCTCTAACGAACGTAACCCATCGACGACTACTTTTTTTTATGGTTCTATATGAAGTCCTTGAACCAGATAGTCACTTTCTCGTTAACGCTATAATATCTTAGTATGTGTATCAATTTCTCGAGGTACCTTGTCGCAGGCGTTCTGAAAATCTAAATATGCAGCATCCACTTTAGTATTCCTTTTCTCCGATTTCAAAATATGATGAATAAAAATACCCAATTTATGTTTCACACGAACTGTTATCACTAAACCCTTGATGGTTAAGACACAATGATATGTTTAAAGGTCATTATATTTGTAATAAAGTTTTGGTATAAAATTTTGCAGAATATAGGTGTTGAAGAATTCTGTCTGTAATTACCAGGAGATGTTTCTCCATTCATTCCCTGGATAATATCATACGTACGTTGCCTTTAGGGCCTTCTAGTCCTAGTAAAAATAATTAGGACTTTGGTCTTTTTCACGCTGTCTTTAGCAATTTCGCCAATTTTGCCCTTGAAGAATAGAAAGTTGGACATTTATATTTCTCCGATGTAAGGCTAAAATTTTTTTTGTGTCAGTTTATAAATATACTCAAAGCATTTTCTTTTAAAGGTGGCCAAGACTTAGCGCATTACCTTTTTCAATTTTTCGCGACTAACTACGAGTTTACATGTTGAAAAATGAATTATAATATCGTCATCACACTATAGAGTTTTTTAAAGTTGAGTGAATTTCTTCAGGTCCAAGGCGAGAGTTAGTATTCCCTAAATGTGCAACATTGTGTGCTTTGGAGCAGCCCACGTCTCCTGCAGCCTTCTTCACTGACCGCGACACCTGAGGAATTGATCCCCCTGCTATACACCAAAAGGACAGCGTTTCAACATCTCCCTCCCTTTGGACACTACGTCGTATTTGAAGGCGTACTTATTATTAATTAGGGAAAAAATATTAGTGTCATAAGTAAATAAAATCATGTAATAATTTGCTATCTTACAATAAATTCTTATTAACTAACGTTGTACTCGGGAGGATTGTTTAGTTATCTTGAGGAAAGACATTTTTTCCTGTAATTATAGAAATGTTCTCTATCAAAAATATTTCTTCAGTGTGTCCATGTATTCTAGCAATCGCTAGCTCCTCCCCTTAAAGCAGAGGCAAAAAGGGGTAGAAAAAGAGAACATTAGAATTAATGTATGAAGCAAAACACAAAGATGATGTATAGTATTAGAAGAAGACGCAGTTCAAGAAGATTTTCAGGTAGATACAATACAAGAAGTTTGCCCAGAATACAAACCAGGATCGAGTCATGTTAACTCTGTAACACAGCTAACAGTTTCAGGCTTAACTTTGTGGAATTCACTCATGATGAGGGTAAAAAATAAGGAAATCTTTACAATTCCACACACGCTGCGCATCATTGAAACCATGGTCGTATTGTATTAAAAGTGTGTGGAAGTGTAAAGCTTTCCTTATTTTTTATCCTCATATCTAACACAAATATTAGAGAACAAATTATGTCATACTTCGGAAGTGCACCGCAAACTTAAGCCAGAGTGGCATTGTTGCAGCCTTACCGCCAGAAGTACATGATGCTACAGATATGGCATCTGTACCTAAACGCTAAAAATTTTGTGACTCCAGTACAGATGCATTAAGTTGTGAATAGGAGATTCATTCATCCAAGCGAGCTATAATATTCTTCAGTCGAATTTCATGATAATTTGTTGGATGGATAAGGTAAAGTTTAAACAAAAGAAATCAAGCAGCATTGAAACGTTTTAATGTCGTGTTATCAAAAAGAGAGAGATTGTATGTTGGTTTGATGAGTACTGTTCATATGATCGAAATGTACTGCAGAGAAACGCCAATTTGAAAATTGGTATAATTTTTTTCACTTAAAACCACGAGACTAAATCGATGCTTTGTAGATCTTATAGATGACTTCGTATGCCAACAGGCACCAGTAGAACAATGTTCTCTGCTGCTGTGACAAATGTCTCTCTCAGGTAATTAAATACTTGGCCTACACAGAAAAATATTGCCGTTAATGCCAATTCTATTCGGATTAAGGTATAGTAATGTTCATTCAATCAGTTTATTTAACCGCAATCTATAGAGTGGCGTGTTATTCTTATCAAATGGCATTGACATAAGCATAAACTTTAAGAGTAGGAATTTTTCTGGATAATACAGCTTAATTTAAAGAAAACTCAATATGCCATGAATACCCTAAGAAATAGTCACCTGGTAAATATTCCGATCTGTTCATTATAATCGACAAGCCCAGCTGTGCATATTAAGGCAGAAATATGGCTCATGCATTTATTACATTTTAAGGTGTAATGATTTAAATAAGGAAAAAGAGTTGTAAATAATATACTTTAAATACTGTGATAAACTTCGAATGAATTTCAAGACGGCAGAATGCTTATATGGTACAAATTTCGTGATGTTGTGTTTGCTCATGATATAGCACAAAACCGCATTTTGCGAATATTTGGACTAAGATCAGAAAATCATGTGCAATGTATATATTTGTGGTTCACACATCCAGTTACGATTAAAATCTATGTTTTCTATGCTAGACTAGGCTGCGAATCACAATTGGAGCGAAGGTTAAATTAAAGATGATCTCTTGCATAAATTGGAAGGAGGTCTCTTAACCAGTGATGTTGAAAATGTGTTATTATCCCCATAGAACCAAGGCAGGAGAGATGAGGTCAATAAAATTGGAGAGATTAAGTGTAGAGCAGATAGATTTAAGATGCCATTTGTCACGAATGATAAGAGATCAGAATAGCATTCTCCGACCACGGTAGGTTCATGTTCGGGCAAAAATTAGTCTAGTGTGCATTCACCCCCTACCACACACCCTAGCGATGGCTTGCAAGGTACATAAATAAATAAAAATGCATCCATGATTACGCCGATGTGTCTATGTGATATGCTCATAGAATAGTTAAAATTAGATAGAATATGTAGTTATCGTTCAATGAATTTATTGCATTATCATTGAATTGTTAACAAATATTAATAATATAGTATAAGTCAGTGCTGATCACAAAACCTGTATTAAATACATATCGACTCTTTCCTAGTTATTAAATCATTCACCCAACTATTTGGTCTTTACTCCACGGTAATCATCTGATGTGACGAAACAATCGTGTTGATAAAAAGTCAGCCACCAAAGGCAAATAGACCAATGGCAAAATATCAGGGCGTGCCTTTGAATTCCTTCTATAGTCGCTTTTACTGCAAAATTTGGTGAATATTCTTAAAAAATCCTTTTTCTTCCCATTAATCAAAGCTTCCCGTGCCTTTCTGCAGTGACATGAAAGCGATATAGCGTGGTGACTTAACTATTGAGAGGGCGCTTCGGGTTAGGTGGCTTTGTTCGTGTTTGAATATAAAAATATATTATTTTTTTCTATATTTTTATATAAAATCCATATACAAACATATATATATATATATATATAACTATATGCATAATACAATCTACAAATACATAATATAATCTACATACATTACATAATATATAACTATATATATATATATATATATATATATATTTCTACATCACCAACGTGAATAGTTATGTAAATGGAATTAGCACTAGTAGACAAAGACAGAGCTGAGTTCTGCCCTTCCTTTGCTTGAGAAAGGTGGTAGCTACATGTATCAATTTTTCAACGTGAAATGTGTTATTTCTATTGCTGGCGTAGAATTATTAAGTTATTAACTTGTGGTTGTGTTTGTTAAGTTGTCCGTGTTATTTATTATGATTGAAGTCATATTATTTTAATGGGCGTAACATTACGTCCAGAAAATTTTCTCGAATTTCATAACTCAAAGAAGCCAACTCGGTCCTTTCGAGTGGGCATTAACCCTGACATTAAACCTTGTTGATAAGTACATGAACGGTAGACGTAATTAGGGCTTGCGACAGATATTACCATAATTTAATCATATTGTACCAGAGTATCGACGTTAGTCCTATCGGAAAACTCCCTGAATACGCAGGAGGAGGGAGAAGGACGGATGGGGTTCAGGGGTGGCTGGAACGGTGCCTTAGATAAGCACTCCGCCCGATCTCCCCTCCTTCCCTCGCCCCCCCCCTCACGCTGTGTGGGGCCTCAGGAGTATCCGTCATCCCAGGGCGCTTCTTATCCATCAACGTCACTGCGCACCTTTTCCCTTCGTTTGTTTTTCTTCTTCATCGGATTATCGGAAATTCGAGGCCGCCCAGAGTTAATAAGGTGTCTCCGAAATCAACAAAGCGGCCAGGAGGCCGGGTAGAGGAGGAGGTGGGGAGAGGGCTGTCGGGAGGCGGTCCGGGGGAAGAATGGGAGAGGAGAAATATGTGCCGAGAGGAAGGCAGCAGCCAGAGGGCGGTGTGACAATGGAGTCTTTTAATGAGAGGCAATAGTTTATTGGCCTCCTACCAAAGCCATCCCTAACGAGCCGCCATGTCTTCCTCTCCCCCGCTCCGCCACTCCACTCTCTCCCTCCGACGCTCTGTCCTCCCCCGCAACGGCCTTTTGCGTCCTCCCGAGATCCCCTTCTATTTTCATCCAAACATTTCTTCCCTCTGTTTTGATAGGGAGTTGTTGGCCCCCCCATCCTCACCCATGGCCTCAACGCCTCTGCCCGCGCTCGCTACTGCTCACTTTTCACCTTTTTTGGATTCGAGAAGTTCCGTTGATCCAACCATTCCGTCCTTGCGCCAATGACTCTTAAAAAAGAAACAAATGTATTTCTTTAACTCTCGATAAAATATTATTAATTCCGGAGAAAGAATATTACAACATCTGACTCGGGAATAATGTGATGCAAAAATAAGATTCTATGCTTTTATTAATTATATTTTCCGCGTGAAAATATAAGTCGCACATTACCATTTAACAATAGCCATAGGCGAAGTAGTATAATTTATTTTTCTTTCAACGATTGGAGATTAGACCTACATTTTGGAAAGCAGGAATGTTATCATATATCGGTAATTGAAAACAATTGCATTTATTCTAATTAACTCGATAGGCAATCACTGTTACGTGTGGCTGTCATTCAAGTAATGCTTTCATATCATAAAGATTTTACAGAAATCTAGTGACGGGTAATAAAATTACACTTAAAAGGAGCTTAACGCAGTAATCATTGTAATATGGTTTCCATCAAAAATATATAAAAGAAATCTATTTTATCAATACACGTAAAATTGTGTATTACTTTCGTTTTCGTTTAATTTTAATTTTTGTTTTGACATTCTTTTAGGAAACCATTAAATTGAAAACCTTATACCCAACTATTCATATTTAGTAAATCAAGAATTTGGATTAATGATCCCATTGCAATGCACTCCCTTAATCCTGTTTCATTCTCCTTTTAGCATATTCATCAACTCAACTCAAAGAATGCTCTGGAAAAAAGTGGATGAATTTACAATTAGATAAGCCTAACGTTCATATTTATATTTACTCCCTGCAGTTTATATATTTCTCAAAAATCTTTTGATTGCTTTATTTGAATTCTCAACGTAGTACTTAATTACTGCCATGAATTCAATAATACTCTTGATTGAATCCATTTAATAATAATCCCTTCCATAATCGAGACCTATGTATCACAAAGCGGCCTAAAAAGCCAATCCACTATCAAATTTTGTATTAGAGGTGCCAATATGTTATTTTCTGGCGTTACTTTGAAAAATATATGTATGAAAAATTGAAAAAATTTCTAAATATTCATAAATCGTACTTTTTTATTACAACCGAAGTGTTTCTGTGCATTGTACCCTATTTACTTTACCGTTCAGTTTATCGCAAGGTAAAACTTAGTTAGTTCCAGTGAATAATAAGTTCCCATCACCCTCTTCTCTCATCCGAATCACAATCAAAACAAAACCAAGTTTTTGCTTAGTGGTATTCTAACATCTAAAAACATATGCTAAATATTTACTTGAAAATAACTCCATAAATAAATATAAATACAATCAAGGGTTGGTATGCCTTCTCACATATGCAATGAAGGGTTGGTATGCTTGCTTGAATCTCTCATCGCAGATAGTGGAACCAAAAGTGCAGTTTTAAAGTAATCCTACGTTCAAACTACGTTCTCGATGCGCCCGAGCATTTATTCTGGAACAAATTTGTAGCTCAGGGGATCGAATGCTGCCAGTACCCTAGAAAGTACGTCAGAGCCACTCAAATACGTACAAGGGTAAATATTACAGTTATCTTACTTATTAAACGTATGAATTGGAACACTAAATTCTTAGACATGACATATTCATATATATTTTTGTCAAGTTCAAACAGTGTCAAATCGTACCTTCTCATCTGTTTTATTCCTTAAGGATGTGTTCGATATCTCTATGTATTTGAATTAGCACGAAAGTAGCAGTAGACCGTTTTATCATTTCCTATAGCTATAGTGTTTCAGAGGAGTTAAATTCCTTTAATTTTTAGGCTAAATAACAAAGGATAACTTCAGGTAAATTTACGCGTCTCCCGTATAACCGTACTGGAGAGAATTCCGCAGGAGCTCCGTTCCTGCTTTCGAGATCGGGGTGGCTCCTTTTGATGGAGACAAGGCCCGGGGAGGAAATACGAACGACCTCTGTGCCAATAGGTCAGCATGGATTCGCCGGAATGCATGAATCGGTTAGGCGATCGCAGACCAGTCTGGGACACCGTTCTCAAATGTTCCGTTCGGTAGGCCGGTTGACTGTGGAGTCGTTTCTCGAAATAAAGTGAAAGTTCAACAATTAAAGTTTACGGCACCAAATTCCACCCTGTCTCAAAGAGGTAATAGATGCTCTCGGATAAGAGAACCATCGTGTTTGTCGCCCTAATCCGTTGTCCCTGCGGAAGGCAAAGCTGTAAGTTGACGAGAAAGTATGGAATGGTTAATAGTTAATTCTATATCCTTTCATATTTTCCATAGTTAACTCCTGTGTAAGGTATCGCTTTCGGAGAGGGTAGTTATTATTGCTAGCTTCCAGTGGCGAGGTATTGAACCTTCTGCAGTCGAATTTTCAAAGAACTGTCATTCAGGAAATGACGATGTATTTAGGAATTTTCTTCAGTTTCTAGAAAGGAATACTTCAGGACCTGGGGCTTAGTTTTTTTTATATTTCTAAGATTTTTTTGTATTCCTTCCTGAGATAATATATTGATCATAATGTCTTCAGGTCCACTGAATGTTTGATGAGTTCTTCCCCAAGAGAAATGACTCGGACGCGATATGCGGTGGGATCAGCGAAATCAGCGAAGAACAGAGGAAGTTGGTGGATGAAGTGATAGAACGGGCCATCTCCCCGGAGCAAAAGTTCGGACCGTGGGAACTGACCGAACACCACATCGATGTCCAAGGCGCTCAGCCCTTTAAACATCGGCTGAGGCGTTTATCCCCCCCAATGCTAAAAATAGCTCAGGAGGAGGTAGCACGCATGCTAAGGGAAGGAGTAATCGAGAAGTCAGCTTCGGCGTGGTGCAGTGCACCCGTTATTATCAAGAAATCAGACGGAAATCCAAGATTCTGCGTCGACTATCGAGATTTGAAGAAGTTGACCAAAAAGGATGCTTACCCCTTACCTAGTATGGACTCGATATTGGACAAATTGCGACAAGCAAACTACATAACGAAGATAGACTTGAAATGGGCCTATAATCAAGTCCCAGTAGAAGCCTCTTCGAAGAAGTATACTGCTTTCGCAATCCCAGGGTCGGGCCTCTATCAATTTAAGAAAATGCCATTCGGTCTGACCAACTCACCAATGACATTTCAAAGATTGATAGACAACTTATTTGGACCAGAGTTCGAACCAATTGTCTTTGGCTATTTAGACGACATCATCATCGTCAACCAAACTTTCGAAGACCACCTCAAATGGCTAGAAGTAGTGCTGAGAAAATTGGACAATGCAGGTTTGATAATAAACAAGGAGAAATGCGAGTTTTGTTGTGCAAGAGTGGCCTACTTAGGTTGTGTGGTGGACAAAGAAGGGTTGAGACCAAATCCGGAGAAGATTGCTCCAGTGGTAAGTTATCCGGCCCCATCCAACACAAAACAGCTGAGACGATTTCTCGGAATGGTTGGATGGTACGCCCGATTCATTGACAATGACTCGGAGATAAAAGTACCACTGTTGAAGCTACTCCGTAAGGGACAACCATGGATATGGCAAGAGGAACAAAAAGTAGCATTTGAGAAACTGAAGAGAGCTATTACTGAAGCCCCAGTGTTGGCTCGACCGGACTTCAGTAAACCCTTCATCGTACAGACTGATGCAAGCAGCACGGCGATAGCAGGAGTACTGGCCCAAGTACATGATGACGGGGAGCACCCAATCGCATACATGAGCCGAGTGCTCACTAATGCAGAACGCAAGTACAACACATCTGAGCGAGAATGCCTTGCCATTCTGTGGTCCATCAAGAAACTCCGCCCATATCTGGAGGGCTATAAGTTCATCGTCATAACGGACCACTCTGCACTCCAATATCTCCGTAACTTGAAGGACCCAACGTGTCGATTGGCCAGATGGGCATTGGAGTTGCAGCAGTGGGACTTTCATGTTGTCCACAGAAAAGGCAAGCATCATGAATTGCCCGATGCTTTGTCCAGGATTGACGAAGTAGAGGAAGAGAATATGGCCAGTTTCTCTCAAATTAAGGACGAAAGTTATAAACAACGAGTGATAGACGTGCAAAAGTGGCCCAAACGCTTCAAGCAGTGGAAAGTAGAACAGGGACTATTTTACCGTTATAAATACGACAAATTATTGGACCCCATTTCCGATAATGAAGACGGTTGGAAACTTGTTGTGCCAGCAGAACACAGAGAACGTGTTCTAAAAGATGCTCACTGCGAACCGTCGTCAGGACACCTCGGCATAGAGAAGACCTTCGACAGAGTAATTAGAGACTATTATTGGCGAGGAGCTTATCACGACGTATTCAACTTTGTAAGAGAATGTGAGACTTGTCAGCAGTTTAAAGTATCGCAACAAGGGCCACAGGGCCTCTTAGGCAGACGGGTAGTTGAAAGACCATGGAGTGTAGTAGCAGTAGATCTCATGGAGTTTCCCATGAGTAAAACCCAGATTAAATACCTAATTGTTTTCCAAGACATGTTTACCAAGTGGGTAGAGCTGAAACCTATACGTACTGCCACCGTGGCCAACGACGTGAAAGCTCTAGAAGACCTAATTCTCTTTCGTTGGGGAACACAAGACTACCTTCTTACCGACAACGGGAAGGAGTTCAATAATAACTACTTGAAGAGTGTGATAGAGGAGTATGGAATAAAACACACTACAACGCCTCCGTACCATGCGCAGGCAAACCCAGTCGAACGAGTGAACAGAACGCTGAAAAACATGATCGCCACATTCATAGGGGAAGATCACCGGGAGTGGGATCGCCATCTCCACGAATTTCGACGTGCCGTAAACACAGCTGTTCAATCTTCGACGAAGGTATCGCCTGCGTATCTAAATTACGGGAGACCCCCAGTAGCAGTAAAGAGCCTAAGGAAAGAATTAGAATCCGGAGAGCAAATCGAGTATCGATTAGATCCAGAGGTTTGGAAAAACAGGGTTAATAGATTACACGCGTTGAGAGACTTAGTAGCCGAGAATTGCGATAAAGCTCACACTAAACAGGCTAGAACATATAACAAGGGAAGGAGGGATATCGAATACAACGTAGGAGACTTAGTTATGCGAAAAATGCACCACCTATCTAGCGGAACAACTCGCTTCTCAGCGAAGTTGGCTCCCCAGTATGAGGGCCCGGTTCAAATCGTAGAAAAACTATCACCGACCGTTTACAAGGTCGAAACACGATCTAATAAACAGATAGCTAAAGTAGACATAGGAGACCTTAAGAGATATATCGCACCTAGGAAAGTGAATAAACTAGTCGATTCTCAGGCAGGCGCTATACAATTAGGCATAACTAAGTCAGATACCCAGAGTATGAGGGTAAAAGGACTATCCCTAGGTCATCATCCAATGAGTTAATTTTCCTTTTTTATTTTTGTTTACGTGTTCCTTCCTTGTACTAGATTAAGAAAGAAAGGGGCAGAAATGCTGCCTACTAAGTTCAATCAAAAGAAAATTTTGTCTTTGTATTTCGTTTTCTTGTGTTTTGTTTTAAGCGAAACTCTTGTATTGTATGGTATTGTATTATTATTATTATTGTATTGTATTTATTGTATGGTATTGTATTAGTATTATTGTATTGTATTTATTGTCTGGTATTGTATGCGAATTAGATTTCAAAGGAAGGAACCCAAAGGTTAGATGATAAATTACCAAACAAAAGCTATGTTATTTTCCGTTTGTGCGAATCACGCATTACGTACATCAAAGTTATTTTTTGTAAAAGGCATGCATTGAGGGAATGGAGTCGACTTGACTAAGTTTCGGTGAGAATTCATGTGTAAGCAGTCCCCTCAGGATGAGTGTCCAGCTTAGGTAGGGGGTATGTGACGTGGCAGTCAAATGCCCGTCCATTCTGATCCATTTCGTATTTAACAGTCACAGGTATATAATTCCTTTGTTAATTGTGACGTGTGGTCGAGGGCGAGTGAGAGAGGGGGGAGACACCGATCGCGTGGGGGGATCGAGGGAGGATTCCGGCGCGGACTGGAACTCGAGGCGGGAGTGTTAGGGAGGAACCTGTGATCGCGAGGGATGTGAAGTGCAAGCGACGCCGAGAGGCGAGCGTCGGCTGTGAAATTTGGTGCGGTGGTGGTGTGGGCCAGCGGGCCGCGTGAGCGAAGGAGCGCTGAGGAACCGTGTGGATTCGCGGTGTACGGGCCGAGCGAGTGGCGCGGGTCAGCGGACGAGGAGCGGCTGCCGGCCCCAAGGCAGTAGTCACTCGAGGACCTCCTCCGAGAAGGAGAACTCACGCTGCTATCCAGGTAATGTCCGCGGGAGGCTGAGGCGACCCACGAATTCGTGCATCAGGAGCCGTGACCAGTGCGGGACTTCCCGGCGGTAAGCGTCGTAGCTTACCTGGCGCCCTTAATCAAGCCGAGTGAAGTTCCAAGTTGTGCGCCGGTGTTGGGGCATACTCCACAGGGAGTATCAAACCGCGTGTCACAATATACTGCTGCTATACTTGGTGAAGATTTTTTAAATTTAACTATGACGTTCTAAGAGAAATCTATAATGGAGTCAGGTGGTCTTGGGTAGAGTGAGCATTTGTTTTAATGAGGTTCTATGATTATAATTCTTTGTGCAACTCCAAACACTTTCTAAACCATTGCCGTCAAAATCACAAAGGTAACTACTGATTTTAAGAGTTATGTGCGATGAATACTCTTCGACGAAGTCTATGAGAGCTGCCTTTTGTGTAGATTATGAAAACTTTTGGAAAAACCTCGCTTTCCGCAGTATCTTCTAAGAGCCAACTCTTAGTACCTATGTTGATTGGTAATGGTACCCGTGTACTTTCAAAGATGTGCTCCATATAAAATATTTTATTATTTATTCTCTCAATCCAATATTGATTCCATCCAACTGTTTATGTTTGTAGGCAGTGCGCATTGAAAGTCTCCCGGGCGGGCGTCATTCTCTATTTTTCGTAAACGTCATCTAGCTAGTGGTGTTTCTTTAATACATATTTCAAATTGTAATATCTGGGCGCTGAACCAGAAACTAGGCTGAACTCTCATAACGTTTCTCCTACCCAATACCTTCTGCGATGCTTCGTTCGTAAATTGGATCTTTTGAACTACTGAGAGACTCAATTTCTCGGGAGTTGTATGATATCGCAGCGCATCATCTGTGATAGTAAATTTTGCCAACCCTGTGGTGAGGTGAGTGGCGCTGCTAGCTAGCAATGTGGTTTCTAACTTCGCTCGTACACCAGGGTGCAGTTGACCCCACTTCCGTGTAATGGGCTGCCACTGGTTTGGAGGCAACACCATTCCAACATACGGCACATTAGTCGGATTTATTAGAATTCCTAGAGTTGCCGTATGATTGCATGTTATTTTTTCATTGAATTGTAGGTTAATGAAGCAATTTCAGTGAAGAAACAAAATAATTATTCGAAACAAAGCGCACTGATGTTAAAAATCGCGGAAAAGCGAATTAAAACCATTTTCACCTCGCACTTCCAAGTGTTGCTTTTTAATTATAAATTGATAATTTAATATGAGTGGATAAATAGAAATGTAATAATCAATAGTGATATATACTTCCAATAATTCTCATTCAAAACTAAGTTACAAGTTTTAAGGTACATTTGAAAACTTACCCCAATATACCAATGACGAATTTCGACCAATCCAAAGGTCAATGAAAGGAACTTTCCGAAAGAGATTCGTGGTGAGGGCGTCAAAATGGAAAGAGTACATGGAGATAGGTCTCCAGAGAAAGAGAGAGAGGGAGAGCGAAATATTTGGGCGAGGTCGGATCTGGGGCATTTCTTTTTTCGGGGGGGCGTTGAAGAGAGGCGGGGAGGAATGGGTTGGCGGAGGACGAAAAAGAGTGGGGAGGGAAGAGGGGAAGTCGAATGGCGATGCTGGAGGAAGGAGTGGAGGAGAGAGTTGACGGAGGGAAACCTGAGAATTAAGAAGGAGGATGCTGGATTTCGGGGAAAGCGGGGGAGGTGAGCGTGTGCTTGGAAGGTTGCTTTTAATCCGTTGCAACGCCAAGGCCGGATAATGGGACGAGACGAGGAAGCAATTAGCTCGAATCTCAAGGCTGTATATATCTGACCAACATTTTACGTGTGTTTAGATATATTCAGCGCTTCGTCCAGAAATGTTTTTAATTCAATCCATTCATTTCTCGGCGAAAAATATTAAATTCGAAATTTATTTTTGTTTACGTATTTTTTTTATTGTACATAAATACACACATTTTTACACAAATTTACGAGTACGCTATACGACGTATAGCATACTCGTATATATATATATATATATATATATATATATATATATATATATATATATATATATATGGGTCGCGGTGGTCTAGTGGGTAGAGCGTTGGACTACTGACTACTGGCACTTTGGGCACCTGCAGCTCCACCCAAGCTAGTTGATTTTTCGGGTACCAGATCTTCCTGGGAAACCATAACCGGTACAGGGAAAGGAACTGGCCCCCCTACCCTGATGTGTGAATATTCACACGCCATCGGGCTTGGTACATGGGTGAGCTCTACCATCACCTACTAAAATGACCTTCGGGTTGATTACTGTGTTTATGGTTTATATATATATATATATATATATATATATATATATATATATATATATATATATATATATATATATATATATGATGCGGAAGTACTCATGAGAGCAATATAACTTTTGGACGGCACAATAGAACACAGAATATAACAGATAACACGTAAAAGGACACTCACACTGTAGATGATTTGAGCTTTCGGCCTTCTCCGAGGCCTTCTTCAGGTCAGACTGTCAGACTGAGTCTGACCTGAAGAAGGCCTCGGAGAAGGCCGAAAGCTCAAATCATCTACAGTGTGAGTGTCCTTTTACGTGTTATCTGTTATATTCTGTGTTCTATTGTGCCGTCCAAAAGTTATATATATATATATATATATATATATATATATATATATATATATATATGTATGTATGTATATATATATATGTATGTATTATTCATTTTATATGCACATAATATGTGTGTATATTCTTTATATTGGATTCGTATGTACTTTTATGCACACGCATGTGGCCAGCATACCATATCCCCATAAAATCTTCCTTGACGCGCGAATATAATTTGGCCCTTCACTGAGAGTATTTGTTCAGCCTCAAACAGCGGCATCACTCGAGTGCTGAACATTTTCAGCTCAAGCTGACGTGATGTAAAATTCTGCCATTTCAATTTATGTTCAGAATTAAAAAGTAAGATTAAAAAATAGAACTTCGGTCTACAATTCACAATTTGTATTCAACAAGGAAGATCAAATAAACGACACAGTCTTGTTTTAGTCTCTTTGGCCCTTGAATGAAACCTTATTTTTAACTCTATCATATTTTATCCTCACTGGATTTTGTACTTCACGGCTCTATCGGTCAAGACCCCTTATCGCCTGAAAACTCGGTCAGTGCACACATTTATTCCACAAAGCCGAGTTAACGGGATGAAAATTCCGTAGCCCTATTAATCTAAGGCGCATTAATTCGCTCAATTAGAGCGACGCCCTTTCCTCTTTAAACGCACCCCTATGCTAGAGAAAAATAGCCTTAGGGCTTTTAACAATTATCTCATTCCCGTAAACTATATTTTGCTGCTATAGCTCATGATTAAAGCTGTTGCTTAGATAAATTATATCTCTTATCAGAGGCTAAAGTTTGAAAATGATAAACATTGATAATAAATTATTAAAATGCCCTTTTACTTGAAAAAGTCTACGGACAAATATTAATTAATCGTTCATTTATCCCAAGTAATGTTTTAATCTAGAGCGATGCAAGTGAATTCTAATAATATATTTGTATTGATTTTCTGAGCAAGACTCTTGATACTAAATATGTCAACGTTGATGGCGTAATATCTGTTTCGATTAAAGGTTTTGGACCTGATACGACCTAGCATAAACAAATTCTAGGTATATGGGAAATAAAATAGAAAGAAATGTTTACTTTTAAACGTATTAAATATACCTAAACTCATGGACTTTCATAGCCAATTTTAGTTTTTGGTCATTTACCATACTGGTGTGATATCTATGATTCTTGTGGGTACTGAAATACTTTTAAGTGTATTTCAATATCTTTCATTGCAACACTGCCACCGTAAACCAGTGATTAATCCATTATTAATGCTGAGACAATATTACTCTGGGAGATTAGTACGTCCCCGCGTTAATAAAGTGGTGTATTTTATTAACCTCATCAATTAGTTTAATCAACACCATAATCAAAATCGTAGCAAAATAGAAAGCATTATTTTGGAAGAGAATGTTAAAGCTTAAAAAAGGACATATTTATGCCAAAAATGAGAATAAAGAAAAGTGCTCGGGTAAAGGCTACAAAATAATGAACTATTTGAATTTTTTAAATAATAAATGAGAGAAATGTGCTGAATCCCTAAAAGAAATGCCAATGGTGATACTGATGGTGATATTGTGATACTTTAAATGGTATATAAGCAATTGTCTAAATCCCTTACCAATTTAATCATTGTCTTCTAAGATTGTATCAAATAACAGAATTCGTTAAAACTTTAAAAAAGGCCCAGACATACAATACAAGATTGATGGTAATTTACACTCCTTACTTCTAAAAATAATTGCATATCAGATTTAAAAATTGCTGCAAGAACTGTAATAAAACGCATATCATCCAAATTTACCAAATAGTAAACAATACATAGTATTCTGGTAAAATATACAAATAATACTGCGATCAAGCATAGAACTTTAATTCTATTTGTTCAATTAATAGCACTTAAATTATAGTTTTAAGGCATTATTCCTGTGATATTCTTTACAAGTCAAGGAAAACCACTCTTTCAATTTATTCGGAGACATTTGATAAACTAACCTTCTTGAACTCATTACATCTTCGTTTTTGTCTTCTTCGAATTTCTTGACCAAGAAGAATTCAAACGAAACCATTCTTTGGAAAAATTAAAGTAAATACTATTTCGTTCGTGAAATACGCCCATTTTATTGTTCATTCTGTAAATAAGATCCAAATACCTTTTGGAAACTGTGCATAAATTCAGATCCAAATAAGTATAACAATAGATTCGGCAACCATTTTCTCTCTTCGAGGGAAATTTCTTAGTGGTTACCTGAGATACAAGTATGACCTTCCTGTCATATTTTTGGTTTTGGAGATACTGGGATGAGTCAGAGAATATGGCTCACAGGTACTTCTCCTTGTACATGTTCACATCCATTTATTGGTAATTGGTAATAACAAAACTTCGAAGAACCCAGGATAAGAGTAACCGTATTCTTTTCATTCTGTTCAATGCAATCCCTCACATTGTGCTAATTGAAGATCATTGTTTCACTCTCCGTAACCTATGCACACGTCTTTGCCACCAAAGAATTAATATTCGAATTTTCATATGCGTCACCAATAAATCAATATCTTTCCTCTACCTGAATGTCAATTTTTGATGGAAAGACTTAAATTTTTAGCCACTATAGTTTTTTATGCGAACTTTTATTGCATATTTAGTAGTAATTTTAATGTTTCATGTATGATTTGTAGCGATATTTTAAAAGCAGCTCGGTGACCAGTGCCATTATTAATGAATTTAATATTCTTTGCAGCATTGGTTTGCAAAAAAACCGTTTGGGTCACTTTGGGTCACACACACAATTGATCGTTTGTTACAGATATTTTATGATGTTATCGGAGTAGTATAAAAGTAAAATGTGTAATTTTTATCTAGAATATTGAGTACATGAGATACTGAAATCTGAATTTGATGAAAAGAAATGTAGGATTAAAATTTAGCCAAAACACTTGTCTGAGAATTTCTGTCAAAATGTGAGAGAGAAGAATTATTTCCATTGCATTTAAGGAGTTTTTGGGCCACAACTTGTTTCCGAACGAGTGACTCTCGAAGGTGTGGAACGTGATTACCTGCAGCTTTTGTCACCGCTATGAAATTTTCCAGTTTGGAAAGTTGCTGAAAATCTCAGTAAAATCTGAATTTGACTTTAAAACGAAAATTTGAAGTCTTTGAAAGCCCTCTTGTAATTTCGAAACTCTATTCTGAATGAATTCACGGAAACTCCTACGATTTTATCTGAAAACACAAACTGTTGAAAGGTCCTAGAGAGATTTTAATTTTGCGTATAATTACTTCCTTTTGGACTACCCCGAAATTAAAATGTTATTCGCGATGATTCCAGCATGTCCCAGTTATTGTTTAATATTGCATTTAATATGAATAGCCAATCGAATGGGGTACTTGAAGGGTTATAAGAGTAATATAAACACTCTTAAATTTAGAAATAATTCATCGCTACGAGCTGGAAGATATAATGATTGATTTTCGTGCCATTCTTTCAATTAGGGCACAACATTTAACCAAAAACAATTACGTGAGCAATCTTTGTTAATTGAGTTATATTTTTAAACCGCGAATATTTTAAGTATTTGTCGAGGTGTGAAAACACAAAATGGAAGAGTTGAAAAACCTTGGATTACCAAATATTATTTTAAAATGTTGTCACTATAATCACTTGAGTATTAGAAAATATGATAGTGATATTTTGTTTTGCAAAGCAAATGACATTTAATTAATCTTAAGGCTTCCGCGACGTCTTTCTGATTAAGATTTCATGCTGCTTCTGAGAATTATCGTCGTGTAGGTTGGCTTTTTTGACATCGATTTCGCCCCCAGTTCTGGAGGCATTTCCTGGAGACATCTTGAGATCTACCTGAAGACCTCTCCAGGACTGGGGGCGAAACAGTTTTCCAACAAGCCAACCTACGCGACGGTAATTCTCGGTGGCAGCATGGAACTTTCGGTAAAATTTAATTTTTTCTCCGAAAGAATTAAGTTACTTGAAGAATATTTTGATGAAATATTGAATCAGAATCCTGAATGAGAGAATAATATAAATGGTTCACGTTTATGATATTTCCTTTTCGTAGAAGTAACGGATAATACTCTGCCATCGTATTATAGTAAGGATAAAACATTCAGGACTTTAGCGAGGGGTAATGTGGCATTTTTTTGTTGCATTCTCTTCTCTTTTAATGTTTGAAGAACGTTTCCTATATCCAAATCGTTGCATCATTCGTTCATGCTCTGTTATTTTTAGTTACGTCATTCAAATTTTTAAAATTGGCTCAGCCAGAATGGGATTTGGATCTACAAATGAAATATAATACCTGCTTTAGACGTAGGAGAGAAAAGGAATAAAGACAACGGTAAAGGAGGTCAAATCTATTTCCTATGAATGGTAAATGCAATCGCCATTTATTTTACTCTTTCCGTACAATGTTAACATCACATAAACTTGATAATTTTTAACCAGGTACCCTGAAGGGAAGATCCAATAGTCTAGCGAACAAAATGTCGAATTGTCTTCAAAATCTTGATATTTGCGAACTGGACAGGTTTCGGGCGAAAGTGGGACCTTTGCCTGGGTTAAGGCATGATAGGGTGAGAGGCAGTGGGGGAAGAGTGGCGGGGTGAGGGGTGGGGCAGAGAGTAAAGGGTGGAAAGGGTTTTGGTGGGAAGGGTTCAGCAGAGTGAGGGAGAGAAAGAGCCGGATGTGAGTCCGAAAGGACGGGTGGGGAAACGGAGTGATGGAGTTACGGGATTAAAAGACAGATGGCAGTCAATGTCCACCTCCACCGACGTGGTAGTCCCAAAATACTTTTCGGCGCTAATCGCATTTGTTCTCCAAACCGTAAAACGTCTGTGCCCGTCGGCCGGCCCCGCCTCCTGAGGGAAAGGCCCAGCAGGAGGAGCTAGAAATAGGGTAATCTGCGGGTGAGTAATGCTGCCAGGAAGGATGGGAGGGAAGGAATATTCAGTGGAAATTTTTCACTTGCCGGTGTTACATTGTACGTAGTTACGGAAAATCATTTGCTCTTGGTTCCACGAGCCTGAATTCACGTAAGGCAACGGGTGCCGCTGTCTAGGTTATAAAAAAATTCTGAGTGAAAAAACTAGGAAATCGAATGAAAATGAGGAAGCATAATGATAGAATGCATAAAAGGAGCAGGTTTGTGCAGAAAGATGGCCACGGAGTAAGAAATATTAGTAAAATAAAAATCTGGACTACGCATGTGTAAAGATAACAAAAATAAAATGTTTTATAAAGACACGCCTCTTCCAACTATTATAGTTTTGATTTTAAGCTACGATTCTCGAAACTCAATGCAAGGTGTTGGATTAATTGATATTAATGCGTATTGAAAAGGAAAATTTACTTTAAAAAGTGAAATTGTGTAATTGTAGGATTAAGATTTTTTTAATGAAAAAACTATGGGAACACACAAATCGTGAAGAACGGAGAATATTAGACAAATGTATTAAAAAAGAGAGGAAGAACGTCGTGAGTGGACGTACATTCTGGACATTGTCGAGAGATTGCATCGAAGCCGAAGTAATGGCGTTGCTTTTTTCTCACGCCAGGATAGATGGTTCAAAAATACCTACGAAACAACGTTATATGTTGCAGCCGTGTACAAAAATAATTCGGAAACGGTGATAAGATATTTTTTGATTCGAGAACTAGATCAGGTGACCAATTTAGATCATTTTTGCCCCCGACTGCTCCGGCTGTGGAGGGATTGCAGGGATTCATGTGGGAGAGGAAGTGGTTCGGAGGGGTAAGAAGGCCAGTGAAAAAGGGATGGCAAAAGAGGACGAGGGAAGGGAACCTAAGGGATAGAGAGAAAGGGAGAGAGATAGAGAAAGAAGTGCGAGAAACAAAATGGATGGGTAACGAGTTGAGGGCATAGCGGGGGCAGGCAATTAAGGGCGCCCCTTCTGGGAAGTTCATTATCAGATACTTACAGGGGAACTCTTCCCCCCTCTCTCGCCTTCTCGGCCCCCGCATTGCCAATTCCCATCTCTCTTCACACCCCCCGCTCCCAATCCTGCTTGCAACCTCCCCTAATAATCCCCGCCTTCCCTTTTCCGTACTAATTTTTCTCCCACGCCACACTTTATTTGTTCCTCCGACCTTCCTTCCCTCCCGCCCAACCCAGCACACCCTCCGCGGTGGGCGTGTGAGTATGTGTGTGTGTGTGTGCATGTGTGTCTGTTTTTTTTCACCTTGATTATTTTTACGGGCATTAGCGCACCACTTAAGCCGCATCGGATTATAATACGCCCAACTCCCTCCTCTCCTCATTCCCCAAACCACCCTGGGCTCACCTTTTTTCCTTCTCGTCCTCTCTCCGGGCTCTGCCAACAACCTCAAGCTCCGTCTCAGTTTCCCTCCCCCTCCCTCTTTTCGTCCCCCGCCCCTTCTCCCGCCTTCAAACGAGTTCGCTCGCCTCCTTCCTCGACTTCCCTTCGTAACTCTCTCTCCAACGTCGGCTCAATGCTCATGCAATGCTTCCCCTTATTTATTTATTCTACCTTCCTCCGTGGTTTTCTTAGAACCCCTCTTTTAATCCTCTCCTTCATCTCCATGCCTCATTTTAATGGTCGTTTTCTTCTTGAACGCAGTTTTGGTGTGATGCGAGTTAGAGTTAGTTTGGAACAAGAGTTATATCCTAGATTGATTATCCATGGTTTATAATAGAATTATTGGTGCCACAAGTCTCTAAGAGGAATTAGCTCCAACGAGACATTATTGTCATTTGTTGATATGTTTTAAGAAATGTGCATGGCTTTATGGTTCGAATTAATGATTACCATAGCATTTGGTTAGCCAAATAACTACAGGAAACATCCCTTGCTATATGCTATCACATATCATTTCTCGTCGTAAGTTGACGCTTCCAAAATATTGGCAAAATCAGATTTGTATGTTTTTGTGAAGACTTGATTTTTTCAACATTAATGAGGAAAATATAGCAATATTCTTCTGAAAGTTGTTATTCCATTTTTAGGAAACTAATTAATACATCAAATGTAATTACTTACGTATATTATTGGATTGACACATTATGACATTTTTCTTGAAATGTAACGGGTCAAAATCAATAATAGGTCAATAGGAAGTTAAAAGCTTAAAGCCAGCTTAAAGTAATTTTTTTCTGAATACACCCAATGGAAATACCTTCAGTGCATTCAAATTTGAATTATTACTCTTCTTGATTGATTATTTTCCAACCGCATTCTAACTCAACCTATTTTAATAAAAAAAATATTTTTTTTCCATTACGTTGAAATGGCAACACTTTTCATAATTCTTTCTCTTTATGAAATACGAGATCGTATTTTTACCAAATTTTATTAAGTCAGAATTTTCCTACTCAGCAATGAATACATGGGACACTACAGATTTTTACATATAAACTTTTGCATATGATGATATATACTATATACTCATATATACGCATGCATGTATAAACACGTATATACATGCGTGCGTATATATATGTGTGTATATATATAATTATATTTGTATGTTGTTAGGTAATCTACCGGTTAAGGTAGGTTTTTAGATAGACATAACTACCAAATAAATATTTTTTTACTCCCAAAAAAACATAATCCAGCAACCTACTATACATCAGGTCCCTCTTCATCTTTGTGTACTCCCTTCATCCCGTCCAACATCCCTATCCTGTTCCTGATCTTTCCTCATTTGCCTAACATTCTCCCTTCTATTAGTCTTCAATATCCCACTGCCGCTCAATACGCCCTTCATCCATTTTTCCTGTCTCCTTAGGGTTTCTCCCAAGAAACCCATCTCCTCGCCCACCATCCCTAGTACCTCCTCATTTGTTTTCCTTTCGGTCCATGTCACCTTCTCCATTCTTCTCCACACCCATATTTCAGCATACATTATTATTATTTGCAACATTTTCTTGAAATTTTATTTTGAAGATCTCTGAAATTTTTTAAAGTATTTTACTAAAGTATTACAAGTGACATTTGGAACTAATTTTCGCCTACGAATAAATTAGTATTTTCCAATAAATTATTGTCCTTTCGTAGGCATATTTATTATTTATATATACATTAGATTATATTTTTTATGATTCAGGTACGATGAATTTGAAAAATATTGAAGGTTATGCATCATGTTTTGGCGTTTAAAAGTGAAACAATATCTTTTAAAAGGCTTTGACAATATTCCTAGCCATTTATTTGAGTTTGAGAATAAACTAAAACAAATAACTACAAGTTAGGATTACCTACGCAAGTATTTTACAAACAAAGCCTCCTCGATCCATTCTTATGAGAGAAAGAAAGAGGCAACCAAACTCTTGTCTTGTACGTGAAGATGGTTGGATGAATTGGAATGCGTTGTCCGTTGGGAAATAAATCCGTAGAAAAGTGCACAAGTTTCAAGTTTTTCCCATAATTTCCTTATCATCGTCACCTCTGAAATCCTATGTTCCAACGGTTTGAATCAACCAATTTTTCTTATATTTCTCTTTGCTTTCGTTGGAGACAAATTTATCCACACATTTATACTGAAAAGAGTATTCAAATAAAAAGGAAACCTAAGCTTAAGAAATGTTTTCCGACAATGGTTAGGCCATGCGCGTTTCACTTTTTTCTTAATAACCGAAGAATAGGTAAACACACGATAATAATAGAAGTGTTTACATCAAAGACAAGTGAAATGAAAAAGATAAAGCCAAAAATTGTTTCACACATCATCATAACTTACAGCAATCCACATTGACATCGATCGCCTTGGTGACTGGTTTACAAATAATAATATGGGCATTAAGGGTGAGAGTAAGCATATAACTTTTTCAATTAAAAAGAATGCACAATAGGGTAATAAACCCTCTTTGGAGAAAGAATCTCATGGAGCAGTCATTGCAAATATTTAGGCGTTTACTTAACTGGGGATCTTAGGTAGGGAGTCCAAGTAGATAATACGACACGGAAGGCATTTAAAGTACTTAAAAGTATATATAAGGTACTGGTTAGCCCTATCCTAGAATACTCATCCATAGTATAGAAACAAATGAGATGGGACATATTAAAAATATAAAAAGTACAAAAGCATCAAGAACAAGTTCTTGATGCTTTTGTACTTTTCTTGACTCTGCCATCGTCTTCCTTGCATAGTTCTTGGAAGGTACAAAAAATAGAGAGTGTCACGGAAATGTTCGATATCCTGAAATGGTAGTTTGAAAAAAAGAAGAAAAAGGAGTAGTTTAGGCGCTATGTATAGAATGGTTGGAGATGACGAAGGTTGGAGGAAGATTTGTGGAAAGTTTCACTTTCCTTTTGGAAAAACCAAACTTTAAGGGAAAAAACGAGCAAAGTTTTAAAATTAAAATAAAAACAGAAAAAACAAATAAGAAAAGAAATTCATTTTTAAACAGAACTATTATTGAGTAGAACCAGCTGCCTGGAGGTTTGTTTGAGCCATCTCCATCCAGTTTTAGGAGTTTTAAGAATAGGCATAAAGCACTGACTAGGTGATAAACTGTTGATCAGATAAAAATCAATTATTTTATTTGTTAATAACATTGTTCTGTAAGTGATATGTTCGTCATGAGAATTTGTATTGCATTAAGTATTGAGAATTTGTATTGCAGGAAGGGAATTGTGCGTTATGCATTTGTATTACATTAAGTATTGAGAATTTGTGTTGCAGTAAGGGAATTATGTGTTAACGCCTCGTAATTATGAACAGAGTGCGGCGATGGACGGTGCGTTGTATTTTATATATGTATTTTACATATATTGTATGTTGTTCACCTAGTCCATATGTGATGGTAAAGGTGTGGATGATAATCCTTATATGTCATTGAATATAAGAGCAGTTCTCATGTCTATTAGTTTTGTGTATTTTCATTGTTTGAGGACGTCGACCAGATTTGACCGTTGCCCAATTGCCAAATTGCAATGAGATCTATGTAATAATAATTTCACACTTAGTTACACGTTCATAGTGTTTTTTAACAAAAAATGTTTTCGGGGTGTGCCCTTGACCAATGCACGATTGCATTTCCTTTTACAAATGTGAAATGGTACATTGAGTTTTTCACCCCTTCCACTACATTTTATGACTGAACACCAGGAACTCTCCAATTTATTTTGGGAGGCTTTGCTTTGGATTCATTGACCATAGCTCGTTTGTTTCAAGTGGAGCGCCTTAAGTCCGAATGCTAAATTACTGCGATACAATGATGCGTCATCTTTGCGTAGTCTCGTATTAAATCTCATGCAATTGTTTCTTCTCAATGAATTAATTTCGTAAACCATGACAGGTAAATGTCCAAATCCAAAAAAATACTAAAAAAAGCTCGGGCCAATTTTGTAGTCATCGTGCCGTTAAATACGTAGTGCACATACAATTGTGATCGATCGGGTCAACGCCTTATTTTTTCCCTTTTAATTATCATTTATCAATGACTTATTGTGAAGGATCTCAGGTTTTCCCGGCTTATGGTATTCAAGAAGTTTTCTTCAGGTTGAAATGCTTCACCCAGAAGACGATGGCAGAGTCAGCCTTCGAAACGTCGGTGCAGTGCAACCTGACCCGGTGGGAAACCCGTGAAAACTTCTTAAATGGCTTGTTGGTTTGTAATTGGTCTTTTCATGCACAGTCTACAATAAGAGAATTCACATTTTCGGTGTCATCATAGTCCAGGTTATCGTTTATATAATATTTAAAACTGTCACCCATGAGCCAATCCAGATATATAAAAAACAGATGAAAATGGAGATTGTTTTAGGCAAATGACGCCAGAAGCGACGAACTTGGTCATTGTTCAGGCATACATGCCACCGAGCAACCATAAGGAGGAAGAAGTCGATAGGATGTACAATGAGTTAGAGGATTAAAGAGGATCGCGTGTGTTCCTGCGGGGAAACATTTGATAGTGACGGGGGAGACGAATACTAAGGTAGGCGAACGAAGAGATGGTGATGAGGTGGGGGACTACGGCTGAGGCACGAGGATTGAACACGGGGAGAAAACAAGTAGTTTTGCAGGAGACAGAAATTGGTCATCACCAACATATGGTTTAGACACCACAAAAGGCGTAGGTATACATGGAAAATGCCAGGTGACTCAGAGAGGTATCAGATAGATGATATTATGGTTAGGCAAATAAGGTCGTGGGGGTAGACAACATACCTGTAGAACTGTTGAAATGTTTAGGAAAATGCGGGAAGAAGGCTCTATATAGACTGATTCTAGTATCTATGAGGAAGGAATCTGGCCGGAAGATTTTGTGAGATCAGTGTTAGTTCCTATTCCGAAAAAGGTAAAGGCTACATCATGTGAGGATTACAGAACAATAAGTTTGATATCCCATGCAGTTACAGTTATTCTCAGGATCATGAACAAAAAGATAGAGAGTAGGAAAAATGATTACTTAGGGGATGATCAGTTTGGGTTCAGGAAGGGGAGAAGTATGCGTGATGTCATTGCAGTAATGAGATCACTATTCGAGAGGAATATAGAATACAATCAGGACGTATTTTCCTGTTTCGTAAATTTCGAAAAAGCGTTCGATAGGGTAAATTAGGAAAAACTAATGCGTGTATTGTAGAAAATAGGAATGGATTGGAGGGACAGGAGATTGATCCGCACCGGTACATGTCTCAGACTGCTCAGGTGCGAGTGGGGAACGGAGAGTCCGGATGGGCAGGCATAGGAAGAGGCGTAAGGCAGGGTTGCCCATTATCGCCGGTGCTGTTCAACGTAAATGTTGAGGAAATGATTAAATAGGCATGGGATGAACTGGAGGTAGAAATGAAAGTCGGAGGGGAATTCGTAGCATCGCTTAGGTTTGCTGATGACCAAGCATTGGTTGCTCAGTCAGCCAAGGGTTTGCAAGCATTGCTTGGAGGTTCATTGCAATAGATATGGAATGAGAATCAATATTAATAAAACAAAATTTATGCACTTTTCCAGAAAGAAAAACCCTCCCTCTCCGTCCCTCTCCCCTCCCTCCCTGCTAGTCCGGATGGGCAATCATAGGAAGAGGTGTAAGGCAGGGTTTCCTATTATCACCGGTGCTGTTCAACCCGAAATGATCATGTACTGCCCGAACGGGCAAGTATATACCGTCCCGGTGAATGAAGTCTCACCTTTACCGGTCATTGTACATAAGAAACGCAAGGCATCAAAGAAACAAGCATGGCTGAAGTGAAAGTGTGGTTTGTGAGAAGAAAAAACTTAAAATTAGGAATAAAACATGAAATCTTAACCTAACAAGAAAGAAAAGCTGACAGGGAACGGCTAAAAAGCCGTTCCCTGTCAGCTGTCAACAAGGACACTACAAATGCAGTAACAGTAATAACTGCCCTGAGCATGGATTTGTACAAAATGGAAACGGTGGCAATTTCCCACAGCGAGAAATTACACTTGGGCTAGAGGGTAATAGCAAGACCCTGAAGCGGATATCATAATGCTAACACAACATATAGGACGGATGAAGAGATCCGTCGAGCCGTGAAGCGGCTGGCTGCTATGTATTAGATTTAAACTTAAAAGACATAGGAGAGTCATAGGCGAGTTAGGCGAGAGGACATAGGCTAGTTATAGTTTTAGGCAATGTATATGTGTATTTCTCTCCGGGGTCATAGTCCCAGATGGTTTGTAGCAGCGGATTTCCAGACGGTGGGAGGCGGGCGAAAAAACTCCGGGCGAAAAAAACTCCGGGACGGACGGGAGCCTATGCGCCGCTCGCACGTCGGCCATTCTAGTGAATTGACTCACTTAGAATAACGACCGAATAGCCTTGCTTTGGATGGTCTCAAGGTGACGCCAGAGCGTTTTCCGAATGGCAAACATGGGGAAACGGAGAATGATCGACTGGTAAAATCGCATCCTATCGGTGTGAACCAGAGGAGAAATCACGAAGGAAAAGGCAGCCGAGGCGGCTCCTTGCGACCAGTGCCTTCTGACGGCAAAAGTCGAGGTGGGGCTGAAAAGTGAGCTGTTTGTCTAGGACACCAAGAAATCGGTGCGAAGAAGCTCTCGGTATAATGTGTTGTTGGAAGAAAAGAGAAGTGTGGGGTGTGCGTTTTCGTCTGCGGGAAAAGTGAATGTGTGCTCTTGCCAGGATTGATTTTTATTTTCCAGGTCCGTGTCCACCGGTGCAGTTTGTCAAGGTGTGTTATAAGTCGTCTGATGTTCGCGGAATGTGTTCCAGATGTGGCGGCGATGGCAGTATCATCAGCGTACATGTAAAGGGAAGTGTGAAGTGTAGAAGGCAGATCGTTGACGTACAAGTTGAATAACTGAGGGCTGATAAGAGACCCTTTTGGGACGCCCGCATCAGCTTTCTTTACAGAGAAGAGGGAATCGCCCAGCGACACGCGGAACGTACGGTCGGAGAGGTAGTTTCGGACTAGAAGGAGAAGGGGAGGAGGAAAGTCGAGGATATGCATTTTGTATATGAGCCCCTCGTGCCACACGCTGTCGAAAGCACGGGCGACCTTGAGGAGGACGGCGTTCGTCGTACGGCGGATTGAAGCCGTGCGAAATGTGTTCGCTTAGGAGAATGACCTGGAGACACGGGACACATACGATCGAAAGCCAAGCTGTTCGGGGCGGAGAATACCGCGATCGCGGATATGATTCTCGAGGAGGGTCAGAAGGACCCGCTCAAAAATTTTCCAAACGTTCGAAAGGAAAGCAATCGGACGACTATTTCCCGAGATCGTGGGGTATTTCTCTGGCTTCCAAGGGAAGGGAAATGGGAGAAGAGGTAGCATTGATTAATTAAAATTGAAAGGATGAGAGGAAAAGCGGGGACAGAGGCGGCGAGCTTGAGCTCGCGATTTGACATATTATCAAATCCTAGCGCCTTTTGGTTTGGGAGCGGCGACGAGAGCGAGAAGACAGGTGACGATAGCCTTAATTTCGGCCGCAGAGGTAGGCAAGGGGAGGGTAGGAGGATTTGGAGGAATGTTGGCAATAGACCGATAGACCGATGTCTATTATGAAGACGGAGGAGGGAGACCTGGTGACGTGCGTCGGCTTCAATGGAGCAAGAATGCATGCCGACTTGGGCGAAAAAAAGGAGTGCAGGGTCCGACCGTTCGTGTTTGTCCATGAAAAATTCCACGTTATGTGGTATGCGTTCCAGTCTCCTATGTATAAGCCATTTTTTCGCGGTGAAACCAGCCGCGAAAGATCACTATTAGTCAAAGAATGCACCTTGCCGATGCGTTGGTAGATGGAGAATATATTGAGCTCAGCCTGTGTGATATGGACTGCAATACCGAGAGCTTCGATGGAAGAGAGAATAGGAACGTCAAGAAGGGAATGTGGAAGATCGCAGCGAACTAGAACAGCAACCCCTTCGCCATGTGTGTTGCGGTCGAGTCGGTGTGTAAAGGCGAATAGAATGAGAGGTGGGGTTTGAGCAATGTATCCTGTAGTAGTATGAATTAAATATAACTAAAAATTAAATAAAAAATATTACTAACACTAAAAGCCCTCTCACTCTCGCCCCTCCCACTTCCCGCCCCACTCGCCTCTCCCCTTCCCTCTCCCTCCCTCTCCCCTCCCCTTCCCTCTCCCCTTCCCCTTCCCCTTCCCTCTCCCTCCCCCTCCCCTCCCCATTCCCTCTCCCTCCCCCTCCCTCCCCATTCCCTCTCCCTCCCTATCCCCTTCCCCTTCCCTCCCTCTCCCTCCCTATCCCCTTCCCCTTCCCTCTCCCTCCCTCTCCCTCCTCCCTCTCCCTTCTCCCCTTCCCCTTCCCTCTCCTTCTCCCCTTCCCTCTCCCTCTCCCTCTCCCTCCCCCTTCCCTCTCCCTTCTCCCCTCTCCCTTCTCCCCTCTCCCCTTCCCTCCCTCTCCCTCCCTCCCTCCCTCCTCCCTATCCCCTTTCCCTCTCCCTCCCTATCCCCTTCCCTTCTCCCCTTCCCTCTCCCTTCCCTCACCCTCCCTATCCCCTTCCCTCTCCCTCTCCCTCTCCCTCCCTATCCCTTTCCCTCTCCCTTCCCTCTCCCCCCCTATCCCTCCTTCCTCCCCTCCCCTCTCCCCCCCTTCTCCCCTTCCCTATCCCTCCCCATCCCTTTCCCTCTCCCTCCCCATCCCTTTCCCTCTCCCTCCCCTCTCCCTCCCTATCCCCTTCCCTGTCCCTCCCCATCCCTTTCCCTCTCCCTCCCTCTCCCTCCCTCTCCCTCCCTCTCCCTCCTCCCTCTCCCTTCTCCCCCTCCCTCCCTCTCCCTCTCCCTCCCCCCTTACCTCTCCCTCCCTCCCCCTTCCCTCTCCCTCTCCCTTCTCCCTTCTCCCTTCTCCCTCCCCCTTCCCTCTCCCTCTCCCCTTCTCCCCTTCCCTCTCCCTTCCCTCACCCTCCCTATCCCCTTCCCTCCCTCCCTCCCTCCTCCCTATCCCCTTCCCTCCCTCTCCCTCCCTCCCTCCCTCCTCCCTATCCCCTTCCCTCTCTCTCCCTATCCCCCTTCCCTCCCTCTCCCTCTCCCTCCCTATCCCCTTCCCCTCTCCCTCTCCCTTCCCTCACCCTCCCTATCCCCTTCCCTCCCTCTCCCTCCCTCCCTCCCTCCTCCCTATCCCCTTTCCCTCTCCCTCCCTATCCCCTTCCCTCTCCCTCTCCCTCTCCCTCTCCCTATCCCTTTCCCCTCTCCCTCTCCCTCCCCCCTTCCCCTTCCCTCTCCCTCTCCCTTCTCCCCTTCCCTCTCCCCTCTCCCTCCCCATCCCCTTCCCCTTCTCTCCCTCTCCCTCCCTATCCCCTTCCCTCTCCCTCTCCCTTCTCCCCTATCCCTTCTCCCTCTCCCTCCCCCTCTCCCTCCCCTCCCTCTCCCTCCCTCCTCCCTCTCCCTCTCCCTCCCCATCCCCTTCCCCTTCTCTCCCTCTCCCTCCCTATCCCCTTCCCTCTCCCTCTCCCTTCTCCCCTATCCCTTCTCCCTCTCCCTCCCCCCTCTCCCTCCCCCTTCCTTCTCCCCTTCCCTCTCCCTTCTCCCCTTCCCTCTCCCTCTCCCTCTCCCTCCCCCTTCCCTCTCCCTCCCTCCCCCTTCCCCCTCTCCCTTCTCCCCTTCCCCTCCCTCACCCTCCCTATCCCCTCCCTTTCCCCCTCCCTTTCCCCTCCCTATCCCCTTCCCCTCCCTCACCCTCACTATCCCCTTCCCCTCCCTCTCCCTCCCCTCCCTATCCCCTTCCCCTCCCTCTCCACCTCCCTTTCCCCTCCCTATCCCCTTCCCCTCCCTCACCCTCCCTATCCCCTTCCCTCCCTCTCCCTCCCTCTCCCCTCCCCTCCCTCACCCTCCCTATCCCCTCCCTTTCCCCCTCCCTTTCCCCTCCCTATCCCCTTCCCCTCCCTCACCCTCACTATCCCCTTCCCCTCCCTCTCCCTCCCCTCCCTATCCCCTTCCCCTCCCTCTCCACCTCCCTTTCCCCTCCCTATCCCCTTCCCCTCCCTCACCCTCCCTATCCCCTTCCCTCCCTCTCCCTCCCTCTCCCTTCCCCCTCCCTCACCCTCCCTATCCCCTCCCTTTCCCCCTCCCTTTCCCTCCCTATCCCCTTCCCCTCCCTCACCCTCCCTATCCCCTTCCCTCCCTCTCCCTCCCTATCCCCTTCCCTCCCTCTCCCTCCCTCCTCCCTCTCCCTCTCCCTCTCCCTCCCCCTCCCCCTCCCTCTCCCTCCCTCCTCCCTCTCCCCCTCCCTATCCCCTTCCCCTCCCTTCCCCTCCCTCTCCCTCCTCCCTCTCCCTCTCCCTCTCCCTCCCTCCCTCTCCCTCCCCTTCCCCTTCCCTCCCTCTCCCTCCCCTTCCCCTTCCCTCCCTCTCCCTCCCTATCCCCTTCCCTCTCCCTCCCTCTCTCCTACCCCTTCCCTGTCCCCTTCCCTCACCCTCCCTCTCTCCTACCCCTTCCCCTTCCCTCTCCCTCCCTCCCTCTCCCCTTCCCCTCCCTCTCCCCTTCCCCCTCTTCTCTTTAGCCGCACGCAGCAGACTGGGCCGGATGCTGATGAGGAGGCGGCTTTGTCCGATGGATTCGATGTAGAGTATTTCCGATGAGTTGAAGACGTGGTGGCAATGGATGATCGAAAATCCGCGAGTCCACGCCGAGGGAGTGCTTCAGAGGGTTGAGAACGGAAGAAAACCACACGTTTCACGACTGCAAAGTCTGAAGCGCTGCACTGTGGATTGACATGTGAATACACGTGTGAGTGAAATGGAGTTTTTTTTGCGATATATAGTATATGGAATGAGAATCAATCACAATAAAACAGAGATTATACAATTTTCCAGAAGGATAAACCCTCTCCTTCCCTCCCTAGAAAGAAGTCTTCA